>CM064345.1:23447716-24647716 GCA_032595735.1 Pelochelys cantorii | reverse complement strand
CCTCTCTGAGCCGGCCACGCTGGGTCCTGCCCCTTTAACTCCACAAAGGCCAAGGGGCAGGGCAGAGAGCCTAAAAGCTGCACAGACAGAGCGAGAGACAGGCCTTGTCCCAGCTGAGATCAGGGCCCTGTTGTGTCTGTGCAGCACCCGGCACAACGGGGCCCTGATCTCAGCCGGGGCAGGGACACTGTCTCGCTGTGTCTGTGCAGCACCCGGCACAACGGGGCCCTGATCTCAGCCGGGGCAGGGCCTGTCTCTCGCTGTGTCTGTGCAGCGCCCAGCACAACGGGGCCCTGATCTCAGCTGGGGCAGGGACTGTCTCTCGCTGTGTCTGTGCAGCGCCCGGCACAACGGGGCCCTGATCGCAGCCGGGGCAAGGACTGTCTCTCGCTATGTCTGTGCAGCGCCCAGCACAACGGGGCCCTGATCTCAGCCGGGGCAGGGCCTGTCTCTCGCTGTGTGTCTGTGCAGCACCTGGCACAATGGGGCCCTGATCTCAGCCGGGGCAGGGACTGTCTCTCGGTGTGTCTGTGCAGCGCCCGGCACAACGGGGCCCTGATCTCAGCCGGGGCAGGGACTGTCTCTCGCTGTGTGTCTGTGCAGCGCCTGGCACAGTGGGACCCTGATCTCAGCCGGGGCAAGGACTGTCTCTCGCTGTGTCTGTGCAGCACCCAGCACAACGGGGCCCTAATCCCAGCGGAAGCCTCCGGCTGCTCCCATAAGAGACATGACAAACCTGGTTTCCATTGATTTGAGGTTTTGAATCACTCCCTTACTGCCTAGCTTCAACATCAAAACACCAACTGCTCATGCTTCACTTCCCCATAGATAACTATCAAACCAAACCTCCAGCCATTGGGGTAACAGCAGCTCCACAGTAAACAATCTTAGAAACTGACCAAGAAAACCGATATATCACCCGTCCACCCCCCAACCAGGTCCTTAGAACTTGACACAAACACATTCATTGTGTGGCCACATTGGTGGCCTGGTTTTCAAGTCCCTAGCAAGCACTTTTGCAGATCTGCCTGGACTGGAGAATAAAGTCCCAGGGATTGATGGGGAGGGGAGGAGGGAAGCTTGTAATTCTTGTTTCTCCTGGTAGCTGCAGTTGCTGCTACTGACCGTCTTGCCTGGCAGCGAGCGATCAAACCTCATGAGTTAGGTCCCAAAAAATCATGAGACTGACACACAAACCAGGAGAGTTTTTAAACTTTATAAGGGTTCCTTTTATCTGCCCTCTGGGGGCTGAGCCTTGTCACTGAAAAGGCCAGAAATCTTTGATGTAGATTGTGACAATCAACAATGTCTTTGCACCGTGATTTGAGGACGTCAGTGACTCAGCCAGAGCTTAGGGGTCTGTTACAGGATGGTGGTGGAAAGGTTCTGTGCCCTGCAGCGTGCAGAGGGTCAGATTAGTTGGTCATAACTTCTAGTCTTTTCTATCCGTGTGCGGATTTTTTTCCATCTGTGTGCAGAATAAATGTTGTTCTGTGCACTGAGGCATGTTCAGATATGCACCTCCAGTAGACACACAAACCAAGCTGCGGGCCCTCTGCTAATCAGCTGGGGGGCATTTGAATTGCTCCTGAGCGGCCGCACAAGCGCTCAGCTTACGGGGAACGTTGGTCATGAGGGGCCCTTCTAGCCTCAAAGTCCAAGTCTACGATCTAGGCTATCATTGTGACTTCCAAAGATGAGTAGCCCTGGTCTAAATAGACAAATCAAAGGTAAATACGTTCTCAAGCAGCGTTTTTTCTTATCTGTAAATGTCAATGGGCATCAAGGGGAATCTTTTTTGGTTTGTCGTGAAATTGATGTTTGTCGACATTGACCAATGCAAATTGAATCCTTCCAAACTTTGTGGGTATGTCTCTCTCAGCAGCAGCTAGTTTGCGGGTAAATGACTTTGGATCCACTACACCAGGGCTACTCAATTTCGGAAGCCCTGGGGTCCACAATGATATTCACAGCACATGCCGAGGGCCACAACTTAAGTGTGGTTGCATAGATATGCAAATATATATGCAAATCTATGCAAATAGCTTATTTCACACTGACGGGCATAAATACAAAGGTTAAGGCAAGACTGCACAACACGCAGGCCCCATTTAAGTCAGTTCTGCTGATATGAATAAAATGCAATAGTTACCCAATTTCCACCCTAATCAGCAATGACAGTCCAGGGATTTAACTACTAAAACGCATATCACCAGAAGACCATTCTATTGACTTGCCGTTGTGGAGCGTGTTTCCCCGTGGAGGCCATGTTCAAAGGATCCCACTGAGGGGCCATGTGTTGAGCCCCGCATAAACCCAAACTGCACCGTGGGCCACAAACAAACAGGCTGCAGGCCGTATGCAGCCTGTGGGCCACATGTTGAGTAGCCCTGCACTATGCAATTCTGCAGGGCTGGGCCACTATGCCCTTCGGCACTGGCACAAATAAATACACAGCTTTCCCCTACTCACCCCAATTCCCCCGCACAATCACAGTCACCCCAAGGATGACAGCTGTGATCCATCCGACCCAGAGAGCGATCCGTTGCCAGGGGGGCCACAGGGGGAGACCTGTAGGAATCAGCATTTGGAGAAAGACAATCAGAATCTCATGGGGTAGTAAAGAAAAGGAAAATACGGCCCAGATCTGACATTGATCTGTCTAGAGCCTTATTGATGTGAATGGGAGCCTAGTCTGGCTCCAGGAGTCTGCCCGTGTGGCTCAGAGCTGAAAGCTGATCATTTGCTTGGGGCTTTGAAAACTCAGATTCTCTGTTCTGGTGCAACCTCGGGGTGATCTTCGGCACCCACAGCAAGAGACAGTCCCTGCTCCAGCTGAGATCAGGGCCCCGTTGGGCTGGACACTGCACAGACACAGCGAGAGACAGGCCCTGCCCCGGGTGAGAGCAGGGCCCCGTTGTGCCAGGCGCTGCACAGACACAGCAAGAGACAGTCCCTACCCCAGCTGAGATCAGGGCCCCGTTGTGCCAGGCGCTGCACAGTCACACAGTGAGAGACATGCCTAGTCCCCAAGGAGGGCACAATCTAAACAGACAGTGGATGAGAGGGGACATGGAGGCATGGGGCAGGGATGAGTGTTGTCCAAGGTCAGTGGAAGAGCCAGGGGTACACTCTAGAGCCACTGGAGTGTTATGTGATCACGTTGCTTCAACAGCAGATAAGTTAACAGCATAGGGATGGTGGAGCCTGTCTCCAGGGCATCGCCTCAGCTGTTAATTGAATTAATTCCCATGCCCAGGTTAACCTGGCTAATTACAGCACAGGGACACCTACAATTCCACAAACCATGGGCAAGAGCTCTGTGGAGTGCAGCAGGAGCAGGATTAAGATAGTGTTTCTCAACCTTTTTTTATAAACTACCCATTTAAAAAAAATTATAAGTACCCCCAGTATCTATAGTTTTCAGACACACAAAATTTTTTTCTACCATCGCAACACATTTGTTTAAACAACTTAATTGTAGCCAGGCAGGAGATGAAATTTTTGGGTGTAAAAAGTACACAAATAACAACATGCTGTAAAACTTAAAACAAACATTCAGTTTTCTCCAAGTTTCAGTTGTGTTGACATACCCCCCAGACTTCTCTTGAGTACCCCTTAGGGTACCACTGATTGAGAAACACTGGTCTAAGGCACCGTCCCGCTTGGTCTGCAAGTGCACAGCCTTTCCCCTTCCCTTCGGGGCTTCTGCAGGAAAACCCTCCCACACCAAAGTAAGCTGCTACCGGCTGATAAAAACAATTGCAATTCCCGCCCCACAGTCCCGAGGGATTCTCATCGCCGGGACTCACTCTGGGCAGCCTCCCTGTGCTGTCATGGCAAGCGGCAGAACTCCCAGAAAAATCCAATCTCGGGTTTCAAATGCAGCCCCTCGGAGAGGAAGAGCAGCTTACCAAGGTGCTGGGACGTCTGGGAGGGCCTCGAGCAGGGCGATTCAGAGCCGGGGATAATCAGATCAGCATAGACTGTTTCCCTAGCCATGATGCAAGCAGCTAAGAAGAGTTATTGCTGCTAAAAGGGCAGCCTGGTGCTTATGTGTGAACTAAGTTGACCCACACCATCCATCGCAGGAAATGCCGCTTCTCAGAGCTGAATACCTTTCTGTGATGGCCCCCTATAGCTCATGAAAATCAGCTTGCAAATATGAATATGCATAACTCAAAGCTGCTTTAGACAAGATACCTCGGCTAACCTATCACTTTTACAGTTCCCATCTGCCAGAGCTGTGTATCCTATTTGTGTGCCTGTGTGGTCAGAACCTGCAACCTTACGGGCTAAAGCCAGGCGCCTCTACAGCAGGGGTTCTCAAATGTTTTGGCCCATGGCCCAACCAGCTCAATGCAAACCTTACTGCAGGCCACCAGTTGCTAATGAAAATTCGCCATTAATTATATAAGTACACTGGAGCCATTTTGCTCGTGCTGCAGCAAGGGAGAATGGTTTAATTTAACCAGTAAGAAAGGAAATATTAATCAAAATTATTAAACAGATTAAGCACTTTAACTTTCTCATGTTAGTTTGTCAGACTTCATTTTAAATAAAATAAGACATTAATTTATGTCCAAACACAAAAGGTTTCAATGTTTTCTTTATTTATGGGAGGGGCGGGGAACCTTTTTAGGGTCAGGGGCCACTGTCCCTCAGAAAAATCAGTCGGGGGTCACACAAGTGAGAAGCAAAAAAAAAAAAAATCTCTCCAAAACTCTCAATCCTCACTGATGTGGCCCCCAACTGAGACATCTCCCTCCCCTGGCACTTAAGCCCGTGGAGGGGCAGGGGCAGGGAAGAGTGAGGTGCAAGGCCTCAGGCCAGATTAACTCTTCTGTGGTTCCAGGGTTAGTGGATTTTGTGGATCCCCCCCCAGGCTCTGGGGTGGGACCAAAATGAGGAGTTCAGTGTGCGGGACAGAGCTGCCAGCAAGTGGATAGAGATGGGAGTGCAGGGTCTGGGTGGGAAGTGGAGTGCAGGAGGGCATGAGGGTGCGAGGTCAGGATGGGAGGTAGGGTGCAGGAACAAGCTGGGAGTAGTGTGCCTGGTTGTGGCGGGGAGAGAGTAGGAGCACGGTAGGGTGCAGTATGTGGCAAGGAGGGAGGGGGCAACAGAGACAGTGGATGCAAGAGCAGGGTGGGGGTAAGTGTCTCACTTGGAGGGAGGGGGCAGGAATGGGCCGACGGTGGGGTGTCTGGCCAGGGGGAGGGGGAAGGAGCAAGGGAGGGGACACGAATGGGCTGACCATGGGGTGTCTGACAGGGGGAGGAGGCAGGAGTGGGCTGTGTGTGCAAGGTCTCAGCGAAGAGGGTGTGTGAGGGGGTGGGGGTCCAAGGTCTGGGCATGAGGGGAAAGGGGGGCACTTACTTGCCTTTGCACCCTCCCGCTGCTCCCAGGCACCATATCCCAGGCATGGCCCACTGCTGTTCCATTGGCTGAATTCCAGCCAATGGGAGCAGCAGGAAAAGCCTCCAGTCAGTGCATCCATGTGCGGCTGTTCCCCCAGCCGAGGGAAGAGAAGCAGCAGCACACAGAGACGATTCTGGCTTCCACTTCTTTCCACGAGCCAGATCACGGAGAGAGGCTCGGGGCTTTCTCTTCCCCTGCCCCCTCAGGAAGGCAATGCTGGCACTCCAACCTCTGCAGGGCAGGGGCTGCGTTGAGCCACAGCTCACCTGCAAGATGTCCACAGACCCCAGTTGGAGAACCACTGGTCTACGGCATGAGCTAAAAGCAATCTGGCTCCCAGCCAAGGCTGTAAGGCAGACTTTGCTCTCCCTTGTCAGTGGTCTCAGTGCCTCTGGGCTACGCATGTATCGTTCTTGTCTGTGAAGTTAGTGCAGATCTGTGTGCCCAGACTGTGGCTGGTCCTAGAAAGACATGTGACCATACCACCTGGGACTGGTATCCATTTTGAACCTGGTAATTTTCCAAAGGGATGAGGGGTAGCTGAACAAAGGATCCCCGGGGGAAAAGTCTCATTAAGCAATGGGAAGCTATCAGCCTTTGTCTTCATCTGGACTTTGAAACTGCCTGGCTTACCTTAGGAAGATACCAAGAACTTTGAAGCAGCTGTAGACCCAGAGTGAAAGAGCCACTTTAACTTAAAGCTTTTACCTGAAATAAGAACAGCTCTTTCAGGTAAGAATTTGCATGTAACAAGTTTCTTAGTGCCTTCGAACTAGCTAAGCATTTCCTATTCATTTTAATTTAGTACCTGACTTTGATCTGACAGTAATCACTTAAATCCTACTTTTTATACTTAATAAAAACACTTTGGGTTATTAACAAGCCCAGTGGAAATAATTGTTACCTAGGGTGGGGGTGGGGAGAGCAACCAGTGTGCATATCTCTCTTTGATAAAGTGAGCTAATCTTATGAACTTTCTCAGTGTAAAGCTTTTACACAGGGTAAGATGGATTTATTTGGAGTTTGAGTCCTATTTGGGGGTTGATTTTCTTGGTCAGATCTGCAGCTGGCGTGAATTGACTCAGGATCCATTGGAATCAAGAGGTCCCAATTCCCTGCTTGCGTATGCTGTCCGTAGAGTCCATGAAAAGGAGAAGATTCAGAAAAGGACAACAAAAATGATTAGGGGTTTAGAATGACTGCCATATGAACAGAGATTAAAAAGACTGGGACTTGTCAGCTTAGAAAAGAGAAGACTAAAGGGGGAATATGACAGAGGTCCATAAAATCATGGCTGGTATGGAGAAAGTGAACAAGGAAAAGTTATTTACTTGTTCCCATAACACAAGATCTAGGGGGTCACCAAATGAAATGAATAGGCAGCAGGTTTAAAACAAACAAAAGGAAGTTTTTCTTCATTCAACGCACAGTCAACCTGTGGAACTCCTTGCCAGAAGATGTTGTGAAGGCCAGGACTTTAACAGGATTCCAAAAAGAACTAAATAAATTCATGGAGGTTAGGACCACCAATGGCTATTACCCAGGATGGGCAGGGATGGTGTCCCAAGCCTCTGTTTGTGAGAAGCAGGGAATGGGCAACAGGGGAGGGATCACTGGATGATTCCCTGTTCTGTTCACTCCCTCTAGGGCACCTGGCATTGGCCACTGTGGGCAGATAGGACCCTGGGCTAGATGGACCTTTGGTCTGACCCAGTGTGGCCGTTCTTATGTTCTTAAATTCGATAGAGCCCTGCTGGTTTTGTTTAGTTGAGGCTCTGGCTGCTAATATTTCACAGGAGAATATTAGCAGCTAACTGCCACTAACCACTTCCTTAGTTCTTTGCACAGCATGTCTCGTATTCGAGTTAGCGACGCTCTTTTGCAGTCTCACACCGTCCCTTTGAGTTTTCTGCCTAAGGGAAGTGGGGCTAGGCAGAGGGGGCTTGATTGTTTAAAATGTCCATTCTTGCCACAACCCTCCGATTCACCTGAGACAGTGGTCCCCAGCGCGATGCCCACAGGCACCATGGCGCCCACCGGGGCATTTATGCACGCCCGCCTAGTGACCAGGGCTGGCCCAAGCCATTCTTGCACCCCAGACGCCCGGTGCATGCGCGGCCCCCATCCTAGGCACGCGGTGCATGCACGGTGCCGCCCCCGGGCACGTGGAACATGCACGGCCCCACCCTCAGGCGCCCAGCAGCCCCAAAAGGTTGGGGACCACTGAGTCCTGAGACATAAAAGGATACAGAAGAAAACTTTGCAGGGCTAAAAATGAACCCAGACATGGGCTATAGAACCCACTGGGACTGACATCCCTTGAATGAGAGGACAGAAGCAAGACACAGTCCCTGTCCCAGCTGAGATCAGGACCCCGTTGTGCCAGGCGCTGCACAGACACTCAGCGAGAGACAGTCCCTGCCTCGGCTGAGATCAGGATCCCATTGTACCAGGCACTGCACAGACCCACAGTGAGAGACAGTCCCTGCCCCGGCTGAGATCAGGGCCCCGTTGTGCCGGGCACTACACAGACACACAGCGAGAGACAGTCCCTGCCTCGGCTGAGATCAGGATCCCATTATACCAGGCACTGCACAGACCCACAGTGAGAGACAGTCCCTGTCCCAGCTGAGATCAGGGCCCCGTTGTGCCGGGCGCTGCACAGACACACAGCGAGAGACAGTCCCTGCCTCGGCTGAGATCAGGATCCCATTGTACCAGGCACTGCACAGACACACAGCGAGAGACAGTCCCTGCCTCGGCTGAGATCAGGATCCCATTATACCAGGCACTGCACAGACCCACAGTGAGAGACAGTCCCTGTCCCAGCTGAGATCAGGGCCCCGTTGTGCCATGTCTCTGCCTCCTCTCCCCTGGGTTACCCTGCCTTGAGTGGTTGCTGCTAGGAAGTTATTTAGAAAACAAACAAGATCCAACAACCACGTCTTCTTCTTGGTCGACTATGTGGAAGGCTGGAGCACTGGTAGGATTATGGTGTCCCTAGAGCCCATACAAATGAAACCTGATTTATCAAGATGAGAAGAGATTGTCTTGTGAAAAAGCCTAGTGGGATTTTTGTTAACTCCAACCCTAGGGAGAAAAGCGGTCTGTGTTAAAGACTCGGTAGCTCCGCCTCTTCCAGTAGCCCTGTGTCATGATGTGCCTGGATTGTCCTAGTCCAACCCTACGTACATCTCATAATGACAAGATTGCTGGATGTTCCACCCCAGCTCCTTTTACGCAAGGTTGCGTTGAAAACGGTGTGAACATGGCCAACAACAGAGGACAGAAACAGCGTGAGAACTTTCCATTCCACGGAGGTGTGATAACAGTTTGAGCATGAGGTTTCTAGAGCTCTGTTAACCACACATTTGTTTGCTGTCCGGCGTTGCTAAAACACTGACTGTGTTTGCCTGGCCCCAAGCTGCCCACCACCAGCGAGCTCACATAACCTGTTTTCGCAAACCTCATGGATTTCCGCAGCATAACGGTCTGCCGCCTCTTGTGTGCCCCCCTCATGGCTAGGTGCGGTGCCCTGCCTCAGTTTCCCCTGGTGGGTCCTCAATACATTCCGAACGAGGCTTTCACATGTCCAATCACGGTCCTTCTTAGGGTACCATAAAGTCCAAAACAAATGAGAAAAGGTTCTTCTGGACCGGCCTTAAGTTGAACCTAGGCCAGCTCCTTGATCCCGGCTGTCCACTGCTGTAAATGATTTTTATGGACAGCGTAAAAGAAAATTACAGATAAGCCATTCTTACATATATCCACCTCTTCCTGTGTTGTGATTGTCCCAATCCACCCATGGGCATCTCATAACGACAAGGTTGAGGAATGCCCCCATCCCATGACAAAGAAAGTTGGCTCAGAAGTTCAACTGTATCCAATAGTCGGTGTGTTTAATCACACTTCACCACAGCAATGTTAGGATGCTTGTTTAACTGACTTACTCCCAGCCATAGCCGTGGCCTCCAAGTGCTCCACATTGTCAACCGCTGCCTTAGGAATTTTTCCAGGTCCCTTCCTGACAGTCAATCATCCTTCCAGCCGAGGAGGGGATGGTTTATATCTTAGGTTTAAGTGACCACCCTTCTGTGATTACCAGAAGGGGGAAAATCCAGGAGGCTGCTATGCCCGACCAGCTGGACCTGGTATCCCACCTTCCCAGCTGCGAGGATCCCAGCGGAGGAAGGGGGGGGGTTGCTACTCGCCCCCCCAAAGTTACTGCTGTGCTGACACTAGTGACGCGGAAGAGGAATTCAGTGCCTGAGGGGGAGAAGAGCAGCCCCTGCCTGCCAGCAGTAGGTCGGAGGGAGAATCCACAAGTACAGTCCCCCTCTCTGCCCCTGCCCTGGGAATTGTAGACTCTCTGGAGCTGCCTCATGGTACGGAGCTCACCCCAAGGCTAAAGTGGTGGGGGGGACACACCTCAGCTCCACTGCAAAGCTTCATGGGATTTTTTACCGATATTTAAATCTTTTTACGGATGGGTCCGATTTTAGCTCTTTTTAATGGACTGCCTGTGAATTTGCTGGTGGCTGGCAACCCTGTCTCTGAGGTACTGCCTGTTCCCCTGTCGTCTGAGTGGCTGGAGGAGACGCGAGGCCTGGCCCGCCTTCTCCCGACAGCAAACCTGAATTTCCAGCTGGGTCTTTCTACCCCATCACAACACCCTTCCTCAGAGGCCACCGCCGGAGCCTGCGTCTCACCTGCAGCTTCACGTTTGGGTTTCCCTTTGTTTCTTGGTCCTCTCTGGATCTTTATACAGACTGGCCACCCTCTCTGGGTACCTCTACCATGCAAAGCCCTGGGGCATGGCTGGCCCAGGTCAGCTGACTTGTGAGTTTCTTTAAGGCCTTTATTATGGGTGCCTGGCAGCATCTATTATGTGTTTTGAATTTTCCGAGCAGTGAGGAGAGATAGTCCCTCCGCTAGGGAGTTCAGGATTAGCGATGATCCAAAAACCAAAACAAACCAAACCAAAAAAACCAAAAAACAGACTTTCTTTCCCCCCATGGGCAATTCCCATCGTTTGAGATTTGGTTTTTTAGCCCAAATTGGGATGAAAAGGTTGATTTTTTTTTTTGAGACAAAAGTTCCAAAACATTTTGGGTTTGGGAAAATTTCAATGAAAATCAATGGAAAAAAATGTTTTTGATAAAATTTCCCATGGAAAACTTTTGCATGTTGAAAACTAAACATTTTTCCAATTCAAAAACTGGGAGGAGAGAAAAATCCAGCAGAAAAATGAAATATTTCTGAGGGGAACAGCACCTTTCTGTGGAAATGTGCATTTAGCCAAGAAACGCCAATGGCCTGTCAAAAAAACGTGGAAAATTTCCCATCAGCCCTACTTCTGAGCCTGTTCCGAGGCTGTTTGGCACAAAAAAACCACACAAATGTTGAGCGCTGACTGTGGCCATGGTGGCGTTTGAAACCCTTGGACCTTTAAATTGCCGCCGGAGTGTCGTTTGGTGTGTTTTGGGCAGCTCTAAGGGGGGGGGGGGGCGCCGTGGCACACTCGAGATGGCACTGAATTCTGGCTGCCCCTGACCCTGCCCCTTCTGCCCAAGGCTCTGCCCCTTCCAGGAGCACAGAGCTGCTCTCCCCACATACTTTGCCCAAGGGCCCGGCCTGGCTGTGGGTGGCTGTCTCACCCGGTCTCGTTTTACTCCTGCTTATTCTTTGAAGCCAGACTAAAGCAGTGGGAAACAACGTCAGGATTCCAGGCCAGATGGTCTGCACATTGGCTCTGTATGATGCTTGAAGCTGGGATCTGCTACCTGCCTAAGGAGCTCCACTGAATTGGAGAACTGGGCGTCTATCTCCACAGGGACCTTTGAAAAGGGCAGCCTAGAGCACAGCTGTGCTAAGGGGAGAAAGTACAGTGCACCTAGCCATTCGCCTAAGCCCACGCAGACAGCAGGGGGATGGGACTTCAATCAAGATGACATTTCCTGGTATCAGAGGTGTTGGCCATTTTAGTTCACACAGGCGCTGCCATTACCCCACTCACCTCCTCCAGCGATGGCCATGAGCGGAGACATCGTGTACGCTGATTTGAACATCCCTGGAGAGCCTCCCTCCAGGGGCAGAGGGACCCTGCCTCAGCCTCCCAGTGAGTGTTGCTTCGTGGTGTTGTAGCAGGGCTTGTGGAATGTTGTGGGCTGGTATTTTGTCTGCTGTAAGAGGTTTTAACCAGCAGCTTGAGCGATGCTTTGGGGGGGCCAGATTCCCCTCCCCCCCCCAGCCCGGTGGTATAAATGGACTTAACTCTGCTGAATGTAGTGAGGTTCACTCTGGCTATACCCTGATAAAACCAAGATGAGTTTTATCAGTGATTTTGGGAAGGTCACTCTCAGCTTTCAATAGAGCAACTGAGATCAGGTCCGAATCTCGCTCTGAGTCTGGGAGCGGGGTGGAGAAAATCGGATATGTCTTTAAAATCACTTTAACCTAACCTGGGGGCCCATGTTCCTTGCAAGCTGAGCACTTGTGCCAGCACTCAAGAGAGACTCCAGTGCTGCCCAGGTGATTAGCAGAGCGCCCAGAGCTCGGTTTTGTGTTTCCACGGGTGGTGTATATTCACACATGCCTCAGTGCACATAAACATTTAATCATAGAACACTAGAACTGGAAGGGACCTCAAGAGGTCATCAAGTCCAGACCCCTGCCCTCAAGGCAGGACCAAGCCCCGTCTAGACCATCCCTGACAGGTGTTTGTCCAACCTGCTCTTAAATATCTCCAGGGATGGAGATTCCACAACCTCCCTGGGCAATTTATTCCAGTGTTTCACCAGCCTGACAGTTAGGAAGTTTTTCCTAATGTCCAACCTAAACCTCCCTTGCTGCAGTTTAAGCCCATTGCTTCTTGTCCTGTCCTCAGAGACCAAGGGGAACAATTTTTCTCCCTGTTCCACACATGGATGGAAAAAGATCCGCACATGCATGGAAATGGTGAGAGAACATTGCCTGGGGCCCAAACACTGAAATGCCTTAAACATCGTGGAACAGTCGTTGTACGGCATCACTACAACCAGGGAGAAGGTTGTCCAGAAGCGGCTGCCCCACTCTGGCAGGGGAGGGGTTAAAGCAGGTGGCGGGGGGGCGGGGGAGGCCTTGCGCAGAGCCCTGGCCAATCAAAGCAGTGCTAGGCAGGCTCAGGGAGAGGGAGGCTGCAGCCTGACACCTGCCAGGCTGCAGACATTGAAGCAAGGGCCAGGGAGGTGTGAGAGTCACAGGGGAGTGGCGGAAGGAGCGAGCGGCAGTAGAGGGGAGAGAAAGAGGCAGGAGAAGGCTGCCAGAACATTCCTTGTCCAGGACCCAGAGTAATGGGCGGGCCCAGGTCCCCCCTTCCCTCTTGCACTGCTCCTAACCACACTGAGGAGTGGCCTTTATGGATGTGGCTTGCCCCACAGGTGAGGGGCTAGGGGCTGCAGTTGGCCACAGTGGTAGGCGCGAGGCTGGGGACTGCTGATACCCCCAGAAGTGGGGAGAGAAACTCGGCAGGTTGTGCAACGGGGTGGACTAGGCCCAAGCCCCCCGCTGGAGACCTGTGGCTTTGCCCCACCCTGCCCCAGGAAAAGAGCAGAGGAGAGGTCCTCCAGGCCAGCTAGAGTGGCTGCGTATGCTGCAGCCAATCAGGGCCCAGCAAGCCAGTATAAAGAGCCAGCGCCTGGCAGTTTCTTTCTGGAGCTCAAGCCAGGCAGACCAGGGACTGACTGATGGGGAAGGCGGTGGTACCTTGGACAGCTCAGGGTGTAGACTGGATCACTGACCTGGCTGGAGCCCAGGTCCAGCCGCTGAAGCCCAGTCATGGTGGGCAGGGAGAACTGCAGGACCCTGGACTGGGCTCCGTGAGGACTTTGAGACAAAGATCTGGAAGAGGGCAAGGAGGGAGCAGATTCTTGGAGAAGTGGCCCAGGGAGCGAGTAGCAGTGGACAGTAAAGGACACTTAGCAGGCAACTGCTATTTACAGGGTCCCAGGGCCCAGGGAAGTGATGGGCCTGGGTCCCCTCCAACCTCCCCAGTAGCTACTCAAGGGGGCAGGAAAGTAGCTTGGTCCGAGGCAACTAAGAAGAAAGGGCATCTAGGATACCCTCCACTCCCAGAGCCAGTCAGAGGAGTGGGAGCATATGGACCCCCATCCTTGGCCAGAAGGGGGTGCTGGAGAGAAGGTGAGCGATTCTCGAGTGGGCACTGCCAGAAAGCCATGTCCTGAAGAGGACACCATGATCTGGGGAGCAACGTGAGTGTAGAGCAGAGTGCACAGAGCAACAATGCGTGAGACACTGTCCAGAAGGGGGCACCCTGCTAAGGACAGAGCTAATACCCAGTGCGACAAAGGAAGTTCTTCTTCACACAGCGCCTAGTCAACCTGTGGAACTCCTTGCCTGAGGAGGTGAAAGCTAGGACTTATAACAGGGTTTAAAAGAAAACTAGATAAATTCATGGAGGTTAAGTCTATTAGTGGCTCTTAGCCAGGATGGGTAAGGAATGGTGTCCCTAGCCTCTGTTTGTCAGAGGGTGGAGATGGATGGTAGGAGAGAGATCACTTGATCATTACCTGTTCGGTTCACTCCCTCTGGGGCACCTGGCATTGGCCACTGTCAGCAGACAGGATACGGGGCTGGATGGACCTTTAGTCTGACCCAGTGTGGTCATTCTTATGTTCTTATGACCAGCAGGAGGCACCATGATGGTGAGTTCTCGACCCATTACAGGAAGCTTTCATTGTGCAGTTCCAGCTCTTAGCATGTCCGGACTTTCTTTTCCATGATACTTGGCCTCTGCAAGTCCTGGGTTTGTTGTGCTTGGTGTTGGGATAATTATAGCCACCCTGGAAGGTTTTTAACCGTAAATTACTGATGCACATTCTCAGCCTTTCCATCTTCATGTATTTTTGCGTCTTAGATGGAACAGAGGGCCAGATTCTTAGCTTTGGGTTACTGTATCTCTAGGTTTAGCCAGACATGACCACTATTTTGGTCCTCTGATCTGCATCCAGGAGGACTTCCCAACTAGGAACAAGCGTCTTAAAAACTTGGTGGCCAAAGAGCAGCAGTGGCTGGCTGGCTTCTCAGCTCTGAAGGTGCAGCCTCCACCAGCAGCAGCACAGAAAGATGGCGTGGCACGCAGGGGTGGCGTGTGGGGGCACGTGTCCCAAAGGCCGTGGCTGCGCAGCCACCAGTTGGGGGGCTAGCAGGGGCAGGAGCCTGGTGGGAAGCGGAGTGATGCAGCGGCCGGGGGAGCAAAGCAGCTGGGCTACCTGGATCTACCTCCCCTTGCCACTGCTGGTGAGTGCGGGGGGTGCAGTGGGAGAACTCTGCTGCCAGTGCCTGCCCTCCAGCCCTGCTATTCCCACAGGCCACCTCAGTTGGGGAAAGAGGGATGTTGGAGCAAGGGCAGAGAAGTGGCATGACAGGGTGGAGCAAGGACAGAGAGAGGCAGATCAGGGCCTGGGGAGGGGGGTGGTCCTGGCCCTTCCCTGGGCAAGGTGAATCACATGGCCAGTGGCTCCCCTGCCCCCCACCCCCATTCCCTCCTCACTAATTGCCTCTGATGATCCCCCTCCTCCCCTCTGGTAACCATGCCGTAGCTCTTATAAATTTGCATAACTCTGTGTAGCGCCGCTACAGCTGATTTGCAGTAGCTGGGGAACCTGGCCCCACTGCTCTACTGACGAAGAAATATGAGCTGGCTCTTATGGTGCTGTTGGGACTTTTGCACAGGAAACACGTCAAGAGTTATGTAACATGCAGCATATTGGTTTCACAAAGTGGTGGAGATGAAACTTGTCACCTGAGGTGAAGGGGGGGAAGGGGTGTCTCAAAGCTGACTCAGTCAACACAGAGAACAGCTGACATCTATCAACACAAAGAGGTGGACAAATTGGAGAAAGTCCAGAGAAGACAAGAAAAATGATTCAAGAGCTGGAAAACATGACCTGTAATGGAAGACTGAAAGAACTGGATTTCTTTAATCTGAAAAAGAAAAGACTGAGAGTGGCCATAGTATAGATTTCAAGTACATAAAAGCTTGTTACAAGGAGGAGGGAGAAAAAATATCCCCTTAACGTCTGAGGACAGAACAAGAAGCAATAGGCTTAAATGGCAGCAAGGAAGGTTTAGGTTGGACATTTGGGAAAACTTCCTATCTATCAGGGTAGTTAAACACTGGAATAAATTGCCTAGGGAAGTTGAGGAAACTCCATCACTGGAGCTTTCCACAGGCAACCTGTGGAACTCCTTGCTAGAGGATGTTGTGAAGGCCAAGACTCTAAAAGGATTCAAAAAAGAATAAGAGAAGTTCATGGCGGTTAGGTCCATCAATGGCTATTAGCCGGGATGGGTAGGGATGGTGTCCCTCGCCTCTGTTTGTCAGGGGCTGGAAATGGAGGACAGAGGAGGGATCACATGAGGATTCCCTGTTCTATTCACCAAATGTTGGCAGACAGGACACTGGGCTAGATGCACCTTTGGTCTGCCCCAGTCTGGCCGTTCTCATGTTAACAGATTAGACAAATACCTGTCAGGACTGGAGTAGTTATTACATAGGCCTGCTTTGAGTGGAGGGGATGGGACACGATGACCTGTTGAGGTCCCTTCCAGGCCTGCACCTCTACGATTCTATGACCCAGCCCAGCCCTGGGTTTACAGTCTAAGGCAGATGCAAACTTGATTCGTGACCAAGACGAAGCTCTGGGGCTGTATAAGAGAAGGGACGTGGGGTCCAAATGTTGCCCATTATGGAAACAACAATTCAGCCCGCAGGGGTGTCTCCTGAAAAGTGAGTCCGAGCTCTCTCGAACAACGGACAGTTGGGTGTGAAGTACCTTTATTAGACAGGACAGAACCATGTTAACGAGGACAGATCGTGTGTTCTGATTTTCTTTTACCTGTCACCCTCTGTTGCAGATCCTGCTCTCATTTTGGAATCTGTAGTGCTCACCCGCTTAAAACTTAATTTCAGTTTGATTTCACTAGAGACGCATCTAAGCGCCAGGTGCTAGGGATAGCGCTAAACAGACATGAAACTTGTACACGGGGGTGCATTGCTGCCCCCTGCAGGTAGTGGACCGGTGTGCGTTGTAGGTGTCCAGCAGACAGAGGTGCCAGGCCTGCCAGAAGGTGGTGGGGGCAAACCGGGCCTGGAGATTCAAAGGGGCCTGGAGTTCCTGGCTGCCACCATGGCAGCAGCGATGGCCGGAACTCCGGGCCCCTTTGAAATGCTGCCTGAGAGCCGCTCCCTGTGCTGGAAGAGGAGCACAAAGGGCGGACTGCTCTCAGCCCACCCCGCCCGTCCAAGGCCCCACCCCTTCCTCCTGAGGCCTCGCCCCTTCGGGGGCAGAGCTGGCGCCCCTCACACACACCTTAGCCCAGGGCCTGCGGCGGCTGTTGGCCCCACTGCTGAGTGCCCAACAAAGCGCAGGACGAGCAGGGTTGGTGGAGCCCGGAGCAGGGCTGGCAGCGATTTACCTGCACCCCTCCGGTTTCTCTAAAAAGTATCCGAGGGAGCGTAGTGAGAGCTGCAAACAAGCCAGGCCAAATCGAGGGCAGAGACACCTCCCTCCCCCCAACCGCGCCGCCTTGCAAGGTCTGGGAGTGACGCCCACTTGGCATGAACTCACCTGGGCACGTGGATTCTTGCAGGTCACCCCCGGTGCCCGCGCTGGCATCGGCCGGCTCTGGGAGCCACGTGGGCTGGCAACACCCTGCTGCTGGGAGCTGCACTGGCGCTGGCTGGATGGGGTGAGTGTGCCGAGGCCATGGGATTGTGCTGCACAGCACTGCAATGTGAGCAAGGCACAAGTGCTTTGGGTCTGTGCAGGAAGCCCTGTTCCAGCCACTGCCACTGCCACAGTAGTAGCGGCAGGAGCTGAGAGCCCCAGGACCCTTTGAATTGCCAGGCCCCAGGGCAATTCAACTGCCCCTTTTGCCCCCCACCCAGTCAGGGTGATAAGCCAGTGGTTCCAAAGCTTTTTTATACCACGGACCAGCAAACCCATTCTCAACCTTTTGGCAGACTGGTAACATGCTTGCATATTAACATATTTATTATGCAAATAGTGACTATGCAAATATATTTGGTAACATGTTTGCATATTAGCATATTCATTAGGCACATAAGAACGGCCATACTGGGTCAGACCAAAGGTCCATCCAGCCCAGTATCCTGTCTGCTGACAGTGGCCAATGCCAGGTGCCTCAAAGGGAGGGATCACAACAGGTAATCTGCATGTGATCCCTCTCCTGTCACCCACCTGAGAGAAACAGAGGCTAGGGACACCATTCCTACCCATCCTGGCTAATAGCCATCGATGGACCTAACCTCCATGAATCTATCTAGCTCTTTCTGGAACCGTGTTAAAGTCCTAGCCTTCACCACATCCTCTGGCAAGGAGTTCCACAGGTTGACTGTGCACTGAGTGAAGAAAAATGTCCTTCTGTTTGTTTTAAACCTGCTGCCTATTCATTTCATTTGGTGACCCCTAGTTCTTGTATTGTGGGAATAAGTAAATAACTTTTCCTTATTCACTTTTTCCACACCAGTCATGGTTTTATAGACCTATAATGAATATTCAAATAAAATGTTACGCATCTACGTAAATATGTATCCTGAGCCACCGCACACAGCCGGCTTCAGCCCCAGAGCCGCTGTGAACAGCCGGCTTCAACTTCAGCAGTTGCCAGCCAGGTGCCCAGGATATACCCCAGCCCCATGGGCATGGCCTGGCAGTGTGCCATGGCCTAGCAGCCAGCAGTGTGTGGTGTGGCACTGGTCCGTGGACCGGCGGTTGGGAACCACTGTGATAAGCTACGTCTACACTGGGAAGGTTTGGTGACAAAAGTGCTGTCAACATGCAAAAGTGAAAACGGGTCAAACCTGTTTTTCTGCCTCCCATTGTCAGCATTTCATGGCCACAGAGCTAGTTTCCCTGTGGGACTGATACAGGGTGTCCCCTCTGTAAGTCACCCTGGTGTACATCCGTTCCTCACTAAAGTCATTGACGCTTGTAGGAATTGATGCGTGATAAGTCCTCCCATTCCCCACTCTTAAGTTGTGCAAAATCCCCCCAACGCTCACCCCAGTTTGTGCAAATGGAAGTCGGCCCTGGGAAAAAAATTCCCCGCTTTAAGATGTTTCACTACAGAAGTCCAAGTTTTTGGGAACGTATCTTGGACTTGAAGGCTATGTCTAGACTGCATCCCTTTTTCGAAAAAGGGATGCAGATTAGGCACATCGAAATTGCTAAGGAAGCAGGGATTTAAATGTCCTGTGCCTCATTAGCATAAACATGTCGGGCAAAGCACTGTGGGGAAGTATCCCACAGGGAAGTGGTGTGGGAAGGGAGAGCTGATCCCTGCACTTCCTGGGATTCCCTCTGAGTTCTCCCACAGCCGCCTCAGCTTGAAGAGAAAAGAAGAGGCAGGGAGACAGAGAGGGGAGCGTAACACCAGCACATCAGCGTGGATGTGGCCTGCCTCCAACAGTGAGGAGAAGGGGAGAAGCTGCTGAGCTAGAACTCACAGGCAATTTTGACGTCATCAAAGGTTTAAATAGACACTTGAGGTACATCTAGACTATGTTCTTCTTTCGAAAGGAGATATGCAAATTCAGTGCTAATTTGCATATCTTCTTCTGATCGCTGTTTCGAAAGCATTTTTTTTTCCAAAAAAGAAAGCGGCTTAGACACAGTTCTTTCGGAAAAAAAAAAAAACCCTTTTTTGAAAGAACCCTTTACAGCTCTTTTTTTGAGGAAGAAGGGTTCTTTCGAAAAAGGGGTGGATTTTTTTTGAAAGAACCGTGTCTACACTGCTTTCTTTTTCGAAAAAAAAAAATACTTTTGAAAAAGCAATTGGAAGATATGCAAATTAGCACCGAATTTGCATCTCTCCTTTCCAAAGAAGAACGTAGTCCAGATGTCCCATGGAGTGGCTCTCACATGACAACAGGTATTCTCCCCTTTAGGAATTCACATCTTATCACTTTTGGAGGTAAGCCACACCCACCCTGATTTAATTAGTACTGGTGTGGCACTCCCATCTCTGTATCCTTGCCTTTTTTTCTTTCCTCTTCAAGCATCTGAGGAAATGAGTTGTAGCTCCCGAAAGCTTATGCCCCAATAAAGTCATTAATCTTTCAAGTGCCTCCAGACTCCTCCTTGTTTTCTCTGAAACTAACTAATACAGCTCCCCCTCTGAAAACTGTGGACTGGGATATTCCCAGAGGAACTCTCCAGCAATTGCATTCCCACCACAAAACATGTGGCCTCATTGATCCGGCCCAATATCCACAGGGCAGCTATAGTAGATTCACACCATGTGGGGATCGGGCCTTGTCTTTTCCTCTCTTTAGCTTGGAACAACCCTGCACAGAGAAATTACCTCCAAGGTTTCTTGAACCTATCACCGGCCGGAGCGGCCCCAAATACAATGGAGAATAAAACCTCCACTCAGCCCACTCCTACAGGAAGCAGGTTCAGCAACTTGGAAGAGTTCCGGTCTCATCTGCAGCGACATTTGTGTGAGACACGAAACGACACACCGGCAGGTAACCCCAGCTCATGCCTCCTCTCAGGGTCACGGGTACACCCACCAATGGCCCACAAAGCAGAGCCAGTCTCTCTCCCCTGCTTCCGTCCCATCCCTTCAGAGCTGTTTTAATATCTCCAGGCAGGGCCGTCCTTGGGATTTGAGTACTGTTAAACTGTTGCCCCTATTCCTGATGGAAGCCAGGGGGCTGTCGGGTTTGGGGGCTTTTTTAGAGATGTGATTTTTATAATCTTCAGCAACTCACTCACTAATGAAATATTTTAAAGCCAGTTTTAAACTCAGGTCCTGTCGACTCACACAGTCAATTCAGAAACTTGGCAGTATCTACCTGGGGCTGGCATATGTCTGTGAAATGGCTTCATTGCCATTTGAATGGCTCTGTCACAGGTTTAAGGTCTGCTAAGAGCTCTGGCGGGCTTTGTCACTTTTAAGTTAAGTTAAGTAGACCCTCTCTGGAGGAAGCAGAGCCACAGAATAGGGATAGAGGAAGAGGCCGGTGGGTGGTCATTAACAGGGCTCAACAAACCGCTGTTTCTACTCGCCTGTGGCGAGTAGATTTCAGCTGGTTGCTCCGTGCGCCCCATTCACCGGTGCTGTGCGCATGCACAGTGCCGGTCTAGCACATGCGCGGTGCGGGGCTGGTGAGTAGCTCTCTCCGCAGTTTGTTGAGCCCTGGTCATTAAGACCCAGGGATGCCCCAAATTTTCAGGCGCCCTACGCAGCTGCATATTCTGTGTATAGCTAAGGACAGCCTTGTTTTCAGGGAAATTCAGTGTGAGCAGTGACCACAAGTGGCCAGTGCAGGGAACTGCAAGCTTGAATCATTCAGGCAATTTTAATATAATCCTAGGCTGTGTCTAGACTGGCCAGTTTTTCCGCAAAAGTGGCCGCTTCTGCGCAAAAACTTGCCAGCTGTCTACACTGGCCACTTGAATTTGCTCAAGAGCACTGACGTTCTAATGTAAGAAATCAGTGCTTCTTGCGCAAATACTATGACGCTCCCGTTCGGGCAAAAGCCCTCTTGTGCAAATGCTTTTGCGCAAGAGGGCCAGTGTAGACAGCTCAGTTTTGTTTTGCGCAAAAAAGCCCCAATGGCTAAAATGGCAATCGGGGCTTTCTTGCGCAAAAGCGCGTCTAGATTGGCCACGGACACTTTTGCGCAAAAAGTGCTTTTGCGGAAAAGCGTCCGTGCCAATCTAGATGCTCTCTTGTGCAAATACTTTTAACGGAAAACTTTTCCGTTAAAAGCATTTGCGCAAATTCATGCCAGTCTAGACGCAGCCCTGTAGTTTAGCAGTCATGGGACCAAGAGTAGGTCTACACTGCGACACTATTTCAAAATAACTAGCGCTATTCCAAAATAGTTTAGTCCGTGTCTACACAGCAGGCCATTATTTTGAAATAGTGTCGAAATACTGTCAAGCTGGGGGACTTCTTACTCCAACTCCTGTAACCCTCATTGTACGAGGAGTAAGGGAAGTTGGAAGAAGAGTGCTCTATTTTGAAATACGTGCTGTGTAGACGCTCCCAATTTTGAAATAAGCCACGCAATTGACGTAGCTCAATTTGTGTAGCTTATTTCAAGTTAAGCCCTGCAGCGTAGACGCACCCCAAGAGACATCGAGATGGCCCCTGCCCCAACAAGCACACAGTCTACATAGAGAAGACACGCAGAAAGGGGAAACCGAGGCACTAGACTACAGCAGGCTAGTGCCTAGCATAGACCACAGCTCTTTTGAGTCCTGCTTCAGGGGCTTACCCACAAGCCCAACCTTCATTTTAGAGACCCCCGGAGCTCTGTGTCTCCATTTCATCCTTCCCCTGACAGAGGGCACCTGCTATGAACAGTCTCCACTAGTGAGTCATATATCCCGCCTCTCTGCCACATGGCACCCCTTAGTTGAGTGGAACTGGAGTCAGCCCTAACAGAATCCCCCATCCTGCTCTCTGCTGCACAGCGCCTCCTAGTGCTGGGGCATTGCGGTCACCCTGGTGTGTGAGCAGCCACAAACCCCTATCTCATTGCTTACAGAGCCCCTAGCGCCACACTGGGGCACTGGCATGACGCACCATCTGTGAGGGGACATCGCCCCCTACTGCTATGTCACTAGGGTCCGAAACGACCAACCTTTTAGACCAGTGTTTCTCAACCTTTTTTTATAAAGTACCCCTTTAAACAAACTAAGTACCCCTTTAAAAAAAATTAGAAGTACCCTTAGTACCTACAGTTTTCAGACACACACAATTTTTTCCTACCATTGCAACACATTTGTTTAAACAGTGTAATTGTAGCTGGGCGGGCAATGAAATTTTGGGATGAAAAAAGTACAAAAATAATAAAGCGCCATAAAACTTACAACAAAAATTCAATTTTCTCCAAATTTCAGTTGTGTTGACGTACCCCCCCCAGACTTCTCTCGAATATCCCTAAGGGTATTCATACCACTGGTTGAGAAAAACTGTTTTAGACTTGCCCCAAAATTGCCCATAATAAAGCCATGAGTGAGAAGGCTCCTGGCATGCTCTGTCAAGAAGGTCATCTCTGCTCAGAACGACCATTCATGAAATCTGTCTTCCATTTCCCACTCCCCTCCAGAGGTCTCCTGCTGCAAACTTTGCCCTAAGGACTGGTTGCTGCAGGGGGACAAGTGCTACTGGCTTTCCAAAGAGATTAAAAGCTGGGAACAGAGCCACGAGGACTGTTTGACGAAGAGAGCTCAACTCCTCATGATCCATGGCCTGCAGGAGATGGTAAAGAACATGCTCTACTTCAACTGGAGAATGTGTGTTGTCAATTACACAATGTGTCTCCTGCAGTGGCAAACAAAATAATGTGTTTCTACTTTTTTTTGTGGGAAGTTTTGGAGGTGAAAAATGAAATAAAAGTTTTCATTCATTTTTTATTTAAACTGAAAAATGTCAAATTTTTTCCTTCTACCCCCCTCCACCCTATACACACACACTTCTCCCTCACTCTGGTGCAGCCAACCGAGTAATGTCTCCAGTAGATTTGTCTGCCCCCGGGTGGTTATCCTCACATAGCAGGGTTGAGATGAGCTCCCGTTTGCTTCGTGAACCAAGAAGCCAGCGAATTACAGCATGTTGCAGTCACTCTGACATGTCGTTGTCTGTTTCACAGGCCTTCCTACGGAATAATGCACTGGACAAGCATCAGGTGTGGATTGGACTCACCATCACTTCCCCAGGGAGGATGTGGACCTGGCAGGATGGATCCCCCTTAAATCAAACACTGTGAGCGATTCCTGATTAGTGTTTTTGTCAGTCTACAATACATAGGTCAAAAAGAACTTTGCCATTGATTTCAATGGGGCTAGGATGTCGCACACACTATCTTATGATGTAAGACCCCAATGCTGGGAATGCTTACACATGTGCTTAATTTTAAGTGCCTCTAGCAGACTTACCCAGCAGTATCCGGGTCCTTCAGGACAAGGGGCTGGTGGTGTGCTGGATGCTGGAGGGGTGGGGAGAAGAGAGTGCTGGAGGTGGGGTGTGTATGCAAGAGAGAGAGTTGGAGGGTCAGGAAAGGCTCAGGCGAGAGGTCCCATCCAGCATGGGCCTTCTCTCCCCCTCTCCACCCCAGTGCTGCGACCAAGAGCCGGGAGGGGGGTAAGTGTTTGGGGGACTACTTATTTGAGACATGTCTACACTAGAGAGAAGATTGACCCTCCAGAGGTCGATCTTCTAGTGTTCAATTGAACGAGTTTATCGTAGACCCATAAATCAAATGCTGAGGGCAGCCCCCCAGCCCCGTCGGCCTCTGGTCCTCCTCATTCTGCAAGGAGTAAGGGAAGCTGATGGGAGCGTGCACTCCCATTGGCTTCCCGTTGTGTGTACACTGTGGTGGCTCAGCTTCAGGTAAGTTGAATCCAGCTATGTATTTTGGTTTAGTATAGACCAGGTCTTGAAGTGCTTGCAGGCAAGATGGCGGAGCCCCAGCCCTGCTGGCCGTTCCCTTGGTGGTACGGCTGCAGCCAGTGGTCACTTTGCAGGATAGCTCTCCCATGCAGGCACACTGTCCCCGTGGCCACACACCTATTGGCTATGTCTACACTGGCAGGTTGTTGCACCAGAAGTATGCAAATGAGGCTAAGTGTGGAATATCGCTGAGCCTCATTTGCATACCTAATGAGTCGCCATTTTTGCGGAAGAGGCTCTTGCACTAGAAAGAGCTGTCTACACTGCCCCTTCTTGCGCAAGAAAAACCCTCTTGTGCAATGCTGTTATTCCTGATGATCTTCTTCTCCAGCTCGGCCCACACTAACTGGGACTGTCCCCTTTTCTCTTTAGGTTTCCAGTTGTGGACCCTGATCAAGAGAACAACTGTGCCTCTGTGAAGAAGAGCAAGATCCATTCTGAAATCTGCCAGATGGATTTGAAATGGGTCTGCCAGAAAGGAGCTGTTCTAGTTTAAGGAGTGGGGGCCGGGGAGTGAGCGCTGTTCGCATATGGGAATGTAAAAAGCTTTGTGTGTTTCATCTTTATTCCAGCGAGTAAAAAGAGCAGGTGAAAGGCTGAGCTCATGCAAATCAGGATAAAAGTCAATGGAAAAACAGCAATGAAGGATTCACTGAGGAAAATAACATCAGAAGGAGGGCTGAGGGCAAGGCTGGCCTTTAAGGAAAATAGTACCCTGGGTGAATTTGTGTTTTGGCCCCCCTCATCCTCCTGGGTTCCCCAACTCTTGTACCCCCCATCCTGTGCCCCCTTTGCCACTAACCCCTCCATTGTGCTCCCTTTGGCTCAATCTCTGCACAGTGCCACCTTTATCCCTAGCCCCTGCAGTTCCCTCTCGCCTGCACCGCCAATCCCAGCCCTGAGCTACCAGTGTGCAACGCTACCAGAGGGGCTGACAGCCACTACGGGCCCCAGGGAAAGGGGTGTTTGTGGGGTGGGGGGATGTCCCAGCTCTGTGCCCCTGGAAGGGGAGGGGCCTCAGGCAGAAGGGGCAGGGCTGGGCTGCACCACCTGGCCTGCTGCGTGGCCCTTCCCGCCCTCAGAGCAGTGCTCTGGCAGCAATTCAAAGGGGGCCAGGGTTCCGACAGTCACCATCGCTACTGCGGCAGCCTTTGAATCCCGGATCCTGGGACTACCGCCCCCTTTGCCTCCCCCCGACATTGCCACCCTTCATAGTACCCCCCAACTCCTTATGCCTAGCAACCAGGGCCGTCCCGGGGGGGGGGGCGCAGAGCCTGGGACAAGTCCTCCCATGCTCTGGGCAACTCCTCACAGGCCTCATCTCTGCCCCACCTCTGCCCTGACCCTACTCCACCCCTTCCCCTAAACCCTGCCCCGCCCCCTTGCCAAAGCCCCTCCCTCCCCGAGCAACCGTTACCAAAGGGCCTGTGCAGGTCAGCCCCCTTCCCACGCTCACCGGGATAGCGGGAGCCACAGCCACTCAGCAGCTTGCTCCGCTCCCCCACCCCCCAGCCCACTGTGCTCCACTTCCCAACCGGGCTGATTTGCTGCTGCTCTGCGCAAGCTCCCTCCCCCTCCAGGTAACCCCCAGGCCACCCTAGCACCCATTCATAGGATGTGTGGGGCCTGGGGCAGCTGCCGTCAACCGCCCTATGGATGGGATGTCTCTGCCAGCAACAGCCATGCCCAGTAGCCCTCACCCAGAGATCTCCACCACAGAGCTTTAATGCCCAGGGGTTCCCTGCCCCGCCCTCCACTGCTCTAGGACAGGCACTTGGCAGTGAGATACCTCTGGGTGCCTGGCAAAAGGCTGCAGGGAAGCCTTTTACATGATGGTTGAGATGTCAGCCATGACCCCAAATCTATCTGAATGACAAGAGATCACTGATGCAAATGGCTAAGTCCAGCCCGCACATCCAGGCCCTTGCCTGCCGGGGCTCTGGGCCATCACTGTCCAAACAGCCTTTCATTCTCCCTCCAACAGACCATTTCCCTCTAAGCCCGATGTGTGAACAAATGCCTGGGCTGTGCACAGCAGGGCTGACAGCCACCACAGGCCTGGGGGTACGGTGTGTGTCGGGGGCTGGCTCCGCGCCCCCTGCAAGGGGCAGAGCCTCAGGTGGAAGGCTGGGGGCTGAGGGCAGTCAGCACTTAGCATGGCCTTAGGCCCTCCCCTCCAGCTCTCAGAGCCCAGCAGAACGGCATTCCCATTGGTCAATAGTGTAACAGTGTAGTCGATTAACCGATAAGCAAAAGCTAATCTGTTAATGCGATAGATAGGTAGATAGAAAGAAAGAAAGAAAGAAGGGGTGGATGTAGAAAGAAAGAAAGAAGGGGTGGATGTAGATAGATAGATAGAAAGAAAGAAGGGGTGGATGTAGCTAGAAAGAAAGAAAGAAGGGGTGGGTTTTGCCCACGAAAGCTCATGATACTATATGGATTTTTTTTTTTGTTAGTCTCCAAGGTGCTACAGGATGACTACTTCCCATTGGGAAGTTTATTCCAGGGCTACTCAACACGCGGCCCGCGGGTGGGATCCTTTGAACATAGCCTCCACTGGGAACACGCTCCACAACAGCAAGGCATCTCCCAGATGGACTGAGCATTGAAAGACGCAAGGGGACGGGCTGGCTGGAACAGATGGGTACAGGGTGTCGGCAATTCTAGCCCCCAGGGAGGAGGTGCCGGGTGCGCCGTGGCATTGTGTAAAAGAAGCTATTTGCATACATTTGCATGTACATGCGACCACACTTAAGTTGCAGCCCTTGGGATGTGCTGTGAGTATCATTGTGGCCCCCAGGGGCTTCCAAAGTTGAGTAGCCCTGGTTTATTCTGTCATTGTCCACTGGGGGGACCCCAATGTTTTCCTCTGAAGCAGCTGATTCCGTGCCTGTGTTTGGTTAGTCTGGAGAGGTGGTTTATATACCCAGAAATCCCCTCTCCCACCCAATTATTCTCATGTGCTGGACACAGGGGCAGCAGCCACTGCCGTGCCCGACCGGACCCCCACATAATTTCTGAAACAACAATCTCTTTGTTGCTTGTTTTTTTTTGGGGTGGGGGGGAGGGTCTGACAGGATGAAGAGGGAAGCGCTAGGGATGTGAACGTGTAATCATGTAAACAGTTGAGTGATAAGCCTGGGCTTATCGGTTAACATTCATGGGGGCACTCGGGCTCCTGCCCTGCTCCTGGGAAGCTGGCTGCCCCACCGTACTGCTGTCTCTGTATCAAAGGCTCCCCACCCACACTAGCTCCTGGGGAGCTGTCTGTGCCCTGGGCTGCTGCCTCTCATACAGCCCCAGCCCTCCAACTCCCAGCCCACTCCTATACCCTACCCCCCACAAAGACCCACCCCATCTCCAGCCCACTCCTGCACCCTACCTCCTGCCCAGCCCTCCCACTCCCAGCCCACACTTTCACCCTCTCTCCTGCCCAGACCCCATGCCCCAAGCCCACTTCCTGGCAGCCCCTCCCACACATTTTTGCCCCATTCCAGAGCCTAGGGAGGCCCCCCAAAATCTACTATCCCAGCCCCCCCGGCTCCAGTGAGCAAGGGAAATGTGTGGAGTGTCTTTCTCCTTCTCAGGGGCCACATCGGTGAGGGTTTTTTTGTTTTGTTATTTGCTTCTTGCTTTTGTGCAGCCCTCTCCCCCCCCACACACACACCTGATTTTAATGTGGGTCAATGGCACCCAACCCAAAAAAAGTTACCCGCCCCTGGCCTTCAGCCATAGTCATCAGGGGCACAGGAGTAACAGGGAGGGAGCACTGTAAGTCCCATTCCTCCTGCCGGGCACCTGGCCACTGATGTGCAACAAGAGACAGTGTGAGTAAGTGAGTGAGTGAATGAGAGAGTGTGTCTGTCTGTCTGTCTGGAAGGCGTCCCTCCCCTGGGTATCTACAGAGCTAAATCTCTCCTCTCACTCAACCCTTTGGGTACCCCAAACCTTCTCCCCAGTGGATGGCTATACAGCTGAGTCCTTTCAATTCCTTCATCCCCATCACATCTCTCCTAGGCTACGTCTACACCCGCAGCTTCTTGTGTGAGAAATATGCAAATGAGGCTAAGCGTGGAATATTGCTGAGCCTCATTTGCATACCTAACGAGCCTCCATTTTTGCAGAAGAGGCTCTTGCGCCAGAAGGAGCTGTCTACACTGCCCCTTCTTGCGCAAGAAAAAACCTCTTGCGCAATGCCGTTATTCCTGAAAATAATCAGGAATTCTCCATAATTCACTCGACAAAAGTTCAGTATGTGGTGTAGGGCTGGGCTTTGAAACACTCCTCTGAGTAGAAGCTTTTCAGTTCAGTTTTGAAGTGAAAGCACAGGGTTTCGAAATATCTCCACCCTGCACCTGAAAGCAAAGCCCACCCTCAGAATCTGCCCCTACACAATTTACAGGCTGGGGAGGGAAGAGCTGTATGATCTCAAACTATCTCACCCCCTGTTACAGAAAGCACAGCCATCCTCAGGACCTACAGACCAGGCACTTGTGAAATGTACACAAATGGATACTGGAAGGCAGGAGGGAAGAGTTGTGTGATTTGATAACTACACATAGCTCCATAACACCAGGGCTATTTTCTCCATGCAGTGCTAAGGTTGGAATTTCCAGATGGGCTCCGCACTTGTCCAGGTTCCTTCCCCACTCTGGCATGATAAATGCAGAAGTGGGGGCCCACAAAAGTACCCCAAAACCTTATCTTTCCAGGCTTTGGTATAAAACATCCCCCCCCAAAATCCTAAAACCCTAGATTTTGGGGATAAAATCCGCTGCCACCACCCAAGTAATGATAAGAAAAATCAGGGGAGAGATCACTTGGGAGATCTCACCCCATAATAAAAACCAGGACACAAAAATTAACCAATACCAGGTTAATAAAAAGAAAAGAGAAAGACATTTCATTATCACCACAATATTCCTGTTGCAAACATAATTACTAGATGAAAAAGTCACAAATTAATATACTCATGGGGGAAACCCACCATGAGCCCAGAGCTTAGTTGCAAAAGAGAGAAAAACTCTTTTCTAAATGCACAGACATCAGATTCCCATTCCCAAACTATAAAACAATAAAACCTAACGGATTTATCTAAACTTTACCCTACTTACAGATAGTGAAGAGTCTTTTCTTGGAGGAAGACATAGTGTCTGTCCCCCGCAGTAGCTGGAGAGAAACTGCCCAGGGACAAAGGAGAGAAAAACCCAAAAATTCCTTTGTCCCAGTTTGAAATTCCTATCTACTATTGGCTGCCAACTACCTGGTTTAGGTAAGGGACACAGTTAACCCCTTAGTCCCCAGGCTGCTGGCTAACCCTCATGATCATGACAGCACTCAAAACCAAGTGCTCAACTACCATTGAGGACAATGGTGAATCCCCTCCCCCTCCCTTCTTCCCTTCTGAAAAGCTGCCCCCTTATTTAGGGGGCTAAGTGGGATACAGGTCAGGGACATGTGCTGTTCCTAGGAATTCATCTCTGTGTTTTTCATCTCACATAAAAGTTTCCTCCCACACTGAAAGCCTGAGCTCTTTCTTTGCCAGACCAAAAGAGAGTCTTTGGCAAGCAAACACAGGCAGCTGGAGTTGGTACAGAAGCTTCCATATACCTCTCTAAGCTGTAGTCAGAAAGAGAGGAGGGGAGAGGGCAAACCATGGGCCAGAGCAGACAAACAACTGCATACAAAGGAATCCAATGCACCAGGAAAGGGCAGACAAATAAGCATTGGCAAATTTTTAAAGTGCTTCTACACAAATGCTAGGAGTCTGACTAATAAGATGGGTGAACTGGAGTACCTAGTATTAAATGAGGAGATTGACATAATAGGCATCACTGAAACCTGGTGGAATGAGGAAAATCTGTGGGACACAATCATACCGGGATATAAAATATATCGAAAGGATAGAGCAGGCCGGGTGGGTGGTGGAGTGGCACTGTATGTGAAAGATAATGTAGAATCAAATGAAATAAAAATATTAAGTGAATCAACATGTTCAATAGAATCGCTATGGATAGTAATTCCATGCTCCAATAATAAGAAATTAGCAGTAGGGATATATTACCGACCACCTGACCAGGACAGCGATACTGACATTGAAATGCTGAGGGAGATTAGAGAGGCTACCAGAATAAAGAACTCTATAATAATGGGGGATTTTAATTATCCCCATATTGACTGGGTACATGTCACCTCAGGAAGAGAAGCGGAGATAAAATTTCTCAATGGCCTAAATGACTGCTTCTTGGAGCAGCTGGTGCAGGAACCCACAAGGGGAGAGGCAATTCTCGATTTAGTCCTGAGTGGAGCGCAGGATCAGGTCCAGGAAATAACCGTTACAGGACCGCTTGGGAATAGTGACCATAATATAATAACATTCAACATTCCTGTGGTGGGTAGAACACCTCAGCAGTCCAGCACCCTTGCATTTAATTTCAAAAAGGGGAATTACACAAAAATGAGGAGGCTAGTTAAACAGAAATTAAAAGGCACAGTGACTAGAGCCAAATCCCTGCAAGCTGCTGGAAACTTTTTAAAGACACCATAATAGAGGCCCAACTTAAATGTATACCCCAAATTAAAAAACATAGCAAGAGACCTAAAAAAGTGTCACCGTGGTTTAACCACCATGTAAAAGAAGCAGTGAGGGACAAAAAGGCATCTTTTAAGAAGTGGAAGTCCAATCCTAGTGAGATAAATAGAAAGGAACATAAACACGGTCAAATCAAGTGTAAAAATGTAATAAGAAAAGCAAAAAAAGATTTTGAGGAACAGCTAGCCAAAAACTCAAAAAGAAATAACAAAATGTTTTTTAAGTACATTAGAAGCAGGAAGCCTGCTAAAAAACCTGTGGGTCCCCTGGACGATCGAACTATAAAAGGCGCAATCAAGGACGATAAAGCCATTGCGGAGAAACTAAATGATTTCTTTGCTTCAGTCTTCACGGCTGAGGACGTTGGGGAGATTCCCAAATCTGCACCGTCCTTCGTGGGTGATGAATCTGAGGAACTGTCCCGGATTGAAGTGTCATTAGAGGAGGTTTTGGAACAAATAGAAAAACTTAATATTAACAAATCTCCGAGACCGGATGGCATTCATCCAAGGGTTCTAAAAGAACTCAAATGGGAAATTGCTGAACTATTATCTGTGGTTTGTAACCTATCCCTTAAATCGGCTTCTGTACCTAATGACTGGAAGGTAGCCAACGTGACACCAATATTTAAAAAGGGCTCTAGAGGCGATCCGAGCAATTACAGACCGGTAAGTCTAACTTCAGTACTGGGCAAATTAGTCGAAACAATAGTAAAGAATAAAATTGTGAAGCATGTAGAAGAACATAATTTGTTGGACAAAAGTCAACATGGTTTCTGTAAAGGGAAATCCTGTCTTACTAATCTATTAGAGTTCTTTGAAGGGCTTAACAAATGACGGAGAATTTTAATCCGAGGGTTCGGATGGGGGCCCAAAACCCCTACCAAATCAATTCCAGACACCCTTCTTAAGCAACCAGCTTTATTCAGGAATGCATTCCAGGGCAAAAATCTCCAGGATACTCTCAGGAAAAGTTTCTGCAACTTCCCAAACAAAAGGCAAGGTCTTTTGTACCACCTTACATGGTAATTACCTTTTTCTCACTGACCACTTACAGTTGCATGCATATACAGGTCATGCCCCTTTGCACCAAATTCCCTCCAATCATTATCTGTCCCCCCTCAGTCCCTTTGCAGGCCTTACAACAGGTTCAAACCAGTTTTACCTACTCCCCCCCCTTTGCTCACCTGAGTTCAAGCACGTACCTCTTTACAAAGACCAGACTTAACATCCAGGTGTCACAGAGGTCATACTGACAACAAATTAAGTTTATCCTTCATTCCCCCCTTTGATCCACTTGTGGATCACAATTAATCTTAAGCATCCTTTCCCATTCATCCTCAAATGTGCAAGTGTCTTTGTAGTCTTTCTCGGGAGGGTTCTGTACATTTAGCAGAAGCATCTGTTGTACCTTGTTTTCTGCTACATTCTCTATCTTTTGTAAGCACCCTTTAATACAGCATAAGGCTAGCTGTATCATTATGTATATAGAGCATATTAAGACAAGGAACATCAATATTCCTGCCACCACCTTCTTCATGAGTTCGCTTAACCCTATTCCCAACCAATTTAAAGGATTCCAGTCTTGCAACTGCTCTCTAAATGTTTTTGTCTGGACAGACAATGTTTGGATTTCCTTTATCCTTGTGGTTAGGTTTGAACTCACATCAGAAACTTTAACACAACACTCTGGGCCTATTAATCTACATACCCCTCCTTGAGCCGCTAGCAGATAGTCAAGAGCCAGTCTGTTTTGCTGGGTAAAGATTCGCAATTCATTTAAATTTCCTTGTACCACACCTAATGCCCCCTCTGTGGTATTCATGAATTTCTCCATAAGCAGGGACATTGTTTTCAAATCATGATTGGTTTTTGCCTGCCCTACCCATGGGATGGTAGTTTCAGCTACTGCAAGGGCAGTTTGTTCTATCCAGTTCCATGCTTCTTCCCAAGACCCATCCCGCTTGTTCCTGATATGCCCTGGTGGCAAAGTGTCAACAATCCTCATAGCTGGTGCCACGAGACCAAGGTAACAAAACCCTGATGCATTTTGCGGAAGCCTTTTATAGGCAAATTTACCGCATATCCACCAATAATTGTACATGTTCCACGAGTCAGACTGATATATCATCATGGCTCGGTTTGCAAAGGTGGTGTTACCTTCTTTGCAAAGGTCTGTACTAGTGGTCCCTCCCCATATGGCTGTTATTTCTGGTTTGAATAGAGTACTCCAAAGGTTTGTGGAAGACATAGTGGAACGATTATGCCATACATGTGTCCCATCCACCTTTGTTATAATGTGTGTACAGCTTGATTTCCCTACAAAGGTGGTACCTGTAAGATTCCTACATAGGGGACTTGTACTACTAAATGATAATTGGATGCACCCAGTCTGGTTGAACCACACAGTTTGGTCATTTTGTTCCAGTAATGCATCACTTACTAGTCCAGTTTTGTTTAACGGAAGGGCACCTATTGGGTATCCACTGTGCGCGCTTTGTGGTGCCCAGGCACACACCCAACAGTTAGTTTTGTTTGCGGCTCGTGCCATACCTTCTGCCAGCTGCAGAAAGGTATTAGTCCCAATACCATTCCCCCTTTGGAGCCAAATAAGGCCTATACAAAGGAGGAACAAGAGTTTAGCCGTTGTGCAGAGATTGTAATCCTTTCAGCACTTGCGCGGACGGAGGTTATAAGGAAGTGTGGAGGAAGGAAAACAGCTTTCAGAAAACCCACCGTCCTCTGACAAAGTGCCGGTAGGGTCAATGGCAAGATTGGGTGTAGATTCGTGTGAAACGTCAACGTGACTAGTAGGACCAGAAGGGATCTGGCCTGTAGTGAGAGCGTAGTGAACGAGGTCCCGGTCTCTGATTTCCGATGATGTATATCCCTTGTCCAGGAGAAGTGATTCAATTTCTCTCTCAGAAAGCGGTCAAAAGTCGTTTTCTTCTGGTTCTGGGCTGACAGGTTCAGTAGGAGGCGATATGTCGGGAGAGGCAAGTTCACACAACTTATGAGGGTCAATGGTGCGGCGCACGTGGCTTGCATGTATCCAAGAATCTCGCTCGGCTACCTTCACAGCCGTGTTGGTAGTCAGCAGGACCTGGAAGGGACCATTCCACCTTGGAGATAGGCAGTCTTTCCTCCGGAATTCTTTTATCAGGACCCAATTTCCTGGCTGCACGTCATGGCAAGGCACATCAGTTGGGACAGGTAAGGCTTCTGCAACCTGAGAGGAGAGACTGAAAGCAATTTTAGACAGATGTATACAGTATTGAAGTAGTTCGTCATAACATTCAGACAAGTGGGAAGGATTAATTTTTCCAGGAGGCTCAAATCCAAGTAAAATCGGCCTCCCAAATAGAATTTCATGAGGGGTGAGACCATGTTTGCGGTTCGGGGTATTTCGGATATGCATGAGGGCAAGGGGCAATGCCTGCGGCCACTTTAATCCAGTGTCAGAGATAATCTTGCTTAACTTCCTTTTGATATCGAGGTTTTTTCTTTCAACATGCCCTGAACTTTGGGGATGATATGGGGTATGGAACCGTTGTTCTATGTGAAGGGCTCTACACAGATCTTGCAGGATTTTGGCCGTGAAATGGGTTCCTTTATCCGAGTCAATTTTTAAAGGGATTCCAAATCTGGGAACCACCTCAGTAACTAATTTCTTTACCACAGTAGTGGCGTCTGCTCGACGGCAAGGGAAAGCTTCCACCCAACCACTGAACACACATACAATAACCAGACAATACTTAAACCCACAGGAAAGGGTTAACTCTATAAAATCGATCTGCAAATATTGGAAGGGTCCATAGGCCCAAGTATGAGCACTCAGAGTAGTCTTTTCTCCACCCTGGGTAGAGAACTTTTGGCAAGTAGCACAATTGCTGGTGATTTTAGCAGCAGCTTGGTGAATCCTAGGCGCATACCAATGCTTCAGAATCTGGTCCGCTACCCCCCTTTTGTTCATATGTCCTAATCCATGGGTAATGGTAGCCAATTGGGACACCAAAGTAGAAGGAGCCACAGGTCGTCCATCTGGTGAAAGCCAAATGTTATTATCTTGAATACGACACCCAGCTTTGTACCAATTGTGTTGTTCCTTCTCAGGTGCCCTAGATTGCAACAGGGATAAATCATTTAGAGTCAGGGGAACAGAAACAGCGACCAGGATTTGAAATGGAGCTGGAGGTCCACAGGCAGCTGCATTCCTGGCTGCAAAATCTGCCCGTCTGTTTCCTACTGATACAGTATCAGTTTTATCAGTATGAGCACTACAATGCATAACAGAAATAGCAAAAGGTAATTGAATAGCAAGCAAGACGTCATTAACAAGGGATCCATTAGAAATGGCACTTCCCGAGGACGTTAAGAATCCTCGATGTTTCCAAATCTGACCTACAGAATGACAGATATTAAAAGCATACATTGAGTCAGTATAAATGTTAACAGATTGATCAATAGCTAAAATACAGGCACGAGTGAGAGCAATTAGTTCAGCTGCTTGAGCACTTTTTATTCCTGGAAGAGAATGAGTTTCAATTATTGCATGATCAGAAACAACAGCATACCCGCTTATAAGGTTTCCCCTTTCATCCCTTTTACATGACCCATCAGTGTAATACACTAAATCAGGATTTGACAAAGGAACGTCCCTTAGATCGGATCGCGGGGTACAAGTGAGGTCCACCAATGCTAAACAATCGTGGGGTTCCATCTCATGGGGCTCTCCATCAGTAGGGTTAGGAAAAAGGGTGGCGGGATTTAAAGTAGAACAGCGTACTATGGAGACATTCTGGGCTCCTAAAAGGGCTTTCTCATAGTTAGTCAATCTTTGCATTGACAAATGCTGGGTCTTAGTCTTATTCACCAAAGCTTGCACCGCATGGGGTACAGCAAGTGTTAGGTTGTGACCTAATACCAGACATTGACTTTTCTCTAATAGCACAGCAGCTGCGGCCACAGCTCTGAGACACGGGGGAAAACCCTTTGCTACTGGGTCAAGCTGAGCACTAAAATAAGCTACAGGACGAGGGCGATTTCCAAATGGCTGGCATAATACTCCTGAAGCGACCTGATCCTGTTCATGGCAAAAAAGAGTAAAGGGTTTATCATAATCAGGGAGCCCAAGAGAGGGTGGAGAGACCAAAGCAGCTTTCACTTTCTGAAAGGATTCTTCTTCCTCCTCTGTCCACGGGACGGGATCCTTCACCATGTCAGATGTCAGAGATACAAGGGGTTTTACAAGACCAGAGAAATTAGGAATCCATTGTCTGCAATAGCCAGCAGCGCCTAAGAGAGACCAAACCTGTTTCTTAGTTACTGGGCGAGGGAGAGAAAGAACAGAGGTTATGCGTTTATCAGTGAGCTTTCGCCCTTCTTGGGATATGAGGTGACCCAAATATTCAACCTCTGCTTTACAGAACTGGAGCTTTGCCTTGGAGGCTTTGTGACCTCTCTTTGCTAATTCACACAGCAAATGAACAGTATCTGTTTTACATGCTTCATGATTAGGTGAGGCTATCAATAAATCATCAACATACTGAACAAGGGTAGACTCTTTTGGCAAAGAAATTGAATCAAGGTCCCTTTTTAACAATTGTGAGAAAAGGGTAGGACTTTCAGTATATCCTTGAGGAAGTCTGGTCCAAGTCAGCTGCTCCCCTTTATAGGAAAAAGCAAACAAAAACTGTGAATCCTTATCAATGGGAATGGAGAAGAAAGCTGAACATAAATCTATGACAGAAAAACATTTAGCACCTGCAGGGATAGAGGACAATATTGTTGCTGGATTAGGAACCACAGGAAATCTGGGGATAACAAACTGATTTACAGCTCTTAGGTCCTGCACAAATCTATATATCTGTCTCCCTTGATCATCAAATTTCCCCTCCTTTTTGACGGGAAGTATTGGGGTATTACACATAGACTGTGTTCTTATGAGCACTCCTTGTTCCAACAGGGAGGAGATTACAGGCGCTATGCCCTCCTCCGCTTCCTGGGACAAGGGGTACTGAGACACTCGAGGGTAAGGTTGGCCGTGTTTATACCTGATCTTTACAGGCTCTGCTGTTAACAGTTTCCCAACTTCATTGGAGTGAGAAGCCCACAAAGACGTTGGTACCTGATCCAGCTCCACACTCTCCAGTTTGGAGTCTGGGTCTATACCTTGTCCGTCTGTTGTTAACATCATGAGGAAATTTGTTGCCTGATTATGGGGTATATCAACAAAGACCCCTTCAGAGGAACAATAAATTGTAGCATTCAATTTACACAGCAGATCTCTACCCATCAAGTTTACAGGTGTACTGGGGGATAACAAAAGGCATATTCCTCTGTCAAAGGCCCAATGGTTAAGGAACATGGTTCACTCATTGCATGGGGTATAGTTACTCCCCCCACCCCTACAGCATTTACTATTTCTCCAGTTCCGGCCAGATTGGGAGCTTCATCCTCTCGTTTTGTGGAAAGGGAGGCACCAGTATCAATTAGAAATTCATGTTTGTTTCCATTAACGGAAAATGAAACTAAGGCATCAGGTGTAGCAGAAAGAGAGACCGAAGGTAACAGAGAGCATTGCAATGTTTTATCAATAACCTCTTGGCATAGTCAGTAAGGATTACTCCTTTGTCGGTCCTCCGGAGGATAGCCTCTGTTGGGTGCACCTGCTGAAAAGGGGTTAGTATTGGGCCACCTCTGTCCTTGTGACGATGGTCCGGACTGTCTGTTGGGGCCCTGGTTAAATCTATTTTGTCGTTGTCTTTTGCGACATTCAATTTTCCAATGGCCAAACCCACCACAGTAATTACACACATCATTAGGTTGGGGGCCCCGCCGGGGTCTGTTTGGACCTTCCCTCTGACCTTTTGGTTGCCCGTGGCCTTGTAAATCTTGTATTTGGAGTGCCATTAGGGTATTTTTAAGTTCCTTTTTCTTTTGTTTTTCTACTTGCAGGTTTTCAAAAAACTGAGTTGCAGCTTCCAAAATTTTCTCAGTAGTTTCCATTTTCCATCCAATCATATTATTAATAATCTTGTCCCCAATTTCTGGTCTTAAATTCTGCACAAAGGGGGTTACTACCATAGTGCGCATATTGGCATCATTTGGGTTAATGGTGCTATACTTCCTCATGGCTGCAAAGAGCCTTGCCTGAAAATCAATAGGGCTTTCATCTGGCTTCTGTTTGCAGTTATATACTTTAGACCAATCGGTTTGCACTGGAACCATTTCGGTAATTGCATTCAGGAGACCTGTACGGTTATTTGCTAGCTCCGTACATTCTGCAGCAGTAGTAGGAATTCCTGGCAAATCTTGGGGCCATTGCTCACCCAGGTGGGCAGGAGTATCCCCAGGACCTCGCCTTGCTTGGGTGTAAAGAACTTGCTTCTCATGGGGTTCCATTATTCCCGAGAGTAGCATGTCAATGTCTCTGTGGGTAGGCTGATAAACTTCAAAAATCTGACACAACTCCCTTTGCAAGCCCACAGGATCCTCTCTTATTTTTGGGAGAGTAAGTCCAAAATTCATGATGTCATTAGGTGTCCAGGGGACGTGGACAAGTGCTGGGGCGCCCCCGGCTGGATTAGGAAATTGTCTTAGTGGGAGAAGTTTAATATGCTCTTTAAACAGTCCAGGAAAACTTTTAGGTCCAACTTCAATAATCACATCCTTGTTTACGTCATTACCTATAGTCACCGAGTTATTTTTGGGATCTATTTTAGTTATAACAAACCCCAGGTCCTTTAAGTCTTTAGCCAATGTTCGCTGCAACATTTGTGTGGGGACTTCTGACAGCTTTAGAATTACTGGACTCTGAGTATGCTCAGAATCCGAAGTTTTATTGGCCAGGTTGGCATTCCCCGCCGCCCCTGCAGAACTGTAAGTATGTGCGGGGGATTCAAATTGGGCTGGTGCAGCTGAATGATCGGTAAGCAATATTTTCTGATGCTGGGGCAGGTTGGTGGGAAGGGGAGCTGGGAAATTGGGGACCCATAGATCCAATAAATCTTCAGATGGGTCTGGCAGCGGAGTTGGTGGTTTCAAGATGGATGGGTAGATTCCGCTGGGCGCGCTTGGTGTAGGAACGTGGTTGTACGGAGGGGGACAAACTTTAGAGGAGTCAGATTTCTCCTTTATTTCTGCCAATTGTTTTTTCAGTTTTTCATTTGAGTCCTTTAGGCTAGCCATTATGGATTTATCTCTTAATTTTGAGGCCTGATCATCCCAGAGGTGCCAATAATTCATCTGGGAGGGGTGACTGGACTCTAAGACACCCTTTAAATAATTTAATTTGTCTAATTGAAAGGTACCTTGAACTGGGAATTGTAATTCTGATTCTACATAAGTATATTCATTCCACGCGTGTGTGAGCTTTACCAGCCTCCTGAGTTTAAGACCTGCTGGCAATTTCCCTGGCTGACTATAAATCTGCAGCATTTTACCCAATGGGGTTTTTGGATCTATCTTAGATCCCTTATTCCCCATAATCCCTGCCCTATTACCTATAAGACAGTTCCAATCCGGCACTAACCTGCCTTCCTCTCAGCTTCAAGCCTGAGCTGACCCTGTTTCAGTGTCTTCCCACTGTCCCCTCTTAACAAACTTATTCCAAAAAAAAATAAAAGAAAAGAAAAGAAAAAGAAAAAGAGAAGGGAAAAAGACTTACAGTTGCTTGGGAAGGATGTTCTTAACATAGGGTGGACGCTTACCGCCAGTGAAAGCAGCCGTTCAGGACAAGGAGAGAGGAACGGAACAGTGAGATTTTGTAACACGGATCTCTTACCGATTTGTATGGCGCCTTTCTGTTCAGTCTCTCCGGTCCAGCCCGTCTCAATCACCTGGTGTCCCGATCCATCCCACTTCTGACACCATAAATGACGGAGAATTTTAATCCGAGGGTTCGGATGGGGGCCCAAAACCCCTACCAAATCAATTCCAGACACCCTTCTTAAGCAACCAGCTTTATTCAGGAATGCATTCCAGGGCAAAAATCTCCAGGATACTCTCAGGAAAAGTTTCTGCAACTTCCCAAACAAAAGGCAAGGTCTTTTGTACCACCTTACATGGTAATTACCTTTTTCTCACTGACCACTTACAGTTGCATGCATATACAGGTCATGCCCCTTTGCACCAAATTCCCTCCAATCATTATCTGTCCCCCCTCAGTCCCTTTGCAGGCCTTACAACAGGTTCAAACCAGTTTTACCTACTCCCCCCCCTTTGCTCACCTGAGTTCAAGCACGTACCTCTTTACAAAGACCAGACTTAACATCCAGGTGTCACAGAGGTCATACTGACAACAAATTAAGTTTATCCTTCACAAACATGCGGACAAGGGGGATCCAGTAGATATAGTATACTTAGATTTTCAGAAAGCCTTTGACAAGGTCCCTCACCAAAGGCTCTTGTGTAAATTACATGGCCATGGGATAAGAGGGAAGGTCCTTTCTTGGATTGAGAACTGGTTAAAAGACAGGAAACAAAGGGTAGGAATAAATGGTAAATTTTCAGAATGGAGAGGGGTAAATAGCGGTGTCCCCCAAGGGTCGGTCCTAGGACCAATCCTGTTCAACTTATTCATAAATGATCTGGAGAAAGGGGTAAGCAGTGAGGTGGTAAAGTTTGCAGATAATACCAAACTGTTTAGGATAGTCAAGACGGAAGCAGACTGTGAGGGACTCCAAGAAGATCTCACCAAACTGAGTGATTGGGCAACAAAATGGCAAATGAAATTTAATGTGCATAAGTGTAAAGTAATGCACATCGGGAAAAATTACCCCAACTATACGTACAGTATGATGGGGGCTAATTTGGCTACGACAAATCAGGAAAGAGATCTTGGAGTTATCGTGGACAGTTCTCTGAAAACTTCCACACAGTGTGCAGCAGCGGTCAAAAAGGCAAATAGGATGCTAGGAATTATTAAGAAAGGGATAGCAAATAAGACCCAGAATATCTTCCTGCCCCTGTATAAAACTATGGTACGCCCACATCTTGAATACTGTGTACAGATGTGGTCTCTTCACCTCAAAAATATATTTTGGCCTTGGAAAGGGTTCAGAAAAGGGCAACTAAAATGATTAGGGGTTTGGAACGGGTCCCATATGAGGAGAGGTTAAAGCGACTGGGACTTTTCAGTTTAGAAAAGAGGAGACTGAGGGGGGATATGATAGAGGTATATAAAATCATGAGTGGTGTGGAGAGGGCCGATAAAGAGAAGTTATTTATTAGTTCCCTAAATAGAAGAACTAGAGGACACCAAATGAAATTAATGGGTAGCAGGTTTAAAACGAATAAAAGAAAGTTCTTCTTCACACAGCGTGTAGTCAGCCTGTGGAACTCCTTGCCAGAGGAGGCTGTGAAGGCTAGGACTATAATAGAGTTTAAAGAGAAGCTAGATAATTTCATGGAGGTTAGGTCCATAAAAGGCTATTAGCCAGGGGATAAAATGGTGTCCTTGGCCTCTGTTTGTCAGAGGCTGGAGAGGGATGGCAGGAGACAAATCGCTTCATCATTGTCTTCGGTCCACCTTCTCTGGGGCACCTGGTGCTGGCCACTGTCGGCAGACAGGATACTGGGCTAGATGGACCTTTGGTCTGACCCAGTACGGCCATTCTTATGTTCTTATGTTCATTTCTTGAGCTGTCTGGCACAGTAACTGGAGTTGAGCTAATGCCCCAGCAGTTCAAACTTCAAACCTCTCCTTTTACAGCAAAGACAGCTGGGTAAGTAACTAATCTGGCTGCTGGGGTCCCTAGTCCCGGCTGACCAAGCAACAAAAGCATTTGATGCTGTGCAAGGACGTGAAGGACGTCTCTGGAGCCGAAAAATTACCAGTAGCAGCTGCCAACCCCGGGAGGCAAACACACACAAGATAAACTCATAAAAGGCCGGAGCATGGAGCCTTGTTCTGACTCAGAGAGTGGCGAGATGGAAGAGCCCTGTCTAGAACTTCCAGTTTGTGCATGCTATAGTTTCACCTCCCTCTATGCTTTTATGAAATTGACTTATGGATACCAATAGGCATAACTCGAAGCTGCTTTGGACCAAATACCTCATATGACCTATTGATTTTGACGTTTCCATCTGCTGGATATGTGTATTTTATTTTGGTATCTATATCATTTTTGTATGCAAAGTTAGAAATACGGGATATGGAATGGTTAAGGCCATCAAGAGTGTTTTATTCAATGTCTGGGTAATCACCTGTATCGGGACTATAAAAAAAGTATATACATCTATAATTCTACAGGAAAAGCTTCACCACAAAAACAGCTTTTTGAATGAAAAAATTTGTTTGAAACATTTAGACCAGCTCTAATCTCCAGTGTTTCAAGAACAAGCATCTAACTTTCAAATAGCTGCACAGGCAGGAGCAGTTTATACCAGGCCATGAGTTATTAAAGTCATTTACTGATGGATACCTTCAGGTGGTCCAGGGGTATCTATACTGAACACATCACTGGACTTCTGAAATACCAGGAAGAATGAGCAATACTTCCCTGGTGGCTTGTATTTTCCAACAGACAGCCAACCTTAAATTCTGACTTACGGAGGAACAATCGCTACTCATTGACATATTTGCTTTTAACTACCAACTCCCTGTAAAACTTTCCATGAGTGAAGTACTTGAATACCTGACTGCTAATATTCAAACAGTATTGTTTAAACTTGCACACCTAAATCTCGGTTATTGCTGATTATGTACGTATGGTATGACCCTTCAGCAAAATTTATTTGTACGTAATCCAGACACGACACCCAGATATATAGAAACTCATTTCCTTCACCTGCATGCTATGTACCTTTTTAAACATTAGCTTCAATAAAAAAAAATAATATGAAGACATTTCAAGTTCAAGACATTGGATTCTGCAGAAGGCACACCCTGCATCATAACTTCCTGATTTGGGCCACATTACATAAGGCTATCAGATGGTTTCAACAAAAATACCGGACACACTTGACATTACATCACAATCTACGTTACATCTTATTTAGAAAATACTGGGCATTTATAGTTTCTCATTTCTGTTTTCTCATTTCTATTTTCTCAATTTGTTTCCCAAAAAGAAAGCTCAAATACTGGACTGTCCGGTTCAAAACTGGACACCTGGCAACGTTAGCCACATATTCCATATTGCCAAGAGTTCTCAACCTAGGCTGCAGAGAGGATCATTTGGACCCAAATAAAATGGCCAGACTTTGTGGCATTTCCCGTGTGACAAACATGCTGCCAGTCCAAAGACCTGTTACTGAATGCAAAACAACTCTGCCACACTGCACCTTTGCACATGCAACACTACATGTGCAACTCCATGGCTCTGCCACACTGCACCTCTGCATGTGCAACACTGCAACTCTACAACACTGCACGTGCAACTCAGCAGCTCTGCCACACTGCACCTCTGCCTGTGCAACTCAACAGCTCTGCCACACTGCACCTCTGCCTGTGCAACACTGCAACTCTCCAACACTACATGTGCAACTCCATGGCTCTGCCACACTGCACCTCTGCATGTGCAACACTGCAACTCTACAACGCTGCACGTGCAACTCAACAGCTCTGCCACACTGCACCTCTGCCTGTGCAACTCAACAGCTCTGCCACACAACACCTTTGCATGTGCAACACTGCAACTCTACAACGCTGCACGTGCAACTCAACAGCTCTGCCACACTGCACCTCTGCATGTGCAACACTGCGACTCTACAACGCGGCACGTGCAACTCAACAGCTCTGCCACACTGCACCTCTGCCTGTGCAACACTGCAACTCTACAACACTACATGTGCAACTCCATGGCTCTGCCACACTGCACCTCTGCATGTGCAACACTGTGACTCTTCAGCACAGAGCTGGGGTGGGCAAGAACAAGGCAGCAGTCTGCCAGGGTTAGCCCCTGGCAGGCCACTGCCTCTATATTTACCTGCACACACGCAGGTGCCGACGATCACAGCTCCAATTGGCCATGGCTCGCTGTTCCCAGCCAATGGGACCGTGGGAAGCAGCACAGATCAGGACAATACTTCCCACAGCTCCCCTTGACTGGGAATGCCATTCCCAGCCAAAGGGAGCTGTGATCGCTGGTACCTGGGCTGTGCAGGTAAATATAGCAGTGAGGGCCCTCCAGGAGCTAACCCTGGTGAACCAGATAGACCTGCAAGCCAGTATTTGCCCACCCCTGGCCCACCAGTCTCCTGCTACATTTCAAAGGTGGAGGCACCCTTATTGAGTGGTTGATAGAAATTCTATCTACTGTTTGATTAGTTGATCTAAATTTAAAATCCCTAGTACAAAGTTAGATGGAATTGTATGCATAAGGATGAAGCATTTTTATCCAAAGGACTAGCATGTGGAGCAGGCAACATGTAGGTGGCTACTATTAAAAAGACAGTGTGCTTGTAAGTGTCACAGCACAGAACCCTGAGAGCAGGACTGGTGGCTGTAAACAAACTTTATGGGATCCTGGGAAATTTGGCCTGTGACGTAGTGGGGGTACCTTGCTGGTTGCTATGCTGGGCAGTGGGTTGTCAGTGACCTCCACTGGCTGCTGTCTGCAGCACAGCCCAGCAGGGCAGGGGATGAGTCATTATGCAAGGGGGCTTCGAAACTCGTCAGCCAGGTATCTCCCATGGAGCAGAACAATGGAAAGGAGGGGGGCGAGGCCAGACCTGGCTGGGGGCAGGGCTGGAAGGGAGTGGGTTTTAGTTAGGCTGTCTGGGATCATGGAGGAGACAGCCTAGGGAAAGGGGCTGGAATTTAGGGGCCCACTCTCCCCCATCTCAAGGGGGGCTGAGGCATCCTAGGCCCGGTTCCTGTAACCAGATGACATCTGTGCTGTGCTGTATCCTGGAGAAGCAATAAACCCCCTCTATTCTACTGGCTGGTGGAGTCTGTCCGTGCCATTACGGGGGTGCAGGCGTCGGGGGACCCCGACGCGCCGCCACAGTGGTGTCAGGAGTGGGATGCACTGCACCCCGCGGATGGAGCTCCCAGCAGCAAGTTACAAGGCGCAGTAGAAGCAAGAGCCGTGGAGCCAGGCGTGCTGGAGACAGAGCGAAGCGGTTCCTGAGAATCGTGGGGCGCAGCAGCACTAGACTGGTGAGTCTGCACCGAGGGGACCAGTGGGGAGATGGCCTACACCCAACTCCTGAAGGCAGAGCTGGTGAAGCTGTGCAGAGAGAGGGGCTTGCCTGTGCGGAACGCAACCAAGGCCCAGCTGATTGCCCGGCTGGAAGAGAATGACCAGCCACAGGGCTGGGATCCTGTCCCAGTGGGGAGCAGCCAGACCCGACCCCTCCCCCCGGGAGCGTGTCAGGCTCTGAGGGTGGGCAGAGCACTGGAACCCACCGGAAAGACGGGACAGCCTCCCAGGGGAACCCTGCAAACCGTAGTCCACCCAGGGGAGGGTCCAACCCAGTGGAGCTGCGGCAGCTGGAGATCCAGCTGCAGATGAAGGAATTGGAAGTCCAGGACCGCAGAGAGCAGCGACAGCATGAGCTGGCCATGGCAGAGCGGAGAAGCGTTAGGGCCCCGGCTGCGCCAAATGTGGACGGGCCCCAAGGGCCCAGAGCAGCCAGATGCTTGGAGAAGCTCGTGGTGGCCCAACTGAAGGACGTGGGTGACATAGACGGGTTCCTCAGCTCCTTTGAGAGGGCCTGTGGACTGCAACGGGTCCCCCCCAGCTGACTGGCTACAGGAGCTCATCCCCGCACTGAACCAGGAGGCTGCCGGGGTGCTCAATCAGCTGGAGGACCTACAGCCAGGGGATTATAACCGAGTCAAGGAAGCCCTGCTGCACAAGTTCGGGCTCACCCCCGAGACGTACAGGAAGAAGTTCCGGGGGGTGCAGAAGGGGCCACGGGAGACCTATGTGGATCTGGCCTCCCGCCTGGTGCAGTACTGCCGCAAGTGGGTGTCTGGAGTTGGAGCCCAGACCGCAGAGGACCTGCTCAAGCTGGTCATGATGGAGCAGTTCTATGAAGCATGCACACCCAGCCTGAGGCTGTGGCTCAAGGACCGAAGTCCGGAGAACCCCCAGGAAGCTGGGAGGCTGGCGCATGAGTTCACGGAGAGCCGGTCCGGGTGTGAACAGGAGTCCCGGAGAGAAAGGGAATCGCGCAGAGACCGGTTCTCGGCTGAGCGACGGAGAGAGGCACCTCCGAGGCGAGCCCCAGGGACCAGGACCAGTCAACGGTGCCCCAGAAAACCAGCCAGGGCCCGGGCAGAGCCGACCCAAAAGGGCCCACAGAACCTAACCTGCCATCGCTGTGGGCAACGAGGCCATAAAAGAGCTCATTGCACCAGGCACAAGAACAGGTCCCATGACCTGGGACTTTCCAGGGTTAACTGGCTGGGGCTGGAGGAAGGGCAGGCTGCCCCAGAGGCAGGGGCTGGCAGGCAAACCTCAGCTCAGAGTGGGGGGAAGGATGCTCAGTGCACCTCCCATGGGAGATCTAACCCTCGGGAGGTGGATTTCTCTGTGTACCGGGTGGGGGCAGGGCGGCCCCTGCGGAGCAAGTGCCTCGTACCCCTGGAGGTGGATGGTAGGAAGGTGACGGGTTTCTGGGACACGGGGGCGGAGGTGACGCTGGCCCGACCCGACATAGTGGCCCCAGACCGTATGCTACCCAACACTCAGCTGACCCTGAGGGGCATAGACAGGACCCCATTTAAGGTACCCCTAGCCAGGGTGCATCTGAAATGGGAGTCCAAGGAGGGCCCCAAGGAAGTGGGGGTGCACCCACACTTGCCCACGGAGGTGCTGATGGGGGGTGACCTAGAGGAGTGGCCAGACGGACCCCACAGGACTCTGGTCACCACCTGTAGCCAGAGCCAGCGAGGGGCTGGCACCCTGGAACTCGAGAAGGTTCCCCAACAGGGGGCCCAGGGCCTCATCCCAGCAGACATGGAGTCGGACTGAGGCAGTGGGGGGGAACACGCCCCTGTCCCAGCACCAACTGCTGAATTCCAGGCGGAGGTGCGGGCAGATCCCTCCTTGCAGGCCCTGAGGGACCGGGCCAACCTGGGCGCAGCTCAACCCCTGGGGGGAGATTGCCAGGAGAAGTTCCGGTGGAAGAGGGGATTTCTGTACCGGGAAGGGCTTCCCCCCGGGAAGGTAGGGGAGTGGGGGCTCCAGCGGCAGCTGGCGGTCCCCCAAAGGTATCGCCGTAAGCTGCTATACCTGGCCCATGACATCCCGTTCTCGGGACACCAGGGGATCCGGCGCACGCGGTTGAGGCTGCTCCAAAACTTCTACTGGCCGGGGATATTTGCAGCCGTGCAGCGATACTGCCGGTCCTGCAACTCCTGCCAGAGGGGCGGGAAGGCCCAAGACAGGAGGAAAGCTGCTTGGGGGCCCCTACTCTGTATAGAGGAGCCTCTGGGCTTGCTGAGAGAGTTATGGAAGGGGAAGACCTCCCTGGATGGAGCGTTGGGGGTGGAAGACGTCCTGGCTTTCCGGGAAAAGCTGGCTGGGCTCATGGGCCCAGCCAGAGAGACCCGGGCCAGAGATCAAGGGCAGTGGAAGGGCTGGTACAGCCACCGAAGACAGGCTCCCCCCGGAGCTGTGCAGCAACGGGACAGGGGAAAGCTGGCCCCTGCAGGGCATTGCCATGGCCCGCCCGAGTCAAGGGGAGCACCCATGCCCCAGGGCCGGTTCCCACACAAAGGACCCGAACTTCCCTAGGTCATGAGCAGAGTGACCCTGCTCAGTTCGCTCTCGGAGGGGGGAGAACTGTGACGTAGTGGGGGTACCTTGCTGGTTGCTATGCTGGGCAGTGGGTTGTCAGTGACCTCCACTGGCTGCTGTCTGCAGCACGGCCCAGCAGGGCAGGGGATGAGTCATTATGCAAGGGGGCTTCGAAACTCATCAGACAGGTATCTCCCATGGAGCAGAACAATTGAAAGGAGGGGGGCGAGGCCAGACCTGGCTGGGGGCAGGGCTGGAAGGGAGTGGGTTTTAGTTGGGCTGTCTGGGATCATGGAGGAGACAGCCTAGGGAAATGGGCTGGAATTTAGGGGCCCACTCTCCCCCATCTCAAGGAGGGCTGAGGCATCCTAGGCCCGGTTCCTGTAACCAGATGACATCTGTGCTGTGCTGTATCCTGGAGAAGCAATAAACCCCCTCTATTCTACTGGCTGGTGGAGTCTGTCCGTGCCATTACGAGGGTGCAGGCGTTGGGGGACCCTGACGCGCCGCCACATGGCCACACCCATGTTAAGTGGTAGGGATGTTAGAAATTGTGTATTAAGGTAACCATATAACCACTGAAAATCTCAATAGTTACCCAGCTACCTGCACTGCAGGCTCTGCAGTATAAAGCTTAGCTTTATACTGCAGAGCCCACAGCAAAGTAATATACCTCAGTGTACTCTGCCAGCCACCCTTTCTGAAAGCAGAAAGGACTTTTTACCTTGCCATTGGTAAAGGTGTACCAGCCAGAATATTATGTCTGAAGCTAATTCCAAAGCAGAAGTAAATTCGTATAATTTTGTTTTAAATTTTAAATTAGTATTGTAAAATAAAGTATAATTGTTTTTTAATTGTAATTTAATTTCCTTGTTCTGTAACACAAATTGATTCTCTGTAACAAAAAAATTAACCCTGTATAGCCGCCACCAAACCAAATATTCTAAAGAAACCACCAGGGATCAACAAAAAGCACCAAAAATTACTGCATATCAAAAAGGGCAAATTAGCAAATATAAATACTTAAAAAAAAAAAGCAAGCATTTACCAATTAAAATATTCATAACCAAAACCAGCTTAGCATAGCAAAACAAAACAAAAATCCCACCCCCAAAATAACAGTAAAAAACAGCATAATAATGCAGAGTTTACTAATTCCAATAAAAAAAACCTGTATACAAAAAGCTGCTTTGCTATAGTTTTGGGAATGTCCTGCCAAAACTGGAGCATCAATCCAGACTGATAGACCCTTGCTCCTTCGCACATGATCAGTCTGGCTGGCTATGGACGCTGTGTGTCTATGTAAGCATATGTTAGCTGCTTTGCCACTGTATTGCCTTTTCCCCCTATAAAAATCTCGTGTGCTTGTTACAGAGGGGTGGGCAATAATTTTTGATGGGGGGCCCATGCCAAGATTTTGGAAAGTGGTCGAGGGCCACACTCTTCCATGATGTTAATGAAGGCGGTGCGGGGTCTGAAATTGAGGTTGGATGCAGAGGGGAGCTTGGGGTGCGGGAGGGAGACTGGCATCTGGGAGGGAGTTGGGATGAAGCAGGCGATCTAGGGCAGGGGACTGGAGTGCAGGGGTTTGGAATGTGACCTAGGGTAGAAGGGGATTGGGGTGCCAGATCTGGGATGGGTGCAAGAGGGGGACATAGGGTTTTGGGTATGTTGTGGGAGGGGCTGAGGTGCCAGAGGCAGGCTGTGGTCAGGAGACTTGCCAGCCAGCAGCCAAACCTGCCTGCCTGCCTGCAGAGATATGGCTTGCAGAGCTTAAAAGGTTGTGGCCATGTGCTTCTGTGAATAACTGAGCAGAGGAGAGGGGGTATGGTTCTTCTTGGCTGCCTGTTGTTCAAACAAGCAGTTCCCATTGGCCAGTTTCTGGCCAGAAACCGGCCAATGGGATTGTGTTGGTGGCAGGGGCAGCTCCTGAAGCTTCCTCCCTCCCCTCCAGTTTTGAAACAGGAAATAGAGCCTGGCAGCTGTGTTTCTGCATGGTGCGCAAAGCTACAGGGCAAGCAGGGGAGCCTGCCTGGGGCGCCACGCTGCCTCCGTGGGCCGGATCCGGTGGCTTGGCGGGCTGCTTCTGGTCTGTGGGCTGTATTTTGTCCAGGCCTGTACAAGCATAACATTTTTTGGCAGTGAATTGCAAAAGGGGAAAATTACTTCTGAGTGCTGAAGGACTATACTGCATTTTTTGGTATTAAGATGATCGGTCATTAAGGTTTGCACTCCCTCATTGTAGAAGCCAGAGAAAGAAAAGAGGAGAATTAGATTTCTCATCTCCTCCCTCCCTTTACTTGGTTGGGGGGAATGAAATTGTCTTAAAGGCATGCACACTTAAAGGTTGTAATAAGGTCCAATAAGGAGAGGGGTTTAATATTCCACTTTTCAACCTGGGGATGTAAGAGAGGAGTTGACTCCTGATAAGCCGAAGCTTATCAAGTAGTTGAGGTAACTGCTCGTTTCCGCCCTCCTCCTCCCCTCTTTGCTGCCTAGTTTGCCCCCAGCCCCTGCTGGCCTGGCTCCTGGGGAGGAGGCTTTGCTGAGTGTAACAAACATAGTTAATCACTATCAGTAAGCATCCACTTATTGGTTAAATGGGTAGTCATTTACACTCAAGCTTTCCTAATAAGTGGACATCTAGCCAAATAATCATGCTGGACCATGGATGTTGCAGGACCAAAGAATGCCGGACTACAAAGGTTCAACCTGTAGTACCTATCCAATACAGATCAGAGAGAGTATGTTTGATGGGCACACTGAGGCATCACTCACGGAGCAGACTGAAGGGTGCCCAGTAGGAATATGAATGTTTAGCCAGTTAGTTAACCAGTAGGGGCTGGAGTAACTCCCTCCCTGCTGCAGGTGAGGGGGCTGTTCCAGCCCCACGGGACCTACCATGTGCAGGAGGCGCTCCGGCCTAGCTGGAGCAGTCCCCGCCCGTCCCACCCATTAATTGGTTAACCAGTTAACCAATTACATGGTATTTTACATTCGTAGTGCTCAGGCATGTACCTTAACTCTGTATTTCCTCACTTGCACAAGTCTGAATTTTGCTGAACCTGACATTCTGAAGGGCAGACAGGTACTCCTGGGCTACCTGTGTTAACTTTCTTTGCCATTTAATTTCCTGTTTATTTTTTAAGAGAAATGTTGGTAGGAATCAGTGGTCACTTACACAGTTATGCAGCTGAGACATGCCTGTGTCGGGTAATAATACCTTGGTCTCACATAATTTTTCTCTTCTTAAGAGCTGCTGATTGTAGGTTAATCACCATTGTGTAGATCAGGAAACAGGCACATGAGGGTTAAGTGACTTGGCCATAGTTGCCAGGCAGGCCAGTGGCAGAGCAATGGACAAAACCCAGTTTTTTTGATGTCCAGGTCACTGTTCTCTGCATTAGGCCTCATAGTCACCATGGAATAATTGTCAATCCTCTATTAACCCTTGTTGAATAGGGTTTGGAGTATGCAGTAGCTAAGAGGACAGATGTCGTTCTTGGGGGGGATAGCCCATGTTTTATAGCCCTCCCACCATTTCCAGTTCACATTCCCCTTCCTATCCCATTAAACCATTAACCCTTTAGGAGCAAGGTGTACACACACAAAAAAATGGTAGAACTGAATTTTATGAAATGCTGCCTTTCAAGTGCTGTATGTGGCAGAGCTCTTGCACAAACAACTCCAAATCTGGCTCATGAAGCCCTGGCCTGCATCTCTGTGACACACACCAAATTTTAAGACAATCCAGGGATGTATGTGGATTTTATAGCACTAAGAGGAATCTTTCTTTAAACAGCAAGGTCTTAAATCTTAACTGTAGCAGAGCTGGTCCTCCACTATAATACTCTACTAGATTAATTCTCACCAACTGCTTTGCTACATCTTGATCTCCAACACAGCATGATGCTGAAAGGGGGACATATCGTGATGGACAGAGGTAGGCTGGAAACAGGACTTATTCTCAACGTGACACACTGAGCTGAATGAGAGCACCTGGGGAGGTGAATACAACCTGAACCAACAGCTCTGATGCTAACTGCTCACTGGGTGTTCCCATCTCCCTCTTCTCAGTGTTAGAAATCCTGTGAGCGGCATAGAGTATTCCTGTTGCCAGTGCCTCAATGCAGTGTCACTAGTGTGTTTTTGCTGCATGTTCCCAGCATGCCTATTCATAGTCATCATTGCATCCAGAGAGGAAGGACTGCGCCAGATCCTGGCTCACACGGGGAAGGCAGGGATATGGGTTAGGGATGTTAAATATCTGTTAATTGAATAGTCGAATAACCTCATGAATTCTTAGTGGTTACTCGACTATTCTATAGTCCCTGGGGGTGGGGCCAGCAGCCAGTGCCCTCCAGCTCCCCTCTCAAGGAGTCCCCTGCCACCTTGTGCTGCTGCCTCTGTAGTGTGGGGTGCCAGGCAGGAGCTGGTTTGCGAGGAGAGCCAGTTAAAAAACCATCTTGCCTTGTGGACTGGCTGCCTGTTACCCCGTGCTGCTGCCTGTGATACAGAGGCAGCTGTATGGGGTGGCAGTAGCCCCTGTCTAGGGGGGTCTGAGCTCCCGGACCTGGTGCAAGCCAGGGTGCCTGTCTGCCTGGCTCCTAATATGCTTTAAATGCAGAGCTACGGAAGGGGTAGGTCCCAGATTTGTCACAAGCTAGGACTGAGCCAGGCTGCTGTCCAATCTGCTAAAATATTTACTGGCGAGGGCAGGGAGAAGTATGTGTAGTCTACAGCATTGACCTTTATGCTTTTGCTTACTGGTTAATCGACTACTATTACAACCCTAATATGGGTCAGACACCCCTCCCCCCAGACGGATAAGGAAACCCAGCACACATACAGCGGGGAGAGGGAGGGAGGAATGCTCAACCCTCCTCCAATCACACGCCCAGATCCTAATATGTGTGCACAGCAGGGAAGAATTTTGGGCTGACAGGCATGACTGCTAGGTTCCCCTTCCCAGTGTCAGTTCACTTCCCTAGCTGTAACCTGAGCTCCCCAATCCATCTCTTTCCCTTCCATCCCATGGCTGCAATCCCAAACCTATCATTCATATACCTTTTGAAGGGCCACTATATCACTGGTATAGATGGCTATGTATATACTACCAGTTTTGTCAGGGGTGTGAACGCCTTCTCCCGCAGCCAACGTAAGTTTCACCAACAGGAGCACCAGTGTGTACAGCGCTAGAGACGAGCTGTAGGAAAAGAGCAAGTGCTTACCTGCTGCAGGAGCTTGGTTCCTGGGTGCAATGGACTGAGCTGGAAGACAGAAGAGACCGGAGGGTGAGGATTCAAAGCAGGAAAGGGAAATGCTGCACACGCTCCCAATTGCCACGGGGCTTCTTCCAGGGTCCGTCATGTGAGGAGCTCTTCTTAATATGGGGCAGCCCCTCTGCTGATCTCTGCACTTAGCCATCCCCTCTTGCACAGCCTTGGGAACGCACAATAATTCTGCCCCATTCCCAGGATGGGAGTTTGGCGCAGCAGGTGACTTGTCATTTGTGTCCATGTTAGCCAGTCCCTTACTCGAAAGCAAACCTTCATCCCCACGGCTAATCCTTGGCATTCGTGGCTCTTCACATGCAAAGTGCCTCACAAGGACTAACCTGATACATGAAATTAGGGCTTTGGGGCAGTGGTCCCCAAAATTTTGTTTATATCCCCTTGACCTGGTCCATAGCCCTTCCCCTATTCTACACAACTCACCCTTTCTCATGAGGGTGGACTTGGAGCTGGTAAGCAGGGCACAATCAAAGTCCGGGGACCAATGCCCTAGAGCAGGGGAGGGGAGTCTACAGCCCAGCATAAGCTCCAGCCACACCCTTGTTCCTCCCTCATCGCTGGAGTGCCAGCTCTCCCCTGGGGAGCAGTGAAGCCCTGAGCTGGCCATGGGCTCTGCCTGTTGAGGGACCTGCTCCTACACCCTCCCTCCTGTCCAGACCCCGCATACCCATGCCCACCTGGCTCCTGCATTCTCCTTCCTGGCCATATCCCATTCTGCTCCCTTGTAGCCTGCCCCACGTGCACATGAAGCCAGGCCCGGCCTTTGGGCAAGGCGAGCAAAGTGGTTGCTTTGGGCCCTGCACAGCTCTCCCCCACCCAGCTGCTCACTCACTGCCCTGACTGGGAGTCACCCGGCCGAGTGGCTCAGCCAACCACAGCGTGCTGCCTTGGGCCCTGCAAACTCTTTGGCCAGGCCCCCAGAAGAAGTAGTCTAGCTTGGGGGCTGGAGTACAAGGGGAGTGAGGTGTCTCAATCAAGAGCCATATCAGTGATGGCTGAGGGAGGATTGTGTTGGCTTCTCACTTTAGTGTGGCCCCTGACTGATTTTTCTGTGGGTCCGTGGCCCTCAACCCCAAAAAAGTCCTGCCCCCCCTCCCAAAAAAATACACACACACCCCACCATAGAGTCACTTTAGGTTATCAAGGGATCAATGTAACACTTACTGTGCACTGTCAAGTTAATCAGATGCACACATTCATTAGTCAGGGACAGTACAACCAGGTAAACTCCTTCTTCCTTTCTGCTCACATTCTTCAGCACGATACTCCTCTTAGATACAGTAAACTCAGCTGTGAAGCTGCTATTCGAAAGGTGAGCGTTTCCATTCTTGATAAAAAGAAAAGTTTCCCATCTGGAATTGGGAGAGCTCTGTTTGCACATCTCCATATTCTCTGATCTGTTGAGTGGAATAGTCACATTGTGTCCTTCAGACACTGCGATGGACCTATTGTGACACACTTTAAGATCTAGAGAACAACAGAACAGATTTAGATGGTTAGCACTGGGAAGGTTTGGCAATAAAACTGCAGCTGATATGCAAAAGTTACCAAAAGTGAAAGATGATCAAACCAGTTTTTCTGCCTCCCATTGTTGACATTTCATGACCACATTGCATAGCTCTGTCAACAGGATGCGAGCATTGGGGGTAAGCATCCCACAGTGCAGTGTTGTGGGAAAGGCAGAACTGCTCTGTGAGTGCTCTGTGCTAAGGAACAGTCTCTCCATCACTCCCCCTGCAGAAACCATCTTCCTGCCACTGTGTCCCTAGCAGGGCAGAACAGGAGCATTCCAATGATTCACTCTTAGTTTGTTCCCCAAATGGAGCAGCTCACTCAGCTGTCACATACTTCCCAGACCTTTGAAAGGGGAGGGGTGCATATCTTCAGGGCAGCAGAGATCACAAAACACTGAGCAGAGCCATCAGGGCAGGTATTGTGGGATACTGGCAAAAAGCCAGTTCTCTCAACAAAACGAACAGCGGAGTCCACACTGAATCTTTGTCAACAATAAAGCGGGAGGGAGTTTCTCATGGGGTGGATGTTTTGGTGACTTTTGCATGTTAACAGCACTTTTGTTCCTAACCTTTCTCTGTGTAGACATAACTTTCAAAACTGGTAAGAGGGAGTGGAAGCAGATAGTATTCAAAGAACCCCAGCATACATACACGCTATTCATGAACATAGCTGTTCGTTTTCTCTCCTTCTTCCTCATCCTGTGCCTTTCTACTTTTCTGCAGGAACTCATTCACATAGCTGAAGTTGCGTAACTTAGACTGATGAGCCCCCATGGTGTAGACCATGTGTTTCTCAGCCAGTGGTCTGAGTACTTAGGGGTATTCGAGAGAAGTCTGGTGGGTACATCAACACAACTGAAATTTGGAGAACTGAATTTTTTATTTAAGTTTTATAGCCGTTTAGTATTTTTTAATTTTTGTACCCAAAAATTTCATCGGCCGCCCAGCTACAATTAAGTTGTTTAAACAAACGTGTTGCAATGGTAGAAAAACATTTTGTGTGTCTGAAAACTGGGGGTACTTACAATTCTTTTTTTTAAAAAAGGGGGTACTTACTCCTTTTTCAAAAAAACATTGTACTTTATAAAAAAAAAGTTGAGAAACACTGGTGTAGACCAGTGGATCCCAATCTATGGTCCACGACAGTACTGCAGAGGGTACGTGGAATGTTTAAAAATAAGTATTGGGCCCACTGTGATAGGCCCAAACCTTACTTTTCTCTTTTTTCCCCTTACTTTCCTTTTCCTCCCCAGAGCCGGGGGCAGGAGGGAGTCTGTGAAATTTTAATAGATTGAAAAGGGGTCCATATACTTGAAAAGGTTGGAAACCACTGGTGTAGACCAAAATGTAAAGTCAGTGAGATGAGGTAATGTTGGTTGGGGAAAGCCTGTGGTAAATATGGAAGTAGTCTGTGTGGGGAGGGAAATCTGTGAGACGTTTGATGCTTACATTTGCAAGCTGGAGAGACAGTATTTTGTCAAATTGCAAGGTAGTAGGAAAAAGATTAGCTCTATTGCAGATGAACAGCCAGGGTTTTACAGCTTTTTCGAAGTGACAAAGACATGGAAGATAACGAAGAGACTAGGGCAATAGTTCTCAACCAGGGATCCCAGGTTGTCTGGGTGGCAGCGAGCAGGTTTCGAGGGGTCTCCCAAGCAGGACTAGCATTAAACTCGTTAAGGCTGGGGATAGAAAGCCCAGATCTCACTGCATGAGTCTAAAGCCTGGGGCTGAAACCAAAGGCTGAGCAGTGTAGCTTCACAGTAGCAATGTTAATGTGTAGCTGTTTACACGATTAACCAATAAGCCTGCGCTCATTGATTTAATCCTGATGGTTACATGCACCCTTCCCCCTTCCTGCCTTTGTGCCAGAGGCAGCAAGGGGGTGGGGAGGTGTGAACTAGTGCTCACAGAGCAGTGTTCCCTCTTTTTTTTTTTTCCCATCCACGAGCAGAGTGAGTTTTGTCTTGTGTACCAATAGTGAGGTCATGTGCGCTTGTTCAGATGTGTGTTACCATGGCACCCAGCCTCTAGAGTGTGAATATATATAATGTTAAAAGAGATGTTAATATTTTTAAATGTTATCAAAGAAAATACTAAAACAAAGGATAATTAACAAGGTACATGACTTTAAATGTTAAAAAGAAAATATGGCAAAATTTTTAGTCGCCAACTTCCTCTGTTTATAGCCCTTTCCCAGACCCTCCCCCCAGCTAGACTAGATGATCTCTTGCGGGTCCCTTCCAGTCCTACGATTCTGTGATCACCGTTGGAATTCAAAACACCAAAAGGACATTGGCGGGTTTGCGAGCAATAGCTGAAGTAGGAGATCTCGCAGAGAAATGTGAATGACAGCATCTCTCAGCTTTTGTTAGGATACCAAGGCATGACCACAGTGCCTCAGCGCAGGACTGCTGAAAGAGTGAAAGGTTCATCTAAGCCCCTTTGTGCCATCTGTATTTTCCATCTTGCCAGAAGCAAGTCCAGCTGCTGTGGTATAGATGCTCTAAGTCTGCACTGCCTACAGTTCCATAGAAGTCCTAGGCCGAGAAGAAGCACAGCACAGTACTGCTCTCGTTCTCCTCCAGAATGCCCCTATCTTGGAAACTTCAGGCGGGGGGGACCACAGTGCCATTTCATTGCCTCTAACCAATATGGGGAGTCCCCTGCCTATACTGGGGGCAAGACCCAAGTAGAGAAGTGAGATCACTGCCTTTAGGGTACATTTGTGCCACTGGAGTGCAAAATGGCCACGCTGCACAAATAGCACAGATACCCATGGGCACAGCCAGCCAGAATCCAGGGCAGGGTGCTCCTTTTCCCCCCTCTGCAGTGATACCAGGAGCCTGGGGCGCATTGCTGTGGGAGTCAACATCACCATCCCCCCAGCCTGGCTCGGTCCCTGCCCTTGTTACCCCCTCCACCCCCCCACACCCAGTGTCTGAGCCATGTTGTTGCTGCCAACACAGAGTGCCAGCAGAGCAGCAGCAGGACAGGTGGCAGGCAGCACTGTGCAGGCGGCAGCAGGCCCACGTGCTGGGGTTGCAAGCCCTCAGGGACCCCAGAGCGCTGAACAACTCTGCCATGCGCCCCCCCAGGCAGCAAGGAAAGGCGACTCACTCGAAGGCTAGGGTGAAGGCCTAGTGTCTCCAGTGCCACTTCAGCCCATTCTCTTTCCTGCACCCCTCCACTGGTGATGATGGCAGAAGAATGGCAACCTGATCCCATGCCACAGAAGCTCCCTGGCACCCCATGACATGCCTTGGCCTCCAGAGCATCTGCAGTGCAGCCGGGGCTCCAGCTCCAGCAGTCACCCCAGGAGTAGCCACCATGTGGCCCTGCTCCAGCCCTTTTCCAGGTCTGAAATTGGGGCCCCCAGCCACCAGAACAGCCTCCTGGCGCACACCATGCTGCTGCACAGCTCTGCTTAGTAGGTGGACAGGGTTGAAATTTTCTCTGCACGCCCACGCAAGCATGCATCTTAGAAGGATCTTAGCCACAAGCCAGCATGGGTGGGGGCAGGTGGGAGGCTCCCTCCCCTACACTGTTGTGTCTGAGAGGAAGCAGCCGTGTGGGGGACAGACAGGAGCCAGTACACACAGGGAGCTGGCTGTTAAGCCAGTCCTCAACTTATGAACACACCAACTTACAACCATTCGTACTTACGACCAACCTCCCATTAACCCCATTATAATAATTTTGAGTTGAGAACCATGTACGTCAAGTTTTTCAAACAGCGCGGGCAGCTGTAAACCCCATTTTTTGAGGAATAAGGGATCTTTTGAAAAAGGGTTTAATTTTTGAAAGATCACCATCTAAACTGCCATTTTTTCCCCCGAAAAAGCCCCATTTTGGGGAAAAAAGCAACAGCCGCCATTATGCGAATGAAGCATGGGATATTTAAATCCCGGCTTCTTTTGCAATATCTATGTGCCTAGTCTACATCCCTTTCTCGAAAAAGGATGTAGTCTAGACACACCCTAAGAGTGGAGGATTGTTTTTCCAGGATAGGTTGTAAATTGTCGATGATGCACTGGAGGGGGTGCTAGTATTCTGATTAGGTGGGAAACTCTTGTCTAGAGCTTCTGAAATATTTTCAAACCTGTTGTGAAAGGCTGCCCAGAGATTCAAATGAGTGGTCTTTGAAGTGGATTGTAAAAGCATTTATACTATTTGTACTAAGGATCTAAAGGTGATCCTGAAAAATCACACTAAGTTACATTCTGCTACCTCCTGCTAACCTTTATAATGTCCAATATTTTTCTAGTCACTTTGGCCTCCCATGTGTCTGCAGAATGAAGTTGCACTAATATAATTTAAATCTGCTTATAAATCTGTGTTCTCTTCCCCCCCCCCCCACAAGCAATTTTTCAGCAGAGCCATCCTCATGCCTGCCTCCACACCCAGATTCTGTGCTGCCACCCCATGTTTTCTGTAGAACACCTCCCCTCCACTTTTCAGTAGGGATGGCACAACCCTCACACTTCCCCTTGACCCAACTCCTTGCTGACTGACCTAAAGAACTCCTAGCTCACACTTGCTACAGCCTCTACACACTCCTTTAGCCCATATGGGTACAACACCCTCCAGGTTTCTTCCTATCCCCAGAGGCTGTAGTGCCCTCTACACAAAACTGCCCTAGCCCCCTTACTCCAGTCCCCACATCTCTGGCTATGATCACCTCTGCCCAAACCTGCTCCTTATGGTCCCCAACACAGACTCTTCTTCTTGGCAACCCTTCACCTACAGCCCCTCGCTAAGTAACATTCCTCACAGACTCTCCAGTGCCATATACTCCCACCCCCCCAAAAAAACCTCCCTTGCAATGCTCATGGTGCCATCCAGCATAACCTGCACAATTGCTGTCAGTGTCCCTGTTCACAGTTCCTGCCCCAGTCCCTCCTCAAGAGCTGTGGTGCTGCCACCCTGCCCCCTTCCAGTCACTCTGGCTCTAGGACATCCTCTCAGTAGCCTTAAATTCCCCCTCTTCCCCGAAGATAACTGTGGCTGTTCAGACACAGCTTGGTATGAAGCCATCCTCCCCAAAGCCCACCAGACAAGTCTGTGACCCATAAGTCTCTCCTCCCCCCCCCGCCCCTCCACCCCAGCATCCCAATCAAGACCGGCTTGGGGCTCCCAGTCCCCCACCTCAAATGTCCTCAGACCTCCCCCCGCCACCTCATACATTCACTGCAGCGCCATTCTTAACCTCCATCTCCCAGTTCCTCCCTTGTCACCCCCCAAGCGTCCCTCAGTGCTCCAGGCTTACACCGTGAGCACACCCTCCCCCCCCATACGTGCACAGACACTCTCCGATCCGCTCTCCCCCCCATGTCAAAACCGGACACTCACCCCAGGTCACAGAGGAGCGTGGCGGGGTGACTGTCTCCCCTCCACCCCAGGGTACCAAATTCTTCCCTTACCAATCTCTAGGGAGCACATGGACATAGCAGCCAAAGCAGCCAGCACTATCATTGTTTCTGCACGTGCACACGCCAGGAAGCCCCGTAGATCAGGAGGAAATCACCAGTAAACTACTGCTCCTAGCAAGCACTGTGGATTAGCATCAATGTACAACATAGGAGCCACCTCATGGCACATTCAAACACTTTTCTTCCAAAGTCCCATAACTGAGTTTTACAGAATGAGATTTCATAATGTTTTCTGTTTTTACCAATTTGAATTTTCAGTTGTGCAAAATTCTGGGTTGAGATCGGCAAAGTAAATATCCCCGTAAATCCAATACATTCTCATGCAAGGTCAGAGAAATACTGCTCATCTGTAAATTTCAATGATCATCTATGGAAATATTTTTGTCAGTACCTATGCATGAAATTGTTGTTTATTAACATTTGATTTTATTGGTAAATCCTTGCAAGTCTAGAGACCGTTCAGTATGATATTATTGGGGAGAAATGAAAAACTTCATGACCAACTAAAGAGCCTTGTTTTGTGTGCGTGATAAGGAAAAATTATTTTACAGAAAAGCACTGTTTAAACATACTACCTTTTACTTCAGTTCACACAGTGCAACTAGATGTCACTGTGCTATTTAATCCAAATAAATAAATGAAAACTATATAAATACTAATGCTAGTAGCTTACAATATTTCTAAATGTTTGTTCTTTTTCTGTCTCCTACAGCACAACTTCTTTGCCATGCAACCTGAAGTCTGGTTTTTTGGTTTGTCATCAGTTTCTCTGTGGTGGAGCATTTTGCTTCACTCTAGCACTTCTGTTCTTTTTTCATGTCACCGCTTGAGAGGACAGCTTACTTCCCAGATATTTAACACAAGCTACTATACTGTCGTCTTTGAAATTGCTCCCTTCTGGAATTTTTACTAAATACGCATACATACACCTAGACACATGCCATTGATAACAATGAGATTACTCATGTGGCTTAAGTTAAGTACTTGTTCAATGTGGTTGTTATTTTTCTGGATAGAGGCCTTCATTTACATGGCAATATTAGAATAATTGATTGAGGGTGATATGGATTGTTAGAAGCAACAATGTTTATATCGTCCTATAACATATTTACCTATTTGGACTTCCAGTGATAAGTAATTTTGTTTATATTTTTACATGGAAACTCATCCTTATCATGTCTTTAGCTAATTCCACCATCCTGCAAAGAAAGATGCACATTTCCCTTAAAATCTTTTTCTTACCTGTGTGTATTCTATAAGACCTAAGAGCTCCACCTTGTGGCTCAGTATCCTACTGAACTAAATGCTGTACAAACAGACCATAAAGATAGCTCTGCCCCACACTTCAGTTACTTTTATGTACATTGCTCGTTTTTCTACTGCAATATTCATTTCTGATTGGATAGCTTTATTTTCATAGAATTTTTCTCTCTAAGTACTTTTTTCAGTTATATTAATAAAGGTGTCTTGTGTACTTTTTGCTAACAAAGCCAATAAAAGTTTGTTACTCCTTTGCATTAGTGTCAAAGGAAATTCTGTTCCTGTAGCACAGTTAACAGGAACTTGACTAAAATGAGTGGCTAGAGGCCAAGTAATAAGCATGTAACATACAAGTGTAGTCAGTCGTACAGCTATAAGCTCAGGGTAAGTAGATGAAGCATTTATTACATCATCTACCAACTATTTAGTCCTTGGCTTCTCCCATGAAGTTCACGCTCAGGGGTCTGATTTGAGCTATTTGCAAAGCTGGGTTTTTTTGGTCTACAGTGTTAAGTGCTAGACAGAAACGCACTTCTTGGCACCAATTTCCAACTCTTGGAAATCTTGCCAGTGGGACAAGGGAAAGTCTCCATTCCCCATCTCCATGGTACAATCAGTCACCCACCCGGGCTCTGAGTCAGAACCAGCATCCCTACATGGAAAGGCCCCATAACCCATTCCCCACCAGCTAGCCCCCTCGCTCTAGGACTGAATGAGAGTGGATGCTCTTATAGAGGGGGGGAAATGACCTACTTTTCCTCATCTCCCAGAGGCAACCGAGGGGCTGTATTGGAGATGGTACCTCTTCAAGGAGAAAGGCTTCTTATTCTATTACCTGATTCTGCCACTCCACAAAACTATGGTTGATTGGAGGTGTGAATCATTAACTGTATCTGTAATTGCTATGAGTTAGTGACTGTCCCTTCCTACTCTTGATGGCTTTCTTTAGCCCAGCTTCCAGTCCAGGACATTTGCAGGGTAGCTTTCTAGTCTGCGATCCACATGCTCACCTCCCATTATATAACGTTGACTGATAGGCCTGAGATGATGCCACTTTGGGCAGAGCAGCCCTACAATCAGTGGCTAACTGACTGAGAGCCCGCTTCCTGGGGTGCAGGTTGCGAGTCCCCATCATTGGAATTGATGTGAACGAGCACTCAAAGAAAAAACAGTCACTAACCTTTCGTAACCGTTGTTCGAGATGTGGTGTTTACATTCATTCCAATTCACACCTCCCTTCCCCTCTCTCCGAATAGCTGACAAGAAGGGAGGGGCAGGTCAGCAGGGTCATATAAAGCACCATATATGGGCACCGCTGCAGGGAGCTTCCTGACTGACCCTACGGAGGCTACTAGGGAAAAGTTTCCGACGATCATGCTCGCACGTATACATACCTTCATTGGAATGGACATAACACATTTCAAAGAACAACAGTTACAAAAGGTTAGTAACCATTTTTATAAGAGGAAATGGTATACTGAATGTGATGGTTCTAGCTCTTACCTTTTAGGAGTTCTTGAACAGACTGACAGACAAACTCTCTCAAATAATATAGTAGATGAGAGTACTCTGAAGATGAGGACTGTGGAGTGGAGAAGGTGCCAGTACTGGGATCTCACCTCCCCTGTGGAGATCCCCCTGACCTGAGCTACGACCCCATCAGAATTGGGGTTTACCTGAACCATTAAGGGGGACAGGTAGCATTTTTCAATGCTAATGCTAGGGACCCAGTGTTCATTTTCCTGCCAGCCTCTTTCACCAGGAGACAACCCACCCATTCGTCTGAATGATATTCAAAATACTCCCTATTTTGCTCATTATTTTGAGACAAAAGCCAGGTGTCATACTCTGTCTCTGAGACATGCCCCCATGAAATATACTCCCAGCATCCTACTCTATGACCCTGGAGGATCTATCTAGCTTCTCCCCTGGGAGCTGCAGCCACAGCCCATCCACAAAGCCAGAGGAGGGGAGGAGCATCACTCCAACCATATTTCTCTGTCTGGGGGGAGCTGTGTGAAGGGCAGAGAGGCCTTCTAGGCTGGGCCTCTATTCTCTTGGGACATGCCTACATTAGAGTTATTTTGAAATAATGGGAGTTATTCCAAAATAACAAGGTGAACATCCATACATTATTTTGAAATAACCCCTGAATTTAAGAGGAATAATGCCCATTTCAAAATTGCTATTTCAAAATAAGGTTAGTGTGGACTCTTAGCTGCTGCTATTTCGAAATAATTCCTTCCGAGAGTCATTCGAAGTAATGAATCCCCAGTGCTTCCTGGGGTTCTAAATTGAGGTAGTGCATCCATGTTAAGGGAGCCTGCCTTGGACTAATTTTGAGGCTTCCCTGTAGCACAGATGTGCTATTTCAAAATAACCTTATAGTGTAGACATGGCTTTAGAGGCCAACTTTGTCAGGAGTGTGAAAATCTTGCTTTTAGCCTATTTTACCTATGTACTGGATCATATTACCCCCTTGGGTTTATCTACAGTGAAAAAAGACATCACTTTTTTTTTTTAAAGTGTTTTAACCTAACCTGAAACTAAGCATGACTATGCAGTTAGCAAATACATGGACAGTCTTGTTTAAAATCATGCTAGCTGGTCATTGGGCCAAACCAGCTCATACATTTTTAAATAGTTGTTTGCCTTTGTACTAGGTACTCAAGCTGTGATTTCCAGAGGAACTTAAGAGACTTAAAATTCATTGAAATTCAGTGGAACTTGTGCTACTAAGGCCTAGACTCCTGCAAACTGTCGATTTAAGTTATGCAACTTCAGTGACATGAATAACATAGCTGAAGTCAGTGTACTTAGGTCTGCTTACTGTGGTGTTTTCACCTTGGGAAGTCAACAACTGCTGTTCTCCCATCGACTCCGTTCACTCTTCTTGTTTTGGTGGCATATCGGAGTCGATGGGAGAATGCTCGGCAGTCAACCCCTGCTGGATCGATCGTTGCCTGTTGATCCAGCCTGTAGTGAAGGCATGCCCTATGTAACTCGGGGTGAGGTTTTCAAAAGTATTTAAGTCCTATTTAATATGAACACAAACAATTTGCAAATGCATCATTTTAGAAAAGGGCTTGACTAGCACAATATTAGAGTCCCCCCAGAATGATTGCAGCCTGGAAGGAGAATTCATTTGTAAGCCTAAATGTGGGAAAACAGGTAAGTGTTACAATCTCCTAGGACAGTAAACGTTGATGGGTGAAGGTGTTAAAAGAAAAACAAACATACTTAACTGGTCTAAACCAAAAGACCTACTGCTATAACTCAAGGCCTGTGTTAAGATCATGCCTGGTAAACAAGTGTGGAGCCAGAAATCAATGAACCAAAAGTGGCGTGTCCAGAAATTATACCTAACTAACTTGGGGGTTGGAGGTAGAGAGATTTTACCCATCATTTCCTTGTGGGCTCCTTAAAAGACGGGGGCAAAACAACTACAATGTTGGTCGACAAAGTTGGGAGAACAGAAAGGAGGAAGCTTCGCTATCGTGACTACCACTCCCACCAACTCCTAATACCCCAGAGATCTGCCATCATTGGTCTTTCATTGTCCTGAGCCTGAGAGATGTCCTGACCCGAGGTGGAGAGAAGGACCCAGAGACACTTATGTTTAAAGCAAAGGTCCTCAAACTATAGGGCACACCCCCACCCCCAAGGAGGGCACAGAGAAATGAATGTTTGGGAGCCCAGGCCATCTCCCATGGCGGAGGGCAAGAGGAGCACCCAGCTCAGCTCCATTTTTGGCGCTCAGCTCCAGTCTCAGCCTTGACCCCGCATGTTTATCCTGCCTGCAGCTGCAGTGTTCACTTCAGCCCGTCTATGGCTTTGCTCCAGGCCTCAATCATGCCCCAGCCGAAGCCTTGGATCCTGTCCACAGCTTTGTTCCTGGCCTCTGCCCCCTTATTCCCATTTGTGAGCTGCCCTTTCCAGCCCCAAATCCCAGAATGGGCTGGGGGAGGGGGGAGGATTGCAGGAACAGATGGGTAAGGAGGGTGCAAGTAACTGAAAAGTTTGAGGACCATTGGTCTAGTGTCTTCAGCTGATTCTAAAACTGCAATGGGAGACTGTCTCCCCACCTTCATGTGTGTCCTTCTACTTTACAGGTGAGGCACCTAAGGCCCGGGAGCCAGATATGGCCCCTGGCTTACCTGGATGTGGACCCCAAGGCTCAGGGCTCTCCCCCCAGCATTAGGGAGACCATGTTGGTGCTTCAGCACCCTTGCCGCAGGGCTGGAGCACACAAAATCTGCTAGCCTGGGCCCCTGTGGTGTTTCAAGGTGACAGCACTGCGAGGAGCCTGGGGTTAACTGGGGACTCCCCCCGCTGATCCCGGGCTCCACACAGTGCTGCCACTTTGAAATGCCACGTGCAGCCTGGGGACTCCCCAGCTGGCCCGTGCCTGTATGCGGTGTTTCAAAGCGAACCCCAGGCTCCATGCTGCGCTGCTGCTTTGCAGCACCCCCTTCCTCTTCTACCCCCTTGCTGTCTCTTTCTGATAGTGGGGGGGGGGGGGCGACTAGTCCACTAGCGTGTTGACTATCTGATAAGCATTTGCTTATCGGTTAGTCGACTACTTGATCACATCCCTACTTCCCACCACTGGTGATTCAGGCCCTCAAACCTGCCCGAGGATCCCAAAAGTATGTGGCCCAGAGCAGTTGACAAACGGGGCTCTGCCCACTGGCCCCTTCCCTCTTTCATGGCATTTGGGAGGCACATGATCCTCCATACCTCCCCCCACATTGCTTCTGCCCTCCCTCCCCCGGCCCACCCCGGGAAACAGCTCCATCCCTGTTCCTATCTTCCACCTGCCCCTTTTCCCTGAGCAGCCCAGTGCAGAGGTGTCCCTGCTGGGGCGAGGGGTGACAGCTGGGGATCAGGCTGGGGCTGTTTCACAGACTGGGGGAGGGGAGCCCAGGACCCTCCCCTGCAAGGCTGCACCAAACCCATGGGTGACCCCTCCACCGGCCACTCCAGCGGGCAGCAAAATCTCCCTGCCCCGCCCACCCCACCAAGGCCCCGCCCACAGTGAGACCCCGCCCACAAGGCCGCGTCCCAGCTGGAGCGGAGGGTTCCGAGTCGGGGACACGACCTGCCGGCCACTGGGGGAGGGCACTGCGCAGGCGCTGCGTAACTTCCGGCCTGCCAAGTGCCGCTCTCGAGCCACGCCCCTCCCCTCCCCTCCCCTTCCTTTCACCGCCACGCTTTAGCCAATCCCCAGAACGTATCGGAATCAGATTTGCATAGTGGGGCGCGTGCCTCTCCTCCCCCCCCCCCCCCCCGCCACCTGCGACCGTACTGGGAGACCGCGGCCAGCACCGCCGTGCGGCTGAGGGTTGGGTGCGCGCGCAGCAACGCCATTTTCCGTGGGGGCGGTGAGTGTGGCCCGCGGGCCGGGTGGGGGCCTGGTCCCATGGACACTTAGGGATGGGGGGAGAGACCTGGCCCCATAGACACCTGGGGGGCGGGGAGAGACCTGGCCCCATAGACACCTGGGGGGCGGGGAGAGACCTGGCCCCATAGACACCTGGGGGGCGGGGAGAGGGGAGGGGGCGAGGAGAGACCTGGCCCCATAGACACCTGGGGGCGGGGAGAGGGAGGGGGCGAGGAGAGACCTGGCCCCATAGACACCTGGGGGGCGAGGAGAGACCTGGCCCCATAGACACCTGGGGGGCGAGGAGAGACCTGGCCCCATAGACACCTGGGGGGCGGGGAGAGGGGATGGGGGGAGGAGACACCTGGCCCCATAGACACCTGGGGGATGGGGAGAGGGGAGGGGGGGAGAAGGGGTCGAGGAGAGACCTGGCCCCATAGACACCTGGGGGGCGGGGAGAGGGGAGGGGGGGAGAAGGGGTCGAGGAGAGACCTGGCCCCATAGACACCTGGGGGGCGGGGAGAGGGGATGGGGGGATGAGGGGTCGAGGAGAGACCTGGCCCCATAGACACCTGGGGGGCGGGGAGAGGGGAGGGGGCAGGAGAGACCTGGCCCTAAGACACCTGGGGGGGTGGGGAGGGGGAGGGGGGAGGAGAGACCTGGCCCTAGACACCTGGGGGGCGGGGAGAGGGGATGGGGGGAGAAGGGGTCGAGGAGAGACCTGGCCCCGTAGACACCTGGGGGGCAGGGAGAGGGGATGGGGGGAGAAGGGGTCGAGAGACCTGGCCCCGTAGACACCTGGGGGGTGGAGAGAGAGGATGGGGGGAGGAGAGACCTGGCCCCATAAATGCATGGGGGGAGAAGGGGGCGAGGAGAGACTTGGCCCCATAGACACCTGGGGGGTGGAGAGAGAGGATGGGGGGAGAGGGGGGGAGGAGAGACCTGGCCCCATAAATGCATGGGGGGAGAAGGGGGCAAGGAGAGACTTGGCCCCATAGACACCTGGGGTTTAGGGAGAGGGGATGAGGGAGAACATGGGTGGGGAGGGCTGGCAAAGACCCAGCCCAAGGGAAATGGGGTGGAAGGAGATGGGGCAGGGAAAAGACACATGGTAGGGGGGGTGGTTGTTGCATTGAGACAGGGAAACTGACTCTCCCCATAGATGCCATGGGGGTGGAGGAAGGAGACAGATTATGATGGTTCCAGGATAATTTCAGGGGGTGGGGTGTTGTTTCCCAGCTGGGAGCTGAGGGGCATTGCGGGGATGACAAACCCACAGACTGTGTATGCGGATGTCAGGCTGTGGGGGAGCTCCCTGGGTCAATTCTTAGGCTCACCTTTCCCACAGTGCCTCCCTCAGGCCGAGCTTGGAGTCTGCCTGCCTGACTCTCAACTCGTGGTCTAGGGACCACTGCAGGTCCACAGACTGGGGCTATGTCAAAGCTTTATCTCCAGATGTTACACTGCTTTAGTTAAACTGCTGTTGCATGTTCATGCTGTGCTCCTTGTGTCAGCAGCATGCATCCACGTTTCCAGCTCTTGTCTTGCATCGACAGAGAGAGCCATGTGATGTAGGTAGTGTGACAGGTTCGATCACAGAGGTCTCCTTGGGGCTGTTCACTGGCGTGCTGATCATGCCACCAGCCCACCTACCTGTCCTCAGGGGTGCCCCCCCCCAGTGTGTCCTGCAAAAGCTCAAAGGCACAGAGTTCGGGGAACAGCTTCCTTCTCTCCCCCCCCCCCCCCCCCCCCGCTGCAGAGTAACACACACTCTGAATCAGCTCAGCTCTAGTAGGGCTCAGCTCAGTTATAGGGCTGGTGACAATTTCACTATGTGGTGAGTAGGGATGCAGCAGTATAATCGTTTAAACGGTTAACCAGTAAGCATGAGCTTATCAGTTACTATAATCATTACATGTCGGTTCCTGGCGTATAGGGTCTCAGATACATGATGTGATTTTTTTTTTCAGAATCTCTTTTCGAAGTAGGCATATATGTGAAATAGCTGGTACTTCTGGTTATGTGATTTCTATGCAAGTATCATCTTGGTATCTGAAGTTATGAATATTACCTGCGTTTTACTATGTGTTTCCTCCTGTGGTAACAACCAGAAGGTATTTAACCAACATAGGCAGGGACAAGTCAAGTTGAATGGTCCATTAAGGAATACTTAGCTTAACAATGGACTGGAAATCATCTGTCTACACTAAATGGACTTTTCCTGTGAATGTTCTAACTAGAATAATGGATAGGGATGGACATGTAACTTGCAGTGTCTGACTCCAAACACCATCTTTCACAGTAGGAACAGATTTTCCTTCACTCGACATAAGCTAAAAGGCCCTGGAAACATCTCCATTTTGCCTCTTTTCTGCTCAGGCCTCTTTCCTGCTCCAGCCACTGGACTAAGAATATATACTAATGACAGCATTCTGACCAAAGGAGCTGAGGACCTTCTAATGATTTGGAAGCAACCCAGGACCTGCTACAAACCTGAAATTCACAATCCCAGTAGCTAGACTCGAACTTTCAGCCTCCCTCCCGAAAGGTAAAGCAGCTGCATTTCCACTAGGTAGCTCTACAACACATTTCACTCTGACCTACCTAACTACACTTCATTCATATGCTGCTGTTGCATGGGGCAGAAATAAAAAATCTGGGCAGATAGTGAAATTGAAGACTGTCAAATTGAGAAACCAAATTTAGCTAAGGAGTTAGGTGTTTATTAAGTGGCTGTTGTATTAATGAGGGTTGATCACAAAGTCAAAGCAACAAATGTTAAAAATGTTCAAGCGCAAAGCTGAGGATGGATGTGAAGAAAGTAGGACCTCTAAAAAAATGGCAAATGAGTCACCAACACAGCACGAAGCCACAGAGAGACCAATTATAAAACTGGAGGAGGGCGTCATTTCTGCTGAATCGCAGGGCGACCCTACTGATGAAAAGCAATATCCAGTTGTGTGGTCCAGGGTTCAATATGAGGAATTCCAAAGGAAAAATGATTGGTTGTTTGCGTCCTATGGAAAGCTGGGTTGTAGAACGTGTAGACACGTTTCCGACTTCAAGCTTTTCTCTGCTCGAGGGCGGGGCGTGAACATTGCTTCTCAGTGGTCTGAATGTCAGATTTCCTCTTTTGGGAAAACTAGAAAAACACAGCTCACGTCACTTCGAAAAAAAATTATCGAACACAAGAATTCAGCGGCTCACATTGAAGCAACAAAACTTTTAGACGCAGCTAAGAGAGACAGTCTGATCAAAGCAAAAAATGAAGAATTAGCACTTGTAACCACTGCTCGCGTGTTCAGGACAGCTTACTACATCGCAAAAATGAATCGGCCATATACTGACCACAAAAGCCTGATTGACCTGCAAAAAGTGAATGGCGTTGAGATGGGGCGATTGCTTCAAAGCAGAACTGTCTGCGGTGATATCATAGAGCATGTCTCTGCAGAAATGAAGCAAAGAATCGTCTCGAGGATAATCGAGGCCAAATCCAAGATCACTGTACTAGTTGATGAATATTCTACTCTTGCTCGAAAATCTACTCTTATAATTTTTTTAAAAGCCAGTGTTGATGGTGTGATGAATCCAGTAGCTTTTCCTTTGGATTTGATTGAGTTAGACAACACATCGGTTGAGAACATAAAGCAAGACATAATCAGTTGCTTGTTGCACTATGGATTCACTAGGGAATTACTGACGGAGGCCTTTGTCAGTTTTTGCAGTGATGGTGCAAACGTCATGCTTGGAGCCAAAGCTGGGTTGGGCAAACTCCTACAAAAAGACTTCCCAAATCTCATTCTGTGGCATTGTCTTAACCATAGACTTGAATTGGTGGTTGATCAAGCGCTGGATATCACGGGGGGTACAAACGATTTCAGGGCATTTTTAGACAGCTTGTATTTACTGTGCAGTCAATCACCAAAAAATGCCTGTGAGCTCAGGGCACATGCGAACGAACTGCATGTTGTACTTAAAAAAATAGGCCGAGTTTTCAGTGTACAATGGGTAGCTTCATCGTGGAGAGCTGTCAATGCAGTCTGGCAGACTTACCCAGCATTAGCTAAATATTTTGAGGAAGCCTCGCGGGACCAATCGAGGGATGGAAGGGAACGAGAAAAATTCCAAGGTCTCCATTCAAAACTGTGTTCGGTCCAGTTTGTGAAAAATCTCTCATTAATGTTAGATGTCTTAACGGAGCTCAAGAATTTGTCCGAACTTTTACAAGACCGAGAACTTATGATCCCAAAAGCAGACAACCTGATGAAAATGTATTTGCAGAGAATTGACAGCCTGCGGAGAATCTCTGGATTGCACACTAAACAAGCACAGCAAGCCGAAGAGGCGATGATGTTCAAGAACACAAAGTTGACTGCTGCCAGAGAAGGTCCCACCATTAACCCATCACAATTCATTCAGGCCGTGGTTGACAACATCAGATGCAAGTTATTCACCAGCACCGCTACTCAAAGCCCAGCAGCAAGCAATGAAATTGCTGACCAGAATCTGATTGAGAACGTGTCTGTTTTGAAACCCGAAACATGGCAGCAACATGCAGAAAATCCCTGGTTTGGAGAAACCGAAATCCGGGCATTATGCGAAACTCTGAAAGTCGGTCACCATGAATCACATCTAGGATTTGTAGAGTACAAATGTTGTGCAGGGCTGATCATACCTGAGAAATTAAAGAAATTGCTTCTCGCTGTAAACACTCTTGCAGTGAGTAATGCTGACTGCTGTGAACAGGTCTTCAGCGTAATGAACAACATAATCACAGATACGCGGACTGCACTGACCACTCAGCATGTGGCCAATCTACTTTTTATTTCAATTGTCGGACCTCCCTACACAGAGTGGAATCCTTCCGCATATGTTAAATCATGGCTGAGCAAAGGAGGTCGGGCGGCCAGTTCGGCAGAGGGCATGGCACGCCGAAAGCAAGTGAAGCCCCAGGATCAGACTTACTACTCACCGCTGTGGAAGTGTCTTTGATTTGGTAAGTTGCCATCATAAATGTGAAAATGATTAAACTGACTCATTGATTTTAGCTACTGGAATGACTGTCTATTGATGTAACTACAGGTTGAACCTCTCTAGTCTGGCACACTCTGGTCTGGCAACTTCCATGGTCCAGCATGATTTGAGTTAGCCAGATGTCCACTTATCATGGGTGTGGCTAAATTTCCTACAGTCCCATAAAGTTTGTTTGCAGCCGCCAGTCCTGGCTCTCCATGTTTTGTCCTGTTATTTAGCTCTGATTTACCCTAAATGTCTTCTAAGCAGTGGAAGTGTTGGTGATTCTGCTAGACAACGTTGATTTCTTCTGGTTTGGCACCAGTCAGATTCTATAGTCCCCGGGGGTGGGGCGCTCCGGCCTCACTCCTGAGGCAGCAGCACGGGGTGCCAGGTGGGAGCTAGTAAGGGGGGCCAATTTAAAAAACAGCTCCCATTGCAGACCAGCTGCCTGTTGCCCCATGCTGCTGCCTCCAGTACAGAGACAGCAACACAGGGTGGCAGCAGCCCATGTCTGGGCCTGGGGGGGAGTCTGAGCTCCCGGACCCAGCATGAGCCTGGCCACCTGGCTCCTAACACACTTTAAATGCAGAACCGCAGCAGGGGTAGGTCCCAGACCCGGCACAAGCCATTACTGAGCCAGGCTGCTGGCCAGCGTGCTAAAAAATGTACTGGCGGTGGGGGGAGGGGAAATGCATGTAGTCTATAGCATTAACCGATAAACTTTTGCTTATCGTTTAATCACCTACACTACTACATCCCTAGCCCCAAGAGACCAGAGAGTGTGATTTCGAACAGTTAATTAACTGCCCAGAGAGCATTCTCGTGTGTTCCGCCAGGGGGATTTTGGTTACCCCTCCTGTATGTCTTGCTGAGGAAAATAACAAAACGGTTTGGCCTGTAGTTCACAGGGCCCACATAGTTCTCGGCCTCTTTCCCATAGCCCCTTAGCTTTCCTAGTGCCTGGCGAAGAGCAATACAAGCTGGCAGAAGCTTAGTTTGGACATAAGGGAAGCACTGAGAGTGTGTTAAGGGAAAGGGGTGATTTTCCTTCCTAGCTGTCTTTCATGTAAAACGTTTTCAATTTGGAATGCTGCTAGATCTTCTGAGCCCTGGAAGGACTAGGGGCAGATGCAGTTGTAAAATGGTAAACAGGTAAAAGGAGGGATTGGAGGAGATAAAGAGTGAGGGTCCCACACCATGGATGGGAGGGACCTCTCTTGGGTCCCTCTCATGAATACCAGCAAGAAATGATTTCTACTTGCACCACAGTGGACCTAACTTTTTAGTGTAGATCTGGCCTGTGAAGTCAACAAAAGATCACAAAATCTACAGGAAGGAACCTAAATTCCGAGTATGTCCTGTTTATGACTAAGGTCAAAGATCGCACTTTAGTATACGAGGAGACTGCAGGGAGAGAGACAGTATCCTTCACCTAGGGACGAGTTGTCAGTGGGTTTGTCTTATGTCATAGTCAGCCTGGCTGTTAAGCACCCAGAGAAAGTCTTTGGGTGAGTGAAACATTAGACCGGGAAATGTCTTGTTAAGTCTAGACCAGCGATGGGCAACCGAGGTTAGTGAGTGGGCTGCCTGAATGGCCCTCCTTCATCTCAGTGAGCCACAAGATTGTTGTAACTAAGACCGTCTCCCGGGATAGGGTAACAGTTCTTTGATTTAAAATAGGGGGAGCGCATGGCTCTCACCATCAATCAGCACACCCCTAACTTGACATATACTTGCTTTAAGGGCATGTCATTTTTTTTGGATTACTGGTAGGAAAAATCCGTGCATGGGTGGAAACCAGCGGAAGTTGGCACTCCTGCGTATGGACAACAGTAAACAAAATGTCTCACAGGGCGCACACAGAGCCCTCCGGCTGCAGGCTGCCTACCACTGGTCTAGGCTCTAGAAGACATGTTATGATTTAATTTTGTATGCAGCCATTTGTTTGCAGTACTTCTGCCTATTTTCTATGCTTTGAATCCCTCGTTTAAAAAAAAAATCTGTATTTGTTTTCAATATAAATCAGCGTAAGGGCTGAAAGTTAAGCAGAGCCGTGGTCTGAGGGGAAGCTGGGATGTGGGTGTGCACTGTTCTGTGAGCACAGCTGATCTGGGAATTATTTGAGTCACTAGTGGCTGGATGATCCAGAGGGCGCGTGGACAGCTCAGGGGTTGCAGAGGGCTTGTCGCTAACCTGCAGCAGTGTTCTGTCAGCTGAGCATTTGGGCGGCCACCCTGGACCAATTCCACTTCCACCCAGCTGATTAGCAGAGTGCTGGCAGCAGGTGTTTCTGCTGGTGGTACACATCTGCATGTGCCTCAGTGCATATAACAAAATTTATTCCACACAGATAGAAAAAAATAGAGGAAACACTGGATTGTGGAGCCTGTGTAGGCTGAGGGGGAGTGTTCACATTTCCTGTGGCTGGTGGAGTCAGGGAACACTCTTAACAGGCATGTGTGGGAAAGGTGCCTCTGACACTTGGGTACCATGGCAGTTATGAGGATGGCTCTACCAAACTCATGGCCCATTTTGGTCAATTTCACAGTCATAGAATGTTAAAAATTGTAAACGTTTGCTGTTTAAACCTAGGGATTTATAAAACCTATTAAAACAGTTAACCAGTTAAATGACTAAAATTATATTGGTTAACCATGGAGGGCTGGCGCAGATGGGCTGGGGTCCTGGTGTCTCTGTGAGGCAGGGAGGGGGCTGCTCCAGGAAGGGGCGGCCACAGGCGGGATCCCCGCCAGCCCACCACACTGTGGGTAGGGGTCTGCTCTGGTCTGGCCCACCATGGCTGGGATTCTGCCAGACAGGCCCGCCACGCTGCAGGCAAGGAGCTGCTCTGGTTGGGCTGGTTACTGGGTAGTGTGCTGGTAAACCTAATGCTTACTGGGTAACCAGTTAACCTTTCACATCCCTGTTTAAAACTGTGGAGTACTTGGTGCATTCTGAGAGATGTAGACTGAGCAGGGAGCCCAGCAAACACCAGCGCTGGCAGTGCATGCATACAATATAGGAGCTGTCCCGGGCCACAATCAAACCGTTCTTTCGAAAGGCCCATTGTATTTCAGGACAGGAGCCAATGAGGTTCCACACGTTAGTTTTCTATCTGTGAAAACACAGTGTCAGCATCACATGATGAAATGCACAAAGTAAACATTCCCTAAAGTCCTCGGGCAAAGTAAGAAAAATGCTGCTTAGCTGCAAATTGCAATTACCGAGAGAAATATTTTTGTCTGTTTGTGCTTACACACAAAATTGATGTTTACTGACATTTGCCAAATAAACATCAAATCCTTCCAAACCTAGAAAAATAGTTCAGTGTGATTTCCCCCCCCGGAGAGAAATGAAACATTTCCTTCCTCACACACTAAAGCGTGTGTTTAGTGTGTACCGTAAAGCAAAGTTTTTTGTCAGAAGAGCTCCTTAAAGACATCACCTTTAACCTAAATTTACCTGGTGTAGCTCAGTGTTTTTCAACCTTTTTTTTTTTTTATAAAGTACCCTTTTCCAAAAAAAAAAAAAAAAATTGTAAGTACCCCCAAGTACCTAGTTTTCAGACACACAAATTTTTTTCTACCATTGCAACACATTTCTTTAAACAACTTAATCGTAGCCAGACGGGCAATGACATTTTTGGGTTTAAAAAGTACAAAAATAATAAAGCGCTGTAAAACAAAACAAAAATTCAGTTTTCTCCAAATTTCAGTTGTTGATGCACCCCCACCCCCACACACACTTCTCTTGAGTACTCCTGAGGATCCTTGTACCACTGGTTGAGAAACACTGGTGTAGCTAGATGTCACTGTGCTATTTAATCCAAATAAATACACGACTAGAATATAAATACTGATGCTAATAGCTAAGCCACCCCATCTCAGTATAGAATTCTGTTTGATTCTCTAACTTAAAATATTTTTCTAATTTTTTTTTGTATTTTTTTCCTTTCTTCTATAGCACAATCTTCTTTGTCGTGTGAGCCGAAGGCTATGTGGTTTCTTGGTTTGTCATCACAGCTTTTCCTTGGTTAGGCATTTTGCCTCTCATTCCAGCACGTTGGTTTTTTTTTTTTTTTTTTCACGTCGTTGCTCGTGAGATCAGCTTACTTCCCAAATACTTACACAGGTTACTGTACTGTCATATTTAAAATTGCTCCCTAATGTAATTTTGATTCCTTGTGCATTTTGGCCACATAGACAGACATGCCATTGATATCCACATGGGAATATTTACATGGATTAAGTTAATCACCTGTTCAATTTTTGTTCTGGATAAAGGCCTTAGTTAAGACAATTTATTTAAATAATTGATATTTCAATAGTTGCTTCTACCAAAGAATCCTTATTACCCCAATATTCCTGTAACATTTTTACTTCTTTACATATCCAGTGGTAAACCTTTACATGGGAATGCCTTATTTCTTTAGCTAATTCTCCCGACCTGCTAACACTGAAGCACATTTCTCTTCAATTCTTTTTCTTAATTATTTATATTACATTAGCACATAAGACCCACACTAGGGGCTTTACAAACACCAAGCAAACAAATAATTTTGCCCCACAGAGCTTAGTTACATCATTGTGTACACGGATCATTTTTCTACAACAGTGTTTATTTCTAAGTGGAAGTTGATTTTCCTGACACTTTCTCTATGTGAAGTATTTTTGTTCAGACATATTTATAAAGGTGTCCTTCAGTCTGACAATTTTTCTCTAAGCCAGTAAAGATTTTTTTTAAAAATTTGACTCATTTTCTTGGAGTCATGACTCTGATCTTCTACTATATATTTGAGGGAGTTTGTGCATCTGTCCGTCTGAGAGTCCATGTGTTCAAGAACTCCTCCTAAACAGTGAGAGCTAGAACCACCAAATTTGGTATGTTGCTGCCTCTTATACCAACTTAAAGCAGAGTCTGCTTAGACATGATAAATCAACCTCAGAGCACTCTCCCGTCAGCTCCGATACTGCACCATGACGAGAGGAGTAGGCAGAGTCCATGGGAGAGCAGCCCCTGCTGACCTTACTGCTTAGAAGACGCAGGGAAGTATATTGACTTAATCAGCGCTGTTTGTGTAGCTGAAGTTGCGTATCTTAGATCAACAGAGTGGTGTAGCTCCCGCCCCATAACTCTTTGGGGGATGTTGTGGAAAACTAAAGCATATTAAGCTAAAGAATTCCCATGAGCTGTAAAATGGCAATATTTTGTTTTTCCAGCATCTGGGTTTAACCAATGAGTATTGCTCATGGAAAGCAAATGGCTGTGGGTAAAAATCATTTTTATTGACAACCTAATTTTCCAGTAAAGCTTTCCCCTCTCCATTGACCCATTAGATCGTAAGAAAAGCAAAAGGGAAGCAACAGAAATGGAGTAAGAGGGAAGGACTTGCTCCATTCTATCACTTTACGGCGGGGCAGGGAACCCACTGACCTGTCAAGAGAAGACGTTTCCAAAAACAAGGCCAACCAAAGCCTCCAGATACAGCTGCCTCAGGCTATACCTTAAGCTGACCCAGAAGGTCAGCTTAAGGTACGCAACTCCAGTTACATAAATAACGTAGCTGGAGTTGGCTTACCTAAAGCCGAGCATGGCACCGTCTCCACAGTGGGAGGTTGATGGCAGCAAAAGCTCCCGGTGGCTTCCTTTACTCTTTGCGACTGCCAATATAGGCGCCGACCGGAGGTGCCCTCAGTGTTCGATTTAGTGAGCCTTAACTAGACCCACTAAATCAAATGCCAGAAGATCGATCTCCGGTGCCCAAGTATAGACATGGCCTTAGTCAGCCTGATGGGGCAAGGAGACAAGGACGTCCCAACGTTTCATGGGAATGGTCCAGCGACTTTCCACCCAATGCATGTTTCCTGCACTCGGCTCTGTGGGTTCCACGATGGGCACGCTTTAGCACGCCATCCCCTGCCATCAGCAGGAGCCACAAACGTGAGTCATTACTCACAAAGAAGGGACCTTGCTGGGCTCTTAGCCACAGCTTCTGGCTTCCTGGTTGCCCCCTAGCTCCATCAGAAGAACGGCCAGACTGGGTCAAACCAATAGTCCATCCAGCCCAGGATCATGTCCGCTGACAGTGGCCAGTGCGAGGTGCCCCAGAGGGAGGGAACAGAACAGGGAATCCTCATGTGATCCCTCCCCTGTTGTCCCTTCTATTATTTCACATGGTATTTAGTCCTAAACTTTGCAAGGGCAGAGGCGCTAAATTCCTTAATACATGGGAGGTGCTTGGCTGACCCCCTTGCAGACAAAGATGCTGCTGTTTCACACCTAGCTGTGCAGGGAGGCAAAGGGGCAGCACAGACCTGTGGCCCAGGGAAAATCAAATCAGGGCTTCTGCACCTCCCTGTGGGGGCGTGCCCTGGTCAGCCTGGAAGAATGACACCGCACTGGCCAAAAGCAGCAACGTGTAAGGAAAGCAGCAAGTACAACGACTTTCACAGGGGAGCTTTATTCGTCTTCACAGCTAGAAAAACCTATTTACAAGTATTGAGCTGGATTTTCCTGTCCGCTCCCAGCTGTACAGCCAGGGCGACACCTGTAGAGCCAGCGCCAGTGCTGAGCGTGGTGTCAATCCAGATCAGCCCATCGACAGCGACAAGAGTCAGGGCTGGACTGGGACCCGTTCAGCCCGTGTGAACAGGGTCACTCCGATTCCGTGCGGGGAGTTGCCACCGATGCGAGGGGGGGGGGTGTGACTTCGGTTTGGCTACTCCCGAGTTGCACCAGATGAGAGGGAAACTGCCGCATTCACGCCAGTGGGGTTGCTGGTTTATGCTCATCATGACAAAGCAGGGCCAGCCCATCTCAGTCCCGTCCTAGGGCAGGATAGGAGCTGGCGCTCTTCCCCCCCTGAGAGGAGAAAGATCCCCAGGGAATCTCCTCCTCTGGCAGCTGGAAAGCATCCCCCCCTCAGTGGCATGAGCTGAAGAAGGGCCAAGGGGCATGTAACCCAGTCCTGGGCCATTTGAGGGTACAGGCCCCCCCAAAAAGGTACAGCTTGCAGGCCTAAGTCACAGCTTGGAAGGTGCATCCCACCCCACAGCCAGGGGTTCAAAGGTGATCAATCAGCGCCCCCCCACGAGGGTAAGAAAAGGGGGAGCTCCATCGTGTAACCTCTTGGCTGCTGGCAAGGCAGGGGCATAGAGATCTGCCAATGAGATGCCCAATTTGGGGGATGACAGGCAGGGTGAGTTGCTGCAATTTAACTCCTGCCGCAGGTCCACTGAACTTTGCCATGTAACGGCCGGGCACACAGCACAGCAGGGTCGTCCCACTCTCCCCCCACATCGGAGGGTAGGAAGGGGTAGGGGGGTCCCCTTCAGGAGCTCTGCTTCTGCCTCTTCCAGAAACGCTTGACGTCAGAGTGCCCGGCGGGGGTCACCACCATGAGGCGCTTGGCCGGGTTCTCGAAGACCAGCACGCCCAGGTCCCGGGCATGGTTCCTCAACAGCTCGAAGTCCACCTGGGACAGGAACTGGTTGTACAGCACGCCTGCACGGGGTGGGGGCACGGGTGGGAACAGAGGGGGAGCCAGGAGAGGGATGGATGGCGGATAAGGGGGAGGAAGAGGGGTTAAGAAAGGAGGAAAGAGGCGGGGGAGTGGACGGATGAAACAATCAGTGGAGGAACAGATGATGGTTGGATGGAGACCAGACAGATGGGTAAGTGGGAGGGGGAAATGGATGGGTGAAGAAGGGAGATGAGGGGGAACAGGGCGGAGAGGTGGATAAAACATGGATGGATGGACAAGTGGGATGAAGGGAGGGCAGAATGGGGCAGGAGGCGGAATGAGGGATGGGTGAAGAGTAGGAAGGAGCGGGAACGGGGCAGAGGTGGATAAAACACGGATGGATGGATGGATAGATGGACAAGTGGGATGAAGGGTAGGTAGAATGGAGCAAAGGGAGAAAAAAACCCATCAGATGCCACCAGGACACCGACCCTTCCCCAGCGACCAGCCCTTCCTTTGAGACACTCACCCTCGGAGAAGCGCAGCCGGTCGCGCTCCAGCTCCCAGAGCCGGATCTGATCCGTGATAGTCGGGGGCAGCACCGGGGTCTGTTGAGGGGGAGCAAAGGAGGAGTCCCTCAGTAGCTACCAACCCCACCAGCGGCCAAGGGACACCTGATTTCTATAGTATCTGCCCCCTCCCCTCTGTCCACTGGGTCTCCGGACCCTCTCCTGTCTCTCACCCCACCCTCCTTCACCCCTGCCTGGTCAGCGATCAGCCATTCCAGCCCTTCATCTCTGCCCTGGCTAGTTCTCTCCAGCCCCCCGGAGTTAGGGAGATCCTGCCATCAATGCTAGACAGACCAGGGACCTGCAAGTCCTGGCTCCCCGCCCCCATCTCACCTGTCTCAGCATCACAGGGTGCGCTCGGGTCCGTAGGAAGTGAATAATCTGCAGGCGAAGGGGAAAGTGTTACTGGCTGGCACCCCCTCGCGGCCACCCACAGCTCTTCCCGCCAGCTTGGATGGTCCTTCCCTGGGACCAGACTGTCCCCTCGGAGGGGTGAGCGCAGGGGCTGGAGACAGCGGCCGTATGGTGCATCCCCGATTCCTCCCTCCTCTAACCACTAGGCCCCACTCCTCTCCCAGAGCTGGAGACAGAACCCAGGAATCATGGCTGCCCCTGCCCCTCCCCCCCCCCCCCGCTCTAACCACTAGACTCCACTCCTCTCCCAGAGCTAGGGACAGTACCTAGGAGTCCTGCCCCCCCCAGTGAGGGATGCAGAGAAGGGAGCGGGGGTATCCAAAGCAGGAAACATTTGATCCGTTTCTCCCCCTACGGGGCAGGCTGGGGGTTCTGTCATTTGGGAACGGGGCACAGGCTGTGGGGGAGGGGGAAGCCAGAACCCTCCCAGGGTCTCTCTGATCCCACGGCCCCAGCTCCCACCTGCTCGGCCGTGATGCCGCTAGCGATGGCTTGCTGGACGCTCTCGCGGGTCACATGAGCCACCACCAGGTTGGGGAAGCGGTACAGCATCTCGGAGAACAGGGCGATGAGGGCGATCTGCAGCTCCGAGTCTGGGACGGGGGGCAGGAGACACAATCAGGCCGTGGCTGTATCTAGGGAAGCCCCTCCCCCTGAAGGCGTGGCCAGCAGTGCCCCATGGAATCAGCGTCCCCCGCAGTAAGTCATCTCCCCTCGCAGCATAACCTACCCACTGATCTCCCTGCCTCTACACACAGCGGATAAGATCATGGAGCCGGTGTCACAGCGGGAAACTGAGCCATGGGGAAGGGCATGCGGCCCTGAAGGTCCCAGAGGTCTGGAAACGGAACCCAAGAGTCCTGACGCCCAGCCCCTGACTGCTCTGACCCATTCGACCCCCAGGCTCCTCTCAGAGCAGCGTTTTCCCAGGAAGCTGGATGTTTTGCGGCTGTGCAGGAGAGATTCCACCCGGCTGATTAGCAGAGCGCCCCCCAGCTAGGTTTGGGTTTCTGCTGGTGGTGCATGCAGCTCAGTGCACAGAAAAAATTATTCCGCATGTGGATGGTAAAGATTAGTGGGAACATTGACTCAGAGCTGGGGACAGAATCTTGCTTCCTTCTAAGCTGCATGGCCCACAAGGGAGATACCTCTTCCCCCAGCACTGACCCCCTCTGCCCCACCACACACTGCCCATGTGCGGCGGGGAATGGAGGCTGTCAGGAGGAAGGGAGATGGGAAGGGAGGGGTGTCCAAGACTAGCCACACGGGCGACCCTTGACCTCTGACCTGTGTAGGCGTAGACCCTGTAGTTGGTCTCCACGATGACGAAGCCCTGATTGTGGGTGTCTGTGGTGGGGCCAGAGATGCCCGAGGACAAGTTAATGGCCAGGCGGGTGGGGTAATAGCGCCGCGACTTCCTCTGCAAAGGGGGGGAACACAGGATGTCTGCAGGGACCCTTCTCCAATCTGCAGCTCCTCCCTCACATGGCTCTGCCGGTGCCCCTCACTCCCCACCCGCTTCCCTGCCAGCCCCCCCCAGACTCCTTCCAGCTCTGCCGGTGCCCCGCACTCCCCACCCACATCCTTGCCAGCCCCCCCCGGACTCCTTCCAGCTCTGCCGGTGCCCCTCACTCCCACCCGCTTCCCTGCCAGCCCCCCCCCGGACTCCTTCCAGCTCTGCCGGTGCCCCGCACTCCCCACCCACATCCTTGCCAGCCCCCCCCGGACTCCCTCCAGCTCTGCCAGTGCCCCTCACTCCCCCCTCGCAGCCCCTGCCAGGTTCCCTCCAACTCAGCTGGTGCCCCTCACTCCCAACCTGCACCCCTGCCAGCCCCCCTCGGGCTCCCTCGAGCTCTGCCGGTGCCCGCCACTCCCAACCCCCAGCTCCTGCCATCCCTCCTCTGGGCTCCCCCGAGCTCAGCCAGTGCCCCTCACTCCTGACCTGCAGCCCCTGCCAGCCCAGCCCTGGGCTCCCGCTACGCCAGCTCTGCCTCCCTCCTCCTCCACATACCTTTCTCTGGAAGACCAGACCAAACTCCCGAAGGTGTTGAAGAAAATTGAGCAGTGAGTCACTCATTCCCTCCACTGAGTAATCCTGGGAGGGGCAAAAGGCAGGAGAGTGAAGAGGCTTTGTTTCCAGACCCAGGGATGCTCCCGTTTAATCAACCCCCTCCTCCCCCGAATCTCTGCCCTGTCTGATCCCACATGTTCCCAGCCCTGTCCCCCCGGGGAAGATGTTTCACCGCCCAACACTCCTCACCCACCTGGATTCTCTTTCCCTGTGTATTTTACGCAGCCCCCCTGCAGCAGACTTGTGTTCTGCCTGGAGTTACAGGCGGCTGGTTAGCAAAAGGAGGGGAGGTCCTAGTGACGCAGGGCTGGAGCTCATGAGATCTGGTCTCCAATCCCCTCTCCATCACTAACTCCCTTCTGCCTCCTTGTGCTGTGCCTCAGTTTCCCCCCCTGCACAAGGGTCCCCTCTAATTGTGCCCATCCATGCGCAGAATGCTTTTTGTTCTGTGCACCGAGGTAGGGGCGGATGTGCACCAGCAGTAGAAACAAAACCGAGCTGTGAGCGCTCTGCTAATCACCTGGACAGCACTAGACTCTCTCTCCTGAGTGGCTGCACAGGCGCCCGGTTTACAGGGAACACCGGTTAGAACCCAGCAGTCCTGGCTCCCAGCCCCCCTGCTCTAACCACCACACCCCACTGCCTTCCCCGAGCCAGAGTCAGAACCTCATGATCTTTCCCCACGAGGCTCTCGGACACCATCATGGGGGACTGTAAAAGTGAACCACCACCAGTCTCCCCCGGGGAGCTTCGGGATAGAACCGACTTGGTTTTTCTTCTTGTGTAGCTGGTCCACACCCCAGCTGAAACCATTTGTTGAAGAAGGGAGGGGCTGGGAGCCAGGACTCCTGGGTTCTATCATTGGCTCTGGGAGAGGAAGTGGGATCTAGTGGTTAGAGCAGGTGAGGGGCATTCGGAGTCAGGACGCCTGGGTTCTATCATTGGCTCTGGGAGAGGAAGTGGAGGTCCAGTGGTTAGAGCAAGGGGTGGGGTGGGGCTGGGAGCCAGGACTCCTGGGTTCTAACCCCTGCTGTGGGAGGTCAGTGGGTCCCAGTGGTTAGAGCGGATGGGATTCCCAGCCTTACCTTGCCAAGGGTGGAGAAGCTGAGCTGGAAGAGGAAGGACAGGATCTCCACTAGGTCCATGCCTCGGGTCTGCGGGGAAGACAGAGGGGTTAAAACAGCCTGTGGGGAGGGGGTGCAAGAGGCAGAGCTGCTGGGAAGGGGGTGGGAGAAGGGGACTGTCCCAGCAGCAGACAAGAGGGGGAGGCAGTAAGGGAATTGAGGGTAGCGACCAAGGGGGCCAGGCCCCGGGGCAGGCGAGATCTCACCTCGGCGGACTGCAGATACTGCAGCATGAAGTACCAGAGCTGGGAGCACGTGTCCAGCAACAGGAACTGGAAGCCGGCAGAGGTGATACAGGGGGGCTCTCCGGGCTCACTGCTGCGGGGGCGGGGGGGAGACAGGGGGGTCAGGACTCAGCCCCAGCGTTCCCTATAAGCCACGCGCTCAGGCGGCCACCCCAGAGAGATTCCAGTGCCGCCCCACTGCTCAGTAGAATGGCCGCAGCCTCCCACAGCCATCAGCAGGTGTTTCTGTGGGTGGTGCACATCCGTAGAGGCCTTGGTGCACAGAAAATTTATTCCACACATGGATTGGAAAAAATTAGAGGGAACACTGCTCAGCACCCCTCAGACTGCAGGCTGGGGCACCACAGACAGCCACTGGGGGGAAGAGGGGAACTGGGGAGGCAGTGAAGGGAAATGACGCATGCCCCCCCTTTCCCCCCAGCCCTGGATGAGAGCTGGCACCCCCTAAAGGCCCCATGCCCCCACTCACCTCTTCATCAGCCCAGCCTGGATGAGGAGCTGGGCTAGGTCCTGGCTGACTGCGGCGCTGGGGGAACCCACCATGAAATGCAGGATCACCTGGGCCGGCGGGAGACGGACACACGGACAGGTCAGCTGCTAAGAAGACTCAGCCCACGCCCCACTTTTCGGCCACCGCGCCCTTCTCGACCCTGGGCCTACTCAAAGGCACAGAGCCCTCCTGGGCCCCCCCCACGGGGCCATGTTATACTCCACTCGCCCCAGATGTGGCTGCAACTCAGCACGGGGCGAGCCATCTCTGCGCAGTGGGGCGTTGCAGCGGTTCCCAAGCCGCCCCGCCCCAGAGGTGGCCACATCTCAGTTTGCTGGGGAAAGGCAGAGGTGTAGATTGGCAGCCAGAGCTCCAGGGAAGCGGGGTCTAGTGGTTAGAGCGGGGGGGGGGGTGAGGGTCTGGGAATCAGGGCTTGTGGGGCCTCCAGCACCCACCTCCCATCTCTCTTCGGCGTATTTATCCAGCGACGGGACGTCCCGTGCGTGCTTGTCCGGTCCCAGCTGGCTGGTGTCGTCAGACCAGGCCTTGCCACTAGAATCGGGTGGGGGAGGAGACACAAAATGGGCTCACCGGGGCGGAACAGGCCACCCGACAGCACTGGGATCAGACAGGAGGCTAGTGTGGTCCAAGCCGCAGCACCCCCGGGGGGGGGGGGGACACCGGTGTGAACAACAGGTGAGTTATCTCCGGCTGCTTGTCCCCCTCATGCCCCCCAGCCTGGTTCCCCAACTCTCTCTGCCCCCCCGCCTGCTGGGCTACACAACTCCATGTGGCACAGAGACCAGATCCGATTGAATATTCCCTTCCAGCGCGGGGAGGGGAGCCTAGTGGTTAGAGCAGGGCAGCTAGGTTCTGTCCCCGGCTCTGGAAGGGGAGTGGGGTCTAATCAAGGGATGGGGGCCCTCCCGACAGGCAAACTACGCAGCTGCCAACGGCACCGCAAAATCTGGGGGAATTTGGTGCGTGCTGCGTACATGGGTGTTGCGGGCTCCGGCTGCCAGCCTCACGTCCTGGCCAGCTCCAGGACAACTCCCCCAGCTCCGCCCCATCCCCTAAGTCTTCCCCCCTCCCCCCACCTATTCCCCCTGCTCCCCTTCACCCCTTAGTCCCCAACCCCACTCCATCCATCCCCCCAGCCCTCCCCCCACTTCCCCTTAGTCCCCAACCCCACTCTGCCCTTCCCCCTGCCCCTTCCCAAACCCTACTCCACCCCCTTCCCTCCACCCCCACTCCACCCCTTCTCCCAAGCCCCCTCTCCAGAGCGACATGGCTGGGGGGGGGGGGGATGAGCAGGAAGCCTAGTGCCAGCAGCAGGCAACCTCCCCCCAATGACTGGCGGCAGGTGGGAAGGAGGAAGGAAGTGGGCCCCCGCACACTGCGCTCCACCGCCCACCTCCAGCACGTGTGATGGGGGGCAGTTCCATTCCTTCCCCCAACGCAGCCGGGAGCTGGGGGAGCAGAGTGGGCTGGGACCGGATCTGTCCGCTTCCCGCCGGGGGAGGGGGGCGGGAGAGGTGTCTAGCGGGGGGCTTCCCAGGCCTGACTGACCTGTAGCCGCACGAGCAGATCCTGGCCCCGCCCCGTGCCTCAGTTTCCCCCTGCAGGCTGCGACCACCACTCTGGTTCCCAGAGGGACCCAAAGGATGCAGGAAGCTGGTTCCAGCCGATGGGAGGCAGGTGCCTTAGGAACACCCAGCCTCCTGACATGGCTCTGCCCATCCCACCTCTAGCCCCGGCTTCTCACCCGCCCAGCAATGCGACGCGCAGGTTCTCCTTGAAGACGGGGTTCAGCACCAGCCCCTGCAGGCCCCCCGGGAGCTGCTGGGTGTGCCAGAGCCGCAGCCCCAGCAGGACGTCCGAGCTCTCCTCCTGCTCCCTGCGGCGACAGCAATGTGCCGGTGAGCCGTGCGCCTGCTGCCACCTTCAGGCTGCAGGGCAGGGGTCAGGAAGGGATCTAGCCAGGTGCATTATGGGGAAGCTGATGGGAAGCGCTGGGGGACTGGCTGAACTCATGGGATACGGGGGCCTTTCAGCTCTAGGGACCCAGCCCCAGCAGACGAGCTGGTTTGGGGGGGGGGGGGGGAGGGACTTTTTCCTCTAGGTGTCACCAGCTCCGATCCAGCTCCAGGGCCAGGGACGGGCTGGCCCAGGGGAATGGGTCACAGAGCCTTTCCCCTCTAGGAAGCATTGGCTCTGTTCTAGCCAGGGCAGGGACCAGCAGGGATGAGGGGCAGGGAATAGGACATGGGGCTTTTCCCCTCTAGGACACACCAACTCCAGTCTAGGGCGGGGGAACTTGGTGACTGGGGGGTCCGTGGGTGATCCCAGATCAGTATTCGAAGTTCCATCTACCCCCCCCGTCCCCCCCCCAGTTCCAGGACTCACTTGACATGTTCCTTCTTTACCCACAAGGCCACAGCCGCCTGGGGGAGGGGCTGCTCCAGGAAGAGCATCCGCATCACGTAGTTCTTAGCCAATCCCGGCAGCTCGCTGCAAAATACAAAACACAGAGACCAGCCCCCCAGGCGCATTCAACAGAATCCACCACTAAGCATCTCAATTAGGGTGCATCCGGGCTAGACACGTCCACGGGTCTGACCACAGCGGGCAAGGCCAGGAGGCGGGATGCCGGGCTATATGGGTCCATGGGTGTGATCTGGAGAGGTAGGGGAGCAGACGGGATACCGGGCTAGATGGGCCTATGGGTGTGATCTGGAAAGGTAGGGGAGCAGACAGGATATCGGGCTAGATGAGCCCATGGGTGTAATCTGGAGAGGTAGAGGAGCAGACGGGATACCAGGCTAGATGGGCTCATGTGTGTTATCTGGAGTGGTAGGGGAGAAGACGGGCTAGATGGGCCCACTGATCTGGTATGGGATGGCAGGATAACAGGTTAGATCCAGGCCAAAAATTCCTCCACCTCTCATAATCAGCCAACAACTCTTGACACCCAACTTAAGAAACGTCCCCAATCGCCCATCCCCATACAAGCTAGTACAGCCCAACAGGCCCGTCTAGCTCAAATTCCTCTCCCCGGGCAAGACACCCCCTAGTGGGCAATGCTGGAACAGTCCTCCCAGGCCTCCCCTTCGCCCCCCTCAGACCCAACCATCCATCCAGCGGGGCTGGGGAGAGAGCCCACGCACCGGAACACAGCCAGGCAGGTGGCGGGATGGTTGTAGAGCCGATCCAGGATCCCCGGGCTCAGCCCCCGCAGGAATTCGTGCAGGTTCTTGCATTTCAGCTGCACCCTCTGCAGCTTCATCACGGAGTCCATCACCTGGAAGGCAGCAGGGGAGACCACGGCAAGGGATCGTAGAAATCCATTTGTCACAGAAAATGGCAGAAAAACATGGAGTTTGCAAGGGGGTTTTTTCCCCAAAGAATTATTAGTTTTTACATTTTGTGGGGAAAAAACGTATTACCTAAATATGACGGCAAATACCAGTGTCGTTGCTCCACTGCACACAACTTCCCCCTTTTGTGGTTGGTTGTTGAAGGCACTTTACATGTACACTGCACAGCATACGCTGATAAACTGCTTCTGGCAGATAGGCATTACTCAGTGACATACAAGGGTTTGTGTTTTAATGCCACTTCAGCCTCAGGGCGGGAGTCATGCAAGCTATGAAAAGATTCTAACAAACATAAAAACCACCTCTCAAACCCCTGAGTTTGGTGAGGACAAATTTCAGAGGGGTAGTAACAGGCTGTGCTCTGATGTAATGCAGCGGGGCTGGTGGATGGTGTTCGAAGGCAGAGCATTGTTGCGCGCAAAGACCAAATGGAAAGAAACTAAACAAAAAGCGCGTCTGAAACAGCAGGGCCACCGACCACAATAAAGACACAAAGCACCGTGAGCAGACGGCTCCAGGGTTTCACAACCGTAACAATGTCAAAACTGAGTTCCACTAACACCTAGAGACAGTGTGACCAAGGAAACTAGCATTCAGTGTTTCGCTTTAATTGCGGGAAAACACAGAGTTTTATATGTATTTTTCGATTTGGAGAATGCGGTGGTTTTATCATGGAAAACGAGGATCCTGGACCATGATAGAGGCGGGGTCTACGCCAGGTAACCCACCCTCACCTGCCAGGTATGCTGTCTCCCTCTACGCTGTCTCCAGCTCCCCCAGCACCTCTGTGGTCGGGGATCTGACCCCTCGCTGGGTTACTGCTTTAGCCCCAGCACTTGATGTTGGGAGTCTCAGCAGATAAACTCCCAGGCCTGATTTCTAGAAGGGGTATTATATGAATAATGGTAGCACCCAGAGGTGCGGTACAAACTAGGGATGTTCAAGTTTAAACATTTAACCGTTTAACTGATACGCTGATGCTTATCGGTGATTTAAATGTTTAAACTCACCTGCTGGTACCCTACTGGTGGCTGAAAGCACACGGCATCAGAGCCTGCAGCTGGAACTCCACTGGCAGCTGGGGGCCCATGGTGGCGGGGCTGGCTGCTGGGATCCCAGGAGGTTGAGAGTATGTCTACCCTACAGAGTTTGGTTGGAAAAACGGCCGTTTTCCCGACAAAAATTGAGGCAGGTCCACACTGCAATTGCGTTCTTCCACAAGAAAATCAAAAGAACAGAGGATTTTTCCGACATTGGTAATCCTCATTCTACAAGGAAGAAGCCTTTCTGCAAAAGATCTCTTTCGGAAAGAGGAGCGTGTGGGCGGGGAAGAGGGAGTTCTTTCAGAAGAAGAGGAAAGAGGAAAAAGCACAGGTGCCCTGGTGGCCACTCCATCCATAGTAATCACAGCTTACATGTGAGATAGCATCCATTCAGTGTGGACACTTTCTTTCGAAAAACAGATGGCTTTTTTGATGCACTTCGGCAGTGTGGATGCTTTATTTCGGAAGAAGTTTTTTCGGAAGATCTCTTCCAAAAAAAGCTTCTTCCGAAAGAAGCCTGCAGTCTAGACGTAGCCTGACCTTCTGTTGGCGACCTTTCCTGCCCTACCACGACATCCCCTCAAATGTTTAACTGTTAATTCAGTTAATGTTTCTCTCCATTTTTTTACATCCCTCGTACAAACACGCAAGTCCGTCGCTCCATTTCTCCGGGGAGGCGCACTGGTTTGTTAGTTTATCATCTGTTGTCCAGTAGCACCTAGGGACCCAGACAAACACTAGACCCCTCCATGCCAGGCGCTGCAAAAAGAGGGCCTCTGCCCTATGGAGCTGACAATCTGGGCCTAAGAGAAGAAATAGACGGGCAGGGAGCACGCAGGAACAAAACAGCGCCGCTCAGCAACTCCAGCACACCAGCAGCTAAACCTCAGCCAAATGATTAGAGGCATGGAAAGTGGGCATATCCCGTCACTTTTTTTTTGGTTAACCCGACGTGCATGCCTCAGTTTCCCTCTGTGCTTTGCGTTGCTGCCGAGCAGGGGCAGAACCGGAGACACAAGGAACAGTTGCCTGCTTGGTGTCTGGGGAAGTCGGAAGGGAGTCGTTAAAGGCCAGCATGTATCCATGGAAACCCCGATGGAAACTGGGCTGGGGCGGGGGGAGCCAGTTTTCGAGAGGCCGGGCTGCTCTCAGCTGGGACTGGGAGAGGGTCTGCATTGGAGTTCACCGCAGCTTGGCCAGAGGGATTATGTCGTAACCTTCACTGGTCCACACTAACCTCAGGACTTCTAGTCCATCTCTAAACCTGCTATGGTTCGCAAAGGCTGAGACATGGTCTGGGGTCCCTGGAGAGCACACACGTCTCCACCGGGAACCTAATTGTGCAGAGCTCCCAGGGAGAAGCAGGAAGGCTGGAGGTTTGGACTCGGAGGAAAAGTGGGACCTATTGGGGGTCTGGCCCACAGACGGGGACTGGTTAAAAGCTGGGGGCGTAGCACCCCTGGGGTGACTCCATGGCCACACTGGGTCAGACCAAAGGTCCATCTAGCATGGGGTCCTTTCTGCCAACAGTGGCCAATGCCAGGTGTCCCAGAGGGAGGGAACAGAACGGGGAATCCTCACGTGATCCCTCCCCTGTCGCCCATTCCCAGCCTCTGACAAACAGAGGCTGGGGCACCATCCCTACCCATCCTAGCTAATGGAGAAGAGAATGAAGTAAGATGAAAGGGTAGCTCTGTAGACTGGGGCACAGAATGACGACGGGTTTGGAACGGGTCCCTTATGAGGGGAGATTAATGAGACTGGGACATGTCAGCTTAGAACAGAGGAGACTAAGGGGGAATAGGATAGAGGTCTGTAAAATCATGACAGGTCTGGAGAAAGTGAACAAGGAAAAGTTATTTACTTGTTTCCATAACATAAGAACTAGGGGTCACCAAATGAAATGAATAGGCAGCAGGTTTCAAACAAAACAAAAGGAAGTGTTTCTTCACGTGATGCACAGTCAACCTGTGGAACTCCTTGCCAGAGGATGTGATGAAGACCAGGACTTCAACAGGGTTCAAAAAATGAGCTAGATAAACTCACAGAGGATAGATCCATCAATGGCTATTAGCCAGGATGGGCAGTGGTGATGTCCCTAGCCTCTGTTTGTCTGGAGGTGGATGTCAGGGGAGGGATCACTTGATGATTCCCTGATCTCTTCACTCCCTCTGGGGCACCTGGCATTGGCCGCTGTCAGAAGACAGGATAAGGCTGAATGGCTGTTCTTATTCCCCTCCCCAGCATGAGGGGCAGAAAGCACAAAGGGGAAACGTACCAAACCAATGCAAGCTGGGAACAAGGGCTGACGGGAGGCCAGAGCAGAGATCTCAAGGGGATGGAAAGATGACAGGTCGATGGGGCGAGGCCAGGGGCGCTCGCAACACATTTGTTGGTGGTCTCAGCCTGCGGCCCCCCAACTCTTGCTGGTGGCCGCTCTGACAAGTTTTTCCTAAAATACTTAATTAGCTTCAGGGAAAAAAACAAATAAATACACACAGCTCCACCTCCCAGTCATTGGCACTTATTTATGGTTCCGGGTTTGTTTTGCTTTGCAGGCTCAATAATACAAATATCTATTTTTTTATCAGGCCTACGCAGATGAGAAACACAGATCAGGCGCTTTGCAAGTTCTTGTCTTACGCTCTTGTTTCTTTGGTTGGTGGCTTTCTTTTTGAAGGCTTGCTAGCTGGTCGGTCTATTCCCATGAAAAGGGATATTTGCATGCTTGTTATGATCACTTTTCAGCAGGGCAGCTCACTGGCTGACTGGCTCACTGGCTGGGGGGGGGGGGGAGGAAGGGAGGCTGCAAAAAGTGATTTGAGCAAACATACAAAAATCCATTTTCACAAAAGACTTGCTCAAATGAAGGGGGACAAATGAAGCCCTGGATGGGGAAGAGGGGAGGGAGCCAGGAGGAATGGGGGCATGGATGGGGGGCCAGGAAGGCAGCATATGCGAGTGGAGGGCTTGGAGCCCATAGCCGGAGCAATGTCCATCCAACGCTCCCCATCAGTGTTCCCCCTAATTTTTTCCATCCGTGTGTGGAATACATTTTGTGCCATGCACCAAGACATGTACAGATGTGCACCACCAGTCGAAATACATGCTGCCGGCTGGGGGCTCTCTGCTAATCAGCTGGACGGCGTCTGAATCTTTCCTGGGTGGCCGCCCAAGGGCTCAGCTTACAGGGTCCCCATTCAGGCCCCTCACTCCCTGGCCATCTCCCCACTGCCCCATCCTACTACTGGAGAGGACCCCTCTTTGTCCCCACCTATATCCCTAGGCTCTGCCCCCTCCCACCCGGGAGGGCCTCCCTGCCCCTAGACCCCAAGCTCCCCTCTCTGCCTCCACCACCTGTATCCCATAGGTCTGCCCCCTCCCACCCCAGAGGAGCCCCTGTCTGCCCCCACCTATACCCCTAACCCTCCCCCCCACAGGGGCCCCCTTTCTGCCCCAGCCCTCCCAAACTCCTCTTTCTACCCCCACCTATACCCCTAACCCTCCCCCCACAGGGGCGCCCTTTCTGCCCCAGCCCTCCCAAACTCCTCTTTCTACCCCCACCTATACCCCTAACCCTCCCCCCCACAGGGGCCCCCTTTCTGCCCCAGCCCTCCCAAACTCCTCTTTCTACCCCCACCTATACCCCTAACCCTCCCCCCACAGGGGCCCCCTTTCTGCCCCAGCCCTCCCAAACTCCTCTATCTACCCCCACCTATACCCCTAACCCTCCCCCCACAGGGGCCCCCTTTCTGCCCCAGCCCTCCCAAACTCCTCTTTCTGCCCCCACCTATACCCCTAACCCTCCCCCCACAGGGGCCCCCTTTCTGCCCCAGCCCTCCCAAACTCCTCTTTCTACCCCCACCTATACCCCTAACCCTCCCCCACAGGGGCGCCCTTTCTGCCCCAGCCCTCCCAAACTCCTCTTTCTGCCCCCACCTATACCCCTAACCCTCCCCCCACAGGGGCCCCCTTTCTGCCCCAGCGCTCCCAAACTCCTCTTTCTGCCCCCACCTATACCCCTAACCCTCCCCCCACAGGGGCCCCCTTTCTGCCCCCAGCCCCCCCCAAACTCCCCTTTCTGCCCCCCACTTACACCCCTAGGATCTGCCCTCCCCCCACAGGAGCCCCCTTTATGACTCAGCCCCCTCTCTGCCCCCCAGCCCTCCTCTGTGCCCCCCATATCCCCAGACTCTGCCCCCCATGCCCGGGGGACCCACCTTCTCTCGCTCCTGCGCAGCGGCCCCTGCCGGCTCCCTCCATCCACCTGCCCGCGGCTCCACGCGGAGACACCCCCTCCCCCAAAATTCCCCTTCCCGTCATGCAATGCAACCCCCCCCCCTTCTCTGCGTGGCGGGGAGGGGGGGGGCGCGGATAGGAAATGAGCAAAGCGTTCGCTTCCTGCGCTGATTGGCGGGCTGGGGGTGAGGTCACAATATGCAGGGCGGGGCGGGGCGGGAGTTGCGCGGGGCTGGACAGTGCCAGGTGAGGTTGGGGGGGGGGCGGGGTAGGAACCAGGAGGACTCCTGGCCAAGGGGGGAGGAGGTGACGGGTGAGTTAGAGGGGGGGCTGGGAGTCAGGACTTTCCCCAGAGCTGGGAGGGGAGTGGGGTCCAGTGGTTAGAGCGGGGGGGTGACAGCCAAGACTTCTGGGTTCTTTCCCCAGAGCTGGGAGGGGAGTGGGGTCTAGTGGTTAGAGCGGGGGGGTGGGGGGTGACAGCCAGGACTTCTGGTTCTTTCCCCAGAGCTGGGAGGGGAGTGGGGTCTAGTGGTTAGAGCGGGGGGTGACAGCCAAGACTTCTGGGTTCTTTCCCCAGAGCTGGGAGGAGTGGGGTCTAGTGGTTAGAGCGGGGGGTGGGGGGTGACAGCCAGGACTCCTGGGTTCTTTCCCCAGAGCTGGGAGGGGGTGGGGTCTAGTGGTTAGAGCGGGGGGGGTGACAGCCAGGACTTCTGGGTTCTTTCCCCAGAGCTGGGAGGGGAGTGGGGTCTAGTGGTTAGAGCGGGGGGTGGGGGGTGACAGCCAGGACTTCTGGGTTCTTTCCCCAGAGCTGGGAGGGGAGTGGGGTCTAGTGGTTAGAGCGGGGGGGGGTGACAGCCAGGACTTCTGGGTTCTTTCCCCAGAGCTGGGAGGGGAGTGGGGTCTAGTGGTTAGAGCGGGGGGGTGACAGCCAGGACTTCTGAGTTCTTTCCCCAGAGCTGGGAGGGGAGTGGGGTCCCAGTGGTTAGAGCGGGGGGTGACAGCCAGGACTCCTGGGTTCTTTCCCCAGAGCTGGGAGGGGAGTGGGGTCTAGTGGTTAGAGCGGGGGGTGGGGGGGTGACAGCCAGGACTCCTGGCTTCTTTCCCCAGAGCTGGGAGGGGAGTGGGGTCTAGTGGTTAGAGCGGGGGGGTGGGGGGTGACAGCCAGGACTCCTGGGTTCTTTCCCCAGATCTGGGAGAAGAGCGGGGTCTAGTGGTTAGAGCGGGGGGGGGAGGGTTGAGAGCCAGGACTACTGGATTCTCTCCCTGGCCAAGGGGTTGGGGCAGGTGGGTTAGAGAGGGGTCTGGGAGTCAGGACCCCTGGGTTATTTTCCCAGAGCTGGGAGGGAAGTGGGGTCTAGTGGTTAGAGCAGGGAGTGGGGACTGAGAGCCAGGACTCCTGGGTTCTTTCCCCGGAGCTGGGAGGGGAGCAGGTTCCAGTGGTGTGAGTGGGAGGAGGCAAGGGGCAGGACTCCTGGGCTCTCTCCCCGGCTAAGGAAGGAGGGGAGAGGGTTGATGGGTTAGAGCTGGGAGCCAGGGCTCCCTCCCCAGCTGCAGGAGTGGAGTGAGGATCCCAGGGCACCGGAGGCGGAAAACACAGGTCCCTGGGTGTTAAATCCTGTCTCCTTCTCTGTGCCCAGCAGGTGCCCTCAGCAGCCCCTGTGTGGGGTGTGAGCTGCCAGGAGACGGGGACCCGCCCCCACAACCAGCAGGTGGTCAGAGCCACTCACGTCTGGACATGGCGCCCAACTTGCTTGGCTCCGGCAACGGGTGGACTCTGAGCTCCCTCCGCCGGCTGCTGCTCCGGGCTGGCCCCCGGCCCCCAGGCGCCCCGTGTGGATGGAGAACCTCCTCCCAGGCTAGTCAATCCGACCCCAAGGGGCTGGAGCGGAAAATGACCCAGCTCAGGAACAAGGTGGAGAAGCGGCGGCGGCAGCAGGAGAGGCTGGAGTCGATTGAAGCCAGAGTGGCCCGGAGGCAGGAGGTAGGGGGCACTCTCCTTGCAGTCAGTGATCATCCCAGGACCCTGTCTTCAGTGAAACGAAACACTCCTTTGTAACTCCAAGAAGCTTCCATGCAGCTGTGCCACCCCAGAAGTGGCTGCATTTTCGGACCCTGAGAGCAACCCCGGGCAGCGTTGCTGCAGGCCATTCCTCGGCCACCCCACCCCAGAAGTGGCTGCATTTCCACACCCCGGAGCAACCCCTGGGCAGTGTTGCTGCAGGCTGGCCCCCGGCCACCCCACTCCAGAAGTGACTGCATTTCAGTGCTACAGAAGCAATCCCTGAGCAGCATTGCTGGGGACTGTTATGCCACTAGCCCCGCTGCACCCCAGAGGTGGTTGCATGGTCAGTCCAGAGCAACCCTGGTGTAAATCTCCTCTGTGATAAATGACACACCCATTAAATATCTTCTTTTTCTGTTGCGTGACGAAGTCCAGTCCATGCGCTCGTCCCCAGCAGGGTGCCTGGTTCATAACCTGGCATCCTTTTGGATGTGTTTGGTGTTTCCCCAGGTACCTCAGGGGCAGGGTAAGGCGTGGGCCCCGAAAGAGGTGGTTCTGTACGACATCCCAACTCCCGCTGGTCAGAAGAAAGGTATGCTGGGAAAATATAACCCCTCTGCCCCCCAGCCTATAAAGACTTTGTGAGGGGCCTCTCTGGTCGTGGCTCACTGAACGCTGGGTCTCTCCCTAGACACATCCCTGCCCCTGCCAGCCTCCTACAGCCCCCGCTACGTGGAAGCCGCATGGTACGAGTGGTGGGAGAAGGAAGGATTCTTCAAACCAGAATATCAGGTAAAAATGTCCCCCTGGGATCTGAGGCCCATCACTGACATAAGTTGTGGCAGGGCTCAAAGCTGCCTTAGGGGGCGCTGTGCTGCAGGGAGGTGGGCAGGGGGCTCAGTAGGGGGCGCTGTCCCCTCACAGTCAGTGCAGGTCCCCCCCCCGTGAGGCACCAGGGGGCGCTGTGCTGGGAGGAGGGGGGGCGGAGCACCTATCTTCGTCAGTGCTGGCCCCAGTGCAGCACTAGGGGGTGCTGTGCTGGTGAAAACACCCTCTCTCTGTGTCTCAGAGCCAGCAGCCCCATAGGAAACCAGACGTCTTCTCCCTCTGCATCCCCCCGCCCAACGTCACGGGGTCCCTGCACCTGGGCCATGCCCTCACAGTGGCCATCGAGGACTCGCTGGTGCGATGGTGAGTCGGGGCTGGGAGGGGTGGGGAATGGGCCGTGCAGCCTTTCTCCGCTAGGGGGCGCTGACTCCAGTTTGCGGGGGCCAGAGGCCGGCTATGGCACACAGAGGCCCTAACGTGTGTCTCCTACCTGCCTTGCAGGCGCCGGATGCAGGGCTGCCGGGTGCTCTGGGTGCCAGGATCGGATCACGCCGGAATCGCAACTCAGGTGAGCCCAGAGGGGAAACCGATGGGCTGCATCTACACCGCTGGGGCTCCAGTGACTTCGGCGGAAGGGGTTGTGCTGTCGGGGGAGGAACACCGCTTCCCCGAGCAGCAGCAACAGATACCCCAGGGGTCAGGTCGGCAGAACCGCAGCACTCCCGGCGGGGTGGGTTTTCATACCCCTGAGGGACGGAGCTAGGTCAGCCGAAATTTGAAGTTTAGGTCAAGCTATGGTGGGTGTGAGCTGGAGAGAATTGGCACGGAAATGCACCCAGCTCTGGGGTGGGGCAGCTAGGGGGGAACAGCCCCCAGCATCTCTGCACAGGGATTACTCTTGTAGCACAGGAATGCAGCCAGCTCTGAGGTGGGGCGACTGGGAGGGGGGGACAGCCCCCAGCAATGCCGCTCAGGGATTGCTCTTGTAGCATGGAAATGCAGCCAGCTCTTGGGTGGGGTGGCTGGGGGGGGTGGGGAACAGCCTCCAGCAACGCTGCTCAGGGATTGGTCTTGTAGCATGGAAATGCAGCCAGCTCTGGGGTGGGGTGGCTGTTCCTGTCCTGTGTGTGTCTCCTTCTCTCTGGTAACCCTCCCTTCTCCCCTCCTGGCAGGCGGTGGTGGAGCGCAAGCTGTGGAAGGAGCGAGGCACCCTGCGCCAGGACCTGACGCGGGGGGAATTCGTGGCCGAGGTCTGGAAATGGAAAGAGGAGTGAGTGCAGCGGGGCCGTTGCTGGCCCGAGTCCCTGCTGGGCTTGGCAGGGGCAAGAGGGGGGCTGGGCTGCATAGAACAAGACAGAGGCTCAGTGGGGGTGCTGGCAGTCAGTGCGGCACTAGGGCGTGCTGTGCTGCAGCGAGCAGGCTGAGGGCCCAGTAGGGGGTGCTGTCCCCTTGCAGTCAGTGCTGCCCCAGTGTGGCACTAGAGAGCGCTGTGCTGCAGGGAGCAGCTTGGGGGATCAGTAGGGGGCGCTGTCTCCTGGGACTCCATGTTCTAAATCAGTGTTTCATTCTCCGATCAGGAAAGGGGACGAGATCTTCCGGCAGCTGAAGGCTCTGGGGGCATCTCTGGACTGGGACCGACTCTGCTTCACCATGGACGCTGTGAGTGTCTGATGTGCAATGGTTCACTATCCAGGACTCCTGGGTTCTCTCCCAGCCTCAGGAGGGCAGTGGGAGCTGGTGGGTTAGATCTAGTGGCTGGGGGGGTCAGGGCAGCTGGGTTTTCTCCCTGGCTCTGGGAGAGGAGCGGGGTCTCCTGGGTTGGTCCCGGGCCGTGCCTTTGCAAATGCCATTCTCTTCCCCCCCGCATAGGGGTTCTCAGCGGCCGTGGCAGAGGCCTTCGTGCGATTGCACGAGGAAGGGCTCGTGTACCGCGAGCGGCGCCTGGTGAACTGGTCATGTGCCCTGCGCTCTGCCATCTCTGATGTGGAGGTGAGTGGGAGAAGCTGGGGACGGCCCTGGGGCTAGGGCGTGGGTTTCTATCTAGAGCCCTGCAAACTGGGGGATATCCAGGAATAGGTTTTGCACAGGGGGATGCAGATGCCAATTTTGTATCCGCGCAGGGCACGCGTGCGCGCGTGCGCGCGCACACACACACACACACACACGTACGTACGTACGTACGTACGTACGTACGTGTGTTCCTTGGGCCTCGTGACGCAGTCTCCTCCTGGCAGGTGGAAACCCGGCAGCTCCGGGGTCGGACTCTGCTGCCCATGCCCGGCTGTCCAGCCCCAGTGCCCTTTGGACTGATGGTCACCTTTGCCTACAAAGTGGATGGACTGGAGGGTGAGTTCCCATGCTCAGCCAGGGTGGGGCCAGCAGATGTTTCCCAGCCACCCCACCCCAGAGGTGGCTGCATCGCAGGGCTGGCTGAGTGCTCCCTGTGCTGTGTGGCTGTTTCCCAGTGGCCCCACCCCAGAGGTGACTGCATTTCAGTGCTGGGTGTGTGATCATAGAATCTTGGGGCAGAAAGGGACCTCTGGAGTCATTGAGTCCAGCCCCCTGCCCAAAGCAGGACCAACCCCAACTAAATCATCCCAGCCAGGGCTTTGTCAAGCCAGGACTTAAAAACATCTAGGGATGGAGATTCCACCACCTCCCTAGGGAACCCATCCCAGGGCTTCCCCACCTACCTAGGGAAATAGTTTGTCCTAATATCCAACCTAGACCTCCCTGAATGCAACTTGATCCTTGTGCCCTACCCCAGAGGTGGCTGCATTTCAGTGCTGGGTGTGTCGCCCTGGGGCTGTCCCCCACCCCAGAGATGTCTGTTTTTTGATGTGACAATCCCTCTCTCTGTCTCTCTTCCCATGTCTCTGTGTGGGGGGAAGATGAGGAGGTCTCGGTGGCCACCACCCGCCCAGAGACGATGCTGGGGGATGTGGCCGTGGCTGTCCATCCCGACGACCCACGGTTCAGGGTAAGGGGGCAGGGGTCCCCTAATGGGCTCCCGGGGCGGGAGTGTCTCTGAGGTGAAGGAGACACAGTGTCTCGGGAAGAGGAGACTAGGTTGTCTCCGTTGAGAAGGGATTAGGGTTTGAGGTGGGAGTCATTTCCATGAAGACAGAGATTGGGGCTCCTGGGGCAGAAGGGTGAAAGGTCATCTCCGGGGAGACAGTGGTGTCTCCTGAGAGACAGGGGCAGGGGCGTGTTATCGCTATGGAGAAGGGGGTGTGGTCTCAAGGGGAGAAAGGCAGAGTCACCACTAGGGAGATGAAGTTCGTTGTCATGGAGATGGTGGGGTTTGGAGGAGAAGGGAGTGTCATTGCCATGGAGATGGGCGGGTGGAATCTCTTGTTTTTGATTCTCTTTTTATTTTGGCAGCACCTGCATGGCAAGCAGCTCCGACACCCGTTCACGGGGCGCCTCCTACCCATCATCACGGACCCCCTGGTGGAGCAAGAGGTGGGCACAGGTGAGCACCAGGCCACACGGCCCTATGATGTCTCCCAGTCAGGCACTGGCTACATTGGTCTTGGGAATCCAATTGGTGGCAGCGGTGGGATCCAGGTCTCAGAAGTTCTTTCCTCTCCGCTGGGCCCCCTGCAGGAGCCGTGAAGGTGACGCCAGCGCACAGCCATGCCGACTACGAGCTGGGCAAGCAGCATGGGCTGTCCTTGGTCTCTGTGATCGGGGAGGATGGGGCCATGACCGCTCAATGTGGCGACTGGCTCCAGGTAATGACACCCAATCCTCACCCACACTTCCCTGCTGTCCCAGCCTTGGGCTCCTCCTCCAGCTCTTCTTGTGCCCTCAACTGCAACCCACAGCCTCCTCTGTTCCTTTGTAGGGCCTGAATCGCTTTGTGGCTCGTGAGAAGGTGGTATCTGCCTTGAAGGAGAGAGGCCTGTACCGGAGTATGAAGGATCATGCCATGGCCCTGCCCCTCTGCAGGTAGCAAACCCCTACTGATGGAGCAGGTGGGGGGGTTCCATAGGTGGCGCTCTTCCTTTGCTGTCAGTGTTCGCTCTAATGCCCCAGTGTGGCGCTAGGGGGTGCTGTGCTGCAGGGAGCAGGTAGTCTGTTCCAGGATATTATAAATTAAGATTTTTCTCTTTCCATCCCACAGTCGCTCTGGGGACGTGGTTGAGAACCTGCTGAAGACCCAGTGGTTTCTGCGATGTGAGGGAATGGCCCAGAGAGCGCTGGAGGTGAGGGTCCTATAATAGCAACTCCCGCATTGCCACCACCCTGCGCTCCTGTGTCCAGCCTTTCCCTGCTCCAACCACTAATTCTTCTGACCTTGATTGAAGTCATGACGGTGCCTCCATCTTGGGCAGCACAAATCTCTGCGGCATAGGCTGTTAGTGATGATCTTGCTCTGGATGGGACTCATGGGTTATGTTTGGTGGCAGCAGTGGGATACAGGAATTTGCTTATGAGGAGGTCTCTTGTTCTGAAGGGTGTAGGGCCGCCTCCTTTGTCTGTTCTCTCGGAGGTTCTGTTCAGCTCCTCAGTGTCTCTCTTTCGCCTCTCAGGCTGTGGAGTCGGGGCGCCTGAAACTCACCCCGAAATTTCACGAGAAGAAATGGAGGATGTGGCTGTCCAACATCAGGTGAGGGGAGTTCTGCCCCTCTCTAACCATGAGAGGATTTGTCTCTGCCTTGTTTGTGAACAACCCTACAATAACAAGTCCTCCCCTTCCAGAGCTGCAGACAGAACCCAGGATGGCATTTCTCAAGTGCAGCTGCCAGGAGGGTCTCCGGTCTTCCTGGGCAGAGATGGGGAGTGGGCAAAACAGCAGCTTCTCCCTCCAGTGCTGAAGGGCTCCGGGAGCAGGCTTAACTGCCCTCCCCCTCCCCAACAGTCTTGGGGTTCTGGGGGGCCGGCTCTGAGCTTCAGCTCCCCCTTCCCCGCTCCAGCCTGGCTGCGGCTCTGGATTTCAGTAGTGCCGGCCTTACCTGGTGCGTTGGTCAAGAGACAAGCGTGGGCGTGAGAGGCCACAGAAGGGAGCTGGAGGCAATGGAGGACTGAGGGGGAGGGGGCAACGGGGGCTGTGCCTATTATGGTTTTCCTCCAGCTAATTAAGAATGTTAAGAAAAGTGGTCAGAATAGCCATCGGCAAGAATTGGTGGCCACAATCTGAAGCCACCAAACACTTTCGGAGTGCCCCGACCTAGGTGTTCTGCCACCCAGCCCTGCCTGCTGTAACCCATAGACCCCACTCCTCTCCCAGACCCAGGCTCGAACCCAGGAGGCCTCACTCTTCGGCTCTGCCTCTCCCCTTTCTGGAGGTGGGATCCGTCTCTGGGCGCAACCCTACCGTAACCAACGGGCCTGTCGACAATTCACGAAGTCTGGCGCCTCCGTGCAATCTGGAATAGCTCTCCGTCGCCTCCTTGTGGCCACCTGAGCAACTGGCATTGTTTTCTTTAATCTCATTGGTCCCCTTGTTGGCTTCATTGTAGCGATTGGTGCATCTCCCGGCAGCTGTGGTGGGGCCATCAGATTCCAGCCTATCAGGTTTCTGTCTCAGGGTCATGTGACATAGGCAAGGTGAGATGTGTGCTTCTCTGGAATGTTATTGGCTGGGGGGCTATTCCAGCCCCAGCACTTCCCAGCAGGGGAATGAGGCAGGGATGCTGGCGGGGGGCAGTGGGAGAGAGAGGGGCGTTCCTGTCTACACCAGCCCCAATATCTCCCAGCAGGGGGCGCTTTCGCTAACTTACGTTCATCTCTTTTCATGAATTTATTACCAGGATGGGAGTGATGCATTGTGGGTAGCAGGCAGGACAGAGGCGGAAGCCCGCAGGAAAGCATCGGAGATTTTGAGAAAACCAGAAGAGGAACTGGAACTGGTGAGAGGTAAAGAGAAGGAACATCTAGGATATAACTCTTATGGGGATGATGAAGCCTCAAGTGACAAATGGGGCTAAGCCCCGGAGCTTTTCACCCCTTCCCCATGCACCCACTTTTCACCTGTTTTCAGAACCTACTTTTGGTGGGAGAAGTGGGATGCACAACATTTCAGCCATTTGCAAAGGCTGTTTTCCCAGAATGCATGGCTTACTTCAGAGCAGGCCTCAGGGGTCTTCATTCTGGAATGGGGGGAATGCTCTGTAACTTTGGGGGAGCTTTTGAGGGCAAAGAAACCCCGCCGTTATGTCCTGTAGTGAGCCCAACCTGCTTCGGACCTAGGGAAAACTAAGGGAGACGGACAAGATTACACAGAGATTAAGGAAAATACCAATACGGTGCAGAAGTCATTTGTTTCTGTAGGGTTCCCAGCGTGTTGCCTCTGCAAACCTACCAAGCAGCTCATTCGCTGATGTTCTGTGTTTGCATCTCTAGACGCCGATGTGCTGGATACTTGGTTCTCTTCTGCTCTCTTCCCCTTCGCTGCGCTGGGATGGCCCCTTAAGGTGTGTGACACAGAGAGCAACGGGGACAGGCAGGATGCCGGGCTAGATGGGCCCATGGCTCTGATCTGGGGAGGTTGTAGGATGCCGGGTTAAATGGGCCCATGGTGCTGATCTGAGGAGGCAGTGGGCTGCCGGGTTAAGAGGACCCATTGCGCCTTTCTGGGGAGGAGGCAGGATGCCAGGTTAGATAGGCCCATGGTGCTGATCTGAGGAGGCAGTGGGATGCTGAGTTAGATGGGCCCATGACTCTGATCAGGGAAGGTGACCTGATACTGGGCTAGATGGGCCCATTGTTCTACTCAGGGTTGGCTCACTCCTTCTGTGTCCTTCCTCCGCAGGTTGGGGACTGCCAGGAATTCTATCCCAACAGCCTCTTAGAGACGGGCAGTGATCTGCTCTTCTTCTGGGTGGCCCGGATGGTGATGCTGGGGGAGCAATTGACCGGAGAGCTGCCCTTCTCTCAGGTATGTGGGGGGGGGGTGCCCCGGGCTGGGCTAGCAGGGAGTGGGGGGCAGGGCTAAGAGGTGCTGGGGGGAGTCCTGGGCTGGGCTAGCAGGGGGCTGCCATTCAGGATCGAGGGGCTCCATGCGGTTCTTTCTCCTTCCAGGTTTTCCTGCACTCCCTCGTGCGCGATGCCCATGGCCGCAAGATGAGTAAATCGCTGGGGAACGTCGTGGACCCGCTGGACGTCATTCATGGGGCCTCTCTGCAGGTACTGTCCCCCCTCCCTACCCAGGAGACCGTACGACCACACACTGGCCCCTGCAGCATTCCAGCAGAGCCCCAGAGAGACCCTAAAATACTAAACCAGGCCCTACATCTCCTCCTCCCCTTTTCGAGACACCCTACAATAACAAACAGGGCCATGCATCCTGCCCCCCACTTCCCCCAGAGACCCTACAATAACTAATAGGGCTGTGCATCCTGCCCCCCTCTTCCTCCAGAGACCCTACAATCACTAATAGGGCCATGCATCCTGCCCCCCTCTTCCCCCAGAGACCCTACAATCACTAATAGGGCCGTGCATCCCGCCCCCCTCTTCCCCCAGAGACCCTACAATAACAAACAGGGCCATGCATCCTGCCCCTCTCTTCCTCCAGAGACCCTACAATAACTAATAAGGCCATGCATCCTGCCCCCCTCTTCCCCCAGAGACCCTACAATAACAAATAGGGCCATGCATCCCACACCCCTCTCCTCTGGAGATCCTATAATAACTGGCCCCTGCTTATCTCTCCCCGCCACCTCAGCGAAACTCCGCCATTCAAAATACCCCCAAACAACACCACCTCTGTGCAGCCCTATAGTAACAAACCAGCTCCCTCCGAGCACCTCCAGGCAGACCCTACAATAACAAACTGGCCTGCACTCAGCAGAGACCCTGCAAAAACTCACCCCGCCCCATCACGCCTGCCCTCCCGATCAGCCTGTCCCCTCGTTGCAGGAGCTGCAGGGGCGGCTGCGAGACGGGAACCTCGATCCCCGGGAGGCAGCCATCGCTGCGGAGGGACAGGTGAGTCTGTCCCCTCCCCCTCACGGCCCCTTGTCCTGCCCCACTTCTCTCAGCTCCCCCCTCCCTCAACCCCTCACCCTTCCGTTCCAGAGGTGCGACTTCTCCCAGGGGATCCCTGAATGCGGCGCTGATGCCCTGAGATTCGCGCTGTGCTCCCATCGCGTCCAAGGTGAGAGGGGCGCCTCTAGGGGGAGCAGGCACCAATCCGGCCCTAGGGCAGAGGACTGGGGGGCTTAGGGGCTGGGGATCGGGGCCTTCCCCCCCGACTTCTCTGCGTTGCTCCCCCAGGGGACGACATCAACCTGGACGTGGGCGCGGTCCTGAGCTCCCGGCACTTCTGCAACAAGGTGTGGAACGCCGTCCGCTTCACCCTGGGGGCCCTGGGAGAGGGGTTTGCCCCACAGAGCCCGGAGGAGGTAATGGGATGTTTTGGGGGTGGTGAGGAGTCATGAGTATCATTGGCTCCCTCTGCTGGCACTGGGCGGAACTGCGGGGGCAGCATAAGGGCGGGGCTTAATGGCGCCTCCTGCTGGGCACATGCAGTATTGCAGGGGGCAGTATAATGGGTGAACGTGTGTGTGTTGAAGACCAGGTGCATGGCAGGGAGGTGGGGAAATATTGGGTCTGTGTGGTGCCATCTGCCGGGCTTGGGAGGTATTACAGGGGGGCAGCAGCGACACCCCCTCCGCCCCCCCGAGATTTCTGTACCTAGGGCTGGAGACAACCCTCTCTTGTATTCTCTCCATCCCCCCCAGGTCTACCCCAGCTCCCCCATGGACCGGTGGATCCTCAGCCGTCTCTACCACACTGCGGCGGACTGCGGCCAGCGGTTTGGGGAGTACGAGCTGCATTTGGCCGCGGCCGCCATCCACCACTTCTGGCTGAACAACTTCTGCGACGTCTACTTGGTGGGTGTCCATTCTGCCCTGCCTGGGGTGGGAATCCTGCCCCCTCAGCTTGGTGTCGAGTTTCCCTGGCTCTCAGCCTAGCCCCCTCCTTCTGCCTTGTTTAAACATATTGAAGGAGAAGCAGATCAGGATGGGGAGAGTCCTGGGGATCAGGATTGAGGGGTACAGGTGGAGCTGCGGGTAAGGGGAAGTGGGATACCAAATAGATACCCTAGTGTCCTGGTCCTAAAGATGAGATCCTTTGCTTATGCCCCACCCATCGTCCAGTCGTCCACCCAATTTTCTAAGATACTTAACACAATATATCCAAACATCCATCCATCCATCCGTCCATCCCATCAGCCCTGTCCTTCCCATCCATCCATCCATCAGCCCTGTCCTATCCATCCATCTCAGCCCTGTCCTTCCCATCCATCCATCCATCCCAGCCCTGTCCCTATCCATCCATCTCAGCCCTGTCCGTCCATCCATCCATCCATCCCAGCCCTGTCCCAGCCATCCATCCCAGCCCTGTCCCAGCCATCCATTGTCAGATCATCTTTGGCTTTATCCTTCCATCCCAGCCCTGTCCCATCCATCCATCCATCCCAGCCCTGTCCTATCCATCCATCTCAGCCCTGTCCTTCCCATCCGTCCATCCATCCCAGCCCTGTTCCATCCATCCATCCCAGTCCTGTCCTTCCCATCCGTCCATCCATCCCAGCCCTGTTCCATCCATCCATCCCAGTCCTGTCCATCCATCCATCGTCAGATCATCTTTGGCTTTATCCATCCATCCATCCCAGCCCTGTCCCATCCATCCATCGTCAGATCATCTTTGGCTTTATCTATCCATCCATCCCAGCCCCGCCCTATCCATCCATCCATCCCAGCCCCGCCCTATCCATCCATCCATCCCAGCCCTGCCCTTCCCATCCATCCATCCATCCCAGCCTTGTCCTACCCATCCATACATCCCAGCCCTGTCCCATCCTACCCATCCATCCACCCTTCCATCCATCCCAGCCCTGTCCCATCCATCCATCCATCCATCCATCCAACCCAACGTATCCATCCAACCATCAGTCAAACCCATCCTACCCAAGCCCCGCCCAGCCTGTCCATCCAACTGCTTGTCAAAACCTTTGGTATCCAACCTGTCCTATCCATCCAGCCCATCGTATCCATCCAACCCGTCCAACTGCGAGTCAAAAACATTGTATGTATTTATTGAAGTACTGGTTGAACCCATCCAACAGTCTATCCAACCCATTGTTTCCAAGATCACCCCAGCCCTCCCATCGTATCCACCCAGCCACCCCTCAAACCCATTATATCCATCCAATTACCCATCCAGCCCAACCCAGTGGATCCAAACACCTGTCTGACCCAGCCGTCTATCAATTCTATGTGCTCAACATACCCACATGATTCATCTAACAAATCAATCCATCTTACCCAGCCAACCCAATCTGTCCATCCAACCCAATGTAACTAACCCATCCATCCAACCCAGCCTGTCCACCCCGCCACCTAAGCTGGGCATTTGTTGGACTCCCACAGCATGGTATATAAAAACGGCCATACTAGGTCAGACCAAAGGTCCATCTAGCCCAGTGTCCTGTCTGCCGACAGTGGCCAACGCCAGATGCCCCAGAGGGAGTGAACAGAACAGGGAATCTTCAAGCAGTCCCTCTCTAGTCACCCATACCAAGCCTCTGACAGAAGCTAGGGACACCATCCCTACTCATTCTGACTAATAGCCATTGATGGACCTAACCTCCATGAATTTATCTAGTTTTTTTTTTAACCCTGTTAAAGTCCAGTCTTCACAACATCCTCTTGGCAAGGAGTTCCGCAGGTTGATGGTGCATTGTATGAAGAAATACTGCTTTTTCTTTGTTTTAAACCTGCTGCTCAGTCATTTCATTTGGTTGACTCCTAATTCTTCTAATTCTTGTGATATGGGAACAAGTGAATAACTTTTCCTTATTCACTTTTTCCACACCAGACATGATTTAATTGACCTCTATCCTATCCCCCTTAGTCTCCTCTTTTCTAAGCTGAAAAGTCCAAGTCTTTTTATTCTCTCTTCAGATGGGACCCCTTCCAAGCCCCTCGTCATTTTTGTTGCCTTTTTCTGAACCTTTTCCAATGCCAAGAGATCTTTTGTGAGATGAGGCAACCACATCTGCATGTAGTTATCCAAGAGGTGGGCCTCCCATGGTTTGATATAGAGGCCTCTCCCTCCCTTGGCAGGAGTCGGTGAAGCCCGTGTTGCAGAGCGGGGATCAGTCCCGGATTCTGCAGACCCGCCACACCCTGCTGAGCTGCGCCGACCTGGGCCTGCGCCTCCTTTCGCCCTTCATGCCCTACCTGACGGAGGAGCTGTGGCAGCGGCTCCCCAAGCCAGACGTGGGCTCCCCCTCCAGCATCTGCGTGGCTGCGTACCCCAGCCCCGGGCAGCTGGTGGGTGAGCTCTGGGCACCGAACGGAAAGGGGGTTGGCCTAAGATCTGGCTTCAGTTCCCTGCCCTGCACTGAACGGAACCCTGATCTCAGTTGGGGCAGGGACTGTCTCTCGCTGTGTCTGTGCATCGCCCGGCACAACGGGGCCCTGATCTCAGCCGGGGCTTTTCTGTAGGACTGTAACACGATAATAGCATCACAAGTGAGGGGTGGCTGGTTTGTTAATGTAACGCTAATTATGAACCCATGGTCTATACTAGTGGGAAATCGACAGAGATGGGAGTTGGTTGTTATTGGAAGGTTGATAAAGACACCCTGGGCTTTGCTAGCAATAGATACAAAGTGGTTCTGGGGTGTTGGGAATGGCAGCGAAACACTGGTTTGTTTTTGTAGGGTTGCTTAGAACACTGAGATTTAGCTCTACAGAGGCGTGTGCTGGTATTGGTTGGTTACTGTAAGGTTGCCATGCGCAGAAGCCAGTGGTGGTTTGTTATTGTAGGGTTCACCAAAACTCCTGGGCTTTAACAGCAGGGGAGAGTGCTTTGGTGGTGCTGGTTTGTTATTGTAAGGTTGCTTGTAAACAGCCAGAGCTGGACTCAGGGTAGACCAGGAGAAGCAGCCTTAGGCAGCGGTGCCCACATCCTGATGCGAGGGCATCGGCAACCAATGAATTCCCTTCTCTTCGCTGCAGGCCCAATGGTGTCGCCCCGCAGACGAGGACGACTTCCTGTTGGTGCAGGAAGTGGTGCGGGCGGTGCGTGCCCTGAGGGTGTCCTACCGGCTGACGAGAGCCCGGCCGCCTGGTGAGCAGGGGGGATCCCTGCCCATAAGGGGCAGGAGGGCCCCTGAGCCTCTGTGCTGAGTTTGCCAACACAGGGTGCTGGTTAGTACCAGCCGAGCTGGGCTACATTGCCTTGTCTCTACCGGTCGTGGGGGTGTGCGCCTATCGGGGACCGCAATTCCCAGCCTGCACTGGGAAAGCAGCCTCGCCCCATTGGCTGCCAACAAGGCTCCAATATGATGGGTGTGGCCTGCAAGGACTACAATTCCCAGAATGCACAGGGAGGAGAACGTTAGCTCCATTGGCTGTAGTCTTACCTTGTGGTTGCCCCCTCTGGGTTAGATACACCCCTCCCCTCCAAAATGGTGGTTGTGCCTCCCATTCCCCAGCATGCACTGGGAGGGCAACCTTACCACATTGGCCATACCTGCCATGATGGAAAGGCCAAACCAGGTCGGTGGCCAATCAGGACTACACTTCCCAACATGCCTGAGGAGGTTGCAGCTCTTGTTGGGTCCTTCCAAGATGGCGGGTGGGTATGGCCAATCAGGACTACAATTCCCAGCATGCTCTGGGAGGGCTGCCTCGCCCCATTGGCTGATGGGCTCTCTCTCTCTCTCTGTCCCTGCAGTTTACCTGGTGTGCTCAGAGCCAGCTCCCTGCAGGGTGTACGAGGAATACCGTGAGCCCCTGCAAACCCTGTCCCTGGCCGGCTCACTGGAGCTCCTCCCCTCCACCAAGGGGGCGGAGCCTCCTGTGGGCTGGGTTGGGGGGAGAGTGAATGGCCACACTGAGATCTATCTGGACCTGCAGGTAAGAGCCAGGCGCAAGCAAGAGCCAGTTTGGGATGGAGGGGAGGAGGTTCAGGAAAAACACTGGATAGTGCTGCTCCGCGAGGTGCATCATGGGAAAGTTTATGGCTTCCTCTGGCCTTATAGGAGGTGGGATACTGGGCTAAATGGGCCCATGGCTCTGATCTGGGGCAGCACAGGACTGGGGGAGGGATCCCAGCTGGATGGGTTCCTGCGTCCTTGTTTTTACTGATGGGCTAGAGGAAGCAGGGGAGCGGTGCTTGGAGATCGGGGGCCCAGTGGGGAGAAGGCACAAGGCTGGGCCGGAAAGTCCTGCTGGGGAGCCAGAGAGGAGATGACTCGGGGTCCACTTCCCAATGCCCCTCAGGGTTAAACAGGCCCTGGGCTTATTTCCCTAGACGGACTGCAGCTGTATTGCCGCAATGGGGCACACGCTGGGCTTGAACCTGGGACCTGGCAACCCAGCCTCAAGCCTGTCAGCTAAAGGCCTCCTCCCCACTAACTACACCACTAACTACAATGGTGGTGCCAGCAGCAGCGTGCAATACCCCCTTGTTGCCTCTAGAGGGCAACGCAGTCACATCTTGAACCAGGAAGGGGCTGTTCTACCCTGTGTCACCACTAGAGGGTGTCATGATCCTGCCCGTTTAACGCCCGCATTACCCTACACCTGGCTCTTTTTTCCCGTCCCTTCCTGACATGACCAGGGGCTGGTTGACCCCGAGGCAGAGCTCCCCAGGCTAGCGTCCCGTAAGGAGAAGCTGGAGCGGCAGATCTCAGCGCTCCTGGCACAGACCCAGGCAGCTGGCTACCAGGAGACAGTGTTACCGGGAGCAGAGGCAGAGAACCAGCTGAAGGTGATGGGCAGCAGTAGCGGGGTGGGGGTCTGTGTGATTAGAACTGGTAGCAATGCTTTTAAAAAATTTATTCCCAGAGGTTGGGGCCCTTTTCCTGCCTTCATATAGTTCACCTTGTGATAATTATTTTATTTGTGAATTTTGGGGGGGTGAATTTTTTAAAGCAAAACGTTTTTCCTGAAAATGTTGCTTTTTTTTGTTTTAGTCGAAACATTTCTCTTTGTTTTCCCCAAGATTCAAAAATTACTTTTTTGGAAAACCATTTAAAAAATATTCCCAGTGAAATTATTTTTTTGACCTCACCCTATGATTTCAACTCACCCAGATTTAAAAAATAGAAACCATCCAAGACATTGCTTTAGGCAATGAGAAATAAGCAAATTTGATTTTAAACCAGGCAAAAAAGGGCAAGGAAAAAACATATTTTGAATTTTCCCAAATTTCTCAGGCAGAGGTTTCTATTTTGTGTGCTTGTCTGTGAGAGAGATGGATGCTTGTTCGGGCTGCTAGAGCAGTGTGTGCGCGTTTTCCTCCTGGTATGTATGCATGTTTTCTTCTTTGTGTGTGTGTGTGTGTGTGTGTGTGTGTGCGCGCATGCACACACATGTATTTTCCATTCCAGCACTAGATTGGTCCCGTGTGTGTGCGGCTCATTTTAGCCACAGTGAGGTGAAACTGAGAGGGGGAATTTGGAGGGGTATATGTGCATGTGCCTGCATTCAAAAACATTAGTTTGGAGGTGGGGTGAATCTGTGTGTGTATCCCAGTGACAGATGAATTAGGAGATGGGTGTGTGTGTGTCTGTGGGTGGGGGGATCCCAGTGACAGATGAATTAGGAGATGGGGGGGGTCTGTGTTTGAGGGGATCCCAGTGACAGATGAATTAGGAGGTGGTGTGTGCGTGTGGATGTATCCCAGTGAAAGATGAATTAGGATCTGGGGGGGGGGGTGTCTGTGTGTGGGGGGGACCCAGTGACAGATGAATTTGGAGGTGGGGGGGTGTCAGGGTTTGGAGGGGGCATCTCTGTGGTAGAGAACGTGGCTGCATTGATCAGATGTGGCTCCCGCTTCCCCCCTTCTTCCCCGGTAGATTTCCTCTCTCCGGACGGAGCTGGTACGCTTGGCTCAGGCCCTGGAGAGCCTCAGCCGGATGGCAGCTGGGCCAGGAGCCCCTCCGTCAGCCGCAGACGAATAAGTCACCTCTAGCAAACTGGGTTCACCTAGAGGACCCCTCGCTGCTGGATGTGGAAAGGACCCAGGCCACCGGGGGCCACAGGCCGGGCTCAAATGCTGAGGACCAATGAGGCTGAGATGCAAAGAGACTGAAGGGCCTGCAGGGGCAGCCGGCTGCTGGCTGGGTGTGACCGTGGCAGACCAGGACGGGCTTAGAGGCAGACTGCTTCCCCTGGCCAGTAGGGGTCACTCTCGCTCCAGGGACAAACCAGCCAACTTCGAAGAGCCAGCGGAAACAGCTCTGTCTAGGCGTATGCTGCGCTCCCGGCTCGCTTACCCCAAGGGGGCGCTGTGACACCCACTTCCTTAGGACAACACACACCAAACGACCTGTTCTCTTGGGTTTCCAGCCGGATCCACCCCGCAACCAGCATCTGTTGGTCAAACCCGGGGCCTCCTGGAGGGCAGGCCTACAGCACGGTACTCTCTCTTGCGGCTCAGGCTTTTTTGGAAAGGAGGCGGGATCCGGCCGGCTTCTGGGAAAATGAGCCGGCGGGTTGGTGCGAAAGTGGAATCCCCCATTAAAACTGCCGGGGAGCTAACCTGATCTCTGATTTCTGAGCTGCTTCTCTAACGTAGCCTGAAGCCACAAAGCTGTGGGTGGGCGCGAGCCAGTTGTGGTTGTGGCCTGCTCTCTGGAGTGGGTATTCACTGTAGTGGTTCCTTAGGCATTCCCGGACCACACTCTGACGTTTGGCAGGTTCTCAGCCTGAGATCGGGCCTGGGATTAGTAGAACTGTTCCTTTGCCTCCCTTCACCCTCCCACATCCCTGGTCCTTTTCACCTGATCAGCAATCCCGAAAGTCCAAAGCTGCAAACAGTTTGAGTTTTATTGGGGAGAGCTTCCAGCCAGCCTCAATCCAGTTTCTTTTCCCCTTGTTCTTTCCCTGTTTATTTCCCTCTTACTTCCTGTTTGTCTCTACTTATACAGAGCAAGGATGGGGAACCTTTTTTGGGTCCGGGGCCACTGACCCACAGAAAAATCAGCAAGTGAGAAGCAAAAAAACCAAAAAAACAAAAAATCCCCAAACCCTCACTGACAAGGCCCCCAACTGCGAAGGAAAAAGACCCTCCCCTCCCAGAGCTTAGGGGGCCCCTAATCTAGTAGATTTTGTGTGCGCCGTGGGGCAGCAGGAGGGTGCAGTATTAGCACAGGCTCCCCAATGCTGGTGGGGGGAGCTGAGCCTGGGGGGGGCTGGATCCACCCCACTATATAGCAATATTTTCAGGTATCCCTTAACCAATCATTCTGCAGAAATGTAACTAATGAATCCTAAGCTATTTTAACAGAATTATCTAACCGGGTATATCCCACCACCTTCGTTGGTTTACACCCAGCAAGACCGATCATAGTGGAGCCAGAGACAGTCAAAGCACCAGACAGATAAGCAACAGAGAAAGGGGAAGAGGGTCCTTGCCTGACAGAAATCTGTCAGCCTGTCAGTGACTGGTTTGGAGTCTTTGGAATGTACTTTCCTCGACTAAGAAGGAGGCCTCAGCCAGCCAGACTCTGATATCGGTCCTTTGTTCTTACACCCTGTAACTAGTAAAATGGTAGGAATACACCTAAATCCTTAATGTCTAGGCTCTTACAGGCACCCGACTTGCACAGTTGCAAAGGAAAAAATCCGGTATTTAGAACCAGCGTAACACACTCTGCAAAGCAACAACCCTGCCAGCCCAGCAAGGTCAACAGGTGCCTACTCCCACCCATCTCAGAACAGCCTGCAATGTTACCTGTGTGGACCCCGGTGTCATGGCCCTCCTGCCTTGATTCACTGAGCTAAGCCACTGGCTTGCAGGCATGGAGGAGCATTGGTTCATGACTGTTCCGGCTTCCCTTATAGGGGCATTCACTAATAAGCCTTACCTATATCAGCATGCTTCTGTATAAACCCATGGGATGCCCGTGTCTTGAATACTGCGGGCAGATGTGGTCACCTCTTCTCCGAAAAGAGATCTTGGCATGCGGAAAAGATTTCAAAAAAGGGCAACAAAAATGATTAGGAGTTTGAAACGGCTGCTCTATGAGGAGAGATAAATAAGACAGGGACTTTTAAGCTCGGAAAAGAGACGACTAAGGGGAGGGGATAGGATGGAGGTCTATAAAATCATGACTGGTGTGAATAAAGGAGAGTGATTTATTCCTTCCCAAAATACAAGAACTAGGGCTCACCAAATGAAATGAATAGGTAGTGGGTTTAAAACAAACCAAAGGAAGTTTGTCTTCACGCAGCGCACAGTCAACCTGTGGAACTCCTTGCCAGAGGATGTTGTGAGGGCCAAAACTTTAACAGGGTTCAAAAAACAACTAGATACATTCATGGAGGACAGCTCCATCAATGGCTATTAGCCAGGATGGGTAGGAATGGTGGCCCTTGCCTCTGTGTGTCAGCTGGGGAGGGATCACTTGATGATTCGCTGTTCTGTTCACTCCCTCTGGGGCATCTGGCATTGGCCACTCTTGGAAAGCAGGATACTGGGCTAGATGGACCTTCAGTCTGACCTGGTATGGCCATTTTTATGCCTAGAATTATAGCCTACGGGGGGGGGGGGGGCTATTCTGAGCCAGCATGATGAAATAACTACTGTGCTGTGTGAAAAGGGGGGTTCTCTCTGTATGTTGCCACCTTGTGGCTGCCCATGTGAACAGAACACGAGACCCATGACTAGAAGAGCATCCCCGTTAGATCAAATAGGGACATGGGAGTGCTGGCACAGAAGGATCAAGGTTCTAATCCTGGCTCCCCCTGTCCAAGATTGCCACAGATTGTGACACTCTGGCTAAGTGACTTGCCCATGGTCACACAGGGAGTCGGTAGAAGAGCTGAAGATGGAGCCTAGGTCCCTGGAGTGTCAGTCTCGCAGGGGTATTGCAGTGGGTAACTAGAGGGCTGGGAGCTGGAGGAGTGATGTATTCGTGTGCTAGCAGCCCAGTGCTGGGTTTGGGGTGAACACATGGGAGTGAGAGGAAATCTGGGTTCAAATCCTCCTTCTCACCCCATGCGGCTGTGTCATTGCAAGTCACTGCATTGCTCAGTCCCTGAATTTCCCATGCAGCCCTGTCACTTTGGGGCAGGGCCTGTGTGTCTGCAGCGCCCGGCACAACAGGGCCCTGATCCCAGGTGCGACCTCTGGATGTTACTATAACTCACAAAGAGCACTGGATGACACTGGTATTTGATAGACACAGTGTATCCTGCCAGGGATGGGTCTTTCCAGCCCTGATCCAAGGCAACTTGCTGGGACGTGTTGTGGGGGTCCTGCCCCGAGTGCCTCTGCTCCAGGAGTACATTCTGGCATGGTCATCTGGGGGTCGGCTCTTGGCACATAAACTGCAAGGCAACGAGTTAATGAGACATGCACCATCACAGAGAGAGGCCCTGGGACTCCTGAGTTCCGGGCAGGGAGTGGGTTCTATTGTTTTAGGACAGGGGAGAGCGGTGAGCCCTGGCCGATGGCTGGTGACGCAGTGGGAAGCGAAGTTGCTAATGATCGTGTTTGAAACTCTGGGCAGTAGACTGGAGAAATTGACCTGGATCTCTGTTCTGGAGCAGCTCCCAGAATCGACACTGTGCTGGAATAAACCCAACTTTTTACAGGGCTCAGACTCTGACTGTTAGACTACACCCCCTCCCCACTCACGCACACACTAACCACACCCCTTCCAGAGCCAGAGGTAGAACCCAGGAATCCTGGCTCCTAGCACCCCCCCCCCCCGACTCTAACCACTAGACCTCACTCCTTTCCCAAAGCTGGGGACAGAACCCAAGAGTCCTGGCTCCCAGCTGCGCTGCGCCCCCTCCCCACTCTAACCACTAGATCCCACTTCCCTCACGGAGCTGGGGAGAGAACCTAGGATTCCTGGCTCCCAGCCTGCCCTGCTTTAATCACTAGACCCCACTCCTCTCCAAGAGCTGGACACAGAACCCAGGAGTTCTGGCCCCCCCCCACACTCTTACCACTACAGCCCAGCTAAGAGATTGTGGTGGGGGCAGAGACAGCTTGCAATGCCTTCCTTTCCCCCCCCCCCCCCCACACACACGGCACAGAGAGTCACGTGAAACAGCCAGCCGCTTTGAGCCAGCCACCTCTGGGGTGGGGCAGCCGCAAAGCAGCCACACGGCAGCAGGGAACATAAGAACAGCCACACTGGGTCAGACCAAAGGTCCATCTAGCCCAGTGTCCTGTCTGCCGACAGTGGCCAATGCCAGGTGCCCCAGAGGGAGGGAACAGAATAGGGAATCATTCATGTGATTCCTCTCTTGTTATCCATTTCCAGACACACAGAGGCTAGGGACACCATTCCTACCCATCCTGGCTAATAGCCATTGACGGACCTAACCTCCATGAATCTATCTAGCTCTTTTTTGACCCTTCTTAAAGCCCTAGTCTTCACCACATCCTCTGGCAAGGAGTTCCACAGGTTGACTGTGCGCTGCATGAAGACAAACTTCCTTTGGTTTGTTTTAAACCTGCTGCCCATTCATTTCAATTGGCGACCCCTAGCCCCAGGGAGTGCAACATTGGTCACAAAGTGCAGCTGCTTCTGGGGTGGGACACGCCCCCCCACAATGTCACTGCACTTGGGACCGGGCAAGCACACATGCGACACAGTCACCAGCAGGAGACGCATCTCCGACCTGTCGCACCATCACCTCTTGCTTCAGCCCTGGGCATGCAATCAGGGCTGGGTTTCCAAAGGGATTTGGGCACCTAATGCTGCAGGCACTTCCTAGGGAGGGACTTTCGGAAGCAGGGCAGAAGGTGCTGGAGACCGCCACCGGGGGAGACACTCTCTCGCCTGGGCCGTGCAGTTGTTCCGCCGCTATCCATCAGGCTGTCCCTCGCACTGTGCTCTGGCGTGTTGGCTGAGCGCTTGCCTAGCCCTCCCAAGAGGTGCTCGTGAGCTCACGAGTCCCTGTGTCCACACAGCCTCCGGGGCTGGAACACAGGGCTGGGAGTGAGGGTCCCTGGAGGCTCATTCCCCAGCAGCTCACTATGCGGTTGCAGGTGAGGGCTCCTGGATCCAAGCCCCCCCACACACATACTGCTCTAACCACTAGGCCCCATTCCCCTCCCACAGCTGGGTCTAGAACTCAGGAGTCCTGACTCCCAGCCGCTTTCCCGCTCTAACCACTAGAATCCACTCCCTTCCCAGAGCCAGGCATAGAACCCAGGAGTTCTGGCTCTGAGCCCCTGTCCCGCACTAACTACTAGCCCCCACTTCCCTCCCACAACTGGGCATAGAACCCAGGAGTCCTGGCTCTGAGCCCGTACCCCTTGCCAGGTACCGGCAACCTGTACAGCTGGCTCCATCCCCGATAGCATTCACTCCAAAAAGGAGAGGGTTATTTTTTCTGTCCTTGACAGGGACGTTGGGCCCAACACGAGGATCTGGAGCTAATTGGTTCAAGGTCCCCCTGACGAGCAAGTTTGATTTAAAATAGTAACGAGGCAGGCACAATCGACTGGCTGCCAGTGACACAGCCTGGAGTCTGTCCTACTTCACAGCTCCACTGGGCTGCAGGCCGGAGGGGAAAACAAGGTATCTACCTCGAGCTCTTAATGTTATCTGTCATTCTGTCCTTTCATCCCCCTATGTGCCTGTCCATCTGTCTGTCCCAGCCCCCTCGGCCCTGCTGGCCGGCTCTCCAATCCCCCAGCCCTAACTAGACTTTTGTCTGTCTGTCTGATCCCCCTAGATCTGAACATACTTTGGCTGTCTGTCCCCCTAGTTCCTGATATACTCTGGTCCATCTGTCTTAGCCTCCCATCCTAATATACTCTGGTCCGTCTGTCTTAAACCTGGTCTGTCTCAACCCCCCCCATCCTAATATACTTAACCCTGTCTTAACCCTCCATCCTAACATACTCTGGGCCATCTGTCTTAAACCTGGTCGGTCTGTCTTAAACCCCGATCCTAACATACTTTGGTCCATCTCTCTTAATCCTCCATCCTAATATACTCTGGTCCATCTGTCTTAAACCTGGTCTGTCTGGCTTCCCCTTTCCCCCCCCCCCCCATCCTAATATACTCTGGTCCGTCTGTTTTAACGCCCTCCCATCCTAATTTACTCTGGTCTGTCTGTTTCCCCTAGACCCTAATTTAATCAAGCTAGTTACCTAATTCTCCATATTTTCATTCTGCCTAGAGTATCTGTCTATCTATCTACCTATCTATTTATCTATCTATCCCCATTCACTCCATCTATCTATCTATCTAGCTAGCTATGTTTGGACGCTTCTTTATTATTTAAAATTAAAAATAGGAGTAACAGTCTGTTTCTTCTTTTTCCCAATCTGTAGTAGAAATAGGATGATTTTATATATACAGCTTGTTCTCTCAGGGGCTGGGTGTGCATACATGCCAAGACACTGCTATGGGGCGAAATGTTTCACTTTTCTGGGATCCACCATTATTGCAACTTTAAGTAACATAAATGCAACATAAATCTCCTCCCCTGTCGTCTATTTCTGCACTTTTATGTATTTTTCCCTACAGGGCCACTTTTGCCATCAACCCTAGATTTCCCTTTGCCAGAAAGAGTCCTTCCAATCAATTATGCTCCTGTTTGGGGGTAATGAGTAGATAAAATTATAGACACCCCCTTGGTGTGATGCCAGCATGAATCGGTGTGTAAGAGCTACGCAGCTCCATAAAGTGGTGTGAACGACACAGGCATTTTGCCCTTCACACATTCCTACATCTCTTCTGTATTGACAGTTTCCAATTAGTAGGCAATATGTCATTCACAAAGATGTTTTATTATCTAATGATTGCTCCCTTTGTAAACCAAATTTTGCATGCAACATGGTTGACTTTGCTGTGGTGGTGGTGGTTGTTTTTCACTAGGACAAAAATCATTGAAAATAAAATCAAAGTCTTTTGCTCCCAAAATACGAAAGATCGCAGCATGGCAAAGTCTCATGAGCCATTTCTGAAAGAGTGACCAACTCAGAAAACTGATCTAGTGGGAAGCCATGTCATCTAGCTATATATTTTAGAAATGTGCATCTGTCTGTCCATCTGCAAGTCCATTTTTTTTAAGAACTCCTCCTCAACAAGAAGAGGAAGGACCACCAAATTTGGTGGACAGCTTCCTCTTCTCCTAACTTAAAGCCAAGGTCAGGGTTTGGCTGTGCCAGGACAATGGGATGTGCTTGGAATTCGATTGTTTCTCATAACATGGAAAGAGAGGGGTGTGGTAGGAGGGCGTTACACAGTGGAATGACCACAAGAGGGCAGCAAACACCCCAGAGGGAAGCCACTGGCCAGCAGCCAGGGAGTAGTTGCCAGCCACTGAACAACTCCACCACCATCCCCGGGCCAGGCCACACCGGTGGGAGCCCTGCATGGCCCCCTTGTCTCCAGAGAGCAACAGAGGGTGGACTGTGTGGCCTCCTCCCACCTGAGGCAGGCCCTGGGGCAAAGCCGGAGGCTGGGATGCACTGCCTCACCTCCCCCCAGGCCAGCACTGGGAAGAAGCCTTGGGTTGGACTGAGCACCCCCACCCCCACCCTAGACTCTGGGCCGACCCAGGGAGAAGCCAGCAGCCATGGTGCATAATCTCACCCCTCCCTGGGCTGGACCTGGGCCACACTGGATAAATCTTCTAGTAACACGAGAAAAGGAAAAGTTGGCCAATTTTGAAACTTTTTTCTATAACAACTTCAAAACATCAGCATTGTCCTGAAAGTTAATTATGTTTTATATTTATTTGTTGAATAGTTCTAGAAGTTAGCAGCATGTTATTTCAATTACTGGACAAAAAAATCCATCCAAATTGTTTTTTTAAATAGAAATGTGTTGTCCTATTAATTTTTGATTAAGTTATCTACATAAGGTAGATAGATCGATAGATAGGGTGGATGGGGATAGATAGGTAGATAGGTAGATAGATAGAGGGGGTGAATGGGGATAGATAGATAGATAGATTAGATTAGATAGAATGATAAAAAAAGCTAAAAAGAAACACACATACACACACACACACGCAAATGCAACAAACAAACTTGTCCTAATGTTTTAACTGTTTGCTATCTGCCCTTCACTATATTTGAAACAGTTGATTATATACAATGTGACTGGTCTGTGAATTTTCCTTGGGGATTTCTATTATAGTGAACAATATTTCCATGATGGCTTAGCTCAAGATGTCTCTGCTCCAATTTGTAACGCAGTTGCTTTTTGGATTCCCATAGTTGCAGTGCAAGTGTTTTGGCAAGGATGAGGTCTCAGCTGAGACAAAGTTTTGAAAGTTGAGTTTTTGACCTTTTTTTTTTTTTTTTTTTTGCCAAAAGGGTGTTTTCCCTGCAGATTTCAGCTATCCCTTCTCCCCCCCGCCCCCGACCCCCCAGCCAAATACCAACCTCCTGTAAACTGCATTGTAGCATTTTGGTATTTGATTTTTGGCTGAAAAGTGTGTATTTTCCATGTAAAAACATTGTCCCAGCTAGCCCCCAGTGTTGGCGGGACAAACCAGAGCCATGGCCGGGATAGGGTACAATAGTGTTTCCCACAGTTGCCTGACTTCTGGGTTATTTTGTTGCTCTGTTGCAGCCCCGCTGTGCTGCTGTCAATGGATACAGCTGTGAGATTGGAGAGATGCGCCCATGCTAGAAGAGGCAGCCTTCTTCACGGTGTGAACATGGCAATGCACTTCGGGGACAGCGCTACAGCTGACGGTACCATCACCCTGGAAGACCCTACAGCCCCTGGGGCTGGGATAGTCGTACCCAGTGACAGCAGCCCTGGAGAGGGAGAAGCTGCCTTGCTCCAGCCTGAAGACAACAATGCGTCTAGCCCTGCTCTGGATACACCGACCCCCACCGGCACTGCTGGAGATGACAACAGCTCCAGCACTGACGGATGCCTTGGCTCCATCCCAGGAGACGATGACTCTGACCCTGGAGATGGAGACATCAGCCCAGTCCTTGGAGATGGAGACACCACCATCGCCCCCAGAGAGGATGACCGAGCCAGTACCGCTGAGAGCATCAGTCCCATCCCCAGAGACGATGGTGCCACCCCCATCAATGGAGACATCGCAGTTGTCCCTGGAGATGCCACCGTCACCACTAGAGACATAACCATCGCCCCTGGGGACACAGTCGTCACCCCTGGGGACACAGTTGTCATCTCTGGAGACACCATCATCCCTGGGGAGACCACCATTGCCACTGGGGACGCAACCATCACCCCTGGAGACACCAACATCACCCCTGGAGACACAACCATTGCCCCTGGGGTGATCATTGTCATTGGGGACACAACCATCACCACAGACGACACAATCGTCACTCCTGGGGAGATCACCATTGCCTCTGGAGACACCAACATCGCCCCTGGAGACACAACCATCACCCCCAGAGACACAAATGTGACTCCTGGAGACACCAACATCACCCCTGGAGACACAAGTGTCACCCCTGGAGACACATCAGTTACTCCTGGGGAGACCGCCATTGCCATTAGGGACACAACCATCGCCCCTGGAGACACAACGATTACCCCTGGAGACACAACCATCATCCCTGGGGAGATCACCATTGTCCCTGGAGACACAACCATCATCCCTGGAGACACAACCATTGCCCCTGGGGACACATCCATCACCCCTGAGGACACCAGCATCATCCCTGGAGACACAACCATCACCCCTGGAGACATAACAGTTACCCCTGGGGAGACCACCATTGCCATTGGAAACACAGCCATCGTCCCTGGAGACACAGCTATCACTCCTGGGGAGACCACCATTGCCACTGGGGACACAACCATCACCCCTGAAGACACAACCATCATCCTTAGGGACACAACCACCACCCCTGGAGACACAACCGTCATCCCTGGGGAGATCACCATTACCACTGGGGACACAACTCTCGCCCCTGGGGACATAACCATCACCCCCAGAGACACAACCATGACTCCTGGAGACACAACCGTTGCCCCTGAGGACACAGCCATCACCCCTGGAGATGCCCCCATCACTCCTGAAGACTCCACCCTCACTGCTGGAGATGCCACTGTTGTCCACAGAGACGATGACAGCACCAGCACCGACGGGAGCATCAGCCCTATACCTGGAGACAAGGGTGCCGTCCCCATCAACAGAGACATCACAGTTGCCCCGGGAGACGCTACTGCTGCTCCTGGAGATGCCACCATTGTCCCTGCGGACAAAGCCATTGCTCCTGCAGATGCCACCACCATCCCTGGATACACAGCCATCATCCCTGAATATGTCACCGTTGCCCCTAAAGATACAGCCATCGCCCCAGGAGACGCAGCCATCTCCCCTGGAGACACGGCCATCTCCCCCGGAGACACAGCCATTGCCCCTGGAGACACTGTCATTGCTCTTGGAGACGCCCCCATCACTCCTGGAGACACCGCCCTTGCTTCTGGAGATGCCACCCTCGGTTCTGGAGAGACCACCATTGCCTCTGGAGACACAGCTGTTGCTCCAGAAGATTCCCCCATCACCCCTGGAGATACTGCCATTGGTCCTGGAGATGCTGCCATCAGCCCTGGAGACACCCCTGTCGCTCCAGTCACAACCATCACCCCTGGAGACACTGCCATCACCCCTGGAGATGATGATGTCACCATCCTCGGAGATACCTGCTCTGCAGACGCTGCCCCTGGAGACGTCAGCACCGCTGTGAGGGACACCACCACTGCTGACCTCACCAGCACTGCTGCTCCTGGAGATGCCAGCACCTCTTCCCTCGGGGCCACCCCTTCCCCTGGAAAGACCAGCACCCTCAGCCCAGCAGCCACCCCTGACCAGACTGACCTCTCTTGGAGCAGCAGTACCCTAGCCATGCTGACCACGCACAGCCAGACCACCCCTCCGGAGTGGCCTGGTACCCCTAGGGACAGCAGCATCCCCAGGGAAACCTCCATTTCTTCTATGGTCATTGGTGGGGCCACTTGCTCTGGGGGCACAGAGACCCCAGGCCAGGACATGGCCCCAGCAACCGAGGGCACTCCAAGGAGCCTCACTGTTGCCAGGGAGACCACCACAGACCCTGGAGATGCTGATACCTACACCCATGCCCCTGCAGACAACACTGCCGCCGCCCCTGGAGACCCCAGCACTGCTGCTCCTAGAGACATCACGACCTCGGGAGATGCTACAGTCCCTGGAGAGACCAGAACCACCCCTACTTCCCCTGGAGACAACACCACCACTGCCACTCTTGGAGACACCACAGCCCCTGGAGATACCACCAGCACTGGAGACATCATGGCTGTCACCAGCATCTCCAGAGACACAGTTGCCAGTGTCAACCCTGGAGGAGATGCCGACACCATGGCCACCCACCCTGGAGATGCTACTAACGCCCCCCGAGATGCCACCAAGGGCTCTGGAGACATTGCCTACGCTCCTGGAGACACCACTGTCCCTGAAGACACTGATACCTACGCCCATGTCCAAGGAGACACCGATACTGCTGCCCCTGGAGGCACCACCACTGCCCCTGGAAATGCTGAAACCTCAGGAGACACCTCCACCACTCCTGCCGTACCTGGCGATACCACACACTCTGGAGTCACCACCACTGCCCCAAGAGACACTGCAATACTTGTAGATACCACCACCACTCCTGGAGATGTGGCAGTCCCTGAAGACACCACCACTTCCCCTGTAGATACCACAGTCCCTGGAGAAACCATCACTACTGTCGCCCCTAGAGATGCAGCAGTCCCTGGAGACACTAACACCGCTGCCCTTGGAGATGTCATTGACATTGCTGTCACTGACGAAAATGCAGCTGTCCCTGAACACGGTGCATGCTTTCGAGATGCCTCCACCAACACTGCCTCTGGAGACACCATCACTATCACCACTGTCCCTGGAGATGCTACAGTCCCTGGAGACACCATCACCACCACTCTTGGAGACACTACGGTCTCTGGAGACACCATCACCACTGCCCTTGGAGACCTCGCCAACATCACAGTTACTGCTGAAAAAACAGCAGTTCCTGGAGACATTACATGTCTTCGAGATGCCACAACCAACACTGAACCTGGAGACACCATCAACACCACCCCTGGAGATGGTACAGTCCTTGGAAATGCCATTACCATCACCCCTGGAATCACTGCAGTCCCTGGAGACACCACCACCACTGTCACCCCTCAAGATCTGGAAGTCTCTGGAGACATGACATGCCTTCGAAATGCCACCACTAACACTGCCCCTGGAGACACCATCACCACCCCACCTGGAGACACCACGGTCCCTAGAGACACCACCACCACTGCCCCTGGAGATGCTACAGTCCCTGGAGACACCACAGTCCTTGGAGATGACACTTCCATCACCATCACCCCTGGAGATACCATCACCATCATCACTGCCCCTGGAGACGTTATAGTCCTTGGAGACACCATCACCACCCTCCCTGAAGATGCTACAGTCCCTGGAGACACCATCACCACCTCCGAAGATACCATCACCATCACCATTGCCCCTGGAGATTTTATAGTCCCTGGAGACACCATCTCCACCTTGACCCCTGGAGATCCTACAGTCCCTGGTGACACCATCACCATCCTCCCTGAAGATGCTACAGTCCCTGGAGACACCACCACCACCACCCCTGGAGATGCTACAGTCCCTGGAGACACCATCACCACCTCCGGAGATACCATCACCATCACCACTGCCCCTGGAGATGCTATAGACCCTGGAGACACCATCACCACCACCTCTGGAGATACCATCACCATCACCACTGCCCCTGGAGATGTTATAGTCCCTGGAGACACCATCACCACCTTGACCCCTGGAGATGATACAGTCCCTCGTGACACCATCACCACCATCCCTGAAGATACTATAGACCCTGGAGACACTACTACCACCATCTCTGGAGATGCTACAGTCCCTGGAGACACCATCACCACCACCTCCAGACATACCATCACCATCACCACTGCCCCTGGAGATACTATAGACCCTGGAGACACCATCACCACCATGACTAGAGACACTGCAGCCCCTACAGACACAATCACCGCCACCTCTGGAGATGCCACAGTCCCTGGAGATACTCTCACCACCACCCCTGGAGATGCTACAGTCCCTGAAGACACCACCACCACCTCACCTGGAGATACCATCACCATTGCCCCTGGAGATGCTACAGTCCTTGGAGACACCACCATTGCCACCATCCCCAGAGATGCTGCAGTCCCTGATGACTCTGAAGTCCCTGGAGATACCAGCACCTCTGCCCCTACAGATACCACTGCCCCTGGAGATGCTGCAGTCCCTGAAGACACCACCACCACCACTCCTGGAAACGCTGCAGTGCCTGGAGACACCACCACTGCTGCTGCCCCTGAAGATGTCTCAGACTCTGGAAATACCATTGTCACCCCCACCCTTGGAGACAATGTAAACTCTGGAGACACCCTCACTGCTGCCCCTGGAGATACCACCACCACCATCCCTGGAGATGTGGGTGTCCCTGGAGACACCATAGGCTGTGGAGATACCAGCACCATCTCTGCTCCTGGAGACACGACAGTCTCTGGAGATGCCTCCACCCTCACTGGAGATGTTACAGAGCCTGGAGACACCAGCATTACTGTTGCCCATGCAGACACCCCCACAGATAGTCCGGAAGGGGCCACCATCCTTGGAGATGCATCTGCCACTGTGGGCCACCCTGGAGATACAACAGTTTCTGGAGATGTCCCAGTTCTTGGAGACGTCCCTGCCACCACAGACAGCCCGGGAGATGCCACTGATACCCCTGGAGACACCGCTGCTGTTGCCGTTGACAATGATGAAGGTGATGCCTCTGGAGACAACACTGCCGCCGTCACCCCCGGAGATGACCACGATGCCCCGAGAGAAATCAGGGCCCCTAGACTAGCATCCACCACTCCTGGTAAGCAGCAGTGAAGTCCACGGCCTGGTTACCCTGGGGGAGGGAGGGAAAATGACGGTCCCCTGCCCCAATGCCATGCTAGTTACTGTTTCCCAGTGGGAGATGCCCCGTTGCTATGGTGACAGGCACCACGGTGGGGATGTAGCTGGGTGGGGAGGCCACGCCCCGTCCTAAGGGCAGCCCAGCCCCTGGCCGGAGCACCGTCATCTCTGCGTCCACCCAGCCTGGGATAAAACCTCTCACCCATTCTGCGCTCTCCTTCGGCAGTGGCCACCGTGCCCCGGACCCCCCAGGCATACCGGTCCGTGGGACTCATCAGCTTGCTTTGCCTCTTCCTCTCCGTGGGCCTGCTCACCGGGATAGTTGTGGTAAGGCCCCCCGGGTGCTTCGGAAGCCAGCCTGCCCCTGGGTGTCTGGGTCTGGAGGGATGCTCCATCTGGGCCCCCTCTCTCTCCCCCAGGCTGGGGTGTGTCACCGGCTCCCATGCTTGTAGCTGGCTAAGAATGCTTGGGTTCTGTCTCCAACTTGGGAAGGGGAGTGGGGTCTAGTGGTTGGAGCAGAGGGTGGCTGGGAGACAAGGCTCCTGGGTTTTATCTTGGCTGTGGGAGGGGAGTGGGGCCTAGTGGTTAGAATGGGGGTGGGGGGCTGGGAGTCAGGATTCCTGGGTTCTTTCTTGTGCCTGGGAGAGGAGTGGGGCCTAGTTGTTAGAATGGGGCAGGGCCCATGGGTTTTGTCCCAGGGTCTGGGAGGGGAAGAGAGTCTATTTGTAAGAGCAAAGGAACCGAGAGCTAGGACTCCTGAGTTCTGTCCCCAGCTCTGGGAAGGGAGTGGGGTCTAGTGGTTGGAGCAGGGAGGTGCTGGAAGACAGAGCTCCTAGGTTCTATCCCCAAACTCTGGGTAGGGAGCGGGGTGTTGTCTGTGTTACCCCGGCTGCACCACTGACCCCCTTGTGCCTTTTCCAGGTTGTCTGCTACATGAAGGTCATTAGCATCAGCTCGGTCACCTTAACGGAGCCAGTGGCCAGCTCATTCCCTTGAGGGCCCTCCCTCGGCTGGGTACCCCCAGATCCCCACGTCGGGAGAGTCGGTGTGAGATGGTTGCATGGGCTGCAACAGAGTATGAGGAAGACACTCGTCTTGCTGCTCCCCTCTTTAATAGCATGGGTAGTTAGTTTCCAGTGGGCACTGTTCTAGTTAAGACCACAGCGTCACTGCACGCCAAGAACTTGGAAAGCATAATCCAGCTAATCGCAAGGGGCCACCTCTGGGCCATAACGAAGGGGAGCAATGCTCCATCTCATGGGGGAGAGGTGTTAGTGGCCCAGCTAACACCGCTTCTGGTGCAGAGGGGGGGCAGGTCGATGGGCTCATCTTTCCTTGGATCGGAACAGCAGGCCTCCTCTGACCCAGTACCTCACCCTGCCTCTGCCAGAGCCATCAGTGCAAGCTAGGCCGATCCCTGCAGTGCCCCATTGCTTCGTGGCTGTTAACTGGCTTCCATGGATCCACCCCAGAGCTGGGCGCAGCATGGCTGCGGAGGCATTACCCACCCCCAGAAGCAGCCGCAATTCTGCAGCCAGCATGCGGGCTTCCTAGCAGTTGGTTACACTTTGGAGCTGGACCCCTAGCTATAAATAATACCTGCCAGCAAGATCTTTCCTTACCAGCTCTCCTGTGGTGTGTGTGGGGGGGGAGGGTCCACTTCTGGCTGCTGCTTGCATAATACAACCCACCACAACTCTCCAACAAACCCAGGGCCTCTCTCTCTTCTCTGAGTGCTCAAGTCCGGGCGAGTTGTCTGGGATGCAGTGCCCACTTCTGCCCACTAGGAGGCAGGCTCTGAGCCCCCCCCTTCCCCAGTTAGCTCCTGCAGTTGGCTTATAAAGAACCCAGCTGGGTTCCACCCCCCCAAAATGAATGCGGGGGTTTTAGGGCATCATCCAAGACATGGGGACCAAGGCGGGCCAGACTTGAGAGCAAGTGGGTTAAAAAAGAGATGCTGGGAGCAGGATATCTTGGGTTCTCATCTTGGCTCTGGAAGGAGAGAAGTGGAGTGGCGGGGGCTGGGAGACAGGACACCTGGGTTCTCGCATTAGCTCTGGAAGGGGAGCAGGGGCTAGTGGTTAGAGCAGGGAGTCAGGCCTCCTGGGTTCTCTCCTTAGCTCTGGAAGGGGAGGGGTGTCTAGTGGTTAGGGAGGGGGCGGGGAGTCAGGGCTCCTGGGTCCTTGCTGCAGCTGTGGGAGGGGAGTGGGGGCTAGTGCTTAGAGCAAGAAGTGTTAGGAGTCAGGACTCCTGGGTTCTTGCTCTAATTTTGGGATGGGAGTGGGGGCTAGTGGTTAGAGCTAGGAGGGCTGGGAGTCAGGACTCCTGGGTCCTTGCTCTAGCTCTGAGAGGAGAGTGGGAGCTAGTGGTTACAGCGAGGGGTGGAGCTGGGAGTCAGGGCTCCTGGATTATTGCTCTAGCTCTGGGAAGAGGGTGGGGGCTAGTAGTTAGAGCAGGGAGGGCTGGGAGTTAGGACTCCTGGGTTCCTGCTCTAATTTTGGGAGGGGAGTGGTTACAGCGAGGGGATGGCCCTGGGAGTCAGGTCTCCTGAGTGTTACTCCTGGCTCTGGAAAGGGAGTGGTGTCTAGTGGGGGGGGGGGGGAGGATGGGAGTCAGGACTGCTGGGTTCTCGCTTCAGTTGTGAGGTGTAGTGGTTAGAGCATGAAGGATTAAGCATCAGGACTCCTAGGTTCTATCCCTGGCCCAGGAAGGGAAGTGATCTACTGGTTAGAGCAGGTTGGGGCTGCGGGAGCGGAGGAGGACGCCTGGGTTCCCGTTTTTAGCTCTGGGCACCGAGTGGGATTCACACAGGACTCCCCTGCTGGGTTTACTTCCGAGTTCAAAGTCCCCACAGTGCGCAAAAGGAAAACCGACTGCGGCGGCGGTGAGCGGCCAGCCTTGCGATCCTCCCCGGGTCCTGATTAAAGCCTCTGCCACTCAGGACAGAAGCCGGATTCTCCATTTCAGGAGCGCAGCCGAACCCATCCGGATTGGCGCCTCCGTGCCGACCCAGCCCCCTTCTGGGCGATCGCAGAGGGGTTATAAAAAGCGCTTTGCCAGCGCCCAGCCGCTATTACCCGGCCTGTAATTAAAGCTGGGACAGCGCCTGGCAGGAGCCAGCAGCCTGTAACTGTTAAGGGATCCTGTGTGTCTGTGAGAGACTGTCAGGGGACAGCGCCCCCTGCTGAGCCCCCAGCCCCTGCCTCCTGCAGCACAGCGCCCCCTGCTGAGCCCTCAGCCCCTGCCTCCTGCAGCACAGCGCCCCCTGCTGAGCCCTCAGCCCCTGCCTCCTGCAGCACAGCGCCCCCTGCTGAGCCCTCAGCCCCTGCCTCCTGCTGCACAGCGCCCCCTGCTGAGCCCTCAGCCCCTGCCTCCTGCTGCACAGCGCCCCCTGCTGAGCCCTCAGCCCCTGCCTCCTGCTGCACAGCGCCCCCTGCTGAGCCCTCAGCCCCTGCCTCCTGCAGCACAGCGCCCCCTGCTACATCCCCAGCCCCTGCCTCCTGCAGCACAGCGCCCCCTGCTGAGCCCTCAGCCCCTGCCTCCTGCAGCACAGCGCCCCCTGCTGAGCCCTCAGCCCCTGCCTCCTGCTGCACAGCGCCCCCTGCTGAGCCCTCAGCCCCTGCCTCCTGCAGCACAGCGCCCCCTGCTGAGCCCTCAGCCCCTGCCTCCTGCTGCACAGCGCCCCCTGCTGAGCCCTCAGCCCCTGCCTCCTGCAGCACAGCGCCCCCTGCTGAGCCCTCAGCCCCTGCCTCCTGCTGCACAGCGCCCCCTGCTGAGCCCTCAGCCCCTGCCTCCTGCAGCACAGCGCCCCCTGCTGAGCCCTCAGCCCCTGCCTCCTGCAGCACAGTGCCCCCTGCTGAGCCCTCAGCCCCTGCCTCCTGCAGCACAACGTCCCCTGCTGAGCCCTCAGCCCCTGCCTCCTGCAGCACAGCGCCCCCTGCTGAGCCCTCAGCCCCTGCCTCCTGCAGCGCAGCGCCCCCTGCTGAGCCCTCAGCCCCTGCCTCCTGCTGCACAGCGCCCCCTGCTGAGCCCTCAGCCCCTGCCTCCTGCAGCACAGCGCCCCCTGCTGAGCCCTCAGCCCCTGCCTCCTGCAGCACAGCGCCCCCTGCTACATCCCCAGCCCCTGCCTCCTGCAGCACAGCGCCCCCTGCTGAGCCCTCAGCCCCTGCCTCCTGCAGCACAGCGCCCCCGCTGAACCCTCAGCACCTGCCTCCTGCAGCACAGCGCCCCCTGCTGAGCCCTCAGCCCCTGCCTCCTGCTGCACAGCGCCCCCTGCTGAGCCCTCAGCCCCTGCCTCCTGCAGCACAGCGCCCCCTGCTGAGCCCTCAGCCCCTGCCTCCTGCAGCACAGCGCCCCCTGCTGAGCCCTCAGCCCCTGCCTCCTGCAGCACAGCGCCCCCTGCTGAGCCCTCAGCCCCTGCCTCCTGCAGCACAGCGCCCCCTGCTGAGCCCTCAGCCCCTGCCTCCTGCAGCACAACGTCCCCTGCTGAGCCCTCAGCCCCTGCCTCCTGCAGCGCAGCGCCCCCTGCTGAGCCCTCAGCCCCTGCCTCCTGCAGCACAGCGCCCCCTGCTGAGCCCTCAGCCCCTGCCTCCTGCAGCACAGCGCCCCCTGCTGAGCCCTCAGCCCCTGCCTCCTGCAGCGCAGTGCCCCCTGCTGAGCCCTCAGCGCCTGCCTCCTGCTGCACAGCGCCCCCTGCTGAGCCCTCAGCCCCTGCCTCCTGCAGCACAGCGCCCCCTGTTAAATCCCCAGCCCCTGCCTCCTGCAGCACAGCGCCCCCTGCTGAGCCCTCAGCCCCTGCCTCCTGCTGCACAGCACCCCCTGCTGAGCCCTCAGCCCCTGCCTCCTGCAGCACAGCGCCCCCTGCTGAGCCCTCAGCCCCTGCCTCCTGCTGCACAGCGCCCCCTGCTGAGCCCTCAGCCCCTGCCTCCTGCAGCACAGCGCCCCCTGCTGAGCCCTCAGCCCCTGCCTCCTGCAGCACAGCGCCCCCTGCTGAGCCCTCAGCCCCTGCCTCCTGCAGCACAGCGCCCCCTGCTGAGCCCTCAGCCCCTGCCTCCTGCAGCACAGCGCCCCCTGCTAAATCCCCAGCCCCTGCCTCCTGCTGCACAGCGCCCCCTGCTGAGCCCTCAGCCCCGGCCTCCTGCAGCACAGCGCCCCCTGCTGAGCCCTCTGCCCCTGCCTCCTGCAGCACAGCGCCCCCTGCTGAGCCCTCAGCCCCTGCCTCCTGCAGCACAGCGCCCCCTGCTGAGCCCTCAGCCCCTGCCTCCTGCAGCACAGCGCCCCCTGCTGAACCCTCAGCACCTGCCTCCTGCAGCACAGCGCCCCCTGCTGTGCCCTCAGCCCCTGCCTCCTGCAGCACAGCGCCCCCTGCTGAGCCCTCAGCCCCTGCCTCCTGCAGCACAGCGCCCCCTGCTGAGCCCTCAGCCCCTGCCTCCTGCAGCACAGTGCCCCCTGCTGAACCCTCAGCCCCTGCCTCCTGCAGCACAGCGCCCCCTGCTGAACCCTCAGCCCCTGCCTCCTGCAGCACAGCGCCCCCTGCTGAACCCTCAGCCCCTGCCTCCTGCAGCACAGCGCCCCCTGCTGAGCCCTCAGCCCCTGCCTCCTGCAGCACAGCGCCCCCTGCTGAGCCCTCAGCCCCTGCCTCCTGCAGCGCAGCGCCCCCTGCTGAGCCCTCAGCCCCTGCCTCCTGCAGCGCAACGCCCCCTGCTGAACCCTCAGCCCCTGCCTCCTGCAGTACAGAGCCCCCTGCTGCCACACTGTGATCAGCAGTGACGGCCAGGGGCCAGCGCCCCCTACTGAGCCTGTTCCCTGCTGCACAGCGCCCCCCTAGCACCACAATGAAGCACTGGGGTTAGCACTATGAGGGGAGCGCACCCCCTATATTCTCCCTCATCCAGTTTGCCTGCAGCACAGCACCCCCTAGGGTATTGAGGCCTGCACTGACTACCAGGGGAAAGTCTGCCCCTTGCTGAGCCCTGTCCCCGCCCTCCGCCCCACACACACTCCCTGCAGCACAGCTATCCTCTTGGCAGGGAGTCCCATATCAGCATAAGAGGATGTGGGGAGAGGGTTACAGATTCACATGTGGGTTGATGGGCTTTGCACTGGGCATGGTGTCCTCAGCAGGGGTGTGTCCTGAAGATGGTGGCAGAGAACATGGGAGGAGGAGCTGGAACATCAGCCCCTCACTATTTGTCTTGTGCTCTGTGGGACTTTCGTAGCAAGCCCCAGCCGGGATCAGACCCATGGTCTGCATAAGCCAGTTGTCTCTCTCCGACAGCTCCCCAGTGCCAGTTGCTTAAGAAAAAGGGGCACTACATTCCCCCTTGTGGTAATTTATGTAATTAGCAGCGTGTCGGAGGAAAGTTTCCTCCCTTGATCTCCCAATAATTAGCGCTTGGAGGCTTAATTAATTATTATCCATTTATATAATTTACACCTTTTTTGTATTCACACCTAATTATCATTGTTCTCATTCTCCACGTGAATGTCTACCTTTACTGCTGTCTCCTGCCAAGCGCTTGGCCGCAGTGTGATCATGCAGCAGTGAGTTCCACAGGTTCACCAGGCTGCCTGCCAACAAAGAATTTCCCACACCGGTTTGGCCGCTTGCAGGCAGGGACTCTCAAAAGCAGTTCACAAATAGGAGTTCAGCCCAGGGACAGGTGAGGGTGGTCATTGTTATCTTGGTTTCACAGTGGGGGAAACAGAGGCCCAGAGCACTGGGGGTGACATGGTGAGTCAGCAGCAGAGCCAAACCAGAAAACAAGAAACTGAAATCACAGCCCCCACCCCGCCCCGCCCCGCCCCCCAGGCTGTTCTAACCATTTCTCCACATCCCCTCACAGACCCAAGAAGAGAAACCCAGGACTCCCAGCCTAGACCCCAGTCCTCTTCCAGAGCTGGAAAAAGAACCCAGGAGTCCTAACTCCCAGTTACCACTTCCCTCCCAGAACTGGGACAAGAACCCAGGAGTCCTGGCTCCTAGCTCTCCCCCCGGCTCTAACGACTAGACCCCACTTCCCTCTCAGACCTGGGACAAGAACCCAGGAGTCCTGACTCCCAGCCCCCACTTGCTCTAACCACTGGACCACCTTGGTAGAGTAAGACCAGGCTAGATGAGAGGAGCCTGGGACCTTACATTCCACCATCATGTCCACCCTCACCCTTCTTACTCCCCTACATCCCCTTCCTAACCTGCCCTGTGCTAAGCCACCGCCTGGCCTGACACAATTCCTCACCAGCAGCTCCAACCTCGCCATTTCGTGACCAGAATAAACTCATTCAGAGGGAATTGTTCCAGCCGCCGCCTGCAAGGCTGAAACGCCACATCCCTGCACCCTATAATAAACGGTTCCTCTCCTGCCATGGTGGTGGGACGTACAGGACGAGGCAGGACTATACTTAAACACACAGCCCTGGCAGAGGAGTTGAAGACTCGGCGAAGGACAGTGGTCGGTCATGCACCGGTGGCCAGCCTCACCCCAGGCTGCCTTCTGGCTAATCCTGGTGCTGATCGTGGGGCTGCCAGTTCCAGGTAAGGGTGCGGTTCATTTATGCACAAAGGCAGCCTTTCTGAGCCCCTCTTGTTTGCTGGCCAGAGTTGCCAGTGCTCATTTCGGACACAAAGGGAGTCTCCAGCTTTGATACGTGGGGAGATCGCCTTGAAAACGCACCGGGGGGTAACTCACAGCTGCCTGAGTTTGAAGAGAGTCTGAGCTGGCACTCTGAGTGGGCGGATCTGCCCCAGGGCATCTTAACAGCTGTCGACTTGATCATGAAAACCTCAACAATGGCTCATTATTTCTCTTGCCAGAAGGGAGAGAGAGCGTAATAAAGAGGGGAGAGATCTACACAATCTTCTCCGAGTGGCAGCTTGTTTTGGGTAGGGTCTACAGTAAATATGGCAGCTGCAGCAGGGACCCCGTGGCTTTCCTTGAGCCGGGAGTTCAGCTGGGCAGAGCCTGGGAAGATGAGACGGGGTGGAAGGGAACCCACGGGGAATCAGGTGCAGGAGCTCTGGGCGGGATTCACGGGGAAGAATTCCTTGGCCTGTGGTTACAGCCCAGGAATGCCAGTGATGCACCATAAACCTGTTGTGCTAATACGAAGCACTGAAGGGCAGACAAGTGCACCCCACCTGTGAAACAGGGTTAATATTCATTTCCTTGTCTGGTCTACTTTGTGAGGCCTTTGGTGAAGTGCCAGTCTCTCGCTGTGTGTCTGTGCAGTGCCTGGCACAACAGGGCCCTGATCTCAGCTGGGGCAGGGACTGTCTCTTGCTGTGTCTGTTCAGTGCCCGGCACAACAGGGCCCTGATCTCAGCTGGGGCAGGGACTGTCTCTCCCTGTGTGTCTGTGCAGTGCCTGGCACAACAGGGCCCTGATCTCAGCCGGGGCAGGGACTGTCTCTTGCTGTGTCTGTTCAGTGCCCGGCACAACGGGGCCCTGATCTCAGCTGGGGCAGGGACTGTCTCTTGCTGTGTGTCTGTGCAGCGCCTGGCACAACGGAGCCCTGATCCCAGCCGGGGCAGGGACTGTCTCTTCGCTGTGTGTCTGTGCAGCACGCAGCACAACGGGGCCCTGATCTCCGTTTGGGTGTGTAGTACCATGGAACAACTATTACTACTAGGCTCTGAAGGTAAGTGCCTGGGAGATATAAGTGTCCAAGGAGGAGCCACGTTAGTCTGTAACGTTGATAACAACAAGTGGTCCTGGGGTACCTTAGAGACTAACCAAAATATTTAGAATCATGAGCTTTCGTGGGTGAAGAAGTGGGTTTTACCCATGAAAGCTCATGCTACTAGATACATTTTTTGTAAGTCTTTAAGGGGCCACAGGATTACTCGTCGTTGGGAAATATAAATGCATCCCAGTTTTCTCCCCAGCCACAGAGAAATGCCATGATTTGCCCTATGTCCCACTGGAATTAAAACCCGGCTCCCCTGGTGCCTTAAAGATAAGACGGGTCCTGCCCTGATTCTCCGGAAGAAGCAGCCCAGAGAATTACACCTCCTGCTCTGTATACCTGCTTATCTTCAAGACAGTTAGAAGCAGATCATGATGCGGAGCGTCACCCAGGGCGGGGAAGCCGTACAAGCTGTTACAGCAATACCCGCCCAGCGAGTGATTCACCACACACGTCGCCGCCTGAGATTTATGACCCCGTTTGGTGTCCCAGTGCAGGAGGCGGGTTGGGGGCAGGGAACTGTTCTGATGTGCCATGTTTGGACAGCACCTCGCGCCCCAGGGCCCTGAGCTGTGCGTGGGACTCTGGCATGGTCCCCCATGCTAGCCCCGGGACCCAGGGTGGCTGGGAGTTACCCCAGGGGCCTGGCTCACGTCATGCAGGGAGGAGGCTTGGGGGAGTGGGGCGGGAAGGACAGAGCAGGGGCAGGGGTTGAGGGAAGGGGTGGAGTGGGGCCTGCAGCGGAAGTATTACCCCAGGCCCCATGCTGGGGGCAGTGAGGGGGTTGCCCCAGGCCCCCTAGGGACGGCACTGGACTCTGGGGCACTATGCTCATACAAATCAAGAATAACAATCGGCCAGCTGGGATTGCTCCGGGCTGGAGCCAGGGATCCCTTGGTGATAACAGGGTGACAGAAGCAGGGAAGAGGAGGCCCAGGGGGGTTATCCAAGGCCAGCAGAGAACTCCCCCCTCCCACTCCCAGGCAGTGTTGACCGCAGTCCTCCAGTGCGGCACTAGAGGGCGCTGTGCTGTGAGGGGCTGGGCAGGAAGATCAGTAGGGGGCGTTATTCTCTGTCAATCAGTGCTGACCGCAGAGCAGAGACTAGCTGGGCCACAAGGGTGCCATTTAAGGAGAAGGTGGGGGGGGGGAGGGTAGGCAGTAGCCCCCCTACAGTGGGAACCCCCCAGATGTCATACTTGAGGCCTGCTTAAAGCTGCAGGCTCTGGCTCCAGAGGCAGTTTTTAACTGCAACAGAGTTTGAACTTAGCCTTTGGGGCAGGAAGTTTGTTATAAAAAGAGGGAATTGGTCATTCAAGTAACTGAAGGATCGTTAGATCAAAATGAAAACATTGGGAGGTACTTAAAAGATGGGGGGGGGGGAGAGTAGGAATGAGTGTTGTGCTGCAGGGTTTTGCCTTTGGGCCACTGTGTTAAACTTATAAATATTCTTTAAAAAGGGGTAAGTAGCAAGGTGGCAAAATTTACAGACACTACAAAACTACTCAAAATAGATATGTCCAAAGCTGACAGCAAAGAGCTGCAAAGGAATCTCACAAAACTGGGTGATCAGGCAACACAAGGACAGATGGAAGTCAGTGTTGATAAAAGCAAAGTAATGCACACGGAAAAATATAATCCCGACTATACATACAAAATCATGGGATCTAAATTAGCAGTTACCACTCAAGAAAGAGATCTCAGAATCATTAACATAAGAAAATAAGAATGGCCATACTGGGTCAGACCAAAGGTCCATCTAGCCCAGTGTCCTGTCTACCAACAGTGGTCAATACCAGATGCCCCATAGGGAGGGAACACAACAGGTAATCCTCACATGATCCCTCTCCTGTCATCCATTTCCAGATAAACAGAGGTTAGGGACACCATCCCTACCCATCCTGGCTAACAGCCATTGATGGACCTAACCTCCATGAATCTATCTAGCTCTTTTTTTTAACCCTGTTAAAGTCCTAGTTTTAACCACATCCTCTGGCAAGGAGTTCCACCAGTTTACTGTGCGCTGCATGAAAAAAAATTCCTTTTGTTTGTTTTAAACCTGCTACCTTATTAATTACATTTGGTGGCCCCTACTTCTTATATTGTGGGAATAAGTAAATAACTTTTCCTTATTCACTTTTTCCACACCAGTCATGATTTTATAGACCTCTATCCAATCCCCCCTTAGTCTCCTCTTTTCTAAGATGAAAAGTATCAGGCTGCGTCTAGACTGGCATGATTTTCCGCAAATGCTTTTAATGGAAAAGTTTTTCCGTTAAAAGCATTTGCGGAAAAGAGCGTCTAGATTGGCACAGACGCTTTTGCACAAAAGCACTTTTTGCGGAAAAGCGTCCATGCCACTCTAGACACGGTTTTGCGCAAGAAAGCCCCGATCGCCATTTTCACCATCAGGGCTTTTTTGCGCAAAACAGTTCTCAGCTGTCTACACTGGCCCTCTTGCGCAAGAGGGCTTTTTCCTGAACAGGAGCATCATAGTATTTGCGCAAGAACACTGACGATCATACATTAGATCGTCAGTGCTCTTGCGCAAATTCAAGTGGCCAGTCTAGACAGCTGGCAAGTTTTTCTGCAAAAGCGACTGCTTTGCGGAAAAACTTGCCAGTCTAGACACAGCCTCAGTGTTTTTAATCTCTCTTCAAATGGCACCTGTTCCAAACCCCTGATCATTTTTGTTGCCCTTTTCTGAACCTTTTCCAATGTCAATATAACTTTTTTGAGATGAGGTGACCACATCTGTATGCAGTATTCAAGATGTGGGCGTACCATGGTTTTAAACAGAGGCAATAACATATTCTCTGTCTTATTCTCTATCCCTTTTTTAATGACTCCTAACATTCTGTTTGCTTTTTTGACTGCCACTGCACACTGAGTGGATGTTTTCAGAGAACTATCCACAATGACTCCAGGATCTCTCTCTTGAGTAGTTGTAGCTAAATTAGTCCCCATCATATTGTATGTAGGTCATTGTGGATCATCCCCCTGAAAACATCTGGTCACTGTGCAGTGGCAGCCTAAAAACTAAAAAGCTACCAGAATACTGGGAATCGATAATGAGACAGAAAATATCATATTGCCTCTATATAAAGTCATCTTATGCCCATATCTTGAAGACTGCATGCAGATTGGTCATCCCATCCAAAAATAAATATATTGGATTTAGAAAAGGTACAGAAAGGGCAACAGGAATGATTAGGGGTAAGGAACAACTTCCATATAAGCAGAGCTTAACAAGACTGGGACTTTTCAGCTTGGAAAATAAATAACTAAACAACGGGGGGATATGTTAGAGGTCTAGAAAATCATGAATGGTGTGGGAAATAGAATAAGGAAATGTGATTTATTCCTTCACTCACATCACACAAGAAGTTCACCCAATTACATTTATAGGCAGCAGATTTAAAACAAACTATTTCTCCACTGTTAACCTGTGGAACTCTTTGCCAGGTGATAGTGGAAAGGCCCAAACCGTAACAGGGTTCCAATAAGGACAAAATGAATTCATGGAGGATGGACCCATCAATGGCTACTAGCCAGAATGGGCAGGGATGGTGTCCCTGCTTCTTTTTGCCAGAAACTAGAAATGGGCAACAGGGGAGGGATCACTTGATGATTCCCTGTTCTGTTCATGCCTTCTGAAGCCCCTAGCATTGACCACTGTTGGAAGACAGGACACTGGGCTAGATGGACCACTGGTCTGACCCAGTCTGGCTGTTCTGATCTTATATAGAGTCCGAATGTGTCCCCTTGGAAACAGGAGTGGGGTCTAGTGGGTTACAGCAGGGAGTAGCAATGGAGCCCAGGAGTCCTGAGAGTGTCTCTGTTACTCACTGAAAAGAGAAAACGAAAGACTTTATATTAAAATTTTAAAACTAACTCGTGTTCCTTAAGTGACTTGCCACATGGTGTCAGAACATGTTAGTGTTAGAGCTGAGCGGGTCTCATATTTATTTACATTTTCATTCCTTTATATAGGTGTTAGATACAGTGCTCCTGTCAGCTAACTCCTACATTATGTGCCCAGGAGAACCCCTCGAGTTTTCTAGTGCCTTAGCAGCCCTAGAAAGAGGCGCAATGTGTGTGTGGGGAGGGTGAATGGAATCTCTTCCCCCTCCCCCACCCCAATTTGCTGCTTGGCTTGTACTGAGCATGCCCAGTAACACAGCTGAAGCCACTGTCCACTGTCTGCTCCCCCATGCTCTCACTCTCTGCCCTCCCCCTATCACGACATGCAGAGGTTGGGACCCACTTCCCCTCCCAAATTTGAAATGCGCCCCTGCTGGGCCGGGAGGGCACTGACCCAAGTGGGGGAAGGCAAAGGCAGGGTGGGGACTTGGAAGGAGAACATGGAGGGGGTGGAATTTATATGAGCCACTCTTCTCATCCTCCCCATCCAGCACATGCCCAGGAAGATCTCCCAGGAGTGACGGCCACTGTTGAGATCCCCACAACTGGCGCTGCCTCCTCCCCTCCGCAGGGCACCATGACCGGAGTCACCAGTTCCCCTCTGCAGGGCGCCATGACCGTAGTCACCAGTTCCCCTCCGCAGGGCACCGTAACCGGAGCCGCCACCTCCCCTCCGCAGGGCACCGTGTCCGGAGCCGCCACCTCCCCTCCGCAGGGCACCGTGTCCGGAGCCGCCACCTCCCCTCCGCAGGGCACCGCGACCGGAGCCGCCACCTCCCCTCCGCAGGGCGCCGCGACCGGAGCCGCCACCTCCCCTCCGCAGGGCACCATGACCGGAGTCACCAGTTCCCCTCCGCAGGGCACCGTAACCGGAGCCGCCACCTCCCCTCCGCAGGGCACCGTGTCCGGAGCCGCCACCTCCCCTCCGCAGGGCACCATGACCGGAGCCGCCACCTCCCCTCCGCAGGGCACCGCGACCGGAGCCGCCACCTCCCCTCCGCAGGGCACCATGACCGGAGTCACCAGTTCCCCTCCGCAGGGCGCCATGACCGGAGTCACCAGTTCCCCTCCGCAGGGCACCGTAACCGGAGCCGCCACCTCCCCTCCGCAGGGCACCATGACCGGAGTCACCAGTTCCCCTCCGCAGGGCGCCATGACCAGAGTCACCAGTTCCCCTCCGCAGGGCACCATAACTGGAGCCGCCACCTCCCCTCCGCAGGGCACCATGACCGGAGTCACCAGTTCCCCTCCGCAGGGCGCCATGACCAGAGTCACCAGTTCCCCTCCGCAGGGCGCCGTGACCGGAGCCGCCACCTCCCCTCCGCAGGACACCATGTCCAGAGATGCCATCTCCCCTCCCGATTCCACTTCATCTGCCCCAGCTCTCACCGCTCAAGACACCACTACGCCTGGCGTAGCCAGCGCAACCCCCTTGGCTCCCAGCATCCCTGATGCCAGCGCAGCCTCTGCCCCCAGCACCACAGCTCCCCCCAAAACCGGTACGGTGACTGCTCGGGTGTGGCCAGGGTGCGCACTGTGCCCACGGCAGTGACATGACAGTGACAGGACACGGCCTCCCACTGCAGCTCCCTTCCCAAGGGTGTGGGGCCCTGTCCTGTCACTCACACACAGCGCTGGCAAGACTTTATTGAACGGTCTCACCCATATCTCCAGGGCGCTCCCAGATCTCCCAGAGCCACTCACGGCCATGGCTAGTGATGGCTGGGTGGAGCTGTAGGTGAAAATAGTCTCTTCGTCAAATGGCTGGTGTGAATTGGATATAGTTCCACTACGTCAATGGGGCCAGATCCCAGCTGGTGTGAATGGGCCACAATTCCACTGTGTCAATGGGGCCAGATCCCAGCTGGTGTGAATGGGCCACAGTTCCATTGAGTCAATGGGGCCAGATTCCAGTTTGTGTGAATGGGCTACGGTTCCATTGGCATCAGCATGGCCAGATCCCAGCTGGTGTGAAGTAGTGGCAGTAGTAGACTGTTATCCTCCAATGGGTGAGTCGCAGTAAGGGCTGTGGCTCAGTTTACCAGTCTGTTCCTTTTTCTCTTGCTGAACAGTGATTGCAGAGGAAATGTTTCTGGCCCTGCTATATAGAATTGGCCCTTTCTCTCTCTTGTCCCCAGCCTCAGCCGCCAGCGGACTGCCATATTGGGCCATCATCCTCATCTGCTTGGCTGTTGCCTTTGTCCTCCTCGTGCTGCTCTTCCTCCTGTGGGTTGTAAGTATCTGAGCTGTGGTGGGAGGGGGATTCCCTACAACCAGTGCTTTTTTTGTTAAAAAAAAAAAAAAAAAGTGCCAGTACTCCAGGGGAAAAGTTGTTGAGGAAAAAAAAAAGCCGGGGTGGGGCCGGCATTGCCATTTTAAGAGATGTGGCCCCTTTAAGACACCTGGCCCAGCCGACTGTTAGACATTTGCATAGAGAGGTGCTGGTACATTCCGTTCTTTCCAGGCAAGCTCTGACTGGAGGTGCCGGTACTGTGCACCGGGCAGTACCGTCACAAAAAAAGCATTGCCTACAACCCTCATTCCATGAGGGTTAAGGGACTTGTTGGAATAGCACTTTATTTCAAAATTAGACCAAAATAAGATGAGCAATTTGCGTAGCTCAAATTGTATATCTTATTTCGACCTACGGGTGCAGCATAGATGCTGAGTGACTCCGGTGTGAATCCAGAGTGACTCCACTGATGTCAATGGAGTTGGGGCTGGATTCTGATCTCAGTAACCCTGTATAAATCCAGAGTGACTCCACTGATGGAGTCAGGGCTGGATTTTGATCTGAATCTGGAGTGACTCCAGTGAATCGCGGTGGAGTCAGGGCTGAATTCTCATGTAAATTTGACTGGGGGTAAATCCAGAGGAACCCCAACACACCCAGTAGAGTCTGAGCTGGTTTCTTATCTCAGTCACACAAAAATCCACTGACTCCAAAGGATATATTACAGTTTATTGTGTCACAGCTGTTTTCAATAACACATTATGGCCCGTAATCACTTACTTGGTAGACCTGGGTGGAATACTGGCCTTACTTACACCGGTGTAAATACACTAATTTCTTTGGAGTCACTCCAGATTTGGAGTGGGGTTACTGAAATCAGAATCTGCCTCTGACTCCAGAAATTGCAGGGGGGGGGTCATTCCAGATGTACACCATGAAATCAATATCCAGCTCCTGATTCTATTGACATTAGTGGAGTCACTCCGGATTCTTCAAGATCAGAATCCAGCCCTGAGATTCCATTGACATCAGTGGAGGGATTCCAGATTCACATTGTGGTCAATAAGTTCAGAATGCAACTGTTGATATTAGTGGAGTCACTCCACAGTCACATTGTGGTTACTAAGATCAGAATCCAAGATGGGTGGGGGGCACTCCAGATTGACACTGGGGTCACTAAAATCAGAATCCATCCCTGACTCCACTGATATTAGTGGAGTCACTCCAGATTCACACCGGGATCACCAAGATCAGAATCCAGCCCTGACTCCATTGACATTAGTGGAGTCACTCTGGATTCACAACCAGAGCCACTTTGAGACTAGAATCCAGCCCTGATTCCACTGACTCTCTTAGCCTGGCCCCATTAATGAACCAGGTCTCCCTGTCTTGTTTCAGATCCCAAGATGCCCGCTGAAAAAACGTACCCAACCAACCACCTACTTTGCTCACAACAAACACGGTGCGACAGAGTCTGGCATAGAGCTAGAGAACTCGTGAGGGAACTGGAGACACAGGCGAGGAGGAAGCGGGGAGCCCAGTAGAATGAGAGAGGGATGCAAAAACCTATCGACACTGCACATGGGAAATCTACTCTGAGCTTCTCCCCTCCCCCACACAGACTCATTCCTCCAGTTATGGGGCAGGTCAACATATTTAAAAAGAGGCACCTCCCACTCGGCTCATTCAGGAATTGGTGTCTAATGCCCTTACATATTAGAGATTACAGACTGGGGATAAAAAGAATGAGCGTTATGCATTTAAATTCCAGAGAGTTTGGGATTAGTGCACACAGATTGAAAGTAACGGGTGATATGTGTTTTAATCCCTTACGCATTAGAAATTAGGGACTAAAATGATTGTCCTTACAAATTGGAAATAGGGATGAGTGAATAAAATTAATGGGATTATGGGTCCACATCCATAAGGAACTAAAATGAATGGGTGTTATGCATCCAAACATGGTAGATAGTAGGGAGTGAAATTAGTGGTGTTATGTGTCCAAATCCCTTAGATATCAGGAAACAACATGTAGTCCTGTGGCACCTTAAGGCGCGTCTACACAGCAGGGCTAAAGTCGAAATGAACGACGCAACTTGAGCTACGTCAATTGCATAGCTGAAGTCGAAATAGCTTAATTTGGCTTTTGGCGCTGCCTACACAGCAGGAAGTCGAAGAATATTCTTCCTCTGACTTCCTTTACTCCTCGTGAAATGAGGATTACAGGGGTCGGAGTAGGCAGTCCTCCAGCTCACCATTATTTCAACATTATAAGTGGGCTGTGCCCATGAAAGCTCATGATACCATCTACATGTTTTGTTAGTCTTTAAAGTGCTACCAGACTATTTGTTGTTTTTTAAGGCTTTTTTTGTATAGCCGTGGACTAGGCTATTTTGGAATGTCAGTTATTCCGAAATAATTCTGTTGTGTGTAGACATAGCCTTAGAGACTAACAAAAATATATAGTATATAGTATCATAAGCTTTCTTGGGCAAAACCCGCATCTTCACATGCTGAGCTGGAGTGGAAATCAGGAATTGAAATGAACAGGTGTTATGTGTCTAGATCCTTCAGCATAGCTATTAGGGATTGAAATTAATGATTATGCATCTAATCTCTGTAGAAATTAGTGTTTATATATTAGGTATAATATATTGGAGATTTATGTGTCTAAGTCCTTTGTTGATTAAAGATTAGCAGTTAAGCATGAGTGATCAAAAGCAATAGGATGAAGTTTCTAAACACCCTGGGGTAGGTGTTAATTAGAGGTAGGTGGTTCAGAAGTAAGAGGTTTATGTCTCTGAACTCTTGAGAGATTAGTTATTCACAGTCAGGTAGGAGCAAGGAAAATGAATGGGCAAAATGTGTCTAAATTCTTTGGCCGTCAATGAAAACCTCAGCGTTGCACGTTTGCCAAAGACTGAGCTATTTACCAGCACAGCCACTGCAAGAATTGTAGGAATGCCACTCACGTACGTAGAACATTAAACAGGTGAAGTGTTATCCTCTTGTGGATTAATTCAAGTTCTCTTCCCAGTTCTGTGTGGAAACAATTATCGCTAAAGTCAAGCGTGTAATTATTTTGGTGGTTCTTGTGTGCAACAGGTGTACTTTTCTCACAAGAGAGCTGCACGGGTTCTTCCTGGAATGAGTGCTGGTAAACCTCTCTGAATGCCAAGCGAAGAAATGTATCTGAGGACATCAGGCATTTCGGGGGCTGCTGATGTGGCCCCCACTGAGCATGGTCGGATCATGCAATGCCAGCCTGGAAAATGGAAACCCACCTAAACGACACCGGTGTCTTTGCAGGGAAGAAAATTGCAGGAGCTGGTCGCAAAGGACAAACATACAGCTGGGATCCAATTTGCAACCCAGGACACCGGTGATGCATAGGAACCGTTCAGTGCACAAGGAACAAAGCACAGCTTGAATTTCTCTAGTCTGGCACCCTCAGGACCTCACTGGTACCGAACCAGAGAATTTCTCGAGCTATGGGAGGTCAATTCCGTCTAGCAGCATCACCAACACTTCTACTGTTTGCTGGGCTCTTAGAAGACATTAGGGCCAAATTAGAGCTAAAGAACAGCACAGAATACTAAGAGTCAGGAGTGGTGGCTGTAAACAAACTTTGTGGGACGGTGGGAAACTTGGCCACACCCATGATCAGTGGACATCTGGCTAACTAACATCATGCTGGACCACAGAGGTTGCCAGACCAGAGAGTGCTGGACTAGAGAGGTTCAACCGGTCGTTACGGCACAGCAGTAGGCTGGGAATGAGCTACTTTAGTCAGCTGGTTGGGAAGCAAGGAGGGAACCACCTCCTAGCTAAAGAGAACAAAAGGGAGGGGTGGAGCATGACCCATCCCATAATTCTCTGGGTCACCTCGGTAACCCCCCACCCCCGTGACCACTTTTCTGTTCCTCACTCCTGAGCTCAAAGAGCAATCGTCTTGGTTGGGTGAGCAGTGGGGGGAGACCCATTCCCACACGGTTACTTACTTTCTCCCATGCCAGTCATGATTGTATAGGCCTACAGCATATCCCTTCTTAGTCTCCTCTTTTTCAAGTGGTAAAGCCCTGGTTTTATTCACCTCTCCTCCCATGGGAGCTGGTCTATACCCTTAATCATTTATGTTCCCCTAGCCCCTTAGCCAGCCAGTGCCCAAGCCTAGGTTTGAGCAAAAAGGCCTCATTTCCCACTTCCTTTTCCAACTCATTTGAGGATGATTAAGTCCTTTAATTTGTCACCACGTATACTACTCCACCGCCTGCAAACCATCACCCAGTGGGACCTACTCCCCTGAAGAGACCCTGTCTCAGACCAGAACTCTCTGGCCAGCCCCTCCTGGCTTTTATTTGCTCATTTCCCAAATGGAATTTTCAGCTTAAAAATGATTCAAAATGCAGCGAGGCCCAGCAAGATCTGTGAACACAGATGGACTTTTGTCACTGCCCTCATCTTGGAGAAGGGACAATCTCTTTGTTCCATGTTCGTACAGGGCTTGGCACGAGGCCCTGACCACAGCTGGGGCAGGGACTGTCTCTTGCTGTGTGTCTGTGCAGTGCCTGGCACAATGGGGCCCTGATCTTAGCTGGGGCAGGGACTGTCTCTCATTGTGTCTGTGTATCACCCAGCACCACAGGGCCCTGATCTCAGCTGGGGCAGGGACTGTCTCTTGCAGTGTGTCTGCGCAGTGCCCAGCACAACAGGGCCCCAGTTTGGCTGAGGCCGGTAGGCATCACAATAACAATTTTCTTTTTCTTAAATAAGTGAGCGATCAGATAATGACATACAACAGCACATGTATATATGATCCTGGTGCCACAATTTTGGATTTTGGTGGAATGAAAAGTCACTGCGGAGACACAAACCGTTCTGAGAATGACAGTGTGCAAGAATGAAAATTCCAGGACAGATTCTAAAATTGTGTACATTCACTCCCTAATCTCTAATCCCTCTTTAAATCTGTAATCCACAGCATGTGCTAACTGTATCTAATCCTTCTAATCTTCTACTTCTAATCCCTTCTATTTAATAAATAATCCCTCATTCTTAATCTCTGGTCCAGAATCGAATCCTTTGCCTCAAATTGTCTAATTTTCTGTCTGAACATTGTCGAATCTCTCAACCTGCAACACTTACACCTAATCTTTTGTCTCTAATACCCAATCTCCACAAACTGCTCCGTGCTGCTGGGAAATTTATAGAACACTAGAACTGGAAGGGACCTCATACGGTCATCAAGTCCAGTCCCGTGGCAGCGTGGGGAAGACTGCACTACCCTGCCTTACCACAGTGCGGATCCCTAACAAGCAAAACCCAGGCCTGTCTCAAGTCTGGTGCATGTAAGCACACAGGCAAGGCTTGGTTTAGGGAAACCATCAGAGCCAAGAATTGTTTTGCATAACAATGCAGATTAAGCAAGGTACGAGAGACCATGTCAAGAACACATGACAAACAACCTTGGACTGTACTTCTGTTTCTGATAAGCAAAAATTACAGATGTAGCCATGAAACTGTCAACTACTCATATAGTTTTGAGCAGGATGTACCCCAAATAGGGCATTGGGCATTTTATGTATCCTACATAATACAGAAGTCAATTGGTAAATATTATTAGAACTACCAAGTCTCACTTTGCTATAAAATGAGCTTAGTAAGAACAATCGATGGGAGGGAATGGCCAGGATTCACACACATCCTGCTCGACGTAACTAGAAGTAAACAGACCCTTCACACCAGCGACCCCAGTGCATGGCGTTCCATAGTGTGGGAATCAAAAGGACCACGACCTCCTGCCTGGCACTGTAGGTAGCATACAGGTGAAGTGTCAGTGAACTAGGCTTTATTACTGTATTATAGTAGATTTTCTGTTAACTGCTTTTGCATTGCTTTGCACTGTATTATTTGCTTTAGAATTTATAGCATTTAAGGTTTGAATTGTGTAGTCATTGTTTTTAAGGCTTGTAAAACTTAAACAACTGTATTAACTGCTTAAAGCTTGCGATATGAAAGTAGTTAAGTAGCCCTGGAGTGTCCTGGTTTCCCTTGCATCTAAAATAAATCAAACCACACGACAGGCAGGACCAAGCACTGTCTAGATCATCCCTGACAGGTGTCTGTCCAACCTGTTCTTAAATATCTCCAGTGATTAATATTCCTCTCGAGGCAATTTATTCCAGTGTTTCACCACCCTGACAGTTAGGAAGTTTTTCCTCATGTCCAACCTAGTTCATAATTCCCAGACAAACACAGGCTAGGGACACCTGGCTAATAGTCATTGATGGACTAAGCCTCCATGATCTAGTTCTTTTTTGAACCCTTCACAACATCCTCTGGCAAGGAGTTCCACAGGTTGAGAATTAAAGTAGAAACTCCTAAAGGACACTGAGGGTATGTCTACACTACAGAGTTTTTCCGAAAAAAAACCTCACTTACGTCCACACTGCAATCGTGTTCTTTTGAAAAAACATCAAAAGAACAGAGGGGTTTTTCCAACGTTGGTAAACTTCTTTCTACGAGGAAGAAGCCTTTTTCCGAAAGAGCTCTTTCGGAAAAAAGTGTGTGTAGATGGGGACGAGGGAGTTCTTTCAATAGAAGAGGAAAAAGCACAGGTGCCCTGGTGGCCATTCCATCCATAGTAATTAATCACAGCTTACGTGCGAGAGAGCGTCCATTCAGTGTTGATGCTATCTATCGAAAAAGCAGATCGCTTTTTCGATGTGCTTTGGCAGGGTGGACTCTCTTTTTCAGATCAGATCTATTCTGGAAAAGCTTCCTCTGAAAGAAGCCTGCAGTCTAGACATAGCCTGAGTGTTATCATCTCATTTTGCAGTGGCTGGGAATCAAACCCAGGTCAACTGCATGGAAGGTAGCTACATTTACCACTATAAGACTAATGCAGCTGCCTTGCCTTAATATTACAGGCTCCATCATCTAACCTTGGATCTGGAGGGGCTGGAGTTATGGGCTCCCTCATTTACCTTTGGAACCAGAGAGACTGGCGTTAGACTCCATCATCTAGCCTTGGATCTGGAAGGATTCCCTACACATTTCTGATATGGGGGGTGGAATCAGGAACCGATCTTCCCCGGGAAGAAGATGCCGGGGCCCTCTTGCCCCCAGTAGCGGAGCTGTTAATCCAGAGTGATGGCAAAGTTGCTGAAGTCAGGGCTGGACTCTGATCTCAGTGGCCCTGGTGTAAAACCGGAGTGCTATTGTCAACAGAATCGGGGCTGGACTCGGAAAAGGGAATCACCAAGTGATCCCTCTCCTGTCATCCATTCCCAGCTTCTGACCAACAGAGGCTAGGGACACCTGGCTAATAGCCATTGATGGACCTAACCTCCATGATCTAGTTCTTTTCTGAACCCTGTTAAAATCCTGGCCTTCACAACATCCTCTGGCAAGGAGTTCCACAGGGTCCAGAGTGGCTGCCCTCCCACTCCTTTCTACTGTTATTAGGTGTGGGTGGGACGGGATCTGGGGGCATGTTGCCAGATTTCCACCCTCTGATGGGAAAAGAGGATGGGGAAGCCTGGTAGAGACAGCAGCTGAGTGCCCCATTAGACAGAAGGAATGGGAAGGCTCTGGGCTAGGATTAGGGACTCATCTGGGCTTTGGTTTCTATTCCCTCGGGGTACCACTCCCCTGCTCAAATTAGCCTCTGCTGACTTCATGGCACTTTCATTTCACACGCACGCATGGGTGTTTCTCTCACCCTCCCCTTCCACCCACACTCAACCAGCCTGTGCCGTACCTGGCTCCAACCTCACCGCTCGCTTGACTTTTTTCCAAAGCAGTGTCTCTCCAATCCAGGCATGCACGGGCCCCTCCCAGGACAAAAGTAGCCCCAGATCAGCAGGCGGAGTGGGGATGGGTGGGGGCCCGGCCATCCCGTTCCAGAACTGAGCGGCACCACCTGCGATTGCTCCTGGCCGCGTGCCATGGCAGGATGAAAGCCAGTAGCCTTCCCAGCTCCCTCGCAGGCCTCTAGCGTCTCTCTCTGGCTCATCCTCCGCGTGTTTACCCCATTGCCATACCAATCAAATATTTTGCTCTGAGTCAAACACACATACACACACACACGTTTCTCTGTACTTTTAACCCCATCGCTCAACCCTACGCGCCTACTCATGGGTTAAAGTTCACACGTTCCTCTCCAAAGTGCGCAGCCCGTCTCCCAGTGGGAAATCAAGATGTGTAATCGCTGCTGAGTCCTTTAAAAACACCCAGGTGCACCAGGATACTGGCGGGTAATCATCAGGCAATCAAGCACAAAGGAGAAGGCAGGGACTGATGTGAAAAGGCAGAAGGAATTCGACTGGCCAACAAAGAAAGAATTAATCCGGCAAAGAAAGCCGCTACCACAGGCAGTCACCTAATCTCTGTAACGTGAGACATGTTTTTATTTATAGTAAGTTAAACAGGCTGTTCATTTCAAGTCACTTATTTACACACACACACACACACACAAACGCACTTCCAGAACTAAAACCATAAGAATGGCCATGCTGGGTGAGACCAAAGGGCCATCTAGCCCAGTGTCCTCTCTGCTGACAGTGGCCAATGCCAGGTGCCCCAGAGGGAGTGAACAGAACAGAGGATTATCAAGCAATCCTTCACCTGTCACCCATTACCATCTTCTGACAAACAGAGGCTTGAGACACCATCCCTGCCCATCCTGGCAAATAGGTATTGACAGACCTATCCTCCACAAATTGATCTAGTTCTATTTTGAACCCTGTTATAGTCTTGGACTTCACAACATCCTCTGGCAAGGAGTTCCGCAGGTTAACTGTGCATTGCATGAAGAAAAACTTCCTTTTGTGTGTGTTTAAACCTGTTGCCTATTATTCAATCTGCTGACTATTATTAAAGTCATTTAAAAGGACTAAAACAATTAAAAACTGATTCTTACATCTTCTGTGGGGTCCCCGCCCATTTTCTTCATTTCGTTCAGCAGACTAGCCAGTCAGATCCAGCTATTCAGCGGGTGGAAATAGTTCAGGTTTGGGGCTATGCGGCTCATTTGCACCTGCTCAGGATCTGGCCCAGAGAGTCAAAGTCACCATGGTGTGACTCTATTTTGACTGCTGGACACTGGGAATTTCTAGTCAGTTTCAGAGTCACCCCTGGTCAGTTTCAGATTTAACCAATCAGAGTATTGCGGCCAGATGTTCACACGCATTTTGATCCCTAACATCGGTAGGACAGGGGCTTGAATGCCTTTGAAAAATCTGGTCTGTTGATTTCCAGTCGCGGGAAAAGCAATTCCTAGACCTCATTCCCGTTTTCCCTGTGAGCCACGCCGCCGCCACGAAAGCCAAGCTTTGTCCAAGCAAAACCTTTGCAGAGGCAAAATGTGTTTGGGCCTGCTACTGTCTAGCACTCTGATAACTAATCACATCTCTGGAGACTAATTGTTTCAGAAGGAAGCAATTTACAAAGGTCAGATCATTCAAATAAGGCCCAAAATAGCAGCAGGTGACGTAAAAATGCACGCCTAACTGTTATCCTCACTGTGCATACCTTCACTGTGCTATTTATTCACCCATCCATCATCTCTCTGTTTCACGATAGCACCTAACTACCCTCACTTCTATGCCCTGCGTATCTAGCTAAAACACTTAAGTCAAACATTGCTGATTCATTCCACCGGCTTTTTTTGTAAGCCAGCGTGCAGCACCTGATCTCTACCAAACCGGCAGGGCATTAAAAAAAAAATTATTTTGCTTCTCTTTGGCATTATCTTAACCGCAGCCTCGCCCTTCCCCTGATAAGGATTTTTGTCTGCCTTCATCACAGAGGGCTTGACCCAGCCACTCAAGGGTGTTAATAACGTTAGTTACTGCTCAGAGCCTGGCCCCTTAGGTACACTTTGCAGGATGAGGGGAAAGATTGTCATGACACAGGGGCATAAGAACACCAAAAAGGCGTGTTCTGATTATATACCGCTAGAAAACGTCACTTGGGGAATGACGTCTGGAGGGAGATAGCAGAAAGCCTTTAAAAAGCAGGGCTTTGACCCACCAGCCATGGATCACGCTTTCTACAGCACCGCGATGGGTCGTGTCTGGACAGCGCCTGGTGTCCCTTTGTGGATTTTCTTGGGGATCATGGTTTTTTCGCTCCTCATGACAGGTAAGGGCTTATGGCATTTTTTAACCATCAGAATGAGCGAGATCATCTGCCGATGTTGATTTATGCCCGCTGGGGGCCGAGGCTGATTGCAATCAAATCAAGTATGTCTCCAATTGACCATTGAGTCAGGTTCAAGTAGGACTGATTTTCACCAGTGTGGGGAATCTATTCCAGTAACGAGACTTTAGGTGACATATGGTCTTTGATCTGAGCATCCCAAAATGGGTCACTGTGGAACTCCTTGCCAGATGATGTTGTGAAGACCAAGTCTTTAATGGAATTCAAAAAAGAGCTAGATAGATTCATGGCGGATAGATCCATCAATATTTATTAGCCAGGATGGGTAGGAATAGTGTCCCTAGCCTCTGTTTGTCAGAGGCTGGAAATGGGTGACGGGAGAGATCACTCGATGATTCCCTGTTCTGTTCATTCCCTCTGAGGCGTCTGATATTGGCCACTGTCAAAGACAGGATATTGGGATAGATGGACTTTTGGTCTGACCCAGTACAGCTGTTCTTATGTTATCTTTTGTCACTGTTATTATCCATAATGTACAGAATGAGGAAACTGAGCCACAGAGAAGCCAGTGGCAGGAGGAGAACCTAGGAGTCCAGGCTCCCTCCTCCATGCTCTCAGGACTACCTACCAGACCCAAGGATAGTCAATTTCTTCATCTCACTTTTCCCGTCTGTAACGTACCAATAATTATCCTTCCCTCATCACAGTGTCTCTCCCACCAACCTACCCGTGGGCGTAACAGCGGAGACTTTCAAATCTAAATTTAGGAGCCCAACTTCCAGGAAAAGTCAATATGTTTAGCTCCTTTTGGATCCCTTGGAAACACAGTAGGGACGCTGCCAAGTGAACCCACCTGCCCCAGTTCCTAGATTTACTAGGCAAGAGATAATCTCTAGGTGCTCACATGGGCATTTGAGCTTTTTTCAGATCCACATTTTGGAATGGTCTAAGGTGTGGACCTGGGGTTTTACTAAGTGACCCTTCAAATCAGAGTGGGGGTTCAGTCAAATACGATTCACAACCAGATCCACAGTTCCCAATGAGTGTCCTCAAAAGGACATTTTGCAACAACCGTCTTGTGGGTGATGCGCAGGAGAGGGAGTCACGGCCCCCGGACCCCATTCCCAGTGCTAGAAGGACAGTAGGGTCTAGTGGTTAGAGCAGAGGGAATGGAGATTGAGGACTCTTGCATGCTAACCTCCGCGTCAAGGCTGAGAGTCATTGATTCCTGCTTGTGCCGCTTCTTTTCTCCGTTAACGTGGCCCCTTTTCTATTCCCCTATGTGGAAAATGGTGCTAATATTTTGTACTTGCCTCACCAGGGACATGGGCAGAGGATTCAGTTGCAAAGAACTTTCAGAGAAGGGCAACTAAAATGATAAGGGGTTTGGAACGGGTCCCATATGAGGAGAGATTAAAGACACTGGGACTTTTCAGCTTGGAAAAGAGGAGACTAAGGGGGGATAGGATAGAGGTCTATAAAATCATGAGTGGTGTGGAGAAAGTGAATAAGGAAAAGTTATGTACCTGTTCCCATAATATAAGAACTAGGGGCCACCAAATGAAATTAATGGGCAGCAGGTTTAAAACAAATAAAAGGAAGTTCTTCTTCACACAGTGCGCAGTCAGTCTGTGGAACTCCTTGCCAGAGGAGGCTGTGAAGGCTAGGACTATAACAGGGTTTAAAAGAGAACTAGATAAATTCATGGAGGTTAAGTCCATTAATGGCTATTAGCCAGTATGGGTAAGGAATGGTGTCCCTAGCCTCTGTTTGTCAGAGAGTGGAGATGGATGGCAGGAGAGAGATCACTTGATCATTACCTGTTTGATTCACTCCCTCTGAGGCACCTGGGATTGGCCACTGTCGGCAGACAGGATACTGGGCTGGATGGACCTTTGGTCTGACCCAGTCTGGCCGTTCTTATGTTCTTATTTTATGTTCTTAACGGTGGATGGGGGGGAAAAAAAGACATCACAAGGGATTACTTAATCCACTGGGTTGACAGTGAATGAATTGCTAGAGTCTGATGAATAGCTCCATCGTCACGCACTGGTTGTTTTTGTTAGAATTTCACCCTTGGCTGGTCAGGAAACAAAGGCTCTGTTTCTAATTGCCCGTTCTTGTATTGCTGTAACACCGGCTGGGATTGGGGCCCCATTGGGCTGGGCACTGCACAGACACAGTTACAGTCCCTGTGCCAGCTGGGATCAGGGCCCCATTGTGCCAGGCACTGCTCAGACACACAGCGAGTGACAGTCCCTGTGCCAGCTGGGATCAGGGCCCCATAGTGCTGGGCGCTGCACAGACACACAGCGAGAGACAGGCCCTGCCCCAGCTGGGATCAGGGCCCCATGGAGCAAAGAGATCGTCCCTTCCCCAAGATAAGGGCAGTGACGTCCATCCATTTTCACGGATCTTGCTGGGCCTCACTGCATTTTAAAATATTTTAAAGCTGAAAATCCATTTGGGAAATGAGTAAATAGAAGCCAGCAGGGGCTGGCCAGAGAGTTCTGGTCTGAGACAGGGCACCGGCAGGGGAGCAGCTCCCAGGTGATGGTTTGCAGATGGTGGAGTAGTATATGTGGTGACACATGAAAAGGACTTGACCATCCCCAAATTAATTGGAAAAGGAAGAGAGAAATGGGGCCTTTTTTGCTTAAGCCTAGGCTGAGGACACTGGCTGGTTTAGGGGTTAGAGCAGTGGTTCCCAAACTTTTCGGCATCGTGCCCCCTTTTTGATTTTTGAAAAACCCTCACGCCCCCCCACCCCAAAAAATAGCAGCAAAATTTGTTGAGGGGGGAAAAAAGGAGGGAACTGACCGGGCAGCAAAACTTGATTGAGGGGGGAGGCTGGGTCGCGCCTCCCCCCCCTGGAATTTCTTCACAGCCCCCCTGGGGGGCACGCCCCCCCAGTTTGGGAACCCATGGCTTAGAGGAACATAAATGATTAAGGGTATAGAACAGCTCCCATGGAAGGAGAGATTAAGAAGACATTCACTTTTCAGCTTGGAAAAGAGATGACTAAGAGGGGATATGATGCAGGTCTATAAAATTATAGGGTGGAGAAAGTAATTAAGGAACAGTTATTCACTTTGCTCCCATACCACAAGAATTAGGAGTCAACCAAATGAAATGACTAAGCACAGAGAAGCCAGTGGCAGGAGGAGAACCTAGGAGTCCGGGCTGCCTCCTCCCAGGGATTAAAACAAACAAAAGGAAGTATTTCTTCACACAATGCGCCGTCACCTGCAGAACTCCTTGTCAGAGGAGGTTGTGAAGGCCAGGACTTCAACAGGGCTTTCAAAAAAGAGCTGGATAAATTTATGGAGGTTAGGTCCCTCAATGGCTGTTAGCCAGGACAGGCAGGAATGGAGTCTCGAGTCTCTGTTTGTCAGAAGCTGGGAATGGGTGATGGGGGAGGGATTACTTGATGACTCCCTGTTCTGTTCACTCCCTCTGGGGCACCTGGCATTGGCCATTGTCAGCAGACAGGACACTGGGCTGGATAGACCATTGGACTGACCCAGTCTGGCCAATCTTATGTTCAAAGGATCAACGGAGAGATGGTTTGGAGACCTCTGATTCTATTCCAGTGCGGGGCAGCAGCAGCCAATAAACGTTCTGTGGACTGTATGGTCGGCACTAGGGTGCGAGCAACCAATGAAGGAGCTTTCCTCCTTCGTTTCTGAGCCGTCTGCTTGACCAGCATGGGTGGCAGGGCCGTATGGCCAACAAGGTCACTACCCGTTGTCCTTAGATGTGTTCTGGGTGGAGCAGTCTCCTTGTGACGGGAAATACCCCTCAGCAGGGCAGGGTCAGGGAGAAAGGAGGCAAGAGGTGGATGTAGGGAAGCAGTGGGCTGGGACCATGCAGTGAAAACAGCGCAAGGGGCCAAGCAAAGGTCTTAGCTCCCGAGCGGAGCCACCAAGAGCAAAGTGGAGTGAAGACAGTAGAGGGGGAAGCCGAGCCCTGCTGGGAGAAAGATTCCGATGGGCATCACCCGGCTGCTGTGTAAACCCGCTGCCCTTCTCCCTTTCCGCAGGGGCAACGTCCACCACGACAGGGAACCCAACCACAGCCGGCACAAGCACCAGCACCACTGCCAATTCAACTCCCACCGTGAGCCCAACCTCTGCTCCCAACGCCGCTGGCAGCACAGACCCCAGCACACTGGCCACAACAGCCTCCAACTCAGCTTCCAGTGAGAGCCCCGGTGTCCATCCCACCTCAACGCCCGGCTCCACTGCCTCCTCGACCCGCAGCTCCCCTGACACCTCAGCCCACAGCTCCCCTGACACCTCAGCCCACAGCTCCCCTGAGACATCAGCCCCCAGCTCCCCTGACATGTCAACCGCTAGGACTGCACCCACCTCGACCTCCAGCTTCACATCCAGCTTAACCCCCCGTTCTACAGCCACCTCAACTTCCAGCCCCATAGACACTACGACCCACAGCTCAGCTACCACCTCGACCACGAGCTCCCCTGACACCTCAACCCCCAGCTCCCCTGATACATCAACCCCCAGATCTCCTGAAACCATCCCAGTAACCTCTACCTCTACCACAAACCCCAGCTCCCCAGCCACCACAACACAGAATTTGAATCAAACCACTGCCACAATCCTCAGCTCAACCCCATCCGCAATGCAGAGTTTCTCCCCTGCCATGACCAAATTCACACCCCCCACTACAACATCCCTCACCTCCACTGTTAATGCAATTACCAGCTCGACTTCCATCACGACCGATAATTCCACCCCCACCTCAACCTCCAGTTCCACTCCCATCGCCACCAATAACTCCACCCCCACCTCAACCCACAGCTCCACTCCCACCACGACCAATAAATCCGCCCCATCTTCAACCTCTAGCTCCTATACCACCACGATGGATAACTCCACCCCCACGTTGACCTCGAGCTCCGCTCCCACCAGAGCCGATAACTCAAACCTCACCTCAAACTCCAGCCATGCTCCCACCACAACCCCTAACTCCACCCCCAACTCAAACTCCAGCTCCACTCCCTCCACGACTGATAACTCCACCCCCACCTCAAACTCCAGCTCCACCGCCAGCACAACAGATAACTCTGCCCCCATCTCAAACTCCAGCTCCTCTCCAACCATGACTGATAACTCCACTGCCACCTCAACCTCCAGCTCCACTCCCACCAGTACCGAGAACTCCACCCCCAACTCAACTTCCACCTCCACGCCCACGACTACCGATAATTCCACCCCTACGTTAACCTCCAGCTCCACTGCCACCATGACTGATAACTCCACCACCACTTCAACCTCCACCTCCGCTCCCACGACTGCCAATAACTCCACCCCCACCTCAACCTCCAGCTCCACCCCCACCAGTACCAAGAACTCCACCCCTACGTCAAACATTACCTCCACTCCCACCACGACTGATAACTCCACCCCCACCTCAACCTCCAGCTCCACTCCCACCACAACCGATAACTCCATCCCCACCTCAGCCTCAAGCTCCACTCCCACCATGACTGATAACTCCACCCCCACCTCAACCTCCAGCTCCAGTCCCACCACAGCCGATAACTTTACCCCCACCTCATCCCACAGCTCCACTCACACCATAACCGATAACTCAACCCCCACCTCAACCTCGAGCACGGCTCCCGCTATGACTGATAATTCCACCCCCACCTCAACTTCCAGCTCCGTTCCCACCACAACCGATAACTCCACCTCCACCTCAACTTCCAGCTCCACTACCGCTATGGCCGAAAACTCCACCCCCTTCTCAACCTCCAGCTCCCCTCCCACCATGACTAACAACTCCACCCCAACCTCAACCTCCAGATCTACTCCCACCAAGGCCAATAACTCCACCCCCACCTCAACCTCCAGCTCCACTCCCACCACCAGCGATTACTCCACCCCAGCCACAACCTCCAGCTCCACTCCCACCACTACCGATGACTCCACCCCCACCTCAAACTCCACCTCCGCTCCCATCATGACTGATAACTCTTCCCCCAGGTCAACCTCCAGCTCCACTCCCAGCACGACTGAAAATTCTACCCCCACCTCATCCCACAGCTCCACTCCCACCATAACCGACAACTCAACCCTCACCTCAACCTCCAGCTCTGCTCCCACCACAACCTCTAACTCCATCCCCAACTCAAACTCCAGCTCAGCTCCTGCCACCACCATTTCAACCTCCAGCTCTGTTCCCACCACCACCAATAACTCCACCCCTACCTCAACCTCCAGCTCCACTCCCACCACAACCAATAACTCTACCCCCACAAAATCCCACAGCTCCACTCACACCATAACCGATAACTCAACCCGCACCTCAACCTCAAACACCGCTCCCACCACGACTGAAAACTCCACCCCCACCTCAACCTCTAGCTCCGTTCCCAACACAACCGATAACTCCACCCCCACCTCAACCTCCAGCTCCTCTCCCACCACAACCGATAACTCTACCCCCACCTCATCCCCCAGCTCCACTCCCGCCACAATCGATAACTCTACCCCCACCTCATCCCACAGCTCCACTCACACCATAACCGATAACTCCACCCCCACCTCAACCTCCAGCTCCATTCCCACCACAACCGATAACTCCACCCGCACCTCAATTTCCAGCTCCACTACCGCTATGGCAAATAACTCCACCCCCTTCTCAACCTCCAGCTCTGCTCCCACCACCACCGATAACTCCACCCCCATTTCAAACTCCAGCTCTGCTCCCACCACCACCAATAACTCCAGCCCCACCTCAACCTCCAGCTCTACTCCCCCCACCACCGATAACTCCACCCACACCTCCACCTCCCGCTCCACTCCCACCACTACCGATAACTCTCACCCCCACCTCAACCTCCAGCTCCGCTCCAACCACAACCGATAATTCTACCCCCACCTCATCCCACAGCTCCACTCCCGCCACAACCGATAACTCTACCCCCACCTCATCCCACAGCTCCACTCACACCATAACCAATAACTCAACCACGACCTCAACCTCCAGCTTCCCTCCCATCACAACCGATGACTCCACCCCCACCACAACCTCCGGCTCCGCTCCCACCACCATCGATAATTCCACCCCCTTCTCAACCTCCAGCTCCACTCCTACCACAGCTGATAACTCTACCCCAACCTCATCCCACAGCTCCACTCACACCATAACGGATAACTCAACCCCCACCTCAACCTCGAGCACGGCTCCCACTATGACTGATAACTCCACCCCCACCTCAACCTCCAGCTCTGTTCCCACCACAACCGATAACTCCACCCCCACCTCAACTTCCAGCTCCACTACCGCTATGGCCGAAAACTCCACCGCCTTCTCAACCTCCAGCTCCCCTCCCACCACAACTAACAACTCCACCCCAACCACAACCTCCAGCTCCACTCTCACCACTACCGATGACTCCACCCCCACCTCAACCTCCACCTCCGCTCCCATCATGACTGATAACTCTTCCCCCAGGTCAACCTCCAGCTCCACTCCCAGCACGACTGAAAATTCTACCCCCACCTCATCCCACAGCTCCACTCCCACCATAACCGACAACTCAACCCTCACCTCAACCTCCAGCTCTGCTCCCACCACAACCTCTAACTCCATCCCCAACTCAACCTCCAGCTCAGCTCCCGCCACCACCAATAACTCCACCCCTACCTCAACCTTCAGCTCCCCTCCCACCACAACCTCTAACTCCATCCCCAACTCAAACTCCAGCTCCGCTCCCTCCATGACCGATAACTCCACCCCCACCTCAACCTCCAGCTCTTCTCCCACGACTACCGATAACTCCACCCCCACCTCCACCTCCAGCGCCACTCCCACCACAACCAATAACTCTACCCCCACAACATCCCACAGCTCCACTCACACCATAACCGATAACTCAACCCGCACCTCAACCTCGAGCACTGCTCCCGCCACAACTGAAAACTCCACCCCCACCTCAACTTCCAGCTCCACTACTGCTATAGCAAATAACTCCACCCCCTTCTCAACCTCCAGCTCTGCTCCCACAACCACTGATAACTCCACCCCCACCTCAACCTCCAGCTCCACTCCCACCACCACCGATAACTCCACCCCCATCTCAACCTCCAGCTCCACTCCCACCACAGCCAATGACGACACCCACACCTCAACCTCCAGCTCCTCTCCCACCATGACTGATAACTCCACCCCCACCTCAACCTCCAGCTCCTCTGCCACCATGACTGATAACTCCACCCCCACCTCAACCTCCAGCTCCACTCCCACCACAACCAATGACTACACCCACACCTCGACCTCCAGCTCCACTCCCACCAATACCGAGAACTCCACCCCCACCTCAACTTCCAGCTCCACTCCCACGACTACTGATAACTCCTCTCCTACGTCAACCTCTAGCTCCACTCCCACCACGACTGATAACTCCACCCGCACCTCAAACTCCAGCTCCCCTCCCACCACAACTGATAACTCCACCCCCACCTCAACCTCCAGCTCCGTTCCCATCACAACCGATAACTCCACCCCCACCTCAATTTCTAGCTCCACTCCCACGACTACCGATATCTCCACCTCCACCTCAACCTCCAGCTCCACTCCCACCAGTACCGAGAACTCCACCCCCATCTCAACCTCCAGCTCCACCCCAACCACAACCGATAACTCCACCCCCACCGCAATCTCCAGCTTCACTCCCACCACAACCGATAACACCACCCCCACCTCAACCTCCAGCTCCACTCCCACCACTACCGATAACTCCACCCCCACCTCAACCTCCAGCTCCGCTCCCACCACGACCGATAACTCCACCCCCACCTCATCCCACAGCTCCACTCACACCATAACCAATAACTCAACCCTCACCTCAACCTCCAGCTCTGCTCCCACCACCGGCGATATCTCCACTCCCACCTCAACCTCCAGCTCCTCTCCCACCACAACCGATAACTCCACCCCCACCTCAACTTCCAGCTCCACTACTGCTATGGCCGATAACTCCAACCCCTTCTCAACCTCCAGCTCCACCCCCACCACTACAGATAACTCTACCCCCACCTCAATCTCCAGCTCCACTACCACTATGGCAAAAAACTCCACCCCCTTCTCAACCTCCAGCTCTGCTCCCACCACCACCGATAACTCCACCCCTATTTCAACCTCCAGCTCCACTCCCACCACAACGAATAACTACACCCCCACCTCAACCTCCAGCTCCGCTCCCACCACAACCGATATCTCCACTCCCACCTCAACTTCCAGCTCCGCTCCCACCACTACCGATAACTCCACCCCCACCTCATCCCACAGCTCCACTCCCACCACAACCGATAACTACACCCCCACCTTAACCTCCAGCTCCACGCCCACCACAACCGATAACTCTACCCCCACCACTTCCCACAGCTCCACTCACACCACAACCGATAACTCCACCCCCATCTCAACCTGCAGCTCTGCTCCCACCACCACCAATAACTCCACCCCTACCTTATCCTCAAGCTCCGCTCCCTCCACGACCGATAACTCCACCCCAACCTCAACCCCTATCTCCTCTCCCACCACAACTGATAACTCCACTCCCACCTCAACCTCCAGCTCCACTCCCACCACTACCGATAACTCCACCCCCACCTCAACCTCCAGCTCTGCTCCCCCCACCACCGATAACTCCACCCCCGCCTCAACCTCCAGCTCCACTCCCACCACAACGAATAACTACACCCACACCTCAACCTCCAGCTCCGCTCCCACGACTACCGATAACTCAACCCCCACCTCAACCTCCAGCTCCGCTCCCACCACAACCGATATCTCCACTCCCACCTCAACTTCCAGCTCCACTCCCACCACTACCGATAACTCCACCCCTACCTCATCCCACAACTCCACTCCCACCATAACCGATAACTCCACCCCCACCTCAACCTCGAGCTCCACTCCCACCATGCCCGATATCTCCACTCCCACCTCAACCTCCAGCTCCACTCCCACCACAACCGATATCTCCACTCCCACCTCAACTTCCAGCTCCGCTCCCACCACTACCGATAACTCCACCCCCACCTCATCCCACAGCTCCACTCCCACCATAACCGATAACTACACCCCCACCTCAACCTCCGGCTCCGCTCCCACCACAACCGATATCTCCACTCCCACCTCAACTTCCAGCTCCACTCCCACCAGCATCGATAATTCCACCCCCATCTCAACCTCCAGTTCCTCTCCCACCACAACCGATAACACCACCCCCACCTCAACCTCCAGCTCCACTCCCACCACTACCGATAACTCCACCCCCACCTCAACCTCCAGCTCCGCTCCCACCACCGGCGATATCTCCACCCCCACCTCAACCTTCAGCTCCACTCCCACCACGACCGATAACTCCACCCCCACCTCATCCCACAGCTCCACTCACACCATAACCAATAACTCAACCCTCACCTCAACCTCCAGCTCTGCTCCCACCACCGGCGATATCTCCACTCCCACCTCAACCTCCAGCTCCGCTCCCACCACCATCGATAATGCCACCCCCATCTCAACCTCCAGCTCCTCTCCCACCACAACCGATAACTCCACCCCCACCTCAACTTCCAGCTCCACTACTGCTATGGCCGATAACTCCAACCCCTTCTCAACCTCCAGCTCCACCCCCACCACTACAGATAACTCTACCCCCACCTCAATCTCCAGCTCCACTACCACTATGGCAAAAAACTCCACCCCCTTCTCAACCTCCAGCTCTGCTCCCACCACCACCAATAACTCCACCCCTATTTCAACCTCCAGCTCCACTCCCACCACAACGAATAACTACACCCCCACCTCAACCTCCAGCTCCGCTCCCACCACAACCGATATCTCCACTCCCACCTCAACTTCCAGCTCCGCTCCCACCACTACCGATAACTCCACCCCCACCTCATCCCACAGCTCCACTCCCACCATAACCGATAACTACACCCCCACCTCAACCTCCAGCTCCTCTCCCACCACCGGCGATATCTCCACTCCCACCTCAACTTCCAGCTCCACTCCCACCAGCATCGATAATTCCACCCCCATCTCAACCTCCAGTTCCTCTCCCACCAAAACCGATAACTCTAGCCCCACCTCATCCCACAGCTCCACTCGCACCACAACCGATAACTCTACCCCCACCTCATCCCACAGCTCCACTCACACCATAACCAATAACTCAACCCCCACCTCAGCCTCAAGCACTGTTCCCACCACAACTCACTCCACCCACACCTCAACCTCCGGCTCCGTTCCCACTGCAACCGATAACTCCACCCCCACCTCAACTTCCAGCTCCACTACCACTATGGCCGATAACTCCACCCCCTTCTCAACCTCCAGCTCCACCCCCACCACAACAAATAACTCTACCCCCACCACATCCCACAGCTCCACTCACACCACAACCGATAACTTCACCCCCATCTCAGTCTCCAGCTCTGCTCCCACCACCATCGATAACTCCACCCCCATTTCAACCTCCAGCTCTGCTCCCACCACTACCAATAACACCAGCCCCACCTTAACCTCCAGCTCCACGCCCACCACAACCGATAACTCTACCCCCACCACTTCCCACAGCTCCACTCACACCACAACCGATAACTCCACCCCCATCTCAACCTGCAACTCTGCTCCCACCACCACCAATAACTCCACCCCTACCTTATCCTCAAGCTCCGCTCCCTCCACGACCGATAACTCCACCCCAACCTCAACCCCTATCTCCTCTCCCACCACAACTGATAACTCCACTCCCACCTCAACCTCCAGCTCCACTCCCACCACTACCGATAACTCCACCCCCACCTCAACCTCCAGCTCTGCTCCCCCCACCACCGATAACTCCACCCCCGCCTCAACCTCCAGCTCCACTCCCACCACAACGAATAACTACACCCACACCTCAACCTCCAGCTCCGCTCCCACGACTACCGATAACTCAACCCCCACCTCAACCTCCAGCTCCGCTCCCACCACAACCGATATCTCCACTCCCACCTCAACCTCCAGCTCCACTCCCACCACTACCGATAACTCCACCCCCACCTCAACCTCCAGCTCCACTCCCACCATAACCGATAACTCCACCCCCACCTCAACCTCGAGCTCCACTCTCACCATGCCCGATATCTCCACTCCCACCTCAACCTCCAGCTCCACTCCCACCAGCATCGATAAATCCACCCCCATCTCAACCTCCAGCTCCTCTCCGACCACAACCAATAACTCTAGCCCCACCTCATCCCACAGCTCCACTCGCACCACAACCGATAACTCTACTCCCACCTCATCCCACAGCTCCACTCACACCTCGAGCACTGCTCCCAGCATGACTAACTCCACCCACACCTCAACCTCCGGCTCCGTTCCCACCGCAACTGATAACTCCACCCCCACCTCAACTTCCAGCTCCACTACCACTATGGCCGATAACTCCACCCCCTTCTCAACCTCCAGCTCCACTCCCACCACAACCAATAACTTCACCCCCATCTCAGTCTCCAGCTCTGCTCCCACCACCATCGATAACTCCACCCCCATTTCAACCTCCAGCTCCGCTCCCAACACCACCAATAACAGCACCCCCACCTTAACCTCCAGCTCCACTCCCACCACAACCGATAACTCTACCCCCACCACTTCCCACAGCTCCACTCACACCACAACCGATAACTCCACCCCCATCTCAACCTCCAGCTCTGCTCCCACCACCACCAATAACTCCACCCCTACCTTAACCTCAAGCTCCGCTCCCTCCACGACCGATAACTCCACCCCAACCTCAACCTCCAGCTCCATTCCTACCACCGGCGTTAACTCCACCCCCACCTCAATCTCCAGCTCCTCTCCCACCATGACTGATAACTCTACCCCCACCTCAACTTCCAGCTCCACTCCCACGACTACCGATAACTCCACCCTTACGTCAACCTCTAGCTCCACTCCCACCACGACTGATAACTCCACCCTCACCTCAACCTCCAGCTCCGCTCCCACTGATAACTCTACCGCCACCTCAGCCTCCAGCTACACTCCCACTACGACTGATAACTCCACCCCAAGCTCAACCCCAAGCTCCTCTCCCACCACAACTGATAACTCCATCCCCATCTCAATTCCGAGCTCCTCTCCCACCACAACTGATAACTCCACCCCCACCTCAGCCTTCAGCCATGCTCCCACCACCACCAATAACTCCACCGCCATTTCAACCTCCAGCTCTGCTCCCACCACCACCAATAATTCCACCCCTACCTCAACCTTCAGCTCCGCTCCCACCATGACCTATAACTCCACCTCCACCTCAACCTCCAGCTCTGCTTCCACCACAACCGATAACTCCACCCCCACTTTAACCTCCAGCTCCACTCCCACCACAACCCATAACTCCACCCCCACGTCAACCTCCAGCTCTGCTCCCACCACCACAGAGAACTCCACCCCTACCTCAACTTCCCGCTCCACTCCCACGAGTACCGATAACTCCACCCCTCTGTCAACGTCTAGCTCCACTCCCACCACGACTGATAACTCCACCCCCACCTCAACCGCCAGCTCCGCTCCCACTATGACTGATAACTCTACCCCCACATCAACCTCCAGCTACACTGCCACCACGACCGATAACTCCACCCCAACCTCAACCCCAAGCTCCTCTCCTACCACAACTGATAACTCCACCCTCACCTCCACCTCAAGCTCCGCTCCTGCCACGACCGATAACTCCACCCCAACCTCAACCCCAAGCTCCTCTCCCACCACAGCTGATAACTCTACCCTCACCTCCACCTCCAACTCTGCTCTCACCACCACCGATAACTCCACCCACACCTCATCCTCCAGCTCCACTCCCAGCACGACTGATAATTCCATCCCCACCTCAACCCCCAGCTCCTCTGCCACCATCACCCCCAACCCAATTCCCACTACGACCCCCAACTCTGCAGCAGTCATGACTGGCAGCACCACTGTCACAACGACCCCCAGCCCTGTGGTCACCATGACCTTCATGTCCACTTCCACTTCACCCCCCAATTCCGCTGCGATCATCACCCACAGCCCCCCTCCAAACACAACCTCGAACTCTGCTGTTACCATGACCCCCAGCTCCACAGCCACCTCAACCCCCAACTCTCCTGGTGCATCAACCCCCAGCTCCACAGCCACCTTGACCCCTAGCTCCACAGACACATCGATCACCAGTTCTGCAGCCACCTCGACCCCCAGCTCTGCTGTAAGCTTGAGCCCCAGCTCCACAGCCACCTCGACCATGAGCTCCGGAGCCACCTCAACCCCCAGCTCCACTGAAAGCTTGATCCCCAGCTCCACAGCCACTTCGACTACGAGCTCCTCTCCGAACATGATCCCCAGCTCCTTTGCCACCTCAACTCCCAGTCCTGTGGCCACCATGACCTTCACCTCCACTTCCACCACACCCCTCAACTCTGCTGCGATCATCACCCGCAGCCCCCCTCCGAAGACAGCCTCGAGCTCTGCTGCTACCATGACCCCCAGCTCTGCAGCCACCTTGAGCCCCAGCTCCAAAGCCACCTCGGCTCCAACCTCCACAGTCACATCGAGCCCCAGCTCTGAACTCACCTCAAGCCCCATCTCCTCAGCCACCTCGATCCCCAGCTCTGAAATCACCTCGACCCTCAGTTCTGCTGTCACCTCAACCCCCAGCCCGGTAGACACTTCAACCCCCATCTCTGCTGAAACCTCGACCCTCAACTCCTCTCCCAACATGACCTCCAGCTCTTCTGCCATCTCGACCACCAGCCCTGTAGCCACCATGACCTTCACCTCCACTTCCACCACACCCCCCAATTCCGCTGCCATCATCACCCGCAGCCCCCCTCCATACACAACCTCGAGCTCTGCTGCGACCATGACCCCCAGCTCCACAGCCACCTCGACCCCCAACTCTCCTGATGCCTCGAGCCCCAGATCCACAGACACCTCGACCACGAGCTCTGCAGCCACCTCGACCCCCAGCTCCGCTGAAACCTTGATCCCCAGCTCCACAGCCACCTTGACCATGAGCTCCTCTCCGAACACAACCCCCAGTTCCTTTGCCACCTCGACTCCCAGTCCTGTGGCCACCATGACCTTCACCTCCGCTTCCACTACACCCTTCAACTCCGCTGCGATCATCACCCGCAGCCCCCCTCTAACGACAACCTCGAGCTCTGCTGCTACCATGACCCCCAGCTCTGCAGCCACCTCGACCCCCAGCTCCCCTGATGCCTCGACCTCCAGTTCCACAGCCACCTCAACCCCCAGCTCCACAGACACCTCGACCTCCAGCTCTGCAGACACATTGACCTCCAGCTCCGCAGCCACCTCGACCTCCAGCTCCACAGCCACCTCGACCTCCAGCTCCACAGCCACCTCGACCTCCAGCTCCACAGACTCATTGACCTCCAGCTCTGCAGCCACCTTGAGCCCCAGCTCCACAGACACATTGATCACCAGCTCCACAGACACATTGATTACCAGCTCCAAAGCCACCCCGACTCCAACCTCCACAGTCACATTGAGCCCCAGTTCCGAACTCACCTCAACCCCCATCTCCGCAACCACCTCGATCCCCAGCTCCGCTGAAACCTCGACCCCCAACTCCTCTCCCAACATGACCTCCAGCTCCTCTGCCACCTCGACTCCCAGGCCTGTGACCACCGTGACCTTCACCTCCACTTCCACTACACCCCCCAACTCCGCTGCGATCATCACCCGCAGCCCCCCTCCAAACACAACCTCGAGCTCTGCTGCTACCATGACCACCAGCTCCATAACCACCTTGATCATGAGCTCCACAGCCACCTCGACCTCCAGCTCTGCTGAAACCTTTACCCCCAGCTCCACATCCAGCTTGACCCTCAGTTCTGCAGCCACCTTGACATCCAGCTACAGTGAAACCCCAACCTCCAACTCCACAGCCACCTCCATCACCAGCTCCGCCACCACCTCGATGCCCAGCTCCACTGATACCTCAGGCTCCAGCTCTGCTTCCAGGGCTACCAGTTCTGCTACGACCTCTCCACCATCTACTCCAGCATCCACACACCCCGGGGCTGCTGCTTCTTCTGGCTCCCCTGCCGTCACCCCCAGCCCTGGTGGCATCAGCTCTGCCAGCTCCTCTAGCACCAGCACTTCTGGCATCCCAGCCTCCTCTGCTACCACCCTGGGTACGTTTATGTTGCATTTGTGCCTCTGGGTGGCACCCAGGGGGCCCCCTACGCCCACTGCTGCACATCCCACATGGCGGCACCAACCCTGCCCAACCCCCCACCAAAGCCGCCCATAGCACCGCACGCCTGGCCTTCCCCAACTAACATGCCCCAGGTTTATAGGTCGGGGGGCATTGGAGGCCTCCATGGGGACACTGGTGGAGGGGCATGGATGATGCACATGAGAGGGTCCTTCCTTGCTGAACTGTGGTGAGAGGAAACTTCCCCGGCAGCTGTGGCTAGATAGGCACCAAGCCGCTGTCATGTAAAGTTCTCCTCCATAATCAGACCTTGCTGGGAACAGGCGACAGGGGAGGGATCACTGGATGGATCCCTGTTCTGTTCCCTCCCTCTGGGGCACCTGGCGTTGGCCACTGCGGGCAGACAGGACCCTGGGCTAGATGGACCTTTGGTCTGCCCCAGCACATTCTTATCATCTGAAGTCTTCTTTTATCCACTAGTTTCCATCACGACTCGAGGAGAGACGACATCTGGCCAGCCTGCATCTGGACCGGCCACCTCTCCCAGTCCACCTGAATCCACTACGCCTTCGGGGTCCGGTGGGACCGCCTCATCGCTTGGGTCTTCTCCTGTCACCTCCCACACCACCGGTAAGCTGATCGGCTTGCTAAGTAGCAGGACCAGTTAGAGCAGTGGTTCCCAAACATTTTGGCATCACGCCCCCTTTTTTATTTTTGAGACACCCTCACACCCCTCCCCCTCCCCCAAAAATAGCAGCAAAACTTGTTGAGCAAAAAAAAAAAAAACAAACCACTGACCAGGCCCGAGCTGCACATGTTCCAGCAGACACCCAAGCCAGGAAAACACAGGTCTGGTATTTTCTGAATTTTTTTACCGGATGAACCAGGCTCTTTCTTGGGGGGGGGTGTCACTTCACGCCTCCCTGGAATTTCTTCATGCCCCCCCCAGGGAGGCATGCCCCGTAGTTTGGGAACCTATGGGTTAGAGCAGTGGTTCCCAACCTGTGGTCTGCAGACCCCTGGTGGTCCGCAATGGTACTGCAGGGGGGGTCTGCAGAAAGTTCCAAAGAAAGGCTCAGGCCCACTTTTCTTTTTCTTTTCTTTTTCTTTTTCTCCCCGCAGGATGGGGGTCCATGAATTTTCAATAGATTGAAAAGGGGTCCGTATGCTCAAAAAGTTTGGGAACCCCTGGGTTAGAGCAATTCTGCTGAGCCTTTTTGGCTGGCGGGCGATTTGATTGAAAGTTTCCACACGAAGGGGCCCCTTCTTGCTGGGAACGTTTCTGTGTGTTTCAACAGAAAACGGCATGGCCACGCTCGTCAGCCGAAAAGCAAAAACCTCTCAGGGCTTGGCTGACATTTCAGAGGGGCAGGAGTGGCTTGACATTTTTTAGCGGCTGGTGGTTTCAAGCTGAAATTTTTGGCTTAATTTTTTTTTTCAGTTTCAGGCCGATTTTTCAGGCCGTTTAAAAATGTATAGTTATGAGCTAGCCTTTGCGGGGGATTGGCTGAAAGTATGAGCGGTTTTGCCCACTTTTGGTCAAACAGTTTTCCAGGTTTTGTGTTTTGGTTCACTCAGTCTTTTCAGTGGAAAGTTCTCATGGTGTCTTTTTCCAGGGGGTCCCATTTCTTTCCATAGAAATTCCCCCTGGAAAAAGAAACCCCGTTTTGGACCACCTGCATTAAAGAGGGGGAGGGGTTTGTTCCAGTGGATCAGGACATGGATTCAGGTGCCCCTGGGCCCCAGTCCTGGTTCTAATACTGGCCTTTTGGACAAGTCACAGCAACCCCCTCTGCCTCAGTTTCCCCTCAAATAGGGATATGACACTGGCCTCCTTTGGGGAAGTCTTTGATCTCTCCTGATGGAAAAAAAGCAATATAAATGTGATTCCTACTGTTATGATTTATCTGTATTTACAGTAGAATAAAGATTTTTTAAGGGAGCAGGGGGTTAAAAAAACTTTTTTTGCACTCCCTAATACAAATAATATTAAAAACTAAATTTAAACCATAATTTTTGAATGGGAACAAAGCCCCCAGCCACTTCCTTGCCAAAATCAACATGTCAAGTCGCTCTATTAGCCCCATTTTTCAGATGGGAAAACTGAGGCCGAGAAAGACACTGAGACGCAACAAAAGACCCACAGGCTGAGCCGGGAGCTGAATCTCTTTGGCTACGTCTAGACTGGCATGATTTTCCTCAAATGCTTTTAACAGAAAAGTTTTTCCGTTAAAAGCATTTGCGGAAAAGAACGTCTAGATTGGCACGGACACTTTTGCGCAAAAGCACTTTTTGCGGAAAAGCGTCCGTGCCAATCTAGACATGCTTTTGCGCAAGAAAGCCCCGATCGCCATTTTCACCATTGGGGCTTTTTTGCGCAAAACAGTTCTCAGTTGTCTACACTGGCCCTCTTGCGCAAAAGCATTTGCACAAGAGGGCTTTTTCCCGAACGGGAGAATCATTGTATTTGCGCAAGAACACTGACAATCATACATTAGATCATCAGTGCTCTTGCGCAAATTCAACTTGCCAGTCTAGACACAGCCTTTGGGTTGATAGATTATGAGGATCACCTCACTCCCCCAAAAACTGCATTCAGAGGGGGGCTGTGGCCAGCCTGATGCTCAGAGAGCCCAAGTGACCCAAGAAACCTGCATGAGGAGGAAATGAAACAGGCCTGGGGAGGCTAATCCACTCTGGTCCTGCTGGGCTCTTTGTCCCCCACTCATGGTGACCCTACAGGCTCGCTTCATGAATCCGCTAGTGCTCCTGAATGGACTCATTCGAACATTGTAAGGCCAGAAAGGCCGGGGAGGGTCACATATCACCCGACCTGTGGAACCCCATGCTGCTGCAAAGCCTCTAACTTCTGTGGGAGCTGGCGCGTGTCCCTCCCAGCCCCTGACTCTCAAGTCTGAGCAACCTGGCCTCTCAAAGGGCTCTAAAATGTGCCCACCAGCTCCCACTGGCTTGAAATGTTCTGGGCCTCCTCAGGGCCCTGGCCAGGAAGCACCTGTAACCCACACACCTCATGTGGGTCACTGTCCCACACAATGGCACTTAAACCACTTACAACCAGCAGTAAGAATAAGGGAGCTTGACAGCCTAAGCAGAGAGCCAGCTGGCTTTATAACTAGCACAGTAGCAGCTCCTCCACTAAAGCTCCAAAGTTCCCAGGTTCAAATCCACCCAGTGGCTGTTACACATAGTCCAAATGTGAGGCCCTTGCCGCAAGGGATCCTGGCCCTAGGGTGTCTGGGAAGTTGCTGTGGCTTATGCAGGCTGCAACATGGGGCTCTAATGCTGGGATGAGGCGAAGCCTGGTGGGCCCATAGATGGGGTCCTGTAGCCACACATGCTGGCTCCCTCTGTGCCTCCACTGGGGGTGGCTGTCCTCCCACCACACGGCAGGACTGTAAAAGTGGCCCCCTGATGCTTTCACACTGGCCTAACCCTTCCTCCTCTCTGTGATCTTGTCCCCTGCAGCAGCTGTGGCTCTGGAGGGCAGTGCCTTCCCCTACTGGGCCATCATCCTCATCTGTCTGGGTGCACTGAGCTTGCTGTCCTTCTCCTGCCTGGTAAGAATCCTGGGGCATAGATGGGTGGCAGCTGGATTCTCTCGCCCTAGGTGCTAAAAGGCTGCAGTAGTAGGTTGTTATCCTCTGTGCAGGCTGCTGCTGGACAGCAATAGGGCACCAGCTTTGGTGGTGTGTGTAAGACATACTACCCTGGGTAGGGGGTCTGACAGCTGCATATGCAATTGCCACCAGACTCCGAGGTTCTAGTCCCAATTCTGGCAAAGGCATGGAAACGGGGGGGGGCAGGACTCCTGGGTTCTATCCACAGTGTGGGAGGAGGGCACCACTGTTTAGCACCCCTGGAATTGGAGGACTGGGCTCCTGAGTTCTATGGCCTGTTTCTGGAGGGCTGTGATATTTAGTGGTTAGAGCAGCAAAGGTGGGAAGTCAGGACTCCTGGATCCTTTCCCCAGTTCTGGGAGGGGAATGGAGTCTAGTGGTTAAAGCAACAGGTATGGGAAGGACTGCTAGGTCTCCTCCCAGAGTGTGCGTGTGGTGGGGGGAAAAGGGGTCTAATGGTTAAAGCAGGGAGAGCTGGCAGCCAGGGCTCCTGGATTCTCTCCCCGGCTGGGAAAGGGAAGTGAGGTCCAGTGGTTAAAGCAAGGGGGCTGGGCATCAGGGCTCCAGGCTTCTCTCCCCATCTCAGGGAGGGGAGTGGGATTTAGTGGTTAGAGCCCCCACACAGTGTGTCTGTATCTCTTTGCCCTGCCATTCACCCTCTGGCTGTGTCTCCTGCAGCTGGCATTCTTCCTAAAGTCGCGGCTGGCTAGTGCCACCTCCTACTCCGTCCAGAAGGCTCAGCAGTTCCTCCAGAACCGGAGCTAACACGATTGCAGTTGGGAGAAGAACAGACAATCCGGACCTTCCACCCTCGGCCACCCATAACGGGGCTGCTGTGACCCGGCAGGTCTGGGCTCACCCAGAGCCCCAACAGTCAGTATTGAGCCGAGAGAGCCAGTATTAACCCTTAGCTGCCAGATGAACACGCGCTGCATTCTGGGAAGCAGCAGTGGGATGGAGCTTTGGGAACGCAGACCATCAGAATCCACACCAAGCACCAGGGACAATATAAAGGTGGATCTCAGCTGGGGCAGGCCCTGTCTCTCGCTGTGTGTCTGGGCAGAGCCCGGCACAACGGGGCCCTGATCTCAGCTGGGGCAGGGACTGTCTCTTGCTGTGTCTGGGCAGCGCCCGGCACGACGAGGCCCTGATCTCAGCTGGGGCAGGGCCTGTCTCTTGCTGTGTCTGGGCAGCGCCCGGCACGACGGGGCCCTGATCTCAGCTGGGGCAGGGCCTGTCTCTTGCTGTGTCTGGGCAGCGCCTGGCACAACGGGGCCCTGATCTCAGCTGGGGCAGGGACTGTCTCTCACTGTGTGTCTGTGCAGCACCCAGCACAATGGGGCCCTGATCGTAGTAATTAGTAGCTGATCCGCTGCCATTCTGACCCTATCAGAATCACTGAGGGTTGAATCAGTACGTGAGGTTTTGTCCCTGGTGGACAAATGTACAATGGCCCGGTGCAACCGCAGTAAAAGTTGTACCTAGAATTTTATTGCAAAATTGTCTATTTTATTCGTGTTTCAAGTTTGCACATTTGCACTGCGGGGGGTTACTTATCCCTGCCTTTGTCTATACCTCATGTATTTATCTATGTGTTATTATTCTAATATATCTATATATTATATATGTGTAAAGATAAAATATTTCATCCCTGCCAGGGACATTAAATTATATTATCTCTTTTCAGAATGTCTCATTATTACTGGCTCACACCATCCCACCTGATATTCTCACCCCAACTCCATGCTCAGACCAGTGGGCCCCCACCTCGGCTGGTATCCCCACCCCTGCATGCTGACCATGGTTCAGACCAATGGGCCCCTAACTAGGCTGATATCCCCACATCAACTCCATACTCAGCATGGTTCACACCAATGGACTCCCATCTAGACTGGTATCCCCACCCCCTCTCCATGCTGACCATGATTCAGACCAATGTTCCCCCATCTAGGCTGGTATCCTCCCCTCCCCCATGCTGACTATGGTTCAGACCAATGGGCCCCCATCTTGGCTGGTATCCCCACCCTCATGCTGCCACTCCAGACCAGAACAATGGGCCCATCTAGCCGAGGGTGCCCTGATGTCCTGATTTTATAGGGACTATCCTGGGGCTTTTTCTTACATAGCTGCCTCTTATCCCCACTCTCTGTCCCAATTTTTCACACTTTCTAACTGGTCACCTTACCTAGCTTGGCATCTGCCCTCCCCATACCCAAGCTGTGTTACCCCAATGCCTCTACGCGGCGCTGGTGAGACCACATCCAGAGCATTGTGTCCAGTTTTGGGTGCCCCCCACTACAGAAAGGATGTGGACAAATTGGAGAGAGTCCAGCAGAGGGCAACAAAAATGTGTAGGGACTGGGACATATGACTTACAAGGAGCTGGACTTAGACTCCAGAAGAGAAGAGCGAGGGGGGATTTTACAGCTTCCTTCAACTCCCTGAAGGGGAGGGTCCCAAAGGGGATCGAGGGAGGCTGTTCTCAGTGGAGGCAGATGGCAGAACGAGGAGCAATGGTCTCAAGTTGCAGTGGGGGAGGTCTAGGTTGGATATGAGGAAAAACTATTTCACTATGAGGGTGGTGAAGCACTGGAATGGGTTCCCTAGGTGGAATCTCCCATCCGTTTTCCCTGTAAGCTGAACGATTAGGTGGCCGCCCAAGAGAGATTCCAATGCTGCCCAGCTGATTAGCAGAGTGCCCATGTGTTTCTATGGGTGGTGCACATCCACACATGTCTTGGTGCATGCACCAAAATTTATTCCACACATAAATGGGGAAAAATTAGAGGGAACATTGAGCTCTTTCCTTAGAGGTGTTTAAAGCGTGACGTGACAAAGCCCTGGCCGGGATGATTGAGTTGGGGTTGGTTCTGCTTTGAGCAGGGGGTTGGACTCAGTGACCTGAGGTCTCTTCCAGCCTTCGTCTTCCATGGCCACGTCTCCCGTCGCCACACCAGAGATCGATCTTCTGGCATTCGATTTAGCAGGTCTAGCAAAGACCTGCTCAATTGAACACGGAGGGCGCCTTCAGGCGGCCCCTCAATTCTCAAGGAGTAAGAGAAGCCGAAGGGAGCGTTTGTGCCTGTCGGCCTCCCGCCACAAAGGTACGTCAACTCCAGCTACATTATTTAGGTACTGGAGTTGCGTGCCATAAGCCAGCCTGCCGGGTCTCGTATAGACCTGGCCCTATGAGCCCATGATCAGCACTGGATTCCACATGCTGCATCACCACCGGTGGCCAGCAGGTGTCAGCCCTGCCTCGGTGCCCGGAGCCTGGCTCTGGTCTTAAGCCCCAGGAGTGGGATGACGGGGAGGCAGGCTTGCGGGGCCGTTCCTGCAGAGAGCTGGCTGACCCAGGAGGAGCACTAGGCCCCTGCTCAGTCCTCCAGCCCTGGGAGGGGGCAGCTGGAGCATGGGACGGGGGGGCAGCCAGAGCCTACAGGCAGCATATGGTTGCCTAGGGCCCCATGAAATCTGGGACAATTTGAAGCCTCAGATTTGGTGGTGCCCTATATGGCTGCATGTTTTGCCTGTCAGCAGGGGTGGCCCTGAAGGCTTGTGTCTCTGGGGAAAGCTAAAGCTGCCGCAGCCAGGCCCACCAAGGCGGCGGGAGGTGGGGGAGCAAAGGATGCAGCAGCCCCAGATCCTGGTAATTTAAAGTAGCCCTGGGCTCCTGGCCCTTTAAATCGGCACCGGCGCCCTGGGCAGGGCTGAAAGGCTGGTTGCGGGAGGCAAGCCCAAGCTCCGCCCCTTCTGCCTGAGCGCCGCCCCTTCCACCTGAGGCCCCGCCCTTTCCCCAGGCACGGAATCAGCCCCACCCAGCAATTCTGTCAGCACAACAACAGCCTGTTCCCCCCACTTTTATCACACTTGAATCAGCTCCGCCTACCCCACCCCCCGGATGTTTTATTTTAAGGCTAATCTCAGTGGGAGGGGGTTTTGCTGTGGCGGCTGGGTTCCACTTCCCGAGGGGGGTCGCGTTTGCTGCCCTCATGTCACCAGGGTGGGGACCAGAGGGTTGCCCCCCTCCACTCCCATGACTCGAGGAGTTAGGACTTCTGAGCAGGCTGGGGGGTGGGTGAGTGGGGAGAAGCCAGGAGCAAACCACATGTGTTTTCTTCTCTGGGGCCCGGCCTGCCTGCTCTGCCAAGCCTGGACCATGGAGGCCCAAGACAGAAACGGACGAGATGATTGAGGCAGCAGGGACCAGGCATGATACTGGGCTAGATGGGCCCCTGGATCTCAGCCAAGTTTAAAAGCTGACGCATCGGGGTGAGACTGACTGTTGATCCCAGGGGAAATACGCAATTAGGGCCAATTACAAAGACAGCTGCGGGACTGGCTCATCCGGTGCGTAAAGATTTGGGGACTTGGCCCTTCCCCAGTGCTACTGCAGGACCCCTTTGCCCAGCCGGAAAGACAGGACAGTAGCCTGAGTCACCAGCCTGGCACGCTCCCTGATGGATACTTCACGCTGGCTCTGAGCCAGGGCCAGCCCATTTCCTTAGACACCAAACCAGTGCGTGGGAACAGGCCACTGAAAGATCCTGCAGGTGGTGCCCCTTAATCCCCCCCCCCTCGACCCGGGGTGAAAGTAATTTAAGTTTCTTACAGGTACTGTCCTATCACACACACACTCATACACATGGGGAGGGGGGGCTCAGGACAGGGGTGTGGGAAGGGGGGGTGATAGGACAGCACATGTAAGAAATGTAAGTGTGGGGTGGAGTGTGGGGGGACTCAGGACAGGAGATCTGGGGTGTGTGGTGCAGGAGTCAGGGTTGGGGTGTGTGAGGAGGGGCTCAGGAGTCAGGGCAGAGAGTTGAGGTGTGGGGGGATCAGAGGAGGGGGCTGGGAGTGAGAGGGGCTCAGAGCAGGGAGGATGTGGGGGGCAGGAGTCAGGGCAGGGGGCTGGGAGTGTGGGGCTCAGAGCAGGGGGGGGGCAGGAGTCAGGGCAGGAGGCTGGGAGTGTGGGGCTCAGAGCAGGGAGGAAGTGGGGGGGCAGGAGTCGGGGGGGCTGGGATTGCGGGGGACTCAGAGCAGGGGGGATATATGGGGCGCAGGAGTCAGGGCCGGGTCCTGGGAATGAAGGGGGCTCAGAGCAGGGAGGATGTGGGGGTGGAAGAGTCAGGGTAGGGGCTGGGAGTGAGGGGGGCTCAGAACAGGAAGGATGTGGGTGGTGGAGGGTTCAGGGCAGGGGGCTGGGTGTGTGGAGAGGTGAGTGGGGGAGGGCAAGGGTGCCATTTTGAGAGGGAGCAGGGAGGCTGCAGCCTTATAAACTGGGGCACTGCTGCTCTTCTTCCCCTGGCTATGAGGGAGGGAGGGAGGGGAAAGCACAGGGCCTGCATGAATTATTCCTCTCCCATCTCCTCCGCAGCTGGGAGTGGGAAAAATGCCAGGCAGTTCCTTCTTGCCGGAGCAGCACACCTGGGGCTCACGGCCTTACTTGCACCGCTGCTTACCTGCTACTCCTGCTCGGTGCCCCTTGATCCCGCCCCACTGCTATTCCACACACCCCCCACCCCGCGTTGGTGACCCTCAATCCTGATCCACAGTCCCCTACTATCTCCCCTCTGCCCCCAACAGCTCTTCCAATGCCCCTCATTCCCCACCGGCAGCCCCCCCACCTCCCCGGCCATTCCAGTCCGTGTCACCCTATCGCCCTCTAGTGGCTACCCTGGGAGAGTGGATAAAAGACATTCTATAGCCGTGCAGCTGGATTTCCAGGCCAACGGAGCCCTCCCGGTGCAGCCTTGCTGCTCCACTGGTTCCCCCCACACACATGCCGCCGCGCCCCAGAGGCAGCTGCATTTCAGCCCCAGCTGAAGCAATTGCAGGATGTTATCCTCCCGGAGTTAATCCAGGTATGAGGAAATGGAGATGATACATTCTGATACATTCTGATAGGAGAGGGTTTGGGCCCTTTCCTCCTCCTTCCGGTTCATGTGGAATATCGGGAAAAACACGCCTTAGAGAAGACACCCGGAGAGGGAATGTAGGCAGGGCACCCCAGGGATACACCATCAGCCCAGCGCCCTTACAAATACAGCCGGGCTCCCCGCCTGCCGGGACAGAATCCCAGGATACAGAGCATCTTGAGGAAGCCAGTTTCGACCTCCTGGAACAATGTTTCTCGGCGTCTTCCTTGTGGTGTTGCACTTAGCAGGTAGGTGTCTTAGACACCAGGCTGGGGCCAGGCGGGGCAAGGTGGCCTATGGGGGGGGGGAGGGAGGAGGAATCGTGAATTGCATCCTGCTGTTAGGAATGTTCTGAAGGTGGGAATCCGCAGGCATAGAGAGGGGAGGTCACATGGAGAGGCAGCAAACGGGCGCAGAAAGCGCCCTGACTTGCATTCCCTGTAAGCCTTGCACTTGTGCAGCCACTCAGGAAAGATGCCGATGCCACCCAGCTGATGAGCAGAGCGCCCTCAGCGAGGGTTGTGTTTCTGCAGGTGGTGCACATCTGCCCCTGCCTTGGCGCACATATAAAAAAATATTCCACACGTAGATGGACAAGCTTAGAGGGGATATTGGTCCTGACTGCTCGTGCCCCTCTGCTAAGAACTGATCCTAGAAGTTCTCATTCCTAGTCCCCCTGTGTCCCTACTCCCACACTCACTTGCCAGAATCACCCTTCCTTTCCCAGAGAGGGGAATAAGACACAGGAGTCTGCCACAGCATCCCCCTCCACTCATATAGCCCCTGGGCCCCAGTCCCTTCCCAGAGCAGATCCCAGCCCTGCCCATGCTCTGACACCTGAGACTCCACTCCTCTCCCACCACTAGGGACAGAACCCAGGTGTCCTGGCTCCCATCCCTCCTTGCTCTAACTCCTACATCCCACTGCCCTCTCATAGCTAGAGACAGAGACCAAGCCTCCTGGACTCCATGCCCTTCCTCTCCTCTAGCTCACCCCCCAACCGGGAGACTAGACTCCAGGAATCCAGGGGGATCTAAATGCTCGTGAAGCAATGGAATGAAATTGACCAAAAAAAAAAGGGTACGTTTCCCAGCTGGATCAGACTTTTCCCAGAGGGGCATGAGGTTTGTTAGCCTGTGAGTTTCTCCCTAGCAGTGGGAACCCTCGAGAACAGGCTGCATGGGCCAGGGGCTGGGTGAAACGATGACCTAGCCGAGAACCAGTCACTGTTTTCTATGTGTCACCGCTGGGCGTGAAGGGAGGGAGGGGCAGGAATTTTCTGACCAGGCCCTGCACCCTGAATCTCATTTTGCAATGGCTGATCCTGTAGGCCTCTTGCCTCTGCGGGGAAGGCTGAGGTATGACAAATTAGGGAAGGATGGGCGTGACCAATTACAGCCTCGATCCAAGTGACTCTCGGTGAATTCCTGCCCCTCTCTTCTCATGAGCCTGGAGAGATTCTTAGAAATGAGCAAGGTGAAAACCTGCTGGATTTCCACAAAAGCTAAGTAAACTACATCCATTTAGAGCTTCAGATTACGAGGGGCCTCTAAATAAAAAACAAAATGATTAGTTTTTAGTTGTATCTTCACCTATGTACCAGTCTAGATGCAAAGATAAAGCTTTCTTATTTCTATTTTCATTTTCCTTTCTGTTTGAATAACACATATTTTTGGGGCAATGTCATGGGGCCTATTAAACCTGACATAGAGTACGGTCCTAGCATGTCTTAATCCAGCCCCAAACCATACAGCGACCTATCTGAGACCATCAGAATTACTATGAACCAAGAATGTCTCCCATCCGAGAGGGATTTTGTCACACGTGGACTTTGATGGAAAAAAGAGTCACCTGAGAATTTTTTTCCTCCAAAGTTTGGGAAAATTCCACGTGAAACAAAACAGGGGAAAGTGTTGTTTCTATTCCAGATGAATTTTTTTAGTTTGCTTCCTGCTTTCGGGGTGACAAACAAGATGAAGATGATGAAAGTAAACCAAAACAAAACAAAAACAAAAAAACGAGGACTGCCCTCCTCAATTCCAAAACCGAACGTCAAACCCAAAACCGAAGTGACCGTTGCAATATGAAAGGGGCAGGGAGGAAGATGTTTTACATTGATACAAAAGATTCAGTTTTGATTTTTCAAAACTTTTAATTTTTCAATGAAAAAAAATGCTCCCACAACAGAATTAAAAATATTTGCATTCTAAAAAGTCACAGCAGAGTCTCGTGGAAGTTCTAGTTTCGATACCTCACAATCCTAACCTCCTCTATAGACTGAGCTCTCCAGAGGGACATCATCTCCCATGATGCACCACAGCCATGATGGGACACCTTGGGGACTCATGGGAGTTGTAGTCCCCACTAGGGAACCCAACATATAGAGGAAAATGGAGGCATAGAGCAGCTGAACTACAGCTCCCATGAGGCATCACGGTGCCATTTCAGAATGAAAATATTTCAGATTATTTGAGCAAAAAAAGCCAAAACCATCCTCCCAACAGCTCCTGTTTTCCCAGCCAGCTCGAGACCCCCAGCCCCAGGTCTGTGGGTCAGTAGTCCCTTCCCAATGGGATGTCCCTCCCTTTTCAGCCGGCTGCATTGTGCCAGTCAAACAGACTATAGCACTGTCAATAGCCGCGGGTCGCCCCACAGCGACCATATTGGCCACCAGCAGCACCACAGCACTGGGTGAGGTCACCAGCACCACCCAGCTGCTTCCAGCTGGCACCACCAACGCCCCTGCACCGGTAGTGTGTAATGCAGTGTTTCTTAAACTTTCTAAGACTGAGGAACACCAAACAATAATTTTTTTTATGGGGAACACCAAGGATTTCTTTTTTTGAGAAAAAAAAAGCCTCCAGGGAAAAGCTGTTCAGCAAAAAAAAAAAAAAAAGGAGGCTTGCCCCTTCAAGGGCAGCCGTTTTGAATTGTGTTCTTTTCGTGGCACACCTCCAACTGCCTTGCAGTTCCGAAGAAACACTTGAAGAAACACTGGTGTAATGTCACCGTGCTGCCACCAGCCACACAGCCACCTCCGCACTGACCAACACCAGCTTCTTCTCGGGAACAGACAATGCCACCACCATTTCAACAATGGGAACAGGCACCACTGCATCTGGTAGTGAGAAGAAACCCCTCTTGTTTGTCAGCAGCCCTGGCTGCAATCGGAAACCATAAGGTTCCCCTGACAGATCACTTGGTGAGGCCCCCATGGGGTCCCCCCAGTTCTAGTCCTGTCCTCAGAGAATGCAAAGCTGTTACAACCCCAGCCAGGAAAATCGTACACCACAAACCTCATTAAGGGTGCCTGTCATTGGCTCCCCTTAGCACACTATCAGAGAGTCTCACAACCTCTAATGAATTTCCCTGCAAGACGGAGCTGAGCTATTCTCCCTGATTTACAGCTGGGATCCTTGGGGAAACAGAGGCAGAGATGCAGTGACGTGTCCAAGGTCACAGAGGGAGGCTGTGGCGGAGCAGGGCATGGCCCTGGGGTTGCGCACGGCCTGAGCCAGTGCTCTAACCACTGGACCAAGAGCCAAGATGATAGAGGTTGATCTGTTAAAAGAGGGCGTTGAGCATTACCCACATTTTTTCACAGCCCTGTGAGTATGAAGGGGAAACGACAAAGATTATTTTGGCAGCTTCTTCCTCTTTCATGGTATTCAGGGAATCAGGAAAGACCAGCCTTAGAGAAGCCCCATCAGGCTGGTGGGGAATGGAGATGGGGCATCTCAGTGTGGCTCCTGGCCTCCCAGGACGGAGCTCATAGGCACAGGCAGACCGGTATCTGCTCCCTGGAACCGTAGCTTTTCTGCTTCTTAGTAACACTAAGTAGTGCTAGGGGGGGTCACCCAATTAAATAAATAGGCAGCAGGTTTAAAACAAACACAAGGAAGTTTTTCTTCACGCAGTGCACTGTCAACATGCGGAACTCCTTGCCAGAGGATATTGCGAAAACCAGGACTCTAACAGGGTTCAAAAAAGAACTAGATAAATTTATGGAGGTTAGGGCCATCAATACTTATTAGCCAGGCTGGGTGGGAATGGTGTCCCTAATGTCTGTTTGCCAGAAGCTGGGAATGGCTGACAGGATAGGGATCACTTAATGATTCCGTGTTCTGTTCATTCCCTCTGGGGCACTGGCATGGCCACTGTCCGCAGACAGGACACTGGGCTAGATGGACCTTTGGTCTGACCCAGTCTGGCTGTTCTTACGGTCTTAAGAAACACCTATCCAATGGGACATCCCTCTCTTTTTAGCCACCAGCTTTGCAGCACCAGCCAATGATGTCTTAGGACAACCCATAGAAGAGATCATAGACATTAACAGATGGCTGGAGGATGACTCTGGCTCCCCAACTGTCACCACAAATGCTCCTATACCGGGCACATCTGCCGTCACTGAATCCCCACCAGTGGTCACCTCTGCACTGTCCAACACCAGCCCCTTCTCAGGAGCAGACGGCACCACCACCAAAGTGACAATGGGAACAGGCACCACTGCACCAGGTAGTGAGAAGAAACCCCTTTTGTTTGTCACCAAACGTGGATACAATCAGAGACCCTAAGATTCCCCTGACAGATCATTTGGTGAGGTCCCTGTGGGGTCCTCCAGTTCTAACCCCATTCTTACAGGGTGCAAAGCTGTTACAGCCCCAGCCAGGAAAATCTTAGACCCAAAACTGCATTAAGTGTCAGTGGAAACCCTTAGAACACTCTCAGGGAGTCTCACAACCTCTAATATATTTCCCTGCAAGGCGGAGCTGGGCTATTCTCCCTGTTTTACAGCTGGGGAAACAGAGGCAGAGACGCAGTGACTTGCCCAAGGTCAAACAGGCAGGCTGTGGTGGAGCAGGGCATGGGCCTGGGGTTGGGCACAGCCTAAGCTGGTGTTCTAACTACTGGACCAAGAGGCAAGACGATAGACGTCTATCAGTTAAACGAGGGTATTGAGCATTGCCCACATTTTTTCACGGCCCCCTGAGAGCGAAGGGAAAACGACAAAAGTTTGAAATTCCCCACGGCTGTGAGCTTTCTACCAGCACCTTCCCCTGCTGCCCCCCCCCCCCCAGAGCTAGCTGCATTTCAGCTCCAGCTGAAGCAATTGCTGTGTTTACCAGTTTGGGGATCCTTGCCTGCGTCAGTCCAGCTTCCTATGTGGAAATTGGGCACGCGGGGATAACACATTCTAACACTCTCTTATTTTGGCAGCTTCCTCCTCTTTTGGGGTATTTGGGGAGGACACGGCTTAAAAAAGACCCAGGGGCATGGTGGGAAATGGAGATGGGGAATCTCAGGGACACAAACTCAGGGAAACTCAGCCCATCTACACGGCATGCCTCTTCCGCAAAAGCCTATGCAAATGAAGTGCAGATTAACATTTCCGTGCTTCATGTGCATAATTAATTAGGGGCCGTTTTTGTGCAAAAAGGAGCCGTCTACACAGCTCCTCTTTGCGCAAAACCCCCTTGCACAAAAATGGTTCCCAATTCATTATGCAAATGAAGCGTGACAATATGCTAATCCATGCTTTGTTTGCAAAGGCTTTTCCACAAGAGGGATACAGTGTAGACGTAGCATACCAGTCCAGCACCGTGACATCTACAGTGGGTCTCCCCGTCTCCCGGGACAGAGCTCACAGGCACAGAGTAACCCTGGCGGGCCAATTTCTGCTGTTTGGAACAGAACCTTTTCTGCTTCCTAATAACACTAAGAAGAATAAGGGGCCACCCAATTAAATGAATAGGTAGCATGATTAAAACGAACACAAGGACATTTTTCTTCACACAGCGCACAGTCAACCTGCGGAACTCCTTGCCAGAGGATGTGGCGAAGACCAGGACTTTAACAGGGGTTCAAAAAAGAACTAGATAAATTCATGGAGGTTAGGTCCATCAATGGCTGTTAGCCAGGATGCGTAGGGATGGTGCCCCCAGCCTCTGTTTATCAGAGTTTGGGAATGGGCAACAGGGGAAGGATCACTTGATGATTCCCTGTTCTGTTCACTCCCTCTGGGATGCCTGGCCTTGGTCCCTGTTGGTAGACAGGACACTGGGCTAGATGGATCGTTGGTCTGACCCAGTCTGGCTGTTCTTATGTAACACCTTCTCAATAGGACATCCCTCTCTTTTTAGCTATCAACTCTGCTGCACCAACCGACAACACCACAGCGCTGCCCACCACACCTGATGGCTCCTCCACAATTGCTCAGGCTGTGAAAAATACCACCGTGCTGGCTGAGGTCAACGGCACCACCCCTATGCCAGACGCATCTAATGTCACTGAGTCCACAACACTGGTCAGCAGCCAGGAGACCACCACCGCCCTGACCAACACCAGCCTCATCCCAGGAGCAGACAGCGCCACCACCAAATTGACAACGGAAACAGGCACCACTACACCAGGTATTGGGAAGAAACCCCTCTTGTTTGTCCTAGAACCACAGAACCCTAGAACGGGAAGGGACCTTGAGAGGTCATCAAGTCCAGCTCCCTGCCCCCACGGTGGCACCAAGCCCCATCTAGATTACCCCTGACAGGTGTCTGTCCAACCTGCTCGTAAATATCTCCAGGGATGGAGATTCCACAACTTCCGTAGGCAACTCATTCCAGTGCTTAGCCACCCTGCTAGGTAGGAAGTTTTTCCTAATGTCACCAGCCAGGATGCATATGGAGACCGTAAAGTTTCCCTGACAGTTCATTCTGTGGCTCTCCCAGGGGACCCGACAGTTCTATGTCCTAGCCTCAGGAAGCTGTAATGCTGTTTTAGCCCTGACTAGGAAAATTCTTAGGCCAAAAACCTTATGAATTTGGCCCTACCAAATCCAGGGTCTGTGTTGGTCCATTTCACAGTCGCAGGATTTCAGAAAGAGTAAATGTCATGATTTCAGTTATTTAAGCCTGAAGTTTCATGAAGTTGTTATTGTAGGGTTCTGTCCCCAAAGAGGTGCTGACCTATTCACGCCCCTTCCCATTGGCCTACCTGCCCACTGGCATACTATCTGTGTGCCTCACAAACTTTTAACTTATTTCCCTGGAAGGTGGAGCTGCTCGATTACCTCTATTTTGCAGAAGGGGAAACTGAGGCACAAGCCGAGTGACTTGCTCAAGGCCACAGAGGAAGGCTGTGGTAGAGCAAGGGATTGCACTAGGATTTCACACCACTGGATGCAGCATTCAGGAGATAGACATTGATCTGTTAAATAAGAGCATGGAGGTTTACCAATGGTTTTTGAGAATCTAGTTAGTATTGAGGTTAAAGGATAAAGGTTTGAAAGTCCTAATCATTGCAGGATTTCTAAAAACAGCCTTAACTCTGACCTTAAAACCCTACAATACTCCTTGCCTTGCTGAAATGCCAGGTTCCTCTCGGGGGGTTACCAAACATATATCATATTTCAATCAACCCAAAACTTTCCTTGTGTAGGGCTATGTCTACACAGGCAGGTTATTGCGCAAGTACGGCCGTTCTTGCGCAAGAATCCACAGAGCATCTACACGGCCCGCCCGCTCTTGTGCAAGGAAATTTACAGTACAGCGTGGTAAGAGAGGGCTTCTTGCGCAAGAGCTACGCTCTTTTTTAACAGGTGCACAAGCGGGCAGTGTGGACGCTCGGCAGGGATTTCTTGCGCAAGAAACCCCTCTGGCTAAAATGGCCATTGGAGCTTTCTTGCGCAAGAGAGTGTCCACACTGCCATGGGCACTCTTCTACAAAAGCACAGCTCGCACATGGCAGTGTGGACATTTTCTTGCGCAAGACTTCTTGCACAAGAACCCTTGCGCAAGATGTTCTTGTGCAAGAAGCCCCGAGGGTAGACATAGCCTTAGATGAAAAAAGAAAAAGCCTTCCAGACTCACCATTAGTGCACCCTCTGGTGGCTTGGTAGATCATACCAGGCTCTCCACACTAGTTTAAATAGCTTTTGCAATCATACAGAACCAATGGACCCCCATCTTCCCAAAACAAAAAAAACCTTTCTATTCCTTATCACTCCTGGACAAGAAAATCACCCACATAATTACATCCACTACCCCTGCTAAACTCCAGGGGAGGCGGAGCTCTCTCCCTTCATATTTTATCCAAGGTCATGTACAGTTATGGAGACCACCAAACTGTGCCTGCAAGAACTCTGGGTAGAATGCTTATGCAAATGAGACAGCTCCAGGGTTCTTCTTCCCTCCAGCTCACCAACAGGGGGTTACAGAGAGCTGCTTAACCCGTCAAGTGCAGCGATTCCAAAGCCACGAGCTTTTAAAATCAGAGATGGGAGGTTCTTTTTAGGCTACATCTGCAGACCCGTGAGGGGCCCTCGGCTTGCGCTGGGAGAACCATGGTGGCCTCCGGGGCTCCCAAAGTTGAGTGGCCCGTAGCTAGCCCATCCCTGACAGGTGCTTTTCTAACCTGCTTCCAGTGAGCGTGTCTCTTTAAGGGTCCTTCTGTCCGTAGGCCCGGATCCCACCACTGAAGCTCCAGGAGCGCCAGCGCTGCCGATCTGGGCGATTCTTTTGATCTGTCTGGCGGTGGCTGCCGTCATCATTGCGGGCATCATCGGATGCATCTTCTGCTGCAGGGTAAAGCCTTAGGGGAAGGGGAAGAGTCATTGGCTGAGTTGGGGGCACCCTCCTGGCTCCCCAGCTACCCCAGGGCACTCAGCTGATGATCACTGGTCCTCCAGTGAAACCCCAAGTATCACCACGCCATCCGCTGGGGAGCTGGGATGACCGGGCTGCCTCCGAAAGGGAGGGAGGGGAAGAACGGAGGAGCACTTGTTAAAGGGGTGCAGTGCCATCCAGCTACACCCAAAGCCCCTTAATCCATAAAGTTGACCTCTCAGGCAAGTCCACCACCTCCTAGAGAGGTAGCTCTGGTTTATATTGCCCCCCTTAGTCTCCGCCCCTTCCCAGAAGCCTTTGTGAAGATTGGTTCATTGGAATCAGCTGCTTGGGTTTGGGGTTCCTTTTTCCTCTCCCCCATTGTCTCCTCCCCACTGTCCAATTGCCCTGAGATGGCAGGCGCTCAACCCACCAATTGCCCTGGAGCAAAACTGAATCTTTTCCGCATGTGGCTATTTTGCCATCCGTGTGTGGAATAATGTGATGTGCGCCGAGGCATGGGGGAATGTGCACCACTAGCCGAAAGACAAAAGCTAGCTGTGGGGGGGCACGCTGCAAATCAGCGTTACTCTCTCCCGTGTGGCCGCACCACTGTCACAGACACCCACCGGCCTGGCATTTCCAGGAATGAACGACTCCGCTGTCATTAAAGACTCGGCCCTGTGATGAAACACCCAGGGAGATGTCCCGCCAAAACTGGAGGGAACCAGCTGAGCAGGCCATTGAGGGGCCATGGCCGGATTGGCAGCTGAGCCAGAGCCAGGGCAGGAGATGCTAGCCGGCTGGAGGGAGGGTGTGGATTTGATCTGGCATCAGACAGGAGATGCCACGATGCACCCACAGATCAGATGCAGTGGGGCGGAGGGGACAATGCCAAGCCAGAGCGGTGGGCAAGTGCCCACCTAAACTAATGGTGACAATTCCTTCTCCCCCTTCCAGAGCGATTGTTGCTAAGCCCGACTGTCCACAGTCCTAACCTGTGTCCAGCGACCCTGCCCACCTCCATTCAAGACAGCCTCGCAAGAAGGAACACCATGAAGTAACAGCCCCCACCCAAGGACGTCTCCTAAGGGGGGGGTCACTCCTCACGCTGCATCCAGGGAGGACCAGACGTGTCCTCCCGGGAAACAGACCTGTGATTTTTCCTGGAAGCCAAATGAAATGCACAGCCGCAGGCTCGAAGCCAGGTCATCCCAGGAATCCTGGCTTCCAGCCTCTCCCCCCTCCACACACTCACACTCACACTCTAACCCCTGGGTTCCCAAACTGGGGGGCATGAAGAAATTCCAGGGGGGTGGGGGGAAGCACGAGGTGACCCAGCCATCCACCCCCCTGTCAACCGCACCCCAAGTTTTGCTGCTATTTTTTTGGGAGGGGGGCCTGAGGGTTTCTCAAAAATCAAAAAGGGGGCATGATGCCAAAAAGTTTGGGAACCACTGCATCCCCCAAGCAGGGATAGAGCCCAGGAGTCCTGGATTGTAGTCTCCCCCCACACTGTAACCTCTAGACTCCACTTCCCTGCCCCCACACTCTTCTAACCCCTGGACTTCACTTCCCCTCCTCCAAACAAGGATGGAACCCAGGAGTCCTGACTTCCAGCCTCCCCCCCTTTACACACACTAACCCCTAAACTCCTTCCCCTCCCCCTGCACTCTAACCCTTAGACCCCACTTCCCTTCCCCCAAGCAGGGATAGAACCCAGGAGTCCTGACACTAGACAGGCCTCCACACCTCACCTACTCCCTGTTCCTAGCCCAGAGCCAGGAGCCCTGGCTCTGAGCCCCCGTACCCCAGCACTAACCCCAGAGCCAGGGCCAGCTCTCAGTCTAGCCCCCCTACTAATGCATTAAATTCCAGTCCCCATCCCCAATGGGATAGAACCCAAAAATGTTAGCTCCCAGCCCCCACTCCCTCTAACCACTAGGCTTCCCTCCCTCCCTGAGCCAGGGGGAGAATCCAGGATCCCAACAGGAACGAGAGCCAGAGAAATGGGGTGCTCAGCTCCTCCCAGAATCCCCCTCTGGGCTCCATCACATGGAGACGCTCCCTTGGCTCTACCCCCTCCCAGAAGCCTTTGAGAGGACTAGTTCATTGGAACCAGCTGCTTGGGTTTGGGGTTCTTTTCCCCCCTCCCCCATTGTCTCATTCCCACAGTCCAATTGCCCAGAAGGTCCTGCCACCCACAGGCCGAAGGAGGGAGCTCAGGCAGCCGACTGCCCTGGAGCAAAATTCCCTCTCAACTTTTCCATCCTTGTGTGGATTTGTTTCCAGCCAAGTGCAAAATAAATGTTTATGCGCGCGCGCTGAGGCACGGGCGGATGTGCACCACCAGCAGAAACAAACCATCTAGCTGTAGGCGCTCTGCTAATCAGCTGGATCTACAGGACTCCCTGCCGTAAGAGCAGGCATGGGCGAAATGCACTTTGTGGAGAGCAGGATTGGGTGAGGGGAAGGAAAACACCCCATCTCTCGTCAGTTTACAGAGAGGAGTGAAGATCTCTCCTGGGGTAATAAAAGGGGCCTGAAATTAATATAGACCATCCATTATTTAATGAACAATTGTCTGAATTCCTGCAATTGTCTGAATTCCACTTATTAATATATACGATCTACAAGCCAACCTTTTTTGTTTGTCTTGGTAGCCTGGGAGGGATGGATCTGTCTCTCTCCTGAAGGACTGATGGGATGGAGCTAAGGTTTTGCGGGTGGGAGTGGTGATAGTGGGTCTTGCAGGACAGGAGCCAGAAGACCCACGCAGGGGGGACTGTAGGATTTATGGGGCCCTACCCGGTACAATTAAACTGGTACCCCTAGGCCGGAGGGCAGACCCGGGGAAGGGGGAGAAGATGATGACAATTTAGAGCTGTGATTTCATAGTCTTCACCAGCGCACTGAGGAAATATTTTTAAAACAAATTTTAAACTAAAGTCCCGCTGACGAACACAGAACATTCAGAAAGTGACAGTATAGACCTGGGGTTATCAAAGTCCTGTTAAATATTTTCATGGCCCCTTGAGTGGCTCTTTCACTGGGGTGGAACACACCCATGCTGTAGAGGGATCTTTCACCGAGCGCTAACATGCGGCTGATTCTGGGGTGAAACACAACAGCAGTATAACAGACACACAGCCAAGCTGTACAGGAATCTTTCACCTAGTGCTGACTCTGGAGTGGAACGCAACGGCAGTAAACAGGCACACACAAACGCTATACAGGGATCTTTCGCCTAGTGCTAACATGCTGCTGACTCTGGGGTGGAACACAACAGCAGTATAACAGATATACAGCCAAGCTGTACAGAGATCTTTCGCCCCGTGCTAACATGCAGCTGACTCTGGGGTGGAACACAACAGCAGTATAACAGACACAGAGCAACGCTGTACAGGAATCTTTCGCATAGTGGTAACATGCGGCTGAGTCTGGGGTAGAACATAACAGTGCTACATCTACACTGCAGGCTTCTTGCGCAAGGGTGTGTCCACACGGCCATGTGCTTTTGCGCGAGAGCATCCATGGCAGTGTGGATGCGCTCTTGCACAAGAAAGCTCTGATGGCCATTTTAGCCATAGGGGTTTCTTACGCAAGAAACCCCTGTTGCCTGTCCACACTGCCTTCTTGAGCAAGAGCTCTTGTGCAAGAGGGCTTATTCCTTGTGGGGAGAGAAATAACTCTTGTGCAAGAAGCCCGCTATTCCGATGCTTTACTGTAAATTTACTTGTGCAAGAATGCACGTGCAATGTAGACGCTCCGCAAGCTTTTGTGCAAGAACGGCCATTCTCGCACAAGAAGCCCGCAGTGTAGACATAGCCCAGCAGTATAACAGACACACAGCAACACTGCACAGGGATCTTTCACCTAGTGCTAACATGCATCTGACTCTGGGGTGGAACACAGCAGCCGTATCACAGCTGCAAAGCTGCGTTGTACCCACCTCTTCCCCAGCACTTGAATCATGGCCAACGCTGGGGTGGAGCACCAGTTGAACATTGCATAGGAACTCGACTAATGAAGTGATAAGACATTCATTTAACTGGCCAAACAACTTGTTTAATAATCAATGACCCAGATAAACAACACATTACAATTCTAGAAAGGAAATGCAGAACAACACCTCACCCCTGCCTAGGGTTTAACCAGGACACAAGAGGTTCACTCCCCAGCTCGAATGAAAAATGCCAGGGGAATGTTTAAGAGTCAGAATTGATCAAGAATTCGGCACAGATTTCAAGGGGGAGCACTCCCTATAGAGATCCCCATTTCAATCTTTGGCACTAAGCCAGCTCAGCGACATCTGACCCCAGTGCAGCACAAACTGGCCTAGAGCAGTGTTTCTCAACCTTTTTTTCATTAAGTACCCCCTTTTCAAAAAACTATTAGAAGTACCCCCAGTACCTGCAGTTTTCAGACACACATTTTTTTTTCTACCATTGCAACACATTTGTTTAAACAACTTAATCGTAGCCGCGCAGGCGATTAAATTTTTGGGTGTAAAAAGTACAAAAATAATAAAGCATTGTAAAAATTAATACAAAATTCAGTTTTCTCCAAGTTTCAGTTGTGTTGACGTACTCCCCAGACGTCTCTTGAGTACCCCTAAGGATACTCGTACCACTGGTTGAGAAACACTGGCCTAGAGGCTTCTGCTCCTGGCTCGGTCAGGGATGTTTCCATGAGCAGACTTTTATGTAAAAGCCCGAAGCTGTCACCTCTAAATCCATGAGGGTGGGGGTGGGGGGCTGGATTATATTCAATTTCATTCCCCCCCTCCCGGAGTTTTAAGCGTTTTAATAAATTCATCAGTGCTACAGCCCGCCACAAAGTTCCTTTTGCCATGCACATGCAGAATAATTTTTGTTATGTGCACCGCCTGCAGAAATCAGCAGGGTGACATCTGAATTTCTCCCGGAGAATTTCCACTGCCCCACTGGCATATGGAAAGAACGCTACCCTAATATCACGAAGGGGAAACGGGTGCTTATAAGAGCAGCCAGACTGGGTCAGACCAAAGTCTCATCTAGCCCAGGGTCCTGTCTTTGGACAGTGGCCAATGCCAGGTGTCCCAGAGGGAGGGAACAGAACAGGGGATCATCATGTGATCCCTCCCTTGTCGCCCATTCCCAGCCTCTGGCAAACAGAGGCTAGGGACACCCTCTCTGCCCAGACCTCACCTGCCCGAATTCCTACACAGACTGAATGGCAGATTAGAACCCCAGAGTCCTGGCTATCATCCCCCCACCCCCTAACCACTAGACACCACTTCCCTTCTAGAGCTGGGGACAGAACCCAGGAGTCCTGACTCCCAGCTCCCTCTCCTCACTAGGGTATGTCTAACTACAGTGTTGTTTCGAAATAGCTTATTTCGAAATAACGCGTCTAGACACAAAATGCATTTCGAAATAGCGTTTTGCTATTTCAAAATAGCACATCCACACTGATAGGCCGCTGAATCACATGCAAGGCCATCCAGAACCGGTTCTGGCAGGGCATCAGGTCAGGAGTTATCTTGTGTGGCTGCTGCCTGAGGCTACCTGAGACCTGTGCTTAAAAGGATACCCTCCCCCGGACAGCCAGTTCTAAGGTTTCCCTGCTTGCTTGCCTACCTCGCTGAGGGACAGCAAAGCATTTTTTCTCTGCGTGCTCTGGTTGCCCTCACTCAGGACACCACAGCACTCTGCAGCATGGAGCCGGAGCCACCCCTGGGCACTCTGGTGCTTCTCCTGGACATGTTGCTGCGAGCCTGGCAGCACATTCTGCAGGCAGTAACAGTCTCCCTGGTGTGCCCCACTGGGGGCTTGTGCCTCATTCCTCCCTCACATCCTTCCATTTACCCCTCCCTAACCCCCCTTCCTGCTGTACAATAAAAGATACGTGTTCATTACAACAAAGCCTCTTTATTGAACCAAACTGGGATGGGGGGGAGAGTGAAACTGAAGTGAGACTGGGGAAAGAAGGTGGGAGAGGGGAGGGGGAAACTTGGGAGGAGGGAGCTGGCAGGGGGAGGCAAGGGGAGGAAGGGGGAGGAGAAGCTCAGGGCTCAGGGTTGGGGGTCTCGCTGGCCCAACTGTGTCCCAGCACCGCGGGTGCGAGGGCCTCGGTGTCCCTGGGGATGTGGGGAAGGTGGGGAGGAAGAAGCGGGAGGGGGAGAAGGAATGGGAGGAGGAGCGGTAGCTGGGGAGGCAGCAGGGGCTGGAGCAGCAGGAGGCAGCAAGCTCTGCCCCAGGGTCGATGACCACCTGGGGGGCACAGACCGTCCTGCCCCCCAGGATGCGGTCCACAGCATCAAAATAGGGGCAGGAGTCTGGGTCTGCCTCTAGGTGGGAGCTGCCCCCAGAGGCCCGGGCATACACCTGCCACAGCTTCTTTATTTTCTTGTGAACCTGCTCCTGGGTTCTCATGTGGCCTTTGGTGGCCAGGCTGGCAGCCATCCACCTGTAGACGGTTGCGTTCCTCCGTTTAGTGCCGAGATCAATGACGTTGGAGGCATTTCCCCAAACTTGAATTAGGTCCCTGATCTCCGCACTGGACCAGGCAGGCGCCCGCCTTTTCCGACCCCTGGCAGGCTCCTGGGAGCTGGCAGACTGGGCTGGGGAGCGGTGGAGGGCTGGCTGGCGCTGGCTGCCTGGCTCATGCTGGGGCCACTGGGTCAGGTGCAGTGACTGCTGGCTCTGGGCTGGCAAGCATGGAGCCGGCACAGGCACTGTGGCCAGAGTCTACCCCTTTAAGGGCTCCGGGGAGTGGGGGAGGGAGAGAAGAGTTCTTGGTTGTGCCCAGAGTGGCCACCAGGGCATCCTGGAAAGGGCTGGAGGCCCCCTATTTAGAAATAAGTGTCCACACAGCGTTTATTTCGAAATAGCGATTTCGAAATTGGCGCTATTCCTTGTGGAATGAGGTCTACCAATTTCCAAATAAGCCCTCCGCTATTTTGATTTAATTTTGAAATAGCAGTTTGGCTGTATAGACGCTGGTAAAGTTATTTCGAAATAACTTTGCTGTGTAGACATGCCCTAACACTAACACACACACACACACACACACACACACACACACACACACTACCTTCTCAAAGTTAGTTAGGACTTAGTAATGCTGGGTCCTAGCCTGCTCTAACCACTAGACACCACTTCCCTCCCAGCCAACATGCCGGCCCCACCACGCTCCTCTTTCCGGTGCTGGAACCACACAGACCAGGCAGCGCAATTCTCAGGCAAACACTTTAATGAGAGTTTATTTCAAACACCACAAGGGAAACTGGCCCCCCCCCCCGGTCATATGACTGCCTCGCTCTACGGCGGCGGGGGGCTCACCCCAGTGGGCATGTCTGTGATGCCCCACGGTCACATGGGCCCCACATCTGGAGGGGTGAGGCAAGGGTGTGGAAGATACAGGGGAGAGGAGGGAACAAACACCAGTCCCAGTGAGGTGAGGGCAGATGCACTGATGGGGGAGATTAGACAGATAGACAGAGGGGGTGGATGGGGATAAGTAAAGAAGACAGACTGAGGGGGTGGATGGGGATGGATAGAGGGAGGCGGTGGATGGTGATAAATAAACAAGACAGACAAAGGGGGTAGATGGGGATGGATAGACAGAGCGGGTGGATGGGGATAAATAGACAGACATACAGAGGGGGTGGATGGGGACAGAGACAGACAGAGGGGGTGGATGGGGATAAATAGACAGACATACAGAGGGGGTGGATGTGGGATAGATAGATAGGAAAGACAGTATCTATGGAGACAGAGGGACAGACAGACAAGTCCACGGGGGGGCTAGGGAGATGGACAAACACTTCACCAGAGCACTGGAGGTCACCCCAGTCCTGCACTTCTGGCCCGTCGCCTTCAAAGCTCGAGCCTCACCCAGGCCCCTCCCTGGGGTACCCAGCCTCTTCAGAGCCCCCGGGGGCGCTGCCAGGCTTGCAGAGGACGGGCGCAGAGGGACGGGGCTGCTGTGTGAGGCGAGGCCTGGCAGGAAGGCGGCTGTGGGCAGGGAAGGGACGAGGCCCCCGGAAGCACGCGAGGGGTCTGGGCAGAGGGGGATGCTAATCAGCCTTTGGGGGCTTCTGGGGGGGCTTCTCTGGATCGTCCCACTCAGGCAGCGGGGGCCACGGGGCAAGGGGCAGGCCAGGCCCAGGTAGGTACGGGTCGTCGGGCAGCGGCGGCTTCGGCGGCTTCGGCGGCATGGGCAGCGGCCAAGGATCCTCAGGTCGCGGAGGCTGCGACGGGCCGGCCGGAGATCCGGGCTGAGGTGGCACCGCCGGCCCTGCTGGCCAGGGCTTCCCCGGCACGAGCGGCCCCCGTGGCAGAGGGTGGGGAGGCTGGGGGGGTCCTTCCGGCCAAGGCTGGGGCGGCACCGGGGTCAGTGGGTCGTCGGGCCTCGGTATCGGGGGGACCCCGGGCGCAGGCTTCTCTGGAGGGTCAGGGCGCAGGCGGGGGCTGGACATGCTGCGGCCTCACTGTGGGGCACGGTGCCTGGAGAGGAAAGAAGGGGAGAACGTTACCAGTGGGGACCTCGCCTGCCCTTCTGGGTGGAGACAGCACCACGGCCAGGAACCCCATAACAGCCAATCCACCTCCCCTGGCATCAGCTATCCACCGTCCTAGCCAGCCACCCTGCCCTACCCCATCTCCCCCCTTAACCTCCCATAGCTCCATGTATCTACCCGCCCTGCCCTACCCCCATCTCCTCACCTAACCTCCCCTAGCTCCATGTATCTACCCACACTGCCCTACCCCCATCTCCTCACCTAACTTCCCCTAGCTTCATGTATCTACCCACACTGCCCTACCCCCATCTCCGCACCTAACCTCCCCTAGCTTCATGTATCTACCCACACTGCCCTACCCCCATCTCCGCACCTAACCTCCCCTAGCTTCATGTATCTACCCACACTGCCCTACCCCCATCTCCGCACCTAACCTCCCCTAGCTTCATGTATCTACCCACACTGCCCTACCCCCATCTCCGCACCTAATCTCCCCTAGCTTCATGTATCTACCCATCCTGCCCTACCCCCATCTCCTCACCTAACCTCCCCTAGCTCCATGTATCTACCCACCCTGCCCTACTCCCATCTCCTCACCTAACCTCCCCTAGCTTCATGTATCTACCCACCCTGCCCTACTCCCATCTCCTCACCTAACCTCCCCTAGCTTCATGTATCTACCCATCCTGCCCTACCCCCATCTCCTCACCTAACCTCCCCTAGCTTCATGTATCTACCCACCCTGCCCTACCCCCATCTCCTCACCTAACCTCCCCTAGCTTCATGTATCTACCCACCCTGCCCTACCCCCATCTCCTCACCTAACCTCCCCTAGCTTCATGTATCTACCCATCCTGCCCTATTTCCATCTCTCTATGTAACCTCCCCTAGCTCCATCTGCCCATCCACACTGCCTTGCACCTAGGTAGCCACCCTCCCTTTCCTAGACCCATCTAGCTAGTCCCCCGCCCCGCCCCTCATTCCATCCATCCATCACCAATCTATCCACCCTCCTCCCTTCAATCCTGCTGTCCTTCCGTCCAGCCGCACCCAGATCTCTTCGATGTGTCTGTCTAGCTTCTCTTCTCTCTCTCTATCCCCGGCCAGTGTGAAGGGAGCAGGGACAGGCAGCTGTCCATGCATCAATCTCCGTCCATCTTGGCCCGGATCAAGCTGTCCCTCAATCTCTGTTCACTTTTTTGGTCAGCCTACACTCCACTGAATCCATGCCCAGCTGTGTTCATCTCGCCTCCTCTCTACCCATCTGGGCGTCCATCTGCCAGCCGTTCCAGCTGTCCATCCATGCAGGCTCCACCTCTGGCTAACACTGCCCCTATCTCTCATCCCTTCCAGCTACCTCTGCCAGACCAGCTCCGACTGCACGTCTCCACTCCACGCTCCCCACCCGCTTCGTCCTCTGTCCACAGGGCAGATGAAGCCCCTAATTGCTCAGCGCACCTGCTAATTAGCTGTCGTGGCCAGGTGCCCCTCTCAGCGGCAGCTTTGCGCAGGGAGATGCTGGCAAAACCGTTCCTCCAGGTGATGCTGCAAAGGGGGGGGGTGATGGCAGCTTGCGGGGGGCAGAAGCAGCCCCCCACAAGCTACAAACTAGCTGGGACAGCTACAAGGAGCGCTGGTCGGGCAAGGCCGTGAAGAACCCTGAAGCCCATGTCTGCACAGGAGGCCTTAGCCATGCGGCTAGATTAAAGCCAAGAGGCAAATCTACTCTGCAGCAGAAATAGAACCTAGGAGTCCTGGCTGTGAGCCCCACCCCCTGGTTCTACCCACTAGACCCCACTACCTGCTCAGAGCTGGGACTAGAACCCAGGAATCCTGACTCTCTGCCCCTGCTCTACCGAATGGTCCTGGCTCCTTTCCCAGAGTAGTAGACAGACCCCAGGAGTCCAGGCTCCCAACCCCACACCCCTCCCAGAGGGCCACCTCCCCCCTACCACCCCGTTCCCAGCTAGGGGCCAGGTCGATGTACCTGATGGAAGGACCCAACGGGGCAGGTGCTGTGCTGTCTCCAAGGCACGCAGGGGCCTGGCAGGCAGCAAAAGCTGGCTGGGAGCCGCCAGCATTTATAGCAGCCCGTGGAGCAGAAGAACCGGACCGGCGGGTGCTCCCCAGGCCGTCCCCATCCCCGCCCACCACCAAACGGCTGCCCTGGCACGATGGTGCCTCCTGACAGGGAAGCCAGGAGTGAGAGTGTCCCCCCCCCCCCCCTTACAACATCTCTGAGTCAGGGAAGCGAGCCGGGCGCAGGGCAGGGGAGGCCACCGAACCTTCCACATGTATCTGGGAGGAGGAAGGAGGCAACAGGAGGGCAGGAGGGCCTAGTGGTTGGGGTGGGAGTTTGCATTCCTGGCTTCTATCCCCAGGTCTGGGAGGGGGATCAAAGGATAGAACAGGGAGCCAGGCCTCCTGGGTCCTATCCCCAGCTCTGGGAAGGCTGTGAGGTCTAGTGGTTAGAGCCCATGGGGGGAAGGTCAGGACTCAGGCCTATTCTTAGCTCCAGGAAGGGGAGGGTGTGGAGTGGATTTCAGCAGAGCACACAGAGTCAGCACTTCTGGGTTTTATTGCGCAGCACGAGGGCTGGTTGCAGGACAGAAACCAGGAATTTGACTCCCCTAGTTTGTGACGTGCCCCTGACTCAGCAAGGAGACGGGAGCCTGTGAATTGGGCGGAAGGCTCTGACCTCTGTCAGAGGGCATTTGAGGACACCTCCCTGGTGCCAGGAAACCTGGCAACCCACTTCCCCCTACCCCTGCTTTAACCCACCAGACCCAGCTCCCCTCCCAGAGCTAGGGAGAGATCCCAGAGTCCCTGACACCCCATCCCTCTAACCACCAGACCCCGCTCCCCTCCCAGAGCTAGGGAGAGATCCCAGGGTCTCTGACACCCCATCTCTCTAACCACTAGGCCCAGCTCTCCTCCCAGAGCTAGGGAGAGATCCCAGGGTCCCTGACACCCCATCCCTCTAACCACCAGACCCCGCTCCCCTTCCAGAGCTAGGGAGAGATCCCAGGGTCTCTGACACCCCATCTCTCTAACCACTAGGCCCAGCTCTCCTCCCAGAGCTAGGGAGAGATCCCAGGGTCTCTGACACCCCATCTCTCTAACCACTAGGCCCAGCTCTCCTCCCAGAGCTAGGGAGAGATCCTAGGGTCTCTGACACCCCATCTCTCTAACCACTAGGCCCAGCTCTCCTCCCAGAGCTAGGGAGAAATCCCAGGGTCCCTGACACCCCATCCCTCTCACCACTAGACCCCTCTGCCTTCCCAGACCTAGGGAGAGATCCCAGGATCCCTGACACCCCATCCCTCTCACCACTAGACCCCTCTGCCTTCCCAGACCTAGGGAGAGATCCCAGGATCCCTGCCACCCCATCCTTCTAACCACTACATGCTCCTCCGCTCCCTGGGCCTAGAATCCAGGGACCCTGACACCCCATCCCCATCATTCTAACCACTAGACCTCACTGCCCTCCCAGAGCTGGGCCTAGAATCCAGGGTGACTAATATCCCATCCCCATCACTCTAACCACTAGACCCCGCTACCCACCCAGAAACCATCCCTTCAACCTTCCCTTTCCATAATGGAGAAGCTTTTATTCTGTCACCGCGTTGTGCTCCATGGGGGTGGAGCAAGGGGAAAAAGACTAAGAACAATGGAAGGGGGAGCAGATACAGTGGCAGGGGGATGGGAACGTGTGGGATTTCTGGGTTCCTCATTTCTTTGAGGGAGAACCTTCTCAAACTCAAGCTGTCTCACCCCAGGAAGCCCTCTTCCACCAGAGCTGACCTCCCCGCAGCTGTGTCAAGCAGCTGGTCAAGCCGATACTTGCCAGACTTACAGCCCCAGTGATGTCCAGTTCCACCCACAATCGGTTTATCCAGAATCTCCCCCAGTCTGGGGACAATCAATGTAAAAGCCGCAGTCGCATTCACGGTTCCCTGTGAGCTGAGCACATGGGCAGCCACCCAGGAAAGATTTGAATGCCGCCTAGCTGATTAGCCGAGCACTGTCAGCCACCAGCATGTGTTTTGTCTGGTGGTGCACACCTGCACATGCATTGGTGCATGTAACAAAATTTATTACACACATGGATAGAAAAATAGCGGGACCATTGGTTGCAAAGTCTCCTCTTATAGCTAGAGGGAAGCACAGCCCTCCCTACCTTCTCTCAGCATCACAGGGGCATGGAAGGAACAGGGGTTGCAAAGTGCAGCGTTCCCCTGGGCCTCAAGGAATTATGGGAGGGAGAACATGCCGTATCCCTCACTCCCTTTAGGATAGATCATTCTATCTAATCATAGAATCAAAGAGCTGGAAGAGACCTCATGAGGTCCTCAAGTCCAGCCCCCTGCCCAAGGCAGGACCAAAGACTCTAATGACTCCTTTATCTGTGTATGGAGCCCAATATCTTGTGGGTGTCTTTGGGTCTCCCATCTGTTCATTTCTACTCGCCAAGCAGGCCTCTGGTGCCTCGTACCTGTACGAATTTGAGTATATTGCTTAAGGCACCAGCAACTGGAATCAGGTTAAAAAAACCTGAGCGTCTCCGCCGTTACTTTTGAAAGACGGAAGTTGTTAGCCCTCCTGGTTCCAGGGAAAAGCCTGCAAACAGAAGGGAAGCCCAGCTTGTAGGCAAAAACCCCCACAATGTTTATTATTAATTTCAGGATTTTTTTCAGTCCATCTCACGATTTTTTTTTGTGGGGGGGGGCAGGTTCATGATTTTTAAATGCTTGAATATGGCAATAGTGTCAGCAAATTTGGCTAAGATGTCAAGCCTAACGGGGTTGGGGGGGGGGGTGTCTCTGTCTGGCTGTCATGGAACAGCTATCCCACCGCTGCCACCAGTGTAATTATTACAGCTGCTCAGGGAAGGAGAACACCACATCTCTGAGGCATGAGTAGGCTTGTCTGCCACTGGGCCCTAGAGGTTCTAATCCCCATGGGCAGCAGGGCCAACAAAAGCAAGATGGGAGGGCCCTGGTCTAGGCCCTGGAATGGGTGGGGCCTGGGTCAAAAGGGGCGGGACTGGAGCTAGGAAGCTCTCAACACCAGCCTGAGCAAGCCACGTGGCACTCCAGCAGCAATTTACAGAGCCGAGAGTTCTGGCTGCCGCAGTACCAGTGACTGTGAGCTCCAGACCCTTGTGTATCGCCAGGTCCTGGGGCAGCTGCCCTTTTTGCCCCCCCGTTGGCAGGCCTGCCCATGGGTCCCAAGAAGCACCTGTCCAAACTGAGAGCATTAGAATGGGGAAAGATGGTAAGAGGCCATGGCTTTCTCATGATCCTGGCCCCCTGCCCCACCTCTGATGCTTTGCCCCCGGGCTAGAAGCCAGAGCTAGGTGTGGGCTGCTTTGGGGAACCATGGATCCTCCATCTGCCCCTGGTGGGGAACACAGGGGGCGGGGAAAGGAACTGGGGGCTGCTCTCAGGCCCGGCTTCAGGCGAGTGGATACGTCCGGGCTCCCCGACCCAGCTCCAGCTTCTGGCTTGGTTTGGAGGGGGTTCAGCACCTCAGGAGAAAGAGGAGGGGCAGGGGTGGGGGGCACAGAAAGGGCGGGGCCACAAAGTGGGAGTGGCCACATAGGGGCAGGGTCACCTAGGGGGCAGGGCCTCATGCCCCTCCCTCCCACCATGCTTTCAAGAAGAATCCATCTCTCCTGGCCCAGAGTAAAGGGAGATTTTGACTTGTGCTGGCTGGGGTGGGGGGGAAGCTGGTAACTAGCTTCCCGGGGCCAGCAGAGGGCTTAGCAGGGGGACTTCTTTGGTCTGTCTCCATAGGAGGCCAGGACATCACCGCCCCTTCTGGCCTTAAACGCCATGAATCTAGGAACGAGGGAGAGCGGCTCCTGCCCATGCAATTCATGGCTCCTATTAGGGGCCAGCAGCAGCATGCCCGGTTCCAGGCCTGGGTCAGCGCACGGCACGTCTCCCCCGGCCTGGTCTCTGCCACTCCCCCACCAGCCCTGCTGCCCCGCAGACCTGGGCCCGCCGAGGACGTCCACTGGCTAAGCCCCTTTCCGACGCCCGCAGCTGCTCAGCAGATGGTTCGACTCTCAGTGGCCGAGTTGCTCCCTCTTTGCCATGTGCCCAAGTCGGGGTGGGGCGGGGCGAGGCAGTGACTTCCTGGGGCCAGCAGGGGGCAGACCACTCTGGGGCTCCCCCTTGGCTCTGAGATCTCTGGGTGTTGTTGCAAGAGCAGCCCAGCCCAAACGAGGCAAGGTCTGTGGGGAGCAGGTCGATGCCCAGCAAATCTCTCTTTCTCCATCCCTCCCGCCCCGCTCACCCTTATGGCTGCTAAAAACTTGGGGGGAGGAGAAGTAGCATGGACTGTCACTGTGGATCACTCTCTGAAAACATCCACTCCGTGTGCAGTGGCAGCCAAAAAGCAAACAGAATGTTAGGAGTCAGTAAAAAGGAGATAGAGAATAAGACAGAGAATATCTTATTTTCTTTATATAAATCCATGGGACGCCCACATCTTGAATATTGCGTACAGATGTGGTCACCTCATCTCGAAAAAGATCTCTTGGCACTGGAAAAGGTTCAGAAAAGGGCAACAAAAATAATGAGGGGTTTGGAACAGATCCCATATGAAGAGAGAATAAAAAGACTTGGACTTTTCAGCTTAAAAAAGAGGAGACTAAGGGGGGTGGGACAGGATAGAGGTCTATAAAATCATGACAGGTGTGGAAGAAGTGAACGAGAAAAAGTTTTATTTATTTGTTCCCACAACATAAGAACTAGTGGTCACCAAATGTAATTAATAAGGTAGCAGGTTTAAAACAAAGAAAAGGAAGTGTTTCTTCATGCAGTGCACCATCAACCAGTGGAACTCCTTGCCAGAGGATGTTGTGAAGACCAAGATTTTAACAGGGTTCAAAAAAGAACTAAATAAATTCATGGAGGTTAGGTCCGTCAATACTTATTAGCCAGGATGGGTAGGGGTGGTGTCCCTACCCTCTGTTTGTCAGAGACTGGAAATGGGGGACAGGGGAGGAATCACTTGATGATTTTCTGGGGCACCTGGCATTGGCCTCTGTTGGCAGACAAAACACTGGGCTAGATGGACCTTTGGTCTGACCCAGTCTGGCCGTTCTCATGCCAGCCCCACTGTTTGGACACTCTTGACCTGCCCTCCTTCTGCAGCACCCTAGGCCGCATTGGTCGTATCTCCTGCTGAATCAGGACCTGGGCAGGGTGTTAGCCTCTTCTGGGGGAGGGTGAAATTATTCCCCCACCCCCTCAGGACAGGGTCTAGTTTGAAGAGCCCTCCGCCACCTCCTTGGCCACTGTGGTCCGGTTGCCCACTTAACGCCCAAACTCCTTTTTCTGCCTGTGATCCCTGGCCCCTAGCTCCCCCAACCGATATCTCCAGGGGGTTGGCTTTACATCACTTCTTCTAGCCCACGACTGTCGTTTATTGTTCATTGACTGCTTGATATCATGGCTCATGAACAGCTAACCACCTTCCACTCCGTGCTCGCTTGACGTACGACGTTGCGCCTTTCAGGAAAACAAACACCGACAATTTTTTCACCTCAGCATTGCCCCACTGGTGTGATGTTTCCCTACCCGCGGGCTGCGACAGACCCTCCGTGGAGATACCATCCTGTGCTATACAAACCGCCCTAGTGGACTCTCAAACTTTCACACAGCAGAACTGAGTGCCACCCTCCTATACACAGAAAAAAAAATATTTTTTTAAACTTAACACTGTTATAAATGCTGGGGGCAAAGCAGGGTTTGGAGGGTAGACTCTGACAGCTCATGACCCTGCCCCCCCATGTAATAACCTTGCAACCGCTGGTGGGGTCATGACCCCTGCCCCTCTCCTGCCCTAGATCTATTTCTAGTTGAGACTTATTTTCACAGGATATAGGCAAAAAGCATCCAGGGGTGGTGGAAGGTACTTGAAAGTGGGAGGGAGGGGCTCATCGGTACCTGAAACATGGTCCCACCCTCTACTTCACTTCTTCTCCCTGAGGCAGGCCTGCCGACAAGATGAGAGGGGGCAAAAGGAGCAGTTGCCCCAGGGGAAGAAGCCGGAGACCTGGGCCCTTTAAATCACTTCCAGAGCCCTGCACAATATGGTCTGTGTGGTGCTGAAGGGCGGGCTGCTGGCTGGGGAGGGGCTAACCCCAGCCATGCCCCTTCTGCCTGAGACCACGCCCATTCTGCCTGAGGCCACGCCCCTTCTGGTCCTCTAGACCAAGGGTCTCCAAACTTTTTTGATCACGCACCCCTATCAGTAAAAAATTTTTGAGCACGCCCCCCCAATATACGTATATTTATTTATTTATTTATAAATTATATACATATACTACTATACTAACATATTATTTACATTATAAAACATACACAAAAAATAGAAATTAAAAAATGATGAGATAAAGATGAAATGAACAATATTTTTAAAATATTTTTTTATTGTATTTTATTTATTAACGGTACAGAAAACCTTTTTGCTCTCACTAAAAAAAATTATTAATAATAATATTTTTTAGTGAGAGCAATGTGATGTGCCACTGTGGCACCCAAGTTATTAATAAATATCTTATAAACCTCCCCCTTTTCCCTCTGCTGCCATGTCTCCTCCCCTTGCTCCATCAGCTCCCCTGGTGCCTGCTGCCCCCCAACCCTCACCCTCCTCTGCTGTCCTGACTCCTGCCCTTCTCACTGCCCTCAGCCCTCCTGAGACCTGCCCCCCTCCACCAGCCCGTCTCCCCCCCCTGTGCCCACTCCTCCAGTAGCCCCACTCTGATCACGTGAGCTACCCCTCCTCATCCCCTCTCCTAACACCTCCCTCTACACACCTGCCCTGCCTCTCTCCTCTGGTGCTGGTCCCTCCCCTGCAGGTGTCTGCCCTTCTGCTTCACCCCCAGAATCCCCTGGCACCTGCACCTTCCCTTACTCCTGCACCCTCCTGGTGCCTCGCCCTTCCCTCACTGCCCCTGCCCCCTTTGCCCTCTTTTTCCCTGATGCCCACCCCCTCACCAATCTCTGCCCCCGTCCCACTCATGCCCCTCTGTGCCCTCACACATGACTTGCTCCATCCCTGCCTTCCTCACACCCATCCCTCCTTTCAACCCTTCTCCCAGCACCTCCCCCCTCTAGCCCCCCAATGCCCTTTCCCTCTCCTCTCCCAGCATCACCCTGTCCCCCCTCAAACTGACACCTCCCCTCCTGCCCTTTTCCTCATTGTCTGCACCTGCCCCCCTGGCATTTATCTCTTCTCCACGCTGTCCCTTGGTGCCTCCCCTTTCTACTCCTGACCTGCCCCCCTCCCCTCAGCACAAGCCCCTTCCTCTCCCACCCCTTCTCCCTATTTTTCCCCCTTCCCCACCTTCTGCCTTCCAGTTTGAGTCTGTGATCCAGCCCGGCCCCAGCTTCTTCCGGGGCTCCAGACCACGTGCTGGGCCTGGAGCCAAGCCACGCAGTTTTAAAGTCCCGGGCAGTGACGTCACGCCATGCCCAGGCATCTCCCCTCTCAGCTGTTGCACGGCATTTGAGCACGCCGCGCATGCACTCCCTCGGATCGTCTTGTGCACCCCCTGAGGTGTACGCAGCCCACTTTGGAGACCACTGCTCTAGACTAGAGCCCATCCCGCAAGTCTGTCTGAGACCTCACCCCCACCCCACCCAGCCCTTGATCTTGCTTTATCCCTCCCGCCCAAGACCCCAATGTTGCACTGCCCATTCCCTTCAGATCCTGCCCACCACCCTCTCTTCTCCACATCCATCCCCCCCTCACTCACCCTAAAAATTGGGGGGCACCGTGGACCCTTGGCTCCCCATTCTGATGCCCCTGGCCTGCCCTCCTTCTTCCGCATCAAGGGACCCATCAAAGTGACTAGCTACTTAGACCTCAGTGATTCAGGAGCCAAATTTGGGATCAACATTACCAAAAAGAGCCACAGTAGTGTGCATTTCCCCTCAGTGAAGAGGGAAAAACAACACCAGAACATGTGGAAGTGGCAGAGGTGCTTAATGACTTCTTTGTTCCAGTTTTCGCCAAGAAGGTTGGTGGTGCTTGGATGCCTAACACAGGGTATGTCTAGACTGCAAGGCTATTTCAGGATACCAGAGGTATCCCGAAATATCTACCCCGCATCCAAGGAATGTGTCCACTATTTCAAAATAATTTTCAAAATAACGGACGCGCTATTTCGGCATCCCTGTAAACTTTGTTCCACAAGGAATAAGGGAGGTCTTGAAATAGCGCTTTATTTCAAAGTTTAGCGCCATGTAGATGTGCCAAATCTCAAAATAGCCTATTTCGAAATAAGATACGCAATTAGCGTAGCGCAAATTGCGTATCTTATTTTGATTTTAAAGTGCAGTCTAGAAGTACCCATAGTGAATGCCAGTGGAAATGAGAAGCTAAAATAGGAAAAGAAAACATTAAAAACCTCTTAGATGTCTTCCAGTCACCAGGGCCTGATGAAATATATCCTAGAATACTCAAGGCTTCAACTGGAGTATTGTGTCCTGTTCTGAGCACCACGTTTCAAAAAAGATGTAGAGAAACTGGAGAAGGTCCAAAGAAGAGCAATAAAAATTATGAACAGTCTAGAACACATGAGCTATATGGGAAGACTGAAAGATTTGGGCTTGTTTAGTTTGGAAAGGAGAAAACTGAGAGGAGACATGATAGCAGCTTTCAAGCACCTAAAAGGGGGGTTACAAGGAGGAGGGAGAAAAATTATTCTCCTTAACCTCTGATGATAGGACAAGAAGCAATGGACTTATGGTACGTCTACACAGCAACATTTCATAATAACTAGTGTTACCTAGGGAAGTTTTGGAATCTTCATCACTGGAGATTTTGAAGAGCAGGTTAGATAGACATCTATCAGGGTATTCTAGACGGTGCTTGGTCCTGCTATGAGCGCAGGGGACTGGACTTGATGACCTCACAAGGTTCCTTCCAGTTCTATGAATTCATCATTTCAATTACTATATACAGATGACATTTGAGATACGACAAACGGCACTCGCAATGTTTAGAAATGGACAGCGTGTTTCGATGTCCGATGTCAGAGTTCGACTTTACGTTTCTCGATCTGTAATGGAGCAGATTCCAGTTCCAACTTATGTTTTCACTCAAGATGCAGTTTTCAAGAACCAACTGTGCTGAACGTTCAAGGAAATGGGTAAATCTATATTGTTCTTGCAGCAAAATGACTGACCGAGTGTTATTACTGTATCAACCACAGGAGTAGCAACTGAAATCTTATCGTTTCAGAGGGGTAGCCGAGTTAGTTTATAACAGGAAAAAACTTAGGGTATGTCTACACTAGGCCCCTAGTTCAAACTAGGGAGGCTAATGAGGGCGACTGAAATTGCAAATGAAGCGCAGGATTTAAATATCCCACGCTTCATTAGCATGTTCCCAGCCGGTCGCCATTTTTGGAAATTGACTAGCCTGGAAGAACTGCCCGCATCTACACATGGCAGAGAAGGGCGAATCCGAAATAAACCCTTTACTTCGAATTACCAGTTAAACCGAGGTCGCCCTCGTTAGCCTCCCTAGTTCGAACTAGGGGGCTAGTATAGACGTACCCTTAAAAAACAATAAATAGTCTGGTAGCACTTTAAAGAATAACAAAACATGTAGATGGGATCATGAGTTTTCGTGGCCAGAGCCCACTTCTTCAGAGTCATTTAAGCCACACACCTTCAGAATTGCACGTTATCCAAACATCACATGCAGGTCTTTGCCCGTGCGACCAACAGTGAGATATGTGGGACTTTTCTGAAGCAAATGCTGTGAGGCTGGACTCTGCTGGAGTCAGCAATTCGCAGGCGCTCTTTCAGAGACTGTTTAATTGGTTAATAACATGGTGTAGGGGAGCCTGGACAGCCTTGCCTCGACAATAATGTCTGCCTCGAGTACAGTGCAGACCCCTGAACGCAAAACCCCAGGCCTGGTTCAAGTCCAGTGCGCTGAAAGCACGCGGACAAGGCTTGGGTTAATAGGGGAGCTGTGAGAGTCAGGAATTGTTTTGCATCACAAGGCAGATTAAGCCTGGTACAGCGAGACCATGTCAAAAACACACAGGACAAGCAGCCTTGTACTGGTACTTTTGTACCGATAAGTAAAAAGTACCAAGTACAGCCACAAAACTGTTAATTGCGCATATAGTTTTAGCAATATCCTGCATGGCACAATGTACTCCAAATAGGAGCATAAAAGGTGCCTTATACAATACGTAATTACCAATATGTAATCAATTGGTAGAGATGATTAGAACGACCAAGTCAAGTATAAATATAGGTATAGAACACACAATCGGTGGAAGGGATGTGGTAAGGAGTCTCCACTACCTTACTCTCTGCAATTAAGAAGTTGGTGCCTGTTCCTACCAACAAATGCATTGTGGACGCCTCTATGCATAGGGAAAGAAAGGGCTCATTTAGACTACAGGGAACGGTAGAAAGAAGATATACAAATCTTCTTCCGATCACATTTTCGAAAGCAGAGCTTTCAAAAGTGAAAGTAATTAAGACGCAGCTTTTTCTGCGAATCGCCCTCCCCTTTGTCGAAAAGCCGCGTAAACCTCCTTTTTTGAGGAAGATCAGCTTTTCAATGAAGGGGGGTGGCTTGCCAAAAAAGCCATGTCTTAATTACTTTCACTTTTGAAAGCTCCACTTTTGAAAGTGCAATCGGAAGAAGATATGCCAATTCCCGCAGAATTTGCATATCCTCTTTCAACCATTCCACGTAGTTTAGGTACGTCCAAAGAGGCCACCTGACCTTCCATCTGACAATTGTAAGTTGCTAAAGGTGGAACTGTGTGTGATTTATAGCAATAAGTACATGTCTGTTCATAGCTGTGAAGTTAAATATCTTGTGTACTGTCCTAGGTGTAGGTGTTGTTATATTGTCTGTGCTACCTATCCCATTCATTGGAACGGATTTATGTAACTCTCCATTTCTTTCCTTTACTTTTCTATGTATAATAAAGTTATAGATATAGTTTATCTTTGGTGTTTACTGGCTCCTCTTGTATTTAATATCCCAAACACATGACACATGGTAAAATTATCCTGATGGAATAATAACTGAGATTGGTTAATATTTGCATCACACAGTGGTTTCATATCTTGTGCTGCAAATAGAGGTGCTAGAATGGGGGGGGGGGCAAAAACGGCTAAAAGGACGACAGAAGGAGGGGGCGGAGAGAAGCCAGCAGGGGTGGAGTCTGGGGAGGAAGAGACAGGGCAGGGCTTCAGGAAAAGGCGGGGCCTCAGTGAAATAGGGGTGGAGCCTCAGGGAAAGGCCTGGTGCAGTGGTGGGGGATCATATCTTTGGCACCAATGCCCTCCCACCACCACACACACACACACACACACACACACACACACACTTACTTCTAGGGAGCTTTTACTACCCTGGCTGCAAAGATCCACAAGAGAGGCACTAAAAAAATCTCCCCTCGCAGCTCCCAATAGCTGTGATGGCTTCTCATAACTTATGTGCCAACCTCAGACACATCCACGGCTGCCTGACCACGTGTCTCCGGCATATCCACGGTCTAGGACTCTGTCCCTTGGCTTCTCCTAAGGCCCCACACACAAAATGCAATTCCATGCACTTCTGCCACACCATTCAACCTGCAAAGGCCCTGCCTGTCGCTGGCTCTCCTGGCACAAACCCAAACGGGTTGTCATAGCTCGTTTGCTGCTTTCTTTCCTCTAAGTCTTTTCTTTTCCCTGGCATTCTTTCCCAGCATCTCGTGGCGTGCGTGACTCGTTCAGGTGATGGGTCGGTAATGACTTGCCCTCTTGCACATCCCCTCTAAGCTCTGTGATGGAGTGTCCTTCCTCCAGTCACTGGGCGTTCCTCCAGTTTGGAGGATTAAGTGACAGGCGTTTTCATCATACAAACCACTCCCTGATGGCCCTATGCTTGGAATGTCTCACCTGGGACACCAGCCGGTCCCACTGCACCCTCACATCCCATCTGTCAAAGAATCGCAGCATCTTAGAACACTAGAATGGGAAGGGGCCTCGAGAGGTCATCGAGTCCAGTCCCCTGCCCTCACGGCAGGACCAAGTACCGTCTCGATCATCCCTGACTGGTGTCTGTCAAACCTGCTCTTAAATATCTCCAGTGACGGAGATTCCACAACCTCCCTAGGCAATTTAATCCTGTGTTTCATCACCCTGACAGGAAGTTTTTCCTAATGTCCAACCTAAACCTCCCTTGGTGCAGTTTAAGCCCATTGCTTCTTGTCCTGCCCTTAGAGGCCAAGGAGAACAATTTTTCTTCCTCCTCCTAGTAACATCCTTTTAGATACATGAAAGCTGCTATCCTGTCCCCTCTCAGTCTTCTCTTTTCCAGATTAAACAAGCCCAATTCTTTCAGTCTTCTTTCATAAGTGCCATTTAGTCTCCACCATGGCAGGGTTCTTTCTTGTGCTTGCTCTCCTCAACCTGCAGAGGGCTGGGATCTGTGGGGCAGGCTGCAGTGGGTAGCAGCATAGGCGGGGGTAGTAAAGGCACCCCCAGAGCTTCCCCCCAGCTTCCCTGTGCCCAGGGACCGACCCCAATGCTGACTCCACCACCCCCAGGGTTCCGGCATCCAGAGCTCTTCCAGCTTCGGTACCACCACCCACCATCCCTCACAGTCCAGGCTACCGACCACTCGGGGTCCTGCCGCCAGCCCAGAGCTCTGCAGCCAAGTCTCCCGGACGGGATGGACTGGTCCGGGAGAGTCGGCAGCCCTAGGTGTGACCCCGGCCTGGGGCATTGAGGGGTGCACACAGGTTTAGGTGGGGGCACAGCTTGGCACCCCCACTCTTAAAAAAGTTCCAGCCCTACAGGGCAGAGGTGCCTCCTGTCAGGTTACTGGATTTTGAGGGGAGCAGCCTCTGTACCCATGGGGGGGTGTTGGACCCAAAAGTGGTACAAAGGGGGCCATGTGAGGTGTCAAATAGAAGCTTACTTTCTTCTGATTCCATAGATGCTATTCATGTAATTGTATAATGTCTGTGTGTGAAGCTATAAGCATGTACTTTGTATGGGTACTGAATGTTTCTCTGTCTGAGGCAGAGCAATGGGCCAGGACTGTTTGCCCATGGACATGCTAATGAGCAAAGCTTCATGGAACAATAGCCCTCTATAGGCCAAGGACACACCTCAAGAATGGTGACTGATACCTAAGGGCTACCAGCAGGGGACACAGGGATAGGCCACAGGCCAGGTGACCTGCTGCAGCCAAGAAGAGACCAGGAAGGAGGTATAAATATGCCATGTGGCCGACTCCATCTTGGTGCTCAGCTCAGCCCGTCATCCCGGAGGCAGCAGTGCAGGGACCAAAGAGCCAGAAAGAACTGTGGACCCATCTTGACGTAGGATGTTCACCAAAGACTGTTAAGCCAGCAGCTATAACATCTCTGCTGCAAGCCTGCATCGAGAACTGGGAGATTTGATGCATGTAATGTATGATACTTTAACAACCTTACTCTCATGCTTTTCTTTCTTGTAGTAATAAACCTTTAGATTTTAGATTCTAAAGGATTGGCTCAGCGTGATCTTGTGGGTAAGGTCCAGAGGGTAAATTGACCTGGGATCTGTGGCTGGTTTCTTGGAACCGGACAGAATGGCTGTGTCTAGACTGGCAAGATTTTGCGCAAAAGCGGCCACTTTTGCGCAAAAACTTGCCAGCTGTCTACACTGGCCGCTTGAATTTGCGCAAGAGCACTGACGTTCTAATGTAAGAAATCAGTGCTTCTTGCGCAAATACTTTGACTCTCCCGTTCGGGCAAAAGTCCTTTTGCGCAAAAGGGCCTGTGTAGACAGCTCAGATTTGTTTTGCGCAAAAAAGCCCCGATGGCTAAAATGGCGATTGGGGCTTTCTTGTGCAAAACCGCGTCTAGATTGGTACGGACACTTTTCCGCAAAAAGTGCTTTTGCAGAAAAGTGTCCGTGCCAATCTAGACGCTCTTTTCCGCAAATGCTTTTAACGGAAAAACTTTTCCGTTAAAAGCATTTGTGGAAAATCATGCCAGTCTAGATGTAGCCAACTTGTTTGGGGAAGCTGAGATTGGGCTCTAAAACCCCTCACCTGTGTATGAGGCCCAGGGCCATCTGGGGCACGGATATTGCTGGGGTGTCGGAGGGGTTTTGCTCGTGAGGCTTCAGGCAGGCAGCTGAAGCGCTCTGTGGGACTGGTTTGTGGCCTATTTGGGAAAGTCTCCAGTCTGGGGGCTGTAAGGTGCCCCGAATTTGAGCAATTCGCCCTGAGGAGACGCCCTCAGCTGTGCCCAGACCCGGCCCGGTCTGTCACACCTCCCTCCCCCAAACCAATTAAGAGCTCACAGGATTGGCCAAACCCCTCCTGCATCACAGAGTGACTTTGCTAATTCAGGGTTCTGATGCAAGGAGCTGTTGGTCTGGTTTTCCCAAATAAAGCAGGTGTTCGTGTTTCTCCTCCCTGCAAATCCCTGGGTGCTTGGCTGCTTGGCTGTCAGCTCACCAGGAGTTGCATAAGCAGTGAGCTTTGCAATGTGGCAAGGGAAGGCATGTTCTCCCAGCTGATTCAAGTCAGTCCTTGATGTGTCTCACTGTGTTAGAAAAGAGAGTTTCCCTGAATGATGCACTGGGGCCTTCTAGCGGCCAGCAATAGTCCCTCTAGTCTTTCCTATTCACGAGTGGAATTTTTCTACCCAGATGCAGAATATTTTTTTCTGTGCACCGAGGTACGTGCACCACTCACAGAAACAAAAATCCCAGCTGTGGGATCTCTGCTAATCAGCTGAGTGACATTTGAATCTCCTCTGAGTGGCCACACAAGTGCCCAGCTTATAGGGAACACAGACTCCGAGTCGCAATTCCCACTCCCTTCCCTGTAGTGGGCATCCATGCCGAGGAATGGGTGACATTATAAGCATGAACAGAGTCTGTTTTATGAATTTTCTGAGGTGTCAGCTCAATTTTAAAGCTGCACTTGAACAGATTGGATTGGCCACTTTTGTCACAGGTTGTGTATTAGCAGGAGTGTGGTGAGCAAGACACGAGAAGTCATTCTTCCGCTCTGCTCTGTGATGATTAGGCCTCAGTTGGAGTATTGTGTCCAGTTCTGGGCACCACATTTCAAGAAAGGTGTGGAGAAACTGGAAAAGGTCCAGAGAAGAGCAACAAGAATGATTAAAGGTCTAGAGAACATGACCTATGAAGGAAGACTGAAAGAATTGGGCTTATTTAGTTTAGAAAAGAGAAGACTGAGGGTACATCTACACTAGCCCCCTAGATCGATCTAGGGAGGCTAATGAAGGCGACCGAAATTGCAAATCAAGCCTGGGATTTAAATATCCCGTGCTTGATTTGCATGTTCCCGGCCAGTCGCCATTTTAGAAATTGACCAGCCAGAAGTAACTTCCCGCGTCTACACGCGGCAGTGAAACAGGATTCCGATTTAAACCCCTAACTCGAATTAGCTGGTATTCCTCCTGCAATGAGGTTTACCAGCTAATTCGATTTAGGGGCTTTAAATCGGAATCCTGTTTCACTGCCATGTGTAGACGCAGGCAGTTACTTCTGGCTAGTCAATTTCTAAAACGGCAACTGGCCGGGAACATGCAAATCAAGCGCAGGATATTTAAATCCCAGGCTTGATTTGCAATTTCGGTCGCCTTCATTAGCCTCCCTAGATCGATCTAGGGGGCTAGTGTAGACGTACCCTGAGAGTGGGCATTATAGCAGTTTTCAAATACTTAAAAGGGTATTACAAGGAGGAAGGAGAAAAATTGTTCTCCTTGGCCTCTGAGGATAGGACAAAAAGCAATGGGCTTAAACTGCAGTAAGGGAAGTTTAGGTTAGCCATTACGCCCCCTCCCCCAAGAGCCTCCAAACAGCTAGATTTCAGCCCAAACCCTAACCTGTCAGCCTTGTGAATCAGACCTACAACTCCCTGTATGGACAGAGTCTGTCTTGTTCCACCAATGGAATGATTCCTCTCTCATCGTGGCCAAATTCAGTATTTTTTTTAAATCATTTCAACAGCTAATTTAGATGTTAACGCATTTTTAAATTTTTTTTATCAATTAACATTTTCAGAATTGTGGGAAATGGTGGAAGGTAGGTCAGACAATAATTACTTAAGCACAATAGATACTGAGAACAAGTTTTTAGGAAAAAACAAGTCACCCTGTGGTACCTTAGAGACTAGATGGTATCATGAGCTTTTGTGGGCACAGCCCACTTCCCCAGATGAAATGATCTTGAGTGTTTTGCCCACGAAAGCTCATGATACTTGTATTTTTGTTAGTCTCTAGGGCGCCACAGGATGACTCCAGGGAGAGGGAAGTTTTGCTCATTTCAATTGTAACCGCCTGCAGGCGGAACCAGACCTCAGGCTGTGGAGTGCACTCATTCTTATCTCTCGCTGTAAGTGGTCCAAGTGCCTCACCCCCCCCAGGCGTGTGGGTTACATACTTCCCGTAGGGTACATCTAGATTGCAGGCTTCTTTTGAAAGAAGCTTTTTTGGAAGAGATCTTCTGGAAAAACTTCTTCCGAAAGAGAGTGTCCACACTGCCAAAGCACATCGAAAAAGCGATCTGCTTTTTCGAAAGAGAGTGTCCACATTCATTGGACCCTCTCTCACATGTAAGCTAGGATTACTATGGGCAGAGTGGCCACCAGGGCACCTGTGCTTTTTCCTCTTTCCTCTTCTTTCAAAAAAAAACCTCCCTCTTCTGTGTCCACACACACACCTTTTTCCAAAAGAGCTCTCTCAGAAAAGGCATTCTTCCTCATAGAAAGAGGTTTACCAATGTCAGAAAAAACCCTCTGTTCTCTCAATTGTCTTTTGAAAGAACGCAATAGCAGTGTGGATGTAAGTGAAGTTTTTTTCAGAAAAACAGCTGTTTTTCCTGAAAAAAACCTGCAGTCTAGACACCCCCTAGTTGAGAAGGAGACACAGCCCAAGCTTTAGAGACCCAGCTGAAACCCCAGACAAGCCCCCCACTTGTAACCACCTATAGGCAGATTTGAACCTGGGACTTCAGTGGAGGTACCTCTGCTCACTGACTTGCATCTTAGGCTATAGAGCTCCCTCCTTTTCAGCACTCACTGTAAGTGACCTCAGTGCCACTACCTGGGACAGTGACCCACACTTAGTGTGTGGGTTACATGCTTGCGTACTTAGAATTTGCGGGAGGCGCCGAAGAAACCATAGCAGTGCTGTGATTGGCTGCAGAGGGAACGCCCCGTTCTCACAGTCAGTGTTGTGGGCAATCCACACACCCCTCACTTCATGTGCCCTGCTTCTGTGTGTGTGTGTGTGTGTGTGTGTGTGTGTGAAAACCAGCATACCCCTTCATGTACCCTGGCTCTCGTGTGTGTGTGTGTGTGTGTGTGTGTGTGTGTGTGTAAACCAGCAGAAGTTGGCATCCCTGCCCATGGGCAACAATACACAAAAGTGTCTCGCAGGCCACACACGGAACCCATGTGGGCCACAGGAGGCTGCGCGAAACCCTCTGACCCAAAGCAGCAAAGGCAGCTGTTGTACACGGGTGCCGTCTACTGGCTAGGGGCAGGAGCAACCGAAAAAACCCCGTGAACTCTTGAGCATCTGTACACTCGAAGGTCCTTAGGCTTTGCGGAACCCCGAAGGCCCAGAGTTACGGGCGTGGGGCGGGTTGAGGGGTTTCCACGTGCAGATGTGTGATTGGACACCGTTTGGTGGACCGGCCCCTCCACCAGGGTGACGGGGCTAGAAGAAGGGGCTGGGCTCCGTTAGAAAAGGCTCCATTGAGTAAGACTGTGCAAGTCTCTCATTTCAGAGGCCGGAGTCTCTGTGTTCTTGAATACAAGTCACTAGAACACTTACCTGGCCTTGCCTGGGTCCTTCAGGGCTGGGGGTGTGGGGGCTGCAGGAGTCAAGGCAGGGCCTTGGAGATGTGGGGGGACTCAGAGCAGGGGGTGCCTCACGGGGTGGCAAGCCCAGCCCCTCCTCCCAGAGGCAGGGCACAGAGCCTAAGGCCCCATCTGGGTTGCTCCACCCTGTAATTGTTTCCATCCTCAGGCCGATAGCAACCCTTGCCAGCAGGGCAATAGGGCCCAGTGGCCAAGTCAGCAGTCCAGGTGTAGTGTCCCCCTTGGGGGCTAATGGGGTGGGGTAGGGGAACCCAGGCCCTCCCTCTCCACCAGGTCCTGGCCCAGGGCCCTGTCAGTGGGGGGCGCATCCCACCACTAGCTCAGCAGGGAGTCTGCCCGAAATACGCAGCCCAGCTCCCCAACCCGGGCTACTTCCTACCCTCTCCAGGATTGCCAGCGTCTGCCCCGCCGGTGTCCTCCGAGCTGGGCCCTTCCCCGGCGGGTCTCTGCTGGCCAACTGGCCTCTGCCACGTCCACCTGCTGCTCCACCGCCCGCGCTCTGGGAGCAGCACCTTCCCCTGCGGAGGTCAGCCCTGACTGAGCAGCTCCTCTGGCTTTTATACTGGTCCTGCAGTTGGAGCCTGCCCAGCAGGGCTGTGGGGGTGCGGCTTTCTGGGCCAGGTTAACTCTTGCCAGCCCAGTGCGAGGAGTCAAGGGGGAGGGCAGGGTTTGCGGAGAGACTCAGGGCAGGGGGCAGGAGAGATGTGGGGGGGGGGGGTGCAGGAATCAGGAGACTAGGAGGGAGGGGAGCTCAAGGGAGGGGCTCAGGGCAGCAGAGGGGGGTGACCCCTGGCAAGGTGGCTGAAGAGAGGTTTAACACAACAACTTTAATCCACTGTTTTTGCCACTTCAGACACACCCAGATGGGTTCACGTGCCAGAACCCACACCCAGCGCAGGGCCTCTCGCCTTACTCCGGAGACGGACCCTGGGAGGACGAGATGAACATGAACAGTGGAACCTCCGGGTTACGAGCACCGGCGGGACGCTCTGTCCCGTCCGCCCCGCTCTTGGGATCGGAAGTACCAGTCAGGCAGCAGCAGAGACCAAAAACCGGCCACAACAAACAGCACCCCCCCGCTTCTTCCCCCCGCCCCCCGCCGCCCACAGCAAATACAGCACAGGCCTGCGTGAAATGGAAACTACAAAACCAAAAACCAAAGGGAACGCAGCAGCTTGGGCTGCACTGCAAAGTTTTGAAGCTCAGTTAAATATGAGGGAGGGAGACAAGGGGGGGGCCACTGGCCATGTGACCCCCCTTGTGTGATTTTACCGCATCACCCCTAACCTGTGTGAGGCCCGTCTCTTCCTGCCCTGTCCCCATTCAGTCCTTACCCCCAAACCCCCACCCCTGCCCCACCCCCCACTCCCTCTCCTCCCCAGTCCCATCCCCCAAGTGGCACGGCCCAGGGGACTAGAGGGGGGCCTGCCGCCAGCAGCAGGGGTTGGGGGTCCTCCCAATTGCTCATCAGCTGTGGCGGGATGTGAAGCAACTTGGCCCCAGCCTGCTATGCTGGCTGCCAGCTCCGCTCCCTGCTGCTGCCGGAGAGCTCCCAGCGCCAGGCCACCCACTAGTCCCTCCCCCCCCCCCCCGGCTGCTCTGGGCCCCATGGAGGTTCACAGGACCCACAAAGGGGCTCCTTTGTGGCCAAGGGCGTGTCTGCAACTCCTCCGCCCCGACTGGCTCTGGGAGTGGACATGTCCCAGGTGGTTTTTCTGGTCCATTGCCTGGGACCAGGCTTCTTCTAACCCCCTCTTTGTAGCTGCTGCAGGTTGGGGGGTGATCCAGGCCCACCTGCTCCTCTGGGTCCTGGCCCAGGGATTCTGTAAGTAGCAGTTGCCGTCTGTCACTGCTGGCCGCTGCTACCGCGCCCCCCACCCCCCCAGGCCACTTTCCCAAGAAGCGGCTCTGTCCAGTCCTTTCTCTCAGGGCTTTGAGGTCAGGTTCTCAGCGCCCCCAGTCCAGGGCTCTGCAACTCATTTGTGGTCTATCACCGCTGGTCTTCAGCCAGCCGGCCTGGGTTTCAGCCAGCTCCGACGCCCAGCTCACACTCGGAGCTATCCAAGGCACCGTCATCCTCCCAGTCAATCCCTAGGTCTGTCTGGCCCAGCAGCTTCTTTTATAGCAGCTTGGTGGGCCCTGATTGGCTGCAGCAGAAGCCACCACTCTACCTTGCCTGGAGGACCTCTCTTCTGCTCTTCTCCCTGGAGCCGGGTGTGGCCAGGCCTCCAGCCTCCAGCAGGGGGCTTCGGGCCTAGTCCACCCCATCAAAGGTCCCCAAAGAGTGGGGGCTGGAGTGGTTGCCCCTAGCTGGGATGACTCAGTCCGCCGCTGGCCCTTGCCTCTCCCCCCATGGCACATGATCCTTCATGCTCCCTGCCCCATGCGTTGCCCTGCCAAGAAGAGGGGTACAATACTGCTGCCAATTCAGGCAAAAGGAAGCACGCAGCATGTGTATTTAATGTGGTGGGACCTGATGCACAGCTTAGCAAGCACCCAGCAGGGGGAGCTCTGTGACAGCTTGCCTCTGAGTGGCGGTACACCTGCGTTCCTACCGAACATCCCAGAAATCTGGTCTACACCCACGCTGAGCAGCTGTAATAACTACACTGGTGTGAGCGGTGGGATGACTTGTCGCATTGAAGCTGGGATGAGACCCTGACTGGGGAATCTGTCCCTAAGAGGTTATGCTGTAGGTGCTGTCATTAGTACAACCAGCTTCAGGCATTCAAAACTCATAGAATCATAGAATAATAAGAACGGGAAGGGACCTCGAGAGGTCATCGAGTCCAGTCCCCTGCCCTCACTGTAGGACCAAGCACCATCTAGATCAGGGCTACTCAACTTTGGGGGCCGCAATGATACTCACAGCACATGCCAATGGCCACAATTTAAGTGTGTTTGCATATACATGCAAATATACAGTGGTTTTTTTGATGGTACTGCCCGGAACAGCGTACCGTCACCTATTTTCCCATCACACAGAGAAGGAATGGCATTTCCCCCGTGCGTACCGGCGCCTGTTTTTCTGGGACGGCTTGTCTTCTGATGCGAGGCGGGGTTTTTTTGGCTCCCAATGCAGTGTTTTGGCTCTTAAAGGGGCCGCAACTGCTTTTTTTCACTTTTTTTTTTGCTCAACAAGTTTTTTTTTTTTTTTTTTTTGCTTGGAGTACCAGCACCTTTTTTCTTACAAAAAAGCACTGCAAATATATATGCAAATAGCATCTTTCACACAAAGTCCTGGCACTCCGGACACCTCCTCCCTGGGGGCTAGAAACGCCAACACCCTGTATCTGTCTGTTCCAGCCAGCCCGTCCGCTTGTGTCTTTCAATGCTCATCCCACCTGGGAGACGCCTCACCGCTGTGGAACGTGTGCCCAGTGGAGGCCATGTTCAAAGGATCCCACCCATGGGCCGTGTGTTGAGCCCTGCGTAAACCCAAATTGCACCGTGGGCCGCAAACAAATGGGCTGCAGGCTGCATGTTGAGTAGCCCTGGTCTAGATCATCCCTGACAGGTGTCTGTCCAGCCTGCTCTTAAATATCCCCAGTGATGGAGATTCTACAACTTCCCCAGGCAATTTATTCCAGTGTTTAACCACCCTGACAGGGAGGAAGTTTTTCCTAATGTCCAACCAACACCTCCATTGCTGCAGTTTAAGCCCATTGCTTCTTGTCCTGTCCTCAGAGGCCAAGGAAAACAATTTTGCTCCCTCCACCTTGTGACACCCTTTTAGTTACTTGAAAACTGCTCTCCATGCCGGAGCACAAGATCCAGATCCAGGCTGTTGACAGGGCTGCCCTACACAGCCCAGCACCAGTATTTTCTCTCTCCTCCCCACCCCCATGGACGCTCCACATGGAGGTGGGGAGGGGCTGAAGCTGTGGGCAAAGGGAGTTGCCAGCTCTCCCGGACTGGACGCGGTTTTACTGCAGTGGGGTCTGGAAAGCTGGCGATGCAGGAGCAGGGCCGGGAGGGAGGCGCAGGCCAGGGGCGCAAGGGGCGGAAAGCGCCACTTCTCTCCAGCCGCCCCCTGCTCCGTGCGTCCTCCAGCCCCACCAGTGCCGCCCGGTGCGCGGGGGCTGGGCACTGAGCTCTGGGACAGGGTGGGTGGCCAGAGACTGACAGAGCCCCAGCATGGAGCCAGTGGGGGATGTGGGGGATGGGAGCCGCTGGAGGCTCTTTGCGGGGGGGGGCAGTGGGGCTGCTGGAGCTGCAGCACTGAGCCTATGGGGGGGGGCTGCTGGAGCCAATAGGCAGCACCCAGCTGCACTGGGCACCATGAAACATGGGATACCCACGTTTTTGCGTATGGGTGGGGACGGGCCTGTTGAGAAGCACCCTTAGGCCTTGGCTGAGCACTGACCAATTCATGGCTGGAGACCAGCTCGTCTCACCTGGCTGAGATGGGTGGTGGACACAGGAGGAGGGTATCAAAGGCTGGGAGAGGCTGAGTCCCCCCCCCCCCAAACTGCCTCCCTGGCTCCCCCCTCAGGTCTGCTTCCCCCTCGGCTCGACCGTGGCTCTTCCTTCCCCTGTGTGGCAGGCCCAGCCCAGTGGCACGGTAGCCGCGGCAGCCAAGGGGCCATAGTCCTCCCAGCTGCTTCTCCCCTGGATGCCCAGCCTGGCTGGGCCAAGAGGGAAGCCGGCCAGGGGGCCCGGGGAGCTGTGCAGAGCCGCGGTGGACCTCCTGCCCACCTGGGCCGGATGGAAGGTCTGCCACCCCACGGTGCCTTCCCTGACATGGCTCTGGCCAAGGGACGTGGGGCCTCCGAGCCACAGCTGCTGCAAACCCTCCACCCGCCCTGTGCAGCCACCTCCAACACTGCACCCCCCTGCCCTAGGTGGGGTCCCCGCCCCCCCCACACTTTTGGGAGGGCTCTGGTGCCATTAGACTGGGGCTAGCGGAAGCCGGCCTTCAGCCAACGGGTCTGGGCGACTGGTGTGTAGGGTTGCCAGGTGTCTGGTTTTGAACCAGACAGTCCAGTATTTGAGCTTTTTGTTCGGGAAACAAATGAGAAAATAGAAATGAGAAAACAGAAATGTCTGGTATTTTCTAAATAAGATGGAATGTCGATTGTGATGTAATGTCAACTGTGTCCAGTATTTTTGTTGAAACCATCTGGCAATCCTATTGGCATGGGTCATTCTGTCCACCCACCCAGAGCTCTGGGGTTGGGGGCCGGGGTGCTGCCCACCGGCCTGCCCACTACACTGCACACTCAGCTGCCTGTCTGCCCAGCCCTCTGGACCTGGGGGGGTGTTGTGAAGAACAGGATTTTAACAGGGCTTAATAAAGAGTTTGTCCTGACCCAAATGAAGTGAACAGGTACCAGGTTTAAAACAAACAAAAGGAAGTTTTCTTCACTCCGCGCACAGTCAACCTGTGGAACTCCTTGCCAGAGGATGTTGTGAAAACCAGGACTTTAACAGGGTTCAAAAAAGAACTAGATAAATTCATGGAGTTCAGGTCCATCAATGGCTATTAGCCAGGATGGGTAGGAATAGTGTCCCAAACCTCTGTTTGCCTGGAAATGGGTGACAGGAGAGGAATCATGTGATGATTACCTGTTGTGTTCACTCCCCCAGGGCATCTGGCATTAGCCACTGTCAGCAGACAGGACACTGGGTTAGATGGAACTGTGTTCTGACCCAGTGTGGCCACTCTTATGTTCCCTGCCTGCCACTTTGGGGCTCGGACTGGGGTCCACGCTGCCTGTCAGGTGCCCCAGGGCTGAGGGAGTGTAGTGTGGAGCCAAACAATCTGGTGGCTGGGAGGCTGGGTGGGGCAGGGCAGGACCCAGGGGAAAAGATGGGATATACCAGCCAGGAACTGGCTTCCCTAAGCCCAGGGTTCGCCCACCATCCACAGCCTTGAGCTTATAACAATGACTGAGGTTCGTGTCTCGACGTTATGAAATCCTTGCAAGCTGCCGCCTGCACTAACCTCGTGTGGAACAGCCTTGCCACACACTGTGAGGTAATATTGATGTTTCTGCTTCATAATCTGTAAAAAAGGCCCTGAAACGATCCAGACAGGATTAGCTCCCACTCCTGAAGAAGGCTGTGGAAACCAAATAGGGCGCAGAGCAAAGTCTTGGGGAATGGTGCCTTCCCACCCACGAGGAGCTCATCCCCTCAGCTTGAATTCTGGAAGGAGGAGCTAAAGATAGTGAGCAAGAGACATCACAGAGCACTAGAACTGGAAGGGACCTTGCAACAGGACCAAGCACCATCATAGAATCTGTGACCCCTAGATCCCTTTCTGCAGGACTCCTTCCTAGACAGTCGCTTCCCATTCTGTGTGTGTGAAACCGATTGTTCCTTCCTAAGTGGAGCACTTTGCATTTCTCCTTATTAAATCTCATCCTATTTACCTCAGACCATTTCTCCAATTTGTCCAGATCATTTTGAATTATGACCTTCTCTTCCAAAGCACTTGCCACCCCTCCCAGCTTGGTATCATCTACAAACTTAATAAGCGTCCTCTTCATGCCAATATCTAGATCATTGATGAAGATAGTGAACAGAACTGGTCCCAAAACAGACCCCTGCAAAACCCCACTTGTTATGCCCTTCCAGCATGACTGTGAACCATTAATAACTACTCTCTGAGAATGGTTGTCCAGCCAGTTATGCACCCACCTTACAGTAGCCCCATCTAAATTGTATTTCCCTAGTTTATTGATAAGAAGATCATGCGAGACCATGTCAAAAGCCTTACTAAAGTCTAGGTATACCACGTCCACTGCTTCCCCCTTATCTACAAGGTTTGATATCCTATCAAGGAAAGCTATCAGATTGGTTTGACATGAGATGTTCTTTACAAATCCATGCTGGCTGTTACCTATCACCTTGTTATCTTCCAGATGTTTGCAGATGAATTCCTTAATTACTTGCTCCTTTATCTTCCCTGGCACAGAAGTTAAACTGATTGGTCTGTAGTTTCCTGGGTTGTTCTTATTTCCTTTTTTGATAGATTTGCCCTTTTCCAGTCTTCTGGAATCTCTCCCAACTTCCATGATTTTTCAAAGATGAGAGCTAAATCATCCCTGAGAGATGTCTATATAACCTGCTCTTAAATATCTCCAGTGATGGAGATTCCACAACCTCCCTAGGCAATTTATTCCAGTGTTTAACTACCCTGCCAGTTGGGTGGTTAAACTCTTTCAACTCTTCAAGTCTTTTGCTGTCTGGATTCTCAGGAGGCCAGAGCTGCGAGACAGAGTCCACATGGGTCAGTCCAAAAAGTCATTCAGAGCTTGATTTTGGTTTCACAGCCCTGGTTTTGCTAATAGCCATTAATATGTAGGACCCAGGCACAATATATATGCTATAAAGCCTGTATCTTTTTTCTAATTTTAAAATAAGAAATGACGCTTTTCTTTATTTTGCAATAGACTGTTTCTGCTCCTGGAAAAGAGAACGCCTTTTTAATTATTTACTGTGCTGCGTGTGAGTGAGGAATGCATGGAACACTAATAAATGAGAGATCAGAGACGCCAGCACCAGACAGTCCGGATGATCAAGAAGGAGGCTGTTGACTCGAGAGATGCCAGTCGGACTATCCGGGCACATTCATGATGGCTGAAGAAGGACAGATTGACAACCCTAAAGCATAGGCACCCCTCCCCCAAATAAGATCACCAATAAAGGCAAAACCAGATGCAGTTGTTGTGTGGTTTCATTTTAGATCCAAGGGAAACTAGGACACTCCAGAGAGACTTAACCACTTTCTTATTTATGGCAAACTTTAAACAGTTAATACAGTTGTTGAAGTTTTACAAGCCTTAAAAACAATGACTACACAATTTAAACCTTAAATACTATACATTCTATAGCACAAAACAATGCAAAAGCAAGTAATAGAAGATTTATTATATTACAGTAATAAAGCCTAGTTCACTTACACTTCACCCATATGCCACCTATTGTACCAGGCAGGAGATTCGTGGTCCCTTGGACTCCCACGCTTTGGGATGCCATGCACTGCCACAGTGGGTGTGAAGGGCCTATTACTTCTAATTACAATGAGCAGGACCTGTGAGTCAATCCTGCTCGTTCCCTCCCATCGATTCTTCTTACTAAGCCCATTTTATAGCAAAGCAAGACTAGGTCGTTCTAATAATATTTACCAATTGATTCTGTATTGTGTAGGATACTTAAAATGCCCAATACCCTTATTTGGGGTACATCCTGCTACTCAGGTTGTTGCAAACATTATGTGCGTAGTTAACCATTTTATGGCTGTATCTGGAATTTTTGCTGATCAGAAATAGAAGTATCAGCACAAGGCTTCTTCCGATGTCCTTGGTGTGATCTCACTGTACCATGTATCTGCATGACTGTGCAAACAAAACAAAAAACCATTCCTGCCAATCAAAGCTCCTCCCCTCCCCCCAGCCTTGCCTGCGTGCTTACATGCACCAGACTTGAGACAGGCCTGGGTTTTGCTTGTTAGAGATCTGCACTGTGGTTAAGGCAGCCATTATTACTATTGTCAAGGCAGAGATGTCCAGGCTCCCCGACAGTGGTGAGTCCTGTCATAATAATCAAAATGCTGAAGGATGACAGTGGGAAAAGGTTTGAGCTAATTGCCATGTAAGGGTCTCTACATGTCATTGCAAAACCCATACGCTCCAATGGGAATTTCCAACTGTAAAAGGAGAGTGTATTGCCAAGGTTTTTTGGGTTTATCCTGCACAACTTCAGCGCAGCGGATCACAATCGACAGAGACTGGCTCCGCACTCATGCTCAATCTACCTGGCCATTAGATTCATTCGAGCCACAATAGACTGGTAACTTTGACACCATTTGCAGGACTAGTGGAGTGTATGTGAATGAATGACTATGCTGATCTCTAAAGCTGTATTGTCAATAAACACTGCTTATTGCCTCTTCCCCTGAGAAGTTCCTCTATGCTTCTTATAAATGTAACAGATGAACCTGTCCTCCGGGAACATCTCTAGTTCTTTTTTGAACCCAGTTACAGTCTTGGCCTTCACAACATCCTGTGGCAAGGAGTTCCTGCATTACATGAAGAAATACTTCCTTTTGTTTGTTTTAAACCTGCTGCCTATTCATTTCATTTGGTGACCCTTATTTCTTGTGTTATCTTTCTCCATAGCAGTCCGGATTTTATAGACCTCTGTCATATCCCCCCTTAATCGTTTCCTTTCCAAGCTGAAAAGTCCTAATCTTGTTAATTTCTCCTCGTACAGAAGCTGTTCCATACCCCTAATTATTTTTATTGCCCTTTTCTGAGCCTTTTCTAATTCCGATATATCTTTTCTGAGATGGGGCGACTGCATCTGCACACACTAATCAAGATGTGGGCATCCCATAGATATAGAGAGAGAGGCAATAAGATAGTCTCTGTTTTAGTCTCTATCCCTTTTTTAATGATTCCTAATATTCTGTTTGCTTTTTTGACTGCCACTGCACAGGGAGTGGATGTTGTCGGAGAACTACGCACGCTGACTCCAAGAACTGGCAGATCACAACAGCTCTGTCACCTTTCAGAAGCACAGACTCACTCTTCTGTGTACAGAAGATGGCGTGCTCATTTCTTCTCTGCACGGATAAATCTGTGATTGGCTCGCTATTGGATTTGGTGTGAGATCTGGAGTGCACATGGGAGGTAGGGGGTCGGGGAATGGAAGAGGGGCCCTTACCCCTCTTGGGGGAGCCAGATCCAATCTGGGCCCAGCTCAGCAGAGAGTGTGGTTCTGTGCCTTAAAGGGGTGAATGGATTCCCCTTTTGAGAGGGAGGGGCCTCCCCATCGCAGCTGACAAATGGAGCCTAAGGGAGAATAGTGGATGGAGTTACCCTCAGAACCACAGTGATGGGTCCATGAGTGATGGACAAAGGCCCAGTTGGGGAAGGCAAGTCAAAGCCCCACCCCTTCTGCCCTAAGCCACACCCCTTCCCTCAAGACCACACCCCTTCAACACCCTCCTCCCTGCTCCCCACCAAGCCCTGCCCAACCCCAGCTGAGGACCGATGGCATGGTCCCATCCCTCCCAGGTGGCTGGGCAGTGTAGACAGTTTTGGGAAGGCAATGCCTTCCCCTGCCTCCACTATGGGCTCCCTGCTTGTGTAGGGCCGAAGCACAACTGGCATTGGGCAGAACTCCGAGGGAGAGGCACTCTCCCTCCCCCCAACCCCAGAGGCTGTTATGTCCCGGGGGAGGCTGGCCGGTCCCCGGATCTGCTCACAACAGCATCAGAAGCCATGACTATGGTTTCAGGGCTTTTATTGAGTTCACATTTCATGAGTGGTTACCCAGGAAACGCCCCCCAGGCACCGGCACCAGACCTACATCATGGCCTCGCGTCACTCCTCTGTGTCCACAGGCACAGGGGCAATCACTGTTGGGGGAAACTGAGGCACGGCACCAGGGAAGGGGAAGGAGGCAGTTGCAGAGTGAGAGATGGAACCCAAAAGTCTTGGCCCTAGGCGATTCCACGGGGCAGGGAGATGGGACCTTACGACTCCCGGGAAAGTCCAGGGGCTAATCACTAGACCTCAGTAAACCCCTATGAGAGGTGAGGAAAGAACCCAGGAGTCCCAACTGCCCCATTACCAGGCCTCTTTTTCAGAAGGAAAATCCGGCTCTTCTGTGGCTGGCTGGACGGAGCTATCCAGCTCCAGCGCTCGAGGCTGGATGGAGACAGGGTGCTCCAGATGGGGCGGCAAGGCGGTGAAGGGGGTTTTAGGTACCGGGGGCTTAATGGAGATGGGGTGCTCCAGGGCCTTCATCCTGGGAGAAGCGGATGCCACGGGCTTCTCCGCCTGCCCGGGAGTAGACCCCTGTTTCGTTGGGCCAAACAGGGCAGGGATCCAGGACCATATAGCAGCCGGGGAGGGCAGCGTCGGGGCTGGGATCTCTTGTAAGACCCGGATGAGGGGCTTAAAGAACTCCATCACGTCTGCCTCCGAGGAGAACGGGGTGTCCTCCTGCCGCCGGGACCGACCGGGGGCTCCCTCTTCGGGAAGCTGAACGCTCCTGGACATCCCACCTAGAGAGACCACACGGGGGAGACAACGTTGGCCGAGCCGACTGCATGACCCGGCCCTGCAGTGGTTCTTTATTCACAGCAGGGTTCGGGGCGGGGCTCTGCATTTGTACAGCTCCTGGCGCGAGGGGTGTGATGCCAGGGCACAAAGAGCTAATGCCACCCGGGGGCACATAATCAGGAGCCTGTCAAGTCAGAGCGGAGAGGTTATTTTACCTCTGGATTTGGCCCTGGGCTGACCCGTGCTGGTTCCGGCAGAGGCAACTGTGAAGGGGAGCAGGAGCCAAGTGACCATCCCCCAGCCTGGGGAAGGGCCGGAACAACCCACGTCCACCCCAGCCCTGCCCCTGCCTGCCCTTGCTCTGCCCTCCTCAGCCTTGCTCTGGCCCCGCCCCTGCTCCATATTTGCTCCGCCCCTGCCCCGCCTCTTCCCCCTCCCTCAAGCCATGCGGTCCAGGAGGTTAGCAGGCAGGGATTAGCACATCACGCCCCCTCCCATGCCGTCAGAGGAGCAGAGCAGGCTGGGTGCACTGTGGCACTGTCCCCCACTGCTCTCAGTGGATGCAGGAGCGGGGAGACTCCTGCTCTGGGCACTAGATCCCCCCTTCCCCCTCGTCTTCCCGCTGGCTGGCCCCTTGCTCTTCCCGCCAAGAGTGTGGGGGGAACACAGGACCCCTCATGCCCCCCTCACGTCACCTAAATGTTCTGGTGCTCACAATCTAAGAAGGGTGTTGGTAAAAAGCCAGCATGATTCTGGGAGGCATTCACACAGAGCTGGCCTTACCATGAGGCAAACTGAGGCGGCCGCCTCAGGTGCCAGACTGCAGGAGGGCACCACTAGGACCCAGAAAACTGAGACCTTTCAAAGTTTTGCCCCAAGCGAGGTGGCATGGGGGCATCATTTGAGCTCCCCGCCTCAGGTGCCAAAATGTTGTGGGCTGGCCCTGCATTCACAGGAGTGTTGTGAGCAAGACAGGAGAAGTCATTCTTCCTCTCTACTCTGTGCTGACTAGGCCTCAACTGGAGTATTGTGTCCGGTTCTGGGCATCACATTTCAGGAAAGAGGTGGAGAAATTGGAGAAGGTCCAGAGAAGAGTAACAAAAATGATGAAAGGTCTAGAGAACATGAGCTATGAGGGAAGACTGAAAGAAGTGCGTTTGTTTGGTTTGGAAAAGAGAAGACTGAGAGGGGACATGATAGTGGTTTTCAGGTATCTAAGGGTGCGTCTACACTGCATTCTAAACTCAAAAGAAGATACACCATTTGCACTACGCAAATTGCGTATCTTACTTCAATTTTATTTCAAAAGAGGCTATTTTGAAATTCGGCGCGTCTACACGGCACCAAATTTTGAAATAAAAGGCTGTTTCAAGCCATCCCTTATCCCTCATGCAATGAGGTTTAGAGGGATGGCGAAATAGCGCAACTGTTATTTCAAAAATTATTTCGAAATAACGGGCACATTTCTTGGATATGGGGTAGCTATTTTGGGATACCTCTGGTATCTGGAAACAGCCTTGCAGTGTAGATATACCCTAAAAGGGTGCTTCCAGGAGGAGGGAGAAAAATTGTTCTCCTTGGCCTCTGAGGACAGGACAAGCAGCAATGGGCTTAAATTGCACCAAGGGAGGTTTAGGTTGGACATTAGGAAAAACTTCCTGTCAGGGTGGTGAAGCACTGGAATAAATTGCCTAAGGAGGTTGTGGAATCTCCATCCCTGGAGATATTTACGAGCAGGTTGGACAGACACCTGTCAGGGATGATCAAGATCGTGCTTGGTTCTGCCATGAAGGCAGGGAACTGGACTCGATGACCTCTCGAGGTCCCTTCCAGTTCTAGTGTTCTATGATTCTGTGAAATTGGACAGGGGCCAAAGAGACACAAGGAGTAAACGACCGGAAAACCTGCCTTTGATGGTAGATTCAAGGCTATTCAGCTTATCAAAAAGAAAAGGGGTGAGGTGATGGCAGTCTGTGGGGAGCAAGTATTTAACGAATGGGCTCTTCAGCCGAGCAGAGAAAGGCCTAATGGGATGGGAGAGCTGCCCCACTGCAGATGGGAAATGCATTTTTAATGGTGAGAGTCATTATCTGTGGGACCAATGGCTGTAATGGGTTCTCCATCCCTGACAACATGCCGTGCAGCCGATATTTGCTAGGGGAGGCGTTGGGATGCACCCCCTGCTCTGGAGAGAAACAGAGGGGCTGTTTTTTTTCTAACAGAACTGCTCTAGGAAGGATTTTTCCGGCCTGGGTGATGCAGGCTGTCAGACAACATGATCACCGCGGTCCCTTCTAGCTGGGGATCTATGATTCCACTAACTTTGGCCGGCCTGTAGGCTCTATGCCAATAAACAGGCATATAGTCATAACAACATTCCAGAACAGCCAACCCCTAATTTACTTGCTACGCTTGTTCTCTCCCAGCCACTCCTGCCTTTCCAAAGGTGTCTCCCACCAATGGAAGGATTTCCCGAGCCGTATTAGCTGCCTCACATCCCCATCGGTGATTCTCCCCTGCCAAATTCCTTCCGGATTGTTTCCCCTTGCTGGTTGTAGTGCAGGAGTGGGGAACTATAGCCCGGGGGCCAGATCTGGCCCCCAGCTTGCCTGAATTCGGGCCCCGAGGCTGGGGGCTCTGCCCCCAAGAATCGATGAACCCTGAAAACCCCCAAAGGGGCTGGTGTCCCCCTCCTCCTCACTGAACCCCTCATTTTGCCCCGCCCCTCACATCAGTGAGGTATGGGTTTTGATTTTGGGGCATTTTTTGTTGTATTTTTTGTTGTTGTTTTTGGTTTTGGTTTTTGCTTCGCTTCTCATTTTTGTACAGCCCCCACCTGATTTTTCTGTGGGTCAGCGGCTCCCCACTCCACAATGGTTCCCCGCCCCATCGTAGCCTCTGCTCCCAGTCCCATCATCTCGGACTGGCTATTGGTCTCCCTCTCTGCCTACCAAACTGGGCGACACCAGCCCTCAGATATAGCTCACCAGGCAACACCTGTTCCTGGAGAAAACCACCTGGCGTTGCCCGTGCCATCCCTGGAAAAAGCTCTCTTTAAACTGTCGACGCCCCCTGATTTATGCCAACCCCCTTGCCACTCCACTACCTGTGCCTGAGAGTCTGAACCCGCTAGCTGATGTCTGTACCCCATCGACACCCCAGATGTCCCGGCCTCCGAAGGACCTCCCAGCACATGAGCCTGTCTCCCGAAATATCCCTCTATGGAATGTGTCACCCCGAGACAGCCCCCCACCCAGCTGCTCCACTACTCTTTGTGCCCCCCCCCAAATATTAATTCCTTGTTAGCCTTACCCCCAGCTCCTTCGCTCCCAGCTGAAACCTGGAGACACCCCTCAATGTGCCACCCCATGGGAGTCTGTGCAGCTATATATCCCCTGGCAGCAGACTGGTGACACCCGAGATCTGAAGGACACACACACAAACACCCAGAGCTGGGGGACCAGCTTCTCCACCCTGCTGGCAAGCCAAAATGTCATTGGGTGTTAAGCAGCTCACTGATACGATCAGAGTCTGGCGCGCCAGACTATCCCAACCTGTTAGAATAGAGGAATCCCAAGAGCTGGGGATAAAAACCCAGGAGGCAGCCTTCCTGCTCTAACCACTAGACCCCACTCCTCTCCCAGAGCTGGAGAGAGAACCCAGGAGTCCTGACTCCCAGGCCCTCCTGTTCTAACCACTAGAAGCCACTCCCCTCCTGACAGTGCGGAGAGAACCCAGGAGTCCTGTTCCCCTGTTGTCACCACTAAAACCCACTCCCCATCTAAACTCAGGAGCCCTGACTCCTCCCCAACCGGTGACACCCCAAAATATCCCTTTCTGTTCAGTACCACCCACCTGCCTCATCAGCAGCGCTTATCCCCCCCCAAAATCACTGTGCAGCTGTTTGTCCAGAGATTCCCCCCCACCTCCCAGATTTGCCCTTCTCTGGGGCAGGTACCTACCTGGCAGGTAGAGGCACAACACCAGGAGGATGGTAAATTTCAGCCCCAGTGAGACCCATCCCTGCCTAAATTTCATCTCGCTGGGCTGGAGGGGGAGCAGGGCGGCTGGAGCTAGCCCAGGGGAGCCGTGCAGTGCAGGCAGAGATGGCTGCAGCCTTGTGGAAGCGGGATGGCTTTTATCCCCAGCTGCATGGGCAGGGCCATGGGTTCCCAGGCTGGGGCGTGTAGGAATCCACTGCCAGCAGCATCGTGCCTTGTTTCAACAGCTCCGGACACAATGTTCAGGGAGCCACCGCCTCCAAGCTGGCAACGTGACAAGAGGGGAATAGGGGGCTGACAAAACCACCACCAGCCCCTTCCCCCACTCTAATTACTACACCCCACCCAGAGCTAGGGCTGGAGCCCAGGAGTCCTGTCTCCCTGCCCCTTGCTCTAACCACTGGACACCACTCCCCTCCCCGAGCTGGGGATAAAACCCTCGAGGCTTGCCTTCCTGTTTCTTGCTCTAATCAATAGATCCCACTCCCCTCCCAGAGCTGGGGATTGGACCAAGATTCCAGGCTCCCAGCCCCTCCTCCTCTAACTGCTACACCCCACTCCCTTCCCAGAGCTGGGGTTGGACCCAGGAGTCCTGGCTCCCAGGCCCTCCCTGCTCTAACCACTAGACCCCACTCCCCTTCCTGAGCTGGGGGTAAAACCCAGGAGGCCTGCCTCCCTGCTCCTTGCTATAATCACTAGACCCCACTCCCCTCCCAAAGCTGGGGATAGAATCCAGGAGGCCTGACTCCCAACCCCGCAGCACCACCTGCTGGTCGCCACTCCCCTCCCAGAGCAAGGAACGGAAGAGGAGTCCTGACCAAGGTTCCCTCTTAATCTTTTCCGCCCCTGTGGAACGAATGTTCTTGTGTGCACCAGTGTGGAGGTGACATGTGACACAGAGGTGATGGGCGAGCTTCATAACCATGCCCATAACAAAATTCAGGTGGCGCGGGTGGGGCCGAGGGCTTCTGAGGGGGTTCAGCACTGGGACAGAGGGCTGGGGTGCAAGGGCTCTGGGGTGGGGCTGGGAATAAAGAGTTTGGAGTGCAGGAGGGGGGCTCCAGGTTTGGGGAGGGGCTCTGGGCTGGGGGTTAGGGTGCAGGAGGGGGTACAGTCTCTGGGCTGGGGGTTGGGGTGCAGGAGGGGTACAGGCTCTGGACTTAGGATTGGGGTGCAGGAGGGGTACGGGCTCTGGGCTGGGGTTGGGGTGCAGGAAGGGGTACAGGCTCTGGGCTGGGGAGTCATGAGTCAAACCACTGGGCTCAAACCCAGAAAGTGTGTCCACCAGTGTCCACTCTGTCCGCTCTGGAAACAACCTCTAAAGACAGGGGGCACAGGACTGACTCTCAGTGAGGGCACTGTGTGGGGAGGGGTGAACAGGAATGGGGAGTAAGGTCTAGTGGTTACATACGGGGGGTGCTGGGCACCACGACTCCTGGGTCCAATCCCCAGCTCTGGGAGGGGAGTGGGGTCTAGTAGTTAGAACAGGGAGGGGCTGGGAGCCAGGACTCCTGGGTTCCCGCTGTGGGAGGGGAGTGTAGTTGTTGCAGGTGGTGCGGGGATCAAAACTCATCTCAGTGCCTGTAGGAAAGTCTAGTCATTAGCCCAGGGGACATGAGAGCCAGGACGAGTGTGTGCAACAGGGAAGGGACCAGGCAAAGGGGACACAGAGAAAGAACCAAGCAAGTGGACTCTGCAGGACTACAGCTGTGTACAGTTTGGTACCCAGGAGAGTTGTTATCATTCTCACCTGGCGCCCAGGGAAAGGAAGTCCAGCAAAGGGACGCAGAGACGCCCGGCCCCCGCTGCGCCAGCCCACCAGACCCAGCAGGAACCCAGGAGTCCTAGCTCCGAGTCACAACCCAACAGTCCCGGGGCCTCTCCCGCGCCTCGCTGGGGGGTTGTCCCGGGAGCTGCTCCCATGCCTGTCTGCAGCCAAGGGCGCGAGTGTGAGGGGAAAGGGCCCCAGGCAGCCATCCCCCTGTATCTCGGCAGTCCCTGATGGGCCGCAAAGTGAGGCGATGGTGAGCAGAGATGCGTGGGCGGACCGGGCCGGTCCCAGCTTGTCAACAGGCGGGAGCAGCTCTGCAAGGTGGTTATAGCCAAGGACGGAGGAGTTCTTGGGCCGAGGCCTAGGCCTTCACCCAGGAGTCTAGCTTCTCCCCGCCACCCCCGCCAGCTTAAGACCCTGGGTGAAGGCCTGGCCGCCTCTCGGTGGCATTCGCTCACCCTAACTCTCAGCCCACCGGCAGGACAATGTGCTGGCCAGACTCCCCCTGGTCATATCCATCGTAGGGTTGCCAGGTGTCCGGTTTTGACAGTCCAGTATTTGAGCTTTCTGTCCAGGAAACTAATTGAGAAAATATCAATGAGAAAATATAAATGTTCAGTATTTTCTAAAGAAGATGGAATATAGATTGTGATGCAATATCAAGTGTGTCCAGTATTTTTGTTGAAACCATCTGGCAACCCTACATCCATGCTTTAAAGGCAACACTTGGCTTCCCCGCTTCCCTGGTGGGAGAATTGCAGCTACCCCCCGACCATGGACTCTGTGTTCTGCTTTTATTCATTCACACTATGGGCGTATCTCCATTCAGCCCCTGGCCGGCCTCTGTGAACCCGACTTCCTGTCCCAGTCTCACCAACCAAGATCTGCCTCTGGCGTCACACCAGAGTATCCACACTGAAATCAGATTCAAATTTGGTTGGTGTGAATGGGAGTCACTCCGGATTTACACTGGAGCCACTAGATCGGAATCCAATTCCATTGCTGTCAAATAGGGCCACTCCAGATGTACACCAGGGTGACTGAGATCGGAATAGAATTCTGTTAGTGTGAATGGAGTCACTCCAGATTTACACAGAGTCACTGAGATCAAAATAGGATTCCATTGCTGTCAATGGGGGCAACTCTGGATTTACTCTGGGGTCACTGAGATGAAAGTAGAATTCTGTTGGTGTCGCTGAGGTCACTCCAGACTTACACCAGGATCACAGAGGTAAGAATCAGCTTCCACTGGTGTCAAATGGAGTCACTCCAGATTTACACCAAAGTAACTTAGAGCAGAATCAAATTAGGTTAGTGTAAAATGGGGTCACTCCAGATTTACACGGGTAAGATAAGAATCAAATTCCGTTGGTGTCAAATGGGGTCACTCTGGATTTGCACCAGGGTGACTGAGATCAGAACAGAATTTCATTGGTGTGAAATGGGGTCTCTCTGGATTCACTCTGGGGTCACTAAAATCAGAATAGAATCCCACTGGTATCAATAGGATCAGTCTGGATTTACACTAGTGCGATTCAGATCAGAATTGACTTCTGTTTATGACAAATGGGGTCTCTCCAGTTTTACATTAGGGTCACTGAGATCAGAATCAAATTCTCTTGTTATCAATGGGATTACTCTGGATTTAAACCAGGGTCACTTAAAATCAGAATCAAATTCCATTCGTATCAAAGAGGTCACCCCTGATTTACACCAGAGTCATGGAGATTAGAATCTCAGCCAAGTGTTGTGCCTACACAGAGTCACTGCCGCAGGTGAATTGACTATATAAAGAGATGAAAACCTATTTCCTAACAGGTCTAGGCCTCTGGTGCATGTCTGATCCTGCCAACACACACAATTGATGGCATTGTTTGAGAGAGGGAAATCACAGCCAGTTGGTATAAATCGCACAGCTCCCTTAAAGGAAGCTGACATTAGCTGGGATTCTGAATTCATTGATTCCTATGGAGCTAAGCACCATTTACACCATCCTAGTGAGCAGTGTTCCCTGTAAGCTTGGTGCTTGTTTGGCTGCTCAGGAGAGATTCCCTTGTGGCCCAACTGATTAATAGCTGGGTTTAGTTCCTACTGGTGGTGCACATTCACATGGGCCTCGGTGCACCAAAAACAATTACTCCGCACGAAGATGGAAAAATCCACACGCGGATGGAACAGATGAGAGGAAACATTGCTAGGGGGCTGGACTGATTGCCTTCAGGCAGCTCTTAACATAGGTTGCGGATGAGCTGTTTATGTTTTCTTCAGGGAGAAAGACGGATTACTGCTTCAATACTTGCAGCCCATGGCCCTCATACTGCCGACTTGCCGATGACACGGGATGCCTGGCATTTTACAAGGGACCCCTTAGGTCAGATATAGACATGACTTCTTTGTGGATGGCTTGTGAGGGCTCTCCTGAGAGTCAGAACACCCCTCGTTGTCATAATCCTTGGGAAATGCCCGTTTGGCTCACTTTTTGAGCATTACCACTTCGCTAACGTTAATTATTTTGCCCCATCTTCTCAGTGTATTAAAGAGTGATGAAATAAGTTTGTGTCATTTCCATTGCGCCTAGTATTTTGTGGGGGTGGCAGTAACTTCAGTTCCTTACAGGTACTGTCATATCGCACCGGACCGTATAGGGGGGCAGCGGATATGCTAGGCAAGGGACGGCGTTGCCTTCCCAAAACACCAGCTTGGCCCCACCCCCGCAATACCTACTGTAGGTGCACTGAGGGCAGAATGTTACTGCCCCTGAGCACACGCCCTCCCTGTGCTCGAGGGCCGGGGAGGCTGGAACCATGCATCTCCCTACCTCCCTATGGTGCTCCGGGGGGAGGGGCTTGGCTCCCACGGGGGCGGGACCTGGGGAGAAGAGGCGGGGTCTGGGCAGAAGGGGCCCTACCTTCACCCACCACCCAGGCCGTATGGATCACATTGAAGGAGTTACGTCTCTCCGTTCAAAACCTCATTCTGACCGTGGCACTCTTCAAAAATATCCCCAGGAGATGACATCCCCCTGACACATTCCTTCCGGGCAGGAAGTTACAGGCACCTTAGCTCCCTGGCTGGCTGTGTGAACTTCCAGACGAACATGTCTTCCCAGCTGCACGTGGAGCTGGAGGCAGAAGGAAAGCTTGGGAAAGCTACCAGTCAGGAAGCTTACGGGACGGAACAATCAAAAGGGCTGGGCCCTATTTGCGAAGACAGACAGAGGCGTTGGCCTGGTGTCTCTTGGGGTGCAAGAAAAACCCCAGGATCCTTTCCCGAGCAGGCATGATGAGTCTGCGCTTGTCTCACAGGCAGCTGCAGGGATTCGGGGCCAGTGTGCCTCTGCCAGACAAGATTGGATCTGAATGGATGGTTGGTGGTTTTGGACAACACAATGGCAAGGTCCCCGCTCCATTGCAATCATGGCTCTGGGGTGGGGTGGACGGTGAGGGGCTTGGGTCAGGGGGAGAGAGGACAACCCCAGCCCTCTCTCACCGCAGCACCATGGGGCCAGGTGAGACCGCTGCTCCCTGGCAGCTGCAGCTAAGCGGGCACTGACGGGGGAAGGGGGCATGTCCCCCTGCTGGGGCAGATCCAGGGTTGTCTCCCCCCTGCACTCCCCAGCCCGAGTGAGGAATGCAGAAAACTCTGCATTTTCCCCTCACTCCCTAATGAAGCAACATTCCTGTAGGAATCAGGGACGGGGCAGGGGGGAGTGGAAGGCTCAGGGCTGGGGCAGTCCAGGACGAAAGGACACACCCCAGCCAGCCCTTTTCACCTGCCTGGTGACGCTGTCTCCTTGCTGGATGGTGTGATGAGAAGCAATCCCATTCCAGGCCCATCCTATTGTCCTGCCACAAGCAACCCCTGACCTTGGTTGAAGTTTAAAAGGGCGCTGCCTGCCGAATTTGGTGGTCCAAATTTGCTGTTTGGGAGGAGTTCTTGAACAGGCAGACAGACAGACTCTCAGAGGCAACCATTTGCTCCCACAACTTCTACTTGCTGTTCTTTGATTCACGGGGGTTTGTTAAGCAAATGTATACGGGATCCCACTATCATCACATCTCAGTGCTGCATGTGAAGCGGACATAAGAACATGAGAGCGGCCATACTGGGTCAGAACAATGGTCCATCTAGCCCAGGATCCTGTCCGCCAACAGTGGCCAATACCAGATGCTCCAGAGGGAGGGAACACAAGCAGGGAATCCTCACATGATCTCTCCCCTGTCACCCATTTCCAGACAAACAGAGGCTAGGGACACCATTCCTACCCATCCTGGCTAATAGCCATCGATGGACCTAACCTCCATGAATCTATCTAGCTCTTTTTTGAACCCTGTTAAAGTCCTGGCCTTCACTGCATCCTCTGGCAAGGAGTTCCACACGTTGACTGTGCACTAAGTGAAGAAAAATTTCCTTTTGTTTGTTTAAACCTGCTGCCTATTCATTTCATTTGGTGACCCCTAGTTCTTACATTGTGGGAATAAGTAAATAACTTTTCCTTATTCACTTTTTCCACATCTGTCATGGTTTTATAGACTTCTATTATATTTCCCCTTAGTCTCCTCTTTTCTAAGTCCAAGTCTTTTTAATCTCTCTTCCTATGGGACCCGTTCCAAACCCCTAATCATTTCTGTTGCCCTTTTCTGAACCTTTTCCAATGCCAAGAGACCTTTCTTTGAGATGAGGCGACCACATATGTACGCAGTATTCAAGAGGTGGGCATAGCAGGATTTTATAGAGAGGCATTAAGATATTCTTTGTCTTATTCTCTATCCCTGTTTTACTGATTCCTAATGTTCTGTTTGCTTTTTTGACTGCTGCTGCACACTGAGTGGATGTTTTCAGAGAACTATCCACAATGACTCCAAGATCTCTCTCTTGATTAGTTGTAGCTAAATTAGTCCCCATCATATTGGATGTATAGCTGGGATTATTTTTTCCAGTGTGTGGCACACAGAGGCAGGCCAGCAAATACTGTGAATACCACGAGTGTCCGGTGGGCTCCCAGAGCAGGCTAAGGTTGCAGGGCCAGTCGCTAGAGAGCCAGCAAGGCCTGGAAGGGGAGATCTAGTGTCGCGTGTGGCAGACGGAGCTGGGGAGCTGACCAGGGCCGTCCCTAGGGGAAGCTGAGGGCAGCGGGCTGAGATAAGGTGTCCAGGTGGGGCGGAACGGGGCAGCCTGCTGGCTCCCTCCAGTTCCCACCACAGTGAATGTGCTGAGCTGAGTCCTGGCACCAGGCCCCCTGGTAATCCCCTGGGCCACCCTGGGACCCATCTGTAAGGCCATTAAGGCAGCTGCCACAGGGTCTCCCAAACCGCCACAAAGCGTCCTGTAAGACACAGATGAGGTGTCCTCACGCTCCGGGCAGCAAGGTGCCTGGTGGCCCTGGGAGGGGAATGGGCATCACGGATCCAGCCGGGGACCCCTGCAGCCAACTGCCTCCCAGACCCAGCTGCGAGATTCCCCAGGGATTTTAAGGACCCAGTCACTGTCCCCAGTCTTGCCTAGACCCTCTGTCTAACTCTCCCTCCTGAGCTCTGGAACGGGCTGTCCAGCTCCTAGCCCCTCACCCCCCAAACACACCTCGCTGGCATTGAAACACCCTCTCCTAGCTCTGCATCCCCCCACACACTGGTGAGAGACTGACCAGCGTGGGGGCGGGGCTTTGGATGCTGCTGGCCCCCCTGGGCCACATGGCCACCACACACACAGACTCCAGCCCCAAGGCTGGGAAGTGCAGCCCCCCCCACCCTCACCCCAGCCAGCCCCAGTGCATGGGAGGCTGGGAAATGTAGTCCCTGCCGCACCAGGGATCCAGCAGCTGGGAAGTGCCCCCACCCCACCCCAGCCAGCCTCGGTGCATGGGAGGCTGGGAAATGTAGTAGCAGGACAGCGCGGTGGCTGCACTCCCAACCCCGAGCTACCCCACACATGACCCCAACCCTGTGCTCCCAGAAAACTCTATCCTGAGCCCCCTGCACCCTGCAGCCCCTGCCCTGACTCCTGCATCCCCCCAACACTCTACAGCCTCCTGCCTTCAGCTCCCCCAGACTCTTGCTTGCTGGCCTCAGCTCCCCCACACCCTCAGCCCCCCATCTTCAGCCCCCCCACGCTCACACACACCCCAACCTCCTGTCCTGAGACCCCAGACTCCATCCCACATGTAAATTTCATACAACTACGGTCCTATCATGACCCTCCCCTGCCTATGTTCCCCTTAATCTTTTCTATCCATGGGCAGATTTTTTCCATGCATGTGTGGAATAAATTTTATGTGCCCTGATGCATGTGTGGTTGTGCACCACCCATAGAAGCAAATCTAGTGGTGAGAGCTCTGCTAATCAGCTGGGAGGCACTGGGATTTCTCCTGACCGGCTGCATAAGCACCCAGCTAACAGGAAACACTGTCCCGTGCTCCCAGTCCCCCGCAAAGAGGGGACTGCAATAGGACAGTACTCGTAAGAAACTGAAGTTACTTTCACCCCTGATCCTTAGTCGCATAAAGTGCAAGCGGAGATGGATCACATAGAATACAACCACCGTCCTGACACCGGGACCTATCACTAGCTCTCCCTTCACTTGGGAACCCCCAGGAACCCGACTGATTCAAGAAAGGGCCCCTGCCTCATCCAGGCTTCTACACCCTGAGATGCTCCTCCATCCTGGAGTGTCCTTTTGCAGTTTGGCTTCTCTCCTGTCCAGCGCATCCGCACCAGCGTTCCCTGTAAGCTGAGGGCTGGGTGGCCACTCGGGAGAGATTCCAATGCCATCCAGCTGATTAACAGAGTGCCCACTGCTGGTAGCATATAGCGATGCACATCCATGCGTGCCATGGTACACATAACAAAATTTATTCCACATATGGGTGGAAAAAAATTAGAGGGAACAGTGACCTCCACTCCTGCCGATCTGTGTCCAGGGTTTCATACCCTGCCGCTGCTCCAAACCCTGGGCCAGCCCCACTCCCTGCAGAAAGGTGGGGGTCTATGGTGGTGCACATCTACACATGCCATGGTGCACACAACAACATTGATTCTGCACATGGATGGAAAAAAAATTAGAGGGAACAGTGACTCTTGCTCCTGCCGATCTGTGTCCAGGGTTTCATACCCTGCCGCTGCTCCAAACCCTAGGCAGCCCCGCTCCCCTCAGAAAAGTGGAGGCGAACAGGTTGCTTCTTAGCACCCCCATGGTGGTGAAAATGCAGTCATTTGCAGAAGCACCTTTTGGGGGAAGACTGACGTGCAGGGCATGGTGGATACGTCATTCCCTGAAGTTCATGCGGCAGCATTTTTCACCGTAATGCTGCGTGGGGACAGTGTCGGCATCCCAGCCAAAATTCAGAACCCTGGACTCATCTCAATGGGGGCTTGCTTAGCAGCATGAGTGTGTGGTGGGCATGAGGACTGTGCCTTTGACTTTGAGTGCTATTTTGGCCTCCGTCTTAGCTGCCTGCCTCAGTTTCCCAGGGGCACAAGCAAGATGATATGACTTCCCCCTTTGGGCTCTGTTTCGGCAGGCACTGTTGCAAGCACTCGGCTCATGTTCCAGCTTGGCACTTTCAGACCAATTCTCCCACTTAGCAAGGGCGCCTTGAACTCGAGGCCCGCCTGCCAAAGTGCGTGCAACCCCTCCCTGCATTGGTCTCAGCTGCACATTGCAGAAGCAAGTTCCCTGTTCTGTTATCCAAGTCATTCATGAAAACACTGAAGCCTGCCAAATGCAGGACTGACCCCTGTAAGGCCCCACTAGACAGCTGATAAATAAGTAACCCGTAATGATAAACGTGGGGAGAGAATAGTTTAATCGGTGTTCTAATGCCCTTTTCCCAGATATGGCACTTCCTCATCCCGTGACTCAGTTTCCCCATTCCAGAGTTAGATGATGGGCAATCCCATGGGATTTTTCCAGCAGAAGGAAAACCGGAGAGCCAAAAGAGATGATGGAGCCATCGGGGCGGGTTTACCGAGAGGCATGAGTGCTCTCACTGGAATGTAGCACTTCTAGTTTGCACACCAGGGGCGTGGGGAGATCTTGGGGTGATTTCCATCCAAGTTCCACACTCGGCTGTGTGACCCCGGGCAATTCACTGTGTCGCTTCCGCTGTGCCTCAGTTTCCCCATATGTCAAAAGGGAATCGTAACCCTTCATTTGTCATGACAACTGGCTCCCGAAAGCCCTGGGACTCACAGGGTATGTCTACACTACAGCACTAATTCGAACTAACTTAATTTGAATTAGTTAATTCGAAATAAGCTAATTCGAATAGTGCATCTAGACCTAAAAACTAATTCGAATTAGCGTTTTGCTAATTCGAAATAGCATGTCCACATTGAGTGGACCCTGAACCGAAGTTAAGGCTGGCCGGAACCAGTGCCGGCAGGGCATCAGGTTAGGGCTTAGAGTGTGGAGCTGCTGCCACAGGCTAACCGAGGGCTGTGCTTAAAGGGACCCGACCCCCACCCCGGACAGACAGTTCTCAGGGTTCCCCGCTTGCTTGTCTAACTTGATGAGGGACAGCAAAGCAGTCCTGACTTGGAGTGCCCTGAGTGCCCACACTCGGCACATCACAGCACTCGGCCATCAGCCCGGCTGCACTTGCTGCAGGCTGCCATCCGGGGGGGGTCAATCAGGATCCAGAAGACCCTGCAGGAGAGCTTCCACCCTGAGGAGCCCGCAGAGCCACCCCAGTCCTCCCCATCGGTGGCTCGTGCCCCATTCCTCCTTCACCTCCTTCCACTTACCCCTCCCTAGCCCCCCTTCCTGATGTAAAAAATAAAGGACACGTGTGTTCAAAAATAGGAACTCTCTTTATTTTACAAAACTGTGGGGCAGGAGGGGGATTAACCTCTGGGGAGACTGGGAAAAGGAGGTGGGAGAGGGGAAGAGAGAGGGTGGGAGAGGGGAGGGGGAAACCTGGGAGGAGGGAGCTGGAAGGGGGAAGCCAGGGGAAGAAGGAGGAGGGGAAGTATAAAACTATGGTACGCCATATCTTCAGTATTGTGTAGAGATGTGGTCTCCTCACCTCAAAAAAGATATTTGGCCTTGGAAAGGGTTCAGAAAAGGGCAACTAAAATGATTAGGGGTTTGGAACAGGTCCCATATGAAGAGAGGCTAAAGAGACTGGGACTTTTCAGCTTAGAAAAGAGGAGACTGAGGAGGAATATGATAGAGGTATATAAAATCATGAGTGGTGTGGAGAGGGTGAATAAAGAAAAGTTCTTCATTAGTTCCCATAATATAAGGACTAGAGGACACCAAATGAAATTAATGGGCAGCAGGTTTAAAACTAGTAAGCGAAAGTTCTTCTTCACACAGCACATACTCAACCTGTGGAACTCCTTGCCACAGGAGGCTGGGAAGGCTAGACCTATAACAGAGTTTAAAGAGAAGTTAGATAAATTCATGGAGGTTGTGTCCATGGAGTGCTATTAGCCAGGGGGTAGGAATGGTGTCCCTGGCCTCTGTTTGTGGAAGGCTGGAGACGGATGGCACGAGACAAATTGCTTGGTCATTGTCTTCGGTCCATCCCCTCCGGGGTACCTGGTGTTGACCGCTGTCGGCAGACAGGCTACTGGGCTAGATGGACCTTTGGTCTGACCCAGTACGGCCATTCTTATGTTCTTATGTTCTAAGCTCAGGGTCGGAGGTCTCACTGGACCAACTTGATTTTCATGCAAACCTGCTCCTGGGTTCGCATGTGGCCTCTGGTGGCCAGCCTGGCAGCCATGCGGCTGTAGACGGCCGTGTTCCTGTGGCTAGTGCGGAGATCGTGGACGTTGGAGGCCTCCCCCCAAACCTCGATGAGGTCCACGATCTCCGCACTAGACCAGGCAGGCGCCCGCCTCTTGTGGCCCCAGGCAGGCTCCTATGAGCTGCCAGCCTGGTCCTGGGAAGCGGTGGAGTGCTGGGTGGCAGCGGGTGGCTGGCTCATCGTGTGCCAGGTGCAGGGTCTGCTGGCTGAGTGCTAGCAGGCTTGCAGCTGGCACAAGAACCGTAGCCAGACTGTGCCCCTTTAAGGGCTCCGGGGCCGGGACGGGGGCAGAAGAGTTTCCCTGGTTTGGCCCAGAGTGGCCACCAGGGCAACCTGGGAAGGGCTAGCCTCCAGCTAGTTCGAATTAAGTGGCTACACAGCCCTTAATTCAAACTACTTAATTCGAACTAGGCGTTACTCCTCGTAGAATGAGGTTTACCTAGTTCGAATTAAGCACTCCGCTAGTTCGATTTAAATTCGAACTAGTAGTTTGTATGTGTAGCCCCTATTAAAGTTAATTCGAACTAACGACTGTTAGTTCGAATTAACTTTGTAGTGTAGACATACCCACAGTGTTTGACAAAGGAGGTAAATAGCCAGAGCCCCTGGTCAAAGATGGGGAAACTGAGACACAGGGCGAAGGTCCTCAAGCCATGTGAAGGTCCTCAAGCCATGCCAGAAATGGGACGCAAGTGACTGGGCGAAGGTCCTCAAGCCATGCCAGAAATGGGACGCAAGTGTCCTGACTGAGTCTCTGTCCAGAGCTCTAGATATTAGGCCACACTGCCTAGACACTAAGCTTTGCAGGGCAGAGACTGTCTCTCACTGTGTTTGTGCAGCACCTGGCACAACGGGGCCCTGATCTCAGCTGTATGTCTGTGCAGCTGTTGTCAGTCACTGTCAGAGACCAAGCTAGGGTGACCTCACAGCGGAGAATTCCTCTGCTCCTGTCTCAAAATCCCATGAGAGCTGCAGTGTCCATAACCCCACCTGTTAGTGACTCAGTCACAGTTTCCCTGCCCGTGCCGTACTCCTGGGGGAATGACGGGCCAAAAATTTAAAATTCTGCTCACGACATTTTAAAAATCTACAGATTTTATTTGTCAGAATAAAACTATCACAAGTTCAGCCCAATTTACAGCTCCTCTGAGCCACATCCAAAAGCCTTCAACAGTATGAGAGCCGCCAGACATGCACAACCCTGCCCCATAGGCCAGTGCATACTGGGGTACGGGACTTCTGCCCTCATGCTTCCTCCATGGGGCTAAATCCTTAGACACCCGCACTGCAGAGTAGAAACCCCTAGTCCCCCCAGCCAACCACAGAGCAGAAATCCCAAGCTTCCCCTGCCCATTTTTGTAGGCCAAGAATCGGGGGGTGGAGGAGTACACGGGGGGGGGGGGCTTCAGGAGCTGCAATGTACCTACAAAAAAGCCACATGGGGCTCACAAGTCACAGTTTGGCAGCCATATGATCACGTCAGTTTCAGCAATCCTGGTGATTGATTCCATGGAATCAGAGAACACTAGAACTGGAAGGGACCTCAAGAGATCATCAAGTCCAGTCCTCTGCCCTCATGGCAGGACCAAGCACCATCTATATCATCCCTGATAGATGTTTATCCAACTTGCTCTTAAAAATCTCCAAAGATGGAGATTCCACAACCTCCCTGGGCAATTCATGCCAGTGTTTAACCAGCCCAACAGGAAGCTTTTCCTAATGTCAAACCTAAACCTCCCTTGCTTCAGTTTAAGCCCCATTGCTTCTTGTCCAATCCTCAGAGGCCAAGGAGAACAATTTTTCTCCCTCCTCTTTGTAACACCCTTTTAGGTATTTGAAAACCGCTATCATGTCCCCTCTCAGTCTTCTCTTTTCCAGACTAAGCAAGCCCAATTCTTTCAGTCTTCCCTCATAGCTCATGTTCTCTAGACCTTTCATCATTTTTGTTGCTCTTCTCTGGACCCTCTCTAATTTCTCCCCATCTTTCCTGAAATATGGTGCCCAGAACTGGACACAACACTCCAGCTGAGGCCTAATCAGCGCAGAGTAGAGCGGAAGAATGACTTCTCGTGTCTTGCTCACAACACTCCTGTTAATTAATTCATTTCAAAACAGCTGCCAGCCAGTTGGTAACAACACAGACACACAGTCATTCCCTGGGGGGTGGGGGTGGTAGAGAGTTAGAGAAACACCAGGACAGCCTAGTTACTGTTTCTTCGCCTCCTCCCACCAGAGCTCAGCTGCCTGTCCTTTCCCCAATCCCAGAACCTTACCCTCCTAGAGACCAGGCATCCAGAGGAAGAAACATACCACACTGGATCAGACACCCCCAGTGTCCTGTCTGCTGACTGTGGACAATGCCAGGTGCCCCAGAGGGAGTGAACAAAACAGGGAATCATCACGTGATCCCTCCCCTGTCAGACATTCCCAGCTTCTAGCAAACAGAGGCTAGGGATACCCTCACTGCCCATCCTGGCTAATAGCCATTGATGGACCTAACCTCCATGAATTTATCCAGCTCTTATTTGAACCCTGTCAAAGTCCTGGTTTTCACAACATCATCTGGCAAGGAGTTCCACAGGTTGGTGGTGTGTTGTGTGAAAAAATACTTCCTTTTATTTATTTTGTATTATTATTTCCTTTGCCAAATGGCCAGTCCCAGGTTTTCACGGAGTTCCACCTTGAGCCCACATCAGCATTTTTCAGTGGGGGAAAAAAAACTGAGGTTGGGTAATTCCTCCCAAGCTCTGCATTGCCCCACCTTCCTGGGCGCTTCATAGCCCGGGGGGGAAATAAATCTGGCTTTGTTTAGAACATGCTGGCTTGGCGTTTCTGCTGTCACGGGCTCCGAGCCCAGCTGGGCCCATGTTATTAACCCAGCTGCAGCCGCCTGGCTGGAAGCCTGGAGCCTCAGGCGGAAATGGCAGGGCCGGGCAGATACTAGGCATATGGAGGGGAGCTGCTGTGGACGCTGCTGTGCCCCAGCCGAACCAGGTGTGGAAGACAGCCAGGCGACGGCCCTTGGGGACGGTGCCAATGGAGGGAACGGAGGGATGGGTTGCTCAGGCGTGGAGCAGGGTGGATATTTCTTTGTGACATGAGGATGGGGCAACCCAAATTTGTGTGTGGAGAGGGGTCAGCCAGGCATGCAGGGCTGTGCCTAGAATGGGGCGGGGATCCTCCCTGCCGCCATAGGCCCCACCCCTGCAGGGCCTCTTTGTGACTTTGCTCCACCCCCCATCCTCCCCGACGCCCCCTAGTTCCCGCTGCTCCTCTGATGCTTCTCCCAGATCCCTTCTCCCAAGGGATGCGGGCCTAGGGGATTAGCAGGGGGTCTGGCACCAGCAGCTGGGCCCCCATCCGTTCCACTCCCAGAGTGTGTGGGAGGGGATGTTTGGGTGTGGGTGTGTCTGGGGTGTATCTGTCTGTCTGGGTGGGTGAGTGTGTGTCTTGCTGTGGGAGTGTGTCTTGGTGTGTATGTGTGTGTCTGTGTCTGTTTGTGTGTCTGGGGGGGGTGCGTGTCTGGGTGTGTGCATATTTCTTGGGGTGTATGTGTCTGTGTGTCTTGGTGTGTGTATATGTGTCCATGTGTGCGGGGGTTTCTTGGTATGTATGTGTCTGGGTGTGTGCATGTTTCTTGGGGTCTATGTGTATGTGTATCTTGGGGGTGCATCTCTTGGGGGGTGTATGTGTCTGTCTCTGTGTGTGTGTGTGTGTGTGTGTGTGTGTGTGTGCACGCGTCTCAGGGGGTGTATGTGTGTGTCTGGGGGGCATGTCTGGGAGGTGTAAGTGTGTGTGTGTGCATCTCTTGGGGGGGTATGTGTGTGTACTGTGTGTGTGCGTCTCTTGGGGGGTGTATGTGTGTGTCTGGAGTGGTGTAAGTGTGTGTGTGTGTCTGGAGTGGTGTAAGTGTGTGTGTGTGTCTCTTGGGGGTGTATGTGTGTGTCTGGAGGGGTGTCTGGGGGGTATAAGTGTGTGTGTGCATCTCTTGGGGGGGTATGTGTGTGTCTGGGGGGTTATAAGTGTGTATGTGCGTCTCTTGGGGGGGTATGTGTGTGTCTGGGGTGGTGTCTGGGTGGGTGTAAGTGTGTGTGTGTGTGTCTCTTGGGGGGGTATGTGTGTGTCTGGGGTGGTGTCTGGGTGGGTGTATGTGTCTCTTGGGGGGGGGTATGTGTGTGTCTGGGGGCGTCTGGGCGGGTTTAAGTGTGTGTGTGTGTGTCTCTTGGGGGGGTATGTGTGTGTACTGTGTGCGTGTGTGTGTATGGGTGGGTGCATGTGGGTACAGTCCCTGCTTGAGGGAATCAGACCCGCTTTGTGCGTGTGAGGGACTGAACTAATGAATCCCTGCATTAGGGTCACGGATCAGCCACTCCCCACCATTGCTTAGATTTATATACTTAGATTTTCAGAAAGCCTTTCAGAAAGCCTTTGACGAGGTCCCTCACCAAAGGCTCTTGTGTAAATTACATGGCCATGGGATAAGAGGGAAGGTCCTTTCTTGGATTGAGAACTGGTTAAAAGACAGGAAACAAAGGGTAGGAATAAATGGTAAATTTTCAGAATGGAGAGGGGTAACTAGCGGTGTCCCCCAAGGGTCGGTCCTAGGACCAATCCTGTTCAACTTATTCATAAATGATCTGGAGAAAGGGGTAAGCAGTGAGGTGGTAAAGTTTGCAGATGATACCAAACTGTTTAGGATAGTCAAGACAGAAGCAGACTGTGAGGGACTCCAAGAAGATCTCACCAAACTGAGTGATTGGGCAACAAAATGGCAAATGAAATTTAATGTGGATAAGTGTAAAGTAATGCACATCGGGAAAAATAACCCCAACTATACGTACAGTATGATGAGGGCTAATTTGGCTACGACAAATCAGGAAAGAGATCTTGGAGTTATCGTGGACAGTTCTCTGAAAACGTCCACACAGTGTGCAGCAGCGGTCAAAAAGGCAAATAGGATGCTAGGAATTATTAAGAAAGGGATAGAAAATAAGACCCAGAATATCTTCCTGCCCCTGTATAAAACTATGGTACGCCCACATCTTGAATACTGTGTACGGATGTGGTCTCCTCACCTCAAAAAAGATATTTTGGCCTTGGAAAGGGTTCAGAAAAGGGCAACTAAAATGATTAGGGGTTTGGAACGGGTCCCATATGAGGAGAGGTTAAAGCGACTGGGACTTTTCAGTTTAGAAAAGAGGAGACTGAGGGGGGATATGATAGAGGTATATAAAATCATGAGTGGTGTGGAGAGGGCCGATAAAGAGAAGTTATTTATTAGTTCCCTAAATAGAAGAACTAGAGGACACCAAATGAAATTAATGGGTAGCAGGTTTAAAACTAGTAAGCGAAAGTTCTTCTTCACACAGCACATACTCAACCTGTGGAACTCCTTGCCACAGGAGGCTGTGAAGGCTAGACCTATAACAGAGTTTAAAGAGAAGTTAGATAAATTCATGGAGGTTGTGTCCATGGAGTGCTATTAGCCAGGGGGTAGGAATGGTGTCCCTGGCCTCTGTTTGTGGAAGGCTGGAGACAGATGGCACGAGACAAATCACTTGGTCATTGTCTTCGGTCCATCCCCTCCGGGGTACCTGGTGTTGACCGCTGTCGGCAGACAGGCTACTGGGCTAGATGGACCTTTGGTCTGACCCAGTACGGCCATTCTTATGTTCTTATGTTCTTATGCTCCTTCTCCTCCCATGAATGTTTTTCTGTGATTTAGGAGCACGCTCAGGGCCTCTCATCTCTGGGGAGGCAGCGCAACCTAGTGGTAGCAGACAGGAAAGAGTCAGAGTCAGGACTCCTGGGTTTGGTACCCCTGCTTTGGGAGGGAAGTGGGGACTAGTGGTTACAGGAGGGGGGCTGGAAGTCTCCTCTGTTGACCCTCATGCCAGCTGCGTGTCACTCTCCTGCATCTGCCCCTCCCCACTGCACCCCACCTTGGCTCTGTTGTGGAGAGGCGTGAGGGGGGGGGCCGCAAAGGCAGCCAACAGACTCACTTGGCCAGCATGTCACCGCTTCATGGGAACCGCCTGAGGTCAGCACCGCCAGAAGCCCACACCCCCAACCCCTTGCCCCAGCTGAGAGCCCCCTCCTGGACCCTGAGCCCCTCATTTCTGGCCTCACCCCAGAATCTGCCCCCTCAACCCAGCCCCATGAAAATGAGCGAGGGTGGGGAACAGCGAGCAGCAGTGGGAGAGGGGGGTTGGAGGGAGGGATGGGCGTGGCTCAGGACAGGGGGTGGGGCAAGTGTGTTTAATTTTGTGTGATTTGAAATTCGACAATGTAAGAGCCACAGGAAGTATGGGCCAGAGGCCTAGGTGAACAGGCTGCCCCCAAGGCCGTCCCTAGGGGATGAAGGGCTCAGGACACCCCCCCCCCAGCTCTGCTCAAGGCCCCGCCCCCACCCTACCACTTCCCCAAGTCCCCTCCCCCTTAGCGACACAGCCGCGAGCCGGTGGAGCAGAGCTGGGGCCAAGTGGCTCCGTTTCCTGCCACTGTGGGCAAATGCAGGGGTGGCCCCTCACTGATCCCTCGGGCCACACTTGGGTCTGTGCTTCCGCAACCCCCTGAAGTGTGGGGTGGGGCAGTTACCCCGAACAGTCCTAGGGCTGCACCCACCAGCCATCACAGCTGGTGCCAGTCTGCCTGGGCTTTGTCGGGGAGCAGCCGCAGCCAGGCAGGAAGCCGGTGCCGCTAAGGGGGGCCCCGGAGAGCCACTAACAGAGCCTGGGTGGTTATCCCACAGCAGTGTTCCCTGTAAGCTGTGCGCCTGGGCGGCCACTCAGGAGACATCCCAATGCTGCCCAGAGGATTAGCCCAGGGCCCACAGTTAGGTTTGTGTTTCTACTGGTGGTGCACATCCATGCATGCCTTGGTGCACAGAACAAAATTTATTCCACACAGGGATGGAAAATATTAGAAAGCACATTGTCCCTCCCCCATTTAGTGGCAGGACTTAGGACCCGGGCAGGGCACCCCTAGGCCTTGTGGCCCACACAGCCTCAGTCTCACCCCAAGGAGCGGCCCCTGTGGGCAGCTAGGTGCATTGCAGCCCAGGCCCCGAACAGAAGAGTGTGGGGGTGGGGACAACGATGAGCATCCTACCCGGGTTCCCTAAACATCTTCCAGCAGGAGTCACTGTGGGCCCACGAAGAGGCAATCCCCAGCCACCTCACAGCAAGATGGGCCCCGCTGATGTCTGTGGGGCAGGGCCGGCCTCGAGGGTGGGAGACATCACATGGTTGGGGGGCACCAGGAGCATGGAGCGGGCCTGAGGCATGAGGCCGAGGATGGAAGTTCAGGGTAATGCAAGTGTAAACAGGGTCTGAACCACTGCTTCCAATGCAGCCAGCAGCCCTGCAAGGTATTCAGCTGTTGCTATGTAAATACAGCTTATGCTGGGATGGGAGAGGAATCCGGGCTGTGGTTATGTAAATCCAGTCTGGCCAGTGCGATAGGCCTGGTGGATGCTCCATTGTTGGAATGGAATGTTGTGTATTGTAACTAATTTGGAGGTTGTGAGGTCACAAACCATGTTAACCCTAAATGTTGGAGTTGTAAAATATAGCACCAGTGCTTGCAGGAGGGACGCTGTCATTGCAAAAAGTCTCGGATGGACAAGCCTCCCCCTTCCAGACTCAACTGGATGGGATGGGGGAGGGGGAGAAGGAGCTTGAACCAGCAGGCTACATGCCCCCCAGGCGTGAGCTGTAAGGCTGGTTCAGCCTGTCTCTTTTCCCCCCTTTACCTCCCTTTCTAACGATAGACCTAAAACAGACTCCATAAGGAGTCTCTTTGGTATTTTGAAATGTTATTCCAGTGGGGGCTGGAATCTTTTGGCCAGCCTAGGTGATGGGCCAAGAGCTGAAATCACTGAGAAACTCACAAAGAGCTGGAATCACTTGGTTTGGCCCATCATGGAAGCAGCAGCTGGCAGAAGCAAGTGGCCAGCAGGTGGCTGGGGGGAGTGACCAGCGGGCGGCTGGTAGGAGCAGCGGCAGGCGGCCAGCAGGGTGGCTGGCAGGAGCAGTGGTGAGTGGACAATGGAGAGAGTGAGATGCCTCCTATCCCCCCCCCCCAAGAGTGGGAGGTGAGCTCTGAAAATTACCCCTGAGCTCTGATCTGCCTTGACCAAGGGCAGCCACTGAGAGTGGGGTGTGGAGAAAGTTTGGGCATGTGAATGGGACACTTACATTGCTGGACTTGTGAGCCGGAGAGGCAAAGGACGTTGCTCCATCCACTTGAGCTGGGACAGTTACTCATGGGTTGGTTATGAACTCTGGCTGTGGTATTTTCCCAGGCTAATGCCACATGACTTCTCTCTCTCTTTCATTAAAAGTTTCTTTTCTACACTCAGACTCTGTGCGTGCGCGGGGGGAAGCGTGGCCTCTCGGAGGTGCCCAAGGGGATGTGTGAATTGCCCAGGCTACTGGGTGGGGGCTGGAGCCAGTTCTGTGTGGGATGGATGAAAAGGAACCCCCAGATATTGAACCCGGCCCTGGCTGCTGCCGGGGCTACCTGGCAGATGGGTTACACAGGAAAAAGACAGGGAGGCAGCAGGGATGGATCAGAGGACAGGGACGGCAGTGGGGCCCGGGACGATGGGATGGGTGGGGAGCTGGGGGAGGGGCAATCAGAGGCACTAAAATACAAGTTCTCCCAGAGCACCATTTTCCCTAAGGCCAGCCCTGCTCTGGGGCTCGGCACCAGGCCCACCAACAGAGGGAAGCAAAGGGGGCGTTGCCCTGGGGCCGGGAGATTCAAAGGGGCCCAGAGCTCCCAGCCATCACCATTGCTAGTGCAGCAGTAGCGGCGGTCAGAGACCTGGGCCCCCTGGAATGGCCCCCAGAAGGCTGCTCCCCCTGGCTCTGAGGGCGGGTGAGGGATGTGGGTGGGCAAGCCATGGTCTGAGGAGCGCTAAGAGTTGACTACCCTCGGTCCCACCCCCTTCCGCCCTCAGCTATGCCCTGCCCCCTTCTGCCCTGGCCCCACCCCTTCCATTCTTGGCCCCGTTCCCTCTACCCTGCCCCTTCCATTCTAGGTCCCACCCTTTCTGCCCTTGGCTCAGCCCCGGCCCCGCCTCTTCCATTTTCAGCCCTGCCCCTTCCAGGGCACAGTTCTAACCCCCTCTCCACCCCCCCCACACACACACCCCTTGCCCCAAGGCCTGCGGTGGCTGTCGGCCCCACTGCCTGCCTCAAGACCTACACGTTACCACTTTCTCTGGGCTGGGCCCCGGGGTGGGGGGACTCCCTCCTCCAGAAGCAGCTCCAGCAAAACTGAGCAGGGCTCACCCGCAGTGACTGGGCTGAGCAGATCGGATCTAGCTAGTCCTATCCCCTGCCCTCCTTCCCACTGCTCTGCTTGCCACCCCCGCCCCATGTCTCCAAGCCACTGGCCACCTGTCCCCCTCTGCAGGCCTTCCAGCTCCTTCTTCCCACCCCTAGCTAGCTTCTGTTTGTCAGAAGCTGGGAATGGGCCACAGAGGAGGATCACGTGAGGATTCCCTGTTCCCTTCCCTCCCTCTGGGGCACGTGGCATTGGCCACTGTCGGCAGACAGGACACTGAACTAGATGGACCTCTGGTCTGAGCCAGTGTGGCCGTTGTTATGGAGTGGCGTGGAAGAACTTGCTTCTCGTGTCTTGCTCACTGCACCCTGGCTAACACATCCCCAAATGATGTTTGCTTTTTTTGCATCTGTGTTACATCTTGGTGCCCACACTGCCTGGAGGGGGTGGTGATCTCCGAGACTCGCCCGGAGAGGAGCTCACGGCGTCAGTCCTGGGCTCATGGGACTGGGACGCAGGGCCTTTCCCCCAGGGGTTCCAGCTCTGAGCCAGCCCCTGGACTGGCAGGCCCTGGAGGATGGGGAATGGGACCTGGGCCCTTTCCCCTCTAGGGGGCACTGGCTCCCCTCTGACGGTCACACCCAGGGGTGGGTTCTCAGCTCTGGTCCTTGCAGATGCCCCACCTCAGCAAGGACCTGCTGGCAGGGTGCGTCGAGCATCATGGAGGGGCCCAGGCCACCGAGCCACCATCTGCCCCTAAACAGCAGTGCCCATAAGTGACAGTGGGGGGGGGAGGAGAGCACTGCTGCGAGCCGGCCCGGCCCGGCACAAAGCGCCCAGCGTCCCGCCCTGAGTTCCTGCCAAAAGGAGGAAACCCTCAAGGAGCAAAGATTTTATTGGAAGCGTTTAGTGCCCCGGGAGTGAGGAGCAGAGAGAGATGCAGCCACCCACCCCACCCTCCCATGGGCAAGCCAGCAACACGCGGGCCTGGAGACCACAGGCTGGGTGGGGGAGATCAGGGGATGGGCGGGGGGCGGGGGGATAGGAAACTTACACAAGGAGGACAATACGAGCTGAGCCCCCCCCGTCTGCCGCTCAGTGCTGGGCAAAGATCTTGGGCCGCCAGCAGGGGAAACTGAGGCATAAAGCAATGGCATGGCCCAGTCAGGAGCACATGATAAGATGATAGTAGAGCGGGAGAGACATGGGAGGCCTCCTGCTCTAACCACTAGGCACCACTCCCTTCCTGAAGCTGGGGGTAAAACCTAGGCATCCCAGTTCCTACACTCTGCCCCACTCAACCCTCCTCACAGAGCCAGGAGAGAACCCAGGAGCCCTGATCCACAGTCCCATCCTGCCTTAACTACTAGGCCCTACTTTTCCTCCGACAATAGGAGGATAGAACCCAGAAGTCCTGGTTCTCAGCCCACCCCTGCTCTAACCACTAGCTCCCACCTGTCTCCTACAGCCAGGGAGAGAACTCAGGAGTCCTGATGTCCAAGCTCCTGCTCTAACCACTAGCCCCCACTCCTTTTCTACACCTGGGGAGCGAACCCAGAAGTTCTGATGTTCAAGCCCTTGCTCTAATCACTAGCCCCCACTCCCCTCCCACAGCTGGGGACAGAACCCAGGTGTTCTGCATCTGCATCTCCATCCCTTCCTCTCACCCCTAGATCATACCCCCCCCAGGTGTCCCACCTTCCTCCTGGCTTATCCACTACACCTCGCCAGCTCGCACTACACGCCCTGTGGATGCTGGCTCGCTGGACAGCATGGGAGTGGAAGAGCCTTGGCCGGGCACCTCTTGTGTCACTGCTCCCTCGCCCCCTCCTCCTTCTCCACCCCCACTACCCTCAGTGGAGACCTGGGGCTTAGAGGTCACTCGCTGTCCAGCATGGCAGGGCAGCTCCGCGTGGCTCGGTATGTAGGGGATGCTGGGTTCCTTGTACTTCGGGCGCAGGATCTTACCCGCCATCAGCCCGGGCTGGCTGTTCCCGCGGGGGCTGCCTGCGTCCTCATAGCGGACGCGGACGTGCCCTGCGAGTCTGGCATTGTCGCGGAAACCTGGCACGAAGGGCAGGCCGGGTCTCTTGTAGACGGGCGCGACACGCTCAAACGGCCGGGCCACGACCATGCCAGAGCCAGCGCCCGGCCCCCCAGCCTGCACAGGGTAGTCCCCCACTGAGACAACGGGCCAGGATCCGGCGTATACGCCAGGGCCATTCAATCTGGGCCTAGGCTGTAAGTAGGAGCCACCACTGGCTCCTTGGTTTAGCATACACCCGGTTCCTCTGGAGGATCCGGTCCCGGTTCCTCCAAAAGTTCCGTCCCCTGTTCCCCCAGAGGCCCCAGGTCCATCTATCCCATACGATCCAGGCTCCGGTTGTCCATATGGTCCAGGCAAAGCTCCTCCAGAAGATCCGCTCCAGGTTCCTCCAGAGGATCCACTCCAGGTTCCTCCAGAGGCCCCAGATGCATCTATCCCATACGATCCAGGCTCCAGTTGTCCATATGGCCCAGACAAGGCTCCTTCAGAGGATCCACTCCCGGTTCCTCTATATGGCCCAGGCCCATCTATCCCATATGATCCAGGCCCAGGGTGTGCATGTGATCCAGACCCAGTTCCTCCATATGCCCCAGGCTTGCTACCAGACTCCTGGCCCGGCGGGTGGATCTGGGGCTGCAGGATCCCCGCCGGCTGCATGTAGGGGTCCACGCCAGCCGGCAGTGGTTCCAGCTCTGGCTCTTTCCTCCATGGGACACAGTTGGACAGCGAGCCTAGAAGAGAAAGAGAGAGATTATTCGCTGGCACCCACCTTTGGCTACCACAGCACTCAGGCTGCCCAGGGGTGTCTTGTGGCCTTCTGCAGCAGGGTGTTCAGTCGCACCCCTGCTTTCTTAGAATAACCTTAAATCTGCCCCCCTGGAGCTAACAAGAGACCCCAGGGGACTCCTGCTGCATTCATTGCATTTGGTAGAGCTGCAATTGTGAAGTGAGGAGCTCTGGGGAGGGGGACATGAGTGTGACAGTTCCCATCCACTCCTCCCGCGTGCTGTATGAAATTGTCTTATGGATACAAACAGGCGTAACTCAAAGATGCTTTGGACAAAATACCTCATAGAATCATAGAACTGGAAGGGACCTCGAGAGGTCATCAAGTCCCCTGCCCTCATGTTACCTATCCATTTTAAAGTTATAGTCTGCTGGATCTGTGTATCTTATTTTGGTGTCTGTATCACTCTTGTAAGTAAAGTTAGAGATATGGGATATGGAATGGGGTGTGGTTGCGAATATGCAAATGAAAGCCTTAAAGGGTGTTTCCGATGCTCTGGCCACCTTCACAACTGGGTGATCAACTTAATGGCCTATAACAACCTGGTTTTGTCTCTTAAGTTTGAACAGTGGTTGGTCCTGGAAAGACACCCAACCAAACCAATCTATATCTAAAAGGGTGTTACAAGGAGGTGGGCGAAAAACTGTTCTCCTTGGCCTCTGAGGACAGGACAAGAAGCAATGGGCTTACACTGCAGCAAGGGAGGTTTAGATTGGACATTAGGAAAAACTTCCTAACTGTCCCGGTGGTGAAACACTGGAATAAATTGCCTAGGGAGGTTGTGGAATCTCCATCACTGGAGATATTTAAGAGCAGGTTGGACAAACGTCTATCAGGGATGGTCTAGATCAGTGGTCCCCAACCTTTCGGAGCCGCCGGGCGTCAGGAGGCGGGGCTGCTCATGCGCCGCGTGCCCAGGGGCAGGGCCATGCATGCGCCGTGCACCCAGGGGCGGGACCACCCATGCACCACGCGCCCAGGGCCGGCACCGCACATGTGCCACGCACCCGGGGGCAGGGCCGGCCCAGATCATTCCGCAGGCGCACATAAATGCCCCGGCAGGCGCCATGGCACCCGCGGGCACCGCATTGGGGACCACTGGTCTAGATGGCGCTTGGTCCTGCTGCGAAGGCAAAGGACTGGACTTGATGACCTCTCAAGGTCCCTTCCAGTTCTAGGATTCTATGATATTGGTGTACCAGTTTAACCAGGTCATTTTCCACGGAAGGGGAAGGGCGTATAACAAAGGGTTTCCGCCCAAAGGGAAGTCTATTTAAACTGGGAAACCATCAATCTCTTTGTCTTTGGCTGGCAAGACACACCCAAGAGTATGTCTACACTGCCACCCTAGTTCGAACTAGGGTGGCTAATGTAGTCATTCGAACTTGCAAATGAAGCCCGGGATTTAAATATCCTAGGCTTCATTTGCATGTTCCCAGGCACTGCCATTTTTAAATGCCCTGTAGTTCGAACTACCTGCCCGCGGCTACACGTGGCACGGACTAGGTAGTTCGAATTAGGAGCTTTAATTCGAACTACCTAGTCCATGCCGTGTGTAGCCACGGGCACGTAGTTCGAACTACAGGGCATTTAAAAATGGCGGCACCCGGAACATGCAAATGAAGCCCAGGATATTTAAATCCCGGGCTTCATTTGCAACTCCGGTCGCCTCATTTGCCTACCTAGCTTGAATTAATGAGCTAGTGTAGACATACCCCAAAGAGACTAGCCAGGGACCCAAGTCAAAGTAAAAGATCTTCTTTGACTTGGAGGCTTGCCCTAAAGAAGAACCTTTTGAGGGTAAATTTGCAATAAGCTTTAGTGCGCTAGAACTGGCTGTGCATTTCCTCCTCTTTTAATTCTGGAATGTACTTTGCTCTGCCTGTTTTGACTTGCAACCACTTCAATCCTGCTGCTTGTACTTAATAACGTTACATTTATTTACTATCAAGCCCAGTGTAAATAATTGTTCCCTGGGGAAGCCGTCAGTGTGTACATCCTCCTGTCATCGCTAAAGGGGGCCTGCCGGGATGGGTTTTCCACATATGAAACTCTCCCGCAGCGAGAGACGGATTCATCTGGGGTTCTGATTCCATTTGGGGGTTGGGTGTCCTGGATGCTATGCCTACAACTGCATTCTCTTCAGGGCTGAAGTGATTCAGTGTCTTCATTGCTCTTCGGGGGGGGGGGGGGACAGCGATCTCAGCTCTGTGACTTGGGGAGCCTAGGAGATCTGGCCCAGGAAGATCGGGTGGTGAGAGGCCCCAGAGAGCAAGGAAGCGAGGGACAGTGGCTCCATCAGCACATTGGGAAGCCACCCCCGGAGGGGGGGGGTGTCTGCACCCCTGTCCCTGATTTCCCTGATTTCTGGTTCCCCAAAGAACGAGGTCTCGTGAGACTTTGAATGGCAGCCAGGGTCATGCTGGTGTTTAATATCACGGCGAAACGTCTATGCAGCTCCTATGTAGGGCATTCCGTTGGTCTACTGAAAATCTGTCCCGGGCATTTGTATCAAGGCAGGGTGAAGTAAGATGATTCCCTCCCCCTCCCCACACGCACACACACATCTCACTCTGGGTCGGCATATAAACAAAGCCTCAGAGGGGCAGCCAAGTGAGTCTGTAACAGGACAAACTTAAAAAACAACGAATAGTCTAGTAGCATGTTAAAGACCAATGAAACAGGTAAATGGCATCATGAGCTTTTGTGGGTACAACCCACTTCTTCAGATGACTGGAGTATAAAGCCTCGTTAGCCAACCCATTCGAGGCCTCATTTACAGATCCAATCAGGCCCGGGGCTGGGAAATCAACAGGCAGGTGATAAGCTACAGGCAGGGCTGTCTGTATCCATACACAGCTGTGTAGGGCATCAGAATATTTGGGGCACCGCTGGCCAGACCCAGCCAAAGGAGCCCTGGGCCAGCCCAGTCCTATCCCACCCCGCTCAGATGAGTCCCACGCAGGGCTGGATTAAGGCATGCTGAGACCCTAAAGCTATGTCAAGTTTAAGAGGCCCCATCGCATTACCAAAACCAAAAAGAAATTGTGTTATTCTAACAGAAAGAACAATGAAAATAGAAATAATAAAGTTGTATATTTGCATCTATACCAGTTACACAGGCGAGGTGGCAACCAATCAACCAACCAATGGAGGTGCTAATTGTTCTTATCAGCCTCCTGTAATTTGAACCATCTATTCACTAATTTCAGGGGTTAGCCGAGTTAGTCTGTACAGGATAAACTTAAAAAACAACGAATGTTCTGGTAGCACTTTATAATCTTCTTCAGATGACCGGAGTTTTGATGACCGGAGTCATCTGAAGAAGTGGATTGTGCCCACGAAAGCTCATGATACCATCTACATGTTTTGTTAGTCTGTAAATTGCTACCAGAACATGTATTGTTTTTTAAATCTATTCACTGTCTTTTTTCTTGTTCCCCCCCCCCTTCCACCCCACACCCACTCCCTTTCCCCCAGCCCTTTCTTTTATTTATTCTTGGATCTGGACTTTTTATACTCCAGTCATCTGAAGAAGTGGGTTTTTGCCCACAAAAGCTCATGACACCATCTACACTTATGTTTTGTTAGTCTCTAAGGGTATGTCTACACTTAACCCCCTAGTTCGGACTAGGGAGCCAAATGAAGCATATCAAAGTTGCTAATGAAGCACGGGATTTAAATATCCCGCATTTGATTAGCATATTCGCGTCCAGTCGCCATTTTAAAATGCCAGTCGCCCGATTTAACCTGCTGCGTGTAGACGCGGTAGTCTGATCCAAAACCCTTTTCTCGAATTAACTGTTACTCCTCGTGCAATGAGGAGTAACAGTTAATTCGAGAGAAGGGCTTTGGATTGGACTACCGCGTCTACACACAGCAAGTTAAATCGGGCGACCGGCATTTTAAAATGGCAACCGGTCGCGAATATGCTAATCAAGTGCGGGATATTTAAATCCCGCACTTCATTAGCAACTTCGGTATGCTTCATTTGCCTCCCTAGTCCGAACTAGGGAGCAAGTGTAGACATACCCTCAGGTGCTACTAGACTATTCATTTTTTAAGTTTTTCCAACTAAAAACTAGTCATTTTTTGGTAGTTAGAAGCCCCTTAGAATCTGAGGCGCTAAACTACAGTTTACGTAGCTTGTGCAGAAATCCATTCGCACCTCCCCTCCCTTCTCCTGACCGAAAAGCCAGAGCAGCGACTTTTGATTGAAAGACACCCTCAATGTGCCCCATGTGTCACCAAAACGTGGTATTTTGGTGTTGGTATAAGAATAGAAGCACGATGCAAAATGAGTTGCTTGTAAGTTCTGTAGGCTTCTAGGTCACCCTCTCATGGTTAGACAGCATCTGCATTGCAGACTAAGTCACGTCTTCTAGTCACTCTGTCGTGCATTGTCTGAAAGTCTCTGCAAAATTGTGCGGAGTGAGTGGCGGAGGGGTGGGAGTGGGAAAGCCATCACAAAGGCCAAAGGGTCAAGAGGTGGGAACCTTGAAGATAACGAGCAAACCCCCACTGTGCCCGAGGCTGAATTAAATTAGCAGAATGAATAAACCCTGGAGACACACAGAGACCCCCAAGAGCGAGAGACAAACAAGAAACAAGAAGAGAACACCAGACAATGGCCAGCAAAGGAGACCTGTGGAAAACTCTGAGATTCACACCATTCAAGGATGGATAATGGCAGCATGACACTGTGAAATCCACAGACGCGAACGAGAATTGACATGTATAAAATGGGGGGCTTTTGCCATTCGACTCTGGGTTTGGTCCTGCAAGCCAAGCCTCGGAGGAGCATCAAATCACGATCAATGAACCTGGACTCCTCACACATGCTCAGTCTTATTTGGCCAAAAAGATTGGCTTGAGTTGTGACAAACTGGTAACTAGAAATCATCTGCCTGACCTGTGTGTGTGTGTACGTGTGTGTGTGTGTAAATGCAGATACTGCTTTTCATACTGTGTTTTTCATAAACGCAGCATGTTGCCTTTTCCCCTGAAAAAGATCCCATGTGCTTCTTATAAGAGCATAAGAACAGCCAGACTGGGTCAGACCAAAGGTCCATCGAGCCCAGTGTCCTGTCTGCCAACAGTGGCCAATGCCAGGTGCCCCAGAGGAAGTGAACAGAACAGGGAATCCTCACAAGATCCCTTTCCTGTCACCCATTCTCAGACAAACAGAGGCTAGGGACACCCTTCCTACCCATCCTGGCTAATAGCCATTAATGGACCTAACCTCCATGAATTTATCTAGTTCTTTTTTTAACCCTTTTGAAGTCCTGGTCTTCACAACATCCTCTGGCAAGGAGTTCCACAAGTTGACTCTGTACTGCATGAAGAAAAACCTTCTTTTGTTTGTTTTAAACCTGCTACCTATTCATTTCATTTGGTGACCCCTAGTTCTTTGGTTATGGGAACAAGTAAATCACTTTTCCTTATTCACTTTTTCCACACCAGTCATGATTTTTTAGACCTCTATCCTATCCCTCCCTTAGTCTCCTTTTTCTAAGCTGAAAAGTCCCAGTATTTTTAATCTCTCTTCATACAGGTCCCGTTCCAAACTCCTCAACATATTTGTTGCCCCTTTCTGAACTTTTTCCAATGCCGAGAGATCTTCTTTGAGATGAGGCGACCACATCTGCATGCAGTATTCAAGAGGTGAGCCCACCATAAGCATAACACAGGCAGGTTCTGGGAACCAGTAGCCCCACCCCAGAATGTACATGGGGCATATCAGAAACGTCCTTCAATCAGGAAAACAACGAGTAGTCCAGTATTTCACAATTTACAACAGAAAAAGAAGGTCGGGGTTGGGGTGGGGGAGGAACCAATGGTGGTGCCGGTGCTAATGAGGCTAACAGAGCCTGGGCTGAAAGAGTGTGTCTAGACTACAGGGTTTTGTCAACAAAAGTGGACTTTTGTCGACAAAACTATACCCGTGTCTACACTGCCACTGAGTTCTGTTGACAGAACGTCGACAGAACTCGGCAGTTTTGTCGACAGCTGTAAACCTCATTCTACGAGGAATAACACCTTTTGTCGACAGAGTTCTGTCGACAGAAGGCATTATTGCATCTACACTGTCCTTTGCGGCTGCACTGTCATGTCGACAAAGCGGCTTGCTTTGTCCACAGAACTGGATGTAGTCTAGACGCTCTTTGTCGACAGAAGCTTTGTCGACAGTATCTGTCGACAAAACTTCTGTCGACAAAAGCCTGTAGGTTAGACGTACCCAAAGTGTCCCATCTTTAGCTTTTGATATCAATTGGGTGTTGAATATAATGGCCCTTCCAGCTCATGTCTTTGTTCAAGTCATGAGAGATAGTGATGCTTTTCGGCAGAGCTATAGCTGGGCCCTGCCTTTGGTCCCCCTCTTACCAAACGGAGCATCTTTCCACTGATTTCACTCCCTTACTGCAAAGGGAATTCCTACTGTGTGTTCCCACCTGGGCATCTTGTGCCAGCACCACACCTTTTCTGGAAGAGGAGTAGGGTCTAGTGGTTAGAGCTGGGTGGGACTCCAGAGCCCTGGTTCTATTCTCAGCTCTGGGAGGGGACGAAAGCCTAGTGGTTTGAAGTGGGGTGAGCTGGGCTCCATTCCCAGTTTCAGGATCCTTGCTCCCCCGGGAGTGGCGAGCAAAGTTGGCAGGCGCGTCCAGGGTGTGTGCAGGAGCTTTTGGAGTCAGTGGGTGTCGAGGAATTTTAATTAGCGTGCCCAGGTGGAAGATCAAACCGGTCACAAAAACTTGACAGCCTGGAATGGAGAACTCCCAGCAACCCGCCTGCCTCACTTTGACTCACTCCCGCACGCTGTAAACAAGCGAATGGGGACACCCGGACTCCCCCGGGATGGCTGCTCCACCCCTCCCCAGCCCATACTCCCCACACCACTACGACCCCCCACACTGCCACCTCCCCGTCCACTGGGATCCCTCTGGGCAAACTGCCCACCTCCCTCGCTGCTAAGATCCAGCCCATCCTGCACACTTTATTGCAGCCTGTTCTCATCTCTCCCCCGCCCCCTATGTCATTTATGACATCACAGCCAGGGTGGCTGATGACATCACAGCCGGCGATGACATCACAATCCGCAGCAGCAAGCAGCAGGTGACCTTTAACCCCTGCCCCCCAAGAAGGCCCAGGGACCTACCTAGGAGAAGGAGATACAGAACCAGGAGGATCATGGGAGTTGCGCCAAGGGGCGGCCGTCCATGGCCTCCACGAACCATCTTGGAGGCCTCTAGCAGGCAGCAGGGACTGACCTCGTCTCTGCTGGCTGGGATAAAGCAAGCTGCACTGTCCTGTTCCAAGCTCTGGAATTTATACCGCCCGCTGCCCACACCCACCTCTCACATGGGACTGGGGCAGGGCGGGGTCAGCCCAGAAGTGCCCGGGCAGGATGCTCACCCAACACCCTGTCATTGCAATACTGTTAACTCTTGGGAAACCAGACAGTGACAAGGTGAACCGGGGCTGTGGTGGTTTGGGGAGGGGTCCAGGCCACAGAGGAAGAGGGGGCATGGGGAAGGGGAATCAGGGAGGGCCCTTTCAGCAATAGGGGAGGTGGGGGACATGGAGAAATCAGGCTGGGGAGATGGGGTCCCAACGAAAGTTCCCTCTAATTTTTTTCCATCCATGTGCAGAATAAAGTTTGTTATACACACCAAGGCATGTGGGGATGTGCACCACCAGTTGAAATACACACTGCTGGCTGTGAGTGCTGTGGGCACAGACTGGGAAAGAAGGTCTCCGGGAGGGGTTCTGGCTGGGGGGGCAGAGGAGTGGCGAGGGGGCATGGAGATCAAAGAGGGGAAACAGGTGGATACCAGGGGTTAGGCTCTCTAGATGGTGTGTGGGAAGCAGAGAAGGATCTTGGGAGTGGGGGCGACATGGGGAGCATGGGGGAGGGAGAAAATCGGCAGATCACTAGCTGGGGGGGGGGGGCTGAATCTGGAGTTTATAGGAGAAGAGAAGCAAGCTGGCAGGGAGGCCTCTGTAGCGTTAACCCCGTCAAGCTGTCGAGCCGCATAGCGAATGGCGGATGTGACGGAAACTCCGGGGGAGATGGGGCAGAGGCAGAGCAAACTACACCCACTGCCCTGGCTCCCCTCCTCCGCAGGCTGGCTATACATGGGACCAGAGTTAGCTAAGCAACATAATCATTTCATAACCCTAGGATCTACTAAGCATTTCCTTAGTCCCAGTTTAACAGGGGAAGTGTGAGCTAGTGATCGGCACAGCAGATGTGTTTGATTCGGAACGCCTCGGTCTTATCGCTAGTTCTGGGTGGGGAGTAGGGTCTAGCAGTTAGAGCAGGTGTGGGGCTTGGGGGCCAGCACTCCTAGGTTCTATCCCTAGCTCTGGGAGGGGTGTGAGGTCTAGTGGAGGGGAGGCTGGGAACAGGGGCACCATTCAGGGAGGGCTGGGGAAGGGCCCGCCCTCACTGCAACGCAGCTTGAACATGACAGTGATGAATTCAGACACGAGGGGCAGGGAGTTTGTTTACAAACAGTGGTGGGGGAGGGGTTAGGATCACAATAGGCCTGTCATTAAAACAAAAGAAGGCCCACTTAGATCACCCTGCTAGCATTGTCAGGCATGCCAGCCAAAGGACAGGAAACAAAGGGGGGGATTACCCGGTGGGCATGGAGCAGTAACTTGTGGTGTCCCCCAGGGGTTTGCACATGATCTGGAAAAAACAGGTAAACAGTGAGCTGGCAAAATTAGCCGAGGACACAAAATGTCTCGGAGATAATTAAGTCCCATGCAAACTGCAAGGAGGTTTCGCAACACTGCATGACTGGGCCACACAAGGGCAGATGATATGGGTAAATGTGGGTGAATCATAGAATCCTAGGGCTGGAAGAGACCTCAGGAGGTCATCAAGTCCAGCCCCCTGCCCAAAGCAGAACCAATCCCAACTAATTCACGGGGCAAAATATAATCCCCCATACAAAATGATGGGGTCTAAATTAGCGGAGCCCATCAGTAAAAAGATCTTGGAACCATTGTGGGGAGTTGTCTGAAAATATCTGCTCTGTACTTCGGGTGCATCTACCCTGCCCTCTAAAATCGAAATAAGAGACGCGATTTGCGCTATGCAAATTGTGTCTCTTATTTCGAAATTTGGTGCTTCTACACAGCGCCAACTTTCAAAAAATGCACTATTTCAAGCCATCCCTTATTCCTCGTGGAACAAGGTTGACAGGGATGCCGAAATAGTGGTGTCCATTATTTCGAAATAGCGGACACGTTCCTTGGACATGGGGTAGCTATTTCTGGTATCTCGAAATAGCCTTGCAGTCTAGACGTACTCTGAGTGACAATTGGAAAAAAAAACCTAACAGTGCATTTGGACTGTGGTGGATAGGAGAAGTGCTGCCCAGCAGCCAGTGAGTAAGGGGTTAAACTCAGGTAGTTAGCAAGTGTGTTGGCAGGGAGCCAGAAGAACCAATGGGGATACAGTGCTGAAATCTGAATTGCACTGAGATACCTTGCCTGCTCTCTTTGAAAGAGACTTTTAAGCGAAGGGCTGGAGGGAGCAGACGCCGTATTCACAATTGCCGTGCCTATAAGAAATATTGGACGTGGGAGTGAACTGGGCCTTGAAGTACGGATCAGCCCGGATCGTGAGTAGAGGGAAAAGGTGTATTCAGTCACAGTCAGGGTATATTTTCTTTGTTTTGGCAGTTTGGTTAAACTTCTCTGTGTGAATCCATGCTTCCTCCCCCCTACTCACTATCTAAGGGAGGGGTAACCAACCCATTAGAGTCGAAGAGCCAAAATAGCGGTAGACAGCGTGCGAAGAACCATGTACCGCGGGGCAGAAAATTGTTGAGCAAAAAAAAAAAACCAGCCGTGCCGGGGGAAAATAGGTTCCAGTACACCGCCCCAGGGAGGGGGCTCCAGGCTAGACAGTGTTGAGGTCAGGTGGAGGGTTGGGGTGCTGAGCAAGCTGTAGACTTGTGGCTGTGAGGGTGGAAGAGTTTGGGCTGGGGTGCATGAGGGGCTCAGAGCAGGGAGGCTGAGAGTATGATGGGCTCAGGACACAGTTTGTGGCAGAAGACTGGGGATGTGGGGGTGCAGGAGTTTTGGGGATGTGAGAGACTCAGGACAGGGTGTTCCAGTGTTTGACAGGCTCAAGTTTGGGTTTTGGGGGAGTGCAGGAGTGTTACGATGCTGTGGCCAGATGGGGGTTTGGCCCCAATTGGGGGCTTGTTGTCCAGGCTTCATTTTTAAATAAAATATTATGTCAAACACAAAGTTTCAGCATTGTCTTTATTTATGAAAGGGCGGGGAACCTGTTTTGAGTCAGGGGTCACTGACCCACAGAAAAGTCAGTTGGGGCCACACAAGTGAGATGCAAAAAACAACCCCTCCAAAAAACCCCAAGCCTCGCTAATGTGGCTCCAACTTTGCTGGTGGGGGCAGGGGACAAAGTTCTGGGGCAGGGTGCTGGGGCAGGTGGCAGGGGACAGGGTGCTGGGGCGGGGGGGGGGGGGTTGGCCAGCTTGTCTGGTACCTGGGGATCCCGGGTCTACGGAAGTGCACGGGCTGCTCTTCCCCTCCCCTGTCCTCCCTTCCCCTCCCATAAACAGCTGGCGCACTTCCTAAAACACCGGGTCTGTCACTGGGCCGGGGACTTCCTTCCCCCCTGCTGCCTGCCTGTGCAGGTGTGTGTGTGTGTGTGTGTGTGTGTGTGTGTGTAGGAGTCCCGGGACTGTATTCCAGCTCCAGCTTCTCAAGAAGCATGTACTCTTCCTCTGCTCCCCACGACAGCCACGTGCTTCCTGAGAAGTTGGAGCTGGCATGCAGTTCCGGGACTCCTACTCCCTCCTCCCCGCCCCCACAACCCAATCCTCATCCAGTCCCTTCCCCTCCCCAGAGCCAGGGCCCCCTCTCCGCTCTAACCCAATCCCCCTCCTCTCCCCTCCCCTTCTCCAGAGCCAGTCCCCCCCCCCACTCTAACCCAATCCCCCTCCCCATAACCTTATGCCCAGGTCCCGGAGCTGGAGGCGCTGCCGCACCTGGAGCCGGAGCCAGAGGCACCGCCCCTGCCTGCATTCAGCAGCCAGCTGCTAGAACGTGCAGGCTGGGACGTTGAGTGCGACTCGGCCGGCACGTGCGTGATATGACGTAGTGCGCTGGGGGCCGTGAGCAGAATGGCGCGGGCCGTGAGCACACACATGGCTCGGAGCAGCCCGGCCGTGAGACCGGCTGACCGGAGTGGTTCCGGGTGCTTTGTGCTTTCGCGCAAGAGAGCGTCCGCACTGCACAGACACTATTGCGCAAGAAAGCTCTGACAGCCATTCACAGAATGGCCAGCAGGGCACCTGTGCTTTTGGGGATAGGTTCTTTTTGCTCAAGAAACCCCTGTTGAGCATCCACGCATACCTTTCTGCGCAAGAACTCCTGTGCAAAAAGAAGTTATTCCTTGTGGGGAGAGGAATAACTCTACCAGAAAAAGCCCTCTGTCTTGTCGATTTACTGTTGTTGTTTTTTGCGCAAAAACGCACTGGAGGGGTGGACACTATGCAGGTTTTTGCGCAAAAATGGCTGGTTTTGCGCAAAAACCCTGTAGTGTAGACATAAGAGATGTTCTCTGTGCTTGAATTCATTTTACTCGGCTGCTCTGTAACACCTCGCAACCAACTCTGCTTTATCACATACACCTTTTTGTTTTGTGAATAAAATCACCCTTTGGAAGGTGACAATTTGAGTCTTGGGTCCTGCAAAGAAACAGGAGGTCTGTCTGGGTATGTCTACACTATCCCCCTAGTTCGAACTAGGGAGGCTAATGTAGGCATTTGAAGGATAAACTTAATTTGTTGTCACACACATCCCATGGGTGCAGCAATGACCTTTAAAATCCAATAACATAACACCTGCCTCAGACTGAGAGGTCAGCTCCCAGAGACCACAGTTGTTTTCTCTTTGTTTTCAAGCTCGCTTGTGGTAAAGGAGCTTGGGGGTCCCCCTCTGGAAGAAGTCCAAGTGTGTCTTTCTGGGTGCGGGAAAAAAAGGGGGGTTCTTTTATTTCACTTGGGGTACGTCTAGACTGAGAGGATCTATCAGAAGAAGATACGCAAAATGTGCTCTCCATTCTCCCAAGGGGGGGGCTCAGTGACCACACTCCTGTCCTCTTGCATTTCATGATCCGCCCCCCCAGCACAGGCATGAATTCCACACACAGAATGTCCTTTGGGACAAATACTCCACCAGCCCTCCCTGCGCCCTGATCTGCTCTGATTTCACCCCCTCCACAGGGTTTCCCGTTCCCAAGCCTGAGTTGATCAGCCGGCTGGAATGAAGGGAAGAGCCCTGGGTGCCTGACCTCCAGGCTGAGGAGGAAAGAGAGATCCCGAAAGGCACCCACACAGGTGAGGAGTCAGCAAAACCGACACCCAAACTTTCTGGCAAGTGAAGGAAAAAGTTGAGAACCCAAAAAATGTGATGGGAGCGAGCGCCCTTTCCTTCTGCCTCATCTCACTCAAGGTATGTCTAGACTGCGAGGATCTATCGGAAAAAGATACGCAAAATGCACTCCGCATTTTGCGTACCTTTTTCCGATATTTTTGTCAGAAGAGGCTTTTCCGAAATTCGGCCCGACTAGACTGGGCCAAATGTCAGGGGAAAAAAGCCTCTTTCGAAAGCACTCTTCTTTCTCGTGGAACAAGGAATACAGGGGCTTCCAAAAGAGCGTGTCTGCTCTTCTGCAATAAAAAGCAGAAGAGCAAACACATTCCCTAGACGCAGCAGAGTTTCGAAAATCCTCTGCAGTCTAGCCATACCCCTGGTGGTGGCAGCTACCTCCCCACCCCCCCCCCCCCCCCCACACACACACACAAAAGTCTGTGAATCTGTGACTCTGGGGAGTTTTTGTAAGCAAAGCATATAGATGCAAGGTATTTAAGGTCTCTTGCGGGGCCCCCATCTTCTGTGCTCGGAGTGCCAGAGTGGGGGAATAGCCCTGACAGGGACTGATTAGGAAATGAAGAGAAAATAAGACACAAAATACATTGCCTCTGTATAAATCCACAGTACACCCTCAGGTGTGCAAATCTGATCATCCCAACTCAGAAAAGAGATATTGGATTTGGAAAAGGTACAGAGAAGGGCAACAGAAATGATTGAAGGTAAGGAACAGCCTCCGTCTGAGGAGAGATGAGAAAGATTGGGAGTTTTCAGTTTGGAAAAGTGATGATTGAGTAGGGGGGACAAGACAGAGGTCCATAAAATCATGAATGCTGTGGGAAAATTGAATAAGGAAGTGTTGTTTGCTCCTTCAAATAACACAAGAGCTAGGAAAACAACAAGTGGTCCTGTGGTCCCTTAGAGACTAACAAAAAAAAAAAAAAATATATATATATATATATATATATATATAGTATCATGAACCTGTGGGTAAACACCACATCATCAGATGAGCACAAGAATTAGGAGACACCCAATAAAATGAATAGACAGCTTATATAAAATAAACAGAAGAAAGTATTTTTTCACAGTCAACCTGTAGAACTCCCTGCCACAGAATGTTGCAAAGACCAAGACTATAACAGGGTTCAAAACAGAACTAGATAATTCATGGAGGATAGGTCCATCAATGGCTATTAGACAGTGTGGGCAGTGATCCAGCACCATGTTGTGCATGTCCCTTACCTCTGTTTACCAGAAGCTGGAAATGGGTGATGAGATGAATCACTCAGTGATTGCTTGTTGTTGTTCATTCCCTCTGGGGCACCTGGCATTGGCCACTGCTGGAAGACAGGACACAGGGCTAGATGGATCTTTGGTCTGACCCAGTCTGGCCATTCTGATGTTCTTACATAGAACCCAGATGCATCTGTCTCCCGCTATAACTCACTAGAACTCACTGCCCTCCCAGAGCTCACCTAGAGTCCAGGAGTCCAGATGGGGTCTCTCTCTCTCTCTTTGCAGAGTTAGGCCATATTTTCTCTACAGGAAAGATCCATGCTGCCGCGATCGATCTTTCAGCATTTGATTTAGCGGGCCTAGTAAAGACCTGCTAAATCAAACTCAGAGGGCGCCTCCATCGAAGCCAGTACTCCTACGGGAAGCTGATGGGAGCATTGGCTTCCCTTGACCTTCTGCTGTGATGATGGGGAGGGGTGGAACTTAAGGTACATTGACTCCGGCGATGTAATTAACACAGCTGGAGTTGCGTATCTTAATTTGACCTTCCCCTGATGTCTAGACCTGGCCTTAGTAACAAATCAAGAATATATATTAAAATTCCAACAGCGTCACCTAAGGGACTTGCCACAAAATGTTACCATTAAACCCGAGTGGATCTAATATTTGTGTTTCTTTTATATAGGAATTAGATACAGGGCTCCTGCCAGCTAACTGCTAAATTATCTGCCAGGAAACAAGAGTTTTCCAGTGCCAAAATAGCCCCAGGAATCATGGTTAAAGTTGTCTCCCATCCCAAAATCTGAATTGGTGCCATGGCAGGGAGTCAGGACTCCTGGCTTTTAGCTCGGATGCTGCCCCTCCCCCTCCGTTTCTCTGTCTGTAAAATAAGAACAGTCACTTACGTGCTATTACGAGGTTTCATTAACAGCTCTTTTGAATGGGATTGGAGATCGTCAGAAGAAATAAGTCAGAGGGTTATTAATTACATCAACTAATTATTAGTATGACCAGATATTATTACTTACAGCACAAATTGTTTTCAGCATCCTTGCTTAATACTGGTGCTGCACCTTTACATGTAGCAATGGCAAAATAATAGTGGTGTTAGTAGAACAAAGTTCCATGATGCCAGCTGCTGCCCAGACACAGCGAGAGGCAGGCCCTGCCCCAGCTGAGATCAGGGCCCCATTGTGCCAGGCACTGCACAGACAGAGCAAGAGACGGTCCCTGTCCCAGCAGGGATCAGTGCCCCATTGTGCCAGGCGCTGCACAGACACACACAGAGACAGTCCCTGCCCCAGCTGAGACCAGGACCCCGTTGTGCCGGGTGTGGCACAGACACAGCAAGAGACAAACAAGGCTATGTCAGCCAACACTGTGACAGGGTTCCAAAACAGCTGGAGTTACGTTGCTCAAGTCAACTTTCCGCGGTAGTGTAGCTGTAGCCAGAGAGGTGGGGAAAATGGACTCATGCCAATGGGCTCTGATCACTCAAGGCAGGAGAGCAGGGCACACCCTGGAAAAGACGCTCTGCTCACTCTGCAGCAGGGAACAGTTGTGCACCTCAAAGTGAATATGGAGACCAATTTGTCAGCCTCCTCTTTAGAACACAGTTTTACCTTGTTAAAAAAATTACCCCATTCCCGCCTCTCGCCCCCTCCCCGCCCCCCACGGCTTCTCTTCTCCAAACAAAACCCATGTTTTCCCTGTGGTTCCTCATAGGCCATTTTTCTAGACCATCAGTCTTTTAAAAAAACAGGGGAAGGTTCTCCAGGGAGCCCCACAAGCAACAGATTGAGCCCTCTAAGTAGGGTGATCCGCTAGCAAATAAGAACATAGGAGCGGCCAGACTGGGTCAGACCAAAGGTCCATCTAGCCCAGTGTCCTGTCTGCCAATGCCAGGTGCCCCAGAGGGAATGAACAGAACAAGGAATCATCAAGTGATCCACCCCCTCTCACCCATTTCCAGCCTCTGACAAACATCCCTGCCTATCCTTGCTAATAGCCATTGGTGGACCTATCCTCCATTAATTTATTTAGCACTTTTCTGAACCCTATTAAAGTCCTGGCCTGCACAACATCCTCTGGCAAGGAGTTCCACAGGTTGACTGTGCGCTGAGTGAAGAAAAACTTCCTTTTGTTTGTTTTAAACCTGCTGCCTGTTCATTTCATTTGGTGACCCTAGTTCTTATGTTGTGGGAATAAGTAAATTACTTTTTCTCATCCACTTTCTTTCCACCTGTCATGATTTTATAGACCTTTATCGTGTCCCCCCTTAGTCTCCTCTTTCTTAAGCTGAAAAGTCCCAGTCTTTTTAATCTCTCTTCATAGGGCACCCATTCCAAACCCCTAATCAATTCTGTTGTCCTTTTCTGAACCTTTTCCAGTGACAATATGTCCTTTTGAAACATCGGGACAGGCGTGGGGAGAGCGAGATGCCTGTGTGTAAGACAAAGCCCTGAATATTAGGATTGTCCTAGAAAATCAGAACATATGGTCCCCCTGCCTCTAAGCATGGGGTGGAGTTAAAGTTGCTAGCTCCCTGCAACAGGGTGTGAAAGGCAGAACTCATGAGAGGCCATGGGTTAGCATTGGGGCAGCCTCCTGAGGGGGCCATGTGAGTGCTGGTCCCGGGTGTCATGGTTGGGGCGGACAACCATGGTCAAGAGGCAAGATGGGCGATGTGGAAGGGGCCCTGGGGAGAATGGGGCAGGGGAGCCAAGGGAGCCAGTGGGGCTGGGGCAATGGTGGAGGGGGTGGGTGGGAAGGCAGCCCCTCTTGCCTCAGACAGGGCTGTGTGGGTTGATCTGGGGCTGGGTGGGAGTCCTTGGGTATTCCTGACGTACCCTGAGTGAACTTGGGGGAACATTGGAGGAACATTGGAGGACATCCCTGGGTGGGGAGCTGATGGGGAATCTCTGGGGGATCCCCAAAGCGAGGGGATGGCAGGGCAGGGGGGCCCTAAGGGCGTCCCCTTCAGGGGGGGAAGGGCAGCGTGGGATCCAGACAGAGAGTGTGCAGTGAGGCTGGGGAGGGTTGCCTGGCTGGAAGGGCCTTTTTTTTTTTTTTTTTGGAGAGATCAGTCCTGCCTATTGGGGAGGGGAGGCGAGCCCAGAAAGAGGGGAATTCCCGAGAGGAGGGAGGTTCCCTTTGGGGCTTGGGAAGCTGGGGGACAGGGATTCTGGGGGGAAACCTTCCCTTGGAGGAGGGGTGGGAAGCTCCTTCCCCTAGAGGGGAGTCCCAGGGGAGGGGGATCCCGGGGGAAGCCCCTCCCCAGGCCGAGGAAGGGGAATCCCGGGTTGGAGAGGTGAATCCTGGAGGAAACCCCTCCCCCTAGGGGCGCATCACTGGAGAAGGGGATCCCGGGGGAAGCCCCTGCCTGGCCCTGCAAGGGGAAAGGGGGATCCCGGGGACGCGGAGGGTCACAGGGGAGGAGGGGGATGCCGGGGAAGCCCCTCCCCCCAGAGGCGCGTCACTGGGGAAGGGGGATCCCGGGGGAAGCCCCGCCCCGGGGCGGGTCTGTCCGGACGGCGGGAGAAGCGGCGTCCCCGCCCCGGCTCCCTGCCCGCCATGGCGGCCCAGCTGCTGCTGCTGGTCCCGGCCCTGGGCAGCTTCCTCTTCACCTTCGGCACCGGCGTGGAGCTGGTCCGCTTCACCTCGCTGCGCGCCCTGCTGCCCGGCGCGGGGCGGCCGGGTGCGTGGGGCCGGAGCTGGGGAGACCGGGTGCATGTGGAGTTGGAGGGGAGACCGCAGGAGAGACCTGGGGGGAGACCAGGAGGAGAGGGCTTAGGAGAGACCTGGGGGGAGACCAGGAGGAGAGGGCTTAGGAGAGACCTGGGGGAAGACCAGGAGTTGGGGGCATAGGAGAGACCTGGGGGGAGACCAGGAGGAGAGGGCGCTTAGGAGAGACCTGGGGGGAGACCAGGAGGAGAGGGCGCAGGAGAGACCTAGAGAGAGACCAGGAAGAAAGGGTGTAGGAGAGATGTGGGGAGAGACCAGGAGGAGAGGGCGCAGGAGAGACTTGGGGGGAGACCAGGAGGAGAGGGCGCAGGAGAGACCTAGAGAGAGACCAGGAAGAAAGGGTGTAGGAGAGATGTGGGGAGAGACTAGGAGTTGGGGGCATAGGAGAGACTTGGGGGGAGACCAGGAGGAGAGGGTGCAGGAGAGTGCTAGAGAGAGACCTGGAGGGAGACCCACCTGGGGGAGGGGAATTAGCAAGGGAGACCAGACCTTGAGGGAGACCCTGGCGGTTGGGAGGGGAGCCCTAAAGGAGACTCCTGGTGGGAGGGCGATTGGTGGGGGAGGAGTTTGGGAAGAGAGACCTCGAGGAGATCCAAGGCGGGAGTGGAAAAAGGGAGGAGACCCAGGGGGAAGCCCCTCCCTGGAGGCTTGTCTCTGAGGGGGGGGGGCAGGGTGGATCCTGGGGAAAGCTCCTCCCAATCCGGGGGTTGAGAGAATAGTGGGGGCTGCAGGAGGGGGGAGACCCAGGTGAAGCAGAGCAGGGAGGGGTTGGGGGGAATGCCAGGGAGCTGGGACGGGGGGGGGGAAGCCATGGGCAGGGGAGGGTGGTTAGGCTGGGTCCTGCTGGGGCCTAGGACAGGAGCTGGGAGCAAAGAGGGAGCTGGGGGTAGGGGAGGGAGCAGGGCCCTGGCGGGGAGGAGGGGAGGGACCCAAATGGGTAGCTCATTCCTGGGTACTTTCTGCATCCCATTAATCACTGTCTCCCCCTTTGCAGAGGCCTCCCCCAGCCCACAGTGGGGAGCTGCCCTGCAGGACCCCCGGGTACTGCGGCCCCTGGCCATGGACCTGGGGCTGGTGTTGCTGTTTGTGCTGCAGCACAGCCTCATGGCCACTGCACTGGCCAAGCGCTGGACGGCCAGCTGCTTCGGGGTGCTGCAGCGATCCTTCTACGTCTTCTGCACCTCCCTGGCCCTGCAGGTACCCACTGGGGGGAGCCCAGGGTTGGGAGTGAGGGGCACCAGTAGAGCTGGAGGGGAGCCCAGGGCTGGGCTAGGAGGGGCTGGGGGTTGGGAGTGAGGGGCACCAGCAGAGCTGGACTGTCAGGGCTGCAGGTCGGGAGTGAGGGGAGCTCAAGGCAGGGGGCTGTGGGTGGGGGTTGAGGGGCATCGGGAGAACTGGGGGGATCCCGGGGCTGGGCTAGCCAGGGTCCGTGGGCGCTGGCGGAGCTGGGCTAGCTGAGGGCTGTGGGTTGGGGCTGAATTAGGGCACCAGCAGAGCTGTGGGGGGGGGGGGGGCCGGGCCGGGCCGGGCCGGGCTAGCCAGGGGCTGCGGGTTGGGAGTGAGCGATGCTGGGGGGGCTGAGCAGGGCTGGCAGGGACTGCGGGTCAGGAGTGAGAGGCACCGGCAGAGCTGGGGGGAGCTGGGCTAGTAGGGAATTGGGGGGGCGGAGCCCAGGGCAGAGGGCTGTGGGTGGGGGTGAAGGGCACAGGCAGAGCTGGGGGGAGCCCGAGGCTGGGTCGGGACTGAGGGGCACCGGCAGAGCCATTTCGAATGGGGCTACCCCGCAGCTGCTGATGCGGTACTGGCAGCCCGTCCGGCACGGCCCCCTGCTCTGGGACGCCTGCACGGAGCCCTGGGACACCTGGGTCCCGCTCCTCTGCTTCATCCTGCACTTCATCGCCTGGCTGGTCATCTTCAGCGTCATCCTCATCTTCGACTACGCCGAGCTCATGGGAGTCAAGCAGGTATCACGGCCCGTGCAGCCAGGGCAGGGGAGGTGCCTGGCTCAGGAGGGGTGTGGAAAGTGACATGAGGCCTTTCCCCCTCTAGAGGGTGCCAGCTCCAGTCTGGCTCTGGCCTGGGGGACTGGGTGGATGTGAAGGCGACATGGAGCCTTTCTCCTAGGGGGCGCCAGAACGGATCCGGCTCTGCTCCGGGACAGGGGGTGTCTCAGCTCTGCCCTTAACCTCTCCCCTTGCCCCTCCCCCAGGTTTATTACCACTGCCTGGGCATGGGAGACCCACTGGCGCTGAAGTCCGTGCGGGTCCTGCGGCTCTACTCCCACCTCCGCCACCCCGTCTACCTGGAGTTCCTGCTGGTGCTGTGGGTGGTGCCTTGCCTGTCCTTGGATCGCCTCCTGCTGGCCAGCCTCTTTACCCTCTACCTGAGCTGCGGGCACGCCCTGGACCAGCAGGACTATCTCTACCTGCGCGCCCAGCTGGATAAAAAGTTCCTGGTCTTCTCCCGTGAGGAGGCGGCCTACGGGGACCTGCTGGCCCGCAACGGCCCGGCGGCTGCCAAGGAGAGCTGAGGAGCCAGGGCCTCTGCCATGCACTGAGGCTCTGAGCTCAAGAGCCCTGCACTAGTTCCTGTAGAATTAGCTCCTCTGAGTGCCTAGCATCTGCAAATGCCAAGCCAAGCCCTGCTTTAACCACTAGGCTCCACTCCCTCCCAGAGACAGGGGTCCCAGCCCCCTCTGCTCTAACCACCAGCCTCCTTGCATCGGATTTTTAAGTTCAATCCCCAGCTCTGGGAGAAGAGTGGGGGCTAGTGGTTAGAGTAAGGCAGGCTGGGAGGCAGGTCTCCTGGATTCTGTCCCCAGCACTGGGAGGGAAGTGGGGGCTAGTGGTTAGAGCAAGAGGGGGCTGAGAGTCGGGACGCCTGGGTTCCATCCCCAGCTCTAGAAGGGGAGTGGGATCTAATGGTCGGAGGCTTGACTTGAGGCTGGGAGTCAGGACTCCTGGGTTTTACCCGGCTGCTTTACCCAGCATGTTTTGTTTCAAGCCGCAGTTGTGGCTACAGAAAGAGTCTCTGAAAGTGTGTTTTGAAAAACAAAACAATGATAAATCTGTGCAGAATTCAGTAACACACTGGGGAGTGGGGCTTCTTGGGGATGTGGCGAATGGCATTTCCCCTGTAGGGGGGCACGGGCTCTGATCCAACACCAGGGCGGGGGACTGGCTGGCTCAGGGGATTGAGGAATGGGACGTGGCACATTTCCCTTTGTGGGGGGTCCCCTTTCCGACTCTGTTCCCTAGGAGCCAAAAGCCATTCCCGCCCGCCCACCATTCTGTGCCTTGTGGTTCACGCTGATGGGTTCCTGGACCAGCCATCTCCTTTGGGCACTGCATTGCCCCCTTGCTGGTGGTCTCAGTGATGCAATGAGTGGCAGCCCGGTTGTGGAGTGGCAGGGGCTGAGGGGTGGCTCGTTCTGTCCCCAGGACCCCAGTCACTGGGCATGAAACTAGATTCTGGTCTAGCTCTGGGAGTGGAAGGGTTTAGAGCAGGGGGCTATGAGTCAGGACTGGTGGGGTCCTATTCCTATCCCCAGCTCTGGGAGGAGATTGGGGTCTAGGACTTAGAGCAAGAGGGCTGGGAACCAGGAGTCCTAGGTTCAATTCCTGGCTCTGGCAGGGGATCCCAGTGCCTTAACCAGGACCCTTTATTTTTAAGCACCGAAGGGTTTTTTTTAACATGGTCTTCTTCGCCTGAAGCTGATAAAGTATTTTTGTATTTCTGATTTTTGTGTGAGCTGAGAGAACTTTTTTTTTTTTCAAAATTAAAAAAGAAAAGTCGCTGCTGCTTTTACACACGTGTCTACCTGCTGTGTTCTCCCCTCAGCTCGTGGAGGGGAGGAGAGTCTAATGGCTAGAGCGGAGGGGTAGCCAGGGGCCAGGACTCCTGGGTTCTCCCTCCAGCTGTGGCAGAGGACTGGGGTCTAGTGGTTAGAGCAGTGGGGGCAGGGAAAGGGGGGCTGGGAGTCAGGACTCTTGGGTTCCTTTCCACTCTCCACTTGACATCGAGAGTCATTTGTCCTTTTCCTCTGTGTCCTTAACTGTGAAACAGACCGGAGCTCTGCAGTGCAGGGGACAGACCTGTTCCTATTCCAGAAACACGCTGCTCCGCAAACACGCAAGAGCCTGTGGCAGACAAGCAGGTCGTTGCGGTTCTCCCTGCCAGAGGACGGTGTTAGTACGGGCAAACTAGCCACAGCATTGCACTACAGGACAATCTTTCCACTGAGCACACTACTGGTATTCTACCACCACTCACCATTAGGGGGTAGTGTTAATTCAGGCACACAAAACAGCCTTTCACTGTCTCCCCGCCAGGAGGCAGTGTAGATACATGCCCACTCCCCAGGGCATTTGCTCCATTAGGGGGCAGTGTTGGTACAGGCAAACTAGTGAATTTCATTGTGTCTCCCCCCCCACCAGGGTGGTGTTGGCACAGGCGAACTAGCTATAGCAGTGGTTCCCAACCTGTGGTCCGCGGACGCCTGGGGATCTGTGATGGTACTATAGGGGGTCCACGGAAAGTTTAGGGAAGGAAAAGAAAAGTAAGGATCGGGCCCACTGGGGGACTGGGATTTTTTGCCAGGTGATACTCACCCGGGGCTCACCGTTCATGACTGGCTGCACGCATGCTGCCTCCCACCCCGATCTTGATACCCCAGGAGGCACCATCTATCTGCCAGCTGCGCTGCCGTTTACGCTCCAGCCCTCTCCCCCCTCCTAGTCCCGTTCTTTTTTTTTTTTTCCTTTCTTTTTTATTCTCCCCCAGTGCTCTATGGGGCAGAAGCTGCCTTTGCGTACGCTCCGCAGATGGGCAGGGGATAGAGTCTCTACCCACTAGGGGGTGATATTGCTACAGGCTGACTAGCTATCCAATTTCACTGTCTCGCCACCAGGGGGCGGTATCAGTACAGGCAAACTAGCTAGAGAGCTATACCCAGGAAAGCTCAGGATCCCATCTACATATTTAGTTTGTCATTAAGGTGCAGCTAGACTATTTGTTGTTTTTCTAGCTGTAGCATTTCACTATCGCTGCCTGTAGCAACACCGCTAACTAGCTATTGCATTTTAATTTCTAGGGACTAGGGGGCAGTGTCGGGACAGGCAAACTAGCTGTAGCATTTCACAGTCTCTACCTGTTGGGGGTGGTGTTGCTACAGGCAAACTAGCTACTGCATTGTAATGTCTGGGGACTAGGGGATGGTGTTGGTACAGGCAAACTTGCCACAGCCTTCTGTTGCATTTCTGCGTTACGGGGGCCATGTCACTCTGTCAGTGGTTTCAGGGTCCCCAGGCGATGGCTAAGATTTCCAAGGGGTCTGCTCCACCATTTGAAATTTTTCAGGGGGGTTGCAAAGGGTGGGGCAAGGTTGAAACCCACTGCTCTCTGGCAGGGTTTCCAGTCCCTCCCAGGAGGATGGTGGGGTTCAGTGTCTGTCCCCCATGGCTGCTTGTAGCCAGGCAGGCAGGGGGCTGGCAGTTCCCAGGCCCAAGGCAGGGGGCTGGGCCTATGACACAGGCCTGCCGGCATGCGTGCGTCATGCATTCCTGCTGGATTAGAGGCTGCAGACAGCTGGCGGGGAGGGAGCGGCCTTCGCTAAGGCGCTTGTCTGATCTTGAAGGGTCAGGCAGGGTTAGCACCAGAACAAGGGAGCAGTGCGGGGGCTCTGTAGGGGGTGCTGACCCCCAGCACTCAGGGTTGATCCTGACAGCCTGGTGCAGTATCAGGCCAGGCGGGGGGAAGTTTGGAAACATCCCCTGGTCCTGTTCCCATGAGGTGCAGTGGCACCGCTGCTGTCCTGGCCTAATTCCCACACAGCTTACTGTAGTCTCGCCCTACATCCCACCGTGCTTTGCGATTGTAACTGGCCTAGGGAGCCCCCTCCTAAAATGTGGGGCTGTTACTCCTCCGCCCCTCCTCAAAGGTGGCTGCATCTCAGCGGTGGGGGAGCAAGCCCCATGCAGCGTCACTGTGTGGCTGTTCGCCAGCTGCCCCTCCCCAGAGATGGCTGCATCCCAGTGGGAGAGTTTGGAATTTTTCTGTTAGCCTGCAGCAAGGTTTACATGCTAGGGGTGGGTTCTCTTGGAAGAGGTGCCCTTTTGCCTCACCTGGCATGTGGGCTCCTGCCTCTCCTTGTCCTCCTTCCGTCATGGAGACTTGGGGCCCCAGATGGTGCAATTCCTTGAACAGACCTCCAGGGGGTGGTGGTGTATTAAAAATCCCTCCTGTTGCTGCACGACCCTACCAAAATAAAAGTGTCCTTCCCAGGGCTCCTTGATATAATGAACAACTCCCTGTATGCCTGAGAGACCCTACAATAACAAACTGGTCTGCACACGGGCACCAGTATTTGAGTTGCCTTACAACAAATCAGCAAGGGAACCCTACAATAACAAATTGGTTGGTGATGGGTGGGCCAGAAGTGGGGGGTGCCAGGGCAGGTCAGCTGGGAGCCAGCAGCTTCTGAGATACTGAATGAGGCTGCACATCAATCTGCTGCCATCCACCACCCCCAAGCCCTGAAGCCCAATTTCTACCCCCCAAACCACCATCTGCAACTCTCTGTACCCCTAGAACCACTGAGAAATTGCTCCCCCAGCTTTAGATCCCCTGTGCTCCGAGGTTCTGGGGACCAAGCCGAAATCCTCAAATCGTTGCCCCCCCCCATCTCTCAATGCAAATAGCTGGGCACCCTCCACATCAGAGCCTGACCCCTACCAGGGGGGCTGGAACACTGTGTATGGGGGAGGGCTGAGAACCATTGAACCAAACTGTAAACCCTACATAGGATGGAAACCACTTCCAACCAGGGGATGTGGCAGCCCCTCACACCTAGTGCCCCTACATTATCAGCACCCCTAGAGAAGCAGGGAATCCCCCACCAAGAACCCCCCACCCTACACAGCTTCCCTGTCCCAGCCCCATCCCCCCAGACCCAACCCACACACCATCCCCCACCCCAGAACCACACTTTGATCCTCCACCTCACACATACACCGCGCCCCACACACCCTGCTATCTCATCCCCATCCCCGGATCCACCCCATAACCATCTCTGACCCCTCCCCCACCCCAGTCCCACCTTCCCCATCTCAACCCACCCCACACACCCTCGCTATCCCAGCCCCAGCCCCCCCCCGACCCACCCCATAACCATCTCTGACCCCTCTGCAACCCCAGTCCCATCCCAACCCACTCCACCCCACGCACCCTCCCCCATCGCAGAACCATCTCTGACCTCCTCCCCCACTCCCATCTTCCGAGAGACCGCCCCAGCCCCATAACGCCCCGCATCTGTCCAGACCCTCCTCTCCCTTCCCCCCGCACCGACACAAGCCCAACCCCCCCCCACTCTGCTACCAGAGCCCCACCCCTCGCCTTGTGCCCTCCCCTTCTGTTTATACACAAAGACCCCCTTTCCCCCACCCCTCCCCCCCATCTCTCCTCTCCGAGGCTTTGGGGGGGGGGGGCGGATCAGCCAGGCGGGGATTACACAGCCTGGCTGGCGGCTCGGCCGGCGGCTTGTTCCTACCTCCCGCCGGCCCCCCCCCCCCCGCGCGGCTCCCCAGCAGGGCAGTAGATCGCCCCCCCCCCTTAAAAGAAAGGGGCAGAGCCCGCCCGGCTGGGGGATGGGGCAGACGCGCCGCTGAGAGCCGGGAAATTCCCCCGGACGTCTGGGTCCCTGCGAGGTTCCGATCCTCCCCCCGCCCCCACACACCGACAATAGGAGCCGCCCGGACGCCTGGGTCCCACGGATTTGCGCCCCCCCCCCCCCCGCCTCCCCGCCCCACGCTCCCAACCAGACGCTAACAATAGCAGCTCCGCGCCCGGACGCCCGGGTCCCACCGAGATTTGCTGCCCCCCCCCCTTCACGATCCTCCCCTCCCCTCTCCCTCTGCGCCGCCGACAATAGGAGCCTGCGAGCTCCGCGCCCGGACGCCTGGGTCCCCCCCGCGCCGGATCGTCGCTGACAAAAAGCGGCTTGGAACCCCCCCCCCCCAGCCCCGGACGCCTGGGTTCGGTGGAGAACGAGGATCCCCCCCCCCCCCTCGCCGAAAGGAGCCGCCTGACGTCTGGGTCCCGTTACTTCCCGCGGTAAATTCTTCCCTGCCTCGCTCTTCCCCCCACCCCCCGTGCTGTGCTGATTGACAGGCTTCATTCCAGCCCCCTAGCCCCCTCCTCCCCCCCCCCGACGCCTGGGTCCCTTAGTCCAACTAGCCTGAGCCGGGGTGGGGGGTTTGGGGTCCAGGGTGATTTCCACCCACCCCCACCCAAAAAAGCCACCAATCCTGCCCCCCCCCATCCGTACGCCTGGGGTCCTCGGAGCCACCTAGGTCGGAGCTTACTCTGGAGGGGGAGGGGGAGGGGACGGGGGCGGGGGGGGGAGGGAAGGGTCTAGATGTATTGCCCCCAGCCTGGGTTCCTTTACCCACCCCTATCCTCCCGGACTCCTAGGTTCCACTGCCCACCACCCCATCTGATTTATTGCCCCTCCCCACCCCACATCCACCCCTCCTGGGTACCCCTGCCCAACCATTCTGAGCTGTCCCTCCCCTCTCTGCCCCTGGACTCCTGGGTTCCACTGCCCCATCTGACCTATTGCCCCCCCCACCCCACATCCACCCCTCCTGGGTTCTCCTGCCCACCCAGTCAGAGCTGTCCTTTCCCCCCCTCCAACTCCTGGGTTCCCCAGCCCACCCAGTCAGAGCTGTCTCTCCCCCCACCCCGACTCCTGGGTTCCCCTGCCCACCCAGTCAGAGCTGTCCCTCTCCCCATCCCCGGACTCCTGGATTCCCCGGGGGTCTGGGATTCCCAGCCGCGTGCGGGGCTGTCAGGCGGGCAGGTGGGGCGAGCAGTGCCCGCCCCCTCCGGAAATCGCAGGGCTGGCCACAGGCGGAACTTTAGGGATTTTTTTTCATCTTTTCTATTTTTTTCTCCCCCCTGTTTCTCTTCCTCCAGAGCCGGGCCGGGGAGGGGGGAACTGGGAGTTCCTCTGCCAGCTCCACTATCCCTCTTCCCGGCCTCTCCCTTCTCCCCCCGGCTCTCTCGCCATCCCTCCTTTTTCCCACTTCTCATTCCACCTCTCCTCAGTCCCCCTCTTCCTTCTCCCACGCTTTCTCTATCCCTCCTTCCTGCTAGTCCTTCCCTAACTCCCTCCCTTCCCCCGGCCTCCCCTTCCTCCTCTTCAGCTAGTCCTCTGTTTCGGCTCCTTCCTTTCTCCCCTCCTCCTCCGAAACTCTGCTTCCTGCCCCGGTACTTTAGCCCTCCCTTTAAACTCTACTGCATTCCCCCCCTTTTCCTCCACCCTCCCCTCGTTCACACGCTGTCCATCTCGTTCATCCTCCTCAACTATCCCTCCGTTCCCCCTCTTCTTCCTTCCCTCCTTGTGACCCTCTCCCTGCCTCTCCCCCCCAACACCCCGCCACTTCCCTCCCTGCCCCCCCACCACCCCGAGGCGAGGATGGCGTCGGCCCCGGCCCTGCCCGAGTGGAAGCTGCAGCTGCTGGAGCGGAAGCGGAAGGAAGAGGAAGAGGCGCGGCGCAGAGAGCGGGAGCAGCAGGACCGCATGGCCAAGATGCCAGCCTGGAAGCGGGAAATCATCGAGCGCCGGCGGGCCAAGCAAGGCTCTGGCGCCTCCTTCTCGGAGCCGGAGGGTGGCGGTGCGGGAGCCCCCTCGGCCGTGGCAGGGCCGCCCAGCACCGGGGCAGGCCCGGAGGAGAGCACCGTGCTGCAAGAGAAAATCGGCCCGGTGCACCAGAACCCCTTCATCCAGCTGGAAAAGCGGCGCAAGGAGACGGCGGTGCCGGAGGCTGAGCCGGCCAGCGCCAAGGCCAAGCAGTTGGTGGAGCTGTATGGCCAGCGCCCCGGCGTGAGGACCCTCCAGGCTGACAATGTCATCATCATTGAGTCGGTGCCGGGAGCAGTGTCGCTGGGGCCCGAGCGGAGGGGCGAGGCCAAATCCGGCAGCGTGGAGTCCCTGAACGAGCTGCTGGCCCGGCGCGGCGGGAGCGTGACCGAGATCCGGGCTGGCGAAGTCTTCATCGTCAAATCAGCCCTCAGCCGCAGCGTGGAAGACCTCAACTCCTTCGGACAGAGCCAGGGCGAGGCCGACAGCCGGCTGGGCCTCCTGGAGCAACGCCGCGGGCGCGTCAGCAAGCTGCTGAGCCGCTTCGGCCAGGAGGACCCGCCAGCACGGCCGCTCAGGTCCCTCAGCACCGAGAACCTCGCTGACGGCTCCTACCAACGCCCCCTGGTGGCGAGGAAACCGCCCAGCTCGGCCCAGCGCCGCAGCGGCACCCCCAGCCCTCCCCGCGACCTGCCGGGCCTGGCCCCCTCACCGCTGCCCTTCACCGTGGCGTCCTACCGCAGCCAGTTCGAAGCCAGATCCGAGGCCAGGCCAGAGAGCCCGCCTCGGCGCTCGCCCACTGGCAAAGTGTGGGGCAGGGAGGCCGCCTCGCCGGAGAGGGGGGCCAGGCGTGAGGGCGCGGTCGTGCCAGCCCCTCGGAGCAGGGAGGCCAGTTCACCAGATAGAGGAGCCTGGCATGGTGGTGGCATGGGGGCTGTGACACTGGGGGCTCCGGGCACGGAGGCCATCTCACCGGAGAAGGGAATTAGGTGTGATGGCGGGGCGGCGGTTCCAGGCCTACAACCCCGAACAGCGGCTTCCCCGGAGAGGGGAGCTAAGGCTGGCACCGGCCTAGCAACGATGGGGCTGGGCCTACAAGCCAGAGTCGCCGCCTCGCCGGAGAGAGGAGCAAGGCCTGGCGGTGGCGCACTGGCGGTGGGGCTGGGCCTACAAGCCAGAGAAGCCGCCTCGCCGGAGAGGCGTGACGGTGGCGGCAGCAGTTTGGTGATGCTGGGCCCACCGGGTGGAGAGGCCCCCTCCGTGGACAGGGGGAGCAGGGGTGAGGACGGGGACGCCTCAGGCCCAGCCGTTGACGCCATATTGGATGCCGAAGCCCAGGCCAAAGCCCTGGCCAGCCTGCGCCTGCATTCACGCAACTCCTTCGTGGTGGTGCCGCGGCGGATGGCTCCGTCCCCTCCCCCAGACCTCGACGAGGCTCGTCAGGAAACCAGTGCTTCTCCGGCCTCCACTTCCTCCTCCTCCTCCCCAAGCCGCGAGCAGCTTCCCCTCCTGGTCAGCACCGAGGAGCCGGCCGAGGGGGAGGCCATGAGGCGCGGGGGCCGGGGCCCTCGGGAGCTGGGGGGCCCCTGTGCCCTGGCCCACCCGGCCGTGCAGCGCCGGAGCGGCAACACCATCACCATCAACCCCCGCAAGGCGCCAGCGCCGGCCGTGGAGAACGGTGTGGAGGGCGAGGGGGGCCCCGCAGTGTCCGAGAAGGCGGCTGGCGCGCCAGTCAAGAAGCGCTACCCGACGGCGGAGGAGATCCAGGTGATCGGAGGCTACCTGTCGCTGCAGAAATCCTGCCTGGCCAAGAATGACCCACACCGGAAAAAGGTACCGGCGCGCTTCTCACCCCCTCTTGCTCTCGCCCTTCCACGTTCTTCTTTTCCCTGCTCACTTTCTTTGTCTTTGCATTGCTTTATTCTTCTCTCCTCCTCTTCATTTGTGCACCTCTTTTCCCCACTCCGCATCCTTCTTTCTTCCTCCCCGTTTCTCGCTCTCTTTTTCTCTGCTTCGTGCTCTCACTTTTCCTGCCTCTCACCTTTTTTATTCTTTCTTTCACTCTGCTGTGTTCTTCCTTTCCCTCCCTCCCTCCCTCTTCTTTCTTTCTTTCTTTCTTTCTTTCTTTCTTTCTTCTCCTCTTTCAGTGTTCAGCATGGGAATTCCCACCCTGCATGCAACCCTTAGCCACGGTTGACCTCTGATCTCCCGCCTGAGCCCTGCACCCATTGGGCGGCGCCCCTGTCCCTCGTGGGCCCGGGGCACAGGGCATGTGGCGGAGGCCAGGCGTGGCATGGGATGTGGCGCAGGAGTGTTCTCACACCGTTCGCACGGCATTGGAGCAGGAAGGGCGGGGCCCAGAGGGTGGAAATTGTGTGCTTGATTCCAATTCCTCTGGCTAGGAGCTGGGGCCCCCGAGAGGGCCAAGGCCCCGTGTCCCATCCCCCACCCTGCCCCTCCCATTTCCCAACCCCAGCATGAAGTGACTTTGTTTGACCTCAGCCCATTTCCCCCTTGGCCTGAAGCCTCAGTAGCCTTGGAGGACCAGGGAGCCCTCTCTTTCTCGCTCACCAGGGATCCCTGCCAGAGGCCCGGTGGGGAGGGGGGCCCTGGAAGGAAAGGGGGTGATCCACAAAAGCCTTTTCACTCATGTGACCCGAGCCGAGGTCTGGGGTTGCCCCCGGCCAGATGCAGCAGCGGACACAGTGGCTGGTCTGTTCTTTGCCTCATAAGGGGCTCATTTAGCTGGGACAGTCGCTAGGCAAAAGGCACCCCCTGGCTAAACGCTGTGGCTGAGCCTCCGCGGCGTTCGCACAGCCAGAGGCTCTGCCCAGCTTCCCAGCACTAGAAATGGTCCCCGGTGGGGCAGGTGCTCTGAATCCATGCCCAGCGGGGAGGGGTCAGCCCAGCTGGCACTGACCACAGAGCCCAAGGAGGTGGCTGGAAAAATCGGCCCGTCCCACTATGCTCCTTAAAGGATAAACTTGAGGATCCCGGAGTAACTGCTCTGAAGTACTAGAGTATTTGAGAAGACCGGATCACAACACTGTCTTGTATTAGTATTATACAGTAAATAAATATAGTCTGTGAGTAATACGGGGGTCTAGTATAGAGGGGTAGAACAGTAAAATACTAGATGAATGGGCCATGATACTGTTAGACTGCCCAAAATAACTACAGATGACTAGAGTACTTTAGAGTAACAGACCATGCTACTTGCAAATTGCTCTAGTATTATATGCCGGTTGAACCTCTCTAGTCCAGCACCCTCCAGACCTGATGGGTCCCGAACCAGAGAACTTGCTGGACCATGGGAGGTCAAAATTGTCTAGCAGCATTAGCAACACTTCTACTGCTTGCTGGGTGCTTAGGAGACATGTAGGTGTAAATTAGAGCTAAAGAACAGCACAGAACCCTGAGAGCCAGGACTAGTGGCTGTAAACAAACTTTATGGGACCATGGGAAACATGGCCACACTCATAATGAAAAGTCTAGAAAATATGAGCTATGAGGGAAGACTGAACGGACTGGGCTTGTTTAGTTTAGAATAGACAGGACTGAAAGGGGACATGATAGCGGTTTTCAGGTATCTAAAAGAGTGTCACAGGGAGGAGGGGAGAAAATTGTTCTCCTTGGCTTCTGAGACCAGGACAGGAAGCAATGGGCTTGAACTGCAGCAAGGGAGGTTTAGGTTGGACATTAGGAAAACTTCCTGTCAGGGTGGTGAAACACTGGAATAAATTGCCTAGAGGGGCTGTGGAATCTCCGTCACCGGAGATATTTAAGAGCAGGTTAGACAGACACCTGTCAGGGATGGTCTAGACCAGTGTTTCCCAATTTTATTTGGCCATGGAACCCTTTTTTAAAAAAAATGCCAGGGAAAACTGTGCAACCAAAAAAAGAAAGTGGAAAAAGTGTCAAACAAAAAAAACCTCCAAAACGCTGGCTCGCCCCTAAGACTGCGGTGGCTGGCGGCCCCTTGAAAATAGCAGCCCTGAGCAGCTGCCCAGCTTGCTCGCCCCTAAGACCGGCTCTGGGGGGGGGGGGTGATCGGGTTCTCGCAGAACCCTTACTTTCACTTCATGGAACCCCAGGGTTTCGCGGAGCAGTATTGGGGAAACACTGGTGTAGATGGTGCTTGGTCCTGTCATGAGGGCGGGGGGCTGGACTCGATGACCTCTCGAGGTCCCTTTCAGTTCTAGTGTTCTGTGATGCTATGATACATGAACATCCGGCTCACTTAAATCATGCTGGACCAGGGATATTGCCGGATCAGAGAGTGCTCAACTAGAGAGTTCAACCTGTAGTAAATACGGCAACATTTTAAAATAAGGGACTGTCACACTGTTGGATTGTTGTAGTGCAGTGGAAAGACACTGCAGGCTGTTTGAGTGCTTGAGAGGAACAGATCGCAAAACAATGACTTTACTCTGGTGTTCTGTAGCGACTACATTAAACACGAGAGCACTGGGCTATACCGTTAGCTGTGCCATTGCTCAAAGGCACTACAAACGACTAGAGTATTCAAGAGTAATAACATTGTCCTTTTGGTATTTGCTGCAGCATTGCTCAAAATTACTTCAAAACCCCCGGAGTTCTTCAGAGTAATAGCTTTGCTAAATTACTGTGTTATATCTACTATATATTTTAGAGAATTGGTCTGTTTGATCAAGAACTCCTCCTAAAAATTAAGAGCTAGGGCCAACACATTTGGGATGCAGCTTCCTCTGATCATCACTTAAAGCAAGGTTAGAGTTGGGTTGTGCCAGGAAAATGGGCTGTACCTGGAATGGGATTGCTTCTCATCAAACCAAACAGAAACGAGACAGAATCACCCAAGCAAGTCCAGTCCTCAAAAGTGACATCAATGAGTGAATGTTGAAAAAGACTGAACCAAGACGAGCCAGAAAAGCTAGGAGGAACCTGGAACCAGGTTTGCTTCTCCATCAACCTTACCAAAAAGAAATACAACAGAGACATTTGGGGTGCCTCTAGACTGGCAAGATTTTGTGCAAAAGCAGGCACTTTTGCGCAAAAACTTGCCGCCTGTCTACACTGGCCGCGAGAATTTGCGCAAGAACACTGACTTTGTAATGTACAAAATCAGTGCTTCTTGCGCAAATACTTTGATGCTCCCGCTCAGGCATAAGCCCTCTTGAGCAAGAATACTTGCGCAAGAGGGCCAGTGTAGACAGGAACGTTAATTTCTTGGGCAAGAAAGCCCGATGGCTAAAATGGCCATCGGAGCTTTCTTGAGCAAGAGAGCGTCTATACTGGGCACATATGCTTTTGCGCAAAAGCAAATCTTTTGCGCAAAGGCACATGCCAGTATAGACGCTCTCTTGCGCAAATACTTTTAACGGAAAAACTTTTCCGTTAAAAGTATTTGCGCGAAATCATGCCAGTCTAGACGCAGCCTTGGAGTAGTGCTCTGTGTTGGCCCAGCTCCATCAATGCGGAAGGTTTGCAAGTAAAAGAAAATGTTATCGGAAGCCAAATTGACTAGAGTCCCTTTTTGTGAAAACATAGCGAATGACAGGAATTTAGAGGGATGAAGAAACACAATACACTTGATGGATTTCCCGAATTACGGACCGAGCAACGCCGAGTAAATCTGCTAGTAGTGAATATAAGAAAGGACACGAGTCCTCCACAGTTAGAAGCTATGAGAAAGTGCGATTAGCTATAAGCATGGGTTCCCAAACTGGGGGGCGTGCCCCCCTGGGGGGGCATGAAGAAATTCCAGGGGGGGTGCAAGGCGACCCAGCCCCCCCTCCCCTCCATCAATTCCTCCCCCTAAGTTTTGCTGCTATTTTTGTTTTTCGGCCCTGGTCAGTTCCTTTTTTTTTTTTTTTTTTTTTTTTTTTTCTCAACAAGTTTTGCTGCTATGGCGGGGGGAAGTATGAGGGTTTCTCAAAAATCAAAAAGGGGGCGTGATGCCGAAAAGTTTGGGAACCACAGAGCTATAGTATTGCTCGAATTACTACAGCGTTCTGGAGTAACATCACAATATTGCTAAATTACTGTAGTGGTGCTCCAGATTGCTGCAAGATACTAGAGTATTCTAGAGGAACAGATGAGAAGGTGGCTACATTATTTTATTGTCCCACAGCACACACAGGAAGATACTAGAGTACTGATGGTGCGGTTAAATTGCGATAGCATTGCAGTCAGTCACTGCAACAGCTGCAGTGTCACTGTGGCCAGGTGGGTCCCAGGGGCGAGGTTATATCTTGTATTGGGTCTTGTGTAGGGGTCACCCAATGAAATTAATAGGTTGCAGGTTTGAAACAAAGAAAAGGAAGTTTTTTCTTCACACTGTGCACAGCCAACCTGTGGAACTCCTTGCCACAGGATGTTGTGAAGGCCTGGACTTTAACAGGGTTCAAAAAAGAGCTAGATAGATTCATGGAGGTTAGGTCCATCAATGGCTATTAGCCAGGATGGGCACGGATGGTGTCCTTAGCCTCTGTTTGTCAGAAGCTGGGAATGGGCGACGGGAGAGATCACTCAATGATTTCCTGTTCTGTTCATTCCCTCTGGGGCACTTGGCATTGGCTACTGTTGGAAGACAGGACACTAGGCTAGATGGACCTGTGGTCTGATCCAGTCTGGCGGTTCCTATTGGACCAACTTTACTTTTCTCTTTCACCAGCAGCAGTTGGTCCAATACAAGATATGACCTCCCACACCTTGTCTCTGTAAAGCACTAGGGTATGGTAGCGTAAAAGGGCACAGAAGAGTTAAATTATTGCCATAATGCCCCCTATGCTAGAATGTCCTACAGGAAAATATTGTTAAACGAGAAGATTTGCTTGGGTCCGTAACTCAATTAATTTGTTGTTTTTCTTCATTGAAATCACGGCTCTGGGGTGAGGCTGGGGAGGAGGGGGTCAGAATGCAGGCTGTAGCAGGGAGAGAGGACAACCCCAGCTCTCTCTCACTACTGCAGCTTGGGGCCAAGTGAGAAGCGCCTCTCCATGGCCACTGCAGCTGACTCAGGGGGGCATGTCCCCCGAGCTGTGGCAGGTCCAGGTTCATCTGCCCCCTATGCTTCCCAGCCAGAGTGAGGAATGCAGTGAACTGGGCACTGTCCCCTTGCTCCCCGATGAAGGGGAACCACCAGAAATGTCCCCAGACAAATTGCAGGGGGAGGGGGAAGCTTCAGCCCACTCCATCCTCCCTAAAGGGTACTCGCGGGACGTTGAGAGGCTCAGGGTTGGGATAGTCCTGGATGGTGGGGGAAGGGGCCCCTCCAGAAAGCCCCTTTCACCTGCCTGGTGATGCTGTCTCTTTTCTGTATGGTTCTATGAGAAGCAATCCCATTCCAGGCCCGTCCCATTGTCCTGGCACAACCAAACCTTGACCTTGCTTTAAGTTAGGATAAGAGGAAGCTGCCTACCACATTTGGTGGTCCTGGCTCTTCCCGTGTAGGAGGAGTTCTTGAACAAGCAGAACAAGCAGATGGACAGCAGATCACGGCAGTATTTCATAGGAATTGCTTCAGAATTCTGTCATTTTCCCGTGAATTGATCAGAATGCTGCTCAATTGTTTCAGTATTGCACGGCAATTATTGTAAAAAAAACCCCACACCCTATTTTAGCACTCAGGAGGTGTGGGGAAGTAGTAGGTCTCATTACTGTTACAACCCTGCAGTGATCTATATTAAGGACTCAAAAATACGGGGAACAATTGCGGTGTAGTCTACAGTGTCAGGTCACAGGAGTATTAAATTACTGAAGTAGCCCATGATAATGGTGCGGAATTGCAAAATAAATACTGCGCTGCTCTAAAGTAATCAATATACTTTTAAAAAATAGGAGAGTATTTTTCCTAGTCTGTCCATAAATCTTCCATCTGCCTGTGCTCATGTCTCTCTCGCTCGAATCCGTACACACATCTATCTCTCCATCTAGTTACCCCCATGCATCTATCTGTCCATCTCTCTAATGCATCCATCCATCCCCCTCTGTCCATTCAGTCCCCGCATGTATCCAGATCGCTATCTCACCTCCGTATGTGTTTGTTTCTTTATCTGACTCCCAACCGTTCCCTTATTGGCAACGATAGTGTAACCCCCATACCTGCTGGGCATGGTATACTGTCCCATCTCACGGCACTGAGGCCTTGTCTACACTTTCAGGAAGAGCCACACGCCATAGATCATTCTTGCGGGGTTCGATTTAGTGAGTCTAGTAAGGACCCACTAAATTGAACTCTGATGGCGCCTCCGTCAACCCTGGTACTTCACGGGGTCTTGAGGAGTAAGGGAAGTCGATGGGAGTTTCTCCCGTTGACCTCTTGCAATGCAGATGCCGGATAAATTTGATTTAAGGTATGTAGACTCATCTACTCAGTTCCCCTAGCTGGAGCTGCACATCTTAAATTATGTAGCATAGACTTGGTGTGAGACCTCTTCCAGTGGGAATGATGAGTCTGCTCTATGGCCTGAGCTATCAGCCAGCTGGCTTTCAGTTTATGCAGTAGAGGTTCATTCACTAAGCTCCAGAGGTCCCAGGTTTGATCCCACCACAATAGCAATGACTCACCTCCGCAAACCCACGTGGTCTTGATGAGCACCCACACTGTGACCAAGCCAAGCTAGCCCCCCTCCATGTGTTGCCATGGTCCTTTAAGGTTCTGCTCTAGAGTGCTCTTGAGCCTGACGGTGCGATTTCTGTGGCTGGTGTCAGTCGCTGGTCCTATACTGACTTTGATGGAGCAACCTCCATGTATGGGGCCTGGGTGTGTATGGATCTAGCATCTTATTGAGCTAGGGCCCGTGTCTCCAGAAAAAGGTGGGGAGCATTGCTCCAAAATATTGTCATGGCTTTCACTCCAGACTATTGTGATCAGCCCCACACCTGGGATGGAGCCCAGTGCTGGCACTTTCAGCACCAGGGCTTTCTCAGCAGCTCTAGAATACTCTGGCAATGGTTGCTCTAGAGCACTGTGGGGCTTTTTGTTACTCTACAAGCGTGTAGCGACTGAGCCTCCAGAATAGCCCAGTAGCTAACTATTCTACAAAACAGTTCTGGGACACAGCGGCAATTGCTGTTCCAACCGCAGCAGCGGTTCTCAGCCATAGCGTGTGATGCTCTAGAAGACAGCTGCATGTGCACTTCTAGAATGCCATTTTGGTAACTGTTGGTCTAGATTGCAGGGCCAGTCATGCTGGAATGCACTGGAGGGGCACGTGGCTTGAAAATGGGGGAAAGCTTTAGAACATGGGACTGGCCCCGTAAGCCCTCTAGAACACTGTCTCGTTCGGGAGTGCGGCGGGGGGGGGGGTTGCTCTAGAAAGCGTTGCACAGAGAGCAAGTTGCCACTTCAGAACGTGCCGGGGGAGGGGCAGGCCACCTCTCTAGAATGCCATTGAAGTTACTCTGGAATGAATCGGTGGAGGCCTGTCTTTCTATAATGGAGTGGTTGTTGCCCTGGAAAGCTTTGGAGGTGTCGGATGCTGTAAAACACACAGCAGGGATGGCAGCCTGCAGCTCTAGAAACACGAGAGGGAGCAGGCTGTTGCACTGGAGTACAGTGGAGAGGAGCTCTTTCTCTGGCATGTGGGGAAGGGGCAGAGAGTTGAAGCTCTAGAAGATGGGCTCGGAGACTGCTGCTCTAGAAGCCCTGGAGGGGCCTGTGGCTCTAGAATTCCTTGAAGGGAGACGATTCTGTGCTCCAGACCACTGGGCTGTAGGGCCTGTTGCTCTAAAATGCCGTGACGAGAGGCGAGCTGAAGCTCTAGAACGTGAGGGGGGGGGAGGCGCTCTAGAACACAGGCACTAGCACTCCAGAGCCCAGTGGGAGAGGCCTTGTCACTCTAGAGAGGTGTGAAAGGAGGCAAGTTGAAGCTCTAAAATACGGGGGTCCCTAGTTGGGTCTGTCATTGTGGGCAGCAGCGGGGTGCGAGCTGCTGTTTTAGGGTTGTGGAGAGTCCCGTTGTTCGAGAACGCAGCAATGGAGGCAAGGCGCCACTCTAGAACACGGGGTTTTGGAGAGGCCTGCTGCTCTAGAATACAGCTCAGGGGCAGGTGGAAACTCTAGACCATAGGGTTGGGGGGGGGCTTGCTGCTCTAGAATGCAGCAGAGGCCCCTGCTGCTCCAGAACCCTCCGGAGTGTGTTCCAAGTCAGGTCAGGTGCCCTTTATCTCAGGTCTGGCGCCGTCCTGCTGCGTGCTCCTTTTGTGACCCCGCCCCGAGGGTCGATTCCCGCTTGGGTTTTTCATGCAGCGCCTGCTCCAGACGCATTTCCCCACAAACAGCTCTTTCTCTGCCAGAGGGTCTGGAGCAGCCTGGCAGCTGGGATCTCTGCCCGGCTTATCCTTCCCTCCCAGAGATGGAGCCAGCTCACTTTGTCTCTCTCTCTCCTTCGCTCTCTGCCCCGGGGCTCACTCCACAGAGGAAGCCCTGCTTAGGGCCATGAATGCAGGTTCTTCCTCCCTGTGTCCTGACCTCTGAGAGCTGGGGTTGGGGGGTGAGCTAGGGCTGGGAGCACCGTGATGTGTCTGTGATGGGGGAGAGGACTGGCTTGGAGGGGTGTGAATGAGAGGTATCCCCAGAACTGGGAGGGGAAAATAGGGGAGGGGTGCCAGTGGGTTAGAGCAGGGGGGGGCTGGGAGCCAGGACTCCTAGGTTCTGTCCCCAGCTCTGGGAGGGGAGTGGCGTGGCGTGGCGTGGCGTGGCATGGCATCTAGCGAGTGGAGATGGGATGGGGCTGGAAGCCAGGATGCCTTGGTTCTGTTCCTGGGTTTAGGAGGGATGTGGGGTCTAGTGGGTAGAGCTGAACTGGAAGACAGTAAGAAAGTTCAATTCATTGTATATAAACTGTACATAAATCTAGCTGTGTAGCTATCTATCCATCCCTTCCCTCCCACAATTTCCTTTCTTTTGTTTGTTTTCTTTCTTTTCTTTTTCTTTTTCTTTCTTTCTTTCCCTCCTGCCCCACTCAATAGCTCATTCAGGACCAGAGCCCCTGTGTCCCGCCTGTCCCCCATTCTGACTGAGGCCCATATCCCGGGCAACCCCCTGCCTGATGATTGTGGCTCTGACAGGGCTGAGGCCTGGTGCCATGGGTCTTGTTCCTCCCCATGCTGGCGTCCGGGCTGCTCTTGTCTAGACCCCGGGGCCTTGGCTGCTTCTCTGAGTCTCTTTGTCCTTCCCTGGCATGCTCCTGCCAACCCCTGAAGGCCGGGGGGCCATGGAGTGAAATGCTGGGATCCCTCTCCTCTGAGCTCAGAGCCCAGGGCACATTGGCATGCGGGCCTCAGCTCTCCACCCGTCTAAGGCCCCTCCTGCCTGCTGAAATGCCACTGCCTCTGGCGAGGGAGGGAAGCTTCCCAAGTGGTTAGAGCAGGGGGACTCCTGAGTCCTATTCCCTGCTCTGGAAGGGGAGTGGGGCCTAGTGGGTTAGACGGTGGAGCTGGGGCTGGGAGCTAGGACTCCTGGGCCCTATCCCAAGCTATGCAAGGGGAGTGGGGTCTAATGAGTTGGAGCAGGCGGGGTTGGGAGCCAGAACTTCTGGGTTCTCTCTCCCCAGCCCTGGGAGGGGAGTGAGGTCTAGTGGTTAGCGCACGTGGGCAGGGGAGGGGGGCTGGGACGTCAGGACTCCTGCGCTCTCTCCCCAGCTCTTAGCGGCGTGCAAGATGCAGAGAGAGAGACAGGAAAAGCAGGCGGGAGCCTGAGAGGAAGACGCGTGCCGGGGAGAGACAGCCGCAGACAGCTGGGCTGGCGTGTGCGCACTGGGGAAAGGGGAAGCCGCTGTGGGTGCAGGAGGGATCAGGGAGCAGGTCTGTGCTTGGTCCTAGCCCGGCGCGACAGCCCTGGGCTCCCCCAGGATGTGGAGGCCAGGACACAAAGCAGCTGGAGGGGCTGGGGGGAGGGAGGTAGGGGGAAAGGAATGGGGGCGGGGAGAAAGTGGGAGAAGGAAGGAGTAGGATTGGGCAAGGGTGTGGGGGAGGAGTGAAAGGGGAGCAGGCAGGATGCAGTGGGGGAGGGGATGTGGTGGGGGAGGGGTGAAAGGCAGATGGGGGTGCCATGGGGATGGGGACATAGGGGAGGGCTGAAAGGCAGGCAGGGTGCGATGGGGGAGGGGATGTGGTGAGGGAGGCAGTGTGGGGGAGGAGTTAAACGGCAGCAAGCAAGGTGTGATGGGGAGGGGATGCGGTGGGGGAGAGGTGAAAGGCAGGTGGATGTGAGGAGGGAGGGATGTAGTGAGGGAGGGGTAAAAGGGTGTGATGGGGAGGGGATGTGAGGGAGTGGGTGTGGGGGAGGATTAAAAGGGGAGGCAGGGTGCGCTGGGGAGGGGACATGGTGAGGGAGGCAGTGTGGCGGAGGAGTTAAAGGGTAGCAAACAGGGTGTGATGGGGAGGGGACGTGGTGAGAGAGGGTGTGGGGAAGGGGCTACAGGGGAGCAGGCCGGGTGTGATGAGGAGGGGATGCGGTGGGGGAGGGGGTGAAAGGCCGGCGGGGTGCGACAAGGGAAGGGATGTGATGCGGGTGACAGGGGTCAGGCAGGAGTGTGATGGGTGAGGGAGGGGTGTGATGGGGAAGGGAGCCTAGGCCCAGCAGGCGTCTTAATAGCGGAAGCCAGGGGCAGGTTTTTTCCAGGGGAAGTCCTTAGCAAGTCTGACCTCGGCATTTTTTAAGGTCACAATTACCATGGGTGAAGGGCACTTCAACCCTTTAATCTCCCCCAGAGCAGATACCCCTCTAATCCCACCCCCAGGCTGCCCAGGGGCGGCTGCTGGCGCCGTCCCCGTTCCCCCCCCAACTCCCTCACCCCCAGCCTCAGCTCCCAGCCCAGAGCCACATGTCCTGCATGGATCTTGGCTTCGTTTCACCCTCCTGACTCCTGGCACTGGGGCAGGGGCCTTGCCCCTCCAGGGGGCGCTGGTCCTGGAGTTGATCATTCCCATCTGGATGTAACGAGTTGTTCGGGCTCAGCCCAGCCCCCAGCAGGGCAGGTGCCTCCATCCTCCCGCGCCTCCCCCCCCAATGCTGGCAGCCTCAGCGGGGAAACCAGGGCCCCAGCTCCCCTCTGCCCCCAAGAGGGGATCCCCGCAGGGGCAGGGCTGCCACCCACAGGTGAGGGGCAAGATGTGTTTGCGGGGGGAGCTTTCCACCCACTCTGGGTATTACCCAGCAGCCCCTGGGGCGGCCAGCCCTGCCCCGTCTTCCCGCAGTGCTACAGCCCTGTCAAAAACAGGAAGCGGGGACCGTGTGGGGAGGAAGAGGGTGGGGGGGAGCGAGGTCTGTGTCAGCCAAAGCCACCGGGCGGCCTGTGCCTGCTCAGGAAGTGGTTATTGCAGTGCACAGCAAAAGCAGCAAGCCGGTGGGGGCGGGGCCGGGAGGCTGGACTCCTGGGTCCCATCCCCAGTTCTGGGAGAGGGTAAGGGGGTCTAGTGGTTAGAGCTGGGGGGACTGGAAGTCAGGACTCCTGGGTCCCATCCCCAGGTCTGGGAGGAGACTGGGGTCTAGTTCTTAGAGCTGGGGGGGGGGGGGACTGGGCGGCTGGATTCCTGGGTCCCATCCCCATTTCTGGGAGGGGTGGGGGGGTCTAGTGGTTAGAGCAAGAGTGGGGGGCCAGGGCTGGAAGTCAGGACTCCTGGGTTCCATCCCCATTTCTGGGAGAGGGTAGGGGGGTCTAGTGGTTAGAGCTGGGGGGACTGGGAGGCAGGACTCCTGGGTCCCATCCCCCCAGCTTTGCCGTCAGCCCTTTCTTATCCCTGAAGTCCTCCTCTGCCCCCACCCGCCAAACCCCTGCTGGGCGCCTGAACCCTGGGGCACCCAGCAAACCAGGCCAAACCAGGATAAAGGCCCTGGGGGCGGGAGGGGAGGGATATTGTGGGATCAGCCAAGCACTGGGTGAGCCCGGCCTGCGTTAATGCCATTTGGTATATAAGAGCTTTAGAGGCGATTCCCCAAATAGCCCCTCTCTTAGTTGAGCTAATTCCGACCTGGCCGCGGCCCAGATCCAACCGGATGGTGAGACTGCCTCTCCGATTGCAGCCAGTGCCGCCTAGAGGAGGGAAGGCCCTGCTGCCCATTCCCCATGCCCCTGAGCCAGCCAGTCGCCTCACACCGAGGCCCCTTGCCGGGATGGGAGGCAGGGGGTTGATTAGAACAGGGTGACTCTGGGAATAACAGGAGTTGGGAATCCGGTCAAGGATCCCTGCCCAGGATCACACCCGCATCACCTGAGACAGGCTGGGGTTGCTTAGCCCTTGGCTTACTGCAGGCCCCTGAGGGGGACACGTATGCGGGACGGGTCCTGTTCTGTTCCTAGTGGACAGAGCCCTGGAGCGGGACTCGAGACCCCTGATTTCTGTTCCTGGCTTGGCCCCCGGCCGGGTGGGTGGCCCCCGGCTGGTCCTTCCTTTCTCTGCAACTCAGGTACAGCCGAGGATGGGGAGATGGAGAGAAAGTTCTCCTGATGGGTGGGCGGAGCCAAAGACAGAGCGAGATGCCATTGGCTAGATGGATGGGTGGGCGGAGCCAAAGACAGAGCGAGATGCCATTGGCTAGATGGATGGGTGGGCGGAGCTGGGGAAGGAGAAAGCACGAGCGAGCGAGAGCGAGAGAGAGAACGAGCGCGTGAGAGAGAGGGGCAGGTGGTGCTGAGGATGGATAGATACTTAGTGAGACGTGTCCGTGGAGGGATGGAGCTGAGGCTACGTCTATATTACGAGTTTTCTCTGCAAAAAATATGCTGATGAGGGACTCATTTGCATGAGTCACAGTCTCATTTGCATATTTTCTGCCAATCCATTTTATAGTGGGGAGGGATAGCTCAGTGGTTTGAGCATTGGCCTGCTAAACTTAGGATTGTGAGTTCAATCCTTGAGGGGGGCCATTTAGGGAGCTGGGGCAAATCTGTCAGGGTTGGAACTTGGTCTTGCCATGAGGGCAGGAGACTGGAGTCAATGATCCCTCAAGGTCTCTTCCAGTTCTGTGAGATAAGTATATCCCCATATATTTTTTTTTTTTTTTTTTGCACTGGGGTTTTTGAGCCAAAGAAAAGCAGTGTGGCTGTTTTCTTTTTGCGTAAAAACCCCTTTTTCTGCAAGCTCTTTATGCCCCAAAAAAGGAGGTATACCGATCTGGTGGGAAAAGGGGGGTTTTTCACAAAAAGAAAATGTCCACACTGCTTGTTTTTGTGCAAAAACCCCAGCGCAAAAACGGATCGGCAGAAAATATGCAAATGAGATCACAACTCATGCAAATGAGTCCCTCATTGGCATATTTTTTGCCGAGAAAACTCATAGTGTAGATGTAGCGTGAGGGTGGACAGACAGCTCAGAAGGAGGAGGGCTGGAAAGATTTCACTATGGCTACATCTACACTGCGAGTTCTTGCGGCAGAAAATATGCGAAGGAGGGACTCATTTGCATGAGTCGCAATCTCATTTGCATATTTCCTGCCGATCCGTTTTTGCACTGGGGGTTTTTTGTGCAAAAACAAGCAGTGTGGCCGTTTGTGCAAAACCCTTGTTTCCCACAAAATTGGCATACCTCCTTTTTTTGTGGCATAAGGATCTTGCGGGGAAAGGGGGGTTTTCCGCAAAAAGGAATCGGCAGAAAATATGCGCAAAAACGGATTGACAGAAAATATGCAAATGAGATCGCAACTCATGCAAATGAGTCCCTCTTTAGAATATTTTCTGCCGCAGAAACAGGCAGTGTCGACGTAGCCTAGGAGTAGTGCCGGGGCTAGATCCAAGAACGGATGCATACACAGAGCTGAGGCTAGACAGATCTATAGCGTGACCAAGCTCCTGCTTGAACTTGGGGGGTCCTGTGCTTTCAGGCGGATTGGCTTGCCCCAGAGGCTCCCAGCAGCTCTCAGTTTAGGCCCCACACCTAGGCCAGCATAAGGTACAGAGGGAAAACCCAACCCCACAGTCTCTGTGGACCCCGCACACTAGACAGGCCCTTTTCTTTTCCCCAAGTGGAAAGGGGGAACTGGGCCCACCCTCTACTCCAGGTTCCAGCCCAGGTCCTTATAATAGCAGCTGCCTATCACAGTCTCCAACACCTGCTACGAGACAGCCACACAACCCCAGGCTACTTCTCCACACCTCCCCCAGTGCTTTCCTTCTCTCAGGCACTTCCTCCTAGTAACCACAGGCGCTTGCTCCTCCTAAACTCCCAACAGCACTCCCTCCATCCTCTCAGCTCCTCACACACTAACTGCAGAGAAGTCTTTTTATAACCATTCTCAGTGGGTTCTCTAATTGGCCTCAGGTCTTCTAACTAGCCTTGGCTCACCTGACTCTGCAAGCCTAATTAATTATCTCCAGATGCTTAATTGCCCTGATTGATTCTGGCAAGTTCTTGCTGGTTCTGGACTAGCTCCTGCCAGTTTACCCTGGGAACAGAGATTTACGCAGTCTGAGGCTAGTATACCTTCCTTCCGTTACTCTTTTGTATCCTTCTGGCCTGACTCTGTCACAAAAGGTAAATCGGAGGACGGATGGAAATGGGTGTAGATACACCTGAGGATGGATAGATAGAAAGAGCTTGGATAGATAGATGGATGGATGGATGGATGGATAAAGCCAAAGATGATCTGACGATGGATGGATGGAGGGATAGAACAGAGCTGAGATGGATGGATGGATGAAGCCAGAGGATGTTGTGAAAGCCAGGACTTTAACAGGGTTCAAAAAAGAACTAGATAAATTTATGGAGATTAGGGGTCTATCAATGACTATTAGCCAGGCTGGGTAGGAATGGTATCCTTAGCCTCTGTTTGTCAGAGGCTGGAAATGGGTGACAGGGGAGGGTCAATATTCCCTGTTCAGTTCACTCCCTTTGGGGCACCTGGCATTGGCCACTGTCAGCAGACAGGACCCTGGGCTGGATGGACCTTTGGTCTGACCCAGTCTGGCCGTTCTTATTTTCTCATGTAAGCCCCAAAGATAATCCGACGATGGACGGATGGACGGACGGAGCTACTGATGAATAGAAGTGTGCATGGGACAGGCAGTGTAGGGCAGGCATCCAACTGGTGTGTTTTCCCATCTGTTCCCCCCAGTCTCTCTTTAGCACGGCAGTCATGGAGACATCGCGGGGTCCGGTCAGGGACAGGGCACCAGACCTTCTCTCACAGAGCACTCCACTGGGTCCAGAGCTCAGGAAAGCCTATGGGATAGATCCCGGGACTTCAAGCTACACCTCACAGAGGCCACTGGCAATCCAGCCTCTCCATTATCCTTCCTTCCTTCCTCAGCCCTCCAGAAGAGAGGAAGGGCTATGAGGAGAGCTCTGCACAGAGGGGGCTGGGCAGCCAGGGGTGAAGGTCCCTCCCAAAAACGTCATCTGGAGAAAGCGTTGGAAATCCCGCTGCTCTAGAATGGAGCGTGCATGTCCTGGAGAGTTGGTGGGCCATGTCTGGATAGTCAGGGCTTTTTCTGGCGAGCCTTGAGCCCCTCTAGAGAGTCATGGCCATGTCTGGAGGGCCATGGGCCCGGTCTGGAGATAAGAGGGTGATTTCTGGAAGGCTGCAAGGATCCAGTCTGGAGGAGGGCATAGACCATTTCTAGAGGGTCTTGGGTCACATCTGGAGAGTCATGACCATTTCTAGAGGGCCGTGGATCCAGTCTGGAGATAGATGGCCATTTCTGGAAGGTCGTGAGTCCAGTCTGGAGAGCCGTGGCCATTTCTGGAGGGACATGCACCGTATCTAGCTGGTTTGTGGTCATGTCTGGAGATTCATGGCCATTGCTGGAGGGTCGTGGGCCCAGTCCGGGAAGGTTGTGGGCCCAGTTTGGGGCGAGGAGGCCATTTCTGGAGGGTCATATAGCTCAGTCTGCAGGGTCGTGGCCTGGAGGGGGGGAAGTCCTGTAGAGGTGGGGTCTGGTTTCTGCTCCCCCCCCATCGGGGCTTCCAGGCAGGTGGGAAGGATGGGCACCCGGTGGTGCCGGAAGCCGGAGTGGGGTTGGGAGGCTCCCAGCGCAGCTGTGCGGGAGTTGGATGGCAGCTGGATTTCCTCCCCTCCCCCGCCCGGCCAAACCAGGCCTGTTCGCTCCTTATTTAGGAGCCAGGCATCGGAGGGAGTGACTCAGGCACATTCCAGAGCTGGGGGCAGTGGGAGGGCGAGAGGGGTGGGGCCCGGCAGCTGGGGGGGGGCAGGGGGAGAGATGGGGGGAGCGTGAAAGAGACTGAGAAGGACAGAAGAAGCCCAGGGAGGGAAACGGGGGGATGTGAGAGGCCCAAGGGAGGAGACTCAGAGAGACGTGGACTTGTTTCGTTCCTCCGCTTTTTTTCCACTCCCTTCTTCCTCCCCTTTCTCTCGCCGATTCTTTCTCCCCACCATCCGGCCTCTCTCCTCCACTGCCTCCTTCACACATGGGCTCGCTCTTCCCTTCTTCACGCCCCACCGGCCCCCTCCTCCTGTCCTTCTCTTCTTCCCTGCCCTTCCCTCCCCCCCACCGCTGGGGGAGCGGGATAGACACACACCCCGGCCGTGCCTGCCCCATGTCGCTTTTGTGGGCCACTAACCGCCGGAGCGCGGGAACACCCTTTGCTGGCACTTTTGACAACAGAACCCGTCTAGCAGCTTCCTGCGGGCAAAGCGCTATTCCTGCTCGCCGGCAAAATTTTCGCCATTCCGGGGCGGGGGATGAGGGGGAAGCCCCCGCAAACGACAAAAGTTCTGTCAATCGGTTGAAAGTGTAGCCGGAGCCTATATCCCTCCCTCTCTGCCTCCCTTCCCTGGCTGACTCCTCTCCTGGACTTTTCTCCTCTTCCACCTCACGTCCACCGTCACCCCATCTTTTCGGTCTCCGTGGGACTCTTGCTTCTCACCCCTCCCACTCCGTCTCCCTTCTCTTGTTCTTTTCCTCCCTGTGCCCTCCCCGTCCTGCTGTGCCTCGCCCCCGTGTCCTCTCTCCAGTCTTCTGTTTCCTTCCCAGGCTCCTTCCCCTCACAGACTTGTCTCCTTCCACAAGAGAGCGGCCATACTGGGTCAGACCAAAGGTCCATCTAGCCCAGTGTCCTGTCTGCCGACAGTGGCCAATGCCAGGTGCCCCAGAGGGAGGGAACACAACAGGGAATCCTCATGTGATCCCTCCCCTGTCACCCACTTCCAGAGAAACAGAGGCTAGGGACACCATTCCAACCCATCCTGGCTAATAGCCATTAGTGGACCTCACCTCCATGACTCTATCTAGCTCTTTTTTGAACCCTGTTGAAGTCCTAGTCTTCACCACATCCTCTGGCAAGGAGTTCCACAGGTTAACCATGAGCCAAGTGAAGAAAAACTTCCTTTTCTTTGTTTTAAACCTTCTGCCTATTCATTTCAGCTGGTGACCCCTAGTTCTTATATTGTGGGAATAAGTAAATCACGTTTCCTTATTCACTCTTTCCACACCAATCATGATTTTGTAGACCTCTATCATAGCCCCCCCTTAGTCTCCTCTTTTCTAAGCTGAAAAGTCCAAGTCTTTTTAATCTCTCTTCATATGGGACCCACTCTTTTCTTGTATCTTGCGCCCCCTCCCTCCTCTTGTCCTGTCTCGTTCCTTTTCTCGGCCTTGCTCCCTGATTCTCTCCTTTGTTTTTCTTCCCCCCTCCGCCCTTGTCAGTCTCACGTTCCCTCTCTCCCTCCTCCGCGGTCTTCCCTTCCCCAGTTTTCTCCTTCCCCTCTTCTCTACCCGGACTTTCTTCCCCTCCTCCATGGTTTGGCTCCCTCTTTTCCTCCCCTACCTCTGTCGCTCCCCTCCTTGATGTCCACATGTCTGGCTTTCCCGCGCAGTCCTTCTCCCCCCACTCCTTTCCCTCTCGCGGCCACTCCCTCTCTCCGCTGCCCCTTCTCCCATCCCTCGCTCCTGCCGGTGAGCCCCCCATGCAACTGCTATGGCCTCTTCCTCCCCCTCCCTCACCCCAGGACTGGCCTTATGACCTCTCATCCTCCTCCCCCTCCCTCCCCCCAGCTCGTTAACGGACTTCAGTTAATTGTGATTAGCGAGGGATTAATTCCCATGGGAACCGATTCGGGAGCCGATAAAATTGAAGACACGCACACACATGCCAAACGGAGCGGGGGCAGGGTGCCCGGGCCAGCCCCTGAACCATGCCAAGCAGGAGAGGGGTTGGGGTGGGAGACCGCTGGAAACTGGGATGGGGCATCTGATGCTGCCCCCGATGCCCCGGTGTGCCGCTAGGGGGCACTGTCCTGCAGGGAGCAGGTGGGGAGCTCAGTAGGGGGCGCTGTCCTGGCTGCGGTCAGGGCTAACCCCAGTGCCCTAGGGGGCGCTGTGCCACTTTTGGATGGTATAGAACAAGGGTGGGGAATCTAAGGCCCGGGGGCTGGATGTGGCCCCCGGCTTGCCTGGATCCGGCCCCTGAGGCTCAGGGCTTGTACCCCAGTGCTGGGGGGCCAGGGCTGGCACTCCAGCCCCCCCACTGTGGGGCTGGAGCACACAAAATTTACTAGCCCGGGCCCCCCTAGGCTCTGGTGTGCGAGGGGAGTGTGGGGAGGGTCTTTTTCCTTCTCAGTCAGAAGCCACATCAGTGAGGATCAAAACAGGTTCCCCACCCCTAGAAAATTGAAATCCCAACCATGCCCAGTCATTAAAGTTTCTGGGACACTTTCCTCCCAAGCTGGGGCATGAATCTCGGTGTCCCCTGGCCAGATCCCTCCCAACCCACTTCCATTCCACCTCCGTGAAGTCCCCCACCCCCGGCTACAACTAGACATGAGATTCCCCTTCGCCTCCTGCCTTACACTGCTATGTCGCTGCTCCCCAGCTGCCCCACCCCAGAGGTGGCTGCATGGCAGGCCTGTACCCAAGGCTCCCTCTCCCCGGCTCCAGCTCCTTCCCTTGCACTATTTGTGGCCCAGCCTAGCAGTGGCGGGTCAAGGTGGATGCTCTTGTCCTTTCTCCGCAGGAGGGCTGAGTAATCTCATTTCCTGCAGGGTTTATCTCCTGCCAGGGCTTCTGCTCTGTGCCCAGCTGGGAGGCAGGCAGGGGCAGCTTCCTGGCTGCCCTCCACCAGAGGCTTAGCCAAAATGGGCCTGCCGTGGCTGCGCTGTCCTTAGAGGGTCCACATAGAGTTGCTACCTGCGAGATTTGTTATTGCAGGGTCTCCTGGCATTACCCGGACTGTGTGCTGCTGTTTGTTATTGTAGGGTCTCCTGGTATTACCTGGACTATGTGCTGCTGTTTGTAACTGTAGGGTCTCCTGGAATTACCCAGACTGTGTGCTGCTGTTTGTTATTGTAGGGTCTCCTGGCATTACCTGTACCGCATGCTGTGCTTTGTTATTGTAGGGTCTCCTAGCATTAGCTGGACTGTGTGCTGCAGTTTGTTATTGTAGGATCTCTTGGTATTACATGGATTGTGTGCTGTGGTGTATTATTGTAGGGTCTCTTGGCAATGGGGACATGTGCATGCTGGTTTGTTATTTTTAGGGACTCTGGTCAGCAATGGGAGTGTATGCAGTGGTTTATTATTGTAGGGTCTCTTAGCCCTGTGGATAATGATCACAAAAAGACTTGTTATTGTAAGCATCAAATCAGCAGTGGGAACTGACATGCACTGCTGCTGTTGTCAGGGTCCAGACTGTGTTCCTGTTTGGTTATTGTAGGGTCTTTTAGTATGGAAGATGCGCACACTGTTTTGTTATTGCAGGGTCCCAGGACAGCACTGGGGTTTGACATTATAGAGGCTCAGCTGTAGGGCTTTGTACCATATTTTGTTATTGTAGGGTCTTTCTTCCCTGGGGATAGGCACAGGGGTTACTGAAGAGTCTTTGAGTGGTGCTGGGACCCAACACACTGGTTTGTTATTGTAGGGACTTTTAGTGCTGTGGACTCACCTGCTGGTGTGTTACTGCAGGGTGTAAGACCAGGGGCGCTCACGTAAGTTATTGCAGAGTCGCACTTAAACAAGTGGGGGGAAGTTGCCAGTATGGCAGATAGTAGAGGGGAAGATATTCAGCTACACAGGCTAATGGTATGATCTGGGGGGGGGTGAAGGGAATACTGGGTAGATGGGCCCATTGGTCTGATCTGGGACAGCCGGGCAGGAGGCAGGATACAGGGGTAGATGGGCCCATTGGTCTGATCCGGGACAGCCAGGCAGGAGGCAGGATACTGGAGTAGATGGGCCCATTGGTTTGATCCTTCTCCCCCTTGCCTTGCAGTTGAAGATCTCATTCAGTGAGAGCCAGCTGGAGCGCACCTTCCAGTACCCGTCCGAGGGGTCCCTCCTGGAGGAGTTCGGGCCCCCTGAGGAGTCGGACGCACCAGCTTGTGCCAACCCCCATGGGGAGGACGATGAGGAAGAAGAGGAGCTGCTGCTCCTCCATCGTGGCTTGCCCGGCGTGCTCAGGACCAAACCCCTCCTCGTGGGTGAGTCTCAGCAAACCCTGGAGGAGGGGAGGGGGTGCTGTGCTGCAAGAAGTGGGTGGGGGCTCAGTAGGGGGCGCTCTCCCCTGGCGGCCAGTGCTTGCCCCAGTGCAGCACTAGGGGGCACTGTGCTGCAGGGAGCAGGTAATGAAACATGCTGGGAAAATGCTTATGAAACAGCTGCTGCCCCTGGGAAAACTTTTGCTCTTCCAGCCATGGGCATTGGGGCTCCATCTAGTGGCCAGCTGGGGGAAGCGCCAGGGTGTGGGCCACCGGGAACAGATGCATCCTGCCCTTTCCAAACCAGAGGTCTCTTGCCAGCTGCTCCCTATCCTGGCCCCTGCTGTCCCCCCCTACAGGAAGGCAAGGCCCTTGCCCTGCCTCCACCAGCATCCCAGCATGCACTGCTTACAACTTCCAGCTCTGGCAGAGGAGTGGGGTCCAGTGGGTTAGAGTAGGGGGGGCTGGGAGCCAGGACTCCTGGGTTCTGCCCTGAGTGGGGAGAATGATCAATGGGTCAGAGAACACCCTGGTTCTGTTCTGCTGTCTGCCACTGCTGGATTTCCCCCCTCTCCCGTTTCCTTCCTTATTTCCCCATGTCTCTCTTCCGGCAGATGAATCCTGCAGGCGGTAACCCCGTGGAAACCAGCCCCCTCATGACAGGAGGAGGGGGGATGGGGCAGGTCCAGAAAGTGCCCTGCCACAACTGGCTCCTGATCGGCCTCTTCTCCTTCGTCTTCCAACAACATCCCAGCGAGAACAAGGACTAGAAGGAGGTCGGACCCCGCCCCCCAGGCGGTGGCTAGACTAGAGAAGCCATCCTCCAGTGTGACTGCTCCCCCAAGGCCCAGCTGGGGAGATATGTCCAAGAAACAAACTGCATGCAGACAGCCTCTAGGAACAAACCCACTGAAGCCAGCAGGGGGTGCTCTGCACCACACAGACAGTGCTGGAGAGCCCATTGCTCCTGCAGCCGGGGCAGGGGAGGGCGCTCTTCAGCATCTGGACTTTGTTAGGAGAGCCCATTGTCGCTGCAGCCAGCGGGGGGGAGGGGGGCGCTCTAAACCCCATGGACTTTACTGCCATCAACAGGTCATCAGGCCTACCTTTTCAGCGAAAGGTTAAAGGTCACATCCCCTTCCCCAAAAATGGGTATGGATGGACTAATTGTTAGTGGAGGGTGGCAAAGAAAACCACCCCGCCACCATACACACATGCAATTTTTTTTGTAACTCTTGAATCCTTTTTCTAGGGGATGTCGTGCAGGTGGGGAACTTTTGCTACCCAGTTTTTACTTCCTAATAATGCTGCCAGGGTGGTCAGAGTTAAGGGGAGTTAGCGTAGAACAGTGGGGGTGCGGTCTATTGGGGAAGGGAGGGATCACTTTGCTACTTGACAGGTCCCAGTCATAACTGCAGAGGATCACTGTTGGAGGCTGGGCAATCTATGACGGGGCGGAGCCACTTGAGATGGAGGCGGAGCCAGTCAGTATTTGGAGGGTGGGGCAATTTGCTATTTTGCAGGGGTGGGAGGGCCATTTGTAAGTAGGCTGGAGCTAGTTACAGGTGGGGCCATTTTTATATACTTGAGGCAAGACTAGTTGTGTTGGGGGGGGGTGAACGGGGCTGTATGTGGTTTGAGGGTGGGAGGCAGAGCCAACCAGGATTTGGTGAGGAGACCAGCTGTGACTGGAGGTGGGGGGGGGAGGAAGTGATGGAGGCGGAGGGCGGGCCAAAGGGGTGACTTCCTCTTTTAGCCATCCCACTTCCTATCTAGGTGGAGCAATTTCACATCCTTTCATGGGGGCGGGAGGAGGTTGTGCCGTGGGACTGTGGAATTGAATGAGTGTGTGGGGACAAGCATGAGCATGGAGGGAATGGGGAATTGAGTGAGTGGGGAGGCCACAGATGTAGGGCACGGAGTGAGTGGGGGCGGGCCTGGATGGATGAATGAGCCCCTCCTCCGTGAGTTTAGTTCATTCTCGTTATTACTATTTTTTCCTTTGCACTGGGGGAAGCAGTCACGTCCTCACCCGGGAATGAGGGAGCGAGTGAACGAACAAATGCGGCACGCTCCTCCCCCCGCCCAGAACAGCCCTGTGGTCATGGGGGCGAGGAGTCCAGGGGCAATTACCCCCCCTCCTGTTTCACCCCACCCTGCTCTCAGCAGGAGGCACCAACACTGGGTCTGTGCCCTGGCGGTGGGAGGGTGCCGCAGCCGGCCAGTTCCAATAGCGTTTTTTATATGTGTTATAATAATAATAAAACAGAGAGATGTTGCACGTGAAGCTGCCTCCCTATCATCTGTGGCCCACGTGGTCTGGGATGGGTGGGAGCCTTCAGGACCTGGCTCCCCTATACCCTTTGGAAGTGATCTAGATGGTGCTTGGTCCTGCCATGAGGGCAGGGGACTGGACTCGATGACCTCTCGAGGTCCCTTCCAGTTCTATGATTGTGTGAGGGGGGTGTGCTACCGGGACCTTGCTCCCAGATGCCCGCGGGAGGTGAGGGTGGGAGCTGTCAGGATCTAGCTCCGACGTACCCCTTGAGGGTGAGGGGTGGATGCTGCCAGGACCTGGCTCCTACATGTTCCTGGGAGGTGAAAGTGGGAACTGTCGGGACCTGGCTCCCACGCACCCCTTGGAGATGAGGGTTTGCCCTGCCAGATCCTGTGCGCCCCCTGGGGGTTGCAGCTCTGCCCTGTAGGCACCTGAGCCCCCATTCACTCTCTCCCGCCCCCTAGTGGTGAGGCATTGACAAGGCAGGATCCCCCACTCCTGTCTCTCCCTCTCACCCCCAGCACTCAGAGCTCCACACTGGGGAAGACCGTGGCTCTCTTCTGCCCCGTAGTGGTGTGGGTGCTGCACTGTCTCCTATCCCATGTTGCCCCAGCCCCAGCCTCCGAGCTCCGCACTGCGTTGCTGCAGCCCCACTGAGGCTGAAATCCCTGCTAGTGTGTCAGAAGGAGAAAATCCCACAAGTCCAGGCAACCTTCGGCTGCCTCTGCATCAAAGTTCCCTTGATTTTTTTCAATCCATGTGTGGAGTAAATTCTGTCTTCTGTGCACCAAGGCATGTGCGGATGTGCACCACCGGTAGAAACACATGCTGCCGGCTGAGGGCACTCTGCTAATCAGCTGGGCGGCATTTGACTCACTCTTGGGTGGCCGCCCAAGTGCCCAGCTTACAGGGAATACTGCTCTGCAGCCCCCGCATAGAAGAATAGTGCTTAAGACAGGGCGACAATGAGAATGAAGCTTTGCTGCATGATGCCGTTAAGCTAGAGACAATGAAATTACGTGGAGGAAGTCAGCTCATGTGCCTGGAAATACAGATAAGAGCCGGCTCTGTAAAAACGGTGATGATCCTACTTTTGAAGGCAACTCACACCCTGGTCAATATGGCAGGAAGCCAGTGGAGGAGACTGGTTGTCGCTGGGAAATACGGTAATGTGCCTACTGAAAAATGTGACTCACAGGTCTAGAAGCAGAGTTGACTCATGCCTGGAAATCAGGTAATCAGATGGGATGCTGATTTGTCTGTAAATATGGTAAAAAGCTTAGTTGGGAAGTTGACTCAAATGCTAGTAAATACAGAACCTGTGAACTGGGGAGGCAGCTGAATAAAAGAGGGAGGCCGGAAACTGACTCATACCCAGTTAACTATGGTAAAAATCTGATGGGCAGACACGCAGCTAGTTACAGAAAGGAACCAAATTAGGGCAGCAGCTCCTAAGTGTGAAAACATTGGCTTGTGCAAGGGAAGTTGGGGTTAGAGAAGGGACGGCCAGATAGCTATCATGACAGTGAGGGCGAGGACAACTGCAGCTCTTATAACAATAAAAATGAGGAACAGGACCATGGCAGCTGTTCTTGTGCAGGTTATATGGTGCATAGACTGGAGCTATGGCGCAGACGTGGGCAGTAATGGTGAAGGGCCGAGCTGAGGGGGCAGCTTGTGCATGGGTCATTACGGTACAGGTCCCAATAGTATTTGGGGCTCATACACTAGTAATTATGGTAGAGGATTGACTTGGAAGGGAGGACCCACACAGTGACCATTACTGACCACAGCCAGCACTGTGGCCTGTACGCTGGTGCAGAGCCCATTCTGGATATATCCTGTCCTCTATTAACTGCAGTTCAGATCCATGTTAGAGCCCATGCATGGTTAATTATGGTACAGACCTGAATTGGTTCTGAAGCTTGCATTACAGTAATTGCGGTGCAGACCAACATACAAGTGGGCCGAAGATCGCTAATAATGGCACATTCCTAATGTGTGGATTATACCTGCACTTACAGTAAAGAACCTGACTTCTCCATGTGCTGCCTCCCCACCAAACTCCTGTGAGGATCAGCCAAACTGGGCTGTGCTTCTGCCTGCAGCTGGTAGGATGGTAACTGAACTGGATCAATTCACGGGGAACTGGTCCATCAATGGCTATTAGCCAGGATGGGCAGGGATGGTCTCCCTAGCTCAGTGGTCACCAACCAGTAGATCAGGATCTACTGGTAGATCTTGGAGCCTCTGACAGGTGATCTTGACTGGTTTGGCCAAGAGGTTATCAAGTGCCGGCACTTCTGCTGCCCCTCCCCCTACTGCCTCACATCTCACCTTTGCCTTGGAGCTGCCTCCCCCACCCCTAGGAGCCTCCTGCTTTCTGTGCAGGGCAGGGAAGGGAGAAGAGAGAGTGATGATGTCAAGGTGCCCTCTCTTCCATCCTGTATCCTATCTCCACAGAGCAGAGAGGGGGCATAACGGGACTTTGGGATGGAGCGTGCTGGCCGCTTTGGGGAGTGGTGCAGGGCCAGGACAGGAAGCCTGCCCTAGCCTCACTGCACCACCACCCAGCAGCCACCTGAGGTAAGTAGTGTCCAGTGGGAGCCCACTTCCTGAAACCCTATACCAGTCATGTACCCCCTCTTGCACCCCAGGCTCCTGCCCCAGCCCCAAGCACCCCTGCATCCAAACACCCTCCCAGAGCCTAGAACCCCCTCCTACATCCCAACTGCCTGTCCCAAGGTCAGGTCAGAGCCCCTCTCACACTCCAAATCCCTTAATCCAAGACCAGAGCCCGCACCCCAACTCATTGCCCCTGCCTGGTGAAAGGGAGGGAGAATGGGGGAGGGAGGGAGAATGGAGTGAACAGGGGTGGGGTCTCAGAGAAGGGGTATAAAGGTATTTGGGTTTGAGGTAGATCTTGGATTGCACTTAAATTAACAAAGTGATCTCATGCTTCAAAAGGTTGGAGACCGCTGCCCTAGCCTGTTTGCCAGAAGCTGGGAATGGATGACAGGGGAGGGATCACTTGACAATTCCCTGTTCTGTTCACTCCCCTGGGGCACCTGGCACTGGTCACTGTCAACAAACAGGACACTGGGCTAGATGGACCTTTGGTCTGACCCAGCCTGGCCGTTCTTATGTTCTTACAGTAAAATATCTCACCCCGGCGTGGAGTGTGTATATCCATAATGACAGCATGAGGTAAAAATTGGAGGGGGCATGAACTCCTGTAAGTACGGTAAACCGACAGGTGTGTGGTGCGATGTGTCTCAGACCAGTGCCATTATGGTAGGGAGTCTGGTTGAATGGAGGGGTGGCTCATATTATGATCATTATGGAAGCCAGTCTGGCTGTATGATGAGCAATTGGTATTCCTGTAATTACGGTAAAAGGGGCCCGGCCCGAGAAGGAGAGACTCATATTGCTATCTTAAGGGATTTGTTTGGAGAAGGTGCATAATTACAGTAAGGAGTCAGCTGGAGAAGGAGAGGCTCATAATCCTGTAATTACGGTAGGCTATGTGACGGGAGAAGGGGCAACTAATTTTCTCACAATTACGGTAAGGTGTCCGCTGAGATGAAGAGGCTCATATTGCTATATTAATGGTAAAAACCTTGGCTGGAGATGGAAAACTCATACGCCCGTCATTATGGTAAAGAGTGGCCTGCAGAAGGGGAGGCTCATATTGTTAAAACTATGGTAAGAACTCTGGCTGGAGATGGAGAGAATCATATTCCTGTCATTACGGTAAAGAGCCATCTGGAGAGGCTCTTATTGCTATAATTACGGTAAAAAATCTGGCTGGAGACAGAGCAGCTCATATTCTGGACACTACGGTAAGGAGTCGCCCGCAAAAGTGGAGGCGCATATCCCTGTAATTACGACCAGAGAGCTTTGCTTGCGGTGAATATTCCGTTCATTACGGTAGCGGGCGAAGGCAGGGGCGAGTTTGGGTTGTTGAAATCTGAGGCCGCTCATAGACAGGTCATTACGGTACAAGGCGGGTGGGGAGTCGCCTCATTCCGGCGCTGCGCTATGACGATTCCGGAAGCCGTTGGCCCGGGCGGTCACGTGGCCCGGAAGCGGGGTACGGTGGCCCACGGGGGGTCCGAAGCGGGGGAAGGATGGCGGCGCTGGAGCGCTGGGTGTCTGACGAGCTGCACGCGCTGCTGGGGCTGAGCGAGCGGCACGTGGTCGCGTTCCTGCTCGGCCTGGCCCGGCGCAGCCGCAGTCCCGACGAGCTGCTGAACCGCCTGGAGGAGACCGAGACGCTGCGCGTGAGCGAGCCGGCCGTGCGCGCCTTCGTCCGGCGCCTCTGGGAGCAGGTGGGCGGGGCCGCATCGCAGGGGGCGGGGCCACATTGGGGAGGGGCCATTGGGGCTGAGGGGGTCACACTGGAGGGGGAGGGGCCAGTGGGGCGGGGGGGGTCACACATGAGGGGGAGGGGCTAGCCGGGCTGAGGGGGGGTCACACTGGAGGGGGAGGGGCCAGTGCAGCCGAGGGGAGGGTCTCACAGGAGGGGGAGGGGCTAGTGGAGTTGAGGAGGGGTCACACTGGAGGGGGAGGGGCCAGAGGGGCAGGGGGGGGGTCACACAGGAGGGGGAGGGGCTAGTAGGGCTGGGGGGGTCACTCTGGAGGGGCTAACTAGGGCTGAAGGGCGGAGCGTCAGGCAAGGGGCTAAAGGGACTGGGGAGAGGAGGAGACATGTTGGCGGGTAGGAGAGGGAGTGGGGCTAAAAGGGAAGGGCCTGTGAACAAACGGAGCAGGAGCAGTAGGGATGGAGAAGGCGCCAAGGGGGAGTGTCCTGTGAGGTTAGCGGGCGAGGCCTATAGGGGATGGGGCGGGGCTAGCCCTAGCAGTGTCCTGTGGAGGTGGGGGGGCAGGAGAGGAGGACTTAGGGGCTGTGTCTACATTGGCGGGATCTTGCGCAAAAGCAACTGCTTTTGCACAAAAACTTGCTGCCTGTCTACACTGGCCGCGAGTTCTTGCGCAAGAACACTGACATTCTAATGTATGAAATCAGGGCTTCTTGCACATGAACTCTGATGCTCCTGCTCAGGAAGACGCTCTCTTGCGCAACTGTTCTTGCGCAAGAGGCCAGTGTGGACAGGCAACATGAATTTCTTGCACAAGAAAGCCCTATGGTTAAAATGGCCATCAGAGCTTTCTTGCGCAAGAGAGCGTCCACACTGGCATGGTTGCTCTTGCGCAAAAGCACATCTCTTGCGCAAAGGCACATGCCAGTGTAGATGCTTTCTTCTGGAAGAGCTTTTGCACAAGAACTCTTCCGCAAAAGAGTTCTTGCGCAAGATCATGCCAATGTAGACGTAGCCAGGGAGAGGTTAGTATGGCATGAACTACCTGGGAAGGAGAAAGCTTAGCAGAATGGGAGGAGCCTTTGGGGCAGGGGAGGAGCCAACTGTAGAGGAGGGACCTGTGTGCCAAGTGGGAGGAGCTTAAGGAGAAAGCGGGGCGGGGGCAGGGAGCGAGCGCTGTCTGTGCAGTATTTCTAACCCCACTCCTGTCTCTCCCCCGCTCTTAGGTCCCACGTTCGGCTCCGCAGGAGCGTCCAGCCCGGGTGGCCGAGCGGGAGGCCCTCGCCCTGCAGCAGAAGAACCACTCGTACCAGCTGCTGGAGGACAGTGAGGAGGAGGAGAGAGATGCAGGGGGGGCCCCGGGCTCTAAGCACTGCCCCGAGGGGAGGAAACACAAGAAGCGGCGCAAACACCTGCGCCGGAAGCAGGAGGAGGCATCGGAGGAGGAGAACGAGGCAGAGCGGGAACCGTGAGTGTCGCCTCCACTGGGGGATCCCAGTGGGTGGGGCGAGGGAGAGTCACCTGCGCTGGGGCTCCCCGGGGCTGGCTAATGCCCTGACTGTGGTCTCTGGCCCTTCCCCGGGTGCAGGGAGCCAGCCCTGTCCCTGGAGGGAAAGGACTCGGAGGACGAATGGGACCGCAGCGAGCGGGAACGCCTGCAGGATCTGGAGGAGCGCGATGCCTTTGCCGAACGGGTCAAGCGCAAGGACAAGGAGCGGACCAGGAATATCCTGGAGCGTTCAGACAAGAAGGTTGGAGCCTGCCCCATGGCCAGCACCCGTCCCCAGCCCTACCCTTGCTGCTGAATCCCTCCCTGGTGCCACCCCACACCTCTTGCTTCTGGGATTCCTCTCTGTCTCTCTTGCTGCCAGCATTTCTGTCTGCGTTGAACCTCCCCTCCCGTATCCCACCCCACCTGCTGCCAAGATCCTGTCCCGGAGCTCCATCCAACATGTGCTGCTCGGATCCCTTTGTGAGTTCCCTGCGCCACCTGCCTCTCCGGTGTTTGTGCCTCTCACAGCCAGATTTCTCCCCCGAAGTGGGGATGGTGAACCCCATAAGCTCCGGAGGGCATGGATTTGTGGGGAGGAAGGGAAAATCCCTCGTTTGTTAGCAAGCTGGGGAGTGCCTCCTGGGAAATCCTGCACTCTTCCCTCCTGGGGGGGGGTTCTGTCCACAGCCTGTCCTGCTCCAGAAAGGGGCCAGTTGGGGTCCGCTTTGTGGGAGGGGAAGGACTGTCTACATGACCCGATGGGTGTGTCTCCCCTGGCAGGCCTACGAAGAGGCGCAGAAGCGACTGAAGATGGCGGAAGAGGACAAGAAAACCATGGTGAGGGCTTTGCCTTTCTCCTGCTGTGTTTTCTGTCTGGCCTCACGGCCAACTGCAGCTGTGCAGCTCCATCTAGCTCTGTGTCCCTCTCTCCTTGCCACCTCAGATCAGGTCAGTAGGGCCCATCTAGCCCAATTCCCGGGAGAGAACTCAGAAGTCCTGGCTCCTAGCCTCCTACCTGCTCTAACCACTATCCCTCACTGCCCACCCAGAGCTGGGGATAGAACCCAGGAGTCCTGGCCCCCAGCCACCCTTGCTCTAACCACTAGACTCCGCTCCTCTCCCATAGCTGGAGATGAAACCCCTGGCTTCCCAGCCATTGTCCTTACCCCCTGTCCATCCCCCCCCTCCCCAGATTCCAGAGCTGCGGAAGAAGTCACGCCGGGAGTACCTGGCCAAGCGGGAGCAGGACAAGCTGGAGGACCTGGAGGCGGAGATCCTGGACGAGGAGCATCTGTTCTCGGAGCAGGAGCTGACCATAGTTGAGCGGCGGGAGCTGGAGTACAAGCGCCGGGTGCGCGACCTGGCCAAGGACTACAAGCAGGCAGGCGAGCAGGAGAAGCTGGAGAAGAGCAATCGCTACTACATGCCTGAGGAAAGCCGCAGCAAGGTACCCACCGCCTGGGGGAGGCGGGGGGCACCGCACAGCAGCCATCTTGGGGTGGGGGGAGAGAGCAGCAGCGAAGTGCCTGCTTCTGGGCTGTGGAATTGGTGTGGGGGGAAGAGGGCTGATGAGGTAGGGGTAGCCCCATAGAAGGATGGGGGAAGGGAATCACCAGGTTTCCCCAGCCCTTGGGGAGGACACGGAAGGAGGAGGGCAGCGGGGGCATGGCAGCCCCCTACAGCGGGAGGGGAAAGCCTGACCTATGTGATGATGCTCCTGGGGGGTGAGGGAAGGGGGTGGGACCTGATGGGGGGGGTCCATGCTCTGGGGCAATTCCTGTGTTGGAAGCAGAAAGGGTTGGCATTAGCTGGGGGTACTGAACTGTGGAGGGGGAGGGGGGGAGAGCTCCCCTGTGGAATGGCCAAGTTAAGGCTGGCGGAGGGGGCAGGATCATGGGGGGGATAGCTTGTCCCACACCCCCTGCCGTCTCCCCTGCTCCCATCTGGGGGTGACCCGGATGTCAGACTTCCCCCTGCGCCCTGGCTCCCCCCTGCAGAAGATCCCTGACCGCTACGAGGAGCCGGTGGCAGATGAGCGCGCCACGCCACGGGACGAGCAGCGGCGCTGGGAGGAGGATCATATCGGGGCCGCCGCCCTGCACTTCGGGGCCCGCGATGCCGGCCAGCGCCACCCCCGCAAGGACTACGAGTATGTGCTGGAGGAGGACGAGATGATCCACTTCATCAGCGCCGTGCAGATACAGGGCACAGCCCAGGACAAGGTGAGAGAAGGGGGCTGGGCCCTTCCCCTCCAGGGGCCTCCAGCTTGAATCCGGCCCCAGGGATCTGAGGAGGAGGGGCCACGTTGGAGGGGGAGGAGCCAGTATAACTAAGGAGGAGGGGCCAGCCTGGAGGGGCGGGGCCAGTGGAACACATGGCCCTTTTCCTTTAGTGGGCACTGTCTCCAATCCAGCCTCATGTTGGGGGACCCCCTCAAGGGGGTGGGGAATGGGATCATTCCCATCTAGGTTAACAAGTTCCCACGGCCAGCTCCTGCCAGGGCAGGCATCCCCATCCCAAACCCCCTTAAATCCCTCCCATGCCCCCTGGCACCGACCAGCCTGAGCGGGGAGGCTGACTGCTGAGCCATGGGGTTCAGCTCCCCTCTGCCCCCTACCAGACAGTGCTGAGGCCCACAGTCAGGGGGCGCTGTATGGGGTGAACAGAAAGGGGACAGTCCCCAGGGCAGATTTGCAGGCCTCTACCCAGGGCCCCGGTGAAATCAGTGTGCAGCTATACTCCAGTGCCTTCCCAGCCCCCTCTCCCATCCCCCTGCATCTCCTGGTTCTCTCTGGCCCCAGGAGGGCAAGAACTCTATGGGTCTGATTCCCATCTGGAGATCCAGCAGCTGCCCCCCAGCCCGGGTAGAGGAGGCCGCGTTCCCTCTAAGCTGAGCGCTTGGGTGGCCGCGCAGGGGAGATTCAGATGCTGCCCAGCAGATTCGCAGAGCGCCCGCAGCTGGGTTTAGTGGTGGTGCGCATCCGCACGTGGCTCAGTGCACATAACATTATTCCACCCACGTGGATGGCAAAGATTAGAGGGAGCCTTGAGGGAGGGGCAGGAGCTAGTGGGGGGGGCACGGGGGAGGAGCAGGAACAGCCCAGCTGACAGGTGTCCCGTCCCGCGGCCCAGGAGGAGAAGCCAGAGCTGTCGGAGGCGGCGCGGCGGAAGCTCTCCATGCAGGAGGTGCGGCGCAGCCTGCCCGTCTACCCCTTCCGCCAGGACCTGCTGGTGGCCATCGCTGAGCACCAAATCCTCATTATCGAGGGGGAGACGGGCTCCGGGAAGACCACACAGATCCCCCAGTACCTGTACGAGGAGGTAACCGCGCGGCAGGACCGAGGCTGGGAGTGAAGGGGAGGGGGGCGGCTCTCCCCTTCCAGCTTAGTGTTAGGGGGCGCTGTGCTGCAGGGAGATGGGTGGCAGGCTCCAGTAGGGGGTGCTGTCCCTGTGCATTCAATGCTCACCTCTTGCCCCAGTGTGGCCCTAGGGTGGGGGGGGTTAGAGGAATAGGTCAGTCGTTTGCGCATTGGACTGCTAAACCCAGGGTTATGAGTTCAATCCTTGAGGGGACCATTTGGGGCAAATCTGTCAAGGATGGTACTTGGTCCTGCCATGAGGGCAGGAAACTGGAGTCAATGACCTCTCAAGGTCCCTTCCAGTTCCATGAGATGGCCTATCTTCATATATTATATTATAACTGAAGTGAAAGCAGGGGAAAAAATCCTCACTGTGGCCCCCAAATGAGGGGAGAGACTCTCCCCACATTCCCCTTGCACACCAGAGCCTGGGGGTAGGGGGGCAGCCTAGTAGATTTTTGTGCATTACAGCCCCCAGAGGGAGAGCTGGGAGGCTGGAGCACCAGTGCGGGCTCCCCAATTCTGGGGGGTCCCTGAGCCTTAGAGGCCAGATCCAGGCAAGCCGAGGGCCGGATCCAGATAAGCCAAGGGCTGCATCTGGTCCTGAGGTTCCTCACCCCTGCCCTAGGGGGCGCAGTGGCACAGGGAGTGGGGGAGGAGGTTCAGCAGGAGGCGCTCTCCCCTGTCCGGCAGTGCTGGTCCCCACTGCACCCCTCCCCAGAGGTGGCTGCTGTTCTCCAGCTGTTTCTCCCTCCTCCTCCTCCCCTTCCCCCCCCCAAAACCACCGCATTTCTGCTCTGGCAGCTGTGCTGCGGGGCATTTCCGTTCAGTCACTCGTGTCCTTTGCCAGGGATACACGGAGAAGGGGATGAAGATCGGCTGCACCCAACCCAGGCGAGTGGCGGCCATGAGTGTGGCGGCCAGGGTCTCCCAGGAAATGGGAGTTAAGCTGGGCAACGAGGTATGTAATTGCTGGGCTCGCCTGAGGCGGCCCCTTCCCCCACTGCCTGGGCCAGCCAGGCTCCTTTCCTCGGGGACTGAATCAGAGCCAGCACCCGCTAGAGGGGAAAGGCCCCATGTCTCCCCCCTGCCCCCTCTCTCCCAGCCAGCCAGGTCCCATGTCTTCCCCCCTTTCCCCCCCCAGCCAGGCAGTCACCATGGAGGGGAAAGGCCCCTTGTCCTTCTCCTTGCAACTACAATTAACTGGGTCCATTCCTGTGTCCCCTCCCATGCCAGGCCAGGAGGGGCCCTGTAGGGGAAACCCATCGTGGCCCCCCCTAAGATGTGGGAGGTGCCCTTGTTTTAACTCTACCCCCCCCGCGTGGGCAAAGACTGCAGGCAGAAGCTCTCTGCAAACCAGTGCTCTGAACGGGACCATGCAACGCTCTCATTGGCCGCCGGGCCATGTTGGTATTGGCCATCGGCTTTGCGGTCACTCGGGCTAATGCCCCCCACCCGCCCCGTACACCTGGCAGGTGGGCTACAGCATCCGCTTTGAGGACTGCACGTCGGAGCGCACACTGCTCAAGTACATGACAGACGGCATGCTGCTGCGTGAGTTCCTGACGGAGCCCGACCTCTCCAGTTACAGGTGGGCCCCGCTGCAGGGCGCTGGGTTTCCGGAGATGGGGCTGGGACGTTCTCTCCTGGTAGTCAGGGCTGGCCCTGGAGTGGTGCTAGGGGGCGCTGTGGGGCAGGTGCGGGGGAGGGGTGCACTGCTGACCCCCAAACAGCACCAGGGGGCGTTGTGCTGCAGGGAGCAGGCTCAGCAGGGGGCGCTGTCCCCTGGCAGTCCATGCTGGCACCAGGGGGCGCTGTGCTGCAGGGAGCAGAGCTGTTCCTGACACTCCTCCCACCCACCCACCGCCTCCTTGCAGCGTGGTCATCATTGACGAGGCCCACGAGCGCACCCTCCACACCGACATCCTGTTCGGGCTGATCAAGGACATCGCGCGCTTCCGCCCGGCGCTCAAGGTGCTGATCGCCAGCGCCACCCTGGACACCGAGCGCTTCTCCACCTTCTTCGACGACGCGCCCATCTTCCGCATCCCCGGGCGCCGCTTCCCCGTGGACATCTACTACACCAAGGTCGGCGCAGGGGAAGGAGCAGCATGGCACGATTGCTAGGGGCGGGAGGGGCCTAGGGAGTGGGCAGAAGGTGGTGGCCAGGAGGGTCCTAAGAGGATGGGGGGGTGGGAGGAGTGATGGAGGGATAGTTGTGGGTTCTGGGGAAGTATAGAGAAGATGGTGGCTGGAGGGGGTGGCGTGGTGGGGAGGCAGCATGATGTAGCTGGGGGGGGGGGCGCTGGTGTGGGGGGAGACAGCCTGGTGTGGTCAGGGCGGGGGGAGAAAGCAGTATGGTGTGGCCTGGGGGGGGAGCAGGCTGGTGGGGGCGGGGGCAGCATGGCCAGAAGAGGGCAGTGGGGGGGACATGGCATGACCCAGAGAAGGTGGGAAGAAACATGGCATGGCCAGGAATGGTCTGGGGGGAGGTGTGACCTGGCAGAGGTAGGGGGATTGGCATGGTGGGGGGGCTGCATGGCCAGAAGGGAGCGGTGTGGCAGGAGACGTGGCGCGGAGGAGGTGGGAGGGAAGCATGGCGTGGCTAGGAGGTGGCAGTGTGGGCCTGGCAGAGGTGGTGTGGGGGGCAGGGGACATGACCTGGCAGGGAGGCATGGCTGGGAGGGGGCGCTGGGCTCCGGCCTGCAGGAGGGGTGGTGTGCAGAGAGTGTTTTCGGCAGCGGAACCACCACCCCGCATGGAGGGATTGTTAAAGGGAAGCCAAGGAAGGTGTAGCCAGCAGGGGGCAAAGGAGGGAGGCGTGGCAGGTGGGGCAGCATGGCCAGGAGGAGGGTGGGGGAGAGGGAGCATGGCATGACTAGCAGGAGGCGACATGGAGGGAGCAGGGTGTGGGGCGTGCATGAGGCAGGGGGCTGGGCAGGCCCAGAGAGGAGGGTTCCCAGGGCCGGTTTGAGTGGGGAGACTGGGTCCAGGGTGGGAAGTGGAGCCAATGAATGTCCTGGGGCAGGCGGAGGATGTGAGAGAGGCTGTAGGCCGGAGGTCATGCCGTGGGGCAGGGAGGGGCAGGAGCTGACCTCTGACCCCTCTCTAGGCCCCTGAGGCCGACTACCTAGAGGCGTGTGTGGTGTCGGTGCTGCAGATCCACGTCACCCAGCCCCGCGGCGACATCCTGGTCTTCCTCACCGGCCAGGTAAAAGCCTGACCCCGCCCCCTGCAGGGCCCGGCCCCGCCCCTGCCGCATCTGACTCCTCCCCTCCCAACTCTGCCTGGCAGGAGGAGATCGAGGCCTGCTGCGAGATGCTGCAGGAGCGCTGCCGCCGTCTGGGCTCCAAGATCCCCGAGCTTCTGGTGCTGCCCATCTACGCCAACCTGCCCTCTGACATGCAGGCCAAGATCTTCGAGCCCACCCCGCCCGGCGCCCGGAAGGTGAGGGGCGGGGGCGGGGGCGGCTCAGGAGCAGGGCTTGGGATAGTGGAGTGGCAGGAGCGGTGCTTGGACCTTTGGGATGGGAATTCCAGGGGCTAGATGGGCTTGGGCCTATGGGGAAGCGTTCAAGGTAGGACTCCTGTGGGTGGGCGGGGCTTGGAGCTCTAGGGCGTGGCTGATGTAGTAATCTGGGAGCGTGGCTACTAGGGTAGATGAGCTTGTGGGAGGAGCTTATTAGTCTAGGGGTGTAGTTTCATGGCTAGATTGCTTAGAGGGTGTGATTTAGCTCTTTAGGGGGGTGACTTCAGGTAGCTGGGTTTATGGGAGGAGCTCAGAGGTTGGGGTAAATGGCTGAGTGGGAGGGCTTACAGCTCTGGAGATGTGGCTTCAGGGGTAGATGCTTTTGAGAGGGGCTTAGCACTTGGGGGCATGGCTTCAGGGATAGGTGGCTGTGGAGGAGAAGGGTTGAAAGTGTGTGTGGTGGGGCCAGTAAGGGAGGAGCTTAGTACTTTAGAGAGGAGTTTTGAGGGGTGGGACTGGAAGGAGGAGGAGCTATGAAGAGGGCGGGGCTTAGGGGCATACTCCTCCTCCCCCACAGAACCTAATCAGCAGCTGTGACTATCCGAGGCCCAGGGTGACTCCCATGAGCCTGGTGTGGCTGACCCCTCCCCTGCTAATGAGGTGTCTCCCTACCCCTCGCAGGTTGTGGTGGCGACAAACATCGCAGAGACTTCGTTGACCATTGACGGGATTATCTACGTCATCGACCCAGGCTTCTGCAAGCAGAAGAGCTACAACGCCCGCACCGGCATGGAGTCCCTGATTGTCACGCCCTGCTCTCGGGTACGGGGACACCCCCGCCCCACTCACGACCACTGCCAGGATACAGCACCTGGCATCAAGTCCCCGGCTACGCCTTCCCGCTGGACAGGGGACTTCTCCTTAGCCCTATCCCCCACTGGATACAGGGCATCCCTCCTCCCCACCATATTCTACAGCACTTGGCTGAGCCCCAGGTTACAGGATTTCACAGGGGGCCTGTATCACTCCTCACAGGCTCTCATTTCACGCCTCTCCTCCTCCTCCCCAGGCCTCCGCCAACCAGCGGGCAGGGCGGGCTGGGCGGGTGGCTGCCGGCAAGTGCTTCCGCCTCTACACAGCCTGGGCCTACAAGAACGAGATGGAGGAGACCACGGTGCCCGAGATCCAGAGGACCAACCTAGGCAATGTGGTGCTGCTGCTCAAGAGCCTGGGTGAGGAGAGCGTCTGCTGGGGGTGGGAGGGAGGAAGGAGTGTGGGAAGGTCCCCACGGAGTGGGGGGGACAGACAGACAGGAAGGTCCTAGGGCGATGGAGGCTGGCCCCACCGCCTGACTCCATGCAGGAGAACAGCCACACATTCACTGCTGAAGTTTTCAAGTCAGCCATGCCCCTGCATTCATGGCAGGCATGGGCTAAGCACCTGGAACAGGAATTTGCAGGGGCGGAGAGTATGGTTTTGGCATTTCACTTTGTTTCTCTGATTCAGAGTGGCTACATCTACACTGCAGGCTTTTTGTGCAAGAACAGCTGTTCTTGCGCAAAAACTTGCAAAGCATCTACACTGCACACGCCTTCTTGCGCATATAATTTTACAGTAAAGCATTGGAAAAGAGGACTTCTTGCGCAAGAGTTAGTCCTCTCCCCATGAGGAATAAGCCCTCTTGTGCAAGAAGGCAGTGTGGACGGGCAACAGGGGTTTTTTGCACAAGAAACCCCTATGGCTAAAATGGCCATCAGAGCTTTCTTGCGCAAGAGTATCCACACTGCCATGGACGTTCTTGTGCAAAAGCACATGGCAGCGTGGACACGCTCTTGGGCAAGAATTTTTGTGCAGAAACTCTTGCGCAAAACAGTTCTTGGGCAAAATCCTGCAGTGTAGACATAGCCTCACAGCAAAGAGACCTTTAACAAGGTAGTGTTTTCCTCTTCCAGCTCATGGATTAAATCCACAGGGGGCAAGGACGAGCTCTACTAGTTTTAAAATCTTGGCACCTTCCCCCAGGCACCAGGGGGAAAAAACTCAAAGCAATTCACTAACTACAGACAGCTTTCTCTGGTAAATAAATCCGTTCCTGCTAAAGGCAAAACATGTTTAAATAAACATTTATTTCTTATGGCTCCAGCGCATTTCAGGCAGCGTTACCGTGCTAGTGTTACGCAAAAATTCAGTTTCAGCGTCCAGTGCCGCTCGAGGCCCATTGTAGGTAAACAGGTCATTACCCTGGCCTAGTCAGTCAGAACTGCACCCTTCACCATTTTCTAACTTCATAAACAATTGCCTAATGGAGTATTGCCGTACCGCCTCCTGGCTAGCAGAGAGAAGCCTCTGGTTAGTGGTGAGCCGGGGCTGCCAGTCGCTATGTTCTAACAGTTCCCAACCAGTGAGGCTTGACTTGTCTTTAGGCATATAACTACAAAGTACCAATGCAAATTGAGCTGGAGATTTACATTGTGATTTCCTGCTTGCTGATTGAAATCTGACCACTCTGTCTGTCCTCTCCGCCACAGGCATCAACGACCTCATCCACTTCGACTTCATGGACCCGCCACCCCATGAGACCCTGGTGCTGGCCCTGGAGCAGCTGTATGCACTGGGGGCACTGAACCACCTGGGGGAACTCACCAAGGTAGGAGGGTCCTCCTGTAGCTGGGGCAAAATCAGGGTCTGGCTGTCTGGCTAGGGGCTCCCCTGCATCGTGGGACCCAGGGCTCCTCTGCTGGGAAAACCCCAGGCTGCAGGGCAAGATTTGAGCCTCTCGCCTTGGGGGTCAGGAAGGAATCTTTACACCCACTTCCCTCACTTGGTGTGACTAGTGACCCACCGCATGGGGGGGGGCTTTGCTGTCTTGGGGAGGGAATGCAGAGCTAGATGGGCCTGATCCAGGGTGGCCAAGCAGACAGGCCTGTAGGGTGAGCAGAAGGTGGGGGGACTGGTCTCTTGACAGCCCTGTGTCTCTCTCCCAGCTGGGGCGGAAGATGGCAGAGCTGCCGGTGGATCCCATGCTCTCCAAGATGATCCTGGCCTCTGAGCAGTGAGTCCCCCTTTTTGCCTCTCCACAAGCTCCAGGGCTCCCTCTCCCTGGCTCCTCTCACCTCCACCCAGGCTCAGCTGCTGCCTTAGCCCCTGAACCCCCTTGCTCCTTACAAGGGCCACAGTTCCCAAGCCCCCTTGGGGTCAGCTTTCTGGGCCAGGCCCCCTCACTCTCTAACGCTGCCTCCCTTGGGGCGTGGCAGGTACAAGTGCTCGGAGCAGATCCTTTCCATCGCGGCCATGCTCTCCGTCAACAACTCCATTTTCTACCGGCCCAAGGACAAGGTGATGCATGCGGACAACGCCCGCATGAACTTCTTCCTGCCTGGCGGGGACCACCTCGTGCTGCTCAACGTCTACAACCAGGTGAGGGAGGCGAGTAGCAGGCACGGGGCCTTTTTATTCCCCAGGGGGCACCAGCGCAGAGCCCTCCCCAAGGCAGGGGTGCTGGCTGATGGGGAATGGGGCCTTTGCACACAAATGGGCACTGGCTCCCCGCGGATCCCACAGTCCAGGGGATGGACTGGGCCGGGGGTAGGGAACGGGACATGGGGCTGTCCTCTCTTCCACCCATTCCCTGAGGTGCTTGCTGCAGTCTGGCTCCAAGCAGGAGAATATGATGTGGGGGGGTCCCTCCTCGGGGGCCTCTGGCTCCAGTCCAGTCACAGGGCAGGTCTCCAAGCTGCCCCAGTCAGCTGTGTCCCTCCTAGGGGGAGGGGGGACCTAGGTTCACAGCTGGGGCTGGGGCTGGCTCTGGCTCTGACTCTTCCCCCCACCCTGCAGTGGGTGGAGAGCGCTTTCTCCATGCAGTGGTGCTATGAGAACTTCATCCAGTTCCGGTCCATGAGGCGGGCCCGGGACGTGCGGGAGCAGCTGGAGGGGCTGCTGGAGCGCATCGAGGTGGACCTCACCTCCAGCGAGGGGGACTACGTTCCCATCCGCAAGGTAACCCCCTCCCCCTCCCGCCCTTCCCCCCCACATACCCCCTCTGCTGCCCCTTCGCTCACCCTCCCCGCTTTCCTAGGCGATCACCGCCGGCTTCTTCTACCACACGGCCCGCCTGACCCGCACCGGCTACAAGACAGTCAAGCACCAGCAGACGGTCTTCGTCCACCCCAACAGCTGCCTCTTCGAGGAGCAGCCCCGCTGGCTCATCTACCACGAGCTGGTCTTCACCACCAAGGAGTTCATGAGACAGGTGGGGCTGTGGGGCATGCTGGGAGCTAAGCCTCCCTGGTGGCTGCCCCTCTCTGGGGAAGGAGCCTTGACCAAACTGTTGCAGGCTGCACCTGCCATTTCTCTCACACACACACACACACACACACCCCACCCACCCACCCCTGCCTAGCAGGGAGGGGCTTATAGCCCTGGTACAGTGGTGCCAAGGAGAAGGCATGTGCCCTCAGGGCTTGGGTAGAGCTTACTCTGCAAGGGAAGCCTGCCCTGTACTTAGTATTGCTGCAGTGAATCCTCCAGCCACTAGCAGGCACCTTTCCTCTGTCATGGGGTGGGGGGTGCCCACTGAAAAGAAACATGCCCTGCAGTGGCCCTCTGATCAATGTCAGTCCCTTCCATTTCCTGGGGGGGGGGGGTGGAGTTTGACTTCATTAGCATAAAGGAGGTGGAGCTCTTACTTAAAGGGCTAGTCAGGCATTTTGGACCACTCTTCAGCCACTAGGGGGCGCTGCAGCAGAGGCTGCCCGTGTCCTTATTGTGCTCTCTCCACATCCTGCAGGTCATAGAGATCGACAGCACCTGGCTGCTGGAGGTGGCCCCTCATTACTACAAGGCGAAGGAGCTGGAGGACGCCTCGGCCAAGAAGCTGCCCAAGAAAGTGGGCAAGACACGGGAGGAGCTGGGCTAGAGCCTCCAAAGCCTGGCCCCCCAGGACTGGGTGTGTGTGTGGGGGGGGGGGGGGGGTTCCCACCTTTCCATGGACTCTGTACAGCTGTATAGTGCTTTCTGCCTGAGGAGGGCAGCACAGACAAATTCATTTTTAAATTAAGCCAGACCTGGGCTCCTCTCCTCTTTGGGCTCGGGCCAGGCCACCTGTAGCAGATGATCTGGCTCCTTAGGGAGGGTTAGGGGCAAGGGGACTTCCACGGGAGGCCCTCTTTAAGCTACCCGTTACCAGTGACAGCTGAGCCCTGTGCTTGCCCCCAGCCTGGGCATCAGTTTCCTAGTGGCCCTGGAATTCACCAGAGGACAGCTACTGTAAGCCGCTGCAGTGGTGCAGAGTTGTTGCTACCGCAGTGTCACTTTCTCTGCAGTGATTGCAGCTTGTTTATAATGTCTTGGGGGGGAGGGGGGGATGAGCTGCTTTGCGCGGAAAGGAGGTACCATGAGCAGGTGCTGGCACCTGGGGCAGGGGAGCAAGTTTGTGCTCTCAGCATCAGCCCCTTTCTCCCCCTCCCCCCACACACCCCCGCTCAGGGGGGAAGGACAGTGTTACCCACAGGACCGAGATATAAGAGCCCCAGGCACTTCCAACCTAAGGCCTCTCTTCTTGGTGAATTCCAGCCCCCCAGGTTTTAACCCGACAGCCTCCCTGCAACTCCCCATTCAGAGGCAGGAGTCCAAGGCAGAACTGCTCCCTCCAGGAGAGGGTCTGTCCCTGCTCGACCCAGCCCCCGTGGAGCCTCTGCCTGTTCTGCCTCCGCACACAACTCAGAAAAGCCAGCTGTGGGGCCACGTGCAGCTGAATGCTGTGAGCAGGGAAGAGGAAGGGGGAGAGGCTTCGTAATGCCTCCAGCACAAGCTCATAGTTCCTACTGGCCAGTCTCCAGCCACTGGGAGCTGCCTGTTGGAAGCCTCTGTGGCTCCCAGCGTTCAGAACAGCACAGGGCCCCTACAGCCAGCTGCTCTGAGTGGTGTGTGGGCAGATAAGCACTTTCTGGCCAGAGCCTGCCTCCAGCAGCACCCCAACCCCAGCCACATAACCCACATCCTTACACCCCCATCCCTTCCTTCAAGCTCCCTTCTGCACCCCACCTCTGTCCAAGGCCCTGCACCTCCTCCATTAATGAGGGAAGAGTGCAGCCCTCGACCCCTTACCAAATTCTTGGAGTGGCCCGCCCTCAAGAATGATTGCCACCCCTGGCTGAGAGGCTCCCTGCCCTCCCAGAGCCACTGGCCCCAGCCCAGCCATCTCACCAGTTTTATTATGTACAGTTTAAGTTACAGCAGTTCTTTACAGCAGTGGGCGGGGAAAGGGTAGCGGAGCCGGCAGGCAGGGCTTTGTGCGTCGAGGCCACCTCAGCTCACAAGAGTCACAACATCCAGCGCCAGCTCCAGGGCTGGCTCAGCTGTCCCTGTAGCCCATGGGCTCCTCCTGCTGTTTGCCAGCCAGGACAGTTAAGAGCAGCTGGAGGGAGGGTCTAGTCTCCGCCAGGCCCAGGCCAACCAGGGCTGCCACCAGCAGCTTCTTCACCTTGGCCACTGGCGGCTGGGACGGCATCAGCTGCAGGGAGGGGAGAGGGGCAGGCATTAAAGGCTGCAGCTTTCGCGGTTCGGCCGCCAGGACCTGCAAGAGCTGCCAGAGCCGGCACTCACCTTGTCTATCCGGTGACAGCGGATCAGCCCTTTGGAGTCCAAGAAGAAAGTGGAATAGGCATCGTAGGTCCTGGAAGGGGTGTATCAAATAGGACAGTTAGATGTGGTGTGACACTGACTGAAGGGGGGCACTGCTAGCCCCCCAGGCAGGATCTCTCCAAGGCAGCTGTTCTCAAACTTATTTGAACACTCCCCTTGTGTGTGTCTCCTCCGTGCCACGCACCTTAACGCATGAGGCTTACCCATTAAGGTTAACAGCAGCAGCCTCTGTCCATGGCAGACCCAGGCACCCCAGCCCACTGCAGAGAGAAGCTGCTAGCGACTCCAGAGCAGCCCCTAGCTGCAGCAGGCAGGGGCCGCTCCACCTAGGCTGGAGTAACCCTCCCTGTAACCGGTTAACCAACTAAATGGGGGGTTTCATATCCCTAATACTGCTACACATGGAGGTGCTTCGCTTGAATCGCTTCTGATTCCTTTTTCGCTTTTTAAAATGGTTTTTCCCGTTGGTACAAATGGGCCATGACAAGAGCAAAGGGCAGGCCTGCAATCGGAGGCCGTGCTCACGTTTCTTTGTGCTCGCTGTCTCTGAGCAAAGGGGGTGGGGGTGGGACACAGAGGGCAGTGACTCTGTACAATGCTCCGCAATAGGGAGGTCATCGTGTTAGACCCACTGTGTCCAACACGCTGGCCGCTAGCCACATGGGGCTATTTGGCTGGTTGAGTGGGGCTAGTTTGCTATAACAATAGCCTCTATAGTGGCGACTGCTTCAGAACTGGCTGGACCCCACAGGTATAGACAATTACACGATTAACCAATAATCCTGGGCTTATCAGTTAATACTGTTGACTACATGCATTCCCCTCTATCAGAGGCAGTAAGCAGGGAGAGGGAAGACAGGAGCCAGTGCCTGTGGGGAGCCAGCTTTTAAGCCAACTCCCCAAAAGCACCAGATCCGCCTACCCCCCACGTGCTGCTGCCTCTATTAGAGGCAGCAGCGCAGGGGGGAGGGGAGACTGCTGCCGAGTAGCCTCTATCCAGGGCTTGCCACGGATAGAGGCTGCTCCACGGCAGCCCCTCCTGTCGGCAGGGGAGGATTCAAGTCCCCATGGACAGAGGCTGCTTCTGTCTGCGGGAGCTCAGACCCCCCCCCAACGAACAGAGACTGCTGCCGCGGAGCAGCCTCTGTCCTCAGGGAACTCGGGGTCACTGCAGACAGGGGCTACTGCCACCCCCACACTGCTGCCTCTGTATCAGAGGCAGCAGTGCAGGGCAGCAGGCAGAGCCAGTCTGTGCAGGGAGCTGGGTTTTTTTTTAACTGGCCTCCCTCGCAGACCAGCTCCCACCTGCCACCCCGCACTGCGGCCTCTGACACACAGGCAGCAGCCCAGGCTGGCAGGGGGCTCCCCGGGAGTGGGGCTGGAAGCACAGTGGCCGCTGGTCCCACCTCAGGGACTATTAAAGAGTCGTGTAACCGCTTACATTTGATGCGGTTCCACGACTATTCCATGACATGCTAACATCCCTACGCCGCAAGCAGAACAGAAATGAGTGCACAGCACTACCTAGAGCCCAAGACACAGGGCCACGTGAGGAGAAACTAGCTGTGCTAGTTTTTCGCTGCTGCGGGTAGAATACACAGTACGATTCCCCCCCCCCCATGAGTTCTCACGTTCCCCAGGGTTTGGGAACCTCTGCTGTTAGGACCATGGGGGGATGCTGGGACTTACTCCAGGGAAACAGCAAATCCTTGGGCTTTGAGCAGCTCAGAGGCAGAGCCAGCAGCACTACCAGGAGCGCACCCCCCCCACACACACACACACACACACATACGGAGTAGCTGTTCATAGGCCCTGACTCCACAGATGCTTGGCACCCCCTCGCTAAGGCCGATCAGCATAGGAAGGAGCTATGGGGAGGTAAGGGAGCACTGAGTGGGCAGGGCCTTGCTAGATGGGGCCTCACGGTGGAGCACCTCCCTGGCAACATAGAAGTCAGCGCCTGTGCAGCCCAGGCAAACCCTGCTGGGGAAGAGCAGTGGTAAAGGCTAGGAAATTCCCCATCACTGGGGTCAGCAGAGCCCATTGCTTTGTGTGGGGTTAAACAATCCTCAGCCCTGGGAGGTCATAGCCCTGCAAAGCCCAGCCAGGAAAGAGATGGGGCAGCCCCCAGGAAGGGCTGCACAGCTCATCAGGATGCAGACGGGGCAGGGAGTGCCTGCGCAAAAGCCCCACAGTAGCCCCTCTGCACCCTAGCCAACCACAGCCCAGCTCATGCCCGAGGGAGGCTGGGGGCGGGTGTCACGGCCCGGGCTCTCACCTGAACAGCTCCCGCTTGTCCCTCTTGTAGAAGCGCAGCAGGAGGACATGGAAGGGCAGCCCCGTGATGCGCCAGCGGGCCTGGATGCTCCAGTTCTCGGGGTGCCGCGTCAGTTTCAGTACATCTAGCTGCAGGCTGGCAAAGTAGCTCCAGGCCAGAAGGCGGCACAGGGATAGCAACAGCTGGTACATGGCACGGCCCCTGTGTGTGGGGGGCAGGGGGGGGTGTGAGGGGAAGGCACATCAGGCCAGGGGAGACCTCTGGATTGAGGGGATCCCAACTTGGTATCCACCCTGGGGCCAGGGGAAGAACGGACTGATCCAACCCTGCCAGTCATGGTGGGAACAATGGCCCATCCCACTTGCCCCCAGGATGAGAGTGGAACAGGCTGCTCCCCCTACCTTCTCAGCAGGATATGGACTCATCCACACCCCAAAGCGAAGGGTGTGATGGTAAGAGTTGGATCAACCCCCCCCCCCCCGCTGCCAAGGGAAAGTGGGCTGATCCCACCTGCCTCTCTCCTCCATGACACAAGTGGCTTGGTCCACCTTCCCCGCCCCTGCCCCCTCCGTTGGCACTGACCGAGTTCTCAGGTGCAGGATCTCATTCACAAACTCCACGTCCTGGGAGTAGATCCCATAGTCAGGCACCTTCAGGAGGAAGTTCGGCAGCTGCAGGAGAACCAGGGGGAGAGCAAAGGCTCCGTGAGGGAAGAGGGGCCATGGGAAGACACGGGGCCAGAGCCAGGAGGGCTGGGTTCAAGTCCTAGCTCAGCCGCCAACCCCTTGTGCTGGTGGGCACATCACAGAATCTCTGGGCAATGGAATAATCCTCCCTTTGCCATGTACACTGAGAGTTCTTGAACATAAGCCGTACTTCCCGCTGTGTCTGCACAGCGCCTGGTTCAACAGGGCCCTGATCTCAGCCGGGGCAGGGCCTGTCTCTCACTGTGTCTGTGCAGTGCCCAGCACAACGGGGCCCTGATCTCAGCTGGGGCAGGGCCTGTCTCCCCATCTAGGTGTCACTTTAATACAGGTTATGATACCATGCCCAAACCCTGGCTGGTTCACAGGCTGCACTAACAATTAAGATCCCCCAATGGCCCACAGGTCTGTGTATAGGAACAAGTCACCCTCTCTCACGCCCTAGCCAACCCCCTCCTGCGCAGCTTGAGCAGACAGGCTAGGGCCTGGTGAGCGCTCCCCTCTGACCCTAAAGGGCATGTGCTGAAGTGCAGGGCTGAAGGAGATGGGCAGGGGGTGCAGCCTGCGGATCCAAGCAGACCCAGTGGGGAAGAGATCCAGCCAGCAGCAGTGGGGAAACGCGGGAGGGAGATGCCAGGCAAGAGGGGCGAGGGGAATGAGCCCAGGCCAGCAGGGAGCAAAGGGAAGCGAGGGGTGCAGAATCCAGGCAGCGCGCAGCAGGAGAAGGCCGGGGAGCCAGGCACCCGGGCCATGATGTACCTCGTGCTGCAGCTTCTCATACATGACGGCCAGGTGCTCCTCCATGCTGGGGTCATGGTTCTCGGGCGAGCCAGAAGCAGCCTTGGTGGCTGTGCCAGCAGTGGCCTGGAAGGAGGCAAGGGCCTGGCAGGGCATCCAGCAGGGCCTGCTGTGGAGCAGGCTGTACAGAGAGTCCAGGGAGGCACCGTCCAGGCCGGCACCATCCCGCACGGTGATGTCGTCCTCCCGCTGCCCATCCACTGTGGTGACGGAGGCCTCCATGCCCTGCAGGGGGGAGAGGGCAGCAGGCCGGCAGCAGCGTCCCGGCTCTAGGCCCTGCAGCAGCGCGTGCAGGCTCAGCTTCTGCTCCAATGCACTTGGGAGAATGGTGCCACCTGCCAGGTCGGCTCCCAGCGGGGGCAACAGCGGGATCCTGGCAGCTTCCACCTGCCGCTCCGCCAGCGACGAGTGGAACTTGAGGGCCGTGGCTGGGCCTGGCATCTGGGGGACCTTGTCCCAGCAGGAGGCCAGGTCCTGGAAGGGAGAAGGGATTAGCAGGACTGAAGCCACTCAGTCTGCTGGGCACTTACAAGGGATCCCAGCACCCCTGAGCTAGGGATGTAAAATTCATTGTAATTGGTTAACCAACTGAACACGATGTTTAACTGGTTAACCAATTAAGGAGGGGGGGGGGGCACTCCCATCCAGCCAAATCACACCCGGGCCTGCTGCGGACTACGGATGTCCATGTGCACTCAACGATTACCAATAAGCCTGAGCTTATCTGTTAATCCTGTCGACTACACACACTCCCCACCCCCCCCACACACACACCTTTGCTGCCTCAGATTGTGCCCCCTGCTGACAGGGCTGCTGCTGCCTCTGATACAGAGGCAGCAGCGTGAGGTTGCAGGGGGCTCCCTGGGGATGGAACCAGGAGCACCCTGGCTACCAGCCCCACCCCTGAGGACTACTGAATAGTTGTGTAACCGCTAAAATGTGATGCAGTTACACAATTATTCAATTACAGACTAGGGATGTTAAAGAGCAGTTAACTGAATAGTCGTTTAACTGCATGACATGTTATCGGTTAGTCGACTAGTCTATAGTCCCCGGGGGCAGGGCCAGCAGCCACTGTATCAAAGGCAACAGCACGGGGTGCCAGGTGGGAGCTGGTCCACGAGGGGAGCCAGTTTAAAAACCATTTCCCCTTGTGGATCGGCTGCCTGTTGCCCTGAGCTGCTGCTTCTGAGAAAGAGGCAGCAGCAGCCCCTGGCTGGGGGCGGGTCTGAGCTCCTGGACCTGGTGCAAGCCAGAACTGAGCCAGGCTGCTGGCCAGCCTACTAAAAAATGTACTGGCAGGGAGACAGGGAGAGGGAAATGCGTGTAGTCTAGAGCATTAACTTACACGCTTTTGCTTATCAGTTAATCGATTATACTATTCCATCCCTATTACACACTCACATCTCCTGTGGACAGGCCACGCTGGAGCACCTGTTCAGCAGGTCCTGCAGGGCTAGAGCAGCCCCCTCCCGGTGGCAGGCAGACAGCTGCTTCAGCCCCCACTGGTTAACCACAACAGGTAAGCATCAACCTTTCACATCCCTACCCTGAGCTAGGAGCAGATCAGAGCCAGTGCCCCCTAGAGAGGAAAGGCTCTATATCCTATTTCCCCACCACTAAGCCAGCCCATCTCTCACTCTGCCTGGGTGATCCCCTACAAGCCAATCTCACATGCACCGCACAACCCTCTCCAAAATCCTGGGGTGGGATGGACACATACCCAGGGGAGAAAGAGGGAGAAGATTTACACCATTAGCTCTCTCTGGAGTTGATTCTAATCTATGTGGGCATGGATTTGCACAGCCCTGCTCCACACAGTCCCAGCCAATCCACTCCCCATCTTACCCCTTAACCTCCATCCTGCAGTCACTGTCGCTGCCCCTCCACTCTGGTGACCCCAACTCCCAGTTCTTATGTCCCCACACTCCCAGCCCCTGCCCCCCCACCACAGGCCCCAGCCTTGCATCATGCATACTGCCCAACCATGCACCCCACAATGTCTGCAGTCCTCAACCAGGCATCCTGCATCCATCGCACGGCCTCAGCCTATGTACCCTGCCTCTCAGCCAGGTCCCTCAGCCCATTCACAGCACCCGGCCCCACCCCACGCAACATCCCAGCCTCTGCACATCGCAATCCTCTGCAGTCCTCCCCAAGCCAAGCACCTTGCAGCCCCCAGACTCCTGCTTCTCCACCAGGGATTCTGCAGTCCCCTGCACTCCCCAGCCCTCTGCACCTCCAGGTGCTAGTCATGCATCCTGCATCCCTCAGCCAATGCACACTCCAGATGCTGTACGTAGCAGCTCACGCACCCTTGGCATCTACCCCAAGGGTCCTTGGCATTTACCCCAACACCTACCTCCTCCAATCCCCCCACCAGACCCCACCCTCTACACAGCCCCAAACCCATGCAACCCCCCCCCCCAGTCTCTGCAAGCCTCCCATGCCCAGTTTCTGCAGTCCCATGCACCAAGCCCTCCAGCCCCTGCGCCCTCCAGCAATGCTCCCTCTAATGCAGGGTTTGGTCGCCATGACATTTCAAAAGGGTCACCAAGTGTCTCCCCAGGTGGCTCTGCCCTCCCTCCATTTTTGAATTGCCTTTGGTCACCAAGTCTTCCTGAATTGTCAGAACGGGTCCCCATCTGGAAAAGGTTGGGCACCGCTGTTCTAATGGTTTCCCTCCAGGGGTGCAGAGTAAATTTTGTTCTGTGCACCGAGGCACGGGCAGATGGGCACCACCAGCCCAAACACATGTCGCCGGTTGTGGGCAACCCGGGCGCTCTGCTAGTCAGGTGTTAGAATCTCTCGTGGGTGGCCAGCCACGTGCACAGCTTACAGGGAACACTGCCCTCCAGAGCCCCCCTGCCCAGCCCCTCCAGAGCCTCCCCGCCCCGCCCCGCCCCGCCCCTGCCACTCCAGAACCCAGCCACGCCCCTTCCAGAGCCCCCGGACCCTCAGTACATTCTACCCCACCTGGCCCCGCCCCCTCTGTCCTTAGCCCCGCCCCCAGCTCTGGCCCCGCCCCCGTTCTTGACCCCGCCCCTCACCTGCTGCCGGGCCCGGTAGCAGCAGCGCGGGGTCTCGCCCTGCCCCCAGGGGCGGCGCGGCGCCCAGCAGCGGGCGGCGGGGCCCAGGCGCCCGGCCACGGCCCGGCTCCGCTGGTACATGACGGACACGCGGGGTGGCCCCGGCCGCTCTCTCAACTCCGCTCAGCCGGCGCGGCCACTGCGCACGCGCCGCCGCCGCCAACGGGCGCGGCGCGCAGGCGCCCTGAAAAAGCCCGGCGCCCGGGAAGGCGGCCGGCGCACGCGCGGCCTCGCCCACCCGGCGGCCTCTCGGCACTGCGCATGCGGCGGGGGAAGACGAGCCGTTCTTCCTCGCGCCGGGAAGGTGACCGTCCGGCGACCACATAGCGCATGCGTACTCGGGGGGGGGGGGAGGAGATGTGGAGAAGCTGGATGATTCTAAACAGGAAAGCCGTTGCGCCTGCGCGCTAGCACCTCCCAGGGGAGTCGGGGAGGGAAAGGCGGATTTTCACGCATGCGCATCAGGGACTGTGTTCGCAGAGCCTCAGCTCGGAGGAGGCGTGTTCCTCACAGGGGAGGAACTTAGTCATAATAAAATTGGGGGCATAGTGGGAGGGGCTTAACTGCCAAAGGGGGAGGGGTCCACATTGGAGGGAGGGGCTCATTTTGGGCAGCGTTTAAGCCACTCAGGAGTGAGGCCCCATTAGAGGGAGGGGCTAAAACACACAAGGGGCGGGTCTTATCTAAGGAGGGGAGGGGCTACATTGGAGGGAGGGGCTTAATCTATACTAGGGGAGGAGCTAATTTGGGGCAGGGCTTAACCCACTTAGGGGTGGGGCCGCATTGGACAGAGGGACTGACTTAGCCCATAAGGGGAAGTGGGGCTTCGTTGGAGGGAGTAGCAGCCTTAATTGGCTGCTGTTGCAGCTCTCATTCCCTCCTTGCCCTGGGCATGGCATGGGACCTGAATCCCACCCATGTGTGGCCCACCACTCTGAATGCCCCCCTTGCTGAGGAGTGGCCTCCTTTGGGTCCGAGATTTGCCCCTCCCCACTCTAAGGATGTTAAATTGCGGTTATCCATGTAGTCGATACAATTCATATCAACTACACTACGAGTCGGTAAGGATCGCTGTGCAGAACAGCAGCGGGGGTAGATCCCAGAGCAGGCTCCAGGAGCCACCCATGCTACAGCTCTGTGTTTTAAAAGCAGTAAGAGCTGCTGGGTCTTACTACGTTTAAAATTCAGAAGCTCAGCTAGGGTTGCCAGGTGTCCGGATATTGAACTGGACAGTCCGTTATTTTCGCCTCCTATCTGGTAAAAAAATTCAGAAAATACCGGACACCTAAAATGTCCAGTACTTTCTGATTTTTTTCCCGGCCAGGAGGCGAAAATCCCGGGCTGTCCGGCTCAATACAGAGGCAACCTGGCAACCCCAGTGCTCACCAGGGAGCTGTCCAGCCTGGCGCAAGGAGGCAAGATGGCGGGTGGCCACCGGCAGCCTGTTAGGGCCAAAAAGCCTCACCACACGGTTTTTAAAGGGGCCACAGTAGTTTTTTTTTGTTTTGGGGGGTTTTTGCTCAACAAACCTTTTCCTGGCGTGTTTTTTGTTGTTGTTGTTGTTGTTGTTGGGTATTTTTTTCTGAAACCATCTGGCAACCCTAGGTTCAGCCTGTGGCCAGCCCTGTCCACCACAAACAGAAGCTGCTGCAGCAGCAGGCCTGAACAGGTGTGGAAAGGCCATGGGCAGAGGGCACTTCGCAGCAGCCTCCCCTATCCCCCTGAGAGACAGTGGGGGTGTGGGGCAAGTGTCACCGCAGCACTGGTTTCTGTCCCTCCCCCCCCCGCCTTTGCTGCCTCTTATAGAGGCAGCAAGGAGGGAGCAAGTAGTTGATATTCCAGTCAATTACCCGATAAGCTTTTGAGTACTGGGTAAGTCAGCTAGTCAACTACTCGGTTACATCCCTCTCCCACTCATCATTATAATCATTGATGTATTCATATTGTGGCTGCATCCTGGTGCACCAGTCATAACCTATGCTCTGCCTGTGTCAGAAGCTGTACAAACACATGGCCCCAAAGGCCCATAAAGAAGGTGAATTACAATAATTGCATGGTGTGGCCCTAAGGAAGCTTCTTTTTGTCTGCAGCCCAGACACCTGGAGCACCACCCTGGAGAGGGTCCAGAACCCCCAGCACTGGCTTCTACCCTTGCTGTTCTTCCCTTCAAATCCCTGCAGAGACATGCAGACAGCCAGGCCCCTTCTATGTCGTGACAGCTGCCTATATCAGACTGATCCTCATCATTTCACTATCATCTTGCACTCCCCGTCCCAGCCCCCTGGGGCTGGCTGTTGCACTGTTGATTTGGGTTGTGAGCTCTTTGGGATAGGGACTACCATGATGTCATGTGGCTTGTGTATCTGGCCCAGGGGTGGGCGACAATTTTTAACCGGGGGGGGGGGGAAGGGATTTTGGAAAATGGTCGAGGGCCACACCCTTCCAGGATATTAATGGAGGAATTCCGGGCTCTGGGGTGGAGGTTGGGTGCAGAAGGAAGGTTGGGGTAAGGGACTGGGGTGCAGGAGGGAGAATGGGGTCTGGGATGGTGTTTGGGTGAAGGAGTCAGTTGTGATCTAGGGCAGGGGACTGGAGTGCAGGAGTTTGGGATGTGACCTAGGGTAGGAGGGGATTGTGATCTGGGGCAGGAGATTGGGATGCCAGATCTGGGAGGGGGTATGAGTGCAGGAGGGAACAGAGGGTTGGGGAAGGGAGGGGCTGGGGTGCCAGAGGCAGGCTCTGGCTGGGAGGTGCTTACCAGTAGAAACCTGAAGCAGACTGTCTGCTGCAGGCTGCACACTGCTCCACTCCGGGCATGAGGGGGCGGGGGGACAAGGAGGGAGGGAGAAGGCTTCCTATGCTGCCCCTGCTCCCAGCAAAAATTCTCAACTCCTATTGGCCAGAAACTGAGAGATTGGCCAATGGGAGCTAAGAGATTTTGCTGGTGGGGTGGGAAGAGCATGAGAAGTCTCCCTCCTCCCTCCCCAGCTGTCTAGAATGGAAAACAGCTAGCTTTTTAAAGTCTGATCTGTTCTCTGCTTCAGGGTTCCAGCGAGGCAGCTGTGGGCCGGATCTGGTGGCTTGGTGGGCCAAATGTGGCCCGCTGGCAGACTCTTGCCCACCCCTGACCTCATCTGATGGGGAGACACCACAATACAATACATAACAACAGCACTGAAGCACATAACAACAAGGCACCCTCCACACACACAAACACATATATCTCAGGCCCTCCAGCACGGAGCATCAGGGACACACACAAACAGTATTACACATTTTATTTTTTTTAAAAGAGCTGATTTCCAACCAGAAATTCTTTTTTTAAAGGCACATAGGCTCGTAACTCATGGCTTCCTCCAATTATACAGCTAGCTATTAAAATAGCAGATACCTGAAAATGACCATAATCATTAACGAGAAACCTCAAAAATGCACCAAATCCCAGGGCTCCTAAAAAGTGCTCATTGGCACAGAGAGCCACCCCACCACCTGGGGTGAGCCGTGCTGAAGAAATCAATCGATTCCATCATATAATTAAAATCCTGTGTCGAGGGCCCTGTTCAAAACCACCTTTGAAGACTTCCTGGCTTCCTCTGCCACACTTTTGCCAGATCTCTTTCTCGGGATCCTGCCTGTAATTGCTTTAATCAAACATTATGATGCTGCAAGCAAAGGCTTGATTTCCACCACGCTAATTCATCCCGTGGAAGCCAAGGGGTGTGTGTATCAGGTAAATCATAACATCTAGCTCTCACCATGGTCTGTTCACTGAAGTATTTTTTTCATTCCCTTTAAAAGGTCCAGCACCCTATTGCTGTTAAAACCATCCTGCGAGTCAGAGGCAAGAACCAGCAAGCTGGGAAATGTAACCCCCCACCCATGGCACTATATAACCATTGGAACTGGACTTGTTCCTTACTGGGATCCCTTACTTGTTCCTTACTTGTTCCCTTACTTGTTCCTTACTGGGATCCCATGGGTCTGGACTCCCCAGCACCATGGAAGTAGCCGTAGCTCTTCTGCCATCTAGTCTGGGTCATAGCCAGTATCTTGAGAACCCATGCCTTGACCTTGCCCCTTCTATTTTAGGCCCTGCCCCTCTCCATTGATGCTGGCTCTAATGCCCTAGAAGGAATCAGCCAGGGCCTAGGGTCCTGGGAGTGGGCTGGGGCTGGAGCAGTGAGAAGCTTGGAGGAGAGGGAAATGGAGAAAGAAATGAATGCTGGGGATAAAAGACAGAGAGCAGGGAGGTAGGGGTGATCGCTTCCCATAGATGTCCCGCCCCCATAGGAATGTACTTCGGACAATTGGATGCATTGGTATGACTTATGGCAGCATTTGCAGGTCCCCAGAACTGGCTGGCAAATGAGGCGGGGTGGGGTGGGGGGAGTTTCCCATGAAAACATTCAGTAAAAATTAAAATAGGAAATATCTTGCTTTGGAAAAGCTGTTATGGTGTTGGTAGATCAGGTGTCCCAAGCTCTCCTTTAGGCCAGGGCCCCTGATGGGACTACATTTCCCATGATGCACCAGTTTCTCAGGGAAGAGAAGCAGATGCAAAATGGGAGTTGCCATTCAGAAGAGTTACTTTGCTATAGACTGGGCTCCCCTGTAGACATCTCCTGTGATGAACCATGAGCTCCTGGGGGTAAGGCAGTTGCATCATGGGAGCCCCTGGTCATGGTGCATAATGGGAATTGTATTTCAGGTGTCTCGTGTCCCCAGGTTCATCCCTAGGTGGGGCTTCCTAGTGGGACTACATCTCCCATGATTCCCCCAATCTTTGGTGTGGAGAGGCAGATGCATTATGGGAGGCATAGTCCAGCCAGGGAGCCAAGCCATACTTAGCAATGGAGACATGACTAAACTGAACTACAACTCCCATAGGGCACCATGGAGGCACTGCAGAAATGAAATATGTGGGGTTTTCTGAGGTGGGGAGGGGAATGGAAATTTCCCCAAAGTAGCAGCCGCTTTTCACAGAACAATTCCATCTTGTCGAAAACCCCACTTCCCATCCAAGCCCAGGTGTAGAGAGAACATCTCCCACTGCCTAGCTCCTGGACATCTCCGGCTCTTCGCCCTCTGTACAGTGACCCCTCACTGGCTCCTCTCTCCCTGCCAACCACTCCCAGTGCTAACAAGAGTGAAGGTGCCAGGGAGAGGGGGGAGAAACACTGGCGCTTGGAGCCTCCTTTTCTCTCCCCAAAACTTCATGTGATGCCCCCCCAGAACGTTCCCGACCAAAGCCACCAGGGGCTGGGACAGACCAGGTGGAATTTCAGACGAATCTTTGCAGCCAATGGAAGATCAAAGTTATACTGGGAGACCAAGCGACATGGGCCCATTGGTCCCAGCAGGATGCAGAGATAGATGAACCCATGGGTCTGTCAGGAGCTGGGATACCAGATGAGGTGGACACGTAGGCCTGGGGTTCTCCAGCCATGCTGGCTAAGTGCTTGCTGCCCCCCTACTCACCAGGGCCTGGTGTTGTGACATTCCTGCTTGTAGCGGATCCACTGGGCGTCCCATGACGCTCCCGCTACCGTCCAAGATAGCCGCTTCCCCCACGGCACCCTGTCTGGGTCATACCACCTGCTGCCAAGCCTTGGAGGAAGGCAGTCCACAAGATCTCCTCGACTAGAGGGCTTTGGCTTTGGGGCCGCCCGGACCCTTGGGTCCTTAGTCCTGTCCATTAGGGCTGTCTCGGTGGGAGAGGAGGTGCCCTCAGGGTGACAGGCCGCTCCCCCTGGCTGGGGAAGGGGGGCTGGATGTGATGGGTCCTGGCTGGAGATCACTGTGCTGTCCAACCTGACACAGAGAGAGGGGGGCTCCAATCAGTGCCAGTACATACTGCTAGAAAGGGGGTGTGTGCGGAGCACTGCACAGGCGGAGGGAAGGGATCCCAGCAATGACGCAGATGGCAGAGAAGGGATCCCCGAGGAGTCCCAGAAACTGCGGATGCCAGTGGCATGGGAAGCACAAGCCAGGGCAAGGGCAATGGGGAGGGATCCCAGCAGAGGGGCGGCAGGGAGTGCAGGGAGCACGTGTGGAAGGAGAGGCTTGGAGGGGGTCCTGGAAGCAAGAGGGTGGGGCAGCATGAGGAGAGCATGGTTATGGGGAATGCCCTGGAGGGGTCCTGGAGGTGGGCAGAGGAAGCAGGACTCTTACCGGCTTTCTGAGTCCCGGAGTCTCTTCGGTGGCTCTCGGCTGCTCTCTGCGTCAAAGAGCAAAAGGAGGACTGAGCAGCAATTCTAGCAACTTCCCTGAGAGAGGCTCCCAGTCTTCCCACAGCCTGCCCCAGTCGCCTGGGGACTGCAGGGAGGGGGGGAGGGGCTCACTGGGGGCATTGTGCTGACCCAAGTGTGCCACTAGGGGGTGCTGTGCAGCAGGGAGCTCACTAGGGCTTGCTGTGCTGATCCCACTGTACTGCTAGGAGGGCAGCTGTGATGACCTGACTGTGGCACTAGGGGGCGATGTGCATCAGGGAATGGGGACTCAGTGGGGGTGGGGGTACTGACCCAAGTGTGCCACTAGGGGGCGCTGTGCATCAGGGAATGGGGGCTCAGTGCGGTTGGTGGTACTGACCCAAGTGTGCCACTAGGGGGCGCTGTGCATCAGGGAATGGGGACTCAGTGGGGGTGGGGGTACTGACCCAAGTGTGCCACTAGGGGGAGCTGAGCATCAAGGAATGGGGGCTCAGTGGGGGTGGGGGTACTGACCCAAGTGTGCCACTAGGGGGCGCTGTGCATCAAGGAATGGGGGCTCAGTGGGGATGGTGGTACTGACCCAAGTGTGCCACGAGGGGGAGCTGAGCATCAAGGAATGGGGGCTCAGTGGGGGTGGGGGTACTGACCCAAGTGTGCCACTAGGGGGCACTGTGCACCAGGGAATTGGGGCTCAGTAGGGGATGGTGGTACTGATCCCAAGTATGTAACGAGGGGGCAGCTGTAGCATGCAAGGAATGGAGGCTCAGTGGGGGTGGGGGTACTGACCCAAGTGTGCCACCTAGGGCAGTCGGTGCTGACCAGGAATTGCGGGCTCAGTAGGGGGGGTTGTGCTGATCCCAGTATGTAACTAGGGGGCACTGTACTGCAGTAAGGAGGCAAATGGGGGACTCAGTGCACCTGGCAGTCGGTGCTGACCCCAACGCGGCCGGGGGGGTGGGGGGCTCAGTAAATGGAGACTGGCAAGGATGAGGCAGGACTCCAGCTCCAGGGGGCTGGGACTCCAGGGGGCAGCAGCAGCCCATGTGCTGGGCTTCGAGGCAGGTGGCCGTGAGCAGCGAGATGCCCACCTGTGATGATGCCGAGGGCAGATTCCAGCACAGACCCTCCCCCCGGACTAACTTGGGATGGCACCTGCCCCACTCACCCACTCTCCTCTCAGCACCACCGGCCACCCCCTGAGGTGATGGGGCGGGGTTCCCGTAGCGGCTGTAGGAACTCCGCTGCGCCGCCAAGCCGTCCTGCCCCCCAGCGCTCCCCCTGGAGGAGAAAAGGGAGGAAATAGGGGGAGTGATGAAATGGAGATGAAAGGTGGAGGGGCCGAGAGACGCCAGGCTTGGGGGGATAGGACAGACGTGGCATGGAGTCTCACGGGATGGGAGCACAGACAGTGTGATGTAATGGAATCGAGGGGGGCTCAGGGACTCAGTAGTGGGCGCTCTGCCCTCACAGTCGGTGCTGACCCCAATGTGGTGCTGGGCTGAAGGAAACTGGGTGGGAGCTCAGCCCAGGCCGCTCCCCCTTGGCATTCAGCGCCAACACCGCAGCCCATGTTCCTGACAATCCGGATCTTGGGTCCTGCGCAAATCTCAACTCTGAAGCCTTCATTTCACCTCCCTGCCCTTTTCCCCGGCAGTAGCCACTGGATTCAAGGTCTTGCTTCACTTCCCATCCCAAATGCCTGCCCAGAGTCCCTGTGAGGCTGTTCCCCATGTGCACCACTCTAGAGGAGGCTGCATTTCAGCACTCGGTGAGTGACACCCATGCAATGCCACTGATCCCCAGATGCCTCCCCCCAGAGGTGGCTGCGTTTCAGCAGAGGTAGAAATAACTCCGAGGTCCTTGGAGCTGGAAGGTAGCTAGGTATGGTATGAGTCCACTGGCCTGAGAGAATCCCAGCCGACAGAAAGAAGCGAGGGCAGCCCCTGGCAGAGCCGAGGGGCACTAGCTGCACTTAGTTTATTAATCGGGGCAGCCAGCAGCTGGCAAAAGGGCCTGCTTAGGCAACCCAGCTGGTGGCTCCGTGCCCCAGACTCATGTCCCCCTCCACATGCTGTATACCTGCAGCGATCTATGACAGTTAGTCCACTAGTCCCCACTTCCCTCCTGGAGCTGGGGATAGAACACAGAAATCCTGGCTCCCAACCCCCCCCCGCACTAATCACTCGATCCTGCTCCCCTCCCACAAACCAGGCATCCCAGCTAGCAGCACTCTGCTCTAACCACTAGGCACCACTCCCTTCCCACAGCTAGGGACAGAACCCAGGAGTCCTGACTCCCAGCCTCCTGCTTGACCCACTAGACACCGCACCCTTCCCATAGCTGAGGATAGAACCCACAAGTTCTGACTTCCACTCCCTCCTCCCACTTTAACCAAAAGACATCACTCCCTTCCCACAGCTGAAGATAGAACCCAGGAGTCCTGACTCCCAACTCCTTATTGCCCCCCCCCCACTCTAACCACTAGACTCCACTCCCCTCCTGATGGCACATCTTGGTTCCAAAGCCAAGATGGGCAGAGCAGTGCAGCTGCCCTTGGCCGACAATAAATGACAAAGGCTTCAGACGCACATTTTGAATAATTAAAAAAACTCCAAACTTTATTGCCAGGTAAACAAAAGCTCCCGTTCCCGCATTGAACGCTAACACCCAGAGCCCTGGGGATTGGGGGGAGGGAGACAGACAGGGGCAGAGACCAAAAAGAGACACTGTCAACACAGACAGCCAGCCGCGGGCTGGAAGGCCAGCATGGCAGACAAGGCGCTGGGCTGAGAACCAAGAGCTCTGGGACCAGGCCCTAGTTCTGTAACTAAGTGGGAGTGACTTTTGGCAACTCGTAGATGCTCAGATCCTCCAAGGTGTGTAACAGCTGGAGTTCAATGGGTGCTGGGATGGACTGGGGCCTTTCTGTAGTGTTCAGAGGAGTCCCGTGTGTGCCTCAGTTTCCCTTGTATCTGGCCCTGTTACCCAGTGGTGGGAATGGTGATAAAGTTTGCACTCCAGACAGGAGTCCTCCTCCCCCTGCCTTGATGGAATGAAGACCCCTTGAGGAACTGGTTGGAAACTGACCCAGATTAACAAGGTGGCCAGCAAGAAACAAACCAACCTCTGGGGTGTCATGGATTCCCTGCCCCTCTCTGTTGGGAAGCTGAGCAAAAGGCCCAGAACAAATGAGAGGGGTAGGGGAGGAGCGCTGGCCGTGGGAGGAATGAAGGAGGCCAGAGAGAGACAGACCATGCAGATCACTCCAGCTTGGCTGAGGCAACCCTTATACCTTCCACCACACTGACCTAAGAAGCCCTATGTGCTGGATCAATGGTTATCTTGTTTAGAAAAGGCTACTGGTATTGACAGGGAGCACTGAATATGGGGAATCTGAGGCCTTGTAATCACTACTATAGAATAGTCCCACTTTGGCACAGGCATACCTTTGACTCCCTCTCGGGGCTCGGTTTTCCCATATGTAAAATGGGGAGAACACGCCTCCCCTTGTCTGCCTGTCAGTTCTTTGCAGGAAAGGCCTGCCTCTCGCAGTGTCTGTGCAGCACCTGACACAACAGGGCCTTGATCACAGCTGGGGCAGGGACTGTCTCTCGCTGTGTGTCTGAGCAGCGCCCAGCACAACGGGGCCCTGATCTGTTGGGGGCAGGGACTGCCTCTCACTGTGTCTGTGCAGCGCCCAGCACAACGGGCCCTGATCTCAGCTTGGGTAGGGACTGTCTCTCGCTTTGTCTGAGTAACACCTGGCACCCCGGGGCCCTGATCTCAGCTGGGGCAGGGACTGTTTCTCGCTGTGTCTGGGCAGTGCCTCGTGTAATGTGGACAAGATCTCAGCTGGGCCTCCAGGTTCTAATATTTTTTAAAACAATAACTGCAATAGATTCAGGTCAGGGAGGTTTTAGAACTGATGTTTTCCAGTATTAATAATTATGAACTAATTAACACTTTCATCAAGCCTCATGACATCCCTGTGATGGTTACAGAGGGGGAAACGGACACGCAGAGCAGGGAAGAGCCCTGCCCAATTTCATACAGTGTGTCTGTGAAGAGACACAGGGATCTGCACTCCCAGCCTTCCTGTTTTAACACAGCGGGCACCACTTCGCTCCCAGAGAGGGGGACAGACTGCAGGAGTCTTGCTTCCCAGCCTCCCCCACGCCCCCAACACTGCTCTAACCACTAGACTCTTCTGCCCATGATCAGCTGTGATGCCTTCAGGGGAACGGGAGCAAAAGCAAGATCCCTTTGGGGGCATCTGACTACTTCCTCAGCTTCCTGAAGGGACCCCTAAGGGGGATCTGACAGTCGACAGTAATTCCCTCTCAAAACTCTAGCAATTGGCAATTTGTAGACACTCTTTTTAGGAAGCAGTTGTCATGGATCCACGGGGGAACCCACCCAACCAGGAAGCTGGAGGGCGGGCTCTTTTTGTTGGATTTCGCTATTGGCAACATGCAACGGATCCCCCTTTGTAGGGAACCCGCCAGTCTGGCAATTTGTAGCAGATCCCTTTGCGGGAAAATGCAGCTACTGGCTAGCCTGTCTGTCTTGGGTGTAGCTAAGTCAGCCATCACGGTGACGGCTGGTCGGCCGTGCATCCTTTTTCAGATCCACCCATCAAGGGCTCCAACTCACTCTTATTTTGGTTTCGGTTTTTGGCAGCGTGACGTGCAGCCACTTGAGAATAATCAAAGCCGATCCCGTTGTGGGATCAGCTACTGGTGATTGGCACTGGATTTCTTTTAGATTCATCCACTTGGACAGTGTTTCTCAACCTTTTTTTTATAAAGTACCCCCAGTACCTACAGTTTTCAAGACTCACAACATTTTTTTCTACCGTTGCAACACATTTGTTTAAACAACTTAATCGTAGCCGGGCAGGCGATGAAATGTTTGGGTGTAAAAAGTACAAAAATAATAAAACGCTGTAAAACTTAACACAAAAATTAAATTTTCTCCACATTTCAGTTGTGTTGACGTACCCCCCAGACTTCTCTCGAGTACCCCTAAGGGTACTCATACCACTGGTAGAGAAACATTGGCCTAGGAAACAAGGAGGGGGTTGTATTGTGAAGCTGGCAACTGGCAAGCAGCAGCAGATTCACAGCCATAACCCGACACAGTATTTCAGAGCCGGGCTGGTGGACAGGAGTGGTTCGTTTGAAATCTACTCGCTGCAAATCGCATGGGATCTGATTTTAACACCCATAAGTATTCAGCAGTGAGTCTTTCGCCTCCAGCAAGCATGGACCACAAAGGGCACCTTGCTCTGAACTCGACCCCCACCGGATCCCCCTTAGATCCAATGAGAAACATAAGGGGATCCGATGTCTGATTACAATGTTAGCATTTGCGGATCCCTTTTAGATCCACTAATAAAAATAAAGGGATCCCCTTTTAAGTCGGCAATTTAGTGGATCACTTTTAGATCTACCCAGTGGATCCCAGCTAGACCCCAAGACAAACCGGGGGTCCCGTTTCCAAGTCTACAGTTACCAATTTGCAGTGGATACTTTTCTTTAAAAGTCCGGGAAACATAACGGGGGGGATTCGATCTGGCACCAGGCAGCGGGATCCCATTTTGAGATCCAGACCGGGAGGGATCTCTGAGAGCATTGGCTCCAAAGGACAACATAGCCATATTAAAAAATGGGGGAGGTGGGGGAAAGTTTCTGCGTTAACGCAACCGGATCCCTCTTCCGAGGGTTTTTTAGGATCATTCCATAGAAAAACCAAACAGCCCGGAAAAAAAAAACACTCACCGGGCCACAGAAATAACCCATCTGTGCCAGCCCCACCCACACGTATAAAAAAGGGCAGGGGAGGTGTGCTAGGGCAGAACACCCCCCCGACCGTTGCCCGAGATCTCAAGACACAACCGGAGGACCGGGCAGGGGGAGGGGCACACAGCGGCGACGTCAATGGCTGGTGTTTTCCGAGCGGGTGAGGGAGCTGGGATGGGGAGGAGGAGGCAGAGAGAAAGACAGAGAGAAGACAGGTTAGATCCCAGGCAAGCTGGGGGAGACGCCGCCAAAGCAAGACTCCCCCCCACATAAAAAAAAAAAGACCAGGGGAGCTGAGCTACCAGGCGGTTCTGGGGGCGCAGGGGGAGTGGCTGGAGGGGTCGGGCGTTGGTTCTGCTGGGCCAAATTCCACAGCCCTGGAAAGCCAGGGAAGGGGCAAAGCTGAGTGACTAGCCCAGAGCTGAGGGTCAGCGGCAGCGGTACCAAATGAGAGCAACTCGGTCCATGGCGTGGTGCATGCAAAGCAGGAGTGTGCAAACATTAGTGCATCTTGCAGGGATCCAACCATGGGTGCAAACCGTGGACGCACAAAACCAGTGGGGGTTACCCTGGGCCAGCCCCAGCCATTCAAAAACTGAGCACACAAAATCACTGTAGCCCCCATGGAGCTAACATCCCAAGCAAGAAAAGTGTGAGTGTGCAAAATTGGAGCACTTTGCATGGGCCCAACACTATGCTGTGCAACACAAGCATGCAAAAGCAGCACAGCTGACATGGATCCAAGCTGGTGTGCAAAGTATGAGCGTGAAAAAATGGTGTAGCTCATACTAGCCTAACATGCTGGTGTGCAAAGGGCAAGTGTGCAAAACCACTTGGTTCACACATATCCAACATCTGAGCATTCAAAGGATACATGTGAGCATTCAGACTGACACACAAATCCAACCCGAGTGTGCACAATCAATGCAGCTCGCACATATCCAGCGTCTGAGTGTACAACATGAGCATGCAAAATTGGTGAGGCGTGCAAAGATTCAGCAGTTAAGTGTGTGCAAACAGTAAACATATAAAATCAGTGCAGTTCACCCGCACCCAACAACTAAGCTGCGAAGTGGGAGCACGTAAAATCAGAGCACTTTGCACAGACGCAACACGGTGCTGTGCAACACAAGTGTGCAAAATCAGCGCAGCTGACATGGATATAATCAGGCCTGCAAAGCATGAGCATGGAAAATCAGTGTGGCTCACACAGATGCCATCCCATGGTGTGCAACATGAGCATAAGTTGTGCCGACGCAGCAGTTAGTGTGAACGTGCAAAAGAAGGTCTGTATGCAACGAGCCAACATTCCCACACAAAACTAGAGAGACCGAAATCTATTCAGGACTCAGTGAGACCGTGCAAAACTAGTGCACCTTGCACCAGTCTGGAACGGGAAAGCCAGTGTAGCTGGCACCTATCTAGCACTCGGTGCAGACATGTGAAAGCAGGGAAAACAGCATTATTTGGACAGCTGGGCAGCATGCAAATCGGGGCCAGTCTCATAGACTTTGTATTAGAGCCAACGTGCGACGCTAGTGGATGGGACATTTGGCACGGGCGTGCAAGCCAAGGGCTGGTAGTCACAGGCATGTGCAAAATAAGACCAGCATCCTGCAGGTGGGCACGCACGACGTGCAGGAGAAATGTGCCAAGCGGGTGGGAGTCTGGTCCAGCCCCCGACACAGCGACTGGTTCCACCTCCCCAATGCGGAGCGACACGGCCGCATTCGCAGCCCCAGAGTCTGGCCCAGCGCTGGGAGGACCCAAATCCATCCTGCTGCTGCCCAGTCTGGGCCAGGAGAATGAAGGTCCTGCTCCCCCTCTCACCTCCCCTCTTCCTGCGATGGTGCTTGGGTGAGTCAGAACATGCCACCCTGCCCCGCTTCGCCCAAACTGCCAGGAACGGCCCTCAACCTGCAGCCCAGATCCAAGATCTGTAGGATCAGCCTGTGCGCTAGAGCCTCAAGATCATATGACATCCAGCGACCCAGACCTCCAGGGTTGGACCCCGCCTGACAGCTTAGGACTCGAATCCTCAGGACCGGGTGCAGCCCAGATCCCCGCAAATGGACTCCACCCAGAACCCCGCACTCAGACGCCACCTCTGTCCCCGCAATGGGCCCCCCCTCCCCGATCTGCCCAGCGGATGCCCTCCATACAAGGGCCCAGCCTCCTCGCCAGGCTTAGAGCAACCCCGTACCTGGTTCTGCGTCGCTGGGCAGCCGGCCCGCCCGGTTCGCCGTTCAGCAGGTGGTGGGCGGCCGCATGCGGGGGGCAGAGGCGCAGGTTGCGCAGCAGCTCCTGCTCATTGAGGAAGGGCTTGAGGCAGGTGCGCACCGGCGAGTTCCCCAGGCTGCTGGAGCGGGTTAGCGAGCGTGACTGGTTGAAGGGCCAGGGCGGCTCCACCTCCTCCTTCAGGACTGAAGGGAGATGTTCGGGATCAGCCCCTCTGGCCCTGCTCCAGCTCCGGGCACCTCTCCTCTAGGGGTGGCCCAGTGACGAGGGTGCTTGTCAGGGACTCGGCGGAGGCAGGTTCTGTTCCCGGCTCTTGCCCCGGATCCCTAAATAACCCACCCTGGGCCTCCGCTTCCCCATTTGGAAAAGGGGGATAATTCCTCCCGGAGCTACTATGAAGTGCTCAGATCCTATGGTGATGGGGGCCAGATGAGATCGCTAGACCATAATACAGACAGTACAGTCCATCTGTCCCTGCGGTGTGGTGGCTGAAGTGGGATGAACTCCTCCAGCTGGCAATGGGGGAGTTTGTTCCATCCTCACTGAAAAGGTGGGGGTGGGGGAATCTGTCTTTCTCCCAACAGACATGAGGTGGGTTCCCCTGCAACAGTGAGGAGAGCAGCTTCTGGAGAGGATGATGTGGCTGGCAGCTAATTGGTGGGTGTGGTGGGATCATTGTGCCCAGCACTAAGGAACCCTCAGGGGTGTGCACTGGATGAGGTAGGCAGAGGAGGATGCAGAAAGGGAGGGAGGGGACTGTGGAAGAATTGGGGGGGCAGAAGAGAGAGTGCACTTATTCTAGGACTTTCCATTCCAGTCAAAGCAAATGGGGGGCAGAGAGAGGACACACTAAAAAATAGACATACCAGCAGCCTCATCCCAGGAGACCCCTGTCTCGGCTCTGCTGAGTCCAGGCGCCCGTGTGGATCAGTCAGTCAGGCAGCCTCAATAAGAGAACTCTGCTTGACGTTTATTACAACCAAGCGCTGCCTCTTCTCAGCTCCTCGGGGCACCGCCCCAAGCATGGGATTTTGTTTGGGAATGGAGGGGCACATCCTAGTGGGGATACACCTGAGCCAGCCAGTCCTCCATCCATGGACTAGATCAGAGCCCTTATCCCATCCCCCTCATCCAGCCAGATCCTCCCACACCGGGGCTAGATCAGAGCTGACACCTCCTAGAGGAGAACAGCTCAGTTTCTCATTCCTCATCCCCCTGAGTCAACCAATCCCATCCATAGATGAGATGAGACCCAGCCCCCCCCCCCCCGAGGAGAAAGGTCCTGTGCCCCATTCCCCCAGGCTGGACCGGCACAAGGGGTCTCTTACACTCTCGATCTGTTAGAGAGTAGGGTTTGATCTCCTCCTCGGAACGTTTTGGAGGCAACTTCCTCACTGGAGCTGCGGGGAGAGGAGGAGAAAGGTCAGTCCTAGAAAGGCAGAAGCCACCCAGAGCCGAAGGTACTAAATCCACCCTGGCGGCTCACACTTGGAGTTGCTACCAGCAGCTTCAGGGCATGCAGGACCAGGCTATGATCCCTCCTGGCCTAGCTCTGATTGCCAGCTCTTTGGGGCAGGGCCCATCACTTTGGTCTGTGCCACACACACGTCCCAGGGGCCTGGTCAATGTCACCATGGCGGATTGCATTGTACTGCCTCTCCCATCACACACGTGCACCCCTGTGGATTTTCCTTTCCAAAGGATGCACCATTGCTGCTGGCTGTTAAATGGAGGCTGCGCCCTACCCCAGAGGTGGCTGCATCTCAACACCGGGGTTCAGATCCCAATCTAGCATCGTGGCGCGGCTGTCCCCCAACTGCCCAACGCAGAGGTCACTGCATTTCATCTTGGCGGAGAGCGATCATTGGGCATTGTCACCTGTGCAGCTGTTCGCTTCCCGCCCCGCCCCCGAGGCAGCCGCATCGCAGCACCGACAGGCGATCCCCATGCAGCATTAATGTGCAGCTGTGACCCAGTCGCCCCACCCTGGAAGACCAGGGTGCAGGACCCACTTGAAACACTGATCGCTAGACTCTGAAAAGCTCACAGAAGCCGAGCGTAGGCCTCCAAGCTCCCCCTGAACGGGACGGGGCCTCGTGGGCGTCTGCATGTGTGGCAGGAGGGGTTCACTCTGAGCAGCCTTGGCCGAGCAGAAGCCACATCCGCTGTGATGAGATCAGCATTCCTAGAGCACCCGCTCACCACTCAGGCCCGCGCTGGGCTGGGAGCCATCCAAACTCAGAACACAGAGACGCTCCTTGTTTTGAGAGACACTTGGGCCAAGCTTTCCACAAGCAGCCTCTGACGGTAGCCTCGCCTCATGTGTCTGGCTCCTAGCACTTAGGGTCCACTTCCCAGACTGTAAAGGGCAGACGGGATGCTTGAGAGCAACCTCCGAGGTAAGCCAGGCCCCAGAACAGCCTTGGATCAGTCCCAAGTTGAACCAGAGCAGCTGGGAAACCTCCTCCCCCCCCCCATTCTTGAGTTGAATAGCTCCAGCGAATCCAGCGCAGCCCAGCAGTTAAGGCCCCTCCTTATTTCTAGTCTGAATCTTCCAGCCCTCTGGTTGCTAAGCCGGCCTCTCTCCAACTGGGGGGCCCAACCCAAAAGTGTGTCTCCAGGCAGTGTCCCCTGTAAGCTGGGCGCATGTGCAGCTAGTCAGGAAAGAGTCCAATGCTGCCTAGGTGATCAGCAGAGGGCCCACTGGTGGGTTTTGTGTTTCTACTGGTGGTGCACATCCGCCCACACCTTGGTGCACATAGCAAAATTTATTCTGCACGTGAATGGAAAAATCTGCCCAGGAAGGGAAAAGATTAGAAGGAACACTGTACTCTGCGATCGTAGAGTTGTCCGACGCCTGGATTTTTCCAGGCACAATCTGGTTTTGGTCCTTCAAGCGCTGTCTGGGAGGATTTTTGAAATATGAATAGAAGATCATAATTCGCTCTTGTGCATTCTTTTTCCTTCTCATCAGAGCTGGGCTCCCAACCAGCAGCTGTCCCTCTCCAGCCACACAGCTATGGAAGGAGTGCTACCCCCAGCAGCAGCGCAGAAAGAAGGCTGGCATAGCACAATTACTTAATTTGGTAGGGTGAAGGACACGGGGCACAGGCCCCATGACTGCCCCATCCTGATGTGACTCTGCCCCATGCCACCCCTATAGCAAGGGAGGCCTGGGACTATCCCCTCCCCTCCCCCCAGCTCTAGGCCTCGCCTCTTCCCCTCCCTGGGAGACTGGGGAAGGAGGTCTGGCACTGGCAGCAGGGGTCATCCCCCCCAACACTCATCAGCAGCAGTGGGGGCTGGAGAAGCAGAGCAACATGGCCACACCTTGCCCCCGCTGGCAGCCGTTTTGCTCTGCTTCCCGCCAGTGAGCGCAGGAGGTGCTCCTCTCCCTCCCACGAGCAATGCACCTGGCCGCCAGGGGAAGCAAAGCCGCACTGCTCCGTTTCTCCCCACTACTACCGCTGAATGCAGGGGGGCCAACCCCTGCTGCGGGCACCAGTCCCCCACACTAGTTCCCCGGCCCACCCAGAGGCTCTGGCCCCAACAGCTGTCTGGCCCCTTGTCCTTCCCTGCCACCCAGGGCCCATCTCCCACATCAGAGGTTGTGAAAGTCAGGTCTGGTACCAGTGGGGGGGAGGGGGGTCATCACAGCAAGAAATATTTTCAAAGGGGAGGGGGGGACAAGGGAAAAAGTTTGAAAAACTCCTGTGCTAGAGCCTCAACCCTCCCCACCCAACTATCCGATTACTCTTCCTCGTGCAGTGACTGCTAAACCGTGATCAACTAGGGGGCCAGATGTCCTGCGATTGGGGGCTCAGTCTTATATGGGCAACTATACCCACCCCCCGAAAAAAAGTGTGTCCTGATTTTTCACACGTGCCCTCTGCGCAAGCTAGGATCAAGTCACCCTTTCAATTTCTCGCTGCTCTGCTAAACTGGTTTGACCGCAGGAGCCACAGTCGCCCCTGTGCTCCTGGGAGTGACCAGACAGCAAATACAGGATAACGGACTCTCTGAAGGGAGGGAAGTGGGGTGGGTTCTGGAGTGCCCTAGAGGATACAGCATCTGGAGCACAGGGTGGTGGTCTGGAGTTCGCCCCTGCCCCCACTCCACCCACCAAGGTAGCAGCCTGGCAGTCAACATCAGTTGCCCTAGGGGTGGAGCTGGCTCCCATATTAGGTAGGCAGGGACCCTCTGAAGGTAGGGAAGTGGGGTGGGTTCTTGAGTGGAGTAGGGGAATAGGGCATTGTGGGAGTGGAAGGATCGGCACCTCTGAGAGCCAGGCCTCATCAGACAGCCCACCACGGAGGGGCTGGAAATCAGGCCGATTGGATTGAGGGCCTGTGGGTATAAGGGGGTGGGAGACAAAAATCTCTCTGGGATTCACGTGGGCGGGGTTGTGAAAACACAAGGGAGTGGAAAGCACATGACAGGGATCAAGTTGTGCAGCTACGGATGCTACATTGTAGTGCACGGCAGCATGTGAATGATGGGGGCAAGGAGAAATTCTCCCCCAGGCGCCTCAGTGCGGGGGGCAGGGCGAGAGCTCCGTAGGGGGCGCTCTGCTCTCACAGTGAGCGCTGACCCATAGCAAGCAGTGTCCTTTCAAGGCCCTGATCACGCTTGTTCAGATACTCTCTCCTCACTCATCTCATCCCAGTCCATCTTCCATGAGCTTCCCTAGATTTTTGAAGGCGTAAGTGAAGAAAAATGCTTCGCCGGCTGTCCCGAACAGCTGCAAGATACTGTCATCTTTACCTCTGGCTCTTGTTTGGGTATGGCTATTAAACAGCTGCTATGCCCCCCCCCGCGGCAGGCCAGTGCTGTGTGTCACTGCGCCACTGTTATCCAATTGCCTCACCCCAGAAGCAGCTGCACTGCAGGACCAGGGCAAGGATCCCTGTGAAAAGCTTGTCGCCCGGTTGGTAAGGATCGACCGCGCCCCTCCCTAGAGGAGGCTGCCTTATGGCTGTGGCTGAAACAGCGCTGGCACGGAGGGGGATGCATGACCTAGAACACACCGAGCTGTGACTTGCTCTGCTCAAGGAGGCCCAGAAGCAGCGGTAGAAAAGCTGGCAGGATGGGGTGAGATCAGCCAAGATTCTGGGGTTCACCACAGGACAGAGGAGACGGGGGCAGGGCGGGTGTCTGTGTGGGGCTCAGAGGAAGATGCAGGGGAGGAGACTGCAGCGATTCCACTTCACGAGAATGCCACCCCCCCCGGGTGACGGAAGGCCCAGCAGCAGGGGGCCCGGGAACCTCAGGCAAGGAGGGTCTAGGCCTGCTAAGGATGTACAAGCTCTCTAGGCGAGACAGACTCGAGAATGGGGAAGGAAAAGAGCAAAGTTAAGTTCCAGGGGCATTCAGCGACACTGGCCCCCCCCACCCCCCCACGCTCCACAGCAGCTCTGGGACAATCATCAGTGGGAGGTGACGAAGGCAGCACAAAGGGTTAAATCCCACTGCTGCCAGATGATGTGAACGCAGTTGGTGTGAACCTGTAGAACTCACTGACACAGGATAGTGCTGAGGCCTGGAGCTTAGCAGGATTCAAATGCAGGTAGGGTTTCCTAATGGTTAGAGCCCTGGGCCAGGACACAGGAGTCTACTCCCAGCACTGTCTGGCCTGCTGGGTGAGTCACTTTGCTACTCGGTGCCTCGGTTTCCCCTCCTGCTTTTTGTCCCAGTGAGAAGCAGGATACAGCTGAGATCCTGTTCCTTCCCACCAAGCCTAGCCCTTTCTGGGGAGACAACAAGTCCCAGAATATACCTGGCCTTAAAGGGGCCACACCCCAATTTTTGTTTGCCTTTTGTTGGTCACCCTAGCTAGCTGGCTGGAAGGGGAGTGAAGACCACCTCCCCCATTGGCTTTGGGTCTCAAACCCCACAGGGCAGTGGAGAGGCAGGACCCACCAGGCAGAGAGCAGGATGGAGTGGTGTTGTTATTGCTCCAATTGGGGGGCTGCTGCCCCCTAGAGTCTGCTACTTGCTACCAAGATTTCTGGGCTTAGCCCAGGGGTGGGCAATAATTTTTGACTGGGGGCCACTTCAGAAATTTTTGAAGTGGCCCCAGGCTGTCTGGAAGGGGTGGGGCTAGGACACTGCTTCCCTCCCCACAGACCCTAATTGTTCTGGGGGTAGGGGAGCACGGTGAAGTCTTTGTCCCGCCCCCCCAGAGAACCACCAGCTGTTCTGAACAGCTGGCAGTTCCCTCTAGGTGCCCGTGCTCCTGGTGGTGGGAGGACACTTTGCACGTGCCCTGCCATCCCCCAGCCAATCAGGGCTTGGGGGTGGGGGAGTGCGCAAAGTCTCCTCCCAACCTGCAAGGAGCATGCAGCGCTTAGAAGTGCCACGCCTGAGTGGCCTTGGGGCGGGGGGAGTGTGAAGTCTCTTGCCCTCGGGCGCATGGTGTTTAGAGTAAACCGCCAGGGATGACTCAAAGCGCTGTGCGCTCCCCAGTCCATAGGCCCTGATTGGCCTGGGAAGCGGCAAGGCCTCCACAGGCTAGATCAACCCACTTGGTAGGCCAGATCCGGCCCATGGAGGCCCTTTTGCCCACCTCTGGCTTAGCCCCTGGTTCAAACATCAGGCCATTGGGGAAACCCTGCCTGAGCGAAGGGGGTGACAAGGCTGTCCCTGAGCAGAGTGCGGGCTGTGTGGCAAGGGAGTGCCCTCTGCTGACGGAGGGGGAAGCCGCCCACGGCCAAGCCAGGCCACTCACCATGCTGGTCAGCAAAGAAGCCCTCGAAGATCACAAAGTTGTTCACCTGGGAGAGGCAAAGGCCATGGACAGTGAGAAATTCCTGCCTGTGAAACCTCCCGCCCACATTTCCCCCACCCAGCACCAATCACCCCACATCTCAGAGCGTTAGCCCCATCCCCCCCTTGGCACCAACTTCCCCCACTCGCTCTGTCCCCAGCACCAGTCTCCCCCATCCCACTCCCTTAGCACCAGCCTCTACCCCAATGCCCTCCTGCTCACTGGTGTCCCGCCCCCCCCGCCTCAATACTGCCATCACTTCCTCCTGTCACCAGTCTCCCCCTTGCCCTGCCCAGGCAGGCTCAGGCCCCTGCTGCTCCAGGAGAGAAGTGGCACGAAGCCACGTCCAAGCCCACAAGCAGGGCAGCTAAGAGCCCTCCAATGGGATGAGAGCCTTCTGTTCCGCAGCTCCCTGGCACAGCTGAGAAAGCAGGCGTGGCTGCTAAACCACCCAGGATGCGCCCCCTGCCGCCACCTGGGCGCAATGGGAGATTCCCCCTCCCCCACCCCCAAGGATGATGGGAGGAGCTAGAGGGCACGACTCACCTGGGGGATGGTCCCCTGGAGGTTGTAGTGTTTGCGGAGGAAGCAGAGGAGTTTCTCCGAGGGGCGGTCCACGGCCAGCTGGTGTGGCTGCACTTGCTCACGCTGAGAGCCGGGGATGGGGGAAAGACACAGCCGGGGATTAGTCAAGACAAACGGTCAAGATTAAACACACCCACAGTGCAAGCAACATCTTCAGCGAAGAGGCTTGGTTGGCTCAGGGAGCTGAGGAATGGGACATGGGGCATGGATCCTACCGAGGGGCTCTGATCTGGTCCAAGGTTGGGGACTGCCTGGCTCAGGAGAATGGGACGCGGGTGTTTTCCCCTCCAGAAAGGTTCACTCTGACCTTGCCCTGGAGTGGGGGACTGGCTGATATGGGGAGAGATGGGACACAGAGCTTCTCCCCTCCAGGGGGTACCAATTCCTCTCCAGCCCAGCAGCTTCAGGTCGCTCCTATCTGTTGGCTCACCTGTGAAAGGAGTTGGGGAGCCCCCAGACAGAACCCCTACTTCTTGCAGGCCACTTCCCAGCAGCCTCAGGCAGGCCAGGGCCCAGTCCCAAACCCATGACCCCAGACCAACCAGCTGGATCCATACCCAGCTGGATCCCCCAAAGTCCAGATGAATCAATGGGGGCAGCGGGTATGACAGTGAGGATCCAGAGAGCCCAAAGGGAAACCAAGGGGGTTGAACTCCCCAGAACAAGTGACACAATCAACCTGTTGTGGCTGTGACGGGGTATCAATATATGCCAAGGATGGTCTTTTATGAAAGCTGGTAATGACCTAAAACTTGGTGACCAGAAGATCCAAGTACAGGCTCTGGAGATGACTGAAGGCACCTATGTGTGTAGAACATTGTGAGTAGGGTGTAACTACAGCATCACCTCCAGACAGGGGAGGGAGGGGAAGCAATCAGGCTGGGAGGGGCACTGAGCATTGGCCAGCTGAGGGAGAGATCATGGAGAACAACTGCAATTAAGTGAAAAGACTGAGAGGAGACAGGGTAACAGCTTTCAAGGACGCATAAAGTTGTTACAAGGAGGAAGGAGAAAAAAAATCTTTTCTTTAACCTCTGAGGATAGGACAAGAAGCAACGGGCTGAAAAAGCAGCAAGGGAGGCTTCCATTGGACAGTAGGAAAAACTTCTTATCCCAGTGCTTAAACACCCTGACAAATTGCGGAGGAAGGTTGTGGAATCTCCATCACTGGAGATTTTTAAGAGCAGGTTGGACACACCCCTGTCACGGATGGTCTAGATCCATGGTGTCTCACCAGTTCTGAAGCAACAGCCACCATAGTGGCTATTGCTATAGCAAACCAGCCACATAATTCTGAAAATGTAAATAATTTTGTGAGCCATTAGCCACACTCAACTGGCCAAATAGCCACATGTGGCTATGGTGTTGGACACCATAGGTCTAGACGATGCTTGGTCCTGCTGTGAGGGCAAGGGACTGGACTTGATGATCGCTGGAGGGCCCTTCAAGTTCTAGTGTTCTAAGAAAGACACTGAAATTGACAAGAAAATCTCAGTCACAGAGAATAACTAGCACTAGGAAAGGGAATTTGACTAATAGAGAAGGGCAAAGCCTGAGACTGCATCTTTATTTTTCCACAGAGCAAGTCCGCATTGGCTTTTCCTCACTATTTCTCCTTGGGTTTTGTGATTCCTCTGTTAAAAAAAAAAAAAAAAAAAAAAAAGAGGATTTAAGTACAAGAACTAGGGGGTTATGAAATGAAATGAATAGGCAGCATGTTGAAACAAACAAAGGAACTATTTCTACACAGTCAACCTGTGGAACTCCTTGCCAGAGGATGTTGTGAAGACCAAGATTATAACAGGGTTCAAAAAAGAGCTAGCTAAGTTGAAGGAGGATAGCTCTATCAATGGCTATTAGACAGGATGGTGTCCCTAACCTCTATTTGCCAGACGATGGGAACGGGCAAGAAGGGGTGGATCATTTGATGATTGCTGGTTCTGTTCATTCCCTCTGAAGCACCTGGCATTGGTCACTGTCGGAAGCCTGGATACTGGACTCAACGGACCTTTGGCCTGACCCAGTGTGGCCACTCTTATGGTCTTCTCTCTCCCCCAAACGGCCTCTGGGGTGCAGACCATGTGAAGCATGTGCACCAAAGAGAACCTACCCTCAGTGATTAGTTATCACCCCATTCAGAGGGAAGGAATCAGAGGGAAACAGTCTGAGTGAAGGGTAGTTCAGAATTAAGGGAGACACATGGTGGGGGGGATGACTAGAGATAGTAGGGCCCCTCTGCCAGGAGTAATTAGGTGGGTGGAAGCCAGGGTGAGACCTTTATGCCAGGAATCAGAGCTCTGAGCCATAGCAAGAGGGCGCGGAGGCACCTGAATTTACAAGGCAAGTGGTGCCAACCCACCTTACAGATTCCCAAGCCCCTCCACACTGTGGCAGGGAGGTGGGAAAGGAGTCAGAGGGCCCCCTCCTAGCCAGAGCAATTCCCCTGGGTGGACCCCAGGCCAGGGTTCTCACCTGCAGCATGTACTGGAAAAGCTCCTTCCCATAGCCGTGCCTCTGCAGTGACTCGTGGATATAGAAGTCCAACACGCACAGCGGCTCCACTTCGTTGTGAGCCCCATGGCGATCCTGGGGCAGGGGGAAGAGTACAGGGACAGCTGAGTAACAAGGGGAGGGCAGACCCAGAATAGGTGACCTGCCCCAACAGGTCAGAGAACCCAGGAGTCCTGGCTTCCAGAGTCCCTTGCTCTAACTCACTAGACTAGACCCCACACCCTCCCCAGAACCAGGACCCTAATGTACAGGGACAGAAGAGCCATGGACAGCCAGGTGAGCCAGGGTCCTATCTACTCTACCAATATCTATGGTATGAGGAATACAGAGGGGGAGGGAATGAGGATTTGTGGAGCTCACTGCTGCAGGATATGACCCTGTCAAAAACTCCCAGCCACCCCCTCTCTAATCCATTAGACCACTCCCCTCTCAGAGCAAGGAAGAGAACCCAGGAGTCCCGAGTGAAGCTTTTTCTACCGAGGTTTTCCCCCTGGTACTGATATTGACCCAAGTAACAAGGATCCCAGTGTGACTGGAACACAAAAGGCCCCTTAGTATAAACACTGGGGTCAGCACAGACAGTGAGGGGAGAGTGCCCCCTACTGAGCCCCCTACCCCATTCCCTGCAGCACAGTGCCCCCCTAGTGCTACACAGGAGCATTGGGTCAGCAGTGACTCGGGAACGTGCCCCCTATTAGGTCTCCAGTTCAGAGCAACTAACCAGCAGGAAGAGCTTCTTGTAGCCAACCTTGAGGAAGCCGATTATGGCCCCTTTCCCAGCCCTGCAATGGGGGAGGAAAAGAGGCAGCATTAGCAAAGGGGCCAAGTTGGGACAGAGGAGACACACACTGATGGGATGCCTAGACTGTCCTGTAGATGCCAGGGTCCCATCTACTCTACCAATATCTATGGTATGGGGAATACAGAGGGGGAGGGAATGAGGACCTGTGGAACTCACTGCTGCAGGACATGACCCTTTCAAAAAACGGAATGAGGCACATAGGGGAGCAGATATTGGTGTGGATACAATGCACTCAGCCCTCAGACTTCAGAAAGGAGCTGATGCCCACCTGAGGAAGGGATGGGGGAAGTTCACAAAGGAATCTCTCATCATGCAAGAGTATTGCTCAATGGGGTGCATTACTGGGAAGTTCATACCTTTCTCGGGAACGCCCAGCACTGGCTGCTGCGAGCAGCAGCGCCAAAGGGTTTGTTGCGCTCATCAGGATACTGGGCTAGATGTGCCCATGGGATCTGATCCAAGGAGGCGGGATACCAAGCTAGATGGGCTCACATGCAGGGCCTCATGCTGGGGGTTGTCCACAGGGACGGCTGGGGAACCAAACCCAGGTCACTGGGAACTCACATCTTCACTTCATTGTCCTTCAGGATGTAGAGAACGTGGTGGTTTGTCTGCATCCGCGAGGCGCTGGTGATTGGAGCCGGCAGGTTCTGCGCCTAGAAAGAGAGGTGTAGAGTGAGATAGGGCAGAGGGGAGGAGAGTGCCACAGATCAGCCCTAGATCAGAGCCAGTGCTTCCTGGCTCCCAAGTCAGCCTGTACCCTGCCCTGGGGCCCCATTGGAGTCAGCACCCCCTAGAGAGTAAAGCTCCATTCCCCACCCTCAGCTCACACACTTTCTAGTTTGCTGATGACCTTCACCTTCAAACAACAAGAGAGGAATGAATGAGGGATGGGGTAACCAAGGGGGGGAGCTCACATCTGGCTGATCCCGGTACCCCAATATCCCCCCACCCCGAGTCTGATCCCATCCCGTATCCCATGAACTCCTCAGTTTCCAAACCCCTGTCTTACCTTGGCCGAGGCCTTGCCCATCTGGTCTATGATAGTCATGAGCTGCTGCTGCAGATCCACCCTTTGCATAGGAGGACAGAGAGCAAAGGAGATAGGATGGAATAATGCCCAGAAAAAGGTGCCCAATCTTTGCAGAGGGAAAAGGGCCTGAGCCCCTAAGGGCCACAGGGGGGAGGGGGGTATAGCAGGAAATCAGGCTGCGTCTGAGCGGCATTCACATGGAAAAACAGCAGAGAACAATACCCTATTGTTCCCCAGCTACCACTTAACCACTACCCCCATGCCTCCCAGAACTGGAATAGAACCCAGGAACTCTGGGGCCCAGCCCTACTCCCAACCCCCAGGACCCCACGCCCCTCCCAGAGCTGGGGTTACAACCCAGCAGGCTGTAATGCCCCAGGCACCTACTCTCCCCACCAGCCTACACCACCATCCTTTAACATAAAATCACCATGTGAGCCACATCAGAAGGGCCTGGGGGGGATCAGGAGAGACTCTCACAATCGCTGCGCTCTGGCACAATCCCTTAGGCAGCTGAGCCATGAAGCAGCAGCAGCAGAGCGGAAAGATTTAATCGGCTGCATGTCGGTGACAGTCTCTCCCCAGCTCCACCACCGGGAGAGCTGCCTACCAGTGCCCGAAGGGAGGAGGATTCTTTAGGGGACGGAGTGGGGAGTTAGAAGGGATGCAGGGCCTTCCAGCTGAGGGTCAGGGCCCATCCCCTAGCACTGGGGCAGATCTTTGCACCTATGCCACTCTCGTTCCAAGAGAGGAGGCAGGAGTCGGAGCGCTAGCGAGATTTTGACAGAGGTCTGAACAAAGAAAGGCCTAGCGAATGGGATCAAAGCTGCCGGGCCCTTGTCTGGGGCTGGAGTTGACAGGATCCAACCGAGTTCTGCCTTCTGCTGAATTCTGTAACTCCTTCCCACACCCTTACAACTAAACATCAGGCTGTGCTCTAGCCCACTAGACTCCACTCCCCACCCAGAGTGGGGGCTAAAACTCAGGAGTCCTGAATCCCAGCTCCCCCCGTCTCGCTCTAACCCATTGGACCTTACTCCCCTCCCAGAGCTGGGAATGGAACTCAGGAATGCCCACACACCCCCATTCCCAGCCAGTCTTTCTCCACCCTGCACTAAGAGGAGCCAGGCTCTTTCATAGGCAGGGCTACATTGCTCCAGGGACTCTGTGGCACAGATACAGGGCACCGCTGTGAGAGGAAGGTCACCCGGAGATGTGAGGCCTGTGAATTACTAGGAGAACTCTATCAGAGTGGTAGCTGTGTTAGTCTGAATCTGCATAAACAACAAGAAGTCCTATGGCCCCTTATAGACTAGCATAAGCTTTCGTGGACAAAGACCCACTTCGTCAGATGCAACGTTCTCCAATCTATAGGAGAATTATAGGTTGTATTTTACAATATATGGGGTTCTGGCCCTTCCTCTACCTCCACCTCATCGATCAGAGGTAAGCAAAACACTCCAGAGGCCATTTAAACAAGTGACATAATGAGAAAGCGGTGGCAATTACCCAGAACACTTCACGTATGGAATAAATTCCATCCATGTGTGGAATAAATTTTGTTATGTGCACTGAGGCACATGTGAATGTGCACCACCAGTAGAAACACGTGCTGCTGCTACATGTTATATGATTCTCATATAACATGTTATATGAATCAGCTGGATGTTATATTAATCTCTCCTGGATGGCTGCCCAAATGCGCATCTTACAGGGAACATGGGCAGAGAGCAGCAGATTACACCAACTGCAAGTGGTGGAATTTACCCAACATGCCCCAGGATAGGTGGAAAGGGAGCAGCCATTACCAAGTAGCCAATCGCATGGGCAGCTATTGCCCATCACACCCCAAGATATGATGGATACTAGCTATCCCTGAAGGCAAGGATGAGGTACCCCATGGTATTACCCATCATGTCTTGGAGTCTGGGTGATGTACAGAAATAACTTTGCCTTTGACACCCCCAAAACACCACTGTGGAAGGCTCCAGAGACCCTGAAGGACCAAGGCTTTTCAAAACAACTCCCTCTTGGTGTCGTCCCCAACTGACACTCTGGAGAGCTCCAAATCCTGAGAAAGCCAGCCTTGCAAAGCGTGGGGACAGGCTGAGCAAGGCAAAACTAAAGACTGCCCCCAAATGTGAATGTGGAGAATTCCAAGCCAAACCCCCACCTGCTGCCCAGCACACGGCCCCTGTCCACATCCCTACTCCACTAGTCAAGGTAAGGCACAAGCCATGGTCCGGCTGCCATTTTGTAGTGATATGAGGAGGAAGATTCCCTGGAAGAGGGGGATGGGCAGCCCTGCCCTACCGCTCACAGGGGTACTACTTATCATACATGGAGGCAGGAGCAATGGACACCTACTTCCCACCCTCCACTGAAGAAAGAGAACATAAGAACAGTCACACTGGGTCAGACCAAAGGTCCATCTAGCCCAGCATCCTGTTTCCGACAGCGGCCAGTGCCAGGTGCCCCAGAGGGAATGAACAGAACAGGGAATCATCACATGATCCATCCCATTGGCTGTTCCCAGCTTCTGGCAAATAGAGGCTGGAGACACCATCCTGGCTCATAGACACTGATGAACTGATCTAGCTCTTTTTTGAACCCTCTTATAGTCTCAATCTTCACAACATCCTCTGGCAAGGAGTTCCACAGGTGGACTGTGCATTCCATGAAGAAACATGGAACGCACATGGTTTTTGTTTGTTTTATACCTGCCACCTATTCATTTCATTTGGCGATCCCTAATTCTTGTGTTAGGGGAAGTAGTAAACAACACATCCTTATTTACCCACTCCACACCAGTCATGACTTTATAGACTTCTATCACACATCCCCTTTAGTTGTCTCTTTTCCAACCTGAAAAGCCCCAGTTTACTCTCTTTTCACACAGAAACTGTTCCATACCTGTTATACCCGGGGGCAGGCATGATGGGCACCCACTACCCACTGCAGCAGGACTGGTGGGCACCCATTAGCCAGGCATCTCCCTATTACAAGTCATGCATGGGGACGAGGGTGATGGGCACCCATCACCTGTCATGCCCCAGGGCAGGGATCCCCCATTACCCTTAGTGCCCTGGGCAGAGGCAATATGCTCCTTGTTACCCCTGGTGCCGGGACCCCCCCCCCATTACTCATGGTGCCCTGGGAGAGGGAACCCCCCCATTACCCATGATATGCTGGGACAGGGAAACCCGCCCCCCATTACCCAGGGTGCCCCGGGGCAGGGACCCCCCCATTACCCAGGGTGCCCTGGTGCAAGGCTCCCCCCCCCCCGTTACCCCGCTGCGCTGCCCCACCCCAGACAGCTGCCATCCCCGCCGGGCGGCCCCGCGCCGTTGCCATGGTTACCTATGGGCCGCGGTGTAGCCGGGGCCCCTGCGGCCCGGCGGCTGGAGACGCTGGTCCACCGCTGTGATCCGCTCCCCGAGCAGCGCGTCCACATCGAAAGGGAACTCCATCGCCCGCCGGCATCCGGGTCCTGCCTCCCCCCCCCCCCCAAAACCTGCTCCGCCTCCTGGCGCGCGGCTTCCGCCTAGCAACGCGCGCCCCGCCCCCTAGCGGCGCGCCGCTTCCCTAGCAACCGCCCCGCCCCCTAGCAACCACGGCCTTGAACTTGCCCCGCCCCCTCCGCACTGGGCCACGGGCGCGTCTCACCTATGCCCCCAGGGCATGACGGGTAACGTGCGCTCCGCACCCCTCCTGCCCCCAGGGCATGATGGGTAATAGGTGCCCCTCAGCCCTGCCCCAGGGCATGGTGGGTAATGAGCACCCATCAATCCTGCCCCAGGGTGTGATGGATAGTGGCAGGTCTCCTGCCTTGGGGCATGCTGGGTAATGAGCACCCATCACCCCTGCTGCAGGGCATGATGGGTAATAAGTGCCCCTCAGTACTGCCCAAGGGCATGATGGGTAATGGCAGGGCTCCTGACCCAGGGCATGATGGGTAATGAGTGCCCATCAACCCTACCTCAGGGCATGATGGGTAATAGGTGCCCCATAGGCTTGTCCCAGGGCATGATGGGTAATGGTGCCCATCACCCCTGCTCCAGGGCATGATGCGTAAGAGGTGCCCATCATGCCTCCAGCTGTAGGTAATGATGGTTAATGGCAGAGCTCCTGACCCAGGGCATGATGGGTAATAGGTGTCCCTCAGTCCTGCCCAAGGGCATGATGGGTAATAGCTGCGCTCTGTCCCAGAGCATGAGGGGTAATGCTTGCCTCTCTGCTATGCCCCACGGCACGCTAGCTAAATGGCTACCTCCTGCCCCAAGGCATGATGCACAAATACCTGCCCCTTGCCCCAGGACATGATGGGTAATGAGTGCCCATCATCCCTGCCACTGGTCACAAAGAGTAAAAAGATTCCCTCGCCCCTCCAGTCCCAGGCCATGCTGGGTTAGAGGTGCTCAGCATTTCTGCCCCAAGACGTAAGGTCCCAATAGCTGTCCCCCCAAATTCAGGTCCTCCCCAATTAGAGCCCCCAAATATTGGGGATCACCCACAGCCTCATCACCCTCTAACGAGGGAATCCACCTAATCTGCCTCCCATTATAAGGGGCTTTTCCTGGGCTGTCCTCCAAATAAAGGGGCTCCAGATTTGCCCTCAGCAAAACAGGGGACTCCCCAAAGCCTCATCTCCCTAATTAGAGGACCTATTTAATCTGGCTGAGATAAGGAACTGCCTCTTTGCCATGGTCTCCATCATAGGAACCCTTCCAATACACAAGTCCTGGTATCTAAAGCTACCCCCACCGACTGCCCCCCTTCAGTCTGCCTTCCTGCTCATTCCATAAGAACCCCTCTAATCTGATCCCCCCTCCATTATACAGGACACGCTAAGACACTGGCTCTCTCATTATAGTGAACCATAAGGAGTGTCCCTTACTGAAAGCCCCCTCCCAACCTGCCATCCTCCATTAAATAAGCCCCTTGGGCTGTGTCTACACTGGCGCAATCTTGCACAAAAGCAGCTGCTCTAGCGCAAAAACTTGCTGCCTCTCTACACTGGCCGCGAGTTCTTGCGCAAGTAAACTGACGTTCTAATGTCTGAAATCAGGGCTTCTCGCACCAGAACTCTGATGCTCCCGCTCAGGAAGAAGCCCTTTTGCGCAACTGTTCTTGCGCAAGAGGCCAGTGTAGACAGGCAACATGAATTTCTTGCGCAAGAAAGCCCTATGGTTAAAATGGCCATCAGAGCTTTCTTGCGCAAGAGAGCATCTACACTGGCATGGATGCTCTTGCGCAAAAGCACATGCCAGTGTAGACGCTCTCTTCTGGAAGAGTGAGAACGCGCCAGTGTAGACGTAGCCTTACAGTCTAATTCCACCATATAAGACAGCTGCTTCACTTAACAGTCTGACACCCCCTCAAACTATGGGACACCCTTAGTCTGGCTCTTAGTCTCACATTGAAAGGGCCACTTTGGTCTATTTCCCTCATAATAAAACTGGTCCCCCAATAACAGACCCCTCCAAATCCCACACATCCAAGGGTGTATTATAGAGGTGACCCCTTTCAAGGCTGAGACCCTCCACCCCCTACCTCTGGATTTATCCCCAGTCACCAGAAAGTGGGAGGGATATGGAATAGGATTACAGCCTGCCCTAATTAAAGAGGGGGACACTTCCTGTCACCCAGAGTGATTGGGGACGGGGAAGAGACCTCCTGTCCCCTCCTCCACTTCAGGCTATGCAGCAGTGACCAAGGCAAGTAGAGTATCACAGCATGGTCCCCCTCCCTGCAGAGGACACGCTCCCAGACCAGGCGGCAAGAGGCAGCTCAAGTACCACAGAATGGGAGCTTCTGTAAGCCCTCCCTGTTCCCCCCCCAAAAAAACTTGTCTGATCCACTCCTATTTTATAACAATGGCCATAGTGGGTCAGACCAAAGGTTCATTTAGCCCAGTATCCTGTCTTCCGACAGTGGCCAATGCCAGGTGCTCCAGGGGGAACGAACAGAACAGGGAATCATCAAATAATCCATCCTGTTGCCCATTTCCAACCTCTGACAAATGGAGGATAGGGTTACCATTCATATCCATCCTGGCTAATAGCCATTGATGGACCTGTCTTCCATTTCATACTACTGCTATCATTGTGGTGTCTGGGGGTACATCTAGACTGCATGCTTCTTTCAAAAGAAACTTTTTAGGCTTCTTTCAAAAGAGAGTGTCCAGACTACAAAAAGCGGATTGAAAAAGCGATCCACTTTTTCAAAAGAGAGCATCCAGACTGCCTGGATGCTCTCTCGCAAAAAGGGTACCCAGAACCACTTCTGGCAGGGCATAGGGGCAGCATTTACTTCCGGGTGCTGCTACATGAGGCTTGCAGAGACTTGTGCTTAAAGGGACCCCTCCCAGACAGCTGTTTCTCTGCTTCTGCTGCTGGTTTGCCTACCTCTCAGAGGGACACCAAAGCTTCTGCAGTGCGTGCTCTGGTTACCCAGCTTTCTTGGACGCCACAGCAGTTTGGTTTTGTGTTGGTTTTTCTGGTTGGGGTGGAGGGGGGTTTTTGTTGTTTTTTTTTTTGCCACGGAGCTGGAGCTACTCCTGGGCAGATAATGGTCCCACACTGCCATGCTGTAAATTCTGCTGCACCTCCATGACACTGTCATGATGCTCCTGCCGCATCTGGACTCAGACCTCAGCCTTGAGACCCTCGCCCCTTGCCACTGAACTTCCTAGTGGAGAGGCGATTTTGGAGGCTGAACACCAGTTCTGACTTATGGGACCAGTTTGTCCTGGAGTGGTGAGATGACCAGCAGTGGCTCTGAAACTTCCGCAGGCAGAAGGCCATATTCCTGGAGCTATGTGCCTGGTTCACCCCTGCCCTCCAATGACAAGACACCCACTTGCAGCCCCCCCCCCCATGCCCCTGGAGAAGCGGGTTGCTATTGCCCTGTGGAAGCTCGCCACCCCTGACAGCTACTGCTCAGTGGGACACCAGTTTGGCATGGGGAGGTCCACTATTGGGGCCATCTTGATAGAGATAAGGCACTCTCGGGGAACAGTCCCTGGGGGAGGGGGGGTTGGAAAAGGGGGAATGTCAGGAAAGGGCAGGGGGAGTGCAGGGTGGAGTGGGAGTGAGGGGTGTCTCCTAGCCTCACCCAGCCCTGCTGCTGGGGGGGGGGGCAGCCTGAGGGGGTGTGTGGCTCCTGGGGTCTTTGTTGGGGAGGGGAAGGTGGCAGGCACCTCCCAAGGGCTCAGACACCCCCTCTAATTCCGTTTTGTGTGTTTCTATGTCTCCTTCTGCAGGTGGTGAGGGCCATGAACTCAGAGCTGATGCACAGGATCGTCCGCCTGGGAGACCTGGACACCATCGTGGCTGGCTTTGTTGCCTTTGGATTGCCGAGCTGTGGAGGAGCCATCGATGGGACACACATCCCAGTCTGCACACCGCCCCATCGAGCAGCCCAGTATATAAACAGGAAGGGCTATTTCTCTATGGTGCTTCCGGCCCTGGTTGACCACAGGGGACAGTTTATAGACATTCGCATTGCGTGGTCGGGCTGGGCACATGATGCCCGCAGCTTTTGGAACGCCTACCTGTACCATAGGCTGCAGGCTGGAACATTCTTCCCGCAGCAGAACTTGTGGTTGGGAATGTGCAGATGCTGCTTTGCATTGTGGGCAACGCGGCCTACCCCGATGCCATGGCTCATGAAGCCCTGCCCTGGCCATCTGGACCCAAGCAAGGAACAATTTAACGTGCACCTGAACTGGGCTCGGCTGCAGGTGGAATGCGCCTTCGGGCACCTAAAGGGGAGGTTCAGGTGCCTGCTCACTCGCCTCGACATGGGGGAACGCAACATCCCCAAGGTGGCGGCTGTGTGTTGTGTTCCCCAACCTTGCAGAGAGCAAAGGGGAAGCCTTCTTCCCAGGGTGGGTGACAGCAGCTAGTGGCAAAGGGAGGCAGTTTGAGCAGCCCCGGACAGCTGCCATCCACCAGGCCCACCAGGCCAGGGTGCGCATCCGGGAGGCCCTGAGGGAGAGATTCTCTGAAGGAGCCCAGTGACTCTCCCCAGAGCCTCCCCAATGGGGGCTTGACCCTGGCCCCCCCCCATACCTTTCCCACCACAACCCATCTCTGCCCCCACTTACCAGACATTTAATACAGATGCCAGGTTATGTTTGAAAAATAAACTTTGCATTCAATTTAAATAAATGTGATTAACTGGGGTGGGGGTGGGTAGGGAGATCAGAACCTGGAGGGGGGGAGGGCTGGGAGAAGGGAGGCTCTGGGCTGAGGGTGTCACCTGAACCACAAGCTCCTGCCGCCTTGGGTCCAGGGACCTTGCGGACTCGGGGTTGGGTGGGGCCTGGGACAATAGTGGGGGGGAGGGAGGGGGGACAGGAGCCAGTTGAGCAGGAGGAGCAGCAGCAACGGGGACAAGATCTAGGAAGGCCATGACCTCCCGGATTGTGGCACATATTACAGTGCGCTGCTGGACAAGCTTGTCCAGCAAGCGGTCATGCCACACAGCCTCTGCCCACGTCCTCTCAGCTAGGGTGTACTGCAGTCTTTGGAAGACCCCAATGTGCTGGCACATGAGGTCTTGATAGACATGCCAGTGCCTGCGCCTTCCATGGACCTGGCTGGGTGATGGGGTTGGTGTAGCTGGATCCTGAGCGACAGATGGTCCAGCTGTGGAGGACAAGAGGGAGAAGTTGTCAGTCATGTGTACACACGCTGTCCCTGAGGGCATGCCCTCCTTGTGAGCAGGGAGTAACTGTCCTTAGGACAGGGGACACTGATTTTCTGACAGCAAGCCCATGTGTGGCCTGGCCAACAGCTCCAGCCTCACAGGGGCCTCAGTGTCCAGGGCACCATCCTGCCCGCCCTGGCCAAGCAGGACCCCAGGGAAATGTCTAGCCACAGTGGGTTCCCGGGTGTTGGAGAGGGGCCTGGAGCAGCCTGGCCTTCCCAGCTCCTCTTCCCCATATGCCTGCACATGGCAACACTGTTTGTGGAAGCAGTTCTTGCCTCGTACGTGCACACATGGCCGAGCACTATGTGTGACACTCATCGGTTTGTGTGGGGTCGTACATGCGCCCTTCTGCCCAGCCTGCTTCCCACAGTGCCTGGTGGAGGGAGGACGGCCCTCCGTGCTGTCGGACATGTGTGAAGCCCACCCCAGGCTGTGAGCAGCAGCCTAGGTGTGCCCCAGGACTGCATGTGCTTGCATGTGCACGGACAGCTGCACAGTCCAAGCCAAGTATGACGATCGCACCCCATCTCCTGTGCTCCCACCTCCCCCACCCTGTGCGTGTGGCAACCTCACAGCACTCACCTGATGTTCCCTCCCCAGGGTCTGAAGATGCCTGGGAGGCCTCCTGGGTCTGGGAAACTGGCTCCATGGTGAGGGTCACACCACTGACCCTCCCCGTGTCCTCCGCCTGTAGCTCCAGGCACTGCTGGAGGGGTGTCTCCATCCCCAACTTGATGAGCACCCGTGGAGATAGGAGCTCCCCACCCCACCCCTCAGGAACCTGTCCAGTTCCTCATAGTAGGGGCAATAGTGAAGAGCTTCCCTGGAGTAGGAGTTCTGCTCACAGACCCTGGCATAACCCCACTGCAATTCTTTCACCTTGCTCCTCACTTGATCCAAGGTGCAGGGGTGGTGGCCTCTCTTAGCCAGACCATCGGCAATATGGCCATAAATGTCCACATTCCTGCAGCATGACTGGAGAGCCTCCAGGGACTCCTCCTATGACCACAGTTCTAAAAGTGTCAGGACCTCAGCCCCTGACCAGACTGGAGCCTGGTGTTTTGTGCCTCTGGGTAGCTCCTGGGATGCCTCCCTGGAATGGCCATGGGGGGGGGGGGGGGGAGGCGGTCCTCAGGGGCTTTTTGGTTGTGCCATGGCTCCTTGTCTGTGTGGCAGGGAGAGCCATGCGGTCAGGGTCCTGTTGTGAGGCTGGCTTCCTGTCACAATGCTTGTCCCGGGTGCCTGTAGCTTTAAGACATGGGCTAGAGACAGGAACTATAGAGCTGTGATTAGTGTAGACGGAGTGGCCACCAGGGTTTTTCCTGGAGGCCTTTTTTTTTAAACCCTGAAAAAACTGCCTTCCCTGCATCCACCTACACCTTTTTTTGAAATGGCCTTTTTTGAAAGAACTTTCTTCCTCGTAAAAGCAGGTTTACCGCTGTTGAAAAAAACCACTGCATTCTTTCAATTTAATTTCCAAAGAACGTGATGGCAGTCTAGATGCAGGTGAAGGTGCAGGCCACTTTTTTCAGAAAAACTCTGTAGTCTAGACATAGCCTGGGAGCCCAGCTACCTGCAGTATATGCAGCACCTGGCATGTAAAGGAAACTTGAAAGAAGGCATCACTACCCCTCTGAGGTGGTTAGAACAAGCAGCACAATGATGGCAGAGGGGCCTGTGGGCTGAGAACTCAAGAGATGGGAGGGGGGGTCAATTCCCAAGTCTGAAATAGACTTTTTGGGCAAGTCCTTGAACCTCTATAAGCCTCATGTTCCTTCTCTGTAAAACAGAGATGAGCCTACATCTGCCTATTCTGTGCAGCTTGCAAAAGGTGTCAGGCAGGACTGTCTCTCGCTGTGTCTGTGCAGCGCCTGGCACAACGGGGCCCTGAACTTGGGTAGGGCAGCTGTCCAACTCTGCATTCCTAGCACAGCTAAATAACTACAGAGAGTCACTCCTGGAATAGTCCAGTTTATTTCTCGCTGAAAGCTTGGACAGATCATAGCTGGGAGCTGGGCCACTGCAGAGCTATCCCTGCAGGGGTCAGGCCTAGAACCAGTCCCTCAGGTGAGGCCAAAGTCTCAAGCTCCCCCAGGAATGACCCCCCACACACACCAAGCCCTAGCACACTCCATCCAGTCCTGCTCTGGGCCTTCAAGCGGGGCTGGTCTCCTCCTTCAAATAGTTCTTGTAAATCTTGCGGATCCTGGCGATGTCCTTTTCGGGTGGCTGCTGCCATTCATACCAGGAGTACCAGGGTGCCTGGTTCTGCAGGCTGGGAGCGGGGGGTGTCTTGGCCACAGCCTGGTGCTGGTTGCTGTAGTCCTCGCCCTTCAGTGTCACCCAGGGGATGCGGAAGCTCAGGAGCCCTGCGGGGGGAGAAAAGGCTGTTAGCAAGACAGGACAATCCCTATCTACAACCCTCCACCACAAATATACAGCTGGGCTCCCCTCCAGCTTTGCTGGTGCCCCCTCAATCCTAACCCACAGCCCCTCCTAGCCCAGCCCTGGGCTCTCCCCAGCTCTGCCGATGCCCCTCAATCCCAAACCACAACCCCTCATAGTCCCCCCAGCTCTGCCAGCGCCCCTCACTCCTGACCAGCAATCCCCTGCTATTCCAATTCTGTGTCAGCCAGCTCCCTACTCACCATGGTCACGAGCTTTGTCAATCGCCTGGGTCAAGCGTTTATACTGCTTCATGCAGACACCTGCAGAGGAAAAAGAGTGGGTAGAGGGGCGCGTCTCAGAGGAAGAGACTGTGGTGTTTGGGGAGCCGATGGAGCCAGAAGCTCTTCTGCTAGGTGGCAGCTGTCTCACTTTGAGGCTGGGCTGGGTGGGGCGTCCCCACCTCCCTGGGGGCCAGGCTGAAAGGGGCAAGGCTGCCCCACAGGGGATGGGAAATATCTCTTCTTATTCACTTTCATCCTTCTCTCCCCCTGTTCCCAGCCATCCCCCTCCCTTTCACCCCATGGACTACCCTTTGCCTCTTGGGCTCGTCTACCCACCTCTGTACTCCCACCACCCCAGAACTAGTCAGATAGCTCCCCGCCATCCCTTGCTCTAGCCAGAGGAGCAGGTCCCTGGGGCGGACTCCAAACCCCCAGGGGAGGGACAGCAACGTACCTGTGTGCGTGGGGTGGAAGGTGATGCCCGTGTGGGAGCAGATGAACTGTCCCAGGAGCTTCACGTTCTGCGGGTGGAGAGAGCGGAAGACGGAGCTGTGAGCAGCAGGTGCCAGGGCCGGGTGGGAAAGTAGCTGGCTAGGGAGGACACCAAGCCACTGGGGGACACCAGGTTCCCCAAAAAGTTGGGGGAAGGTACCACATGGGCAGGACACGGGGAGATCACAGAGCCGCAAGGGAGGGGTGACAGGGATCATACAGGCAGAGTAGGGGCATGGGGAAGGAACCACACAAGCAGGGCAAGCCTTATGAAGGGTGTTACAGGAGGGGGGGGTACTGAGTTGTGGAGCTAGTCAAGGGAGCCCAGACCACATGCATTGTCTCTCTAGGTCAAGGGGTGGAGGTCACAGGCCCGGCCGGGGACTGGGAAGGGGGCGGAAGGCCCTGAACGGGGCTTGGCTCCTTACCCTGTAGTCCAAGTGAAGTTTCTGGTCTCGGCAAATGGGACAGGGATTCCCCGCAATCTTCTTTCCTCTCTGGCCAAACAAAGGAGACAGTCAGAGCTGTGCCACCTCCCTGCCCACTGCAGCCACAAAGCAGCGCCCACGGTGGGCCAGACCCCTGGACACATCTCGCCCAGTATCCTGTCAGTGGAAGCAGGCAGCAACAGGAGAAGGTGCAAGCGACCCCTGGGGGTCAGATCTGGAACAGAACCGTGTGGCATAGTGGGGGGCTGTCTCCCCTGTAACTCCGTGCCCCCCTGTGCTGTGATGTGAGATTCTCACTGACTCATCCAAATGCATATTAACCCAGACACCTAGGCTCAGCCTCCGGGAGAGAGACAAAGGCAGGGAGGCAGAGACCAACACCAAGTTTCGGGTGAAGGGGCAGTGGCAGGCTGGGACTGGAACCACGAGGGAGACAGATTGAGGGTGATGGACCCCCTAACCCAAGGGGTCTGAAACACCCTGGCCCCGAATCCTGTAAACACACCACATCTATGCTGTGCTGTATCCTGGAGGAGCAATAAAACCTCGCTATTCTACTGCTGGCGGAATCTCTTCTTGCTGCTACGGGGGTGCAGGATTGGGGGAACCCTGACTGTGCCGTCACAGAACTGTCTCCACACAACAGCCTTCCTGATCTTCCTCATGCCCTGAAGCATCTCTCCTCTGCCATTATACTAATCCCTAGCTCCTCCCCAGGGCTCTACATCAGGAGATCACAAAACACTTTGCCAAGGAGGACACTGTTTTTAGCCCGATATTATGCATGGGACAGCTGACGGAGAAAAGGGCAGAGACCTGTCCTAGGTCACTCAGCGGAGGAGGGCACAGCAGCCCCTCTAGTGGCCAGGTATCCTCGGCGCCGAGCACTAAAGTCCAATCCAGCCTCCCCTGCTGTGTTCCCTTTGCGACGCCTGCTAGGGATGATTCAGACGCCCATGGACTAGCTGCCCATGGATCTAAGTTCTCTGAGTCCCACCGGATGTTTTGCTTTCCTGTCTGGCGTCACCTACCAATTTACCTTCCTGTGCCGCTCGCGAAATCATCCCTTTAGCCCTGCCATGGATCTCACCAAGGCTAGCCACACTAGGGGGCTTTGCCCTCCTGTCCAACTTCTAGACACTCCCCCAGCCACTAGAGACTCTACTCCCATGCCAGAACCCAGGAGTCCTGGCCCCCACCCACTCTAACCACTAGACTTTAGTCCCCTCCCAGAGCAGGGGATAGCAGTCCTGGCTCCTGTCCCCTCTTCCCCTGACTTCAAAATACTACACCAAGAACATCTTTCTCTGTGGTCAGCTCTCCGACCAGCCTACAGCTCATGCCAGACTCAGAGTGGAGTCTGGGAGTTCACTGGCTCCTTCGTCTGTCTCCCAGAGCTTGGGCAGCTGAATCTCAAGGACAGGTGCACCAGTCATTGGCCCCAAGCCAGCAGCATAGGCCATGGGCTTGCACTCACTATGCAGGTCTTGCGGGTCTTCTGCGGAGGGATGGCTCCCTTGTGGTTGCGCCGATAGCCGAACCAGACGGGCTTGTCGCCGTATCTCTCGATGTACTCTGGGGGGGGAAGAGTTAGACATTCCCAAGAGGGGGAGGAGTCTCACCAAGGATCTTATAGAACTAAGGAGATGCAGCCTCTATCCCATTAGACCGCCCTGTACATGTGGGGAAACAGAGGAAGGAGGATGGCCAATGATCATACTGCGAGTCTGGTCAACAGATGGAAACAGAACCCAGGAGTCCTGACCAAATTCTAACATACTAGATGCCCCTCTCCTTCCAGGGCAGGGGATAGAATCCGAGATCTGCCTCCCACCCCACTCTAGCCCCTAGACCCGTGGTGTCCAACACACTAGTCACTAGCCACATGTAGGGCTATTTGGCCAGTTGAGTGTGGCTAGTTTACTATAGCAGTAGCCACTGCTTCAGAATTGATTGGACACCATGGCCCTAGAGCAGTGTTTCTCAACCAGTGGTACGAGTACCCTTAGGGGTACTCAAGGGAAGTCTGGGGGGGGGGGGTATGTCAACAACTGAAATTTGGAGAAAACTAAATTTTTCTTTTAAGTTTTACAGTACTTTATTATTTTTGTACTTTTTACACCCAAAAATTTCATCACCCGCCCAGCTACAATTAAGCTGTTTAAACAAATGTGTTGCAATGGTAGAAAAAAAATTGTACGTCTGAAAACTGTAGGTACTGGGGGTACTTTTTTTTTTTTTTTTTTTTAAAGGGGTACTTCATGAAAAAAGGTTGAGAAACATTGCCCTAGAGCACTTCCAAAACCCCGCACAAGGATGCCCTCCCTGCGGCCAGCCTGTGAAGCAGCAGGTTCCAAAGCCCAGCATCAACCCCTTCACAGTTCTTTGCTAGATACCTTCTGTCTCCAGATACTCCCAGGGTTTCTCCTTAAAGCGTGATTCGGTGTGAAAGGCAACTGGCTCTGTCGGCGTGGCCGGGTCTGCCTCTGTGCTGAACACCCGGAGCAGCGGGTGCTGGAGCCGCAGGAGAGAGGCAGCAGGAGCAGTCTAAGAAAGGCCAAGACAAGAAAGAAGAGGGAAAAAAAAATCAGGTAATCCCAGTGAGTGGCTGTCCCCACTGTTTCTAAAATATTAGATAAGGATCAATGAAATGCAGCCACCTCTGGAGCTGGGGCAGCTAGGGAACAGCTGCATGGAAGAAATCACTCACCCATCACAGAAATTCAGTCATCTCTGGGGTGGGGCAACTAGGGAACAGCTGCATGAAAGAAATCACTCACCCATCATTGAAATGCAGCCACCTCTGTAGTGGGGCAGCTGGGGAACAGCCAGACAGCAACACTACACAGTGGACGGTACAATCACTCACTCATCACAGAAATGCACCCACCTCTGGGGTAAGCCAGCAGAGCAGCAGCTGCCCAGAGACACCCCATAAAGAACACTTCACCAATGCGGAGATGCAGTTACTGCAAATTGTACTGCTTGAACTTTGTGGACACAGTGCCCTGCCCCAGTGCTCTTGGTTGAACTCTTTTCTCTGTTGTGCAGTGTGGTTCATCGCTGCACTTCACCCAGAGAAGGCTGCATTTCAATGGAGCCCAACGCCACTCTCTGATGAAACAGCAGAGCGAGCGAGTGTGAAAGATTTTATCCTTGAGGGAAAAAGGGGTTGGAGAGTCCTAACATGCTCTTTTTAGGAAGTGGCTTTAACAGTATTTTTTGCATTTAATTTCCCAGTTTCTTCTGAGAAGAAAAAAAAAAGCCAGAGTTACAACAAGTGGATGTGCTGTCTGCAGCTGTCCAGTCCAGAACTTCAAGACACCGCAGGAAGGTGCAGCGGGCTAGTGCCTCAGAGCTAAAAAGTCTGCAGGCTCCCAAAGCAGAGAGCTGAGTTCCCACCGGACAGTGATACTACACAAGAAAATACCACCATGCCAGGGGAATGTAATATTTGGAGCCCCACAAATCTGTGGATATCTGCGGGTATCCAAATCCGCAGGTATCTCGGACTCATTTTTGTGGATACACATGGGGATACAGGGTTCTAGTCATATCCCACTGCCATCTCGATTTAGCTAGGCAGATTAGCTCAGCATGGGTCAACCACGTTGTGTTATGCTGAAGTAGCAGCGGGATTCGCGGGCCTCCTGCACTGCAGGGCGATGTCATGGCAGAGTGACTCGTGTCATATCACCCATGCGGCCTGACTGGCCTTCGTGGAGTCGCAGCAGGACAAGGACACGTCATTTCGTGTTCCCCAATGGCACACAGCACCAGAGGAGCCCAGCAGCCATGTCACACTGCCACCCCACGGCGAGATGACACCATGACACAGCACAGCAGCCAGACTGTCATGCTACCACCCCTGTAGTGTGATCATTTCACAGCACGGTAGTCATGATGTCACATTGCCGCCCCATAATGTGACCTCACAGCACAGTAACCAAGATGTCACATTGCTGCCCTGTAAGGTGACCTCACAATATGGTAGCCATGATGTCACATTGCCACTTTAGGGGCATGATGATCTCACAGCATGGCAGCCATGATACCAGCTGGACCCTTGTGGCGAGATGACGTCAAGGCAGGTGATGTTGGTGACTGGCAACGCTGACGTCACACCGAATCCCATTAGCGCCATGAGTTGACCTCATAGAAGGCATTTCCTGTACACGATGACGTCACCACGTGTCAGGCAGTGACATCACAGCAAGTGGCCCCTGCCGGCCCCCGTAGTCCCGCTCCTTACCTGAGCCCAGAAGAGCCTCCTGAGCGGAGCCAGCCCTGGCAAGTTGCCCGCGGCCGTTCGCAGCAGCACGAGGCCCCTGGACACCGCCATCTTGTGGTACGGTTACGTCTGCGCATGCGCGTTGACTCTCGACAAACGAGCGTGGCCTTGGCGGCCGCCATCTTTTCACACGTCACCACCGCTGTCAACAGTCACGCCTTCGCCTTTTTGGGTTTTTTTTTTCGCCGAAGCCGTCTGGTTAACTCGCTCCCTCAGGGGTGCGTCGGACAGAAAACGAAGCCGGAAGAATTAATAGTTGTAGGTTGAAAAGGGCGGGGTGGTAGAGGTGATCCGTGCGCACGCGCTCACCGTTCCGGTGGCGCGCATGCGCACAGCTCGCCGCGGAATAAAAACTGCGCAGCAAGCCCAAGACAATGCGGGGCGTTGGCCGCGCAAGCGCACCACCTTCCAGACGACGGCTCGGAAAAAAAAAAATCCGACAGGGCCAGCCTATGCGCATGCGCCTTCCAGAGAGTCGCGAGACAACGCCGCAAAGGCGGTGCCTGCCCGTGACGTCCTGGGGCGTGCTCCCCCCGCCACCGCCCTTTCCCCGCTGCGCATGCGCGCTGGGCCCTTTGCCTAACTGCGTCACAAACGTCTCCAATTTTATAATTGATTTTCGAAGCCGGGTGCTACCTGGCCATCGGGAGGGGAGCGCGGCAGCGTGTGCGGCTCGCGGTTTAAAGTCGGTTCTCGAGGCCCCGGCCGTTGGCGAGGAGGGGGTGGGGCGGTGCAAGGACGGAAGCTTTGTTCTCGCGCCGCAGCGCGAGGGAGAGTGGGAGGGGCGGGGCCGCGTATAAAAGGCGCCGCCCGCGCGGCGTTCGGCCATTCTGGGGTCTGGTTAGAGGTGAGTACAGAGCTCCTTAGAGCGCCAGGCTGGGAGGTGGGGGAGGGGAGTTTGGGGAGGGGTGGCGTTGGGGACTCGTTAGCCCACCAGAATGACCTTGGACGTTAATAATTCCTGCTGCTAATTAACCCCCGAGGTGCGAGGCAGGGACCTGCGGCTTTTAATTGACTTTGGGCGCCATTTCAGTAATGAGACTTTACCCCCGTCCCCCAGGCGTTTTCCTCTGAAAAGCCTCATTATTCTTCCTAGACACCCCAATTGCCCCTCTAGACGCCCCATGACTCCAGATTTACAAAATCTGCAGCAGTTTCTCTCTTCTCACCCCCCCCCCCTTTAATTTTTTTTCTTTGAGAAACCTTTGTGCTTAGTTTTGGGGACAAATGTTGTGTTCTTCTGGTTAAAAGTCCTGGGCTGAGGGTGGGATTTGTGCCTTTTGGGTCTAAAATGCTCATTGTGGTTTTTTTTTCCTTTATCTCTCTTGTTCCAGGTTGGTTTGGTCTTGAGACTGGAGTCGAATTTGCTACGAGAAAAGGGAAAAAAGCCCCCCACTTGGTCCTTGGAAGACACACACAAGCAGCCACCATATTTTCGACCGTCCTTGGGAAGCCGTTCAAAGTCTCTCTGACCTGAAGGAAACTGCCACTTAAACATATCAAAAAGACCAAACAAAATAATTAGCAACAACCTGCCCTGATCCTTTTTTTTAATCGAGCAACTTTTTGCATCTCTTTATCTTGACAAACCACCAAAAAATCCCCAAAAAGTTGCTGTATTTTTTAAAGCCATGACCAAAAACAAATCAATTATTTTTTTTCTTTAAAATACACCACTTTAATTCAAAAATTAACAAACCTTGAAGCGCTGTCGACGAGAAAAATAATTGGATAGTAAGTGTCGAATTTTCAACCAACTGACCAAAAAAATTCCTCCTGTATCAAAAAGAATTAACGCCAGGAAGAAACCAAAAATACGTGTATATAATTGGGAGGAAAGTAGGCTTTGTTTCAGATGGTTAACCCTTAAGTCAGGTGTTTTGCAAATATGAATGCATATTTATAAGGAGTATGATGGTGTCTTAGACAAATCCATCGTCTCTACGAATATGAAGGGTTAATGAGCTCCCATGCAAATGATGGTGTTAACTGAATCATAAAGTATCACTTCTTTGTGTGGGAGACAAGGACAATGAGCAATCTGTACATAAAGATTGCAGGGTAAGGCTATAAATGGTGAGGAATGCAAGAGGAATATATTAGCCACTGAGGGGTTTAAAGAAATTAACCTTACAATATGTAAAATCATTTAATATTTTAAATTCAGTGCAGTTAGGCTTTTTTATATGATTTTTATTTTTTTAGAACCTGGAGTGCCACGTTAATGTATTTGCATAAATATGTAATAGCTGGGAAAAAGGGCAATCTTAAGAATTGGGTGGCAATCTAAAAATAAAGATTGCGAAAGATGTTTTTAAGAAACTTAAATTTGCTAAACTTCACTTATCTTTTTAAAAAAAGATGGGCATGAAATTTGAGCATTTAGACTCCAATTGTGAAATCTAATGTGCTTTTGAAAATGTGATTCTCGCTTTCTATTTTCCCCTCCCTACTCAAGATGGCGAAGCTGTTTTGTCTCCTTGTCTTTTGTTCGTTGGCAAGCAGCGCTGCTTTTTTTTTTTTTTTTTTTTTTTTTTTTTTGGCAGGTTGGTCCCATTTTGCCTCCCTTTTTTGCCCCTCCCATAATTTGGGGGGGGGGACAGATTGCCCCCTCCCCTCATAAATTGATAGGTGAGATTCCATAGTGAATCTTAAACTAACAAGAATTGGCTTTCCCTCCCATTGTATTTTTAGTAGCTATAGCTTTGTAGGATTGAGGGAGTATACAAAGAGGGGGTGGGGGGGGTGGGTGGGTGCGTGTGTGTGTGTGTATATATATGTATGGATGGTGGGGGCTGTATTGTTATGAATTCCCTCTTAATAGATATTGAAGCCTTTTTGTTTTGTGTTTGTTTTTTTTTCCTCTCCCTTGTGCTTCTAAAATGGCGACTGCCTCATTTTGTCTCTTCCTGTACAAAGAGAGAACCCATGGGCAGGGAGGTGATGTAACCAGCTCTGAGCAAACTCCTCCCACCGAATGGCTTGCGTTTGAAGGCATGGAATTGAGGGAAAGAGAGATGGTGCGGGGGAAGGCACCCTGCCCCCCTCCCCCTTTCTAAACTGGTTTAACTAAACTCCGCTCCTGGCTCTTTCATCTACAGGAATCCTCTGGGTACAAGTTAATATATGAGTACAAAGTATGATCCTAAGTCCACCAGGTTTCTTTCTTTCTTATAGGTTTCAACATAACCCATGAATTTGGACCTCCGTTCTCTTGTCTGTCTTATCTCAGCTGTATTTGTAACTTAAATTGGTTTTTATCCATCTTCCGTGCTAGTTTAAAGCAGACAGTCTGCTTTGTCTCCCTCCTACGTTGGGTCTTTTTTCAGACTTTCTGAAGGCAATCGGGGGAGCATTCTTGATCAGTTAATGTAATCTGATTTGTCATAACAGATGTGAAATGCTAACACTGGACTCCAAAGGTGCTGTACATACCCCACAAATTTATTGTCAAGGATTCTGGGGATGGGATGGGTGCGTGCATTTTCTCCAGCCACCCCCCCCCCCCCCCAAGGTCTTGTTGGGCAGGAGACAGGTAAAAAGCTTGTATTCAATTAATTTGCCACATTCCACAGTGCTATAGTTCCTGTATAATGTACTAGGAAAAGACGTGATCATTAGGAAAAAAAGGGAAGCCCTCATCAAAGGGAGGGGAACAGCCACAATTCACGGGTAAGCAAACCTTTCTGGTATTAATTACATTTCACAACCTTCATTTCTGTTCCAGACCACTTTGCTTATTTCTTTTTGATTCTTCTTCCATTGTCAACTCCGTGCAGTGACATCAACTGATGCATGCAGAGGCTGTAAGGATATTTTGAGTCTTGATTTTAAGAGCTTGCCAGTCTAAGACCACTACAAATTTAACTTTTTTGAGACTATGAGAGCTGGTTTCTTTTACCTAAACCAACCCATTGGATCTGCATGAACTTCAGATAGATGTTTTTTTTTTATAAACCAAGGAGAGGCTGCTTTCGTGTCGTCTTTTTAAACTGCTGGATAACTTTTTTCTGGACTGTTTCTAATATGAAATAGGACGTCACAAAGCAGATTTTTTTTCAAGACCAGCAGGTTACATGCCTGCTGAAGTGTCCAGTGGTAGCATTTCATGTAATGTAAAGAAATTCAACCTTTTAGTCTCATATGGGAACTGAACAATATATGGTTTGTAATGGCTTGATCCTGAAGCATTAAGCTACTGTCAATCCTGTTAAATTTATTAAACGTTCTGGGTGCCAAGTTTGTCTCTGGATTGGGCCTTAGCAACTGTTTACAATTAAATTTTAGTTCAGGTAGGATGAGGTAAGTTGTATACAAGGCAGTAAACTTACCAAAAGCCTTGTAAAGATCATGTTTGTGTGGACGGGTAGGTCCTCTTAAGACTGGCACATGGGCCATTCATCCAATGCCTGTTGCAGATGTGTGTGCTTGTAAATTTCCAAGTGCACAGAAGAGGAATGGAGGTGAAATATGCTAAATAAAGAAAATAAGATCCAGCCAGAGAGGTTGATGAAAGCAGCAATGGCTCTTGCAGCCTGTTAATAGAAATAGACTTTCTATTTGAGACGACAGTGCTACGAGAGGAAAGTTCTGGTTTCCCATTTTAATGTCATGCAGACAATTAAATAAATCCCACATTTAAGATCTGTCAGGGAAAATGCTGAGACAGGTCTATGTCTCAGTCTTAAAAGTGCATTTTGAGACTTGATTTGAAGATGGGGGGTTAAACTCGCCTAGAGTGAGGCTAAATGTAGAATGAATACACAATCATTTCCCTTGGCCGGCTTGCTTTTAATTCCAAGTGGGGCTGTCGGGTAGTGGGTCTGCTGGTAACTTTCTCTTGTTGGAAGCCTCAACAATTGCAGAACTAACCTAGTTCCTTCTGTTCAGCCAGTGATCCTTTAGCCAGATCCCTATAGATCGATCTTTAAAGATTGCTTTTCAAATGTTAATACCACACTTTTTAAAATCCCAATACATGAAGTTTCTGAATCGTAATCGCTCTTAACCCATGTTAAGAGCATCTGATGTTTAAGAAGGGAGTACACATCTATCAATTCTGTTAATGGGCTTTTTGTTCTGAGTCTACTCCTGCTGTCTTTCTCTTTTCCCCCACCTTCCTGAAGCTGTAATCTCATGGTCTCTCAAGTGGGTGAACACATGAGATGCAGGATGAGGCTGGGAGAAGTAAGACCCGGAGAAGCTAAAGGGACGAAAATACTGAATGAGCCCTGGTTTCCTTCAGTAAAGAATGACTGAAGAGAAACTTGTGACCATAAGCTGTACCTCGTGCATTCTGCTGTAGACTGCTTGAGACAGTCACCAGCAGGTTCTCGTCCTAAATGAAGCCTCAGTTACGTCCAGAGAGTTCTGTGCAACATATTGTAAAGATAATTTTTTATTTCAGATCTCTTGGTGACACTCAGTTCAGTGTCTAGAGTCCAGAGAATTCAGTTGAGAAAATAGGTCTCTGAATACATGGGGACCAGTTCTTGTAAGATTTGGCTGAATTTAGTCTTGGTTTAACTTGGCTGTAGTCAGTCCAGTGGCCACTTTGCCCTTCCATTCGAGGGGGGGGAGGGGGGAGTACTTGCATTTTTTTTAGATACAAATTAATCCCAGTTTCCTTGACGTAAGTGGAGGAGAATTCTGTTAGAGCACAAGGTTGGGAGTCTGGACTCATGATTCTGTCTGGATTTGGGAAAGAGTGTAACTAGAGCCAAAAGGTTCCAGGGGGTCATGGGCCCTTTTGATGGGAGAGTGGCAGGGAGGGAGGGCAGCGTCAGGATGGTTTTTAATCATGATTTAGCAAACATATTTGTTTTTCTAGCCTTACAGTAACTGGCAGTCCTCAGTCACCCCCCAGGATTAGGGATTAGAATACCATATCTTAAATCCTTTGTGATATATATTAATAGGATTATAGGATATGAAGATGTCTGTCTGTCTTCATTGGACTAAAATCCTGATTTCTATCTCTAAACTGTAAGTATAAAACAACTCTCCCAGTGGCGTCCAGTCACATGAGATCTAATTTCTCAGTTGTACTGGAACACTACTTGTGGAGGGGTTTAAAACCTAATAGATCACTAGCTATGCTTTGCTTGTGGTATGTCATCTATCCTTTTATCTTTCTCTCCCATCCAGACCCTTATGGCTCTGCCATGTCCGCAGCCCCTATAGAGATCATGCTAGCTTCAGTAAATCCTGTCACCCAAAGCATTTAGAAATCTACCCAGTGTCTGCCAGGTTCCTTTGTCTTTAGAGTTGGAACACACAGCTGGCTTTTTCCTAAATTGGCACAGCCATGTTGTTTTGACACACTTTACGTCAATACTGACTGGCTAGATCTTGGCAGTGGATAAACATCGGGTGCCTGTTGTATGACCCATTGCTTAAAATCAGATCCCTGTGTCCTGGACCAATTGCCCATAGGCACACTCATTAGCACTGGGAGAAATTAACTAGCTCTCTTGCAAAGGGGTGAACCACAACTTCAAATCTAACTGGACTAAAACTTTTCAATCTTTTTCCACCCTAGGCTCCCGTGATACAGAGTTTAAAGTACGAGGCTGAAATGTAACATCTAAAAATGTTTTTACCTGTGTTTAATCACTTCTGCTCATATCCAAAGGATATTGAAATCTGTCACGGGAAAGTGTGGTTACTTTCTCAGAATCTGTTTGGTTTCTATAAATTTCACTTCTGGTTCACTATCCTTCATCTGCCATGGTTTGGGTTACAAATTGGTGTTTTTCCAAGGTTTGCTGAAGGTTTGTTAGATCTTGTAAACTTACTTCATCTGCTTAAAAACAAGCCTTGGTTTCTGTATCCTTTCAAGTGATAGTAATGTCATTTCAGTGATTCATGTTCTAGAAATAACCTTTTTTTGGGCTAATAAGTGTACATAATGCTGCTGTTCCCCTTACCAGCTTGACTTATTCTGATTTTTTTCAGAAGGAAGTAGTAATCTATTGACTCACGTTCATTAACTGTACCTTGTAAATGATGATGCTATTTGTGTCTAGACAGAAACTTTAATGTTTGATTTAGAGTTATGTAAAAGGTGCTTAAAAGTTCACATCACTGGAAGCATTTCTTGTACCACATAGGCCTGATGTCAGACTCCCTTCATTTGGAATTCCAGATGTTCTGAATATCAGTATTAAAATGTGGAGATGGAAGCCGATATTTATCATGTGCTTCATTCTGCTGATATCAGTTTGGTTTCTGCCCTGCTTCAGTGCTAGTTGAGCAAATGTATCGGTCAATGCTTTATTGTTTAACCAGTATCACACTTCAATGGTTGGGAGGCAAGCCACTCAACACTGAATCATTGATTTTGGTTAAATTCAAAGTGCAGCCTTACTCAGAGAAGCAGCGCTGTCAAAGGCATTGTGTGGCTTTGTCTCTGAACTCTAGATGCTGTTTGCTCAACTGGCAAATACAAATGGCTTTCTGCCACGCCAGCAAATTCAGGCTGGGATCCAGTTGTCAGGCTGCGTTCACCTTGCTTTCTTTGGGAATAGATTGTACAAATTAAGTTCTACCTTCGTTTAACCTGATTGCAGTAAACTTACCCAGGTGAGACTGCAGCTCGTGGGTGAGCCTAGAATAGAACATACAGACTCCCTTAAAGCCTTTCTGGTTCTGTGGAGCTAACAGGAATCAAATGTTTTATCACTAAAGTTAGTAAATGTGATTCTAATACACACAGGAACTAGAGAATATGCTTAGTCACATCAGAGTAGAGCCATGCTTGATAGGCTAGATCACCGTTAAATGTTCATCGCCACTGAAAGGCACGGACATCATAACCAAATTTTGTTGTGCTTGAGCTCTGACTTAGCATAGTGTGCATTTACGTAGCTGCAGTGCTTCACCCCAGTGGTGACTGCATTTCAGAAACTGGAGTGGAGTGACTTGGCTTCAGCTTGTTCTGGGTAGTTTGCTGACTGAGAGCAGTTCTGGTCTTTGAGCAAGTTTGTCTTGATTTCCATGGCCCACAGCAGGCCAGATTTTCCAACCAGAAATTCCTTAGTTGCAGGAAGCCTAATCTCCAGCTGAACGCACAGAACATGTGCAAAACAGCACTCAAATACAGAGATTAGTGTTAATTTTAAAAAGACACTCATGCCAGAGTGTGTCTGATACAATACTGTAGGATCTGTTTGGGGAGCTAGAACAAAAATGGTAAATTGGCAACCGTTCTCCATTATGTACATTTCATATGTTTTTTTTTTTTTTTTTTGGCCCATGAAATAAGGGTGGTTGTCCAGACCTTTGTCCCAAGTACTGGTTTCCCTTTATTCACGCTGTGCTTTCAAATGAAATGCCCCTTTTGGGGAGGGATGGACTGAGACATGCTGCTTGTGATGTGAACTTCTAGGGTGCGTGCAACACAGGTTAAATGTTCATGACTTTGCTAGAATTGTATTTCTATAGCTGACTTTGGACTGCAGTTACACCAAGGTTAAAAATAGAAAATTTGAATGCCACTTAAAACTCTTCTTTAAAACATGCTTCTGTGATGAAGCATTTTTCTAAAATAGCATCTTGTCAAGTTGCAGATAATGCCATTTCCTCAATAGCTCTTGAAGCACTTAACCTTCATGTTTTCATTTTCAACACCTCTGAGGTAGAGCAGTGCTTAGCTCTCTGGGCCTCATGTTTCCCCATGTGTAAAAACAGGGCTAAGTGACTTGGCTAAGGTCACACAGGAAATCTAGTGCAGTGAGGAATTGCACGCAAATGGGAACCCTCGGTTTTCATGCTTTAACACTGGACCCATGCCCCCTGTATTAAGACATGCCTGATTGCAGAGCCAGATTTATTGAGCTCTTGACTCTAAATAGAATCAGCCCGGCAGAATATCTATTAATGCAGATGCACAAGCAATATAACAAAAGCGTTGCTTCTGTGATCCTGTGCTGAGTGTGTAAGGAGTCAGTTGGCAAAAACTTTCAGACAAGTATAACCTGACAGACTTGATTTGGGATCATGGACACACCCAAAGCCATTTTGTAGTAGCTTTTCAGAATAGAACACTTGATTTCTTTTACAGCTATGCTGGGTGATGCTCCCAATAGTCCATGTCCAGGGGCTTACAACTTTGATCATGTTGGTTTAAGCCCCTTCAGGTTGATTGGCTCAAGCTATTGACCTAGAAACTGGGAGCATACTAGGCACTTAGCTGGCTGAGAGTGGACTTCAGTCTAAATTAGGCTTTGTGATGTTCTCAGAGGTGAACTGCAAGGGTCTTTCTCGGGGGTGCTTGAAATGGGGTTGTGACCCCTCCAGAGGTCAGTGTTATATGGGGGGGGGGCATGAGCTGTTAGCCTCCACCCCCAAACCTCACTTCACCTCCAGTATTTATTTTGTTAAATATAAAAAAGCTGTTATAAGGCACAGGGGCTGGGGGAAGAGTTGCATTCAGGCTTGAAAGGGGTTGCCAGTTCAGATGTTTGAGAACCACTGGGTGAAGGCTTGAGCTTAGGATGGGGGTTAGTTGTTTTAGGATATATACAAAGCTGTAGATAATGGGGAAATTTGTATGTTGGAGAAAGGGTGCCATCTTCTGGTTTGAGCCATAGGACTCCTGGGTTCTATATTTGTCCCTTGAATTGGATGCCTGAGAGTCAGGACTCTTGGGTTCTATTCCTGGCTTGGCTACAGACTTCTTTTGTGACCTTAAGTAGGTCATATAACCTTCCTCGATAGTTTTGCCTGTAAAATGTGAACATTAATTTGATTCCCTGAAGATACTTAGGGAGAAATGTGCATCTAGTTATTTTAAGAACTCCTCCAGGCTTCCCTGATTGATTTCTTACATCCTGGATGAAGGGATATAAGTGTTATAAGCAGGTTTAGACATTGTGTTAATACCTTCTCTAGCCTTATGGTACGAGTGCATATTGGACATTAATTCAAATGTAAGCTATAGGGGCCAATTCTGAAGTAGGAGCCTTCCATGTGACTTCATATTCCTAACAACTGGCTTCACTACACATGTTAATTGTACTCCCTGCCTAGGTGGAATCCAAGGAAATGTCCTTCTTGGATTTCTCTGTGTGTGAGGGCAGGGATTATCTTGTCAAAACATGAGCTTTTGTTTAAATTCTTAACAAGCCAATTAAATCTTAACACAATTTTGCAGTTTGCCTTTTAAACAGATGCCCAAGTTAAGAGTTTAAACGTCTCATTAATCTTTAATATGTTTCCATGAATGCTATAAATTCCAATAAGAGCAAACCTCTGTCTCTGTAGCTTAGGCAGCCTCAAATGTGGCAAGGTTTAGCAGTGTGCCAGAAAGTGAAATTAACTGGAAATGTATAAGACCTAGTTTGTCTTATTGCCTGACCTGAGAAACGTTGGAAATAGCATTTAAAAAAAAATTTTTTTTTTCTTTAAGTCTTTTTCAGGCAGGGCAGGGGGTTGATAATGGAGGACATTTCTTTTAAATTGTCTAGGAACTGGTGCTCTGGGATTGGCTCAGTAGTTGCAAATTCTTTCCTCCAGTGTCCTTCAGTCCAGTATTGTGGGCTGATCGGAATAGCTGTGTGCTAATACACAGCTGTTGCAGCCTGTCATTACTGCATACAAATCTGGTGTCTGCACAGTCTTATTAATAGAACTTAATCTTTACTGGGAACCTTGGGCAGTGAAAAACCCCCACTGTTCTGTATACCCCGTAGCGCTTGGGGGAGTTCATTGCTACACTGAGGCCACAGGAAAGTCTGTGAGCATAAATGGAATTTTTTGGTTACTCTGGTCAATTCTGTGCATTCCTTCTTATCCTTCTCTAGTCAAGTCTTATTTGTAGGTCTGTCTAGACCTTCAGCTTTCTTGGGCCTGTGTGATCCTGCGTCGTCTACTGTCTCAGCATGGCTTCGGGTGGGTTAGTCTCACACAGGCTAAGTTCTCCAGTGTACATAACTCTTTGTTTGATCTCTTGTGTGGATGGTGACAGGTGTTGGATTGGCAACCCTGGAGACTGAAGTCCTCTCTTCACCAGCAAAGCACATCCGAGCCAGGCAGCAGCACTGCGAGCTTTTTTCCCTGCCGAAGCGTAACCACCGTGCATGTGGAAGAGGCCACCTCTGGGGGGTGAGAGGGGAATTCAGTCTCCATGGCCCAACCTGCATTCTGGCTCTCCGCCGAGGACTGCGGGCACAGATTTTTTTCAGCATGGATGCCTTGCAGCTGGACTGACAATACCCTGTACCCCCCCAAACTGCTCCCCCCCAGGATACAGAACAACCATCCGCTGGTAACAACTTTCCATCGCACCCAACTATCTAGTTTTGTTCCCACTGAACTCTGTTGCCCAGTAAGTGATGGTGGATCTCTGCAGTTAACTTGGAGAGAGACTTCACTGGGGAGGAGGTGACACCAGACCTTGGAAAAGCTGGCTGTGGTTGGATATTATTTCCCCTTCTGGTCGGAGAAAGGACTTTGCTGAAAAGGCAGCAACAAGGGGATTTCTTTCCAGTTGAATCCAGTCTGATCAGCCAACGCAGTTCTGGAACTCAGCCATGCTGCCCGTCTGTGTGTGTTTATAAATTCCCCCTCCTCGCGCCTACCCCCCCCCTCCAACAAAGCAGCATTGGCAGCCTTACTCACTGCCCTGTTTGTTCCAGTGGTGTGTCTGTGTCTCTGCCTCACACTGTGTGTAATTTACCAAGGGGGCATACCGTTGCGTTAGTGTCACTAGCTACCATTGACACTGCAAGTGTTCCTCGGGGTACAGCCTGGGAACTGTTTACGCACTGGCAGCTACACTACACCCTCTCCCCCTCAGCATCAGGGTAACATACAGTGGGCAATGAGTTGCTGAGTGCCAGGCCGCTTCAATGCCCCAGCCCTGGTCCTGTTTGGTCATTACTATTGTAGTTTAACATGTAATGTAGACAGACTTTCCAGACAGGTGAACGGCCCTTACACTGATGCATACCTGCAGCTCTCATACCAAGGGATGAGTGCCAGGTTTCCTAGTGGGGAGGCTGTTGCCCCTGGAGCTCTAAGGAAAGCTGAAGTGCTTAAACTGAGCTGCAACCTAGTCGCCTTAAACTCTGCCCTTCCTGTCTGCACTAGAGCTCAAGAGAGCCTATAATACAAGGTAGTCAGGGTCTGGGCCCTAAGTCAGTAATCTATTGGTCAACAGCTGCTTATGCATGTTACCAGTTGGCACCACCTTTGAGAGGGACGTCAATAGTGTTGCCCTTTTCCACCCTGCCACTGAATTATCTGACACGATTGCCTGAATTTAAGCCAGTGATCAGTGGTCCCTGATCTCTGCAGTCCTCAAATCCCATTTAATAATAGCCTAGAAGCATGTGGCAGAAAGACCACAGTGCCTGGGCTCTGGGAGGGGTGTCTGTTTTGAATGCAGATCACTTAAAATATAATCTTCTGTTTAAAGGGGCATGGCCAAGACACTTCCTGAAGTTAGTCTTGGTAAAAATGACATTTCTAGCTCCCATCCGCTTGGCTTAGAGTCAATTCAGTTAGCTGGTTCTATTTCACTTCCCTTGATCTGTTTTATTTCTCAGTTTTGTGCAGGGCTCGCTCTTCAATGAAACATTTAAACTGTGCAGTTGCCAAAAATCAAATACTGGGTGATAAAACCTTGCCAATGGCCCTTTGACTCCACTCAGTCTTAGCTGAACTTCCCGTTAATTAAACTGAATTTTTTTTGCCCGAGCGAGTCATGCCCTTAAGACACACTGCTTACTGTTCTGGTATCTACAGTAACCTGTTTACATGCCACAGATTCACCTGATCCTTGGCCTTGTTGGGTCTGAAAGACCTAATAGAAATGGTGGTGTGACGCTGTGTAACATTCATGCTCAACATCCTGGCAAACAGGCCGATTTATCCATGCATGACTTTTGCTTTGCATCATCGTGACTGGGAGAGAGTCATAACTTTGTATCAGCCATTTGCCAGTTCCCCTTGAAGAATGCCGCACACTTTCCCAGCATCCACCCTGAAAGGTCTGGTGTAACCTGCGAAGAAGGGAGCTGTCTCTTTTTCAGCCTCTCCTCCCCTTAATAGATTTTTCTCTCCTCTGGCAAAGCGAAGAACCAGTTGAACAATAATACCAAACAGCTTAGATTTCCCCTTCTGTGTTCTGTTGAAGCTAATCAGCTTGTTTCAGAGTCCCTTCTATTGCAGTACGCTATGAAGGATTGCTTTAAGGAACAAATTGGCAGAGAGTTTCTCCTTGCCTTGTTTTTGTGTTGCATCTTTTGTGACTGAATTTTTGCTGTTTAAACATGTACCTGTAACTTGGTGCATTAAATTTCCTAAGGACAAATAAATTTTGTAACTTACCATTTGTAATTTGTGAATGTTGGAAATGTTATGGAGGAAAATTAATAAAAAAAAACCCCAAACCTGTCAATCTTTTTAATAGCATACGCCAAAATACTACCTGTCAATTTGTTTGTCTGTTTTTCTTCGAATCCCAGGTCCTTTTAAAAGAAATTGTTTAATGTAGTTGAGAAGATGTACTTTGGCAATGGTTTTTTGTAACAAAATAGATTCCAACATAATCTGCTGCTCTCACATTGAACCCTTTTCTTCTTTATGTTGCTAATCAAATTTAGCCTGATTCAAATTTACAGCTGCTGATGTCTTTTAGGTCCCATTCTCATAGACAACATTGTGTTTCTACAAGTCAATATTGACTTTAGTTATTTCCTTTAAACCACTGAATAAGATTTAGACTCACACCTCTCCTCTGATTAAGCTCTACTTAGGTGTAAATTCTTTAGTGTGCAATAACTTCTAAATTAAAAATTAGCTTCAGAAAAAACATCAGCATTCTCTGCCAGACTTTGTCCAAAAAAAAAAAAAGATATTGACTTTAAAACATGATTGTGTGTATACAATTCAATAAATGGCATCTTGCCATAAACTATTATGTTATCCTCAAGGTGATTTGAGTGGGAACATGACTGGAGAGCCCTTAGTTAAGACACTGCCCACTCTAGACTTTTCCCTGTTGGTTATCCCTTTGTCCTGTTGATTTCCCAGAGGCTTGAGAGACGCTTGATTATAGAGGAGGCAGGTTGGCATAGAAATGAATCCAACTCCATCCTGGTTAAGGCCTATAAGCTGTATGTATATGTAGCGGCAAGCACGTGGTTAGAAAAAAGAATTCTGGTTTTCAAATACTGGGAACCTGATATTTGCAAAATTTTCTGTACTGTGTTCTCTCTTGACTGGTGGCAACAATAGGAGAATACTTTGTACTTGTATAGATACCTGAACTCTGCTTGATCAAATCTGGATTCCACTTACTGTAATGATATCTTCCTGCTTTTTGCTGAGAGTAATCCCCCCCCTTTTCTTTTCTTTTTGTTTCAGAACTTTCCATCATGGGCTCTGGACCAATAGATCCTCATGAGCTCTTAAAGGGATTAGATTGCTTCCTCGGGAGAGATGGTGAAGTCAAAAACACAGAAGGGATCACCAAGATTTTCAAGTAAGTCTCCCCTTTAAAACGTGGCTTGAGTAATATTTAGCGTGGCAGGGCGTAGAATGTAGCTGCACCTTATATCTGCTTTGGGGAACTGAAGTGGCTGGTGCTATGTAAAAATGAACCATCAGAGCAGAGAAAGTCTTCCCTTCCTAGTCCTATTTAGCATATTTTTAAATGCTGATCTGTTTTTCTGGCGGCTAGTATCTGTTGATCGGTGTGGGCTTTTTTTAAAACCGCTTAAGGAATTGTCACAGAGGCCAGATTCTCAGCTGGTGTATATGAAAGGAGTGCCATTGTTGTACTGCTGTAAACCAGCAGGGGAATCTGGCTCCATTGACTCCAGAGGAGACTTTAATTGGGGAGGTGGCCTTGGGTTCCATCAGTGGAAGTCCTTCTTGCAGGTTGTCTGATGGCACCTGAGTGTATTCCAAGCATTCGTTCCCAGATCTGTCCTTCAGTCGCCTTGTTCTTCTTCAGGGTAGGGAGGCAGCACTGGGCATCTGTAACAGCCCTGTGAAATATTTAAACCCCATCTCATTGACCCCCTTTCCCTAAAGGTAGGTGTATGGAGTTCACAGAACATTTTAGTCTTGAGCAAGTCCACAGCTGGAATAAATTGGTGAGGCTTCCTAATTGAATGGGGGAATCCCATATGTTCTGAGCCAGTCCTTGCCTCAGGCCATTATCGGGCTGGAGCCAAGTGCCCTGCAGAAGGGAAAGAAGCCATATGCTGTCCCACATGAGTCCTGTTACTCTCTCTTCTTGCCCCAGCCTACAGAGTCTGCTTTTGTGGCTTTTGTTTGCCGTGTGCTCTGATCTCTCCCTACTGCCTCAGCTCAGTTTCTCTCGTCTCTCGCTTCCTGCTTGTAGTTTAATGAAAGACGCACAGAAAATGGTCAGTCGCTGCATCTACCTGAATATCCTGTTGCAGACTCGGGCACAAGACATCCTGGCAAAGTAAGTGCCATGGAGAGTTACCCAGAGTGGGCCCTAGGCGTCAGGACTCCTGGGTCTGGCCACGGCCTTGGGAGTGGGATCTAGTGGGTTAGAGAAGGGGGTAGGAAGTCAGACTCCTGGGTTCTCTTCCCATCTCTGCCACTCACTGTATGACTATGGTTGGGCGTTCCTGCCCCGCTCCCTCCCCCTCCCCCGCACGGTGCAAAGGGGGTCTCAAGTAGGCCGTGTGGTTTTAATGAGCCATCTCTGGGAGATGCTTGGAGATCAGCCCTGGGCTGTAAGGAGTGTGCGGACACAGTACAAGGTTTGGCTGTAGCCCGTCGAGGGGGAAGGGCACGACACCAGTGCTGATCAGGCTCTATTTTTGTCCCAGGTTCATCCGGGTCGGGGGCTACAAACTTCTCAATACCTGGCTCACTAGCTCCAAGGCGTCCAGCAATGTGCCCCTGCTGCAGCAGATCCTGCTCACGCTGCAGCACCTGCCCCTCACCGTGGATCACCTGAAGCAAGTGAGTGACGCTGCTGGCGCTCTCCCTTAGCGGTCAGTGCCGGGCCTGGGACAGTGCAAGGGGGCGCTGTGCTGCAGGCAACGCGGCGGGGCTGCTGCCACCTTGCAGGGCTGACCATAACCCTCTGTCCCGCTCTGATCTCTTCCAGAACAACACGGCGAAACTGGTGAAGCAGCTTAGCAAGTCAAGCGAGGACGAAGGTAAGAAGCTGCCTTGTGCGCGTGTGCACCTGCCGTGCCTCCTTCCCTGTGCCAGAGCTCGGTGCGAGCTGCCCTCCTCTAACCTCTGTCCCCTCTCCCCTTCCAGAGCTCCGCAGACTGGCCTCCATCCTCGTCAGCGACTGGATGGGTGTCATCCGCTCCCAGAGCAGCATGCAGCCTGCAGGTGAGTCACACTGCTGTGCTCTGCCTAGCCAGGCCCCTCAAGCACTGTGATTGAACAGATGGGCCCCCCACTGTACTGGCTCAAGCCCCGCTGGTGGGCAGCTCCCAACATCCTGGCTCTGGCCTCTAGCTGTGAGTTCCCTGCCGCTCCACTGCTCAGTGGCTGCTCCCATAATACATTTCCCGTGGCCATCCTATCTAACGCAGGCAGGGCATGGGCTATTCCTTTCTGATCCCCAGATGGGGCGTGGCTTTCCCACCCCCACCCCGGGAGGGGGCTGAGGGGCTATTGTAGTGGCATCTGCCTTTGGGACTTGAACCCCTCCCCCCCGGCGCCTAACCCTCCTCTTCCCCACAGAGCGAGATAAGAAAAAGCGGAAGGAGGAGAGTAAAAGCAAAGCGCCTATCCAGGAGAAGCCACAGGAGGCCAAGACGGAAGCCAAGACTGAGGAAATGCCAGAGAAAAAGCGCGAGAAGCCCAAATCGCTGCGCACCACAGCACCCAGCCATGCCAAATTCCGCTCCACCGGTGGGTACTGGGAGGGACACCTCTCTGAACTCTCGAGAGTAGCAGTTGGGGGCAGCAACTAGTAGATGTGTTTGGGGGTTCTGCGTGGCTGTTCTCCAGAGGCACCACCCCAAAGCTGGCTGCATTTCTCCACCGGGTTACCGATCCCAGCCTAAACATCTTGTGCAGCTGAGATGCTATGGAAATGTGGGGGCATATCCTCCTGCTTTATTCTGCTAACCTGAGTTCTGCTCTGCCGTAGGGTTGGAATTGGAGACTCCCTCACTGGTGCCAGTAAAGAAGAACCCCAATGCAGTAGTGGTGTCTGATAAATATAATCTGAAGCCGATGCCAGTCAAGAGACAGAGGTAGGTCTGAGCATCCCTCCCAGCTTTGGGGAAAATGCCCAAGGATTCCTCCTCTTGCCTTGCTTTTACATTCTGCCTCAGCCCTGGGAAGCAGTCTGTGTGAAAGCCTGGCTTAGAGAGGAGTGGGGTTTAATGGTTAGAGCAGGTGGAGCTGGGAGTCAGGACTTGTGGGTTCTCTTCCCAGTTGTGCAAAGGGTGTTAGGCATAATAGTTAGAGCAGCTGGGACTGGGCATCAGGATGCTTGGTTCTGGTTGGGGTTGGACACAAGCAGGGCGCTGATGCGATTAGTCCGAGGCCCTTGGCATGGGACGGGCACAGTATTGTAACTCTTCAGCCCCCTGCAAAGGAGCTGTAGGGATGTGCTGTGCTCTTCACAGCAGATCACTGTGGTATGTGCGTTTGCCCGCTCTGGGTGCTGTCTGATACCTTTCCTGGACTCTGGCCTCAGCATTTCAATCAATACCATGTCTGCGTTTCCCTCTTGCAGCTCGTCCACCCCCTCGGCAGACAACCCACCAGTAGAGAAGAAATACAAACCTCTGAACACCACCCCCAACAGCACCAAGGAGATCAAAGTCAAGATCATTCCTGCACAACGTGAGTACATTGAGTCCTGGTGGTCAGAGGGCCTGGGTTCCATCCCCACTTTGGGAGGGGAGTGGGGGCTGAGTGTCGGGACTCCTGACCTCTCTCCCTGGTTCTGGGAGGGGAGTGGGGTCTAGCATGGGTGGGGAGCAGGTTAACATGAAATTGCAGGTGCTTGGAGCTTTTAGTTTGCATAACCTCTTCCATTTCTCTTTCTCTGCAGCAATGGAAGGGTTGGGCTTCCTAGATGCCCTTAACTCTGCCCCCGTCCCAGGGATCAAGATCAAAAAGAAAAAGAAAGTCTTGTCTCCTACAGCAGCTAAGGTAGGTACCAGCACTTCTGTATGCACACAGTGGCTGGTTCTGTCCTGCCTCTGACTGGGGGTTAGAAGCTGGTGGGTTAGAACAGGGGGCTGGTTCTGTCCCCTGCTGCAGGTTGGGAGTGTGGGGTCTGATGTAGGGGCTGGAAGTCAGCGGTTCGCACCCCATTACACTGCTTCCGTATTTTTCTCCAGGCAAGTCCGTTTGAAGGGAAGCCAGCTCCAGAAGCGAGTGCCGCTAAACCATCCTCCCCAGAACCTGCCACTGCATCCGAACCCATGGAAGTAGATCGGCCTGGCACTCCGGTGCCAGCAGTAGAGGTCCCGGAGCTGATGGAGACTGGTAAGGATGGGGAAGGTTTTGGAGCCAATGGGTTCTGTTGTGGGTGGCGGGAGGCTTCAGCCCAACATCCTGCCTTTGTTGGATCAGGCCTGATGTTGCCACCTGGGAGCCTGTAAAACCCCATAATGCAGTGTGTGTTAAACTGTGGTCCGCGGCACATCAGTGTGCCGCAAGGCAGTCAAGAGGTGTGCTGTGGAGAACAACAGAATTCAAAATGACTGCCCCTAAAGGGGCAGGCGACTTTTTTTTGGTGTGTTCTTCGGTCTTGAAAAGTTTAAGCAACACTGCCATCGTGCATGTTGCCAGGTGCGCCATGGCAGCTGGGATATATCCACCTTGGGACGTAGGGGGTAGCCTCCATGTCAGCTTAACTGTGGAGTTGGCGGGGCTGACTTCACTGAGGGGCCCTGGGTTGGTCTTTGGAGGCTTTGGTTGTTAGATCCAAGCTGTGTGTGTGTGTGTGTATCTGATCACCGAGCTGCTCTGTGTCCCTCCCCTCAGCCTCGTCCGAGCAGAATTCTGATGCCAAGCCATCCGAGAGCCCCTCTGACTCCACGCAGCTTACCAAGAAGGGCAAGAAGAAGAAGACGGTGAGCTGGCCTGAAGAGAGCAAGCTGCGGGAATACTTCTATTTTGAGCTGGACGAGACGGAGCGAGGTAAGTACCGAGAGGGAGCTTTCCCTCTGGGGTGCGCCATCTCCCCTCCAGTGCCAGGGGACTGGGATGTGCATAGGGCTCTACCAAGTTCAGGGCGATGCCTAACAGACCATGAAATCTGGTCGGTATGCATTTATCCTATATTATACAGATTTCATAGGGCAGACTGGTGTCTTCCTAATTCAGGGTCCTGACCAAATAGGGGAGTTGCAAGAGTAATAAGGTGATTTTTAGGGGGACTGTGGTATTGCCATCCTTCCTTCTGTGCTGCCTTCACAGCTGGCTGGCTGGAGAGAGGTGGCTGTCGGCCGGGTTCCCAGCAGCAGCAGCAGCAGCGCAGAACTAAAGGTGGTAATACCGTACCGAGTCACTCTCCTGCGCCGTTTCTGGTGGCAGCTCTGCCTTCAGAGCAGGGCTCCTGGCCAGCAGCTGCCACTCTTCCGCTGCTCAGCACTGAAGGCAGCACCAAAATGGATTGCAAATGTGGTAGGGCCCTAGATAATGGGACGTGGGGCTGCCCCCTCTCGGGGGCACCAGCTCCAGTCCAGCAGCAGGGCACTGCTGACTCCCGGGGTGGGGAAAGGGATTCAAGGCTCCTACAGTGGAATTGAAGTCTCGCCCATTCTGTTGGCCATGTGGCAGTGACCTGTGTCTCGCCCCCTAACTAAACCCTTGCCCTTTTTTTCCTCTTTCTCCCCCAACAGTCAATGTGAACAAGATCAAGGACTTTGGCGAGGCAGCCAAGCGGGAGATGCTGATGGACCGGCAGGCCTTCGAGACGGCGCGTCGGCTCAGCCACGACACCATGGAGGAGAAGGTGCCCTGGATCTACCCTAAGCTCATCGACCTACCTAGCCCTCTGGTGCAGCCGGGCAGCGGCAGCCGGGAGAAGTTCACCCAGGCCGAGCGGGAGAAGGGCATCCTGCAGGAGATCTTCCTCTCCAAGGAGAGGTGGGTGTGGCTGTGGCTGTGGCTGTGGAGGGCAGGGCAAGAGGTTGGAAGGCCCAGGCAGAGGCAGCTGTTTCCCAGCTGTGCAGTGGAGGCTATTTGTCCCCCTCGAAGGGTTGCACTTAACAGCTGCTGTGTCAGATGTATGGCAACCCACTTGAAGCCGGTCTGGCTCTGTCCTTCTCTAGTGGCATATGAGTCCTCTCCTGTCTTGGAGCCTGTCAGCTGACTGCTCAAATCAGGGTGCACAGACCTTGCCTTTAGCTCCCGGGGTCCTGGCAGCTGAGCCAACCTGGACTCTCTCTAGGCTGCTGGACACTGGGATTCCCCACTGACCCTGCTAGCTGGGATTCCCACAAATGCTGGGGGAGTGGGGGGCTATTGAAGCTGTACTAAGGGTGGGGAGCTTTGCTAAGTGCTGAGATCTGATGGTTATGTCTCCTCTGCAGCGTTCCAGACAGTCCCCACGAACCCGACCCGGAGTCCTATGAACCCCTGCCGCCCAAACTCATCCCGCTGGACGAGGTAAGCCGGGCCGGGGTTCCCTACCCTGCTTTGAGGGACAGCACTCTACCTGTTGGGGTAAAGCAGAGGGATTGGTAGTCAGGGCTCCTGGGTTCTCGCCTCGCTCTGGAAGGGGTCTAGGGGTTAGAGCAGGGGGTCATTTCCTAGCTTGCTGGGGGCCCTTCCCCACTTTGTCCCTGTCTCCCCTAACAGGGATGGTCTAGAGGAGGACGAAAGGCCCAGAAACCCAAGTGCCCGGCCATGACCCCCAGCCCCTGAGGCTGGGGCGTCCTCCCTGCCCTCGGCCCCCTCCTGACTCCCGTGTCTCCTCTGTCCCTCTCTCAGGAATGCTCCATGGACGAGGCCACCTACCAGGAAGGACTCGACCCAGCCGCCGCCTCGCAGTCTCCCGACGGAGCCGGGGGCTCCAAGCTGCCCCCAGTGCTGGCCAACTTGATGGGGAGCATGGGGGCCGGCAAGAGCCCTCAGGGCCCCAACCCCAACTCCTCCATGAACGTGCAGGAGATCCTCACCTCCATCATGGTAATTGGAGCAGCCGCCTAGCTTGGGGGAGGCAGCAGGGACTGACCCTACAGGCCCTATCTTGAGAGGGTTCAGCACCCAAAAGGGTTAGCTCTAAATTGTTCTATGGATGGGGCCTCCCTGGCCCATCTACCCCACTGCACTCCCCAGTGCTGGAGCAGACCGCTGGCCCATCCAGCTTAGTCCAGTATTCAGCATGTTAGGAGGAAGGGGCCACTCCCACAGCTAAACTGCCCCAGCTGAGCAGTAGTTGGGGTGGGGGATGAGTAGGTGAGGTTCTCATCTGTCACCCTCTTCCCCCAAAGCAGTTGGGTGAAGCCAGCCCCTGGCCCCAGCTAGGGGGGTTAGTGGACCAGCCTAGCACCCTGGAGTTAGGGGTCAGACAGCTGAGAGGGGTGTAGCAGGCTGGTGGGGGAACTAGGGACACTCCTCTAACCCTGCTCTTCCTCTCTCCCTTCCCTGTGCAGGGCGGGCCCAACAACCACAAGACAGAGGAGCTGATGAAGCAGCCAGATTACTCGGACAAGATCAAACACCTGCTTGGCAACCTCCAGACGCAGCCCCCAGGGCCCTCAGGAGGTAAGAGACCCGTGGAGGGGGCCAGTGAGCCTGTTCTGACCTCCTGGTGCTAGGAGGAAATCCTGTCCTGCTGGTTGCCTTCTGGCTTGTTTCCTTGCCCTCGGTCTCGACTGGGCACCTGAGATGTCCAAACCGATCACCCCGAGAGCTCTGGCAGGCGGGTAATAGAAGGATGTGAGCTCATTTGATTCCGATAGCTGGGGTCAGGGGGGAACTGGTGCTCCCAGCATCCTGAAGGCATCGTCGGGGGAAGGAGTGGAAGGGGTTTTCCTTGCTCTGGGGATTCCAGAGAGGTGGCCTGTAAACATGTCTTGCGTTAGGATCGGAGGTTGGCTGTGGCAGTATGGGAAGTGGATCTCTTTTTCACCCCCACCCCCTCTAACTCCCCCATTGCCTGTATTTGATCCCTCTGCTCTCCTGTCTTCCAGCACCACATGGGCTGCTAGGCCCAGGGCCCCTTGCCAATGGATTCCCACCTGGACCAAAGAACATGCAGCATTTCCCACCCGGGGGGCCAGGACCCATGCCTGGTAAGCAGGAATCTGCCACCTTTTGGGGGGGGAAGGGGGACCTTTTGGAGCAGGTCAGTAGGGACTGCTGACCCCCATGCAGTGCTGGGTGGGGGAGGTTTCTTAAACTGTTACGCAGCACACCGGTGTGCCACAGAGAACAACAGAGTTCAAAATGGCTGCCTTGGAAGGGGCAGGTGACCTTTTTTTTTTTTTTTTGTGCTCAACAAAAAACCCTTGGTGTTCCTCATAAAGAAACCAAATTATAGTTTGGTGTTCCTCAGTCTTAAAAAGTTTAAGAAACACTGGAGTAGAGGCTCAGTAGGGGGCACTAATGCCCCTGTGCAGTGCTAGGGATTACTGTGTGCAGGGAACACAAGAGGGTCAGTGGCTGGTGTTTTTCTGCCCTACGTGCTCAGAAGGGGGGTTTCTAACCTTGGTGCCCCTCTCTCTCTCTCCCCTAGGTCCCCATGGCGGCCCAGGGGGTCCCAACATGCCTCCTGGTCCTGGGATGCCTGGTGGGCCCAGGATGATGGGCCCGCCCCCTCCCCAACGAGGAGAGTTCTGGGATCCCTCTGACGGCGGCATGAGAGGAAACCCCCATGGGGGCATGCGAGGGGGCGGCCCAGGGCCTGGCCCAGGCCCTTTCCATCGGGGGCGAGGTGGAGAGCCCCCCTTCCGGGGGCGAGGAGGAGGTGGGCGCAGCAGCGGCCCCCCCAACGGCAGAGGCGGGCCTCCTAACAACGGCATGGGTGGAGGCGGTGGCCACGGCGGAGGCCACGGCGGAGGTCATGGAGGCCACGGCGGCGGTCACGGCAGGGGCCACGGCGGCCATGGCGGGGGCCACGGAGGCGGCGGTGGCCATGGTGGGGGCCACGGAGGCGGTGGCCATGGCGGGGGCCACGGAGGAGATCACGGCAGAGGCCACCCAGGGGATCACGGCCGGGGTCATGGTGGAGGCCACGGAGGAGGTAATTGTAGGGGGCTTGGTTTGCCCTCTAGGGGGAGCAGAGGGCCGTGGCTTTGGAATGGCCCTGCCCCTTTGTGGGAGGGGCCTGTGAGTGCCCCCTCCCCTCCCCCATTTTTATCCAGCAGGTGGCAAGGGCCGATGGGGGAGACCCAGCATGCATTGCACCCATTCGATCCTGCAGGCCCCGCTCCTTGGGGGCGGGGCCCAGATTGGCAGAGACCTCCTATGGGCCTGTGAAAACAAGGGAGCCAGTCTCAGCTGCAGCATGACATGCTGAGAGCTGTAGGCTGCTTCTGGTGGCCCAGGTGAAGGTGGAGCATTGCATGCTGGGAGCTCTAGTCTGTGCTCCTCGCTTGCCCAGGTTAGGGTGGAATAGTGCATTCTGGGAGCTGTAATTTACTCCTGGCATCAGTTTAGGCTGAAGTATTCTGGGAGCTCTAATCTGTGCTCCTGACAGCCTGGGTTAGGGTGGAGTGTTGCATGCTGGGAGCTGTAGTCTCTCCCCCATCCCTTGCCCTGCCACCCCTCTGGCCGTGCCCCACCACCGTGGCTGACCTGCGCCCCGTTTTCTCTCACGCAGACATGTCGAGCCGCCCCGTGTGTCGCCACTTCATGTTGAAAGGCAGCTGCAGGTACGAGAACAACTGTGCCTTCTACCATCCCGGAGTGAACGGGCCGCCCCTGCCGTAGCGCCCGGGGCCCTCCCCCACCCTGCCGATGCCCCGTGAAACCTCCCAGCACAGACCCCACTTCATGGACTCTGGGGTGCGCCCTGTTGGACTTGGGGCTGCATCCACCACTTATGGCTTCTGTGAGGCCTTGTAATGCCTGGGGGGGAGGAGCAACCCCTCCCCAGCGGCTGCTGCTACTAAGGAACCACTGGGGGAGAATCCCCCCCAACCTTGCTCCTTCCTATGTCATTTTAACCTGATGGAGGCGCTGATGGGACCTGACTCTGCGCCCCCAAGTGACTTTTTGCAAGCACATGAGCTACTGCCTGCTCTGGGACCTGAGGGCGAGGGGGGCAGCGCGGGTTGTTACTACTGTAAATCTCTCTGTGGAACCAGCAAAAGTGTAAAGGGAGGGGTGTCTGGCGGTCCCACCCGACTCTGGGCTGCGTTCTGTCTGCGGGTTTGCCAGTTTTGGTCCTCCCCTGAGGGCATTGTGCCCAGGGAGCAGCTGGGCCACACCACTGCCAAGCTCTGGCATCCCCAGAAATGCTACCGTCTCCGGGCGTGTGGTCAGGAGACTTCTCCCTCCATCCGGCAGCAGCAGGATACCGATCCTTCTGTTGGGAGTGGAGGGGTCCCCTTAACCACCCTTCCCCATCAAGCTAAAGATCCACTGAGGAAAAGGGGGTGCTTGTCGGCCCCTTACGTGTGTGAGATCGGAGCGACTCCCCTCGCTGTAAATACCCATCCTCACCCTGCTGACGACTGCAGACACACAATTCCCCTTGGTGCTAGCGCGTCGCTGGAGGGGGGGGGGCAAAGCTGTTTTCTGTGAAAACGGACTGACTTTATTGCTGTTGGCATCTGGGGGCTTGGTTTGTTTCCTTTCCATTGTTTTATTTTTTTACCGTCTCTCACCCTGAGACATGAACTGTCCTCACCTCGCTCCCCCCCACTGATGCAGCCTCCCCCTTTTGTTTTGTATATTTTGTACATTAGGTAATAAACATGGTGATTAAAAAATGGATCATCTAATTTAACCCTGATGTCTGTGCTGGTTGTATGGGAAAGGGGCCATCTCTGCGCTTCTGTACATTGCCTGGCAACTGGGGTGGCCGGGTGCCTGGTTTTCAAACAGACTTTGTCAGAAAGGGGACCCAGCCATGTCTGTTCACTGGACGGCCAATGTTCAAATGCTGGCAGCAGGAAGGCACCAGGTCATCACTCATGCCAGCCTCGCCTTCTACCTGTCCCCAGCAGCTGCAGCACCCACCCTGGCTCCTGAGGCAAGTTCTTCCTGATCCAGGGAGGGAAGGGAAAAGCAGCGGATGAAGGGTGGGACTAGGGAGGGGGGTGGAAGAGGGCACAGAGATAATTCCAGCATGCCTGCTGGAGTGTCCGGTTTTCCAATATCACCAAATTGGCAACCCTACTGCTGCAGGAGGTGGGAGGTCTGCATCTGGAGCCTGTGAGCATGGCCCCAGTACAGAGACAGGTGCCCTGCTATGGGTTCTATCTGCCCCTGAAATAAGAATGAGCCAACCCCAGGGGGAGGGGTTTTCTTGGTCATAGAGTTTCGTGTGGGCTGACGCACAGCAGGAGGCTGGCAATTTGGCCCTAGTTCCCAATGGCTAGAATCTCTCAATCCCCACCCTGAGCTGACACCTACCTCGCTGGGATACCTGGAACCTTCTCTATGAAAATGGATTGACTTGATTGCTGTTGGCATCTGGGGCCTTGATTTGTTTCCTTTCCATTGTTTTATTTTTTTACAGTGTGCCCCTGAGGCATCAACTGTCCTCACCTCACCTGGGATATCTACCCAGAATCCAATGCAAGCAGAGCGGGTCACATTGCCCATCACTTCCCTTGGCAAGCCCTTGAGTTCAGTTGCTTACAACTTTGCCAAACCTCCTCCATCTGGACTGATACCTTTCACCCTGGGGCTATGTCTACGCTGCAGGCTTCTTGCGCAAGAGCAGCTGTTCTTGCGCAAAAACTTGCGGAGCGTCTACACTGCATGTGCCTTCTTGCTCAAGTAAACTTACAGTAAAGGGTCGGAACAGAGGGCTTCTTGCACAAGTAGGCAGTGTGGACAGGCAGCAGGGAGTTTTTGCGCAAGAACTGGCCTCCCAGGAAAAAATACAGATGGCCGCTTGGATGTTCTGTACCTGCACTCACAGCTCGCTACTTCCTGCTTGCCAGACACCCTCCCGCGCCCCCCCCCCCCCAAAAGGCCCGGGCACATTGTAGATACTGCATGGCAGCAGCAGCATAGCTGGTAGCTCTCCACCACATGGCTCTGCCTGCTGCACGCAGGAGCCCCCAGATGTCTGCTCCAGAGCCACCCTCTGAGCCTGCACCTTCCTTCCAGCAACCACCCCAGGACTCCAGGCAGGCCAGGAGGGACAGCAAGCGGTGAGCCCTATGCTGGTCCAGGGCTGAGGTGGAGGGCTTCCTGGACCTTCGGGCACAGGAGGAAGCCCTCCAGGACCCCCAGTCCCGGCGCTGGAACGCTGACATCTTCAGCTGTATGGCCCAGGTGCTGGCCGAGCAGGAACCCCCAGCCCGGACCCTTGAACAAGTCTGGGCCAAGGTCAAGGAGTTGTGCCTGGGCTATGTCAGGGCCACTGGTGGGAGGGGAGGAGCCAACACTTACTCCCACTATGAGCGCCTGCATGCCATCCTGGGGGAGATGGCAGTCCAAGAGTCCTCACTGTTGGTTGACACAGGACTGCACACCCCGGTGGTCAGGCCGCCTGACCTGGAGGAGGAAGGCGACCTGACCACTGCATCAGAGGATGAGGGAGAGGACCACACCAGCACCATCACCCTCCACCTCAAGCCAGTGCCCATCAGCCGGGACATCTCCCGGGCCTCATCCGAGGCCGGTGACGGACCCTCTGGTGAGTGTTGTTCTTCTCATCCACAAGGGCGGGGAAGGTGGGTGCCTGGGGGGGTGTGTGCATCACTCACGCAGTTCACAGCACGTGCAACCTCGTGCAGCCTGACTGTGTGGCACATGGACGCGGCAGGCAGCTCCAGGGCACGCCTGGGACGCTGCTGCTCTCTCACGTCCTGCCCAGGGGAGGGAGAACATAAGAACAGCAATACTGGGTCAGACCAAAGGTCCATCTACCCCAGTATCCTGTTAGCTGACAGTGGCTAATGCCAGGTGTCCCAGAGGGCATGAATCGAACATGTAATGATCAAGTGATCTCTCTCCTGCCATCCATCTCCACCCTCTGACAAACAGAGGCTAGGGACACCATTCCTTACCCGTCCTGGCTAATAGCCATTAATGGACTTTACCTCCATGAATTTGTCTAGTTCTCTTTTAAACCCTGTTATAGTCCTAGCCTTCGGCAAGGAGTTCCATGGATTGACTATGCGCTGTGTGAAGAACAACTTCCTTTTTATTTGTTTTAAACCTGCTGCCCATTAATTTCATTTGGTGGTCCCTAGTTCTTATATTATGGGAACAAGTAAAAAACTTTTCCTTATTCACTTTCTCCACACCACTCATGATTTTATATACCTCTCTATCATATCCCCCCTTAGTCTTCTCTTTTCCAAGCTGAAAAGTCCTAGTCTCTTTAATCTCTCCTCATATGGGACCTGTTCCAAACCCCTAATCATTTTCATTGCCCTTCTCTGAACCTTTTCTAATGCCAGTATATCTTTTTTGAGATGAGGAGACCACATCTGTATGCAGTATTCAAGACGTGGGTGTACCATGGATTTATGTAAGGGCAATAATATTGTCCATCTTATTCTCTCTCCTTTTTTTAATGATTCCTAACATCCTGTTTGCTTTTTTGACTGCTGCTGCACACTGCATGGATGTCTTCAAAGAACTATCCAGGATGACTCCAAGATCTTTTTCCTGATTAGTTCTGGCTAAATTAGCCCCCATCATGTGTTACGTATAGTTGGGGTTATTTTTTCCAATGTGCATTACTTTACACTTATCTACATTAAATTTCATTTGCCATTTTGTTGCCCAATCACTTAGTTTTGTGAGATCTTTTGGAAGTTCTTTAGTCTGCTTTAGTCTTAACTACTAAACTGCTTAAAGTAGTTATCTGCAAACTATGTCCCCTCACTGTTTACCCCTTTCTCCAGATCATTCATGAATAAGTTGAATAGGATTGGTTCTAGGACTGACCCTTATTTACATAAGGGGAGATATGGGCTGGATCCAGCCAAGCCCCGAAGGTGCAGGCCCCACCCCATGCATCCCGAAGGGTGCCGCATGCACCTATGCCTGCCTCTGACACAGTAGCTGCTCCTAGGGAAAAGTGCAGCAAGCCAGCCTTGTGAGCATGGCCCCCAGGCTGCTCCTGACCCCTCTGCTGCTCCTGCAGGAATCCCCCCACTGCAGTCACACACTTCCCTGGGCTACTTGTCCAAAGGTTGGGGGAGTGGGCAGCCCAGGCCTCTGGCCCACTGAGTCTTGCTGCAGGGACAGTGCACTCCCCAGTAGCCCTGGCTACGTCTCCAAGGAAATCAATGACAGTAGTCTGAGAACCCAGACCTCATCTGCCACACTTGCTCCCATGCAATGAGGATGTGTACGCAAACACGACTACAACATCTAGGTTATGTCTACACTGGCGGCTTCTTTTGCAAGAACATCTTGCGCAAGGGTTCTTGTGCAAGAAGTCTTGCACAAGAACACGTCCACACTGCCATGTGCAAGCTGTGCTTTTGCGCAAGAGCTCCCATGGCAGTGTGGACGCGCTCTTGAGCAAGAAAGCTCTGATGGCCATTTTAGCCCTCGGGCTTCCTTGCACAAGAAATCTCTGCTGAGTGTCCACACTGCCCTCTTGTGCAAGAGGGCTTACACCTGTTAAAGTGTAGCTCTTGCACAAGAAGCCCTCTCTTACCACACCATGCGGTAAATTTCCTTGCGCAAGAGTGGGCGGGCAGTATGGATGCTCTGCGGATTCTTGCGCAAGGATAGCCATGCTTGCGCAAGAAGTGAGTGTAGACGTAGCCCAACAGTGTAGGCTCCCAGACAGTGAGAAGGGTAGAAGCCATGTGCTCTCCCTTGGGGAGGGAGTGTGCACAGTGCTACACAGACAGACACAGCACACCAAGCGGCTAGGACACAGACAAGGGGTCTTTATTCGCAGTGATGTCTCCCAAGGGTTACAATCCATGGAGGATCACTTCTCTCCCAGGATTCTGAGCTAGTCCTTTATGTGAACACACACACAGGGGACCGACTGCGCCCAAGCCACAGTTGTGTGGTGTCCCGTGAGGCTCAGAGACACTGTGGGGAGGCCTGACTAAGCGTCTCGCCCTTTTCTGTGTTCTCTGCAGCAGGACCAGCCGGGAGCGAGGGAACCTCCAGCCCTGCGGCAGCAGCACCGACCAGTGGGCCAGGCAGCACGCCCAGCTCCTCCGGCGTCACGTGCAGGCTGTGGAGAGGATGAAAGAGGCGGTCTGCACCAAGCTGCAGGCCGACCAGGAGTGGCGGCAGCAGGCCTAGGGCCAGTTCCTCCACTGCTGCGACCGCATGTTGGCCAGCCCGTGCACTATGGCAAGGCCTTGACCCACCCTGTTGCCCTGCCGGCTGTGCCCATTGCTTCTCCTGACAAGCCCATGCCCGCCTCCCCGCTGCACCCTGTCCTGCTTACCTCTCCAGGCTGAAAGGTGCTGAGGCCTCTGTGCCCAGGGCCGGATTAATACCTTTAGAGACCCTAAGCACTGAAAAGATTATGGTGCGCCACCCCCCCCCCCATATGTAATTCAAAATAAAAACAATACTATACTGTAACATCTTTTTTTTTTTTGGGGGGGGGGTGCCCCTGCTTTGCTGGTAATCCAGCCCTGTCCACACCCGTGAATGTGCTGGGAGGAGATGCCTCTCCCAGCAATAACTCCCCCTCCCAGTTCAGAGCCCCCTCCCACTGCCCACTTCTAGTCCCCATGTAAATAAATAGTTTATTGTGTAAACAAAAACAGTTGTGTTTATTGGGAGGGGGGGGAGGAAGGGAGATGGGAGGGAGATGTGGACGCCAGACAGGAGTGACCCTACTGGCGGGCCTGGGAGAACATCTCCCTGAGGGCCTCTTGGCTGCGCACCCCATCATGGTGCACCTGCCGGATGGTGGCTGTCCAGGGCTGTCCGAACGCCCAGCCCTCGCCTGCCGTCCACCCCCGGAGGAAGGCCTCCTTCTTCCGCTCCCCTATGTTGTGCAGCACATAACATGCTGCGACAACCGCCGCGATGTTCTGCTCGCCCATGCCGAGATAGGTGAGCAGGCAACGGAATCTCGCCTTCAGCTGTCCAAAGGTGCACTCCACCTGGTTGCGGGCCTGGTTCAGGTGCAGGTAGAATGTTTCCCAGCCGGTGTACAGCTGCATCAGCCACAGCATGAGGGGGTAGGCCGTGTCCCCCACGATGCACAGTGGCATGTGGATGTCCCCAACAGTCAATTCCTGCTGGGGGAAGAAAGTGCCTGCCTCTATCCTGGAAACAAGCTGGAGTTTCTTAGGAAGCAGGCGTCATGTGCCCTGCCCGGCCACCCCACATAAATGTCCGTGAAGCATCCTCAGTAGTCCACGAGGGCCTGGAACACTACGGAGAAGTACCCCTTCCGGTTGATGAAGTGGGCCACTCGATGCTCTGGTGTCTGCATGGGGATGTGGGTCCCCTCCACGGCTCCCCCGCAATTGGGGAACCCCAGGGCAGTGAAGCCAGCCACGGTTGCGTCCATGTCCTGCAGGCAGATGACCCTCTTGAGCAGGATGTCATCAATGGCTCGGACAACCTGCAGAGGGGCACACAGAAACCCAGGGAACACACACAATGAGATGGGGCAGGTGCATGAGCCCTTGGGGGTGCCCTCCCCCCCGTGATGCCCTCTCCCCCCAAACACACCAGGGCCCCCCTCGCCCTTGACCCCCCCCACCAGCATGGCTATGTGAGGGAGGGATGGCACCAGCCCCTGGGTGATGGGGCTTCCCCCACCCCTCCTGTCCTGACCCCCCAGCCTAGAGTCCTGCCTTCCTCCGGGGAAAAACTGCAGACCCCCTCCCCCCCCCCCCGAGGGCCTTACCTGCATCAAGACTGCACCCACTGTGAACCTGCCCACCCCGAACTGGTGTGCCACCGAGCAGAAGCTCTCCGGGGTGGCCAGCTTCCACAGGGCGATGGCAACCCTCTTGTTGACGGGGATGGTGGGCCACAGCTGGGTGTTGCCTCTGAGGAGCGCAGGGGTGAGCCAGCCACTCTGCTCCAGTAATGTCTGCTTCTGCATCCTAAAGCTCTGGAGCCATTGCTGGTCATCCCATTGCTCCAGGACCTGACGATCCCACCAGTCGGAACTGGTGTCCAGTCTCTAGTATCGCCTTGCCACGGTCGGGTAGGGATGCCACAGTGAAGCCGTTGCATCCGGAGAGAGGGAGTCCAAAGTGAGCTCGGCATGGGGCTTGTGCAGGAGTAGCGAGGCAGCGTAGAGCAGCAGCTGCAGGCACTCCAAAATGGCTGTGTGGGGCCAGAACAGGCTCAGGGCCACCCCTGACTCCCTGGCACAGAAGGCAAAGGCAAAAGTCTCCAAAGGCACTAGGGCAAGGGTGGCCAACCCGTTAGAGATGACGAGCCAAAATAGCAGTGGCCAGAATGTGAAGAGCCACATACTGGGGCGGGGGCAGGGTGAGTTGTTGAGCAAAAAAGAAAAAAACAGATGCACTGGGGGAAAATAGGTGCCAGTACGCCATCCCAGGGAGGGGGGGGGCTCCAGGCTGGACAGTATTGGGGGTCAGGTGGAGGATTGGGGTGCTGAGCAAGCCGCAGGCTTGTGGCTGTGAGGGTGCAGGAGTTTGGGCTGGGATGCATGAGGGGCTCAGAGCAGGGAGGCTAGGAGTATGGTGGGCTCAGGACACAGATTTGCAGTATGGATGGTGCAGGAGTGTTGTGGCAGAGGACTGGGGGTGCAGGAGTTTGGGGATGTGAGAGGCTCAGGACAGGGTGTTCCAGTGTATGATAGGCTCAGGTTTGGGGTCTGGGGGGGGGGGGGAGGTGCAGGAGTGTTACGATGCTGCAGCCAGATGTGGGCTTGGCGGCCAGGCTTCATTTTTAAATAAAATATTATGTCAAACACACCATGTTTCAGCATTGTCTTTATTTATGAGAGGGGCGGGGAACCTGTTTTGAGTCAGGGGGCGTCTGACCCACAGAAAAGTCAGTTGGGGCCACACAAGTGAGATGAAAAAAAATACCCCTCCAAAAAACCCCAAGGCTTGATAATGTGGCCCCCACTGTGCTGGTGGGGGCAGGGGACAAGGTGCTGGGGCAGGGGACAGGGTACTGGTGGGGGTGTCTGGCCAGGGGGAAGGGACAGGGACAGCTCAGCCGGCACCTGGGATCCTGGGTCTCAGGAAGCATGCAGACTGCTCTTCCCCTCCCCTCTCCTCCCTTCCCCTCCCATAAACAGCTGGCACGCTTCCTGAAACACTGGGTCTGTCGCTCGACCAGAGACTTCCTTCCCATTGCTGCCTGCCTGTGCAGGGTGTGTGTGTGTGTAGGAGTACCAGGACTGCATGCCAGCTCCAACTTCTCAGGAAGCACGTGCTCTTCCTCTGCTCCCCACGACAGCCACGTGCTTCCTGAGAAGTTGGAGCTGGCATGCAGTCCCGGGACTCCTACTCCCTGCCCCCCCTGCTCTAACCCAATCCCCCTCCACTCCTCTCCCCCCCCCCCCGAGCCAGGCCCTCCCACCCCCGCTCTAACCCAATCTCCCTCCACTCCCCTCCCCTCCCCCCCCCAGAGCCAGCCCCTCCCCGCTCTAACCCAATTGCCCTCCCCCCAACCTTATGCCCAGGTCCCGGAGCCAGAGCTGCTGCCGCCGCTGCTACCACCATGTACATCTCCCTCCAGGCAGTGGGGTGCATCCGCTGAGCAGCCAGCTTTGAACATGTGCTGGCCTGGATGCCATGCGCACCCTCCCCCCGACCCCGATCCCTCTCCCCTCCCCTTCCCTTCCCCAGAGCCAGACACCTCCCACCGCTAACCCAATCCCCCTCCCCGCAACCTTATGCCCAAGTCCGGGAGCTGCTACCGCTGCACCCGGAGCCCTCATCACTGTCTGCGCTCAGTGGCCGGCTGCTAGCATGTGCAGGGTGGGACGCTGTGCGCGACCCAGCCTGCACGTGCAGGATATGATGCAGTGCACTGGGAGCTGGGAGCAGAAGGGCGCAGGCCGTGAGCACGCCTGTGGCTCTCAGTGGCTCAGCCGTGAGAGCAGCTGACCTGAGCGGTTCTGGGTTCCGTCCCGGTTCCGTCAGGAGCCGCAATTTTTTTCTTCACGAGCCGCATGCAGCTTGCAAGCCGCGGGTTGGCCGCTGCTGCACTAGGGCACAAGCTGTGGTTTCCAAAGAGGCTCAGGGCAACCACGACAGGCACTGCTACAGCTTTCAGTCCCTACCAGAGGCCCCAAAGCACGCAGCAGCAGCAGAGAAATGGTTATCCAGGGAGATCCTTTCAAGCATGTCTCTGAGAGCAGCTCCAGCCCCCACGAGGTCCTGATGCCCTTTTTCCCTGTCTGAAGTGGTTTGGGGCAGGGGCAGGGGCAGGGGCAGGGGAGGTCTTTGTGCAACAGCGTCCCACTAGTGTGGACGCTCTCTTGTGCAAAAGCGCTTCTCTTTTGCGATGCCCTTTGAGCAGTGTGGACGCGCTCTTGCGCAAGAACTCATACGCAAAACAGTTCTTGTGCAAGAAGCCTGCAGCGTAGACGGTGTCTGGGTGGCTGTCTCAGGTTGCATATTGGGGCAAATCGCAGCTGCTTCTGAGAATGAAAGTAGGGGAAAATACCTGATTGAATTCAGGCTAAAACAGTCCGGTGACCCTTTCTTTGAGAAGCTTGTGTTTCTCCCATGGTTTGGAGCAGGGATTTAAAACTGGGCAAGGGCGTAGCCTTGTGGATCCAGGAGGATGTGCTTGTAGCCAGCCCGTGAGAAACTGGGCCTACACTTGGGCACATTAAACTTTTGGAGGGAAAGTGGTTTGCACATGCTCACTGGAGGGCAGGAGATGCCCTAGACTAGCTGCCAGCATCTGGCACCCTAGGCGAACCATGCAATCGGCGCCCCCACCTCCAAACCACTCAATGATATTGCTTGAATTTGGTGCCCTATTTAACTTGGCACCCTAGGCAACCGCCTAGTTCGCCTATATGGACGGGCCGCCCCTGCTGGAGGCACATTAGTTTTTAGCTGCTACCTTTTCCAAAGATTGCGAGTGTGCATGCTCCAGCCCGAGGGCTGAGCAAGGTTTCCCCTCTGCTGTGTGCTGGGCTGGGCTCAGGCCTGGGACCGGAGAGCAGGCAGCCTCTCGGCTGAGCCCAGGCAGCGGGGAGGAAGAACCTGACACCCATGCAGAGTGGACATAAGGCCCATGTGCAGCTGGAGACACTTTACAGGGAAAGGAGGGCCAGGCAGCTGGGTCTGACAGATGCGGGGAGATAACAGGAAGTGAGAGAGCACATTGGCCAGGGAGGGTGAATGGGAGTGGCAGGCAACAGGCATAGGAAGTGGGGGGGGAGGGAGAAGCGACAGGAACAGCGGCCAATGGTGTTACGCTGAAAGGTTGGGGGGAGGAGACAAGGCAGAGGAGTCTGTACCCAGTAAGAGGCTCCCCTCCAGGCCTGGAATGAAGATGAAATCCTGAGGCTCACTAGTCTATCAGCAAACAGCTGTGAAACCCACCCCCAGCACAGATGACAACCTACTACTACTGCAACCAGTTACTCCTGTAGCTCAAGTGGCAGAGGACTGGGCATCAATGAGGGCACAGGATGGATATATATATATTTTTTAGTTTGCTTTTAAAAAGGGGGCCCAGTGCAGCCATTGCTGGGGTGGGGCAGGTTAGTGAGTATTCCCCTCCTGCATCAGTTACTCTAAGAAATTGCAGAGTACAGTTTAATCCTCTGCCCCCTGGGCAGCAGCATTGTGTGTGTTTCCTCCCAGCAGCATGGAGACCAGGGTAGAGGGGCTGGCAGAGTGGGCTGACCCCTACTGGTGAAATAGTGCACCTGCATATCCACCAGTCACTCCTTTCACAGCTGCCAGGCTCATGTTCTGCTTCCCAGCATCTCAGAAGCATGTTAACTCTGAAACCTACTGATTGTTCAGGTGTTCACTTGTGGCCCAAGCGTGACAGCTGCATGATGCTTGAAGAGCCAAGTTGCCAGGTGTGAACTCAGAAACCAACTGCTGACAATGTGGTTAGTACCTGGGACTTGAGGAGCTTGCAATAAGCAGCACCCCCCCACTATTTGTTCACAGCAGGGATTGTTGACTCTGAAACCTACTGATGACAGCTTAGTCATTCACTGCCATGTAGTGAATCGTGTTAGCTGACACAACAGAGTGTTAGGGGAAAACATCCAAATACAAAGTTCTGGTGAAGAAACACAGGTTGTCATTCACACATCAGCCTCAGTGGAAGGTCCCTGTATGATAAATTCTGCACCCCAGTTAGTCAGACCATGACTGGGCCATGTTAAAGGTGTTAACACAGGTGTGTCAAGTTGTAGGGACTCAGTCCAACCTCCAACAAGACAGATGTCCCAATTCCAAATACCCCCTCCCCTACCAGACACATTGGCAGAAGGCTGAAGTAGCCCCAAGAGGGAAGAAGGGGTGAAGGGGCTGAATAGATCACCCCCCCCCCAACACACTTCTCTGGTCACGCTGAATCCCCACCCCCCTCACAGCCACAGCCACGACCAGGCACTTGTTTCCTTCCTGTTTTTATTGACTCCTGTCAAATGGAAGCAGAACAAGGCAGTTGGGGGATGAGAAGAGTCCAGCAATGGGGTACAGACCCCTCCCCTGCCTGGGCCAGAATACACCGTTCCAATACAAATCAATACAAACTCCCACCCCCCCCGCCTATAAATAATCGGTGCTCCTCCCGGGAAAGGGAGTGGGGGGGGGGGGAACCCACCCCCATCTCTTTAGCCTCGTCCCTGCTGCTCTCCAGCTGCACAAAAGTCCTGCTGCGAGCGGGTGACTGGTGAGTCCATAGGGTGGGAGGAGCTTGGGGAGGCCCCACCCCCTGCCTCACTCGCGAGGCCGGTTGATGATGACTTCGCCCAGGGCCTCCAGCACCTCGCGCTTGTAGTCGTCAAAGTCGCCGTCGATCTGCTCGACGCTCTGCTCTTCCACCACCCACAGCTGGCAATTGGTCTCCGTGATCAGCCGGGCATCGTGGCTCACGACAATGACGGCTGCAGCGGGGGGGGGGGGAAGAGAGGAAGGGCAAAGTTAGACAAGCAGCAGGAGCCCCCATCTCCAGGAGCAGGCAGGCGGGGGGGGGGGGGGAAATGGGACACACACGTGTCCCCTCCCCACCAGCTGTAGATGGTATTGCCCAGGAAAATGCATGCTGGGTAATTTGTGCGGGCCCTCTTGTGGCCAGGGTGAAACTCAGTCAGGGGCATTATGGGAAGTGGGTTTTATCTCTCCTCCCACCCCAGTGGACCACCTCCTGCCCTTAGAACCCACCTCCCCCTGTCAGAACAGACCAATGGACCCATCCAGCCTAAAATTCCCTCCCCCACCACTGGACCAGACCAATGAGCAGTGGCAGCCTGAAATTCCCTCCCCCATAACGCAATCACCTGACCAATGGGCTCATCCGGCCCAGAATTCCCTCCTCCCACCCCAATGGACCATTCCAGCCTGGATTCTCCTCTCCCTATCCCTGGGCTGACAGGCCCAGCTAGCCTTTTATTCCCTACTCCCTCCCCCCCACCAACAAACCACATCAATGGGCCATTCCAGCCTGGAATCCCCCCCATCCCGATCAATGGACCCTTCCTGCCTGGAATTCTCAATGGGTCCTTCTGGCCCAGAATTCCCTCCCCTCCCAGCCCAATGGGATGTTCCAGCCCGGAATTCCCTCCCCCACCACATCAATGGGCCCTTCCGGCCCGGTCCAAGCGCCCGCCGGTGTCGCTCACCCCCTTTGTACTCATTGATGGCGTCAGCCAGGGCGTCGATGGACTCGATGTCCAGGTTGTTGGTAGGTTCGTCCTGGGGAAAGAGACAATGGGCTGAGATGGTGAAGGGGCAGATCCCAGAGAGAACCCAGGAGTCCTGCTCCTGCTCTAACCACTGGACCCCACTCCCCTCCCAGATCCAGAGAGAACCCAGGAGTCCTGGCTCCCAGCACCTCACTCTAACCACTAGACCTCACTCCCCTCCCAGATCCTAGAGAGAACCCAGGAGTGCTGGCTCCCAGCACCTTGTACTAACCACTAGGCCCAACTGCTGCCCTCCCAGAACCCAGGAGTGCTGGCTTCCAGTCCCCCCACCCCCCCCAACTCTAACCACTGAACCCTACTCCCTTCTTAGAGCGAGCTGCTCTCCGTGGCCCTGTCCTCTCCCTCTCCCCGCCCAGCAACACTCACCAGGATAAGGACGTCGGGTTCCCTGCAAGCCAGCTCGGCAAAGACCACGCGAGCCTTCTGGCCCCCTGGAGGGAATGGGGAGAGTGAGGCAGGGGAGCCCCCTCCCCACTTGTCTGAATCATCCCCCATCTTGGTCAGCCAAGCCCTTCCTCCACTCCCAACCATAGCTACAAGGTGCCCCCCTCCCCCAAGCTAAGCTCCAGGGTGCCCTGCCCCTACCCCCCACCTCCCCAAAACCCACCTCTCCTTGGGAGCCCCTCCTACTACCCCAAGGGCTGCCCCTCACTCTGCATACTCAACCCTAAGCCCCAGCCCTTCCCTGGCCCGTCCCTCCACAGCCTCCCCCACAGGCCCCACCCCCTCCCTGAGGCCCCACCCCCTTACCCGACAGCTTGCAGATCTGGATGGTGTGGGCGTGGCTCTCGAGGCCAAAGCGCCCCAGGCACTTGCGGGCGTCCTGGTAGGGCAGGTTGAAGTTGCGCTGCAGGTACTCGGTCGCCGTCTCCTGCATGTTCAGCTGGTCGGCGTATTGCTGGTTAAAGAAGCCGATTTTCTGCGGGGAGAGGGGGAAAGAGGGCGGAGTCAACCCCCGAAGCACTGCCCCCTTGCTGCCCGCTTCCCCCTCCCTCCCACTGCCCTCCAGTCCTGACCTGCAGTTGCCTCCTCTTATCCCAGCCCTGGGGCTCCCCCCAGCTCTGCCAGTGCTCCCCCCCCCCCACACACATCCCCCTCTTATCCCAGCCCTGGGCTGCCCCCAGCTCTGCCAGTGTCCCCCGATCCTGACTGCTAGCCCCGTTATCCCAACCACGGCCTCCCCCCCCTCCCCCTCCCCCCCACGTCCCTCTGCATTGGGGTCCCATCATTACTTACTAGTCTGTGGTTTTTCCTCATCTCCCCTCGCGTCTGAAAGGAGAGAAAGGGGGTTCGTGGTGACTACTTCCCGCTGCCCTCTCGTGTACTAACCACACACCACCACCCCTCGCCCAGCACTGAGATGCAGCCACCTTGGGGTGGGGCAGCTGGGAAAGAGCCGCACAGCCGTTTAGAACAGGAAGGGAAGGGCCAGAATCAGATGAGTTTGGGTTAACTCTGGATGGGGGCGGGGAGGTGTCACAAGAGGGGCCCCTTACCGGTGTCAGCTTCCCCGTCAGCAGCAGCAACAGCGTACTCTTCCCCACGCCATTGGGCCCCACGATGCAGACTAAGGTGGACAGAGAGCAGCCGTCAGTGACACAACCAGGCCAGGAGGTTGGTGGGTTAGCACAGGGTCTGCGCTGGGATTAATTCATTAGGAGGGCACTCTCCGCTGACTGCACGGGGCGGCTTGTTATTGTAGGGTCCCTTGGGGATGCAACAGGATCCACCTGGGCTGGGTTGGTGTGGTAGGATCTCTGGCTTACTAGCCTGTTATTGTAGGGTCTCTCGGAGTGCTAGGAGGCTGCACAGTGTGGTTTGTTATGGTAGAGTCTTTCAAGGGTGCTACGCGAGCCACTTTGTTATTGTAGGGTGTCTCGGTCATTCTGTGGGGCTGCACAGGCAGCTTTGTTATTGTGAGGTCCCTCAGGCAGGTTAGCACGTTACTGTAGTGTGTTATTGTAGGGGCTTGGAGTTACTAAGGAAGTTGTATGAGGTGGTTTGTTACGGTAGGGTCTCTCGGGCATTCTAGTCTATTATCGTAGGGACTTGTGGGGGTACTACAAGGCTGCACAAGTTGATTGTAATTCTAAGATCTTTTGAGGTTGCTAAGGGGCTGCACAGAGTGGTTTGTTGTTGTAGGGTCTCTCAAGGGTTTGAAGAGGGCTGTGCAGGTGGACAGTTATTGTAGGTGTAGCATCATCCCTGGGGCTGAACAGTCCAATTCATTGCTGTAAGGGCACTGGGGCCATGTGTGGGTGGGCTTGTTATTGAGGGTTTTCTTCACTCAGCGCAGAGTCAACCTGTGGAACTCCTTGCTAGGTCATAAACACCGACCAGCCACTTACTTCTTGACTCCATGTCGATCCCAAAATCCAGATTCTTGAACAGCAGCGGATGTCCCTCGTAGCCAAACACGACACCTGCGAAAGGGGCCGGGAGGAGGGTGAGGGGGTGCAGCCGACAGCCCCACAATGCATCACTCAGCTCTGGGGCCCATGGGAAACCGGGGTTGGAGAGGAACCCTCAGCAGCTCATCTCCCCAGCGGATGGAAAGGGGGCAATCACCCACCTTTGGAATGCAGCCACCTCTGGGGTGGGGCGGCTGGGGGTGGGGTGGCTGGGGAGCAGCCCCAGAGCGATGTCACCCAGCAATGTGGGGCAGGAAGCAAAGGGGAATCCGGTGTCCAACTGTGGCTGCTGGGTGGGAGGCGTCTAACGACCGTAGGTTGGGCAGGTATGAGGCCAAGCCAGCAAGGGGAGTGTTACTAGTGCCACAGCGCCCCCTAGCCTCCTGCTGAGGTCAGAACTGACTGTCAAGGGAGAGCACCCCCTGCTGAGCGCAGACATACCGTGCAGGCCCAGAATCGGGGGGCTCAGCGACGGCGGATTGGGAAAGGTGAATTTCACGGTGTACTCCCTGGGCCTCTTCAGCAACTCGGGGGCCTCATTCGCCTCTTCATCCAGGTTCTTCTTGCGGCATTTCTGCTGCTTTCGCGTCAGCGCCTCCTTGGTTTGCTTCTCCTGGAGACGAAGGGAGGGACAGATTTGTGAGCCCATCTAACCCGGTATCCCAGCTGCCTCGCCACTGCTCTGGATCCTAGCCACTGGCCTAGTATCCAGCCTCCTCCTCGTCACTCCAGATTAAATACATGTGCTGCTCTAGCCCAGTATCCTGCCCAGATTTAAACCACGTGCCTATCTAACCCGGTATCCCGCCTTCTCCGTTACCCCAGATTAAACCCACGTGCCCATCTAGACTGGTATCCTGTCTCCACCATCACTGAAGATCAAACCCATGTACCTATCTAGCTCGGTACCTTGCCTTCTCATTGCCATCCCTGATCAAAGCTATGTGCCCATCTAGCCCGATATCCCACCTCCACCCTGCCACCCCACATCAGACCCATGGCTCCCCAAACCAGATCAAGAAGCTCATCAGATGGGTAGGCCTGAGCCTCAGACTACAAGAAAGTACAAATCTGCCACAGTTCATCTCAGGGGGCAGTAGTCCCATGGGAAGAAAGGGAGAATTTTCTCTTGACACTCAGCAGCTGCCCCTCAGCCTGAGGGCTATGCTTTAACTCAGTTTGTTGTTGAGAGATTCTTAATTCAATAAAATCATGCAGCAGCAAGTTCCGTGGGTTAACATGACGGAGCAAGTTCCCAGTAGGAAAGCCCTCAGTTGAAGCCAGTGCTCCATAGAGGGGGAAAGTTCCCATATCCTGTGCCCCTGCCACAGGGCCGGACCTCAGGACTCACTGCCTGTTTTGTCGACTTCCCACCGGCCTTCAAGTCCTTCAGTTTCTTCTCCTGTTTCTCATACTGTTTGAGCAGCTCTTTCTGCTTCTGCTGGTACATCTTCTTGAAGGTCACTGCGGCAGAGAGAGAGGTAAGGGGGGCTGTGGTTAGGGCACTGCGCTGGGAGATCCGGGTTCGAATTCCCACTCTGCCACCAAAGCTCTCTGTGCAGAGATGGGGAAATGTCATTTTCCCTCCCTGCCCAGCGCTTCCTGCCTGGGGGAATCAAACCTGGGGCCTTCTGGATCTAAACGCAGACTCCGAGAGCTAAAGAACAAGGTCTGGGGAGGCAACTCCGCATTTAGAATGGTCAGAAATTTCCCATCAAAACATTTTTGGGTGGAAAACAGGGGTTTTGGCCTATGAAAGACGTGGGGTTCTGACATGCCTCATGGGAGGTGTAGTTCAGGGGCCTCACACTCCCACTCTCTGCTCTGGGCTGAGCTCCCCAGCTGGACTACATCTCCCATGATGCCATTTGGAAGCTCAGGGAGAGGGATGCATCGTTGGAAACACTTTAGCCAAGGAGTCCAGCCCACAGGGGGGACACGAGGCAACTGAACTACAAGTCCCATGATGCACCCTGTATCCACAAAACCTCCTACTCTTGGAAGGAGACCTAGGGGCAAACCAATCTCTGAAATTGCCCCAGCTGCTTCTCCCTTACCCCCGCTCATTACAACTTCTCCCCCTCCTTCTTCCCCCACCCTACAACTGCCCCTCCCCCCGACCCACACTCACTGTAGTTGCCCCGGTAGTAGAAGAGTTTCTGCATGTCCAGGTGGATGATGTCGGTACAAACGTCGTCCAGGAAGCCCTGGTCATGGGAGACGATAAGGAGGGTTTTCTTCCAGGTCTGCAGGTAGCTAGGGAGGCCAACGGAGGACAGACAGAATCAGACAGAGGGATGGACCCTGCTCCACAGCTAGGAGAGACACCCTGGCCGGGAGGGAGGGGACGGAGTGCGAACACCCAATACATACCCCACGGTGGGACGTGGGGCAGCCTCTATGGGGGGCCTGCACAAATGGGGGCTCTCTCCTCTGATCCCCCCTACTGAACACCCTTCTGAGGAGTCCCACCCAGTCCTGTCCCTCCGCTGAGCCCAAACCCCGCCCCCTATTCAAACCCCAGACCTGACCTCCAGAATCTAAACTCTGATCCCCACACTCCAAATCCAGGTGGGAGAATGTTTGGCCCCCCTCAAATCCTGATGGTCCCCAGCCCCATAGGACACCCCTCCCCCATGACAGCCTATATCCTACCTTGCCCCCTATCCCTGACCCCTAACCCTACCACCAAGGGCTGAGAAGAACCACCCCAGCCCCAGCTCTGAGGGATTTGTGGGGTCCACCCCATCCAGTCGCTCAGCAGGCTCCTCCCCAGAGGTGGCCGCTGCTGATCCCAGCTGGGGGGGTGGGGGAGGGGGAACGGGACACGACCCCCCGGGCACGAAGGGGAAGGGTTTCTCCAGGGCTGGGCACTCACTTGTTGAGCCAGATGACGGCGTTGAGATCCAGGTGGTTGGTGGGTTCGTCCAGCATCAGCAGCGTCGGCTCCATGAACAAGGCCCTGAAGGAGACTGGGTGGGTGAGGAGCGCCCCCTAATGGCATCCCACAGGACTACAAAGGGGGCAGGCAGGGGAGGAGATAAGGAGCCTGAGGGCAGGTGCAGGAAGAGAGAGGGACTAGCTGGGGGGGGGGGTCTGTGAGGGAGGGGGCTGGTAGGAGAGGATGCGGGGCTTTTCCCCTCTAGGGGGTGCTGGTTCCAAGTTGGACAGTCCCCTTGTGGCTGCCAGGTCTCAGCCCAGCCCCCAGCAGGGCAGGTGTCCTAGTGTGGGGACGGGGGCGTTGCAGCAGACATGGGATCATAGGCCCATTATTTCCCGCCCCCCCCGCCAGCCTTACCTGGCCAGAGACACCCTCATGCGCCAGCCGCCTGAGAACTTCTTGGTCTGCCGGTTCTGCATCTCAGGGTTGAACCCCAGACCGGCCAGGATGCGCCGGGCTTTGGCCTCTGCCGCGGCCGCCCCTGTGGCCCGCAGCTCCTCATACACCTGCGGGGGGGAGGGAAGGAGGACGGGTGGGCTCACCAGGGAGCCTTTGCCGCCTCTCAACTCTCAAGTCTCCCCTTCCCCCGCTCCCGACTTCCCAGCCCCTGCCCCCCTCCCCAAATCCTTCCCCCATGGTTCACCCTGGCTCTCTCTCTGCTCCCCAACACAACTACAGCCTTCCCCAACCCCTCTCCACACACCAGCCCCACCCTGCTCCCTCCCATACCCCCAGCCCTCTGTGCTCCCCTCCCCCCACCCGCAGCCATGGTGATATCGCCTCCTCCCACATCCCCGTACCTTTTCCAGCTTCTCAGCCACGCTGTCGTCCCCTTTCTCCAGCAGCGCCTGCAGCCGCTTTTCCTCCTCCAGCAGCTTCAGCCGCTTGGTGTCAGCCTTCAGCACTGCCTGGACTGCAGGGGTCTCATCCGCCACCACCTCTGGAGAGGGGCCAAGTCCATGAGTGCCAAGGTCCCTGCGCTAACCTGCTAGCCCCCACTCTCCTCTCAGAGCTGGGGCAGCACCCAGGAGTCCTGGCTCCCAGCACCCTGCCTCCCCCGCTCTAACCACTAGACCCCACACCAGGGGATAGAATCTAGAAGTCCTAGCTCCCCGACCCCTCCCCCTCTCCCTGCTCTAACCACTAGACCTCACGCCCAGGGATAGAACCCAGGAGTCCTGGCTGCCAGCCCCTCCGTGTACCTTGCTCACAGAGCAGCACGTCAATGTTGGGGGGGATGCTCAGGGCCCGGTTCGCAATGTGCTTCAGCAGGGTGGTTTTGCCCTTCCTGCAAAGGGAGGAAAAGGGTTAAGCAGGGAGGCACAAAACACAGCACCCCCTAGTGGTGCCCAGGGGCCAACCTGGACTGCGATGGGAGAGCATGGAGATGGGGGGGGGTGCGGAATCCATCCGTGAACCTACCCGTTGGGTCCCACCAGGCCGTACCGGCGCCCAGCCACGATGTACAGGTCTGCATTGACGAAGAGCTCCTTGCCGTGGGCTGAGATGCTGAACTTCTCCAGCTATAACAGCATGGGAGAGAGATCGGGAAAGATAGTACAACCCTCTCACCTCCCCCCACCAGATGTGCCAAATGGTGTGACCCATTGTGTTCCCCTCCCGGCCACCCCTGCCATCTCATGGTATGACCCACTTCCCACCCAATAGTCCGGTGCCTCCCAGGGCTGCCATAAGAACGTAAGAACGGCCGTATTGGGTCAGACCAAAGGTCCATCCAGCCCAGTGTCCTGTCTGCTGACAGTGGCCAATGCCAGGTGCCCCAGAGGGAGGGAACACAACAGGGAATCCTCATGTGATCCCTCCCCTGTCACCCACCTCCAGAGAAACAGAGGCTAGGGGCCTATCCTAGCTAATAGCCATTGATGGACCTAACCTCCATGAATCTATCTAGCTCCTTTTTGAACCTTGTTAAAGTTCTAGCCTTTACCGCATCCTCTGGCAAGGAGTTCCACAGGTTGACTGCGCACTGAGTGAAGAAAAATTTCCTTTTGTTTGTTTTAAACCTGCTGCCAATGACTTTCATTTGGTGACCCCTAGTTCTTATGTGGGAATTAAATAAATAACTTTTCCTTCTTTACTTTTTCCACACCAGTCATGATTTTATAGACCTCTATCATATCCCCCCTTAGTCTCCTCTTTTGGTTGGACCTATTCTGAAAAGTTTCAACAAGGTGACATTTTTAATTACAGATAAATCTTTAGCTCCTGGATGCTCCATGACAACCATGGAGAATAGGCAACCCTACCCACACTAGCTCTTGGTACAACCCACTTCCCCTCTCATATAATTGTGCAATCCACTCTTTAGGCGGCGGCACCCATTATCCCTCCTATATGACAATTGTGGCAAGCACTGCCAGATGGTACAACCTACAGCCCCTGCCATCTCATAGTACGATCTACTCCCCCTTGCATCCCAGACAGTAGTCCACTCCACACATCCCTAGCAGGTGGTATGATCTACATCCATCCCCCTTTTACCACATGGTTCAACCCAGTCTCCCACCCAGCTCCTGCAGCCTAGTACAACCCAGCCCCCACCACCCCCCATTGACAGAGGGGATGGGCTTAACCCCTTCCATGCTGCTGCTGGTCCACCTTGTAGTGGGAAATACCAACTCCACCAATGTGCGGGTCGGGGCGGGGGGGAGGAGATACGGAAAAGGAAGGAGTGGAATAAGATGAAATTAACTCCTTGCATACTGCAGCTGAAGGGAAAAAAAAACAGAAGGCCTCACACCAGGCAACCCTGACAAAATTCGGGAATCGGGAGGAATGTTCCAAATAAACTCTGGGGGTGGGGAGGGGGAAGCTGTACCTTGATGTCGGAGGCATTCTCCAGCATGGCCTGGCGCGAGGAGATCTCTGCCTGCGACACCGAGAAGTCGTTCTCTGCCGCACTGGCCGCCTTCAGCGTTGCCACCTGCCGCTCGAACTCCAGCTGCAGGATAGCTTGAGGTGACGCCCCCGCCAGCTGACACTCTCCCCGCCCCAGCCCAGGGACCCTCCCTACCAGTACCCAGCATTCCTAGCTAGATGGATGCCCCAGTGGAGAACCTCTTGGGCCAGGAACATGGATCCATCTTAGTTAACAAGCCCGCCCCCGCACTACAAGCAATTCCCATAATGCTACTGGACAACGGCAAAGGATTCTGGGAACATGGACCTGTGACCAAGAAGGGCAGCTATAGACAGCTAGAAACCACCCCGCTGGGTGGACTGCTCACCAGCCCCAAAGGTGTGGGGGGGGTCTGTTTGGCAGAAGCTCTGCCCCCTCCCACCCAGAGCTCACCTGCTTCTTGAGTTTTTTCCTCTCCTTCTTGCTGAGGTGAGCATAGGGGTCATCCTCCTTCTTCTCTCCCTCGTCCTCCTCATCCTCTTCCGACTGCTGCGCCGACCGCAGGAGGCTGGTTATCGACAGGACCATCCCTTCCCAGAGCCAGGGACATAACCTCCCCCCCCCCCCCCAACCACTAGACCCTACTCCCCACCCGGAGCAGGGAAAAGAACCCAGGAGTTCTGCCCCCTCTCCCTGCATCCAACCATTAGACACCACTGCCCTCCAAGAGCCAGGGAGAAAACCCAGGAGCCCCGACTTCCAGGAGCTTCATCCTCTTCCGCCATGCCTCAGCTCTGCCCCCTGGAAGGCGGTCCCTGCAGAAGCAGAGGGGAGCACAGCTCTATGGATCGTTCCCCCCTCTGTGCTAAGGTTGCCTGTGCGGGACAGGGGGCCAGCTGGGAAATGATCCGAGAAACCCTCCCCACCCTGCAAGCTGTCTCATAGCTGAGCCAGCCCAATAAATGCAGTTCGGTTAGAATAGGGCAAAGCCTCCCGCACCAGGAGGACGGCTGTCTTACCGGCTCGCTGCCTCGTTTGGACTTGTCCTTGGGCTTCTCTGGCTCCTCCTCGTCTTCCTCCAGCTCCTCCTCCGACTCCAGAGCAGCAAATTTGTTCTGCAGCAGAACAGAAGCCCAGCTCATCCAACCGCAGTGAGGTTCGCCCAGGGCCAAAATGCAGCCAGTTCTGGGGTGGGGCGGCTGGGTACTGGCCACGCAGCGCTATTGCATGGAGACACTTCACGCAGCAGGGCGCTCCCCCAGGACCAGCCCTGGCTGTGAAGGGAGAGCACCCCTTTCCTGAGCCCCAACCTTGTTCTCTGCCACACAGCGCCCCCTAGTGGCCACTGCTAGTAGGGACACCCTCCCCCCCCACACACACGCAAGCCCTCACCTGGGTTGGTTGATTCTTTTTTCCTTTTGTTTTTTTCCTCTCTGGACCAGTCTCTGCCTGTTTATTCCCAGCCTGTAAGGAGATGGAAGCATGGGAAGGCATTTAGGAGACTCGGCAGATGCAGTAGCCTCCTTCCTCCCTCGAAATGGTGAGCACCCCAAAGGGGCCCCTCCAGCCGGGTATCCTGGGCTCCCTTTGTACCATGCCACATTGCATCAATGCAGACAGCTCCCAAATTGTCATGGGAAGCCGACCCCCCCCCCACTCCCATCATGCTAGTTGGGCCTGTCTCCCTGATTGGGGGCGGGGGGGGGGAGATGAACCATCCTGCCCCCACCTGCTCTAACCACTAGGCTATGCTACACTCCCCTCCCACAGCTGGGGGTGGAACCCAGAAGGCCTGATTCCCATCCCTGCCTGGTTCTAACCGCTAGGCCACACTCCCTTCCCAGAGCGGTGGATGCAACCCAGAAGTCCGGATTCCCAGCCTGCCCCACTCTAACCCACTAGATGTTGCCTCCCCGCCTGGAACCAGGGACAGAACCCAGGAGTCCTAACTCCCGGCCCCATCTCTTCTATCTCATTAGACCCTGCTTCCCTCCCAGAGCTGGGGGCAGAATCCAGGAGTCCTGGCTCCCAGCCCCACCTCTCCCCGTTCTAACCACTAGACCCCACCCCCCGGCTCACCTTGCTTGCTTTGCCTTTAGGTTTCGATTCGGGTTCCTCTTCGCTCTCCTCCTCTTCCTCACTCTGGGCTAGAACAGCAAAGGCTGAGCCTCCTCCCTGGGAGCCGGGGGAGAAGCCAGAACTTTCAGAGACAGCAGGGTTGGAGGAACTCAGTAGCCCGAGTTCCTAACATCAGACACGCACCAGGCAGCAGAGCGCCCCCTAGTGCGGCACCAGGGGCAGCACTGCTTGCGTGGGGACAGCGCCCCCTACTGACCCCCCCACCCTGCTCCCTGTACCACAGCGCCCCCTCGTGCAGCGCTGGGGCCCTGATTTCCACGTGCCCAGCCCACTGACTGGGAAAAGCCGGCTTCGCACCTGCTGCCTTCCTTTGTTCTTCTCGTTTTTCCTGCTCTTCTTCTTTTTATCGGCCTCCTCCTCCTGCCGAGAGCACACAGCACATCCTGCCCCGGTGAGACGTGGCGTCTCTGACTCCACCTGACCCAGCCCAGATGCCCCGCCCCAGTGTCCCCAGGCAGATCCCTGCCCAGCGGAGCCAAAAAAAACCCTCATCATGCACCTGCTTGGCTAAGCTATTCTGCCACTTGAGACTCCCAGACCCACACCCCGCTCTAACCACTAGACTGCACTCCCCTCCCAGAGCTGGCAATAGAACCAGGAGACCTGGTTTCCAGTCCTCCGCTCTAACCACTAGACCCCACTCCCTTTCCAGAGCTGGGGACAGAACCAAGAGGTCTGGTTTCCAGTCACCCGCTCTAACCACTAGACCCCACTCCCCTCCCAGAGCTGGCAATAGATCCAGAAGACCTGGTTTCCAGCACCCCCCCCCCCAAGCTCTAACCACTAGACCCCACTCCCCTCCCAGAACCAGGGACAGAATCTGCAGGTCTGGCTCCAGGTCTGGCTCCAGCCCTGGCCATCCCGGCTAAGACCAATGGGCCCACCCAATGTGGAGGTATTAGGGGACTGACCTGTTTTCCTTTTGGCTTGTCATCCTTTATCATCATCTTCTCTGGCAGCTTCTCCTCTTCATCATCAGGTAGAACCTGCAGGGGGTACCATGTCAAACCCCCACAACTCTGCACTGGAAGACTGACCCCGCACTCCCATCCTCAGGAATGTCCCCCACAGACTAGCCCCCAGGGATCCCGCTAGGATGGGTAGGGAAGATCTCCAGCACAGGAGGCCCCCTCCCCCGATTTCCTTGCCTCCCAGGGGTCTCGGAACCCAGGAGTTCTGCCTTCCAGCCTCCCTGCTCTAACCACTAGGCCTCACTCCCCTCCCAGAAACAGGGACAGAACCCAGGAGCCCAAGCCCCCAGACCCGCTAGAAGACGACCCTGCCCCCGTCCGTGCAAGGCATGGTCCGAGCGAGCGAACCTTGTTGATCTTGTTCTTGCTGGGTTTGGCCGGTCTCGGCGTCTCCTCTTCCTCCTCTTCTTCCTCGCTTTGCTCCTGGCTCAGGGCGGCAAACACGTTCCCTCCCTGCGGGGAGGGTCAAGCCAAGGTCGTTAGCGAAGGGTGGATGTCTCTCTGCCCCTCACCAGAGACCCCCCCTGGAAACCCAGGGCAGGATCAGCTCCTACCACCAATCCCCCAGGTGGATGCCCCATCAGGTCCCCTCTCAACCGGGGCAGCACTGTCGCCAACAGCCAAATCCTCAGCCCGGCCCGAGTCTAGACAGAGACCCCAAACCCTAGTGCTCCTTCCACCTCATATTCTTGCGTAGGGCCCAGTGCAGCCTGAGTCTAGAGCGCTCCCCTGAACGCTATGCCTCCTCCCAGCCTCGAGTCTTACCTTCTTCTTCTTGTCGCCTTTGGTGATGGGAACGGCTGCCAGAAAGGAAACGAGAGAAGGATTTTAGGGAGCGATGGAACGGAGACGCAGCCGCTCGCCCATTGGGGAGCTGGCCCTAGAGAGTCCTTGGTCCTCCAGAACCTAGAGAGCGCCGGGATGGTTTCCTGATGCGTTGCCCCCCTCTAGCTCCCTGCTGCAGCCCCGGGGGCTGGTATGTCACTCCACAGGGGCTGGAGTGGAAGCTGGCAGAAAGGCAGGCTATGGAGAAGGGAGGCCCTTGCTTCCCACCCAGCCCTGCCCCCGAGAGTGACCCGCCGCTAGGGGGCAGGTTTCCGGAGGGGCTGGAGAGGATCCCTCGCTCTGGGCTCGCTGGCAGGAGGGCGCAGCTCTTTATGGCCCGGAGAGGGCACCACAGCCACTAGCTGCACCCACCCGCCCCCCCACGCCGGGCGTTACCCACCATGCACCAAAAAGGTCACCATATTGCAGGGCATGAAAGTGCAGCAAGTTGGGCCATACGAGTCACCTGAGGGTACAGAACCCAGGAACGCCAAGCACTGGCCCTCAGTCCCTGGCCAGAGCTGGGAATGGAGCCCAGGGGTCCTGGCCCCCAGACACCCCCTCTAACCCACTAGACTCCATTCCCTCCTAGATCTGCGGCTAGAACCCAAGCGCCCTCCTCCCTGCCTCACCCTCTTCCTCGTCATCGCTGCCCTGAGCCGACAGCTTCTTCAGCTTCTCGATCAGCTTGTGCTCTTCCTCATCGTCTTCCGTGTCCTTCCTCTTCTTCTCCTTCTTCTTCTCCCGTTTCTTTTTCTGCTGTTGAAGCTGGGGAGGAGGGGGGCACAGAGACGGGGGCTCAGATCTGCCCAGGCCCCGTGACAACCTTGGGATGGACGCTCACTAAGCAGAGCACCCTTTGCCGACAGCCTGTTTATTGTAGGTCCTACAAGAACACCCAGCAGCCGGCGGGAGGGATCCCGTTCCTCTGCTCACCTGTTGCTGCTGCTGCTCCTTCTCCTTAAGGACGGCCTGCTGCTCGCTTACTTGTTTCTCCTCCACAGCCAACTCTTCAAAGAACTGGGGCAGAAGGGAGAGATAAGAGCTCTGCCTCCCCTACCCCCTCTCCCTGACCCCTGTGGTGAGGGAAAGGCACACCAGCTGGTGAGCACGGATTCACTCACACTCACCCCCTTCCCCTGAAACTGCCTTGTGCTAGGGGAGATCCAGCCACCATTCCTTTCACGGCCCCTAGCGGTGAGATCTGAGAGATCCAGCTACTTACTCCTGTTTTAAATATCAGGGCCCCATGGTGGCTGCACAGACACAGAGAGAGAGACAGTCCCTGCCTCTGCTGAGATCAGGGCCCTGTTGTGCCGGGTGCTGCACAGACACAGCGAGACACAGTCCCTGCCTCTGCTGAGATCAGGGCCCCGTTGTGCCGGGCGCTTCACAGACACACAGCGAGAGACGGGCGCTGCCCAGACACACAGCAAGAGAGAGTCTGTATCATTAGACACACGGTGGGACGGGACATCGAGGCACAAAAAGGAGAAGTGATTTAACCTGAGTCCCACAGCAGGGCAGTGGTGGAGGAGGGTGTAGATCTGGAGTCTCCTGCGTTCCAGCCCAATGCCTGACCTGCTATGCCCCTGTGTCAGAGCTCACACCTCCCCCCAAGAGTCCCGCTTCTTACCGACTTCTTGGTCTTTTTGTCCTTCTTGCCTTTCTTCACCACTTTGTCTGAAACAACACATTGAGAGAGATGAATCCAGGCAGGTCGGAGAGAACCCAGGAGTCCTGGCTCCCAGCCACGCCCTCCACTGCCCAGGGCCTGGCACCTCTTGCCCTGCACCCCCACCTGAGTCCAGATCAGCCCTGGCTGAGCCTGCTTCATCCCATGGCTCCTTCTCACCAATAATCCAGCTTCAGTTCCAGTCCAGCTGCCTTTCCACTCTCTCTCTTCCCCATTAGCCTCCTTCCTTCCAGACTCTCTTCCCCCACATCAGCCAGCTTGGAGTCCAGACCCTTCTTCAGCCCAATTCAGTCCCCCAGCTTTTATTCTGCTCCACTCCAGTCCAGCCTTCACTTGGTCTAGCTTCCCCCCACCTCCAACCCCCCAGACCCAATTCGACCATGAGGAGCCCAGCTCCACACAGTACAGTCCCCACCCTACCCATGGCTCTGTCAAACCACCCCAGTGCCACCTGGTACTCTGCTTCCAGGACTCCCCCATACTCTGTCCCCCAGAGACCCCCCAGCCCAGCTCCACCTGGTATTCTGTTCCCCACGCCGGCCGGCTCAGTCCAACTGACCCCCGGCCGGCCCAATCCCACACGATACTGTGTCCCCCACAGCTCCATCTGTCCAGTTCAGCCAGGCCCCATCCCCTCTGCGCTCCCCCCGCCCCAGGCCGCTCTCTCCAGCTCAATCCCTCCCCACCACATTCTGCCCCCTCCCGTCCTTCCCGCCCCACCCCCCGGTTCTGCATCCTCCCCCCTCGGACCTTCCCTCCTCCTCCCAGGTTCTGCCCCCTCCTCTGACCACCCCCCGGTTCTGCCCCCTCCTTCCCCCAACCCCAAATTCTGCCCCTTCTCCCCCCCCCCAACCCTCCAGGTTCTGCCCCCTCCTCCCACCAACCCGCGGGGTTCTGCCCCCTCCTCCCCCCCCAAGTCCTGCCCCCTCCTCCCCCCAACCTCCCGGATTCTGCCCCCTCCAACCCCCCAGGTCCTGCCCCCGCCTCCCCCCAGTCCTGCCCCTTCCTCCCCCCAACCCCCCACGTTCTGCCCCCTCCTCCCCCGGGCTCTGTCCCCTCCTCTCTCCAACTCCCCGGATTCTGCTCCCTCCTTCCCCAAGTCCTGCCCCTTCCTGCTCCCACCCCCTCGGGTTCTGGCCCCTCCCGGCCCGCTCACCTGCGGGCTCGCCGCCCTTCTCCTCCCCGTCCCCGATCCACTCCTCCTGCGGCGGCCGCGGCTGCTTCCCCCCCTTCGGCATGGCCGGTCCCCGCGCTCACATGCAGCCCGGCCAGCTGCTAGGAAGCGCGGCCACTGCGCCTGCGCAGCGGGAGGGGTAGGAGAGACCGCCCGGCCTGACCAGAGAGTGCCCGGAAGCGCCCAGCCCAGAGCGGCTTCCCCTCCGCGCGCACCATAGAGCCGCGGGGCGATAGAGAGGAATTGTCTGGCTAGACAAGCCCGCTGTGGTTCAGTCCTCCAAGGGTGGGGCCTGGTGGGGGAGGGGCAAGGAGGCTTCCTCTCCAAGCTCAGACCAGGCTGGCGCCGCCCCCTCCGAGCCCCTCCAAAACAGGGGGTAGCTCCCAGGGCAGGTGGGGTCCTGAGCCCCCCTCCCCACAACCGTTGCACTGAAGCAGATGCTGCCCCCCCCTCCAGTGGGAGCCAGGACTCCTGGGTTCTGTCCCTGGTTCTGGAAGGGGAGTGGGGGCTAGTGGTTGCAGCAGAGGTGCTAGGAGCCAGGGGAGTGGGGAGCAGTGGGGGGTCTGGGATCTAGGACACCCACTGGGTTCTATCCCTGCTGTGCTGTCTATGGGTGCGGAGCCCGGTCAGGTGGGCCTAGGGGTAGAACCATGATGCCCAGCTGGGGAGCAAATGCTAACAGGGCCAATGAAAGAGACACAAAGAGCGAAGGCTTACAGTTAAACATCAGGGACCCAGAGAGTGGACATCAAGCCAAGAACCCCTGACAGTGCCCATCCACCCTGAAAGGTGTCTGAGTTGTCAGTGGATGCTCCCTCCTAGGGAGGCCATGCAGCTTGTATTGAACTGGGCAGACCTCCTTCTGAAAGAGTCACCCCTCCTCTAGAATGGGAGAAAAACCAGATGTGGTTTTGTCTGGTGTTGGAGAGGCCATTCCACCCCTTCTTGCTCTTAAAGAACATGCCATCCTCCCCAAATATGGCACGTATGACCTTGCAGACATTCCCATACCAGCAGGAGTGTGACAGCACATGCTTAAAAATGAAGCCCCTTCCCTCCATGTGGCATGACCTCACATGTGCCGTCATGGTGGCAGGACAGGGAGGATCCTAGAAATAGAATCTAGAGGTGCATCTACACTACACTTTCGAAATAGCTTATTTTGAAATAGGGAGCGTTTACATAGCACTTATTTGAAAATAGAGCACTCTTCCTTCCTCCCTTATTCCTCATACAATGACAGTTACAGGAGTCGGAGTAAGAAGTCCTCTAGCTTGACAGTATTTTTACACTATTTCAAGATAACTGCCTGTTGTGTGGACATGGACTAAGTTATTTCGGAATAGCGCTAGATATTTCAAAATAGTGTTGCAGTGTAGACATACCCTAGGAGTCCTGGTCAAGCATATGAAACAAACATCACAAAACAAACTGATTGAAAAATAAGATAAGGTGGGTGAGGTAATATCTTGTACTGAACCAACTTCTGCAGGTGAAAAATGGCCTGGCTTGGACATTAAATGTTCCCAGATCTTGAGAATAGGATGGATACAGAAGATCACCAATGAGGAATTATATAGCAAGATACAGTCGAAAGAGAACCTACTGCAGAAGGTTATACAATGGAAGTGACAGCTATTCAGCCATATCTGCAGAATGAAGGATGAGCAAAAAGTTAAGACCCTGGTATTTGGCATAATGGACAGTCCAAATAGGAGAGGCAGACCCCACAGAGAGAAGGTAGATGATATAGTAGATTGGTGTGGAGCTAGTCTACAGAAACTAAGCCACTCTGCACGGGACAGGGAAAGATGGAAGGAAATAATTAGGGAGGCATCGGACACCAACAGGCATTGAGCCCATGGTTGTTGTTGTTGTTGATGATGATGATGATGATGATGAGAGGCCAAAAGAAACTGACCTGCTGTCCAGCTGCTACAAAATCAGGACAGGCAGATGTACTTAGGTTACAATTATCATTTACTGATTAACAAAAGAAAAAACTCACATAACGTAAAGTTTGGCATTTCCTGTCAGGGGAGGGGCTGTGAGCCAGGACACCTGGGTTCCATCGCTAGTCTACTGTCCCAACTGTTCTCTTAGTTTGAGTAGTTCAGCCCAATCTCCCCCATGCTCTTAGACTGAAAGTTTTATCCTTGTCTCCCTGTTTCCTCCAGAGCAGGGATGGGCAATAATTTTTTGCCGGGGGCCACTTTGGAAATTTTTGAAGTGGCTCTGGGCCACACAGGAAGGGGCAGGATGTGGCCAAGATGTTTCCAGGTTACCCACCCCAGACAATGATTAGTCTGGAGGGGTGAGGGAGTGCCATTGCCACCACCCCACATTCCCCCAAGGTGCCCAGGCCCCGGCCTGGGAGGAGACGTCCCTCACTCCCCTGCCCCTAGGCCAATTAGCGCCTGGGAGCAAGGGAGAGCACGAAGCCTTCTCCCGCCCTGCCAGGAGCATGCGGTGCTTTGAAGTGCCACATGCTGCTCATAGGGCAGGAGTGGGGGGAGAGTGAAGGAGGCTTCGCGCACTCCCCCGCCCCCAGGCTCTAATTGGCCTGGGGATGGGGGAGCAACAGGGCCTCCGCAGACAGGATCCACCTGCTTGGCGGGCCATATCAGGCCCTTCGAGGCCCTTTTGCCCACCCCTGCTCCAGAGCCTAAATGGGATGATTTAACTCCCCCCCTTCAAAATGGTTCAACCCAATTCTAGTACACCCCCCCCCCAACAAGATGGTTCAGACACATCTCTGCAGTGTAAATAATTCAGACCACTTTGCACCCCCTTTTAATACAAGTGGTACAGCCCATTATGTCTCTCTAATGCAGTGGTCCCCAACCTTTCGTGGCTGCCGGGCGCCCAGGGGCGGGGCTGCTCATGTGCCGGGCGTCCGGGGGCGAGGCCACTCACGCGCCACGCTTCCGGGGGTGGGGCCACGCATGCGCTGCACGCCCGGAGGCGGGGCCGCCCACGCGCCACGGGCTGGCACCACGCATGTGCCGCGCGCCTGGGGTAGAGACCACCCACGTGCCCTGCGCCCGGGGCTGGCACCGCGCATGTGCTGTGCGCCGGGGGTAGGGGCCGCCCACACGCCCTGCACCTGGGGCCGGCACCGTGCATCATGCGCCCGGGGCCAGCACCACACATGTGCCGTACGCCGGGGGCGGGGCCAGCCCAGATGTTTCAGCGGGCGCATATAAATGCCCCAGCGGTGCCATGGCGCCCGTGGGCACTGCGTTGGGGACCACTGTTCTAATGATACAATCTCGCTACCCGCAGACCTGAATGGTTCAGCCCAGCCTCCTGCCGCTAAGCATGATAGCCACCCAAGATAAATGGTTTCTTCCATACTAGTCTGCATTCTTTATAGCTCCCCCTGCCCAATTAGTGGTTTCGCCCATAGCCCTCCTTATTCTGCCTCCCCCCATATTTTAATGGTGTATCCCCCTCTGTTAGGCTCTGGATGGTTTCTTCCCCCCAACTCAGTGGCTTTTCTCAGTTTCCCAGTGTGGTTATTCGGCCTCTCAGTGGCTGCGCCCAATTTCCTCTTCCCCCCCTCACTGGCTCTCAGTGGTTATTTTGTCCCACGCTCTTAAGTGTTTTATTCCCCCCTTCCTGAGTGGTTGTTCCCAGATTCCTCCCCCCCATCTTTCTCAGTGGTTTATTCCCCCCTTCCGCCATGGTTTCGCCCAGATTTCTCCCTCCCCCTTCGGGTTCCCAGTGGTTTCTTCCAGTCACAGTAGTTTGCTCCGCCTCATTCCTCCGCCCCCCCCCCCACCCGCAGTGGTTCTTCCCGCTTCCCTGCCGGTGCTGCGGGACGGCAGCCGGGCTGGGACATGCCCCGCAAGCGGCCGTTCAGCGCCAAGCAGAAGAAGAAGCAGCTGCAGGACAAGCGGGAGCGGAAACGGGGTGAGCGGGGGAGGGGGCCGCGCTCCAACATCTGGGCCTCTCCCCCCGTCAACATCTGGCCCCCCTCCTCCGTCCTGCCAACATCTGGGCCCCTCCCCCTTCCCATCAACATCTGGGCCCCTCCCCCTGCCAACATCTGGGCCCCTCCCCCTTCCCATCAACATCTGGGCCCCTCCCCCTGCCAACATCTGGGCACTGACCCCCCTCTTCCCTTCCCGCCAACATCTGGGCCCCTCCCCCCTCTTGCCAACATCTGGGCACTGACCCTCCTCCCTTCCTCTCCTTTTGCCAACATCTGGGCACCAACCTTCCCTGCCAACATCTGGGCCTCTTCTTCCACTAACATCTGGGCACGAAACCCGCCCCCCCCCCCCCCCGCTTCCGCTTGGGCATGTCCTCTCCTGCCCCCGTAAGCCTGACCCCGGGCTCAGCTCCTTGTGTGTGTGGGGGGGGGGGGAGCAAGCGTGCACCCCAGTGCCTGTTCTCAAAGCACTGAATGAGACAGCAGACAAGGGAAATCGCTGGGCAGAAACCTCAGGGAGGGCTGTGGGGCTGGATCGGAGCCGGCGCCACCCCAGGGGAAAGGCCCTGTCGCCCCAAACGGAGATGCATCACTGGCCGATGGGCACCTAGACAGTAAACCCAGGCGGCACTTGCCAGGCAGAAAGCTTTTGTGACTTGGACATCCAGCCGTGTGAAAGCCCTGCTGGCCAGATGTCGGCTGAGAGCCCCAAGGTGTGGGCACGCTCTCACAGAATCCTAGGGCTGGAAGAGACCTCAGGAGGTCCTCAAGTCCAGCCCCCTGCCCAAGGCAGAACAATCCCAACTCAATCAACCCAGATAGGGCCTTGTCAAGGAGCTCACCCTGGCATGAGATGTCTCTCTCCAAGGGCTGGGGCTCAGTAGGGGGCACCCTCCCCTGGCAGTCAGGCTGATCCCAGTGTGGCCCCAGGGGGCGCTCTCCCCTCTGTGCCATGGGGGTGGGGGGTGGCTGTGTTAACAGGGTTCCTCTGATCCAGGGCTGGGTGGATGGGGGGGCCCTGGCCTAGGGAGTCTTAAAGGTTGATGCTGAGCTGTGCTGCCTGTCAGCATTCCTCAGCTCTCCGCACGGCCTCCCAAACAGGCTGGAAGCGGCTGATAAGGGGCCCCACCCTGGCCACACTAATCTCCGCCCTGCCTTCCTTCAGCCCCTGGGTGACCCTCAGATCTGAGGCCATCATGGGGCGTCTCAAAAATTCCTGCCTGCTGCAATCCTGCGCTCAGCTCCAGCACCTGCCCAAAGTCGCACGGAGAATCTGTAGCCGAGCCAAGGACAGAACCCAGGAGTCCTAGCTCCCAGCCCTTCCTGCTCTAACCACTGCATCCCACTGCCCTCACAGGACTCTGGGCTCCCACTTCTTCTGCTGTAACCCACTATTCCCGTTCCCTTCCCACAACACTAGATGGAACCCAGGAGTCCTGGATGCCAGCCCCACTGCCCTGCCCTCTCCACTACACCCCACTGCCTTCTCAGAGATGAGGAGAGAACCCAGGAGTCCTGGCTCCCAGTTCCCTGCCCTGCTCTGACTACTACACCCCACTCCCCTCCCAGAGATGGGGAGAGAAACATGCCCCCCCCACTCTAACCATTACACCCCACTCCCCTCTCAGAGATGCATGCAGAGCTGGGCATAGAACTCAGAAGTCCAGGCTCCCAGCCCCTCCCCTCCCCAACCCACTGCATGAGGAATGTTGTCTGAGGAGGACTGAGGCCCTCGTGGGAGGGGGACCAGATCTGGCCCCCCCCCCCCCTACTGTGCTGCTGCAGACACATGACACGCTGCAGGCGTCTCCAGCTCTGAGAGGCCTTGACGCAGCGTCAGGGGCCCTGCAGGGCTGCATTGCAGAGCCCTGGGTCTGACCTTGGGGCCTTGAACTGCCTTAGTGTTATGCTGCCACGGGCCATGGGCTGGCTGGGAGCCGGCGCCCCCTCGCGGGGAAAGGTCCCTGACCTGGCCCTCTCCGTGCCCCAGGCCTGCATGATGGCGTGAGGTCGAGTTCCAACAGCCGGAGTGGCAGCCATGAGCGGCGGGAGGACCAGACAGACACCTCGGACAGCGAATCCCTGTCCCTGCAGGTCCGGAAACTCAACCAGCAGCCACCGGCCCGCAGGCTGGGCGAGCGCAGCTATGACCCCAACAGGTAAGGTGTGGGGGGGAAACTGAGGCACAGAGCCGGGTCACGTGCAGAGTGTGTGGCAGAATCAGGTGTGGAACCCAAGAGTCCGGATTCCCAGCGCCTGTGCTTTAACCACTGCATCCCACTCCCTTATCAGAGGGGCAGAACCTAGGAGTCCTGGCTCCCAGCCCCCGCAACCAGCCAGACCTCACGCCCTTCCCAGAGCTGGGACAGAACCCGGGAGTCCTGCTCTCCCCCCGCTCTGTTACTCTCATTGATAGCTGCAGGGGGGTGAATTTGGGCCAACCTGCCACTCCAGGATTGGCTCAGAGTTCTGCCCCCTCCCCGGCAGGTCTCCCCTTGCTGCTGGGTGGGGGTTGTAGTGGAAGGGGAGAGTGCTTTTCTGCCTGCCCTGCCCTGCCCTGCCCTGCCCTGCCCTGTCAGGCCCGGATCGTGCTGTAGATCATGTCCCGTGGGTCACCCAGGGCCCTAGGACCACTAGATCCCTCCCTGAGCTGGGCTCAGGACCAGCCTGTGAGCTCCTACTCCATGCTCCAGCCGGGTTGAGGGGGCTAGGTCAGTGAGGGGGGTCTTTGTGTCACCCCTGTCCCTGCTGGGGCAGGGGGAGAGCCCCCCCAACACACACAGCATCCCTGGGCTTCAGTCCTGCCCATGCAGCAATCTGCCGCAGGGGGGCAGAGGGGAACTGGGGCTCAGTGGCCGATTTAGCCCTCAGAGGGCCTGTCAGTGCTGGGGTGTAGCGGGGGAGGGGGTTAGGAATGGGGTGGGGGGGACTAGGCTGAGACCTCACAACTCATTACACCCAGACAGGAGTGATCAAATCAGGAGCCGGTGCCCCCTAGAGGGGAATGACCTGGTGTCTCTTTCCCTGCCCCCCTCAAGCCAGCCAGTCCCTCCGCATTGGGATTGGATGGGAGATAGCACCCCTGTGATCTATTCTTCCCCCCCACACACACCCCCCGACCCATCACCTGGCTAGCATTTGTCCTAGCCCATGAGACCACCTGGGGGAGCTGCCTGCCGTTGGGTCTGAAGTTAAGTAGGCCCCACTTGTGCGTGGATGTGGATGGGAGACCCGGGATTGGGACCTTAGCAGTGCTGGAAGCTCCTGTTTGGGGAGGAAAAGTAGGACACCCAAAATCTCTGCCCCCCCACCTTGGGATTTCCCGGCCTGCCTGATGCTCTGTAACGTCCCCCTGCTGCCAGGTACCGGCTGCACTTTGAGCGCGAAAGCCGGGAGGATGTGGAGCGGCGCAAGAAGATGGCTCAGGAGAAGATCCTGGAGCCCGTCCCGGAGAGCGAGAAGGAGCTGGACATACAGGATGTCTACAAATCCGGCTCTGGTAAGCATGGCACTGAGGTGGGATGGGACCTCGCCTGCAGGCCTGGGCCCTCCTGATTTTTTTCCCCTTATCTCCTGGCTCCTATTGGGCAAACATCTTATGGCAAGGAGTTCCCCAGGCTGCTACTCCCCTGCAGATGCGTTGGATCTGGCCGGCATGTGGTCGCTCTGGAGCATCATGGGGGAATATTGCCCGAGGACCGTGGATGGGTGAAGGGTCCCCCGTTTCTCTTTGGAGGGGCAGGTCCCATCGGCGGGGGTGTGTGTGTGTGTGTGCTATATGGCTCTTTTAGAAGCCCACCACGCTGCTAGGTTGGGGGTAGCCTTGGGATCTGCCAAGGTTGTTCCCCGCTCTGGCACACCAAGTGCAGAAGATGGGGGCCCGCAAAGAGCTCAAAAGGAAAAAAAAACCAACCTCTTTGCCTCTACAGACACTGGTTACAAAAACTTCCCCCCAGAATCACAATACACCGATTTTGGGAAATCACTGCCACCATCAAGTGATTTTTTTATCCCTAAAAAAACAGGGGTGAACACTTGAACTCTCCCCTGGGATACCCCAAGCTCATTTGCCCTAAAAGAGCATGAAAAAAAGAAAAGAGGAAAACAAGCTGCAGTCTCTAGTAGCTGTCCCCTCAGTCAGAGGCCTGCAGATACCCACACACAGACCTTCCAGGGCACAAGAATCCAGTCATCACCTTAAAAAAAAAAAAGTGATTTTTATTACAAAACAGAAGATTAAACTGGATAAAGCACACTTGATTGCCAGATGTTACAGAGCAACTAAGGAAAACAAATTAAAACACAGAGAAAAGTCTCTGGGCACAATGCAAGATGGTAAAGGGGGAAGGGAGGCATAGATTCATTCATAGGGTTGCCAGGTGTCTGGTTTTGAACCAGACAGTCCAGTATTTGAGCTTTCTCTTCGGGAAACAAATTGAGAAAATAGTAATGTCCGATATTTTCTAAATGAGATGTAATGTAGATTGGGATGTCATGTCCAGTGTGTCCGGTATTTTTATTGAAACCATCTGTCAACCCTATTCACTCAGAGCAGTTCAAGCCAAACCACAAATCTATGTAAAAAAACTTTTTTAAAAGACAATCTTTCTAAAAGCTCACCAAAAGTGTAAACATAAAGTTTTCAGCTACCAATGTAGGAGAAAGATTGGACGGCTAAGTACAATTCAAAGTAGTTGCTAACTGTTAGCTCAGCGGTTCTCAAACTTTTTGGGCTCCGGAGCCCTTTACATGCGTAAAAATTTATGCAGAGCCCCAGCGGTCCACTGATTGTATGTGTTGTACCTATCGATGTTTCCCGTTTGTCAACCTCACGGAGCCCCTGGAGATGTCTTGCAGAGCCCTGGGGCTCCGCGGAGCACAGTTTGAGAAACCTGTTCGCTAACTAGTGCTGGTCGGAGCGGCGTGCCAGGGGGGCTGGGATGCGGAGCTGGCGGGGGCAGCCAGCTGAGCGGGGATGGCCTGCTGGGGGAGCCAGGAGCTGGAGCTGCCGGCACAAAGCCAGGTAGAGCCGGAGCTGGCAGAGGCGGCCTGCCGCATCGGCCACAGCTGGGGCCAGGTGGCAGAGCGTGCCCGCAGGTGCTGGCGGGGGCAGCCACATTAGCATGTGCGTGGGAGGGGCAAGTTGAAAATCCTGTGACAGACAGACAGGACCGGTGACGGCTTAAAAGAAAGATTGTCTAATAAAGAAAACATACCCCAAACGTGACTAGATTCACTTAGCCCTTTTACTTACTTTCAATTCAGTCCACTTCCATGCCCCGAATTCCTCGGAGGCATGGTACTCCTGCCTGGGTTTAAATCGTTCTGTGTCTCTCAACTCCTGGTTTAACTCTCCCACACACAGAAAGCAGGCGGGGAACCTGTATCCAGTTCAAATTTCAACCCTCTCTCAATTGGTTCTCCCAGTGCCCTGGCCAACACCCTTGCTAGGTACCTGAGTTTAACCCCTTAGTCACCGGGTGCTGGTCAGCTCTCCCCCGTCCATGACCGGCTCCCTCCATTCTGACTTCCCCATGTGTCTGCCCCCCACCTCCCAGTGCTGGATTTCCCCAAGCGCCCCCCCTGGAACTACCAGATGAGCAAGGAGCAGCTGCTGGCGCGGGAGGAGAAGTGTTTCCGGGACTATCTGGAGGGAATTTACAGCACCTACCAGCCCAGCCAGCTCAGCTACTTCGAGCATAACCTAGAGGTGAGCAGAGGACATGGGGCCTTTCCCCTCTACAGGGCGCCAGTTCTGATTGGGGCGCGGGGGGGGGATTGGCTGTCTCATGGGTGAGGAATGGGACATGGGGCCTTTCCCCTCTAGGGGGTGCCAGCTCTCATCAGGGCGGGGGACTGGCTGTCTCCGGAGGTGGAGAATGGGAGGCCTTTCCCCTCGGGGGGCTCTGATCCAGGTCCCTGGTGGCGGGGAGGAACTGGCTGGCTCAGGGCCTGAATCTGGGACCTGTCCCTTCCCCACTTACCTTGCAGACCTGGCGTCAGCTGTGGCGAGTGCTGGAGATGTCCGACATCATCCTGCTGATCACAGACGTCCGGCATCCGGTGAGGGCCCCTCCCCGGTACCCCAGGGCAAGGGGTCTTGGAGAGTCTCATTCCTGGCTGCTGGGCTCCGTGGGGTCCCTGCTTGGGTGGGGGGTAGTTTAGGAGGCTTCCCCCCCCCCGAGGCCACAGGAGATGGAGATGTTGCTCCAGAGGGTCCCTTAAAAAAGGCGGGGGAGGTCTCTGGGGACTCCAGCTTCTCGGCGTCTGGACATGACCCTGCAGATCAGCGTGCTCCTTCCTGCCACTCAGTGGGACGGGCGAGGGGCAGTGTCAGGCCGGGCTATTCCTCCCTACCCCTCGTCTGGAAAGCCCGGCGTGGCCTCTGCTTCCGTCCCTCAGCCGGCAGCGTACTGGCCCGAAGCTGCTGCTGTCCCAGCTCCTGAGGGTGACCAAATTGAAGGGGGCAGCACGGATGGGCATGGTGACCGCTTGCTGAGCCCCTGGCTACACCCCACTGCCCTCCCAGAGCGGGGGACGGAACCTAGGAGTCCTGGCTCCCAGCCCCCCTGCTGTAACCCTTAGGCCTACTCCCCTCCTAGACCTGGGGAAAGAACACAGGACTCCTTGTTCCCAAGCCCGCCGCTCCACTGCTGTAACCACTAGGCCCATTTTCCTGCCAGAACTGGAGAAAGAACCCAGGAGTCTTGGGTCTGCCTTCTGCTCTAACCACTAGGCACCACTCCCATCCCAGACCTGGAGAATAGAACCCAGGAGTCCTGGCACACAGCCTTCTGCCCCTCCCCTCCCCCTCTAACCACTAGGACTCGCTCCCCTTTCAGAGCAGGGGTCCTGGCTCCTAACCTTCCCTGTTTTAACTCTCCGGAGCCAACTCATTTGGCTTAGCTGCCTCTCTTCCCCCTCGTCCCCCCCCAGGTCATTAACTTCTCCCCTGCGCTGTACGACTTTGTGACCAAGGAGATGAGGAAGAACCTGATCCTGGTGCTGAACAAGATCGACCTTGCGCCGCCAGCGCTGGTGGTGGCCTGGAAGCACTACTTCCAGACCCGCTTCCCCCAGGTGCGCGTCGTCTGCTTCACCTCCTACCCCCAGCAGGACCAGGATCCCAGCACAGGTAATGCCCCCGCCCCCAGGCTGGCTCGGGCTTTGGGGCAGGAGGCCTTGCCCTGGAGGGCCGGGGAGGGGGGAGTAGGGGAGGAGGGATGTTCAAACTTTTTTTTTCTCACAACCCAGTTGAAGAAAATTATTGATGCCTGGGACCCTGCATAATTCTGACCAGAGTGCGGGCTGTGGGGGCTGGGGTGAGGGAGGGTGCCAGGGGTGAAGGCTTTGTCTGGAGGTGTGGGCTCTGGGGAGGGGCCGGGGATGAGGGGTTTGGGGTGCAGGCTGAGCGGATGGGGTATGGGGTGCAGGCTATGGGCCGGGGATGAAGGGCTTGAGGTGCAGGCTGTGGGATGATGGAGCAGAGGGGTTCAGTATATGGGTGGGGACTCTGGGCTGGGGTATGGGGGTGGGGTACAGGGGGTGTGGGGAAGGTCAGAGATGAGGGGTTTGGGGGTGCAGGCTGGGGAGATGGGGGATGGGATGCAGACTATGGGATGGGGATGAGGGGTTTGGGGTGCAGGCTGAGGGGGGTGGAGTACAGGGGTTTGGTATGTAGGTGGGGACTCGGCTGTGGTATGGGGGTGGGGTACAGGGGGTGGGGCAGGGGATGAGGGGCTTGGGGTGCAGGCTGAGGGGGGTGGAGTACAGGGGTTTGGTATGTAGGTGGGGACTCTGGGCTGTGGTATGGGGGTGGGGTACAGGGGGTGGGGCGGGGGATGAGGGGCTTGGGGTGCAGGCTGAGGGGGGTGGAGCAGAGGGGTTTGGTATGTAGTCGGGGACTTGGGGGTGGGGTACCGGGGGTGGGATACAGGGGGTGCAGGCTGGGGCCGGGGATGAGGGGTTTAGGCTGTGGAAAGGGGGTTCTGGGTGTGAAGGAGCTCAGGGCTGGGGCAGGGGATTGGTGGGGCACAGGCCTACCTCTGGCAGCTCCCAGCCAGCGATGCCGTGGGGTGTCAAGGCAGCTTCCTGCCTGCCTGGCACTGCAAACCCCACTGCACCTGGGAAGTGGCCCCTCAGCAGATCCGGCTCCGCGGGCAGCCCCCGCCCCCAGCTCTGGCTCCGCACTCCCATTGGCCGGTGTGTGGCTTGTCACCAGGCTTTGCCGCGCACTACTGGCTAGTGCTCGTCTGGGGTGAAATGGGATCAGCGCTGTTTTGTGCCTGGTTTTGCTTTTGTTTCTTGTGAGAGTTGGCGCCTCTACCTCCACCTGGGAGCCGGGCCTGCTGCTGGCCGCTTCCAAGCTGGGCCTGCTGCCGGTTGCTTCTGAGCCACAGTGCGGTCCACTGCGCTGGGACAGGCAGGAAGCTGCCTTAGTGCCCCCGCTGGTCACCTGGTTGCCCTACAGCAACGAGACCCAGTGCCAGGTCGCAACCTGTCGGTTAAAAATCACGGTTGTAGGGGGGCGCTGGCTCCGATCTGGCTGCCGACAAACTTGGCAGGTGGCGTTGGAAAATGTTAGCGCTGAGCTGGGAAAGGGGGATAGCACCCAAGAGTCTGGGCCCCCTAGTCTGACCCCTGCTTGTCCGTCAGTGTTTAAGAAGCGGCGGAAGCGGCGGAAGGGCTGGAGCACGGCCATGGGACCAGAGCAGCTACTGCAGGCTTGCGAGAGCATCACAGCTGGGAAAGGTGAGAACCCCCCCCCACACACAGCCTCCCACTCAGCCTGGGGGGGGACCTCCCCCAAGTCCATTGTGGTAATACAGGCTGCTGTTCACCCCTGCGGGATCCCAATGCTTTTTCTGGGTTGTGCAGCTCACTCGCCCAGCACTGAGAGGCAGCCACCTCAGGGGGGAGGGGGTGAACAGCAACACCACGCTGGGATCGCTCGCCCAGCACTGAGATGCAACCCCTCTGGGGCAGAGCTGCGGGGAACAGCCGCACAGTACGGGAGCTTGACTGTTACAGGAAGTGATGGCGAACCCCCTGGTGATGGGGCCTGCATGGGGTATTGCAGGGAGACAGAAAAAGGAATGGGTTGAGTTAAAATTTGGCCAGGACCGTGGGGTTTTTGTTAGTCTTGGGTGGACAATTCATAACATCTCCTTGGGGTTATCACTGACTTGGGGGGGCAGCACGTGGCAGAATCGCCTCCCCGCATCTCCCATCCATGTCCTATGCAGAGCAGGCCCTGCTTAGCTTCCAGCACCCACCCCCAGCCTAGCAGGTGTGCTACAGAGTCATTGGCTGGTGTCCCTTTGACTCTGCTGCCCTCCCCAGTGGACCTGAGCAGCTGGAAGGAAAAGATCGAGCGGGACGCGGCCAGCCCCCACCTGGCCGCCGAGGACTCGGATGAGGAGGAGGAGGACGATGAAGGAGCGGCCGTGCTGGTGGAACACCAGACCGATGTGGCCATGGAGATCGGGGCTCCCTCCCAGGAGCTCTACAAGGACGGCGTCCTGACTGTGGGCTGTGTGGGTGAGAGCGCCCCCCGCTGGGGGAGGAAGGGGGCCATACCCTGGAGCAGTGGCTGGGGTCTCCTTCGGGCTGCTGGGGATGTGGGGCAGTAGCTGGAGGGGCTGCGTGGCAGGGGAAGGGGTGTTTGGGAGGAGGGCTCTCAGTTGGGTTTCCAGGGGGCATTGGGGTGGGAGGTGAGTGGATGGGGAATGGGGAGATGGGGGATTGGTGCTTTGGAAAGGAGTTCGAGGGAAGAGGGTGAGGGAGAGGAAGGTGGAGCTTGGCTGAGGAGCAGCCCCCGGTGGGGAGACACCGGCTGCATGGAGTTTTGTGGGGAGAAGGGGGCAGGCGGGTGGCTGGTGATTTGGGGACCAAGTGGGGGTTGGGGGGCTGGATCAGAATTGGGGGTGGGGGTGTGGCAAGGCAGCAATTGTGCAGTGGGGGGGAGGAAGGGAATGGGGCCAGGGAGTGGGGTCAAGCTTTTGAAGGGGGCGGGAATTGAGAGAGGCCCAGTGGTTCCGCTGGGGTGATGTCTGAAGGGCAGTGAGGCAGTGGCTTGTCCTGACTGGGGCAGGACAGGACCTTGGGGGAGGGGGTGGCTTATGCTGGATGGGGGTGGGGCCCGGGCAGCTCCATCTACATTGTGACCCCGCTCCCTTTCCCCAGGGTTCCCCAACGTGGGCAAATCCTCGCTGATGAACGGGCTGGTGGGCCACAAGGTGGTGAGCGTGTCCCGGACGCCTGGCCACACCAAGTACTTCCAGACCTACTTCCTGACCCCCACTGTGCGCCTCTGCGACTGCCCCGGCCTCATCTTCCCCTCCCTGGTGCAGCGGGAGCTACAGGTATTGCCCTGCAGCCAGCCAGGGGAGCGGGGTCTAGTAGTTAGAGCGGCGGGGCTGGGAGCCAGGACTCCTGGTTTCCAGCCCCAGTTCTGGGTGGGGGGTGGGGATCTAGTGGATTGGGGGGGTAGGAGTGAGGACTCCTGGGTTCTGTTCTCTTCCCCGCTCCACACTTTAGCTCTGTGTAATACTTAGCTAATGATACCAACTCCCGGGCCCTGGGGGCAGGGAGACATCTCCCCCCTGCTGGCGGATGCCGCGTGACCCCCCCAGGCTCCCTGCCGTAGCTGAGCGCTGTCGCCCATCTCTCTTTCCAGATCCTGTCAGGCATCTATCCCATCTCCCAGATCCAAGAGCCCTACACCCCCGTGGGGTACCTGGCCGTCCGCATCCCCATCCAGGCTTTGCTCAAGCTGCGCCACCCCAATTCCGAGGAGGGAAGGCCGGAGACCCGGTGGTGCGCCTGGGATATCTGTGAAGGTGTGTTGCCGGGGTGGGGGTTTGATTGCTAGGGGGCGCTGTGCCACAGGCAACGGGGGTGCAGGAGGGAGCTCAATAGGGGGCGCTCTTCTGTGGTAATCAACACTGGCCCCAGTATGGCACTAGGGGGTGCTGTGCTGTAGGGAGCCATAGGGGGCGCTGTGCCACAGGCAGCGGGGGGTGGGGGGGAGCTCAATAGGGGGCGCTCTTCTGTGGTAATCGACACTGGCCCCAGTACGGCACTAGAGGGTGCTGTGCTGTAGGGAGCCATAGGGGGCGCTGTGCTCTGGGAGCTGCGGGGGGGGGGGGTGGGTCCATAGGGGGCGCTCTCCCCTGGCAATCAACACTGACCCCCCCCCCCTTCCTCTCCCAGCCTGGGCCGAGAAGCGCGGCTACAAGACAGCCAAAGCGGCTCGTAACGACGTCTACCGAGCCGCCAACAGCATCCTGCGGCTGGCAGTGGACGGGCGCCTCTGCCTCTGTCTGCGGCCTCCCGGCTACTCCACTCAGAGAGGTACTGGGCTGGAGAGGGGGACCGCGCTCCTAGGGCATTGTGGGTATTTACCCAGCATACCTCTGTGAGGCTGGGCAGGAAAACCAGATTTCACCAATCCGATGTTTTGCAGATGTTTTTGAGGTGTGGTATCTGCCAGGACTCCTGGATTCCAGTTCTGGCTCTGGGATGGGGGAGTGCGGTCTAGTGGTTAGAGTGTGTGTGTGTGGGGGGGGGGTTGTTGGGTTCGAAGTTCTGGCTCGGGGAGGGGAGTGGGGTCTAGTGGTTAGAGCTTGGGGGGGAAGGGGATCATGGGGGTGCGGATTGCTGGGATTCTAGTCCTGGCTCTGAGGGGTGGGGGGAGCAGAGTCTAGTGGTTAGAATAGGGTGGTGCACCCTGTCTGCTCACCCCTGTCTGTCCCCCGCAGCCATGTGGGAGCATCATCCCGAGACGGCCGAGATTGCCTCCCTGCAGGAGGCTCACCGCAAGCACAGCCGGCGCAGCTCCGAGGAAGAGGAGGAGGAGGAGGAAGAGGAGATCTCCAGCTCCGGGGAGGAGGAGGACGAGGAGAAGGACCGTGATGCTGATGAAGAGGAAGAGGAGGAGGAAGAAGAGCCAGCAGCCCCCAGCAGGGGAGGGAGCAGCACCCCGGCACCAGCCCCTCCCAGGAGGGTGCTGAAGGGGAAACTCTCCAGCCGGAACTTGTTTGCTTTGCTGGGGGAGGACGAATGTTAGTGGCTCCCCCTGCTGGACAGATTGAGATAGGGGGCGGGCCTGGGTAGAGACTCCGCCCCCTGCCCTGGCTGAGCTCCACCCCCATTCTCCATGTTCATTCCCATGCTCTATAAGTTCTGTATATGAATAAAGGTGATGTTTATTTCCAGATCCCACCTCTGTCATTGGCCGGGCCACTGTTCCCCCTCCTCAGCATTGGTCCATTTCTCCCGGAGTCTCCATCTCTCCGCTGCAGCATGCCAATAGTCCCATCGAGCCTGGTATCCGGCCTTCCCTGATCAGATCCATGGGCCCACATATCCCAGTAGCCCAGCCTGATCCTTGCGGCCCTGGTCCAGAGCAGTGGTCTCTGCCGGGGCCTGTTTGTTTTGGGTCATTTCTATAGATCAGAAAGGCTTTTTCCTTTTAGTTTTCAAACCTTATTTTGCTGCAGAATCACCCTGCTCCCTATTTTCCTGTGGAACTCCCTGCCACAGTATTCTTGCCCATATGGCTTGTGGAAGTAGAGAGTGCGAGGGTTAACTCAACATTACAACCCTGGAGTTGGATCCTTTCAGCTGCTTATTTTTCGAGGAGCTCCGATGGCCTCGGGGCATCGAACATTTGCCCCAGGGCAGGCTGGGAGAACTTTGGTTGAATTGTGTTTGTTGTGCAGGTTTGAAACGTGCAGCCAATCACCGCAACAGCTCAGTATGAGATGTACTAGGGAAATAGCTAGAGGCGACAAATGAGATCAGGGCCACATTACACTGCACAGACACAGCGAGAGACAGTCCCTGCCGCAGCTGAGATCAGGGCCCCATTGTGTCGGGCGCTGCACAGACACAGTGAGAGACAGGCCCTGCCCTGGCTGAGATTCAAAAAACTTTACAAAGGAAAATAAATCTTTTAAATCTTCACTGTGCTGTAAAGGGAACCTGCCCCACTTTGGTCATTCTCAGAGCTGATGGAAGAGACCAAGTGAGTGGAGACGAAGCCAACTGCACTCTGGGAAGACTCCCCTGTTGCGCCGCACCATGAAGCTGAGCCATTCCCGCAGACAAGCACACGCCGGCTTTGCGGAAATATCCATTTCATGGGCGGCGCTGAGAATGCAGCACTGGGGCCCTGGTTTTGGCAGCATCACAACCTCTCTGCCTTCCTCAGGGAATCCACCCATATGGGACTTACTGTCCCCTCCTTGTCTGGGTCAGAATACTCAGACGGGCGTGGCCTAGCTGGTGCCCGCTACAGCGGGTGTAAATTTATATCCCCACTTGTCACTCAACAGTTGATGGAGAGAACAGCAGGACTTCGATGGTGCTTGTATCTTCCCCGCCAGCCAAAGAGGAACCGCTTGTTTGTCCATTAGCGTTGTTGCCACGGCGAGAAGGCAGCAGTCAATGCCTCCTGTGAATTACTGCTCCCTGCGTCACGTGTCAGTAGGGGTACATCTAGACTACTGTACACCTCTCTGTCGACAGAGAGATGTAGATTAGGCACATTGAAAATGCAAATGAAGCCGGGATTTAAATATCCCGTGCTTCATTTGCATAAACATGCCTGCTGCTTTTTTTTTCGAAACAGAGCCTTTTTCGAAAAAAAAAAAAAAAAAAGGCAGTCTAGACGTGGATCTTTTGAAAAATAAACCCTTTTTCGAAAGATCCCTTATCCCTCATAAAACGAGGTTTACAGAATCTTTCGAAAAAGGGTTTATTTTTTGAAAGATCTGTGTCTAGACTGCTGTTTTTTTCAAAAAAACTCCATTTAAAAAAAAAAGCAGCATCCATGTTTATGCAAATGAAGAGCGGGATATTTAAATCCCAGCTTCATTTGCACTTTCGATGTGCCTAATCTACATCTCTCTGTCAACTGAGAGGTGTAGTCTAGACACACCCTTGGAGAACAGGACTTGTAGGGAGCCACTCACAGCGCTCAACCTGCGAAGCTTGGTCACAGTCTTTAGACTTGCATGGCCTCGGCAGCGTGTGAACCCCATGCCTTCCAAGAAGTTAGCTCTCTGCCTCCTCCCCTTCTGGCCCCTCTAATTGTTTTCATCCATGTGCAGAATAAATTTTGTTCGGTGTGCTGAGGCATGTGTGAATGTGCACCACCAGTAGAAACCCATGCTGCTGGCTGCGGGCACTCTGCTAATCTGCTGGGTGGCATCTGAATCTGTCCTGGGTGGCTGCCCAAGCACTCAGCATACAGGGAACACTGCTGGCCACCGTGAGCTGCTGGCTGGCCCAAGCCCCCACTGGCTTTGGGGGTTGGGGGATCAAGCGTGGGGCCTTGAGTGAAGCGTGGGTGGGGCATGGCCTGTGTCTGGGAAGGCCTCCCCTAGCCTCTTCTACACACTGCCCCAGCAGCACCAGGAAGAAATACTGAATCGTGGGCTTCTCGGCCTAGGCGTGAAAAGTCTAGCCTCACCCAATGGCTGGGAGATGAAGGGAGAAAAATTCAGACTGGAAATAAGATGTAAATCTTTAAGACAGAGGGTGATGGACCGCTGGGCTCAGGGGGGGGTCCCCATCACTAACGAATTTGAAATCAAGGCCTGGGTGTTTTTCTAACAGCTCTGTTTTAGGGATTCTTTTGGGGGAGTTTCTTCCTGATCTGCACAAAGTCGGATTAAATGATTAGTGAGCCTTTCCGGGCTTGAATCGAGGAGTGATCTAATGAGAAATCGAATGTATAAATGTATTAAATTAAATCAAATGTATTAAATCAAATGGATTTGTGTATTCTATTTATTCAAAAGGGGATGTGTTTTCTTTGGGTTCATTGACTTAAATCTTACTTTAAATATGTGGACAAGGGGGATCTAGTGGATACAGTACACCTGGATTTTCAGAAAACCTTTGACAAGGTCCCTCACCAAAGGCTGGGGAAAGTCCTATATTTGTAACTGGTTAAAAAATAGGATAGGAAACAAAGGGTAGGTATAAATGATCTGTTCTCAGAATGGAGAGAGGTAACTAGTGGGGTCCCCCCAAGGATCTGTTCTGGGACCAGTCCTATTCAACATATTCATAAACAGGGCCGGCCCACAACATTTTGGCACTTGAGGCAGGGAGCTCAAATGACGCCCCATGCCCCCTCGCTTGGGCCAAAACTTTGAAAGGTCTCTTGTGCCCTCCTTCCTTCAGCACAGCACTCCACCATCTCTGTACATCTAGAGCAGAGAGAATACATAGGCACCAGCAGCAGACACAATTTTCTACACTCTGGGTCCACAGTCTGGCACCTGAGGTGGCCGCCTCAGTTCGCCTCATGGTAGGGCCAGCCCTGTTCATAAAGAGTTGAAGAAAGGGGTAAACAGTGAGGTGGCAAAATTTGCCTGTGATGCAAAACTACTCTGGTTTTATAAAAAACTTAAAAAACAACAAATAGTCTAGTAGCACCTTAAAGATTAACAAAACATGTATATCAGTGGTCACCAACCAGTAGATCGGGATCTACTGGTAGATCTTGCAGCCTTTGACAGGTGATCCTGACAGGTTTGGCCGGGAGGCTATAAAGTTCTAGCACTTCAGCTGCCCCTCTCAGCACTGCCGTGCTGCTCCTGCCGTCTGCCTTGGAGCTGCCCCCTGACCTGTGGGAGCCTCCTGCTTGCTGTGCAGGGCATGGAAAGAAGAGAAAGGGGGGTATTGATCTCAGAGTGCCCCTCCCTCCACCCTGTACCCCACCTCCACAGACCAGAGGGGGGCAGGGATGGAGAGAGTTTGCTGGCTGCTTTTGGGAGTGGTGCAGGGCTAGGACAGGGGTAAGCCTGCCTTAGCTCCCTGCACCACCACCCAGAAGCCACCTGTGGTAAGTGGTGCCCAGCTGGAGCCTGCATTCCAAACCCCAGTGCCAGTCCTGAACCCCTCCTGCACCCCAAACCCCTGCCCCCAGCTTGATAAAAGTGAGTGAGGATGGGGGAGGGAGGATGGAGTGAGTAGGGGTGGGGCCTCAGGGGCGGGGTGGAAAGGAGACGGGGCAAGGGTATTTGGGTTTGAGAGAGATCCTGGATTGCAATTAAATTCAAAAAGTGATCTCATGCTAAAAAAGGTTTGAGACCACTGATGTAGATGGTATCATGAGCTTTCATGGGCACAACCCACTTCTTCAGATGACTGGAGCATTAGAAGTCCAGATCCAAGAATAAACCCTGTAATAGACTAACTTGGCTACCCCTCTGAAGTCAAGATTTTATATCTATCCCTTTCTTAATAATATTGCCTCAATAAATCCATGGTATACCCACATCTTGAATATGGTGTTGTGGACAGATGTGGTCACCACTTCTCAAAGATATATTGGAATTGGAAAAGGTTAAAAAAAAGGCAACAAAAGTGATTAGGGGTATCCATCCAAGAAGAGAAGAGTAAGACTGGGACTTTTCAGCTTCGAAAAGAGACGATTAAGCGGGGATATGACAGAGGTCTATACAATCATTACTGGTGTGGGGAAAGCAAATAAGGTAGTGTTATTTACTCCTCCCCATAACACAAGAACTAAGGGGTCACCAAATGAAATGAAGAGCAAACAAAAGGAAGTATTTCTTCACACAACGAGGACCTCTTTGCTGAGAGGATGTTATGAAGGCCAAAACTATAACAGTTCAAAAAAGAAAAATTCATGGAGGTTAGGCCCACCAATGGCTATTAGGCTATGTCTAGACTGCAGGCTTCTTTCGGAAGAACCTTCTTTTGGAAGAGATCTTCTGAAAAAACTTCTTCCAAAAGAGAGAGTCCACACACAAAAGTGCATCAAAAAAGTTATCTGCTTTTTTGAAAGAGAGTTCCTGACTGAATGGGCACTCTCCCGCATGTAAGCTGTGATTACTATGGGCAGAGTGGCCACCAGGGCACCTGTGCTTTTTCCTTTTTCCTCTTCTTCTGAAAGAATTCCCTCTTCCCCGTCCACACACGCCTCTTTCCAAAAGAGCTCTTTCACAAAAAGGCTTCTTCCTTGCAGAAAGAGGATTACCAATGCCGGAAAAACCCCTCTGTTCTTTCTATTTACTTTAGAAAGAACGCGATTGCAGTGTGGATGTTACTCAGGTTTTGTCAGAAAAATGGCCATTTTGCCGACAAAACTGTAGGGTAGACATACCTTTAGCCAGGCGGGTATCCCAAGCCTGTTTGTCAGAGGCTGGAAATGGGCGACAGGGGCACCTTGATGGTTCCCTGTTCTGTTCACTCCCTCTGGGGCACCTGACATCAGCCATTGTCGGAAGACAGGACACTGGGCTAGATCAGTGTTTCTCAATCTTTTTTTAATAAAGTACCCCCTTTTAAAAAAAAATTTATAAGTACCTACCCCAGTACCTACCATTTTCAGACACACCATTTTTTTTTCTACCATTGCAACACATTTGTTTAAATAATTTAAAACATAGCCGGGCGGGCGATGACATTTTTTGGTGTCAAAAGTACAAAAATAATAAAGTGCTGTGAAATGTCAAACAGAAAATCAGTTTTCTCCAAATTTCAGTTGTGTTGACATACCCCCCCCCCCAACTTCTTTCAAGTACCCCTAAGGGTCCTTGTACCACTGGTTGAGAAACACTTGGCTAGAAGGCTCTTTGGTCTGGCCCAGTGTGACCGTTCTCACGTTCTTAATCTTACAGACTCTTCTGAGCGGAGGGGCAGCCACATGTTTTGAATCATCCTCCCTTCCTAACTTCTGGGGTGGGGCAGCGGGGGAGCAAAGTGCTGCCCAGGGCCATGCTGCAGGGATGCCCCACCCAGCACTCAGATGTAGCCACCTCTGGGGGGAGGGAAGAGGCAGTGGCTATTTAACCACCACAAACCACTTGAACCATTTGGGACAAGAAGGGCTGGGGGGGGGGAAATCCCCCCGCCCCCCCACGACTCCCACCCAAAGCCCAGAATGAATCCCAGGGGCCGCCCCCTGTTGGAGGGAGGGGGAAAGCCCGGCGCAGGGCCAGGGCTGCGCTGAGTCCCGGCTACAGGGGGACCCCAGGAGGCAGGCGCAGGCTGCAGGTGGGTTCCCCCCCCCGCGTTCCACGTGTGATGCAGAGGCAGGCGGGAGGGGGGGGGAAAACACTACATTTCCCAGAGGCCTTTGCGGCGGCGGCGGCTCCATCAGCTGGGGGCTGGGCGGGAAGAGGCGGCAGCTGCTGGTGTCGCCACGTGATTGGGTCCGGGGCACTCAGGTGGGTTTGGGGGCGGGGGAGGGGGATCAAGGGGGTAAGTAAGGGGGGGGGTGGCAGGGCAGGGAGATGTGGGAGGCTGGGGAGGAGGGAGATGTGGGGAGGTGAAGGCTGGGGGCTGACGGGGGAGGGGAGCAGGGAGATGGGAGGCTGGTGGGGAGGAGGGAGATGTGGGGAGGGGCAGGCGTGGGGCTAGCAGGGGAGGGAGATGTGGGGTGGGGTGGGGAGGAGAGGAGGGAGATGGGGAGGAGAAGCTGGGAGGCTGGCGGGGGAGGGGAAGGGGGCTGGCAGGGGAGGGGAGGAGGGAGATGTGGGGAGGGGCAGTTTGGGGGCTGGCAGGGCAGGGCAGGGGAGGGGAGGGGAGGAGGGAGATTGGGGGCTGGCAGGGCAGGGCAGGGGAGGGGAGGGGGGAGGGGAGGGGGGGCAGGGAGGGCAGGGAGGGAGGGAGGAGGGAGATTGGGGGCTGGCAGGGGAGGGGTGGGCTAAATAAGAGGCCTGGGGATGGAGGAGGAGGTTGGGGCATTGGGGGCCCAATGAGGGGGATGTGCTGGTGGAGTGAGAGGAGGGGAGCGGAGCAGAGCAAGTGTAACCCTACAGGGGCAGTGGGGCAAGGGGGTAGCCAGGCCCTATTCTGGTATTGGGGGGTGGTGAGAATAACGAAGCTTAGGAGCCCCGTGTTTGGGAGGGGGGGGAACAAATCGCAGCTCTGGGGTGGGGAGTGGCTCTCGAGATGAGGTAAGGGGTGGACGGTGATGATGCCCTCAGGTTGGAGACAGCTGCCCCTGGTCCTGCCTCCAGCGTGCTCTGTGCTAACTGCCCCTTGGAGGACTGGCTGCCCCCCCTCAGTATTTCCCCCCCATTCCAGGTGCACCCCCCCCCACAATGTCGGCCCAGGTAAAGGACAAGGAGGCTTTTCAGAGACTCAGCTTCCTCTACCAGGTGAGACCCCAGTGGGGCTGTTACACCCCTATGAGAGACCCGGGGAGCAATTCCTCCAGCCCCAGGGCCAGCGGGAGCCTCTGTGGGGCCCAAGGAGGGGGGGATTTATGGGGCTCCACCCCAGGATGCCTGGATGAGGCACGGGGCAAAGAGGGTGTTGTGTGTGTGTGTGTGTGTGTGTGTGGGGCGGGGGGGGGGCGGGGATTGGAGGAAGATGGGATTGGTGGGGCAAAGGGAGGCAGGTGGAGGTGGGGGGAACAATGTGGGACAGGAGGGAGGGGAGGATGGATGGAGGTGGGGCTGGGGGTGGAGGAGCATTGAGGGAGGTGGGGCTGGGGGAGGGGGACACGGGCGAGAGGGGGAACGGGTGGGGTCGCCTGGGGCTGGGGGAGACCAATGCGGAGGGGAGAGCGATGTGGGGCCGTTCCCCTCACTTTGCATCTCCCCCCTCCCCCAGGCGGCTCACTGCGTCCTCGCCCAGAACCCCGACAACCAGGAGCTGGCGCGGTTCTACAGCCACACGCAGCGCAGCATCAGCCGCAGACTGGTCCTGAGACAGTGAGTGTTGGGGGGCGCCAGCTCCTATCCTGCCCCGGGGCAGGGGAACCCGCTGGCTTGGGGGATGGGTCAGGGGCCTTTCCCCTCCCCCCAGACCCAGCCCCTGTCTGTGTCCCCCTCCCCCCATATTCAGGGACCCCTCCGTGAAGAGAACCATCTGCAAATCCTGTTCTTCCCTCCTGGTGCCTGGCGTCAGCGCCACCGTGCGGCAGAGAAGTGAGTACCGCCCCCTGGAAGGGGGAGAGAGAGAGAGCTGCCCTGGAGGAGTGGGCGCTCTGGGTTCTATTCCCGGCTCTGGGAGGGCAGTGGGCTCCAGTGGTTAGAGCAGGGCAGGCTGGGAGCCAAGATTCCTGGGTTCTGTTCCCGGTTCTGGGACAGGGGTGGGGTCAGGAGGATGGGAGCAGGGTGGGTTCGGAGCCGGAACCCCTGGGTTCTGTCCCAGATCTGGGTGGACAGTGGGGTCTAGTGGTCAGAGCAGGGGGGCTGGGAGCCAGGACCCAGAGTGGGCAGTAGGATCAAGTGGCAAAACCTCTCCATGTGCACCTCCCCAGGTCGCCGCGGCCGGCGCTGGACAGTCGTGCGGTGTCTCCGCTGCAGCCGGACCAAGCGTTTCCCGAGTAACCCGGCGTACAAGCTGTGGGCGGAACAGCCCGAGGCCCTGCTGGAGAACCAGCCCCAGGCCGGTGAGATGGGGCTGGGGGGCAGCATGCAAAGGGGTGATGGGGAGCCAGGATTTGGGATGGGCAAGCGGGGTTGGGGGGTGGCTGGATCCTGGATTGTTTTATCACTGGGGGGGGGGAGCTAGATGGATTTGGGGGGGCTTGGCAGGGATTGGTCAGAGTGGGGTATGAATGGGTGGCACTGGGACTGGTCTGAGGGGGTGAAGCTCATGTTAATTTGGGGGGAGGTTGGGGGGGGGGAGGAGCTGGAAGGGTGTGTGGTCAGAGCTGGGATTGGTGAGACATGATGGGTCCATGGGGATTGGGGGGGGGGGGGGAGGAGGGGAATCTGGGATCAGCCTAGAAGGGATCCATGCCAGGGGTGGAGGTGCTGGGGTTGGTTTGAGAGGTGGGGAGCCATGGGGGGGGGGGCGCGGTGGGGTGTATCAGGATTGAGTGGGAGGGGAGAGTTTGGGGGTGCAGGGTGGTGGTGGGAATCTATTGCATCTCATCTTTCTCCACCAGGCCAGAAGCCTGCAGCCCCCCAGAACCCCCCAGCACAGAAGACTGGCGCCCCCAGCGTGACCCCCGGACTCCAGAGTCAGCCCAGCCCCTAGGGGACGGCAGAGGCTGGGACCCGGGTGGGGAAAGGGGGCAAGAGCAGGAGGTGACTCCGGGGCCATGTGCAGGGGCCAGTGGTGGGGGGCCTGATCCCAGCTGGGGGGTTGGGGGTGGTGAGGAGAGACCTGGGGCAGAGTTAAGGAGACTCCCTTTGTAAGAGGCACCAAGACTGATCTGAAAAGGGGGAGAAAGAGAAACTCTCCCCCCCCCCCCCCCATCTAAACAATCCACTCCTGGAAGATTGGCTGCCTGTGAGGGTGGGAAATGGGACATGGGACCTGTCCCCTCTCCGGGGGCTGGCTCTGATCCAGCCCAGGGTGTGGGACCAGCTGGCTCAGAGGGGCAGGGAGTAGGATGCAGGGTCCTTCTCCTTTTCAGGGGGAACTGATTCTGATTGGTGGATTTTTTTTGAGGGGCATGAAGGCATTGGGACCTTGACCGTTTATAAACCCAGCCAGAGATGCAGTGTGATTTTTATTTCTATTTCCCTCCTCGGGATCATTTCTTGGTTTACAACAAGCTAGGGGGGGTTACCTTACAGGAGCCGCTCTAGGATTACGTGGAGGGGACTGGGCAGCCCCAGGCCAGAGGGCATGGATGGTCCTGCCTGGCCATGATCCGGGACCGGTGGGAGAAACCCTCTCTCACTACCAATGGGAATAAAGGGGGCGGGCGGGCGGATCTTCTTTGTTAGTGGGCGATTAATTAAATCACCTTCCCAGAAGGCCACGCTCTGCCCAGCTTAACTTTTGTTAGGAATTATTAAGAAAAGGGTAGAAAATAAGACACAATATCTTACTGCCCCTGTATAAAACTATGGTACGCCCACATCTTGAATACTGTGTACAGATGTGGTCTCCTCACCTCAAAAAAGATATTTTGGCCTTGGAAAGGGTTCAGAAAAGGGCAACTAAAATGATTAGGAGTTTGGAACGGGTCCCATATGAAGAGAGGCTAAAGCGACTGGGACTTTTCAGTTTGGAAAAGAGGAGACTAAGGGGGGATATGATAGAGGTATATAAAATCATGAGTGGTGTGGAGAGGGTGAATAAAGAAAAGTTATTCATTAGTTCCCATAATATAAGGACTAGAGGACACCAAATGAAATTAATGGGTAGCAGGTTTAAAACTAATAAAGAAAGTTCTTCTTCACACAGCGTGTAGTCAGCCTGTGGAACTCCTTGCCAGAGGAGGCTGTGAAGGCTAGGAACTATAACAGTTTAAAGAGAAGCTCGATAAATTAATATAGGTTGGGTCCATAAAAGGCTATTAGCCAGGGGATAGGAATGGTGTCCCTGACCTCTGTTTGTCAGAGGCTGGAGAAGGATGGCACAAGACAAATCGCTTGATCATTGTCTTCAGTCCACCCTCTCTGGGGCACCTGGCACTGGCCACTGTTGGCAGACAGGATACTGGGCTAGATGGACCTTTGGTCTGACCCAGTACGGCCATTCTTATGTTCCCGCTGTACGTGTTTGCCAAGTGTGAGTTCACCACAGGGCATGCGTACATTGGGGGGGGGGGGCGGGTGTTGTCTGGCCTGGCTCTGTTTTTTCTCTCTGGGTTTGCTAGCACCTCTTCATAACAGGCTGCATTTAGTGAAACACAACAGGCTTTCGTTCTTGTGGTTAATTCTCCTCCCAGCAAGCGGTCCTAGGGAGGGCCTGACAGCGGATAAACTTGCCCCCTCCCTCCACATCCCCGCTGAACATACCAATGAGGTTCATTAGGGTCCCAGCAGCCCCCCAGTGCTGCTTCAACTTCTTCTTAATTCAAGGTCTCCCTAGGATCTGCAACACCTGTGTCACAAACTCCACCCGCCTCCTGGAGCCAGGAAGAAAATGCATGAGTTTTGGAGTCCACCACCCCTGTTCTAACCCACTAGCCTCCTGCTGGAGCAGGGGACAAAACCAGGGGGCCTGGTTCCCAGCCCCCACCTGCTCTAACCACTAGACCCTACATCCCTCTCTGAGCTGGGGAGAGAACCTTGGAGTCTTGGTGCCCAGCTCTCACCCTGTTCTAACCGCATGATCCCTTTCCAGAGCCCAGAAGTCCACGCCCTCAGCCCTTGCCCTCCTGTTCTAACCACTAAGCCCTACTCCCTCCAGAGAAACTGGCTGAGGATGGTGGCCGGGAGGCTGTGTTTTCAGGAGCCCTTTTCCCAGGTTATGGCACCCTAGAAAAAGGTACATGCGGAAGCTGGAGTGCTGGGGCCACCTCCACGGCTTCCTCTTGCCAGGCAGCCAGCCCTGCGGCTCACACTGGTTGGGCGTGGGTGGGGCCAGAGGAGACAGGGTGAATGTCCCAGCACTGGGCTGGCAGGAATTTTGGGGGATGGGGTGAGTGCCCCCTACTGAGCCCCCTGGCATGGCACTGGGCCAGGGAGCGAGCCCCCTGGCATGGCACTGGTGAATTGGTGCAGGCTGTGCCAATTCCAGGGGGGCGCTGCTGCCCTTAGGTTTTGAGGGGGTTGGAGGGCGACTCCCAGCCACGCACCCTGCCTAGGCTTAACTGGCGGGCCCAGGGCCACTCTGCCCCTGCTGCTGCTCTGTGCACACAGGAGAACTAAGCAGCTTGTGGGGATCACACCTGTCCCCCCCCCAAATCTGTCACTTCACAGGGCTGTCCTCCAGCCTCACACTACAGTTAAGCAGCCACAGCCCTGGGGGGAGGCAAGATGAGATGCCCCCCCCATTTCCCACTCCCCTAGACCCAGGCTGCCAGCTCTGTATAAGGATGCTGTGATCCCCCCATTTCTGCCCAGGCCAGGCCTCTCCTACCCTGCTCCCTCCCCTGCATGTAGCCCCTGCATGGCTCACCCCACACCCCCCTTCATGGCCAGAGGATGGGCCCCACGGGGTGGGGATGGAGCAGCTGCTGTTAATTCATTACCTAGGCTCCTGCTAATAAGCTGGGGGGGATGGACCAAAGAGTGAGCCCCCCCTAACCTGAGCCCCCCCCCCCCGACAGTCCTGCTCCCACCCTCAGAGCAAAGGGCCCAGGCTCTCTGCAAACTCAGGCAGTTACTGAATCACACCGGGGGGGGGGCAGAACCCCTCCCTTTCAGGACCACAGCCTCGGCTTGCTGCCTGCCCCAGCACGGCGCACAACTGCATTGTGGGGAGCCCAGCAGAGTCCATGCACCCCTAATTTCCACCAATAAGAAGCCTCTCCTGGAAGAGGGGTGGGGCTCTGTTGGGGGGGTGGGGTTTGGTGTGTGTGTGGGGCTAATGAACATCTTCCCTGGCCTCGTCTATCTCCAGGCCAAGACCTGACCCTTCTGGGGCCACTAAAACCCAGCTTGGGGTGGAATGTGCAAGGGGGAGGGGTTCCCCTTCACCACCTTCCTTCCTGTTACCCCATCCCAGAACCAGCTGCAGCTCAGCCGAGGCAAGTGAACCCCAGGCAGCCGTGCTGTGCGGCTGGCCCCCCTAGGGTTGCTCCACCCCAGAGGTGGCTGCATGTCCCATGCACCTGTAAACCCGGGGGGGGGGGGGGGGAAGGCTGGGCTCTCCAGCCACTCTGAAGCAGGGCACTGTGGGTGGCTATGTCTACACTTGCGGCTTCTTGCGTGAGAAATATGCAAATGAGGCTAAGCATGGAACATCGTCGAGCCTCATTTGCATACCTAATGAGCCTCCATTTTTGCAGAAGAGGCTCTTGCGCCAGAAGGAGCTGTCTACACTGCCCCTTGTGCAAGAAAACCCCTCTTGCGCAATGCCCTTACGCTGATTATTTTCAGGAATAACAACATTGCGCAAGAGGGTTTTTCTTGCTCAAGAAGGGGCAGTGTAAACAGCTCTGTCCGGTGCAAGAGCCTCTTCTGCAAAAATGGAGGCTCATTAGGTATGCAAATGAGGCTCAGCGATATCCCATGCTTAGCCTCATTAGCATATTTCTCACGTAAGAAGCTGCGAGTGTAGACATAGCCTGTGAGCGCACAGCCCATGGGGCCGGCTGCAGCCAGGGTAAATAAGCCCGGGTCAGCTGCTGCTCCCTGGCGGGTGTGCTCAGTGCGGAGATGACAGACGCAGTGGATCCCCCCCTTATGCTGAGCTGAGCGCCACAGGGCTGGTGAGTCTGTGTAGCTATGGGGGGGGGTCGGGGAGTCAAGGGGGAGCTGATGTGCCGGGGGGGCCGGGAATTGGGGACGCAAGTGGCCACTTCCCATCTAATACCCCTTCCACAGACCCTACGCTGAGCCCCCTCCCCCCTTCCCTAACTCCCTCAGACCCTACGAGTGCTGGGCGAGAACCCAAGAGTCCTGACTCCCAGCTCCCCCTCCTCTAACTCCCCCCCCCCAACCCCACTGCCCCAGGCCTTCTATCCATCAGGAGTCAGAGCTCCTGGGCTCTGCCCCCCACCCCCAGCTTTGGGAGGGGAGAGGGGACTGGTGGTTAGAGCTGGGGGGGGAGGGGCTGGGAGTCAGGACTCCAAGGCTCTCTCCCTAGCTCTGAAGCAGGGGCACGTGGATTTGCGTCTCGGCCTGTCAGCATTTGCCCCTCGTACGGAGGGGCCTCTCGCCTGCTGAGGGAACTTGGCCGAAGGGCGACGCACCGGGAGGGGGCTGGGAGCCAGTGCCGGGGGGGGGGTCACTGACCAGAGGCTGTTTACCAATTGGGCGAGGGGCAAGCCTCCTGCTCTCATTGGGGTTTACACAGCTGGGGCTGCAGCAAAACAACTCCCCCAGGTGAGGCTCTGCCCCATAGCACTGCCCTCTAGCCAGCCGATCAGAAGCGGAGGGGTAAGGCCCCAGATCCCATTCCCCATAACTCCCTTGGGGGGGGGGGGTTTTCCCTTCCAGCTGCCGCAATGCCTGGACTCCTCCCCGCACTCCCGTGCCTGCTCCTCCGCTCCCTGCCAGGCCCCAGCACTGGCTTCTGTTGACATCAGCACCGTGGTGCTCACCACCATCGGCCCCACCCGTGGCAAGCGCCTCCCGGCCGGCTCCAGCACAGTAACACCCTTCCTGGGGATCCCCTATGCCTAGCCCCCCATGGGGGGGGGCCTTGCGCTTCCAGAAGCTGCTTCCCCACCTGCCCTGGAGCCACGTCCTGGAGGCCACCGGCTCCGGCCACGCCGGCCCACAGCCTCCGCTTACTGGTTACCCCGACACCTACATGTGGATGCCCAAAATGCTGCAGTCCGAGGACTGTCTTGTCCTCAATGTGTGGGTGCCCCACCCCTGGCCCCTGGAGCCGGTCCCGATCCTCGTCTGGATCCCACGGCGGGGGGTTCTTCGTAGGGGCAGCCTCCGTGGCGCTCCAAGATGGCCACTTCCTAGCCTGTCACGGAGAATATGATCGTGGCCTTCATGAACTACTGGCTGGGGGTGCTGGGCTTCCTGTATCCGCCCCCCCCCACCGCCCCGGGCAACACCGGCCTGTGGGACCAGCGCCTGGCGCTGTGCTGGCTGCGGGACAATACGGCCGCCTTTGGGGGGGGACCTGGCCCGTGTCACCCTTTTTGGCCACTGCGCCGGGGCCGCATCTGTTGGCCTCCACCTCCTGGCACCAGGTTGCAGAGTGGCGCGCCCACCTTGCCCTCGGTCTGGTTTAGTCCAGAAGTGGCCAAGGAAGTAGGCCAGGTGGTGGCCCATGAGCTTGGCTGCTCCGGTATGGACGACACCGCCCTGGTGGCCTGCCTGTGGGGGAAGGAGCCAGCCGACTCTGGGCCACACCCCGTGTCCCTGCCGACTTTAGATGGGGATTTCCTGCCCGATGTGCCACCGGGACTCCTGGAGGCTGGGCCCAGCCAGTCCATCCCCCTCCTGGCTGGCATCATAGCCGAAGAAGGCTCCTACCCGCTCATGGGAGCCCTTAATTTCACCGGCGTCAATGCCGGCCACATAGGCTGGGAGGAGCGGCTGAAGGTAGCTATGCCGGGAGCGCCAGGGGAGGCCGTCCAGGAGGTGGCACAGCAGTACATCCAGAAGAGGCAGGGCCCGGCATGGTACTGCCACACCCTGGCTTGCCTCGTGGGCGACTACCACGTGGTGTGCCCCGTAGCCAAGACGGCCAGGTGGATGGCAGTGGCCGGCAGGCCTGTCTACATCTACACCTTCAACTGCTGCCCTGGCGGCTTGTCTTCCCCGGCATGGACAGGGGTTCTGCATGGCTCTGAGGTGCCCTATCTCTTCGGGACCCTGGCAGCCATAGGAGGCACCAACCACACGCCCGTGGCGGCTGAGGCGGTGCTGAGCCGCAGGGTGATGCAGTACCGGGCGGAGTTCGCCAGGAGTGGGTAAGGGAACCCTACCAGGTGCAAGGAGACCCTAAAGCTGCTTTCAGCTAGAAATTCCCCATCCCAGAATACCCAGGTGCAGCCTACCAACTACCAGCAACAATTATTTCTAAATCAAAAGGAAAAACTATGTAGCACTTTAAAGACTAACAAGATGGTTTAATAGGCGATGAGCTTTCATGGGCCAGACCCACTTCCTCAGATCAAATTCTGGAAGGCTACATTTACACTGCAGGCTTTTTGTGCAAGAACAGCTGTTCCACAAGAGCTCTTCCACAAGAAGGCAGTGTAGACAGGCAACTTGATTTTCTTGTGCAAGAAACCCCTAAGGCTAAAATGGCCATCAGAGCTTTCTTGCACAAGCCCACAAAAGCTCATCACCTGTTAAACCCCCTTGCTAGTTGCTAAAGTGTTACATAGCTTTTCCTTTTGTTTCAGCAAGATCCAACTAACATAGTTACCTCTCTATTATTACTAAATCAAGGCACCCACTTGCCAACACCATACCAACTGCAGCAAGTACCATACTTAAAACCACTCCTCATCACCCCCAGCACTGAAAGTTGGTATAAACTTCATCTTGATGACCCAACTGGGGCCCATCAAGTTAGGGTGAGCCATGCTCCCCACTCTCTAACCCCCATAGAGCTCTCAGCTGTTCCACTCACTTCACACCCCTGCACTCACACAGCCAATGCCAGACAGATTGTGAGCGTGGAAGCTGGGGAAAGCCCCAACTGTGCAGAGGAGGGTACTGGATCGCCCTTGGGATATTCATGCAAATGACACCCCCAGCTGGTCCTGAGCCCCGCCCACTTCCCCTAACCCCCTTTCCTGCTTCACCACTAGAGGGCACCCTGTGGTATCAGAATGGCACGAAGGGGTGGCCATTTTGAAAGAGGGCAAAACTCAATTCTTTGGGCACTTAATCCTTCCTAGCTCACGGGATGCCTCAGGGAGCCAGCCTCACCCACTGGCTGGAGACCATGGATGGCTGGGCATGTCCCTGCCCCTCCCTGCTGCCGCTGGCTGGAGGGAAGGATGCCTGCAGGTGGGGAATCCTGTCTGCCCCCTTGTGGCAGCTGAAATTCATTCCCTTTTCCCCCTGTGCTGACCCTTTGTTGCATCCCTCCCCCCTCCAGGAACCCCACAGGGGCAGGCGATGGGGGAGACAAATGGCCTCTTTACAATGCCATGGAGCAGAATTTTTTCCCTATCGGAACAAAGCCACACCAGGGAAAGGGGGTGTCCCCCACCCGGCACTGCAGCTTCGTGACACTGCTGGTCCTGGAGTACCAGCGGCTGACGGGTGAGTGTCAGGAGTTGGGGCACAATCTAGAGCCATGAGAGGGCTGGGTCGCCCTGAGGGCCTGAGACAGCCAGTCCCCCCCAGCCTGGGGATGGATTGAACCTGGTGCCCGCCGGAGGGGAAAAGCCCCATAATGGCCCCATGTTTCCCTACCACCCCAGCGTCCTTTTCTGGCCTGCCATAGCCTTCTGGCCCCATAGAGAACACAGGGGATGCGCTTCTTCCCTGAAGCCAGCCTGAAAGGTAGCCATCTTTACTAGGGGCAGCCTCACCACCCCCTAGAAGGGCCGTGGGCCAATGGCAGCCATCATAACTAAGGGCAGGCTGTGGCTTCGGTCTCATTGAGAACAAGGGGAGATGGCTGCTCTACTTATCAAGGGCAACCTGTAGCATCACCCCGAATGGGACACAGCAGCCATCTTAACTGAGAGCAGCCTGTGGCTTCACTCTCATTGGCAGCCATGTTGGAAAGGGGTCAAATGTTGCGACCCCTAAACTCATTGGAGCGTATTCTTGCCCCTGCCCGGGGCCAGTTTTTATCCCTGAGAACTGACAGGGTTGGGGGTGGGAACAGGAATCAGCAGCCCCCGGTGGAAGGGAATGACCACTGTGCAGAGATACCCAGCCCTGTGGCTTCCTGGCGTTGCTGCTGACAGAGTCGAGACCTCCCCTGGAAGCGTCAGTGGGTTGGAAGACAGCGGTCCTAGAGGGGAAAGGCCTCGTGTCACCCCCCCCCCATCCCTCGGAGCCAGCCAGTCCCCTCCCTCCGGGGCTGGATCAGAACCAGCACCTCCTAGAGGGGAAGGCCTTAGAGGGGAAGGCCTCGTGTCCCATCCTCTCCTTTTCAAACGAACATGGGATCCTCTGGTCGCCTTGTGGGCAGACACCTGTGGGGAAGCATCTCCTCCCCTGACGTCCCCAGGCACTGGGGCAACCCCAGAGGCATGCCCAGTTTCTGGTTGTGTGGGCCTTTTCCATGGGATAGCGACATCTGCGTTTCCTCCCCCAGCCAAGACCCACGGAACCGCCGAACCCTCAAGGGGGAAGGAACGTGAGGAGGAGCAGGACAACTGAGGAGGAAGCCAGGCCCTGCAGCATCAACTCCTAAAGGCCCTCTGCCTTCTGAGCAAAGAGAATAGTTCCTCCAGCTGGAAGTCAGGAGGATGCTACTGCAGTAATTTTGGTCGGCCACTAGATGGGATCATGATTTTATTTACTAAGCATTGTCTACCTCTCCAGGCATGTTTCCTTGCAGTATGTCAGGGGTGGCCAACCTATTAAATGAAGAGAGCAGAAACAGCTGCGGAAAAAATGTGAAGAGCGGCACCAGAATTGTTGAGCAAAACCTCCCCCCCCCCCCCCAAAAAAACCAACCTGCCCCTTTAAAGAGGGTTAGACTTTTTGGCCACATCAGGCTTCCCGCTGGCCTCTGCCATCTTGCCACTGCCATTTTGCTGTGCCAGATGATTCCTCTACACCCGGTGAGCACAGGGAGCCATTTGTAGGGGTGCATGGGGCGGCTTTGCAAGCTGCACTTTCAGGGGTGAAGAGTTGCATGTGAGCCGTGAGTTGGCAACCCCTGAAGTATGTCATTCAGCCTTTAGATGTCACAGGGTGCACCTTATTACTCCAGCCATGGTGCTGTCCCTGGTAAACAATGGAGACCATGCTAGAACGTGAGATGTGTAGAGTTCTGACTGGGTCAGCCGCTGCTTTCTTTAAAAGACCCCCCCCTCTGTTGGTGTTATTTACTGTGTGCATCACCAAGTGAGATGCATTACCTACTGTGCGAGGCTGTGTGCAGATGCAGTGAAAGACAGGCCCTGCCCCCACACACTTCTAGTCAAAATAGGCGGAGGAAGGGTGCCGTCTGCCTTGTACGGACGGGGTAAACTGAGGCACAGAAGGGTGAAGTGACTTGCCCAGAGTTATACTGGGAGGTTGCGGCAGAACTGGGAACTGAACCCCCAGTCTCCTGCCTCCCAGTCCAGGGTCTTATTTGGTGTCAGATCCAAATTCACCATGAGGGGGGGTGGGGGACTAGTGAAATTGTAGCAGTCTCTGCTGTGCAGAAGGTCTGATTCCCTGATACCAGGGCAGTGCTCTGCTTCTGTTGTATCTGCGTTGGGACCCCGATCACACCCCTGTGTCAAACCCTCATGGCTGCAGGCCCTGACTTCCTGATTTCCCTAGGGGTGCTCGGTCACAGGCCCTGCCCTGCTTCACCCCCCCCCCCCCCCACACACACCTCTTTCTGCCCTACTCCTTCCCCCAAACTGCCTCCCGCTGAATGGCTGATTGCGGTGGGCGTGGAGAGGGAGCAGCTGAGGGTCAGCCGGCAGATGTGCCTCCATCCATGAGATCTGGACAGGGTCCTGCTGCAGCAGGATGGGTTTGGCCGGCGGCCCCAGTGTTTCGCCGAGCAGGGGACCCGCTCCAGAGAGAAAGGTGCCAGCCATGGTGGGTGTGGGGGGGGGAGGCAAAGCAAATGGGGAGCCGCAGCCTCGCCCCACTAGCCAAGAGCACCCAAGGGATTGCCCCTGTGACCCACACACTGAGAGGGTTTGGGCAGAGGTAGGGAACCCTTGAGATGTTGAGGAACAAAGAGGATTCATGGGGGGAGGCTGGTGTACAGCACAGACATTGTGGGGCCAGTCTGCTTCCGTTCCGCAGGAGGGAAACTGAGGCAGGGGTGGAGAGGGGATTAGAACCCGGGAGTCTTGGCTCCCAGCCCATCTGGCCTAGTTCCTATTGCTTTCCCAAAGCCAGGGAGAGCAGCCAGGAGTCCTGGCTGTCAAACCCCCTTGGCTCGCACGCATGAGACCACGGGTGCCCAAACTTTCTCCCCCCCTGGGGAGGCACAGTCAGGATCTGGAGCCGGGAGCTGAGATGGGAGTGGCAGTGAGGGCTGGAGGCAGCACTGGGGCTGGGGGGGGGGAGGAAAAGCAGGGTGGGGGGGACAAAGCGGGGCTGGGGGGGGCTCACTTCCTGCCTCCCTGTGGGCTGCCATCATGCTCCCTCTGAACGATCCTCCATACCCCTCAGGGATAAAGGTGCTGTGGGGCCCTGGAGCAGAGAAAGGGGCAGGGAGCCCTCCCTGCCCCTTCTGCCTCTGTTCAGCCCCACCCCAGCCCCACTCCGCTGCACCCCCTCTACTGTGGTCCTGCAGCTTGCGTGCTTCTTTCCTCCCCCCCCCATGGCCTGAAGGCCAGAGACGCCCTGCCCTCCCCCCCAGCCTCAAAGCCAGAGACGCCCTGCCCTCCCCCCCCCAGCCTCGAGGCCAGAGACGCCCTGCCCTCCCCCCCCAGCCTCGAGGCCAGAGAGGCCCTGCCCTTCCCCCCAGCCTCGAGGCCAGAGAGGCCCTGCCCTCCCCCCCAGCCTCGAGGCCAGAGAGGCCCTGCCCTCCCCCCCAGCCTCGAGGCCAGAGAGGCCCTGCCCTTCCCCCCAGCCTCGAGGCCAGAAGAGCCCTGCCCTCCCCCCAGCCTCGAGGCCAGAGAGGCCCTGCCCTCCCCCCCCAGCCTCGAGGCCAGAGAGCCCTGCCCTCCCCCCCAGCCTCGAGGCCAGAGAGGCCCTGCCCTTCCCCCAGCCTCGAGGCCAGAGAGCCCTGCCCTTCCCCCCAGCCTCGAGGCCAGAGAGGCCCTGCCCTCCCCCCCCAGCCTCGAGGCCAGAGACGCCCTGCCCCCCCCCCCAGCCTCGAGGCCAGAGAGGGCCCTGCCCTTCCCCCAGCCTCGAGGCCAGAGACGCCCTGCCCTCCCCCCCCAGCCTCGAGGCCAGAGAGGGCCCTGCCCTCCCCCCCAGCCTCGAGGCCAGAAGAGGCCCTGCCCTCCCCCCCAGCCTCGAGGCCAGAAACGCCCTGCCCTGCCCCCCAGCCTCGAGGCCAGAAACGCCCTGCCCTTCTCCCCAGCCTCAAGGCCAGAGACGCTCTGCCCTCCCCCCCAGCCTCGAGGCCAGAGACGCCCTGCCCCCCCTCCCCATGGCGACTGCAGGCAGTGAGGGGCTCCCCCAGCCCTGAGGCCAAGGCAGGGAGCCTGAGTCCTCCACTCCTGGGGCCACAGCTGGGGTGAGGGGGCCGGGGCTGCCCCTACAGCCTGGTGGTTCTGGCAGGAGCCAGGGAACAGAGACTCTCACTTTTCTGGGTCCCCCTCCATTGGCCAGGGACTGTGGCCTGGGCCCCGTTGGCAAATCTGGCACCGGGCTAAGGCTGTGCTGTCCCTGGTGGGTTTATTCATCACAGCAGCTCCGGGAGGGAGCAGGTTTCCCACCCGGCAGCAGGGAAGGAAGAGTGGGTGTTGGGGGAGAAGGGAGAAGAGGAGGAGGGCGGGGGAGGCAGAGGAGGGGAGACAGGGAAGGGAGCAGGGGGAGAGGGCAGAAGAGATGCAGGAGGGCGGGTGGAAGGAGCGTGGGAGATGGGGAGAAGAGGAAGAGAAGAAGGGAGAGCGAGAGGAAGAGAAGAGCTGGAGAACTGCAGGGCAGGGGGAAGGACGTGGACTGGGTGCAAGTGGGGGGACATTGGAGGCAGGGATGCAGAGAGGTGTTGGGGGGACATTGGATACAGGGAGGCGCAGGGGTGTGTTAGAGGCAGGGAGAGGGAGGCGTCGGGGGGCAGGTGTGGACATTAGAGGGAGGGAGAGAGGGAGGTGTTGGGGGCGTTAGAGAGAGGGAGGCATCGGGGGGCGTTAGAGGCAGGGAGAGAGGGAGGTATCGGGGCTGTTAGAGGCAGGAAGAGAGGGAGGCATTGGGGAGGCATTAGAGGTGGGGGGACATAGCGGGGGTGTTAAAGGCAGGGATAGAAGGAGGCGTCCGGGGGTGTGTTTGAGGCAGGGAGAGAAGGAGGCATTGGCGTGGGGCGTTGGAGGTGGGGGGACATTGGGGGGCATTAGAGGCAGGGAGGGGCGTCGGGGGGGGCGTTAGAGGCAGGGAGAGAGGGAGGCGTCGGGGGGGCGTTAGAGGCAGGGATAGAGGGAGGCGTCGGGGGGGGCGTTAGAGGCAGGGACAGAGGGAGGCGTCGGGGGGGGCGTTAGAGGCAGGGAGAGAGGGAGGCGGCGGGGGGGCGTTAGAGGCAGGGATAGAGGGAGGCGTGCGGGGGGGCGTTAGAGGCAGGGATAGAGGGAGGCGGCGGGGGGGGCGTTAGAGGCAGGGATAGAGGGAGGCGGCGGGGGGGGCGTTAGAGGCAGGGATAGAGGGAGGCGTCGGGGGGGGGCGTTAGAGGCAGGGACAGAGGGAGGCGTCGGGGGGGTGTTAGAGGCAGGGACAGAGGGAGGCGTCGGGGGGGCGTTAGAGGCAGGGAGAGAGGGAGGCGGCGGGGGGGCGTTAGAGGCAGGGAGAGAGGGAGGCGGCGGGGGGGCGTTAGAGGCAGGGAGAGAGGGAGGCGGCGGGGGGGGGCGTTAGAGGCAGGGAGAGAGGGAGGCGGCGGGGGGGGTTAGAGGCAGGGAGAGAGGGAGGCGGCGGGGGGGCGTTAGAGGCAGGGAGAGAGGGAGGCGGCGGGGGGGCGTTAGAGGCAGGGATAGAGGGAGGCGGCGGGGGGGCGTTAGAGGCAGGGATAGAGGGAGGCGGCGGGGGGGGCGTTAGAGGCAGGGATAGAGGGAGGCGTCGGGGGGGGCGTTAGAGGCAGGGATAGAGGGAGGTGTCGGGGGGGGCGTTAGAGGCAGGGATAGAGGGAGGGCGGCGGGGGGGGCGTTAGAGGCAGGGATAGAGGGAGGCGTCGGGGGGGGCGTTAGAGGCAGGGATAGAGGGAGGCGGCGGGGGGGGCGTTAGAGGCAGGGATAGAGGGAGGTGTCGGGGGGGCGTTAGAGGCAGGGATAGAGGGAGGCGGCGGGGGGGGCATTAGAGGCAGGGATAGAGGGAGGTGTCGGGGGGGCGTTAGAGGCAGGGATAGAGGGAGGCGGCGGGGGGGGTTTTAGAGGCAGGGAGAGGGAGGCGTCGGGGGGGCGGTTAGAGGCAGGGACAGAGGGAGGGGCGGGGGGGCGTTAGAGGCAGGGATAGAGGGAGGCGGCGGGGGGGGGCGTTAGAGGCAGGGATAGAGGGAGGCGTCGGGGGGGCGTTAGAGGCAGGGATAGAGGGAGGGGTCGGGGGGGGCGTTAGAGGCAGGGATAGAGGGAGGCGTGCGGGGGGGCGTTAGAGGCAGGGATAGAGGGAGGTGTCGGGGGGGCGTTAGAGGCAGGGAGAGAGGGAGGGGCGGGGGGGGCGTTAGAGGCAGGGAGAGGGAGGCGTCGGGGGGGGGTTTAGAGGAGGGAGAGAGGGAGGGTGGGGCTTAGAGAGAGGAGGCTCGGGGGGCGTTAGAGGCAGGGAGAGAGGGAGGCGGGCGTTAGAGGCAGGAAGAGGGGGGCTGGGGGCTTAGAGGGGGGGACAGGGGGGGTTAAGGAGGGAAGAGGAGGCGCGGGGGGTTGAGGCAGGGAGAGAAGGAGGTGGCGGGGGGGGTGGGGGGCATGGGGGGATAGAGGGGAGGCGCGGGGGGCGTTAGAGGCAGGGAAGAGGGAGGCGCGGGGGGGCGTTAGAGGCAGGGATAGAGGGAGGCGTCGGGGGGGGCGTTAGAGGCAGGGAGAGGGAGGGTCGGGGGGGGTTAGAGGCAGGGATAGAGGGAGGCGCGGGGGGGCGTTAGAGGCAGGGAAGAGGGAGGCGCGGGGGGGCGTTAGAGGCAGGGAAGAGGGGGGGGGGGGGCGTTAGAGGCAGGGATAGGGGAGCGGGGGGCGTTAGAGGCAGGGAAGAGGGAGGCGGGGGGGGCTTAGAGGCAGGGATAGAGGGAGGCGGGGGGGCTTAGAGGCAGGGAAGAGGGAGGCGGCGGGGGCTTAGAGGCAGGGAAGAGGGAGGCGGCGGGGGCGTTAGAGGCAGGGATAGAGGGAGGCGGCGGGGGGGTTAGAGGCAGGGATAGAGGGAGGCGGCGGGGGGCGTTAGAGGCAGGGATAGAGGGAGGCGTCGGGGGGCGTTAGAGGCAGGGATAGAGGGAGGCGTTGGGGGGGGCGTTAGAGGCAGGGACAGAGGGAGGCGTCGGGGGGGCGTTAGAGGCAGGGATAGAGGGAGGCGTCGGGGGGGCGTTAGAGGCAGGGAAGAGGGAGGCGTCGGGGGGGCGTTAGAGGCAGGGAGAGAGGGAGGCGGCGGGGGCGTTAGAGGCAGGGAGAGAGGGGGGGCGGGGGGCGTTAGAGGCAGGGACAGGGGAGGCGTCGGGGGCGTTAGAGGCAGGGAGAGAGGGAGGCGGGGGGGGCGTTAGAGGCAGGGATAGAGGGAGGCGGCGGGGGGGCGTTAGAGGCAGGGATAGAGGGAGGCGGCGGGGGGGGCATTAGAGGCAGGGAGAGAGGGAGGCGGCGGGGGGGCATTAGAGGCAGGAGAGAGGGAGGTGGCGGGGGGGCGTTAGAGGCAGGGATAGAGGGAGGCGGCGGGGGCGTTAGAGGCAGGGATAGAGGGAGGCGGGGGGGGGCGTTAGAGGCAGGGATAGAGGGAGGCGTCGGGGGGCGTTAGAGGCAGGGATAGAGGGAGGTGTCGGGGGGGCGTTAGAGGCAGGGATAGAGGGAGGCGGCGGGGGGCGTTAGAGGCAGGGATAGAGGGAGGCGGCGGGGGGCGTTAGAGGCAGGGATAGAGGGAGGGGCGGGGGGCGTTAGAGGCAGGGATAGAGGGAGGTGTCGGGGGGGCGTTAGAGGCAGGGATAGAGGGAGGCGGCGGGGGGCATTAGAGGCAGATAGAGGGAGGTGCGGGGGGCGTTAGAGGCAGGGATAGAGGGAGGCGGGGGGGGGGTTAGAGGCAGGGACAGAGGGAGGCGTGGGGGGGCGTTGAGGCAGGGACAGAGGGAGGCGGCGGGGGGGGCGTTAGAGGCAGGGATAGAGGGAGGCGGCGGGGGGCGTTAGAGGCAGGGATAGAGGGAGGCGTCGGGGGGCGTTAGAGGCAGGGATAGAGGGAGGCGTGGGGGGCGTTAGAGGCAGGGAAGAGGGAGGCGTCGGGGGGGCGTTAGAGGCAGGGATAGAGGGAGGCGTCGGGGGGGCGTTAGAGGCAGGGAGAGAGGGAGGCGTCGGGGGGGTTAGAGGCAGGGAAGAGGGAGGGCGGGGGGGCGTTGAGGCAGGGAGAGAGGGAGGCGGCGGGGGGGCGTTAGAGGCGGGACGAGGGAGGGCGGGGGGGCGTTAGAGGCAGGGAGAGGGGAGGCGGCGGGGGGGCTTAGAGGCAGGGAGAGGGAGGCGGGGGGGGGCGTTAGAGGCAGGGAAGAGGGAGGCGGCGGGGGGCTTAGAGGCAGGGAGAGAGGGAGGCGGCGGGGGGGTTGAGGCAGGGAGAGAGGGAGGGGGGGGGGCGTTAGAGGCAGGGATAGAGGGCGGGGGGGGTTAGAGGCAGGGATAGAGGGGCGGCGGGGGGGGCGTTAGAGGAGGGTAGAGGGAGGCGGGGGGGGCGTTAGAGGAGGGATAGAGGGGGGTCGGGGGGCGTTAGAGGCAGGGATAGAGGGAGGCGGCGGGGGGGCGTTAGAGGCAGGGATAGAGGGAGGCGGCGGGGGGCGTTAGAGGCAGGGATAGAGGGAGGGGCGGGGGGGCGTTAGAGGCAGGGATAGAGGGAGGTGTCGGGGGGGCGTTAGAGGCAGGGATAGAGGGAGGCGGCGGGGGGGGCATTAGAGGCAGGGATAGAGGGAGGTGTCGGGGGGGCGTTAGAGGCAGGGATAGAGGGAGGCGGCGGGGGGGCGTTAGAGGCAGGGACAGAGGGAGGCGTCGGGGGGGCGTTAGAGGCAGGGACAGAGGGAGGCGGCGGGGGGGGCGTTAGAGGCAGGGATAGAGGGAGGCGGCGGGGGGGGCGTTAGAGGCAGGGATAGAGGGAGGCGTCGGGGGGGCGTTAGAGGCAGGGATAGAGGGAGGTGTCGGGGGGGCGTTAGAGGCAGGGATAGAGGGAGGCGGCGGGGGGGCGTTAGAGGCAGGGATAGAGGGAGGTGTCGGGGGGGCGTTAGAGGCAGGGAGAGAGGGAGGTGGCGGGGGGGGCGTTGGCGGGGGAGTGTCGGGGGGGCTGGCCGGCGGCGTGACATTGAAGGCGGGCAGCAGGCCGGACTCAGCGCCCTCCGCAGGCAGGGGCCAGTCGTTGCAGAAGTCAGTGCGGGAGCAGCAGCTGATGGTGATGCGGTGCCCGAGGCCGGACTCGTACACTTGCCCGCAGTAGTAGTTCTCCAAGCTGCAGCCCTGGGTGAAGACCCGCGCCGCCCCTCCTGCCGGGGGGGGAGGGGGAGACACAGCTTCAGGGCTCTGAGCTACACCCCTCGAACTCATCACCCCATGGCCCCGAGCTCGGAGACCCAGCCCCCCGACCCAAAGCCGCCGGGACGGGCCGCCACCGGCTGAACGCTCCTTGGGCTCAGGCAGCCGGGACGCCTGAGCTGTTTCCTCAGGCCGAGGACGGGACAGGGAGCCAGAGCTGGCAGCGGGCGCGGGGTGGGGATGTTAGGAGCCCACATCGCAGATCTGAGCCTGAACGCAAGGGGCCAGGCCAGAGCCAAGCGGCACCTTGCCTGGCCCTGAGAAGGGGGGGGGGGGAGTCTAGTGGTTAGACTAGGATCAGGATGGGTGGGGGCATTTCGGACAGAGAGAGAGCCCAGTGCAACCCCCCCTCCGCCCTGCCCCCACTCACGGAAGGTCCTGTTGATAATCACGCAGGGCTGCCCCGGACTCGGGGTGCACTCGGAAAGTCCAGCGGGGCAATGTCCGCGAGGCAAGTGAAGGAGGCATTGCCTGCAGCGCAGCTGGCTGGCTGGGGGGTGGGAGCGTGGAGGGGGAAGGGAGCAAAAAGAAACACAATGAGAGACGGGCACAAGCAACCGCCCCCTGCACCCCGCTGACTCCCCCCTCCACACTAACCCCTAGAAGTCGCTCCCGTCCCCCACCACCAGGGGTAGAAAGCAGCAGTCCTGGCTCCCAGCCCCTCCTGCTCTAACCCCTCCACCCCACTGCCCACCCAGTGCTGGGGATGGAGCTGAGGCGTCCTGGCACCCAGCTCCCTGCCCGCTAATCAGTAGACACGGTGGCGCCTGTCAGTTTGGCTGGGGGACCCTAGAAGTGTCCGTGGCTGAGCAGAGATCTGGCGGGGCGGCCCCGAGACGAGTCACAGGAGGAGACTGTCCGCGGCACCATCAGAGGGACACGGATTTCAGCATCCCCAACACTCACTGGTCCAGGAGAAGCAGGTGGGGGGGAGGGGAGAGGAGCTGGGAGCCAGGACTCCTGGGGTCCCTCCCCAGCTTTGGGAGAGGAGTTGGGCCTCGTGGTTTGAGCAGCGGGGTGCAGGGGGCTAGTGGGTGAGAGCTGGGCTTCTGGCCTCCTGGGCTCTCTCCCCAGCTGGGAGAGGTGGGAGAGGCCTAGTGGTTAGAGCAGGTGGGACTGGGAGGACTCGCTGTGTCTCTTCTGGGTACCCAGTGGAGACACTTCCACTGCCTCAGCAGCTGCCTAGTTATCTTGGAGCAAAGACCTCCCCGTCCCTCCCTTGGCCGATCTCTCTGCCGCACTTACCCCTCAGTATCAGGCAGAGCAGGGCGCAGGCTGCGAGGAGCAGAGCCTGGGCCATGCTGGGCTCCTCGGGGCGGGCGAGGCGCTGGGCGGGGGGAGTGCAGGGCGCTCTGTTCAGGAGGGGATGAGGCGGGCTCAGGGGGTTTTACCCTTCTGGGCTGGTGCGCGGCTGCGGAGGGAGCCTGGCCCTAGGCCGCTGGAGGGGCAGGGCAGGGCAGGGCCACTTCAAAGCAGCCGCCCACGCAGAGAACAGCCCCTGCAGGGAGGCGCCTGGTCTCCAGAAATAGATGCCACTGGGCGGGGCGAGGGGGGGCTGGGTGCCAGGACTCCTGGGTCCCACCCATGGCTCCAGGAGGGGGTGAGGTCCAGCAGGGGGTCAGAGCTTTGGCTGGGCCAGATGGCTTCAGGGCCTGTGTTTTGCAGGTTTATTTCAGGGGCCCCTACCAGCTCAGACTGCCTGGGGACTGCTCCCTACAACTGGGAGCCTACCCTGCTCCCTGCAGCACAGCACCCCCTGGGGCCATGCTGGGGTCAGCACAGCGAGGAGACAGCGCCCCCTGCTGAACCCCACCCTGTGGCACAGCGCCCCCTGGGGCCATGCTGGGGTCAGCACAGCGAGGAGACAGCGCCCCCTGCTGAACCCCACCCTGTGGCACAGCGCCCCCTGGGGCCGCGCCAGGGTCAGCACAGTGAGGAGATGGCGCCCCCTGCTGACCCCACCTTGTGGCACTGCGCTCCTCCCTGCCCCCTACTGCATGGGGGTCAGGTCTGGTTCAACAGCCTCCCCCGTGTTTCCCAACAGACTCCTGCACAGAGCAAGCTGAACCCATTAACTGGGAGAACAAAGGGTGTGGCCTTATTCACGCCGGTTCACGAGGATCCGTCCCACCTCCGCACGGGCTAGTTATAGATCACAGGGGGAGGTTGCGTACCGCAAACATGTCTCACGGTTGATGCGGCTGACAAAGGAGGGGGTAAGAGACTCACACACAGTCAGTGACAGGCCTGGGCCTAGAACCCTGGAGTCCTGGCTCCCAGCACCCCCTGCTTTCACCTACTGCACCCCACTCGCTTCTCAAAGCAGGGCATACAATCCAGGAGTCCTGAGCCGAGCAAAGTGGAATGTTACCACAAAATTCTCTTCCCATCAGAATGTGCTGCCTCTATGAAAGAGAAACGTTCCCCGGGAATTTCCCTGTTTTGTTATGTAAGAGCTGTCAGACTGGGTCAGACCAAAGGTCCATCGAACGCAGCATCCTGTCTTCTTACTGTGGCCAACGCCAGGTGCCCCAGAGGGAATGAACAGAAGGGGGAATCAACAAGTGATCCCTCCCTTGTCGCCCATTCCCAGCTTCTGGCAAACAGAGGCGAGGGACACCGTCCCTACCCATCCTGGCTAGTAGCCATTGATGGATCTAACCTCCATGAATTTATCTAGCTCTTTTGTGAAGCCCTGGCCTTTACAACATCCTCTGGCAAGGAGTTCCACAGGTTGAAGAAGGAATAAGCGCTTCCGTCAGCAGTGGGGGTTTGGTCAACAGAGAGTGAGAGCCCCACATTCTGGTCAAGAGCCAAGATTTGAACATAGATCAACCATATGGCAGCCACGTAGCCTACCGAACATGCCCAAGAACGGAGGCCCACCTCAAACCTCCGCCCGTTCTTCTCCATGGGCCAGGCCTAGTCCTTTGGCTAGGCTTCTGTGGCGTAGTGGGGGTGCTGTCTGCTCTGTAACCCGGGGTCCCCCTGCGCTGTGATGTGTGATTTCCACTGACTCACCCAAATGTGTATTAACCTGGACACCTGGGCTCAGCCTGAGGAGATGATGGGGGATTCCCAGAGGGGAGAGACAAAGGGAGAGAGGTGTAGACCAACAGGGGGCTTTGGGGGAAGGGTCAGTTGCTGGCTGGGAAACAGGAGGGAGAGAGCCTAAATTGAGGGCTGGAGGTCTAGGGGGGTGATGGACCCCCCTAACCCAAGGGATCTGAGGTATCCTGGCCCAGACTCCTGTAGCAATATCATGTCTGTGCTGTATCCTGGAGGAGCAATAAACACTCTCTATTCTCTGGCTGGTGGAGACTGTTCTTGCTGCTATGGGGCTGCAGGATTTGGGGGAACCCCGACTTGGCGTCACAGCTTCCTCTAGGAAACCCCCAGCAGCAGGTCAATAGGAAGTCGCGACTGAGACAAAATGCTCCCAAAACACTTACTTTTCTGGCGAGATGAGGAGAGACCAGCCCGCACGTGATGGATGCACTGAGACTTGGGTGATGCGCAGGTACTGTGTGGATGGGGACAATATAAAAACCTACTTAGGCACGATTCACTTGGCTCTCTTGGCATGGGGCTGGCTTGCCCTTTCGGAATCCTGTGGCGCATTGGAAATACCGTCTCCCGAACAGACTGGTGGAAACGGACCTTTTGCTCCCATTTCATCTGGCTTTGCTGTGAGGTGGACGGGAAACGAGTGTTGAAACCGCCCCGGGTTTTGAGAAATGGAGTGTTTGTTTAAAGACTCAGCCACATATTGTGTCTGAATAGGTTTTTATATTGTCCCCATCCACACAGTACCTGAGCGTCGCCCCAGGGCGCACCAAACCAGGTCTCAGTGCACCCATCATGTACGGGCTGGTCTCTCCTCTCGCTAGAAGAGTAAGGCTATTTCTACACTTGCAGCTTCTTGCGCAAGAAATATGCAAATGAGGCTAAGCGTGGAATATCGCTGAGCCTCATTTGCATACCTAATGAGCGCCATTTTTGTCTACACTGCCCCTTCTTCTTCAAGAAAACCCCTCTTGCGCAATGCCGTTACGCCAATTATTTTCAGGAATAACGGCATTTTGCAAGAGGGTTTTTCTGGCGTAAGAAGGGGCAGTGTAGACAGCTCCTTCTGGCGCAAGAGCCTCTTCTGCAGAAATGGCGGCTCATTAGGCATGCAAATGAGGCTCGGCGATATTCCACGCTGAGCCTCATTTGCAGGGCTCGCCAAGTGGTGGTGAGCCCTGCTCGCCAGCCGCACAGAAGCGCATGCTGCACATGCACAGACCGCACTGCACGGCCCTGCCGGACTAAAATCTACTCGCCACGGGCAAGTAGACTGCCTAATTTGTCGAGTACTGTTCATTTGCATATTTCTCGTGCAAGAATCATAGAATACTAGGACTGGAAGGGACCTCGAGAGGTCATCGAGTCCACTCCCCTGCCCTCATGGCAGGACCAGATACTGTCTAGACCATCCCTGATAGACATTTATCTAACCTACTCTTAAATATCTCCACAGATGGAGATTCCACAACCTCCCTGGGCAATTTATTCCAGTGTTTGACTACCCTGACAGTTAGGAACTTTTTCCTAATGTCCAACCTAAACCTCCCTTGCTGCAGTTTAAGCCCATTGCTTCTGTTCTATCCTCAGAGGCCAAGATGAACAAGTTTCCTCCCTCCTCCTTATGACACCCTTTTAGATATCTGAAAACTGCTATCATGTCCCCCCTCAGTCTTCTCTTTTCCAAACTAAACAAACCCAATTCTTTCAGCCTTCCTTCATAGGTCATGTTCTCTAGACCTTTAATCCTTCTTGTTGCTCTTCTCTGGACCCTCTCCAATTTCTCCACATCCTTCTTGAAATGCGGTGCCCAGAACTGGACACAATACTCCAACTGAGGCCTAACTAGCGCAGAGTAGAGCGGAAGAATGACTTCTCGTGTCTTGCTCACAACACACCCGTTAATGCATCCCAAAATCATGTTTAATTTTTTTGCAACAGCATCACACTGCTGACTCATATTCAGCTTGTGGTCCACTATAACCCCTAAATCCCTTTCTGCCGTACTCCTTCCTAGACATTCGCTTCCCATTCTGTATGTGTGAAACTGATTGTTCCTTCCTAAGTGGAGCACTTTGCATTTGTCTTTATTAAACTTCATCCTGTTTACCTCAGACCATTTCTCCAATTTGTCCAGATCATTTTGAATTATGACCCTATCCTCCAGATTAGTCGCAACCCCTCCCAGCTTGGTATTGTCTGCAAACTTAATAAGCGTACTTTCTGTGCCAATATGTAAATCGTTGATGAAGATATTGAAGAGAGCCGGTCCCAAAACAGACCCCTGTGGAACCCCACTTGTTATACCTTTCCAGCAGGATTGTGAACCATTAATAACTACTCTCTGAGTACGGTTATCCAACCAGTTATGCACCCACCTTATAGTAGCCCCATCTAAGTTGTATTTGCCTAGTTTATTAATAAGAATATAATGTGAGACTGTATCAAACGCCTTACTAAAGTCTAGGTATACTACATTCACCGCTTCTCCCTTATCCACAAGACTCGTTATCCTATCAAAGAAAGCTATCAGATTGGTTTGACACGATTTGTTTTTTACAAATCCATGCTGGCTGTTCCCTGTCACCTTGCCACCTTCCAGGTGTTTACAGATGATTTCCTTAATTACCTGCTACAGGAGATAAAATGGTGTCCTTGGCCTCTGTTTGTCAGAGGCTGGAGAGATGGCAGGAGACAAATTGCTTGATCATTGTCTTCGGTCCACCCTCTCTGGGGCACCTGGTGCTGGCCACTGTCAGCAGACAGGATACTGGGCTAGATGGACCTTTGGTCTGACCCAGTACGGCCATTCTTATGTTCTTATTATCTTCCCTGGAACAGAAGTTAAACTAACTGGTCTGTAGTTTCCTGGGTTGTTCTTATTTCCCTTTTTATAAATGGGCACTATATTTGCCCTTTTCCAGTCTTCTGAAATCTCTCCTGTCTCCCATGATTTTCCAAAGATGATAGCTAGAGGCTCAGATACCTCCTCTATCAGCTCCTTGAGTATTCTAGGATGCATTTTGTCAGGCCCTGGTGACTTGCAGGCATCTAACTTTTCTAGGTGATTTTTAACTTGTTCTTTTTTTATTTTATCTTCTAAACCTACCCCCTTCCCACTAGCATTCCTTATGTTAGGCATTCCTTCAGACTTCTCGGTGAAGACCGAAACAAAGAAGTCATTAAGCATCTCTGCCATTTCCAAGTTTCCTGTTACTGTTTCTCCCTCCTCACTGACCAGTTGGCCTACCCTGTCCTTGGTCTTCCTCTTGCTTCTAATGTATTTATAAAAAGTCTTCTTGTTTCCCTTTATTCCTGTAGCTAGTTTGAGCTCATTTTGTGCCTTTGCCTTTCTAATCTTGCCCCTGCATTCCTGTGTTGTTTGCCTATATTCTTCCTTTGTAATTTGTCCTAGTTTCCATTTTTTATAGGATTCCTTTTTTATTTTTAGATCATGCAAGATCTCTTGGTTAAGCCAAGGCGGTCTTTTGCCATATTTTCTATCTTTCCGACACAGCGGAATAGCTTCCTTTTGGGCCCTTAACAATGTCCCTTTGAAAAACTGCCAACTCTCCTCAGCTGTTTTTCCCCTCAGTCTTGATTCCCATGGAACCTTACCTATCAGCTCTCTGAGCTTAGCAAAATCTGCCTTCCTGAAATCCATTGTCTCTATTTTGCTGTTCTCCCTTCTATCCTTCCTTAGAATTGTGAACTCTATGATTTCGTGATCACTTTCACCCAAGCTGCCATCCACTTTCAAATTCTCAGCCAGTTCCTCCCTATTTGTTAGGATCAAATCTAGAACAGCTTCCCCCCTGGTAGCTTTTTCAACCTTCTGAAATAAAAAGGTGTCTCCAATGCAGTTCAAGAACTTATTGGATAGTCTGTGCCCCGCTGTGTTATTTTCCCAACATATATCTGGATAGTTGAAGTCCCCCATCACCACCAAATCTTGGGCTTTGGATGATATTGTTCGTTGTTTAAAAAAAGCCTCATCCATTTCTTCTACCTGGGTAGGTAGCCTGTAGTAGACTCCTAGCATGACATCACCCTTGTTTTTAATCCCTTTTAGCCTAACCCAGAGACTCTCAACACTTCTGTCTCCTATGTTCATCTCCACCTCACTCCAAGTGTGTTCATTTTTAATATATAAGGCAACACCTCCTCCCTTTTCCCCCGTCTATCCTTCCTGAGCAAGCTGTACCCTTCTATACAAACATTCCAATCGTGTATTATCCCACCAAGTTTCTGTGATGCCAACAATGTCATAACTGTACTTATTTATTAGCACTTCCAGTTCCTCCTGCTTATTACCCATACTTCTCACATTTGTATATAGGCATCTAAGATCCTGATTTGACCTTGCCTCCCAGTTTTGCCCTGATCCTCCTTTCTCTCTGCCATTATGGCCCACGCTCCCTCCCGTTTCCGACCCATCTCCCAGGTCTCCATGTTCTCCACTTACCTGTGGGCTTTGCTCACCTGTCCCCGTCGAACCTAGTTTAAAGCCCTCCTCACTAGGTTAGCCAGTCTGTGTCCAAATAGGGTCTTCCCCCTCCTCGAAAGGTGAATGCCATCTCTGCCCAGCAGAGTGTAGACATAGCCTAAGTGTTCTGGGAGCATTTTGTCTCAGTCACGACTTCATATCGACCTGCTGCTGGGGGTTTCCTCGAGGAAGCCTAGCCAAAGGACTAGGCTTGGCCCATGGAGAAGAACGGGCGGAGGTTTGAGGTGGGCCTCCGTTCTTGGGCACGTTCGGTAGAGCATGTGGCACCAGAACAGGGGTTGGGGAATCTCAGGACTTTCATAACCCTGGTTCATCCCTGCACCCAAAGAGCTGGGAACCTGTAGGTACCATTGGTGCCCAGCAAGGGCAGCCAGAATCGTTCCCCCCCTTGAAAGCCCAACCCACCTCACGTCCATACTGTCTTTGATCTCCAAGCTTCTTGCATACCTGGGAATTCTACCCTGGAGTTAAAGCTCTCGGTCAGCTGATGCTCATGGGGGTGAGGTTAAAGGGCTGGGTTTTGGGTTTTTTTGCCGGTGAGGCTATCATCTTATAACAGGTGCCCAAGAAACTGCAGGTATAATTAAGCCGCATCAACCCAAGTGAGGTAACACAAACAAACTAGGGCAGGGGTGGGCAATAATTTTTGTTGGGGGGGGCAGCACTCCAAGAATTTGGAAAGTGGTCGAGGGCCGCACTCTGCCATGGATATTAATGGAGGAGGTGTGGGGTCTGGGATGGAGGTTGGATACAGAAGGGAGCTTGGGGTAAGGGACTGGAGTGCAGGAGGGGGTGTGGGGTCTGGGAGGGAGTTTGGGTGAAGGAGGAGGTTGTGACCTGAGGCACGGGATTGGGGTGCAGGTTCTGGGAGGGGGTATAGGTGCAGGAGAGGGGCAGATAGTTTGGGTTATGTGGGGTAGGGAGCAAGAGTTGGGGGAGGGAAGGGCTGGAGTGCCAGAGGCAGGCTCTGGCCAGGAGACTTACCTGAGGGACTCTCCGGCTACGTCTACACTGCAGGCTTCTTGTGCAAGAACGGCCGTTCTTGCGCAAAAACTTGCGGAACATTTACACTGCATGCATGTTCTTGCGCAGTAAATTTACAGTAAAGCGTTGGAAAAGCGGGCTTCTTGTCCAGGAGTTATTCCTCTCCCCATGAAGAATAAGCTCTCTTGCACAAGAGCTCTTGCGCAAGAAGGTAGCATGGACGGGTAACAGGACTTTCTTGTGCAAGAAACCCCTATAGCTAAAATGGCCATCAGACTTTTCTTGCGCAAGGGAGCGTCCACACTGCCATGAACGCTGTTGTGCAAAAGCACATCTCTTGCGCAAAAGCACATGGCAGTGTGGACGCGCTCTTGTGCAAGACCTTTTGCGCAATAACTCTTGCGCAAAACAGTTCTTGCTCAAGAAGGCCGCAGTGCAGACGTAGCCTCCATGTGTGAATAAGTATGAGCCTGAAGGGAAGGGGAAGTAGTGGGAGTGGTGCTTCTTATGCTACCTGCTATTCGAACAGGCAGCTCCCATTGGCCAGAAACTGACCAACGGGATTGTGCTGGGGCCAGGTCAGCTCATGAAGCCTTCTTCCTCCCCTCACAGCAGCACGGTGTCAGATCGGGCTTGCGGGCCAGTAGGGACACACTTTTAATAAGTGATTCCTTCAGCAACACCATCACCCCAGAAATTCTAATCATGTTGCTTTCTCCAGCTCTTGCCAAGCTGTGCCTGACAGCGCTATTAGTCAGGGTGACCCCTGAATGCCTCACGACCCCCATCCTTCTCTGCTCCATCTGTCTCCCATCGGGACCAAGGCGTCTCATTTCCCTCAGGCTCAAAACAGACCCGTATTTGAACACAAATGACCCCAAAGTGGCACCTAACTGACATGCAAATGAGGCTTGCCCCATACTAGCTGTTCCCAGCTGCTCACCAGCAAGTGGCAGCAGAGGGCGCCCTCCACTATGGCGTTCTGGGACATTTGGGGTTCTCCAGTTGTTCTGGGCCACCCACTCTGCCCCTCGCAAATGGGCATCAAGAGCAAGCAGCCCCATACGCCCTGCCTCTAACCACTGGACCCTGCGGCTCTCCCAGCGCCCAGGATGCAACCCAGGAAGTGCTGACTCCCAGGCATCCCTCATCTCCCTGCACCGGACCCCACTGCCCGCCTTGCCACTGCTCAGTGAGGAAGAGCCGCACACACCAGGAAGTCGTAAGAAAATTGGTGGTTTATTGATGACAAGTTGCAGGCCGTTATACGATACAAGCCACAGACACAGATTCTTGCCCGGCCGGGGAACTGATGGCTGCCCAGTCAATTGCCCTCACATCCTGGGCAGCCCCTCCCAATGGGGAGGGGAGAAGAGAAACACCCCCCCCCCCGATGAATCACAGCCCTGCCCCTGCAGGGATGCTGCTCTGGGGTACAGGGCGGAGCTGGAGCCGTGGGACCCGGGGGCTGGCACTGGGGGTCTGTCAGGGCAGGTGGGGAACAGGGGACCTTCTCGGAGACCTATCAGCTCGTTAGACACATGGATACACTATGCAGGATGCGCTTGCGCCCTGCGCTGAGATAGGGCCAGATGGAAACAGGTGCCCCCGAGGTAAAGGCCCCCCCGAGTCCCGTTCTCTCCACTCTGAGCCAGCCAGCCACCCTGGCTCAGAGCCAGCGCCCCCTACAGGGGAAAAGTGGTGTCCAATCCTCCCCCGAGCCAGGCAGTCCCTTGCCCATGGCCACTAGTTACACACACAGCTAGCTAATGCGTTACAAGCCATGCTCCGCTCAGCCCTCCTTCGCACAGCAGCTGGAAGAGGGGGCCTGTCGAGGGGGCCGCGCTGCCCCGCTTTGCCTGGGGCACACGGCATTTCCCTGTGGTCTTTCCAATGAGACCCTGATGCCTCTTAGCCATTCATGAACACGGGATACTCCCCCACCCCCGTGAGAGTCAGGAGCTGAGCCATTCCTCCGGCTCCTGTCACATCCTGCCCCGAAGTTACATGCTCCTTGCTCAACAGCTGGCCCTTTGGGGGTAGCCTCTAAGCCAGGGGTGGGCAAAAGGGCCTCTGCAGGATGGATTCGGCCTGCCAAGTGGGTGGATCCAGTCCGTGGAGGCCCTGCTGCTCCCCCACCCCCAGGCCTTAATTGGGGGATGCCTCCTCCCGCCCAGCCAGGAGCACGTGATGCTTTGAAGTGCTGCACGATGCTCGCAGAGCGGGAGGTGAAGGGGCAGGGGGAGGAGCGGAGGAGGCTTTGTGTGCTCCCCTGCCCCGAGGTCAATCAGGAATGAGGACGACTCAGCCCCAAGGGACCGGAATTAAGTCCGCTCGATGCATTGCCTCTGGCCTACATGAAGGTGACCTGGCGCAGCGGTGCACAACCCAAGGGGGTTGTGGCTGTCTTCCCGGGGGGTCGCAGCGCTTTGATCTGGCCAGCCGGCATTTTCTTTTCCCAGCTCAGCGCCCCACGTACACGCGGCGGGGGCATGGAGAGTGGCATGGGAGCAGACTGGTGCTTTAAATTAAAGGGGCCGCAACAAAATGCCTCCCCCCCTTCTTTTTTTTTGGCTCAACAAAAATTTTCCTGGCTCCAGGAGTTGTGAATGAAAAAAAGTTTGAGCACCACTGATCTGGGGGACCGGTTATTTCCCAAGATGATACATCACTATCACGAGGCCGAAGACTCGCGAGCCCTCAAACCATCTGGGACACCGAGGGCGTGTTTTTCCTACAGGCCGGATGGACGGGGCAGTGAGCCATCCACCGGGAGTCGGTTTGTTACGTCTGGTCTGGTACTGAACGAGAAGGAGAAGAGTAAGGGAAGTCGACGGGAGAGACCCAGGGTGCCATGGACCTCGCGGTAAGTAGATCTAAGCGATGGTGATTTGAGTTACGCTACTAATTGCGGAGATCGACCTGTGTCCGTAACGCGACCCTGCCCTCAGAAACAAGGCTCAACATGCTCATTTCCTGGGTATCAGCTCATCCCTCGGTTCCCTCGGCCTCAGGCTGATGGTCCACAGATGGCGAAAGGATGCCCTGCCAGAGCTGGGCGCAGAACACAGGAGTCCTGGCCCCCAGCCCCCTCCGTTCGGCTAGACACATCATTCCCGCCCCAGAGCTGGGCACAGAACCCAAGAGTTCTGTGCCTCCAGCGGGGAAGTAAATTCGGGTCGTACGATTCGCCAAAGATTCTCTCCCCGTCACTTGCTCAAGCCTGCTGCCTCTTCCAAGGACGTGCCTTGGACAGCCCAAACATGACGTGTTTTCCTGGCAGCGGGATGGATACAACACAGCCCCGGCTGTCCCAAATAAACCGGAGGGAAGTGCAAGCAGAGCTCAGGATCAAAATAACTCAGGGACTAAAAACCCAGCCAACCAAGTGAGCCCATTCTGGGTTGGGGGGGAGACAGGGCCATTTCATGGAGGGAGCCGAGACCAAAGCCCCTTAGAACTGGCGGCCAACACCCCCATAGTCCTTCACGGCCTGTCTCCCCCAATTCTAACTGGACCCTCCCCATCTCCTCTCCTGTCGCAGTCCGTGGTTACATATTAGCATCAACACATTCAAAAGAGATCCCCATGGGTTTGACCAAGGGGGAAGAAATTTACTAGGCCACGACAGTAGCCGGGAACCCCCACCCCCAGAAGCGGGTAGCCTCTGCCCATGGAAGGAACCTAGGGGTCCATGCGATGTCCTTCAGGACTGCACTGGAGTCTGTGCTGAGCTGGCCCCCATTGGGGGGCGCTATGGGGGTGGTGGGGGGAAGTCCCCCCCCCCCCCAGTCTGGAAAGGCAGTGATGTCAGGGAGCTGTGAGGTCCCCACAGGGGGCAGAAGCAGTGCCTCCGTCACTCCCTAGCCAGAAGGGCTGGCTGGACAGCGGTGGGGCAAACGGAAGGGCGTTCCTTCACAGCTGGTTGCAGCATGTGGGGCAGGGGGCTGGACCAGATCAAAGCACGACCAGCAAGGTCCCTCCCCACCCAGTCTGCAGGGAGGGGCCTCCTGCAATCCATTTCTGCCCCCGCCCAGGCCAATATGCAGGAGGGCTGGAAGCGCCACCTCGCCCATCAAGCATGCGGGCGGGCAGCAGACACCAGATCCCAGCCTCTGGCCTGGCTCCAGGAGGCTGGCGCGATTGGCCTCCAGCCCCTTCACTCCCAGTCCGTGGGGGTGCGGATGACGAGGGGGGCGGCGTTTTTGCGCCCGGCGCGGATACCCGGGTAGAAGAGGGGCCAGATCTTCTCGGTGAACGTGTCCGTGAAGGTGTAGATGTGGGAGCGGTCGGTCACGTTGTAGAAGGACACCCGCCCGGCCTCGTAGTCCAGGAAGACGCCCACCCGCTTGGGCTTGACGGGGAGGTGCAGTGGGGTGAAGGGGGTGGTGGTGGCCGCATACTTGTCGCCGTTCCACAGCCGCACCCGCCAATAGCCCGTCTCAGGCAGGGCCATCAGCTCGCCCTTGCGGCTCACCGAGTCCTTGCAGACGCCCAGGGCCCAGTGCGTCTTGTCGCCCACCTCCACCTCCCAGTAGTGGCGGCCTGAGGTGAAGCCCTCGGTTGCCAGGACGCAGGGGTAGACGGTGAAGCGCCGTGGGGTTTCGGGCAGGTCCCGCAGCCGTGTGTCCACGAACTTCACGCTCTTGCGGTCCTCGGACAGCACCAGGTTGGGGTGGGCCGTGTCGGGGTCCAGGGTCACATCCCCTAGTGGGGGAGACAGGCCAGGCAATCAGACCTTTACCCCACCACACACGGCCCTTGAGCTCACTCCGCACCCAACCTCCACCCCACTGCTACTCCTTTCCTAAATCCCTCCCATGCCACACCCACCCTTTCTAACCCCCTGCTCGCCCCCGTGTGTCCAAACCGACCCCCATGCTCCCCTACCACCCACCCCACTGCCACCCCCTTCCCAAATCCCACCCATGCCAGCCCCATCCCTCCAACCCCATCCTCACCCTCTCACCCCCTTCAACCTGGCCCCCTGCCCTCACCCACCACCCACCCCACTGCCACCCCCTTCTCAAATCCCTCCCATGCCAGCCCCATCCTTCCCAACCCCGTCCTCACCCTCTCACACCCTTCAACCCGCCCTCACCCACCACCCAACCACTGCTACTCCCCCTTCCCAAATCCCTCCCATGCCAGCCCCACCTCTTCTAACCCCCTGCTCACCCCGTGAGTCCAAACTGACCCGCATGCTCACCTGCTACCCACCCCACTGCCACTCCCTTCCCAAATCCCTCCCATGCCAGCCCCACCACTCCACCCAACCCCCCTGTCCTCACCCACCTGCCCCTCCAACCCGCTCTGTCCTCACCCACCCACTACTTCAATCTGTCCCTCCATCTTCCCACTTAATCCCCTGCCCTCACCCACCACCCACCCCATTGTTACCCCCTTTCTACATTCCTTCTACGCCACCCCCAGCCCCCAAACCAACCCCCACTCACCCTCCTGTCCCCAACAAACCAGCCCCTCCACTGACTCCCACACCCCTCCAAACCAACCCCCTGTTCTTCCAGCGTCATGCCTCCCGACCCGCACAGCACCCTCTCCAGTCCCCAGCAACATCCCACCCCTCCTGGTTCTCACTGACCAAGGCATCTACCTCCAGAGCCTGTAGCAAAAATGTATATTGTAGTTAGTATTGGTTATAAGACTATAAGGGTATGTCTACACTAGCCCCCTAGTTCGAACTAGGGAGGCTAATGTGGGCATTCGAACTTGCAAATGAAGCCCGGGATTTAAATATCCCGGGCTTCATTTGCATGTTCCTGGGCGGGCGCCATTTTTAAATCCCCCTAGTCCGAGGGGGTACTTAGTTTGAATTAACTTTTAACTGCTGCGTGTAGCCGCGGGCAGTTAGTTCAGAGTAGGGGGATTTAAAAATGGCGCCCGCCTGGGAACATGCAAATGAAGCCCGGGATATTTAAATCCCGGGCTTCACTTGCAAGTTTGAATGCCCACATTAGCCTCCCTAGTTTGAACTAGGGGGCTAAGGTAGACATACCCTAAGTGTGATGTATAATGACTTGCTTATAAGTTCTGTAGCTTCTATTTCTGTGTCTCTCATGATTAGATACTGTTACTGCAAGGCCTTGCTCCCTGTTAAGTATTGCAAATTAAGCTGTACCCCTAGTAACTACTGATCTTGTCTGAAACTCTGTACAATTGTTTGGTGTGAGTGGAGGGTGTGTGCAAGTGAAAGCCAGCACAGATGCCCAGGTGATCAAGAAGAAGTGGACACTTTGAAGACAACAAAGACACATGCAGTGTGTCTTGAGGCTGAATTGAATTAGCAGCATTGACAAACCCTGGAGACAGACAAAGACCCTCCCAAGAGTGAGAAACAACCATGGGAACCCTGACAATCACCATCAAAGGAACACAAATTAACCCCACCTAAGGGTGGGTAAGGGCAGCATGACACTGAAAAACCCACAGACTCCAATGGGAACTGACATGGATAAGAAGGGAAGCTCTTGCCACGAGACTCTGGGTTCAGTCCTGCAAGCCGAGCCTCGGAGGAGTCTCAGAGGAACCCCGACTCCTCGCTCCGTCAGCCTAGCCAGTAAGACGGACTTGACCACGCGCACGCGGGTGTGTGTCTCTCTCTCTTTATAAAGCAGCTGCTCCCTGCTTCTCTACTGTATTCTCAGCAAACACAGGGTATTGCCTTCTCCCCTGAAAAAGATCCCAGGGGCTTCTTATAAGTGAAACAAGTCTGCAGGGCTTCCATGTCCTGGAGTAGGGGGTGGGGGAGAGACTATTCCCAAGGGGGGGGTTGGCCCCCAGGGGCAGGGAAGGAAGGGGCAGCCCTCTGCAGCCCCGCTCACCGATCAGTCTCTTGATGATCTTGCGCAGGACAAAGTACTGCCGGGGGAAGCTGCAGAAATTCTTCTCCAGCTCAATGGGGACCGAGGCCAGTTTCATGGTCTGCATCATCTCGCACCTGAAGGGGGTGGCACACAGGTAGCATCGCAGCAGCTGGCTCTGCGCTCCCAGGACAGGAGTCCAAGGAGCCGGAGCCCCGGCCTACGCGACCCCCAGATACTCCCTCTGGCCCAGTCACTCCGGCCCCAAGCACCCTACGACCATTAACGTCGTTACCCTCCCGGCGCTCTGAAAGGGCAGGGCTGTTGACAGGGAGCATTTCAGACACGCATTCTGCCTCACAAGTCCTGCCTGTACCCCAGACACGGGGCGAGGAGGGGGGAAACTGAGGCACGGGGCAGGCAGACAATGGGCCGAGCCAGCAGCAGAATGCAGAAGAACTGACTCCCAGTCTCCCCTCTCCGTGCTAACCACTAAACCCCACTCCCCTCCCAGAGCCAGGGAGGAAACCCAGGAGCCCTGACTCCCAGTCTCCCCTCTCCGTGCTAACCACTAGACCCCACTCTCCTCCCAGAGCCAGGGAGAAACCCAGGAGCCCTGACTCCCAGTCTCCCCTCTCCGTGCTAACCACTAAACCCCACTCCCCTCCCAGAGCCAGGGAGGAAACCCAGGAGTCCTGACTCCTAGATCCCGGCTCTAATCCACTAGACCCCACTCCCACTTCAGGAACCCACGAGTCCTGACCACCAGGCCCCCTAGCTCTAACCACTAGACCCTACACTGACATTCTAGTCCAAGGCAAAGGCTAGCTCACTTGTTGGTCTTTTCCTGTAGCTCTGACTCACCCACTAGGCCCCCACCCCTCTGTCCTGTTCAGAGCCTTTCCCCTTTGAGACTGGGGGGTGGGGCAGTGCTGTTTTCAGCTCCCAGCTGTGAGAGCCGGGGAAGGGCAGACTTACCTTTCCAGAGTGCTCTTTATGTCCTACGGGGAGAGAAAAGAAGCCAATCAAGAGCAGCTCCACAAATCGGTCAGGCAGTCGCTGAGCTGGTCCCACCCCGCCCCTCTCCCCTCCCCTCCCCCGGCTACCTGTGCCCCAGACTGAGGCCCTCTCAGGGTCCATTCGCCACCAATGTCTGGATCGTTCTATTCTCGATGGCTGCAGATGCCCCAATCTGCGCCCCTCTCACCCAGTCCCAAAGGGTGGCCAGGGTCAGCCTCTGACAGCCGGTACCCCAACGTTCTGGCTTGAGACGTCTCCAAAAACGGTTCCCCCAGACCTTCCCCCGGCCCCCTGGATTGGCCTAACCGCATCCATCCTGGATCGCCCCCTGGATCGGCCTAATCGCAGCGCTCATGGCTCAGCGGCGCGGGGTCTGGGCTCTTCGCCCATCTGCCCGTGACGGCAGCTCAAAGGCCAGCTCCCGGCCCAAAAGGTGGAGAGACAGGGGCCTCCTCTGGAACTGGCCACAGTTCCAGTCAGAGCCCTGCTAAGGGGCCCTCCAAGGCGTCGGGAAGTAGCTTTTGAGAGAGGGACCCCAAACCCTCCCTCCTCCCAGCTCAGTCCTGTTGACCCACCCACGTGGGACCTCCTGAGGCTCAAAAGTTTTATGACCGAGTTATGTTTTAGGCCCTACCAAGTTCATGACCCATTTTTGATCAATTTCACAGCCAGAGGTGTCTAAACATCGGTCAATTTCACGTTTTTGGGCGCTGACCTGAAATTTCTTGGTGCTGTCACTGTGGGGTTCCCGACCCAGATGGTACCCGGGGACGGGGGGAGTTGATCGCTCCTCCCCGCGGAAGGATAAGTCCTTTGACTCCTCGCCCCAGTGGGGGTGCTCCCTGAGGCAGAGGGAGATCGGACCCACCTCCAGAAGCCTCTTCCAGCTGCTGGAATCTCTGGGGTTGCTGCCCAGCAGCGGGAGGCACTTGGAGGTTGGCTGGACCTCCCTCCAAGAGCTGCCATGCAAGGGAAGGGCAAGTCCTGTGTCTACCCAGCCTAGTGGGGACTTGCAGGTAGAAGTCCTCTGGCTGGGGAACCCCCAGCCACACGGGGGCGGATCAGATTTCATGGGGAAGGGTTTATTTCATGGCCGTGACACGTTTTTCGCAGCTGTGAATTTGGCAGGGCCCTGGTGATGCCAGGAGGAGCCTGGGACCAGTCTGACTTATCTCCTTTTGCCCAAGTGGAACAAGCTACCCTGCAGGCCAGCAGAATGGTCTCCGTGGCAGGGCCGTCCGCACCTTGGCGAGGGCAGACAAGGCCAAAGGAGATGGCCGGTTCCTTAGCAGGGAGCTCCAAGGCAGCTAAACTTCCTTGTTCTGGACGCCCCAGGCAGTGCTCCTCCAAAGCCCGATGGGTCTCTGAGGAGCAAGCTCAGAAAAGGCCTTGGAAGAAACTCTTGGGACAAGATGGAAACTCTGGGGGTGCCTCTTTGGACACGTCATCCATATCTACACGCAGGCGTCTAACTGTGCCCCTCTCTGAGCCCAGGAGGGTCCTGGGGAGCGCCAGGGATTGGCCGGGAATTCTGCCTGCCTCTTCCAGCCATAGGAGCTAGAAGTGGCTTTGGAGGAAGCTCTCGAGGGATCCAGCCGGGGGGATTCTCCCAGGTATTTGTACGGGGTGTCTCCACAGAGTTGGACAGAGAGGGGCTGAGTGAAGTGGACACATGAGTGGGATCTGTCTATAGCTGGGCAGAGGTTAGAACATAAGAACAGCCACACTGGTCAGACCAAAGGTCCATCTAGCCCAGTATCCTGTCTGCTGACAGTGGCCAATGCCAGATGCTGTAAAGGGAGGTAACACAACAGGGAATCCTCATGTGATCCCTCCCCTGTCACCCATTTCCAGACAGACAGAGGCCAGGGACACCATTCCTACCCATCCTGGCTAATAGCCATTGATGGACCTCACCTCCACGTATCTATCTCGCTCTTTTTTGAACCCCGTTCAAGTCCTGGTCTGAACAACATCCTCTGGCAAGGAGTTCCACAAGTTGACACTGCGCTGCATGAAGAAATACCTTCTTTTGTTTGTTTTAAACCTGCTGCCTATTCCTTTCATGTGGTGACCCCTTGTTCTTATGTGATGGGAACAAGTAAATAACTTTTCCTTATTCACTTTCTCTACACCTGTCATGATTTTACAGACCTCTGTCCTATCCCCCCCTCCCTCAGCTTCCTCTTTTCTAAGCTGGAGAGTCCCAGTCTTTTTCATCTCTCTTCAGGTGATCCTTTTTGCAGAGCATATTCGCAGACTGCTCCATCGGCTGTCAAAATGCAGCCACCTCTGTGGGGGGAGGAGCTGTGAACCCACAAGGCAAAGCCACGGGACCGGATGCCCAGGAGATGTTGAGGGGACTGTCAACTCCCCCATGATGGACGCTCCAGCCAGAAGTGCCCATTCGGAGCCTCCCTTGAGGAATCTCTGGGGGCAGGATGGGAATCCGGGGGCTTGCCCACAGATTCAGCCAGGTCCCAGCTGGGCATCCACTGACGGGCCGGGGAAAGAGGGCTCCTCACCTGGAGCATCTCGATGCCCGACTGCAGGCACTTCTCCTCAATCTCGGTGATGAGCTGGTTGAGGGAGAGGCGCTGGTCCGACAGCTGGGCCACGTTGTCCTTCAGCCTCTGCAGGATCTCCTTCTCCTCCTCCTCCAGCCGCTGGAGCAGCACCTGCTGCTCCTCCTCCAGGAACTGGTGCAGCTCCTCGAACTCGCTCATGATCAGCTGACGACGGCTCTCCACCTTCCTCTGCAGCGGAGGACCGGGCTGGAGTCAGGCATGGGGAAAGCCAGCATGGGCACGGGACTCCCTCCCACCCCGGATCTGGCCACAGAGAGGCGGGGGAGGGGTCTCCCCCCAGATCTGGCCAGAGAGAGGCAGAGGAGGGGGGGGTATCCCCCTCCCCAGACCTGGCCACAAAGAGACGGGGGGTGTCTTCCCCCAGATCTGGGCACAGAGAGGAGGGGTGGGGGGTGTCTCCCTCCAGATCTGGCCACACAGAGACAGAAGAGGGGGAGGTCTCCCCCTGGATCTGGCCACAGAGAGGCGGGGGGGGGGAGAGGGGCTACACCCCAGATCTAGCCAGAGGAAGGGAGCAGGGGATTTTAGAACTGGACAGAAGGGGGCTGGGTGCAGTGGGAAGCCCAGGTGGGATCTGTCTATAGCTGGGGAGAGGCGGTTAGTCTCTTTGCAACATGGATACGGAGACTGCTCCACTGGCTGCCAAAATGCAGCCGCCTCTAGGGCGGCTGTGACCCCACAAGGCAAAGCTGCAGGGGGAAAGATTCAATGGGGATTCCTGAATCCCCCTGAAACCAGACTGCAGGGGGCTCAGGGAGTCAGAACAGAGCCACCCGAGTTGGCATTTGACACTCAGGAGTCGGCAGCGGGAGATTTTCCACTCGTCTCACCCAGTCCGGGTCTCTGACACAGCAATTCCAGCAGCACAGCGCCCCCTAGCTTTGTGCTGGAGCACTGAGGGCCAGCACTGGCTGTGAGCAGACAGCGCCCCCTACTGGCGCCTCCCGCAGCTCTCCCAACCGAGTTGGGACTAGGGATGTTAGATATCGGTTCATGAAATAGTCGAGAAACTTCATGGATTCTTATTGGTTACTTGACTATTCTATAGTCCCCGGGGGTGGGGCTGGCAGACAGCGTGCTCCGGCCCCACTCCCGAGGAGCCCCCTGTTACTCCGCACGGCTGCCTCTGTATCAGAGGCAGCCGCGCAGGGTGCCAGGCGGGAGCTGGTCTGTGAGGGAAGCCAGTTTAAAACACAGTTCCCCACACCGACTGGCTGCCTGTCATTCTGTGCTGCTGCCTCTGATAAAGAGGCAGCAGCATGAGATGGCAGCAGTTGGTCTTGGGGGGGGGGGCGGGGTTCTGAGCTCCAAGACCCGATGTGAGCAGGAACTAAGCTGGGCTGCCTGCCCGCCTGGCTCCTAATGCATTTAAATGCAGAGCCACAGCGGGAGCAGGTCTCGGACCCAGAGCAAGCCAGGACTGAACCAGCCTGCTAAAAAATTTACTGGCTGGGGGGCAGGGGGGAAATGCATGTCGTCTATAGCATTAGACTATAAGCTTTTGCTTCTCGGTTCATCGACGACACTATTCCATCCCTACCTGGGACCTCCCCCAACCCAGCTCACGGATGGACCAGCCCATCCAGTGGCCTCCCACAGCCGCAGGGGACAGAACAAACCCCTGCCACCTGCCTTCAGCTCTCCAGGTTTCTTCTCCTCCTGGGACTTGCAGTTAGCGATGTCCTGCAGCTTCCGCTCCAGCGGCTCCAGACACTGCTGCAGCTTCTCCTGGGAGGAGGAAGGACATTTAACCAGCGGGATCCGGCCACCAGATTCAGGCTCACGGCAACAGTAACCAGATGGACAGTTCTCTGGTGGTTAGATGGGTCACCGGGGGGGTGGGGGTGGGGAGGGGTACAATTATGGATCAGAGGCGAACCCAGTCCCCTATAGACAGTCCAGTCTCAGCCCTCCCTCATCTAAGGGAGTCTTCTCCTCACAGAGCTGGCGACAGAACCCAGGAGTCCTGGCTCCCCCCTAGCTCCTCTCACCCACTAGCCCAGGGGCGGGGAGCCTTTTTTGGGTCGGAGGCCACTGACCCTCAGAAAAATCAGGCAGGGGGGCCACACGCAAGTAAGAAAATCAAACCCTCACTGACGTGGCCGCCCACTGAGGAAGAGAAAGATGCTCCCCACATTCCCCTCATGCCCAGGAGGGCCCAACTTAGTAGATTTTGGGTGCTCCAGCTCCGCAGTGGGGCAGCGGTGGGGCTGGGGCACCAGTGCAGCCTCCCCAATGCTGGGGGCGGGGGGGGATCTTGAGCCTCAGGGGGCCAGATCCAAGCAAGCTGGGGGCCGCATGCGGTCCCTGGACCTGAGGTTCTCCACTCCTGTGCTAGACCTCACTGGTCCTACACTACTCCATTTGCTTTGCTAGGCTATCAGGGGATCTCAGCAGTGCGGTGACCTGAACTGACTCCTTCCCAGGCGGCAGTGGGAGAACTCGCCTGCCCTTCCGGGCATACAGACAGGCACTGTGGGAAGGCAGCGGAGGACGCCCTGTTTTGGAGAGCCGGCATCCTCACCAGACAGCACCCGGGAGCTACGTAGGGAGACGGGGGCGGTCAGAAGCCGGGCTAGCTCCGAGGACAGATGCTACAGGGGACCCCCGGGAGACCTGGTCGGCTGGCGGAGCACCAGCCCCGGGGGAAAGGGCCGGGTGTCACCTGTTGGGCGGCCTCCCACCTTGTACTCCAGGGAGGCGTCGTCCAGGGGCACCACGGTGTGGGAGCGGTGGTCGTGGGAGATCTCGCACACCAGGCAGACAGCCTGCTGGTCCTCCTTGCAGAAGAGGTTGAGCGCCTCGTTGTGCTTCCCGCACAGGCTCTCGTCCCGCACCTTGCGCTTGGTGACCTGCAGCTGCTTGGCGATCTCTACCATGTTGCCCAGCTGCCGGTTGGGCTTGAGGGTGCGGTGGCGGAAGGTCTTGCGGCAGACGGGGCAGGGGAAGTCCCGGTTCAGCTCCTCCCACCAGCGGGTGATGCAGACCCGGCAGAAATTGTGGCCGCAGTCGATGATGACCGGGTCCTTCAGGTACTCCAGGCAGACGGAGCAGCTGGCCTCCACCTGCAGGTTCTCCAGGGGGTTGGTGGTAGCCATGATATCTGCGAGGCAAGAGAGGATTGCTTGGGATGGGGGAGGGAACCTTTCCCCTCCAGGGGCAGCCAGCTCTGAGCCAGCCCATGCGAGGAGGGACTGATTGGCACTTAGAGGGGGAAGGTCCCAGGCCCCACCACCCCTAGGAAGAGGCTGCTCTGATCCGGCCCACGGGAGGAGGGACTGGCTCTGAGGAGTGGTGAGGTGCGGGGCCTTTCCCTCTAGGGAGGGCCAGCTCTGATCTGGCCCACGGGAGGAGGGACTGGCTGGCACTCAGGGGTGGCGGGGTGTGGGGCCTTTCCCTCTAGGGAGGGCCAGCTCTGATCTGGCCCACGGGAGGGGGGACTGGCTGGCACTCAGGGGTGGTGGGGCATGGGACCTTTCCCCCCTAGGAGAAGCCAGCTGTGATCCGGCCCACACAAGGAGGGACTGACTGGCAATTAGAGGGGAAAGGTCTCATGCCCCGCTACCCCTAGGAGGAGACTGCTGTGATGTGGCCCACGCGAGGAGGGACTGGCTGGCTCACAGGGGTGGTGGGGCATGGGACAACAGTCCTGAGGCGAGCCCACTCACCTTTTGCTCTCACGCCGTAATCAGGCCCAGCCGCCGATCCCCCACCCGCTCCGTGGACCGCTCTGCGGCCTTGAGCCCTCTTCCCCGGCCTGGGCAGCGGCGCGCTGGGGCCACAGAGCCAGGGAACATGGATGACCTACAGGAAGCAACTCCACTGCACGGAGCCCAAAGTCCCATGGTCGTCAAGGGGGACGGAGCTCGCCTGCGTTATACACGTGAGTGGCTCTGAGGCCCCTCCCCAGAAGCGGCTGCAGTTGTCCCCACTTCTCCCTGAATAGCAGCTGAAGGGGTTAAACCAGGGGTTCCCAAACTTCTTTGCACCGCAACCCCCTTTGGACAACAAAAGTTACTTTATGACCCCAGGAGGAGAGAGCCTGAGGCGAGGAGGCCAAACCCTGAACCCTACCACTTGGGGGGGGCGGGGGACTGAGGCTCAAGGGTGTCAGCCCCAGGCAGGGGGAGTGTCATCTGCACCCTGCCACCCAGAGCTGAAGCTGACCCTGGACAGAGGGGCTCGGTCTTTAGCCCTAGGCTCCAGCAAGTCGCAAGCCAGCCCTGGCAACCCCATTCAGAAGGCTTTGCAACCCACTCTGGGGTCCTGACCCACAGTTAGAGCAAAGGCTCCCCCCACCTCCGTAATTAGAAATTCAAGTCCTGTCTAGCCTGGAAGTCTCCATGGAAGACTGGAGAACTGGTAAGATTTTATGACAGATACTAAGCAAGTCAAACCTGAGCCACTAAAAAGAGGTTTATACTAGGGATGTAAAATCCTGTTTAATTGGTTAACTGGGTCAATGTAATGTTTAACTGGTTAACCAGCAGGACAGGGAATAGCCATGCTGGAGCACCCCTGTCTGCGGCAGGCCTCGTAGAGTTGGAGCAGCCCCCTACCCGTGGCGGGTGGGGAACTGCTTAAGCCCTCACTGATTAACCTTTCACATCCCTAGTTTATACCCAGACTGCTTTAGAAACATCTTGGGTGTTTTGTTGACACCTACCTATGGTCATAAAAATGAAGCTCAAGGGGCCATTTACCTCAATAGCCCATCTCCAACCAGCCTGAGTGGGAGATGCTGCAGAGGAAGATGCAAGAGGTACCACCAACGATCAGATAACACGCTCCTAGAAAATCTGCTTCGGCTCCCAGTAGTCAAAAGTTGGTTTATGCCCCAGGAGGATTTCTAGGACCAGGTCCACACTGGGGCAGAAAATTGATTTACGATACACAACTCCAGCTATGAGACTTACACAGCTGGAGTCCACGTACCTTAAACTGATTTTCTGGGGCAGTCCTGCAGTGGGAGGTTGATAGGAGAAACTCTCCTGTCGACTTGCCTTATTCCTTGTGACTCCAGGGAGTTACTAGGGTCAATGTATGAGCTCTCCATGTTTGATTTAGCAGGTCTTTCCTAGACCTGCTAAATCAAACTCCTGAGTGTCGATCATCCGGTAAGTATAGATGAGGCCTAGCACAGTCAAAAGTATAGATGAGCCCACGCATATGTGCGCACGCAGCATCAGAATTGTGGGTTGGGTTAAACCTCACTGAGGCTAATGGACAAACCAGTCTCCTTCCGTTCTGGATAAACGTAAGAAACAATTATGCCCTTTTATGGAACTGGACAGCTGACTCAACAGAATCACAGAACCGGAGGTTCTCTCACGTCTCTCTAGTCCCCTGCACTCATGGCAGGACCAAGCACCATCTGGACCACAAGTGGACAACCTCAGGGCTGCGTGCAGGCCACTGGGGTTCCACCTGCAGCCCGTGCATCTCCTCTCTGACCCACTCTCCCACGTGCCTCCCTCGCTCTGGAGGCCCACATGTCCTGCTCCTCCCCCGCCCTCCCAGCCCTTTCAGAGTGCGATGAATCCACTGATTTGTGCTCTGTCCCTGCTCTTCTCCTCCCTCCCACAGCCTTAGTGCTGCAAATCAACCTAACCCCAGCAGGTCACGGGTTGCCCACCACTGGTCATGCGGCCCACGGAGTGGAAGAAGGGCTGCTCGTGCAGCCCACTCTCTCATCTTGGTTGCCCGTCGCTGATCTAAACCAGTGTTTCTCAACCTTTTTTTTTTTATAAAGTACCCCTGAAAAAAAAATTATAAGTGCCCCAAGTACCTCCAGTTTTCAGACACACAAAAAATTTTTCTATCATTGCAACACATTTGTTTAAACAACTTAATCATAGCTGGGCGGGCGATGAAATTTTTGGGTGTAAAAAATACAAAACTAATCAAGCGCTGTAAAACTTAACAAAAAATTCAGTTTTCTCCAAATTTCAATTGTGATGACGTATCCCCCAGACTCCTCTCAAGTACCCCTAAGGATACTCATACCACTGGTTGAGAAACACTGATCTAAACCATCCCTGACAGGCATTTGGAGATTTTTAAGAGCAGATTAGACAATGGTGGAGATTCTACAACCCCCTAGGCAATTTATTCCAGTGCTTAACCATCCTGACAGGAAGTTTTTCCTACTGTCCAATCTAAGCCTCCCTGGATGCAATTTAAGCCCATTACTTCTTGTCCTATTCTCAGAGGCCAAGGAGAACAATTTATCTCCCCCCTCCTTGTAATAGCCTTTTAGGTAACACTCTTGAAAATTGCTTTCCTGCCCTCTTCTCAGTCTTCTCTTTTCCAAATGAAACAAACCACATTTTTTTCCAATTGTGATATAAGATGGCAAACAGCTCGGAGCTAGGGAATCTCCCTTATCCTCCCTTCCAGTCCCCACAGAGTCTGATGAGATATGGACCTGCTGGTAGCCAGCAAAAGAGAGCCACAAGACTCTTTTTTTTTTTTTTAAAGATAGTGGGGATGCATGGACTGGAACATGTACAATGGTGGCAGAAACCAAAGCTTTAAAAAAAATCATGGTGAGAGTAAGAAATATAAAATATTACAGCTCCGGCCACAGTTGTTAAAGAGTTAAGACAACACAGCCCTGGAACTGGCAGGGCAAGTACCAGAAACAAACAAACAAAGGTAAGAGACACTACAAAAGCAAGGGAGTGCGGGAAAGCATTGGGGATCAACAGAACACTGGAAACAGCTGTAGAAACAGTCCACAAGTTGGGCTGAGCAACAAGAGATTTCAGGTGCTTACATGGTGTTTGAAGAATAGGGGCAGAGATGGAACAAGGTGGCCCAAGCGAAAGGAAAAGACTGGCAATGAAGATTTTGGGAATGACAAGGTAAAGGCACAGGAGGAAAAAGTAGCGAACGATCCTTCACTGTATTGGTAAATCAGGTGAAGGAGAAAACAGTAGGGCAGAGAGAACACTTTAAGAGATGAGATTGCAGAGGAGAATTTCAGAGTGAAAAGTGGAGAGGGAATCGAGACACGAATGCATGGGGGACTGCCCAGAAATGGTTAACTGAAGCTGAGAAAGGCAATCCTGTATTCCATCTGGCAAGCAGACAGAAGCAAGGGAACCAGCCTGATTAGCTTCTCTGATGAGGTAACTGGCTCTGTGGACTCTGCTGAAGTCGGTGGATGTGATATACCTTGACTTTAGCAAAGCTTTTGATATGGGCTCCCACAGTATTCTTGCCAGCAAGTTAAGGAAGTATGGATTGGATAAATGGACTGTAAGGTGGCTGGAAAGCTGGCTAGATTGTCGGGCCCAACAAGTACTGATCAATGGCTCAGTGTCTGGCTGGCGGTCGGGTGCCCCAAGGATCAGTTTTAGGGCTGGTCCCAGCTTGATAAAGCCCTGGCTGGGATGATTGTGTTGGGGATGGTTCTGCTTTGGGCGGGGGGGTTAGACTGGATGACCTCCTGAGGTCTCTTCCAGCCCTAGGATTCTATGAAATTTAGGTTTAGTAAGTGTGGGCAAAAACCCTCATTCTCCTTTCAGAGTCAAGATGAACATTGGGGGTAAGGGTCCCCCAAATACTTTGATCCCCCTGAGCCTTATTACTCACTCACAGCTAGTAATATAATCTCCCTCTCTCAAACATTTGAACATACTGGTTAAGTTTTTCCTTTATATCCTCTCTGTTCGCTAAGCTTGCTGCTGCTGTCTGTACTTTAAAACGACCTCACAGAGTTAATCGATCTTTCTTGGTTTCTGGTCTCCCTCCTGTCCTAGGTCATCCTTCCCCTCCTCTGCTTTCCACTTTGGCCCCCTCTTTGTTTTAAAAGTTCTAGTGATTACAGACACCTCTATCCCCGACCGAGAGGAAGCCACTGAAAATGAAACAAAAAGAGAAACCCAAGTAAAAACTTTAAATACACTCAGCAAAATCATTATTTAGGAATGCAATAGCTGGAAATAAACTAACTTTCTTAAAGATATAGTTGCCAAGAAACAGAAATGCCGACTGTGCATGTAATCCTGACATGTGAAACATCGTGTTTCCGTGCGGCAGAGTTTTTAAAACAGAACGTAAAGTAATGAGAAATGCCCAAGAGCCTAAATTCATACAACAAGATAATACAAACAATTTGGGTTATTGAAAACAAGAGGAACGTACATGAAAAAAACTTAAAGTTGTTTAAGGGTGCCTCTCAGAGAACTAAAACACTAGAAGATATCAGCGCACTGGGAAGGAACCTGCAGGCATCAAGAAAGAAAAATGAAGTGCTTGATTAATAACAGACTTTTCAAGCACAGCTTAGTCTACTATATTTGGGCAATTAAATAGGCAATCAGCCAACAATCACTAGCTGGGCCTTTTACACTGACTCCTACTGAGCCAAGTGAGTTCATGTGCCTATGGTTTTACTGAGTCAAAGCAACTGTATCACTCTTTGTTAACTGATATATCAGCATGGAGATATACCTATCTCATGGAACTGGAAGGGACCTTGAAAGGTCACGGAGTCTAGCCCCTTGCCTTCACAGCAGGACCAAGTATCATCCCTGACAGATTTGCCCCAGATCCCTAAATGGCCCCCTCAAGGATTGAACTCACAACCCTGGGTTTAGCAGGCCACTGAGCTATCCGTCGCCCATCTTACCAGGAACATGCACAACACTTAAGAGCTGGGCAAAACACTTTCACACTCCAGACTCCAAAATCTAGACAGAGTTAGGGGTTGCACTTTAGATTATCTGAATCTGAATCTGGAGACCTATTTGGAACAAGGGCAATATATTTATACAGGGATATATCGCTATACAAAGCCAACAAATCAGTAAGTATTTTGACCCCCAGACAGAGAATATTGTCTCTGTATCTGTAATGCAGAATATTAAGGGCGTACCTACTGAAAAAAATACACAGCATTTATAACAGGCATGACGTGGCTGAACAGATAAGCCAGCAAGTAAAAAGTAACTAACAGCATCGCACAAATATGAAGGCAAGAAAGAAAAAAAAACCAAATACAGATATTATTTATACTGCTTATGTGGGTTTCATAGCAACCACCATAACCAACTCATTAGAGAACATATGCCCCCCCTCAGGATATTGCTTAACTTTCTTACTAACACCACCTACCTAACCCTGCCCCCACTTTATAATAAAAACAGTGGTGAATTGGCAATACATCACGTTATGTACACAAGTCCCCCATGAGTACCAGTCATCATTTGAGGTCAATAACACTGCATCCTAAGTGAGGTTCATATGATTTAATACAGGGGCAGGCAAAAGGGCCTCCACAGGCTGGATCTGGCCTGCCAAGCGGGTTGATCTGGCCTGCAAAGGCCCTGCCGCTCCCCTGCCCCCAGGCCAATTAGGGGTGGGGGGGAAGCACGCAGTTTCCTCCGCCCTGCCCCCGCCTTACAGGGAGGACGCGGTGCTTAGAAGCGCCACAGCCTCCTGGCAGGGTGGGGGGAGACTTTGCATGTTCCCCCACCCCCAAGCCCTGATTGGTCTGGGGGCAAAATGGGGAGCACGCGAAGTCTCCTCCCACCGCCAGGGGCATGGGTGCCTAGGGGGAACCTCTGCGGTGGAGAGGAGACTTCACATGCTCCCCCACCCCCTCACCAATCATGGTCTGTGGATGGGGAAGCAGGGAAGTATCCTGGCCCCGCCCTTCTGCCTGAGGCTCTGCCCCTTCAGGTGCAGCCTGGGACCACTTCAAAAATTTCTAAAGTGGCCCCTGGCAAAAATGTATTGCCCACCACTGATTTAATACAATCTTGATCCGTTATTACATCCCTGACACAGTAATACTTGAAAAATTAGTTGCTGTCCATTAAGTAGGTTGTCTGGAAGACAGCATTTACAATAAACACCCGGGTGGATCCATATCAACTACTCTGCCATGTAGCCAGGCAAACCTAAAGAGCATCACACCATGGCTTGTTACACCAAGAACGTTGTTGACATCATAGCTCTAGGGTAAGGTCACAATAATTCAGGCCAAACAAATAGCACAGAAAAACTAGCGGGCTCCTGTTTCCTGCCCAGCAAAACTTATTTCTGGTTGTTGCTATTTGGTAAGGATGATCCCATGGATGGGCAGTGTCATACAGCAACTGATTATAAAAAAATTATCTACCAAAGACCTCATTTGTGATGGCACTACAGGTTGAATCTCTCTAGTCCAGCACCTTTGGGACCTGACTGGTGCCAAACCAGAGAATTTGCCAGGCCATGGGAGGTCAATATTTTCTAGCAGCCTTACCAACCCTTCCACTGGTTACTAAGATGTTAGAAGACATTAGGAGTAAATCAGAGCTAAAGAACATCGAGAGCCAGGACTGGTGGTTGTAAACCAACTTTATGGGACTGCGGGAAACTTGGCCACACCCATGAGAAGTGGACACCCGGCTAACTCAAATCAAGCCGGACCATGGAGTTTGCCGGACCAGAAAGTGCCGGATTAAAGAGGTTCAACCTATAGATCAGACTTCCATTTTATTTGTCATATGACATAGCTCGATGGGACGCAGTGTAATAATGCTGACTATTTCAGAACAACTCAAACGATCCCTGTTCATCAAAGTATGGGACTTACCATTCCCAGGCCCACCCTTTGGGACTAAGACCATTGAAAATGAAAATCTATCAGTTGTATGAGGGGATTGGTTGAGACCAAGGGACGGATGGGGCATGAATGTGTGGATGGTAATGTAAGGTGGCGTGGCCATAACAGTGTTTAGTCTCCTGGGTTATTTGCAGTTCATGCATTATGCTTTTCTGGGATGACGGGTAAATATCCTCCTAAGAAAAAGCCCCAGAGTGGGGGAATGGAGTGGGAAGAAAGAGCCTGAAGCACGGGCCTGATGAAAGACCTGGGGCATGTATCAAAGTCAGCCAAAGCTATCCTCTGATTACAGACAGACACGATCAAAACACAAATGCGTGCTGGCAAGTTCATGGTCAGTACAGAAACTTGGCACAAGTGTTGCCGGTGTGGCTAAAATGCACTGGGTGTGCAAACACCTTCCAGCAGGCCAGCACAGGGATGCCCCAGCCTAGCACAAGATGGTTTGACCAAAGCGATGCATGGGATGCCTTGTCGGGAACATCAGGAATAAAGCACAAAGACCAATCGTAATACAAGCACAGACATATAGCAACGTTCCTGCAGAACATAAGAATGGCCATAGTGGGTCAGACCAAAGGTCCATCTACCCCAGTATCCTGTCTGCTGACAGTGGCCAATGCCAGGTGCCCCAGAGGGAGTGAACAAAACAGGTAATGATCAAGTGATCTCTCTCCTGCCATCTATCTCCACCCTCTGACAAACAGAGGCTAGGGATACCATTCAGAGATGGTACTTGGTCCTGCTGTGAGGGCATGGGACTGGACTCGATGACCTCTCAAGGTCCCTTCCAGTTCTATGAGATGGTATATCTCCATATATTATTATTATATTATATTGTTCCTTACCCATCCTGGCTAATAGCCATTAATGGGCTTAACCTCCATGAATTTATCTAGTTCTCTTTTAAACCCTGTTATAGTCCTAGCCTTCACAACCTCCTGAGGCAAAGAGTTCCACAGGCTGACTGTGTGCTGTGTGAAGTAGTAGTCTGGAGCACTACCACCGTGCTCTGTTGGCAATAAACCTGGCTGAGTGCCTTTGCCACTAAACTAAGTTTTTGGTCTTTTTAGGCAGCTCCATTGAGGTCTGCTGTGCTGTGTGCCTGCCCAGAGTGAAAACACAGACACACCCAACAACTGACAACAAGAGCTGGATCTCAATTGCCAGTCAAAGGCACTGAAGAGAAACCAACCTCTTTGGCAACCCTACGTTGACTAGCATAGCATGGAAATGCTGGAAGCGCTATTCCACAATGCCTATGGAGTAGACCAAGACATTGCTTCTTGGATTATACAGGTTGACCTCCCTGGTCCAGCACCCTCAGGACCTGATTGGTCCCTGTTGAGGGATTTTACTAGATCAAGGAAGGGCAGAAGGACCAGAAATGACCCCCTCCTCCCCACTGACCCTGCTGCCCCCACGGCCCCATGCCGGGCAGCTTTGCTGTCAGCAGACCATTGCCCTGCTGGACTGCAGGGCTCCTAGCCGCCAACCTTCTCATCCTGGAACATCTGTGGTCTAGAGAGCCCTGGTTTAGAGAGGTTCAACTTGTGTTAACATGAGTGTCATATGTAAGACGTGGTAGGTGACTGTCCTGCTCTCTTGAGGCGGAGGACTGGGAATAATTCTGGGCACCACATTTTGGGAAGGACATACACTAGTTGAATGAGGGTTCAGAAGAGGACAATTAAAAGGATGAAGGGTTCTGACAACCTGACCTGAGAGGAAAGGTTAGAAAAATACTTGGTCTGTTTAGCCTTGAGGAGAGAAAATAGAAGGGAGATGTGCTAATAGTTTTCAAATATGTTGAGGGTTGCTATAAAGATAAACGTGATCAGCTGCTCTCTCTGTCCTCTGAAGAAAGGACAACAGTTAATTGGGTTCTGCTTCAAGGGAGATTTGGATTAGATATTAGGAAAACCTAAGCAGGAGGGCAGTTCAGTTCTGGAACGGCTTCTAGCAAAGATTGTGGAGTCTCAATGGTTGGAGGCTTTTATGACCTGCCTGGACAAACCCTGCGCAGGGATGGTCTCGGTTTACTCAGTCCTGCCTCAGCACAGGGGGCCAGACTGGATGACTTTTTGAGGTCCCTTTGTCTAAATCCTGCTAGGCTTATTATTTCCCTGTCAGGTGGCCTATTAAGAATAAAGGCCTTAAGCATTGTACAGAGAAAAACCACACAAGAGGCCCCTGCCGGAGGCTGCTCACAATTTCCTGCTTACATTAAGGCTGCTGAGGGCATTTATTTATTCATCTTGTAACACCAAGAGATCAGCACCCCCCACAAACAGATCGTAAGAGTCAGTTCTTGACTAGAAGAGTTTACAGTTTAACTAGACAGGACAGGAGGCGAAACGAAGGCACAGCCAGAGAACGTGACTTGTCCAAAGTCAACAGCAAAGCTAAGAGCAGGCTACCTGAGTTTGGATTCTCAGTCCAGTGCTCTACCCACTGGACTATGCTTCCTCTTGTGAGGTAATTCGTTATATAGCAAAAGATTCTGAAGCTACCAGGGAAGGACAAAATGAACCAGGTTTCTGTCCATTGTTAAAACGAGGGTTGTAAATAACAATTTAAACAACTAAAATTATAATGGTTAATGGTTGACCACTGTCAGGAAGCTGGAGCCGGGTTCTGATGCATGCGCCCAGGCCAAGTGGGAGTGGCTGGGACCCTGCCTGCCCACCCCACCACTGAGGCAGAGTCCTGCTGGTCTACCTGGTCTGCCCCAGAGCGGGCACCATCTGCCAGTGCAGGACAGCCACAGACAGAGTCCCACCTGCCTATCCTGTTGCAGTGGGGGTCGGAATCCTGTTGGATCACCTGGGTTGAATTGGAGCCGCTGGGGCCCTGTTGATCACTCCCATGTGGCTGGGGTCCTACTGGCCGGCCGGTTGGCCTCAGCCAGGGCTGCTCCAGCCTGGCACGGTTGGCAGTCCAACTGGTACCTGGTAAACACTGTGGTAAGAAATGCTTACCGGGTAACTGGTTAACCTTTTACATCACAACTTAAAACAGCTTCTTTATGATGAAGGCAGCCCAAAAAGAGAGTTAAGCAGGGCAAAAGACAGTAACTTTATTTACAAATCCTGACCTTTTTTACCCCAATTTCCCCCCTGAATGTCTATAAATGTCTGATTTACACTGAGTGACTAATCTGTAACACAGAACTTCTCTCCTACCTGCTAATTGGGCATTTGAATTAAGCAGGTGTTACCAAAACAGATATTTTTATTTATTTTTAGGAAGAATCTGATTTCCATTTAACTGAGTGAAGGGCAGTTATAAGCAGAATCTGGGAGAGGAATGAGCAAGTTAGGTGAAATCACTATACTGGGAGAAAGAAACAAGAACACCTAGACCAGTCGTTCTCATTCATGTATACGCTACCCTTAGGAGTATGCAAAGATCTTCCAGAAGTACAAGTCATCTAGACATTTATCTAATTTTTACAACAGGCTCCATAAAAAGCACTAGTGAAGTCAGCACAAACTAAAATGTCATACAACTTATTTACACAGCTCTGTAGACTATAACTGAAATGCAAACCTAATATTTATGTTCCCTTTGATTTACATTACAATTGTATGATAAGAATGAGAATAATCAGCGCTGTCTCAGTTACAGCTTATTCTACAGCAAAAACAAAACAGGAAGCAGCTTTGTGGTACAAGTGGCTGTGACATTTTTGTATTTTTATGTTTGATTCCATAAATCAGGCATGTTTCAGTGAGGTGACACCTGGGGGTATGCCGGGCAAATCTGACTCCCGAAAGGCATACCATCTTCTGGACAGGCTGAGCGCCGCTGGCCCTAGGGGCTGTTATAGCTCGACACTGCTATTGGGGGGAGGGCGCAAGGCCGGGGGGAGGGAGGTGCGGGGGGGGGGGTGTGTGAATCCTTACAGCCGGTCTGTGGGGCTGCGTGTATAGTGAAACGGGGAGCTGGAGGCAGGGGGGTGACTTTGCTTTGGCAGCAACAAGTCTGTGATGCCCGCTGGGGGTGGGGGCAGGAGAGTCTCTGCTGTGATTGCTGGTGGGGGGAGCGCCCATTAATGGGAAGCAGGCGGGAGGGGAGGCAGGGATCTCCTGGGACACAGGGAGGGGACGGGGCTGTGTGCGGGCCGGTGCGTGTGGGGGGAGGGGCAGGCGGACGGGGGGGTCTCTCCCATGACAGGGGGTGTCTCTCCCCCTGGCGTGGGGGAGGGGCGGGGATAATTACGCTGGGTCACACAGAAACTCCCCGCCCCGGACTCACCTCCGCCCGCCTCCTCCCGGCGGGGAGAAAGGAGCCGAGGGCTGCCCGGTCCGGGCCCAGCGCGGAACTGACGACACTAGACACTCGGGCCGCCCCCCCGGAAACTAACCGGAAACGGGGGAGGAGGGGCGCTGGGCTTCCGGCCCCAGGGCGGAAATGCCTGCACTGGCATGTCGCGGGGGGGGTCCTGACCTCACCGGAAGTGACGTTGGCACCCGCCTCAGGAAGTCGACGTTGAGAGGCAGGAGACGGGTCTGCCCCGACCGGAACTGAGCCCGACGCCGGGTTCGCTTCGTCGTGGAGCGTACCAAATTCTGCCTCCCTCACCTCCTCCTTTGCGGGATGTAGCTAATTCTCCCCCCCTCCACCCCAACCGCCGTTTGTGGAATGCACCAAGCGCGGTCCCATTGTGGAACGCAGCAAATTCACCTCCTTCTCCCCTTTTGCGGATTGTACCAAATCACCCGATTGTATTGGAATGTACCAAGTTCTTGTTTGTGAAAGACACTCGACTCCGACCCCCTTCGTGGAGCATACCAATTTTGCCATCTACATATGCCAAATTCACCAACCCCTTTGTGGACGGTGCCAATTTTATACCCCCCCCTTTATGGAATGTACCAAATTCATACCCCCCCCCTTTTGTGGCATGTACCAAATTCACCGACCCCTTTGTGAACCATGCCAGTTTCATACCCCCTTTGTGGACCGTGCCAATTTCATACCCCCGTTTTGTGGAATGTACCAAATTCATACCCCCTCCCTTTTGTGGCATGTACCAAATTCACTGACCCCTTTGTGAACCATGCCAGTTTCATACCCCCCCCCTCCCTTTGTGGAATGTACAAAATCATTAGCCCCCCCCCCTTTGTGGAATGTACCAAATTCATAACCCCTCTTGTGGAATGTACCAATCTCATGCCCCGCCCCCTTGGATGGTGTCACGTTGTTGGATTTTAATAGGAAGATGCAGTTCATTGTTGTGCCCACTGGTGTGTTTGCCCCATGCTCTGTGCCAGGGTGGGCCAAGTGGGGTATCTAATGAAAGCTGGTGCTCAGCTGATTTTGTCTGTGCTGCTCATGTACCATCTCTGTGTGCGAGGTTATGAATATGGGCTCGGTGCTTATATTCAGGGTGACCATATTTCCCTGTGCGGAATATGGGACACCACGGCGGGGGGCTTGCTGGCTCTTGAGGCTTTAGACTTGCTGGCGGGGGAGGGGGGCTGCTACTCCTCTGGGCTTCAGCCCTGCACAGGGCAGGGGGCAGCCGCTGGCACTTGACGCAGTGCCGGCAGCTCCCCACCCATCCTGCCCCACTGCAGCGATGAAGTTCACCCCCGCAGCATGCAGAGTGGGGAGGGGAGGCGCCAGTGCTTGGGGCTTCAGCAGCTGAAGCCCTGAGTGCTAGCGGGCTCCCCGCCTGCCCCCCGAAATACAGGACAATGTGCCTGTTTTTTAAAAAAAAGTTGGGAGGCTGGGAGGAGGAGATCTTAAATAAGGGACTGACAGGGTAAAAATGGGATGGATGGTCACCCTGCTTATATTGTGCATGTTTTCTGTCTGGCAGACAACAGGCGGCACTGCCCACCTATTGTGAGGGGTGGTGACCCAGTGAATGTTGCATGGACAACGGCTCTTAAGGGTGGCCAACTGACACCCGAGGAGCACACAATGGCCCCTCGCCTAAGGAGGACATACCTGGATACGCCATGGCTCCTTGCCTAAAAAGGACATGGTGATCATGTGATCAGCTCTGTTTTCAGAGGTACTCAGGAGAACGATGGATTTCCCTCCGCATGGACAAGATTATAAAAGTACCCAGGGGGTGCCTCCATCTTTGTCTTCACTCCTGCTCTTGACTACAGAAGCGACTTTGCTATGGACAGAGAGCCAGGAAGGAGCGTTGATGCATCCTAACATAGGATGTACTCCAGAGACGTTTAAGCTGGCAGTTTGTTACATCTCTGCTAAGATTCTGCAGCAAGCATTTGCTACTTGATGTATGTAATGGGCTTTAACAATTCTACTTCCAACCTTTTCCTTTTATTAATAAACCTTTAGATTTTAGGTTTTAAAGGATTGGCACAGCATGCTCTTTTGGGTAAGGTCTGAGTTATAAATTGACCTGGGACTGTGGCTGGTTCTTTGGGACCGGCAGAGGCACAGCAAGGGTGTTATGTGCCCAGGGGCAAAAGCAAAATTTGCACCCTCCCTGCTCCCCATCGCTGCTGGGTGGTGGGGCCCCGAACCTGGCTCACGGCTGAGCCCGACCCTGGGAGAAGTGGGTGGAACTTATACCACGTCTTCCCCACCCTCTCCAGTTTGGGGCCGGGCCCCCGCATATACTAACCCAAGGACGGAGATGGAGGAGGGTGGGGCTGGGGGCAGAGAGGCGGGGAGGAGGCTCCAGCTGATGGCAGTGGGTGGAGGAGGAGCACGCAAGCGGAGGGATGATAGGGGGAGTGGAGGGGGACTAAATTTGTGCCCCCTTAATGTGGCACCCAGGAGCAACTGCCCCTCCCCATGCCCCTGAGGACTGGGACAACCGGTTTGGAGTTGGTGAGTCTGGTTTCCATAACCGCTCATCTGTGTAAGGTGCGGTGCTGGTTGTGGCACAGGTGAAGCTGGAGTGTCGAAGGGGTTTGTTTGTGGAACTTCTTGCTGGCCAGAATGCCAGCTACTGATTTGGTGCCTTATAGAAGAGGACCCCAGTCTTGGGCTGTAATAGCCCTGGTTTGAAACAACTCACCCTGATTTGACCCTCTCAGTGGTGCCCCCAGACCACCTGTTTATATTACAGTGATGTAGTCATGCTTGGATCCACAGAACCAGGTCAACTGAGCTTTGGATCAGGACATTTTACTTTTGGTTTTCTCTTGATGTTGGTTGTAACAGTGAAGCCGACGTCTGTGGGTTCTGTTGTAAAACTTAGATTATTATTTGTTCCTTTATTGTGAGATTTTATAAAGTTGTTTAATTAAAGTAATTTCTTTAGTTTCTTTTGGGACTAGAATGTGGGGAGGCTTGACACTGGGCCATCCTTGCTGAAATTCCTGACAGACTGAACTCTGGGTCTCCAGCTACTTTCTATGGGAGCTGGTTTTTTTCTAGACACTGGAGATGGGCAGTGACGTCTAGCCCCCCGAGGTTACACAAGCAGCGAAGGAGAGCGCTGCCAGCCTTGAACTCCAGATCAAAAAATGGGAAGAACAGAGGGATTTGCTTCTGCAGCTTCTAGCTGGCCAGAGTGGTAGCTGAAGGGCTCTGTATGACTGGTTGGTGCCTTATAGAGGAAGACCCCAATCTTGGGCTGTAAGTAGCCCTGGTTCTAAGCAATTTGCCCTGATTTGCCCCTTTCAGCAGTGCCCAGACCACCTGTTATATTACAAAAGGTACCACATTCATACCCACCCCAAAGTGGAAGGTACCAAATGCATATCCCTCCTCCATGGGGGGCATACCAAGTAGAGCAGGGGTTCCTAACCTTTTTTGGTCCCCATACCCCTTGGCTTTTAGTAAACCTTTCCGTACCCCCTATTCAATATGAAAGGAAATAAATTCTAGACTCTAGAATCCACAACTTTTTTCACTAACACTACTACCTTTGGAATATTTCAGTTAGGATAATCTAGTTATTTACCAAATATTCCCTGTACCCCCTTGACAAGCTTCTCATACCCCCTGGGGATACGTGTACCCCTGAAGTAGAGCAAGCATTCTCCCATCCACCACCCTGTGTGTCCCCTGCCGTGTGGGTTTCTGAGCTCAGGATGGATAGAAATGAATCCCCCAGGACACAAGGGCTCTGGATTTGGCTGTATTGACCCTACCACGGGAGGAGGGAGCTGGAAGTTACAGCAGGGGGTGTGAGCACCTGGTTTGCACAGTCGTGCCCTGCACCCCATACAGGGGGTGCCACGACTGGAGCCAGCCCCCTATTCGTTGCAGTAGTCGGCGCTGGAGCAGCACTTGTACTCAATTTTGCGCCTTGTCCTTGGGTCCTCCCATGTCAGGCCACACTTCTTGTGATTTGCCTGGATGCAGCCCAGCATCTTCTGTTCCACCTCACCACCTGCAGCAGAGAGGCGCGGTTGGGTTATGGATAGGTCTGGAAAGCCTCCATTTTTGTGGGTAAATGTCCATTTCACCACACACAGATAAGGCAGCAAAATACATTTCCATCACTGAAATCTGCCGACAATGCCACGTCAGAAAAATGCCGCTTGTGAACTTATCAGAGCCTGTTTCAAGGCTATTGCCACTGTATTGTTCGATATGTGATATTGATAATTTGTGTTTAATGGGTTTAGCTTTTCAAATCTCAACATCTGCTGTCAGGAAGTCATTATTGTCTACCCCCCTCTCCCTGATTGCCTGACACCCGTCCCCACAATTTCCTGCAAATCTAAAAATCAAAAACAATACAACATTGAAAAAAAACGTTGAAACCCTGGAATTTTGCACTGCGGCGAACATTTAAAAAGATACAAAAAAAAAAAAGCTTCAAAATGAAGATTGGTATTATCTGTCAAAATGCTTTAAGAAAGGACGTCTGCCAACCTTACACAGGTGCCAGCTTAGATGAAATTAGGGTTGCCAGGTGTCCGGCATTGACCTGGACAGTCTGGTGTTTTCGCCTCCTGTCCAGTAAAAAAATTCAGAAAATACCGGACACCTAAAATGTCTGGTATTTTCTGATTTTTTCCCGGCCAAGAAGCGAAAATCCTGGGTGCTTACCTGGTTTCGCAGGGGAGCTGTCTGGCCCGGAGCAGGCAGACAAGATGGTGGATGGCCGCTGGCAGACTGTTAGGGCCAAAAAGCCTCAAAGGCATTTCTTAAAGGGGCCATGCTGTTTTTTTTATTTTTTTTGCTTAATAACTCTCGGGGTCCTTTTTTTCCCCCTCAACAACGTTGGTCTCCCCCTTTTTTTTCTCAACAGAATTTTTTCCCCGGTGGTTTTTTTTTGGGGGGGGGGAGGCAGTCAGTATTTATGGTTAAACCATCTGGCAGCCCTAGATGAAATCATATCCCCTTCTGAGCTTAAAACGTGTGTGTGTGTGTGTGTGTGTGTGTGTGTGTGAGGGAGGAGAGAGAAACCATACCTGTCCCGTCCAGGAGTGTAGTATGAGGGAATGTGTCTGTGTGTCCAAGTGCCTCGGTAGGTCAGAAACACCCGTTTCCGGGCTTAGGCGCAGGGCCTGCAGGGTCCCCCTCTTCCAGGATGAATGTAGGAGATGGAGTACCCCAGGAGCATGTCTGAGGCTATGTCTAGACTGCAGGCTTCTTTTGGAAGCAGCTTTTCCGGAACAGATCTTCAGGAAAAACTTCTTTTGAAAGAGAGCGTCTACACAGCAAAAGTGCAATGAAAAAACGATCTGCTTTTTCAAAAGATAGCGTCCACATTGATTGGACGCTCTCTCCCATTTAAGTTGTGATTACTATTGGACAGAGTGACCACCAGGGCACCTGTGCTTTTTCCTGGAGGCTTCTTCTTTTGAAAAAGAGCTCTTTCGAAAAAAGGCTTCTTCGTCATAGAAAGAGGTTTACCACTGTCAGAAAAATCCCTCTGTTCTTTTGACTTACTGTTGAAAGAACACAATTTCAGTGTGGATGTAAGTGTAGTTTTTCCAGAAAAACAGATGTTTTTCTGGAAAAGCTCTGAAGTGTAGACATACCCTAAGGCTATGTCTACACTCTCGGCTTCTTGCGCAAGCATGGCCGTTCTTGCGCAAGAATCCGCAGAGTGTCCACACTGCCCGCCTGCTCTTGTGCAAGGAAATTTACAGTACGGCGTGGTAAGAGAGGGCTTCTTGCAGAAGAGCTATGCTCTTTTTTAACAGGTGTAAGTCCTCTTGCGCAGGAGCTCTTGCACAAGAGGGCAGTGTGGACGCTCGGCAGGGATTTCTTGCGCAAAAAAGCCCTATGGCTAAAATGTCCATCAGAGCTTTCTTGCATAAGAGAGCATCCACGCTGTCCTGGGCGCTCTTGCTCAAAAGCACAGCTCGCACATGGCAGAGTGGACGTTTTCTTGTGCAAGACTTCTTGCACAAGAACCCTTGCACGATATGTTCTTGCGCAAGAAGCCGCCAGTGTAGACATAGCCTAAGGGTATGTCTACACTACAAAGGTATTTCAAAATAAGTTATTTTTGCAATACTAACTCCCGAAATAACTATTTCGAAATAGAGCGTCCACACTACAGGGAAGCCTCGAAATTAGTTGGAGGCAGGTTCCCCTAATGTCGATGCGCTACCTCGATTTAGAGCCCCAGGAAGCACTGGGGAGTAATTACTCTGAATGGTCCTGGGGAGTAGTTATTTCGAAATAGCAGCAGTGGAGTGTCCACACTAGTGCTATTTTGAAAGAAGCATTATTCCTCATGAAATGAGGGTTTATTATTTTGAAATCAGAATAATTTTGAAATAACGGGCTTGCTGTGTGGATGCTCACCTGATTATTTTGAAATAGCATGCACTATTTCAAAGTAACGCTGTAGTGTAGACGTGCCCCAAGAGAACCAGATTGGGGACCCATGACAAAGTCACTTCCCAGCCTTAGGAGGATGAGCAGCATGTAGGCTTCACGGGTTGGATCCCCTCATTTGTGGAGAGTGGGGCAGGATCAGGGTGTGGTAGTGTGTGTGTGGGGGAGGAGAAGTTGTTGGGCGGACAGGGAGCAAAACATCATGGCGCCCCCTAGGGGGCATGGAAACACAGAGGTGCTGATTGGCTGGGGGCAAAGGAAGTGGAGCTAAGAGGGTCTTATAAAGAAAGGCCAGGGAGGGTTCAGAGGTGGGGCGTAGTTTAAAACGATGTCCTGGGCTATGGTGCAAGCCATGTCTTGCAAGGACGCTGGTATGTGGTCCACTGCCTCTAGGTGGGTGTGGCCAGAAGAGGGGGGACGGGGTCAACTCAGACAGAGATGGGCCAGCAGTGGGAAATAAGAGGCCCAAGAATACCCTAATGAGGAAAGGGGTGTGGCTACCGTCTGGGAGTGAGTGTGGCCAACACAGGGGGCGGGGCTAACTACCTCAGCTCTGATGGGAGACAAGGTGTGGGATGTGAAGTGTGTGTGTGTGTGCGGGGGTGGGGGACCTTGCCTGTGGAGCAGAGCCACTGAGGGAGAACGGAGACAAGGGCAGCCAGACCCCCCAGTCCTTACCGTAGGAGATGACGATGGCCAGGCAAGCTTCTTTGGGAAGAAGGGCATTGCAACTCAGTTTTTGGGGCATGCAGGGCATCTTTGGGTGAATGGTGCTGCAGACCCGGCAGTGCAGAGCATCGGCTGCAGAGGGACATGAGCGAATCCCCGTCAGGCTGGGGCCACCCAACCCACCCCCCGTCCCAAGGGAGTGCTTCCATCACCGGCCTGCAACCTCGGCCTCTTGGGGAGGGAGTGGGGTCTACTGGTCACGGCTGGGAGGCAGGACTCCTGGGTTCTGATCTGGTTCTGGGAGGGGAGTGGGGTTCATAGAATCCTAGAGCTGGAAGGGGCCTCGAAAGGTCGTCAAGTCCAGTCTCCTGCACTCATGGCAGGACCAAGCACCATCTAGACCGGGGTGGGGAATCTCTTTAGGGTTGGGGGCTGCTGGCCCACAGAAAAATCCATTAGGGGCCGCACACAAGTGAGAAACAAACAAGCAAGGAACCCGCACTGGCATGGTCGGACTGAGAAGCAGAAAGATTCTCTTCAACCTAGAGCGTAGGGGGGCCTGGGTTAGTAGATTCTGTGGGCTCCAGCTCCCCCACCATTCCCCTGTACAGTTGGAACCCCAGCACAGGCCTCCCCTATGCTGTTGGGAGCCCCAGATGCAGGGGGGCCACATTCAGCCCCCTGGCCTGAGGCTCCCCACCCCTGATCTAGACCATCCCTGACCAGTTTTTTGTCTATCCTGCTTTTCAGTGTCTCCAGGGATGGAGATTCCACAACCTCCCTAGGCAATTTATTCCAGTGTTTCACCACCCTGACAGTTAGGGAGTTTTTCCTAATGTCCAACTTAAACCTCCCTTGCTGCAGTTTAAGCTTCTTGTCCTGTCCTCAGAGGCCGAGGAGAACAATTTCCCGCTGTAGGCTCTGTCTAGACTGCAGGCTTCTTTTGGAAGAAGCTTTTCCGGAAGAGATCTTCCGGAAAAACTTCTTCCGAAAAAGAGCGTCCACATTGCCAAAGCGCATTCAAAAAGCGGTCTGCTTTTTCGAAAGATAGCATCCACGCTGATTGGACACTATCTCGCACGTAAGTTGTGATTACTATGGACAGAGTGGCCACTAGGGCACCTGTGCTTTTTCCTGGAGGCCTCTTCTTTTGAAAAAAAAACCAAAAAAACCCCTCTTCTCTGTCTACACACACCTTTTTTCTGAAAGAGCTCTGAAAAAGCTTTTTTGGAAGCAGGCTTCTTCCTCATAGAAAAAGGTTTACCGCTGTCAGAAAAACCCGTCTGTTCTTTCAATTTTTTCCCGAAAGAACACAATTGCAGTGTGTATGTAACTGAAGTTTTTTTTGGGAAAATGGCCGTTTTTCCAAAAAAACCCTATGCAGCGTAGACCTATCCTGGCTTGTAACACCTTTTCAGGTACTTGAAAACCTCTTTTCTGAATGAGGTAGAGTAGGGATTTGAATCTGGACCACTCATGTGCCAGTGCTGTAACTATCAAGCTCCCTCCTCCCCTACCATATGGGGCTCAACCCTACAGTCCACAGATTAAGGGTATGTCTACATTGCAGTGTTTTTCCGGAAAAACTACGCTTACGTCCACACTGCTATTACTGTTTTGACAGAAAGTTGAAAGAACGGAGGTTTTTTTTCCGACAGTGGTAAACCTCTTTCTATGAGGAAGAAGCCTTTTTGCAAAAAAGCTTTTTCAGAAAAAGGCGTGTGTGGATGCAGAAGAGGGAGCTCTTTCGAAAGAAGAGGCCTCCAGGAAAAAGCACAAGTGCCCCGGTAGCCACTCCGTCCAGAGTAATCACAACTTACATGCGAGATCGCGTCCAATCAGTGTGGATGCTTTCTTTCAAAAAAGCAGGTCGCTTTTTTGACGTGCTTTTGCTGTGTGGCCGCTCTCTTTTGGAAGAAGTTTTTTTTTTTTTTTTGGAAGATCTCTTCCGGAAAAGCTTCTTCCAAAAGAAGCCTGCAGAATCTCACGCTCTAGCCACTGAACTAGCTGGGTCACTTCACTGGGTGCAGACTCTGCAGAGCAGGGTGAGCTGGGAGCCAGGACTCCTGGGTTCTATCTTTGGTTATAGGAGGAAAGAGGTGTCCCCCACAGCAGGCGCGGCTCCAGCTCTGTCTCCCCCTCCACTCCCTGCAGCCCGAGATGGAACTTACCCCCTAGCATGAGGCAGAGCAGCACAGAGGCTGGGAGGAGCAGAGCCTGGGCCATGCTGGGCTCCTCTGTGTCAAGGCAGGTGCTGGGTCAGGGGAATGGAGACTTCTCAAATGCACTCTCCTGGCTCACGGCAGGGTGGCTTGGGGCTGGCTTTATCCTGCAACAATGCCCTGGGAGCCAACCCCCACAGATCACACCCCGGGGTGGGCGGAGGACAGCAAGGTACTCACTGGACTTTGGCTGATGGCCAGGTGGGCGCCCACACAAAGAACAACTGCTGCCCTGAGGCAATCCCCCTTCCCTCCTCCAGCGATGCCTTCAGCTGGAGGGCTGGGAGTCAGAACTCCTGGGCTTTCTCCCTGACATACACATACACAATGGGAAGTGACTGTCCAGGAGGGAGTACTGCAGAAAGGGATCTAGGGGTCGTAGTGGACCACAAGCTAAATATGGGTCAACAGTGTGACACTGTTGCCAAAATAACAAAATAAATAAATAAATAAATAAAACCAACAGCAAACAAACATGATTATATTCACAGGAGTGTGGTGAGCAAGACCCGAGAAGTCATTCTTCCGCTCTACTCTGTGTGGATTAGGCTTCAGCTGGAGTGTTGTGTCCAGTTCTGGGCACCACTCTTCAAGAAAGATGTGGAGAAATTGGAGTGGGTCCTGAGAAGAGCAACAAAAAATGATGAAAGGTCTAGAGAACATGAGCTATGAGGGAAGACTGAAAGAATTGGGACTGTTTGGTTTGGAAAAGAGAAGAGTGAGAGGGGACAGGATGGCAGCTTTAAAGTACCTAAAAGGGTGTTACAAGGAGCTGCCCCCACCCTGGGATTGACCAGACAGCCAACACAGGATAAGGGACCCTCTGAAGATAGGGAGGTGGGGTGGGTTCTTGAGGGGGACAGGGTCTTTGCCTGGGCAGTAGCAGGGTCGTGGTTCAAGTCCTACCTACTCTGGGAGCATTTGAACATCTAACACAGGCTGCCCTAGGGATGGAGCTGGCACTCACATTAGGAAGGCAGGATCAGGGAGGTGGGGTGGGATCTTGAGTGGCTTAATGGGTTATAGCACTTGGTCAGGAAGTGCAGGTTCAAGCCTTGCCCAGCCTAGAAGCAACTGGACAGCCAACATGGACCACACCAGGGATGGACCTGGCTTCCACATTAGGATGGCAGCCTAAGGGACCTGCTGAAGGCATAGCAGTGGGGTGGGCCCTAGAGTGACCTGGGGGCCAGACTACCCATCCAGGAAGCAGCTGGGCAACCAACACTCACTGTCCTAGGGATGGAGCTGCACAAAGGAGCCTTGGGAGCATCTGGAGTGGCCTAAAGAATAGGGCATTTGCTTGGGGCAGGGGCAAGGCTGCAAGTTTAAGTCCCACCCTGCATCCTCTGGAGATGGATGGATGGATCAGTGGAGGCAAGGCAGGCTTGGTGGTGCCTTGGCCATGCATCACTCTATGTGCAGCTCCTAATCTGCAGGCACCAACCCCACAGCTTCTAGGGTACATCCACATTATGCTTCGCCTTCAAGAGAGAGGAATGAAATTGCAAATGAAGTCTAGACTTGAATTTCCTGTACTTCATTTGCATAATTGCAGTCAGCCACTTTTCCAAAATACCATGTTTTGAGAAAAAAAAAAACCCCACAGTCCACATAGGGTTATTTCAGAAAGAAACCCTTCCTTCAAAATAACCCTTAAACCTAATTTTTTTTAAGAAGTAAGGGTTATTTTGAAGGAAGGGTTTCTTTTTGAAATAACCCCATTTTTTTTCTCAAAATGTGGTATTTCAGAAAAGCAGCCAGCTGTGCTTATGCAAATGAAGTGCAGGACATTCAAATCTGCACTTCATTTGCAATTTCATTTGTCTGCATTTGCATGCCTCTCTCAAGGAGGAATGCAACGTAGACATACCCCTACTGGCCACAGTTCTCCATTATTGATCAGAGGGAGCTGCAGGAGTGGCGTCCACAGGCAAGGACAGCATAGGGAGACACCCTCCACCCCCGCTCTGCCTTTCTCAGGGGCCGCAGGGACATGCCAGCCACCTCCAGGAGCACAAATGCCGTCGGGATAATTACTCCAGACACGATATGACAGTTTGGCATTTTAGAACTCACTCCTCAAAGAATTACATTTAAGCGTAAGAGAGAAATGAAAATGATGAAATGCACAGACCAGTCAAAAACTAAAAATAACCCACTTTGTAAGCAGTAAAAGGAGTGACAAACCCCCCATGTACGTGTTGGGTCAGGAGATGAGAGTGAAGGACAGTGTGTGTTTGTGAGAATGACAGAGACACACACAGTGTGTGACAGTGACAGAGATTTGCATTGCCAAGCTCCCTCCATCCCCTTCTCTCTGTGTGGAGATTGGGTACAGGAGTTGGGGGAGGGGGGACACCCTGACATCAACACCCCCCTCTTCTCCCTCCCACACCCTCACAGCAAGTAGGAGGCTCCCAGGGGGGCAACTCCAAGGCAGAGGGCAGGAGCAGCATGACAGTGGAGGGGCAACTGAAGAACCAGCGCTTGAGAGCTTCCCGGCCAGACCCCATGATGACTTCTGGCCTTGGGCTTTAGGAGGCCAAGAAGCTATAAATATCCTGTGAGGAGGCAGGATGGATCTCAGTGAACCGGCCTCCAGAAGGACAAACACTTTGTTCTCCCAAGGAATGAGCTCAGCTTGATCTGTGCAGGAGGGAGATTGGAGATTGTGTCTCTCCTATTTACCGGCTAGTAGGACAGTGCCAGCCCCTGGGCGATGCTACAGGGCTCCGTGCTGGAGTGACTAGGGTGAGGACTCAGGAGGGGGCGCTTTCCCCTGGCGGTCATCACAGGCCTCAGTGTGGCACTAGGGGGTGCAGTGCTGCAGGGGCTGGGCTGGGACACAGTAAAAGGCATCCTCCCTTCTAGGACAGTAGGGGCCACAACACTGGAGAGAACATGTACAATATAGACTGGGAATAAATACAAGACATTGCCAGCCCAGTCCATTAGACCCCTCTCCCAAGCGAGACAACCCAGGACTCGCTGAACGTATGGAGCCCACTTTGCCTCCTTGCTCTCAGGTGACGCCAGCGCCAGCCCTGAGGAGGCTGGGGTTGGATGCCTAGTTGCTCCTGGGACAAAAGATGGGGTGACCAATTTTTCTCTCCTACCCAGGTCTTCACATCATGGAGAGTGCAGGGCAACCACCACCTTGCTGCTGTTGATCTTAGCCAAAGGGCCGAGAAGCTATGCTTTTACCCCAAAACACGTCTTGCCTCCAGTGGGCTTCAGAGCAGACATGGGCCATCCCCCACCAATTCTGCTGCCAGGGAAAGAGAAGTGCATTGGTGGTATAGTGGTGAGTATAGCTGCCTTCCAAGCAGTTGGCCTGGGTTTGATTCCTAGCTAATGCAATGTGGGGTGGCAGGCCCTCATGTTGCTGGGGGGTTTTGCTTTAACTCTGAAAAACGGACACCAGTGGGTCCCACAGCCACTGGCTGCCTCTCACTGCTTTTCGTCTTTGCCAAGAGCATGGGTTCCCAACCTGAAGAGGTGTGCCCCCCCTGGGGGGCATGAAGGAATTCCGGGGGGGGTGCGAGGTGACCCAGCTCCCCCCATCAAGTTTTGCTGCCCTGCCCAGTTCCTTTTTTTTTTTTTTTTTGCTCAACAAGTTTTTTGGGGGGAGGGGGGCCGTGAGGGTTTTTCAAAAATCAGAAAGGGGGGCATGATGCTGAAAGGTTTGGGAACCACTGGCCAAGAGGGACAAAACTCTTGATCTTAGGTGAATGGACAAGAAGCAATGCTTTACGGCAAAGAAGCATGCACACCGCTTGTGGGCTGGGTCCCCAGGCCACACACAGTGTGTGGTGGCCACTTTCCCCCCCTCCGCCTGAGCCATTTTTGAGCTTAGCCAAATGGCCGAGAAGCTATGCTCTCCCACTCAAAAGGCACCAGGACTCCTCTCCTGCCCGGCTCTTCATGTCACGGAGAGCGCAGGGCAGCTGCTACCCCACCTCACCGCTGCTGATCTTAGCCAAATGGCCAAGAAGCTATGCTTTTACCTCAAAACATACCTCCAGCGGGCCTTGGTGCAGACATGGGCCATCCCCACCAATTCTACTGTATGGTGCAGACTGACGCATTGGTGGTATGGTGGTGAGCATAGCTACTTTCCAAACAGTTGACCTAGGTTCAATTCCCAGTCAATGCAATGTGGGATGACAGGGCCTGATGTCACCCTGGGGATTTTGCTTTAACGCTGAAAAACGGGCGCAAGTGGGTTCTGCAGCCGCCAGCTCTCTCTCACCACTTTTCATCTTCACAGAGAGGCACAAAACACTCGATCTTAGGTGAACACTCGAGAACCCACGCTTTATGGCAAAAAGGCACGAGCACTGCTCTTGGGCCAGGTCCCCAGGCCAGGACAGTGTGTGGCGGCCACTTCCCTGCCTCCCCCTGTGCTGCTCTTGAGCTTAACCAAATGGCCGAGAAGCTATGCTCTCCCACTCAAAAGGCACAGGACTCCTCTCCCGCCCAGCTCTTCACATCACGGAGAGCGCAGGGCAGCTGCTACCCCCATCTCGCCACTGCTGATCTTAGCCAAATGGCCGAGAAGCTATGCTTTTACCCCAAAATACACATCTCACCTCCAGTGGGCCTTGGCGCAGACGTGGGCCATCCCCCATCAATTCTACTGCAAAATAAAACTAAGTGCATTGGTGATATAGTGGTGAGCATATCTGTTTTCCAAGCAGTTGACTTTGGTTTGATTCCCAGCCAATGCAATGTGAAAAGGCAGTGTGTGATGTTGGAGGCAAGGTTTTTCTTTAACTCTGAAAAACGGGCATAGGTGGGTCCCACAGCTGCTGTCTGCCTCTCACCGCTTTTCGTCTTCACAGAGAGGCACAGAACACTCGATCTTAGGTGAACACCCGAGAAGCAACACTTTATGGCAAAGAAGCATGAGCACCGCTCTTGGGCCGGGTCCCTGGGCCACGCACAGCGTGTGGTGGCCACTTCCCCATCCTCCCCCTGCGCTGTTCTTGAGCTTAGCCAAATGGCCGAGAAGCTATGCTTTTACCCCAAAACACGTCTTGCCTCCAGCAGGCCTTGGAGCAGATGTGGGCCATCCCCCATGAATTCTGCAGCAATTAACATACTGTCGCGAGAATCACAGGTCCGATGATGAATACCCAAGGGGGGAAGGACAGAACCAGGTGGACAGTTTTATCAAATAAAAATTATTTATTTATGACAGTGGTGAATTTATAGTATTTATTCTAAGATTTTTAATAGACCGTGTTAATAATGAACTTACAGTATTTATTATATTTATTCTATGGTTTCTAGTAAAACGTGTCAGAGATATAAGGATGGGAATGGCAAGGGGAATAGTCTCTAATCTTAAAATATCCAGCTAATAAAATAACAGTGATAACTACAAACTCTTATGTACTACCCAGAACCAACTACAACACTAAGCTTATACAACAGGAAAAAATCAAATCATACATACTAACTTACACAGCACACGGAACATTACAAAGATATCGGTTCGGTTGCGAAGGACTTGGTTACGCCCGAGAGTCGGGGGAGGTGGCTGGTCGGTTGATCAGGCCAGCAGCACTTTGAAGTATACGAGAAGGCACACGCACGGTGGTCCGTGTGTTGCGAAGACCACCTAGAGCAAACTGTGCCATGGGTATTTATCCCCAAATCTGCACATCGCTTTCCTGCGCTTGCATATTACCATATATGGCCCAATGGTCACCAAGTGGGGGGGTCTGCGTCCCAGGGGTTGGGCTGAAACTGTGCAGGTTTCATGCGACCAGGTAAGCCCCGCAGTTCTCACGCCAAGGTGACGGGTGGGAGAGTCTGAGGCTATTTTCCCCTTTTCACACCTTCCCTTTTTCTAAAGGCAACGGTATGCAGGAAGGGTGCGGCCGGTTTCTCTCAAGGAGTACTGCAGCCCACCATAGCAAGAGCGGCCTGGCCAAACTTTTTTACTGGGGGAGCAGTTTCTTTTCTCTAACACATACATGCATAGTGGTGAGCATAACTGCCTTCTACATATTTGCTGTTGGTTCGATTCCCAGGCAATGCAATATAGAAAGGCAGCACCCGATGTTGCTGGGGCAGTATTGCTTTGACTGTGAAAAACAGGCACAAGTGTGTGCTGCAGGGCCCTGGCCCTGCACCTTCTGAGACAAATTTTTGAAGTGCACCCCAGCCAAAAATTATTGCCCACCCCTGAGCTAGACACAGAAAAGGCAAATACAGAGCAAACCAAACACTGCCACTTTGGGGGAAACTGAGAGATGGCCTCTCAGGGAAGGAGAGCGGATTGAAACACAGGAGCCACAGTGCGGCTGGGCTAGCCAACCGTGCATGGGTTTGCCAATTACAGGAAATTATGGAATGCGGGCACATTGCAAAGTTGTAGCTTCAGTAGATGGGGGAAGTTCGGGAGGAGGAAGAGGAAAACAGAGGGGGCTGGGAAATAGGAGGAGGAAGGGAAAACAGAGAAGGAGGAGAGGAAGGGTGGGTGAAGAAAAGCAGAGCTGGAGGAGAGGGAGGAGGAATAGGAATGCTAGAGTAGAGGAGCTGAAGGATGCAAGAACGAACAGGAGGAAGGGGGAAAAGAGCTTGAGAAGGAGGATTGGAGAGAGACTGGAGGGAGGGAAAGGCGTGGAAGGAGCATGAAAGATGGGGAGAGAGGGATGGGTGAAGAGAAGAAAGGAGAGCTATTGACAGAGGCGTAGCGAGGGTGTGATGTGCCTGGGGACAGAGGAAAAATTTGCACCCCTCCCCCATCCGCCATGCGTTGGGAGGAGGTGGGAGCTTGTACCGCATCTTCCCCTGCCCCCTCCAGTTTGGGGCCGGGTCCCCGCACGCACTGACCCACCAGCGGAGATGGATGAGGGTCAGGTTGGGGACAGAGAGGCGGAGAGGAGATGGCTCCAGCTGGCAGCAGCGGGTGGAGAAAGAGCAGGCGAGCCGAGGGATGACAAGGGGAGCGGAGGGGGACTAAATTGCCCCCCCCAGCGTGGCACCTGGGGCCCCACTCCCTGCCCCTCCTCACTGTGCCACTGTAAATCATCCACCTCTTAGGATATTTATTGTTTAATACAAACAGTAAAAGCAGCAGCAATTTATATACTTTCCCGTTACATACAACAATGGCTAACAATTATCTCTTAGTTCCTCGCAGATGCTACCTTATCTCAAGGTTCTCACTGGAGTCAGCATTCCATCCTTATCTCCGTATGGAGGTGAGAGGCGAAGGTAGCGCTTCTTACAGTTTTCACGCTGTCAGGCCACAGACTTAGCCTGACTCTTGCTCTGCTACTGACAAACCTAAGATGGCTGCACACAAAACCCTTATCCCCTTTTCCTGCTTCCACTCCGGTGTCCATCCAGGGCTGAATTTGTCTCCAAGCTTGCCAGGCCTGAATAAGTCTGTCGGAAAGTGTGATTGGTACGTTTTGTGACAACCACTTTTCCCAACAGGCTTGCTAGCTAGCCATCAATAAATGACAATGATCTGGATGTGTGTTTGCGTGGGTGTGCACATTTATGTGCTTTCCATTTGACAGCAGCCACCAGCAAGAGTTGGTGGCCACACTCTGAGGCCCCTGCCACCGAAAACTTTGTCCTGAGAACCGCTGATCTACTCCTACTAGGCAGCATTGCAGTTGGAACTGCTTGTGAAGGACCAGGACCCTCTAGTGCAGTGGTCACCAACCAGTAGATCAGGATCTACTGGTAGATCCTGGAACCTCTGACATGGGATCCTAACTGGTTTGGCCAAGAGGTTATCAAGCCCGCGCCAGCACTTCAGCTGCCCCCCACAGACTGCTGCACATCTCCTGCCCTTTGCTTTGGAGCTGTCCCCTCAGGAATCTCTGCTTTCTGTGCAGGGCAGGGGAGGGGTGCTGATATCAAGATGTCCCCTCTCCCACCCTGTGCCCTATCTCCCCAGAGCAGAGAGGGGGCACAGCAGGACTTGGGATAGAGTTTGCTGGCTGCTTTTGGGAGTGGTGCAAGGTCAGGACAGGGGTGAGCCTGCCTTAGCCCCACTGCACCACCACCCAAGAGCCACCTGAGGTAAGCAGGGCCCAGCTGGTGCCCACATCCTGAAACCCTACCCTAGTCATGAACCCCCTCCTACACCCCAAGCCTCTGCCCTAGCCCTGAGCACCCCTGCATCCAAATGCCCTCCCAGAGCCTGCACTTAGAACCCCCTCTGGTACCCCAACTGCCTGCCCCAAGCTCAGGTCAGAGCCCGTCTCACACTGCAAATTCCTTAATTCAAGACCAGAGCCTGCACCCCAACCCTCTGCCCCAGACTGGTGAAAGTGAGGATGGAGTGAGCAGGGGCGGGACTTCAGTGAAGGGGCACAAAGGAGGTGGGGCAAGGGTATTTGGGTTTGAGGTAGATCTTGGATTGCACTTAAATTCAAAAAGTGATCTCATGTTTTAAAAGGTTGGAGACCGCTGCCCTAGTGGATCTCCTGGCCTGCTCCCTGCCCCACAGTGCCCCCTAGTGACTCCACCTGGGTCAGCATTGCCCCCTACTGAACCACCAGTCTACACACTGCTGCACAGCGTCCCCTGGTGCCGCACTGGGGTTAGCACTGACTTCCAAGGGACAGTGCTCCCTGCTGAGCTCCCACTTCCAAGCAAGAACATTTTGGCTGCAGATTTCCCTTCCTGCTTTCAATCAGACCAAACCCAGCTCGGGCTGAGCGCCCCACCACTGCTGTTAACCCCACTCGCTGTGTGTCTCACAGGTGTAGGCCCAGGATACGTGAGGCGCAGGAGACGACATACGAAGAGCTGAGCAATTCCAGCCTTCCCTTGAAGGGCGGGGCCCTGCAAACAAGAGCTTCCAGGCCTTGTGAGAGCCAGCAGCACCTAGTGATGTGTTCGTCCTGCCCATAAACCCCTCGGGAATCTTGGGACTAAACTGCCTCTCCGCAGTCTCCTGGCGCATTAAAGCACATTCGGTCTCTAGACACGACCTGGGTGTGGTTGGTGCATTTACTGCTCCTGAACAACGGGGCTTGAGCGTGAACATGTGTGTGCATTGGGGGCTGGGCAGTCGGTGTTGGGATCGCAGGACACAGACATCACAGGGGGAGGAGAGTGGTGCTCTGGGGTTTCAGCAGACAGTTGATGAAGTCCAGAGAACACATTACCTCTCCTCCTCCTCCCCGCCCTGAGTCTGAAATAGAGCCCAGGAGTCCTGACTCCCAGCCTGCCCTGCTCCAACCCTTAGACCCCACTCCCCTTCCCAAACTGGGGACAGAACCCCAGAGTCCTGAGTCCCCCTCCCTCCCCCCCCAACCCTTGGACCCCACTCCCCATCTTTATTGGTGCTCAGTGGACAGTGAGCAGAGCCGTGCACAGCCTGGGAGTCCCCAAAACTGGCTTATTGACGACACCTGCAGGCCACTACATGACACAAACCGCAGAGACAGGTTCCTTTTTCACGCTTGTGGATTTTTTTGTCCATCCACGTGCAGAATAAATGTGTCATGTGCACCAAGGCACGCGAGAATGTGCACAACCAATAAAAAACCAAAACCTATCCGTGGGCATGCTGCTAATCAGCTGGGCAGCATTTCAATTTCTCCCAGGCGGCCGCACAAATACTCAGCTTACAGGGAACACTGGAAAGTCCCAATAATTAGGACTTTGTTTTACAGAGGCACCTAGTAACCCCTTCACTCCCCTGTTCTGATGTTTCGCATTTGTTGTCTGGTCACCCAAGGGCCGGGGGCAGAGAGACTTCAATATATGGAGACAGGTGCAAGGAGACATGGGATTGGATCAGAGCCCAGGAGCACCCCCTGGAAGAGAAAGGCCCTGACCCATTCCCCACCCTCAGGGGCCTGGATTCTGTATTTGCCATTGCTCCCAGGAGGGGGATTTACAAGAAGGGTTTGCTGGGCCATCAGCTCACATGTGCACTAATGACACAGACCTTGGCTGAAGCCTTTCAAGCACGCCCTGTCCCATCCTCCCCTGTCCCCCAGCTTTGGGCGCAGGGAGTTGATCCTTCACTCCAGCTGCTGGTGGGGCAGCCGCTCTGCCAAACTTTTCCCACCAAGGTCTTCCCAATGAAGCCTGCCACCCGCCCCTCCTGTCCAACCCCAGTGAGGTGAATCCAGCTGTCGCCGCTCCTAGGCACTCCCCTGACTCAGAAGCCATGATGGGGCCATCCTCTGTGTTCAGCAGGTGTGGGGCCCCACCCCAGAGTCAGCTGCATCTTTGCACACAGGGAGCAATGGGCAATGCAGCCCTGCTGGGTGGATGCTGTCTGCTGCCTCACCCCAGAAGTGGATGCATTTCAGCCAACAGAGCCTTTCCATGGCATCAGGAAGCCTTTGGCCCCGGCCCTGGACTCCCTCCAGCCTGCCCCCACAACTCTCCCCTATGTGTCCAGCTCTCAGCAAGCTCACTGCTCAAAGGATCAATACGCCGGGGGCTGTTCGTCTCTGCATCGGAGCCATTGGTTGGCTCCGGCATCCCCATAACCACAAAAGCCACAAGCCGCAGCTGAACTGGGGAGAGGGACAGGTGAGCTTGTGCTGCTGAGCGGTCCCCCTGCTGGTGAAACGAGGGGAGAGGGGATGATGCAGCATGGAGGGCTGGAAATAGGGTCTCCCTTGGGAATCACCCATCTACTAGACCATTTCTCAGATTCCACATCAAGAGCTGGGGCTGGAACCCAGGAGTCCAGGCTCCCAGTGCTCCCTGCTCTATCCACTAGACCCCACTCTCCTCCCAGAATTGGGGTTAGGACCCAGGAGTCCTGGCTCCCCACCCTCCCCCCGCTCTAACCACTAGAACCTGCTACTCTCCCAGAGCTAGGGTTATTACCCAGGAGTCCAGGCTCCCAGCTCCCCCTCCTCCCTTCCCACCACTAGACCCCACTCCCCTCTTTGCTCAGTGGCCATCAAGGGAGAGCCGTACGCTCCAGAGCACCCAAGAAAATCGTTGGTTTATTGACCACAGACCAAAGCAGGATACAAGCTGCAGGGACAGGTTCCTGCTGGGCGATACCCCCCTGCACATGACAATCCCCCCACACATTCCGGAAAGGTGGTTGGAAGAGGCTTCTTTGCACCCCACTATACAGCAATTGGGGCTGAATCAGAGCCCATGCTCCCCGGAAGGGAAAGACCCCATGTCCCATATCCTATCCTACCCCACCCCACTGATCTAGCCAGCCCCCCACCTTGAGCCTGGATTTTGTATTTACTGCTGCTCTTGGGAGAGGCTTTTTCAAGGAGGGTTTGATGCTCTGAACCTGCCTCTCTGATTCTCTCTTAGGGGCCCCATGTTTCCCCCACTACCAGTGTCTTTCCCTCTCCCTCCCCCTCCCCCCCACATATTGCTTTCCTGCCAACACAGCCCGTTCCCATGTCTGAGAGTCAAATGACAAGCCATCTTCCCTGAGGGCAGCATATGGCTTCAGTCGCATAGAGAACAAGGGCACCATGAGTATTAGTCTGTTTGAGAAGAACGGCAGAGGGCAGCCAGATGACTCCCAGGCGACGCTTTGCAGGTTGGCTCCCGATGACCCCTGCGTCTGGGCCGTGCACATTCCCATCCCTGCCCGGGCCCAGTGCTCGCTTTCAGGGGACGTGTTTACTTTCCCCTCAGGAGCCCCACAGGACCAGGGAGCAACGAGGCGCAGTGGCCCCTCTACAAATCTACGGAGCAGAACTTCATGTGCATCAGCACGGAGCCGTCCCAGGTGAAGGGGATGTCGCCTGCCCAGCACTGCGGCTTCTTGGTGTCGCTTCTCAGAGAGAAGCCCAGCCCAACAGGTGAGCATCAGTAGGGTGAAAGGATTGCATCGCTAAAGGGGAAAGGAGTCATGACACACTCCCCGTCCTTCCTGGGCCAGCCAGTCTACCCATCCTGCGGCCAGGTTAGAGTTGGTGCCCCCTAGAGCAGGTCTGGGCAAAATACGGCCCACGAAACCACTGGATCCAGCCTGCAGAGGCAGCAGGGAACCTCAGACAGGCTCCCCTGCTTGTCCCGCAGCCCCGGCGGAAACGCAGCTACTAGGCTCCGTTTCTGTTTTGAAACTGGAAGGGAGGGGGAAGTTTTAGGAGCCGCCCCCCAAAACATTCCCATTGGCTGGTTTCTGGCCGAAACTGGCCAATGGGAGCTGCCTGTTGGAATAACAGGCAGCCAAGAAGAACCACGCCCCCTCTCCTGGGCTCAGTTATTCAGGAAGTACATGGCCAGGCAGGGAAACATTTTAAGCTCTACAGGCAGGCAGGCAAGTTTGGCAGCTGACAAGTAAGTCTCTTGGCCACAGCCTGCTTCTGGCGCCCCAGTCCTAACGCTCTGCCCCCCACTCAACATACCCAAACCCTCTGTCCCCCTCTTAAACCCACACCCCCCTCCCAGATCTGGCACCCCAATCTCCTGCCCCATATCACAATCCCCTCCTACCCTAGGTCACATCCCAAACCTCTGCACTCAAGTCCCCTGCCCTAGGTGACAACCACTTGCTTCATCCCAACTCCCTCCCAGACTCCAGTCTCCCTCCTGCACCCCGGTCCCTTACCCCAAGTTCCCCTCTGCACCCAACCTCCATCCCAGACCCTGCAGCTCCTCCATTAATATCCTGGGAGAGTGCGGCCCTCGACCGCTTTCCAAAACCTTGGAGCGGGCCCCCACCCCTGCTCTAGGGGGATGTTATAGCTCAGACACTGCAACTGGGGAAGGGCGCAAGGCCGGGGAGGGGGAGGTGGTTGTGGGGAGTGAATCCTTACAGCTGTCTCTGGGGCTGTGTGAAAGGGGCAGCTGGGGGCAGGGGGGTGACTTTGCTTTGGCAGCAAGGAATCTGTGGTGCCCCCTGGGACTGGGGGCAGGTGAGTCTCTGCTGTGATTGCGTAGGAGGGGGAGGGGAGCTCCCATTAAAGTGAGGCAGTGGGGAGGGGTCTCTTGTTCCTGGGACCCGGGGGGGGGGGTTCTCCTGGGACCTGGGAGGGACTGTGGGGGAGGGGTGGGGATAATTACGGTGGGTCACACAGAAATTCCTCGACTAAGACGCGCCTCCGCCCGGAAGTGACGACACTAGAGGCTGCGCGCCCCTCCCCCCCGGAAACTAGACGGAAATGGTGGGGAATTGGCGCCGGGCTTCCGTCTAAAGGCGAAAGTACCTGCGCTGAGATTTCACAGGTTTGTCCCTCACCGGAAGTGACGCCACCACTAGCTTCCGGAAGTAGATGTTTTGAGGCAGGAAAAGGCTCTGTCCCGACCGGAAATTAGCCTCCTGCTCGCTTGCTAATGGAATGTACCAAATTCCCCCCGCCCCCCCTCCGACCACAGACATACAGCAGTGGAATGTACCAAGTTCATTCGCTGTTGGAACGTATGAAATTCATCCCCGTCCCCCCTTTTGTGGACTGTACCAAATCCATCCGATTGTGGTGCGTACCACGTTCTCGTTTGTGCACGATACCAAACTCCTACCCCCTTCGTGGAGCATACCAATATGCCAACTTCACCAACCGCTTTGTGGACCGTTCCAATTTCATACCCCCGCCCCGCGTTTGTGGAACGTACCAAATTTATAACCCCCCCCCCCTTGGTGGAATGTACCAATTTCATGCCCTCCCTTGTGGGACGTACCAAATTCATACCCACTGCTTTGTGGCACATACCCAAATCGCACCCCCCTCCCCTTTGTGGACCGTGCTATTGTCATGCCTCCCCCTTTGTGGAATGTACCAAATTTATTCCCACCCCTTTGTGGCACGTACCAATTGGTATCGCCCTTTTTTGGAGCATACCAATTTCATGCTCTCCCCCACTGGAAGGTACCACTTTCATACCCCCCCCCCAACCCCGTGGTGGAAGGTACCAAATCCAACCCTCCCCCCTCCACGTGGGGCATACCCAGCTGAGAAAGCATTCTGTCACCCATCACCCTGTGTGTGTCCCCTGCCACGTGGCTGGGCCCTGGGGGTTTCCTGGCTCAGGAGGGATAGAAATGAATCCCTCCCCCCACCCCCCAGCAGGGCTCTGGGCTGGGCTGCACTGGCCCTGCTGGGGGAAGAAGGGTGCTGGAAGTTACAGCAGGGGGCCTGAGCGCCTGGTTTGCAAGATCACGTCCCCATCCCCTCCCCGGGGGGCACCGCGGGCCGGAGCCAGCCCCCCATTCGTTGCAGAAGTCAGCGCTGGACTCGACTTCCACAGTCGGGCCGCACTTCTTGTGATGCGCCTGGAGGCAGCCCAGCGTCATCGGCTCGATCTGGCTGCCTGCAAGGGGGAGGCGCGGAGACAGTAGCCATGAGCCAGAGTTGAGCTCCCACCCTTCCCCGCCCCTGGTGGGATGAAAGGGACACTGCCCCACCTGCAGCAGGCATGGAAAGGGGTGACACGGACTAGCCCAGGTCGGGCGGGAGGTGAGGGGGCTGTGTTGCTGAGGGCTGGGCTACCCGGACAGAGAGGCCCAGCGGGACACACACAGGGTGGTGGGTGGTGGGTTGAGCACCCCTCTGGGGCCCTGAAGAAAGCAGAGCGCTTGATTAAGCATTGAGTGATCACATAAGCTCCAACTAGCTCAGTGTCCTGTCGCCAATGCCAGGTGACCCAGAGAGAATGAACAGAACAGGGCATCATTAAGCCATCCCATTCCTGTCATCCATTTCCAGCTTCTGGCAAACAGAGGGTTAGCATCACTGGAGCATGACTATGAGTGTGGCCATGCTGCGTCAGACCAGTGGTCCATCTCCTCCAGAGTCCAGTCTTCTGACAGTGTCAGAGGCTCCCGGCTGATGGCAGGGTGGTTTGGGGCTGGCTTTATCCTGCCACAATGCCCTGGGAGCCAACGCCTGCGGATCACACCCTGGGGTGGGTGGAGGACAGCAAGGCACTCACTGGACTGTGGCTGGCACCCATACAGAGAACAGCCACTGCCCTGAGGCAACCTCTGCTCCAGCGATACCATCAGCTGGGGGGGCTGGGAGTCAGAACTCCTGGGCTTTCTTCCCAAGTTTGAGAGTGGAGTGGAGTCTAGCAAGGTTCCAGGGTGGGAACTTGGATTCCTGGGTTCTATCCCCAGGCCTGGGAAGGGAGCAGAGTCTAGTGATTAACAATGGTGGAACTGGGAGCTAGAACTTGTAGGCTCTGTCTACGCTAGCAGGTTCTTGCGCAAGAATGGCTGTTTTTTCAGAGAGCATCCACACTGCCCGCCCGCTCTTGTGCAAGATTTACAGTAAAGCATGGTAAGAGAGGGATTCTTGCGCAAAAGCTACGCTCTTTTCTAACAAGTGTAAGCCCTCTTACATAAGAGCTCTTGTGCAAGGGGGCAGTGTGGACGCGCGGCAGGGGTTTCTTGCGCAAGAAAGCCGTATGGCTAAAATGGCCATCAGAGCTTTCTTGCTCCAGAGAGTGTCCACACTGCCATGGATGTTCTTGAGCAAAAGCACATGGCCGTATGGACGTGTTCTTGCGCAAGAGTTCTTGCGCAAGAACCCGCCAATGTAGACATAGCCCTAGGGTCTGTCCCCAGCAATGGGAGGAGAAGGGAGTGTAATGGTTAGAGCAGGGAGCCCTAGAAATCAAGGGTTCTAGGCCTAGCATTGGTCTTTTGGGGCAAGACATTGCCCCTTGTTGGTAAACCAAATTTCATCTGTCAGGAAATACGTTTCTGACCCATAACTTCACCCCCTGAGATTGGCACAGGGAATGACGTTGTGGGACCACAGAGATCAGCCTATGATCCCCATGACTCCTTCTGGCCTTGGGCTCTTGGAAGCCAAGAAGCTATAAATACCCTGTGCGGAGGCGGGACGGATCCCAGTGAACCGGCCTCCACAAGGAGAAACACTTTGTTCTCCCAAGGAATGAGTTCGGCTTGATCTGTGCAGGAGGGAGATTGGAGATTGCCTTCCTCCTGTTTACCGGCTATTGAGACAGTGCCGCTCCCGGGGCGATGCTACAGGGCACCGTGCTGCAGCGACTGGGGTGGGGACTCGGTAGGGGGCGCTCTCCCCTGGCAGTCAGGGCTTGCCCCAGTGTGGCTCTATGCCGCAGGGATGGGGGAGGGGGCTCAGTAGGGGGCGTTCCCCCGGCAGTCAGGCCCAGCTGCAGTGTGACACTGAGATGGGGGTGATCAGAGGCAATGCTGACAGTGCTGCCCCAGATGCCCCCGCTCAGTGTAGGGGCCACAGTGCTGGAGAGAATATGTAAAATATAGACCCTGACTACATCAAACTTATCCCTGGCTCTGTCCATTAAACCCCCTCTCCCCTTCCAGAGGCAGGGAGAGAACCCAGGAGTCCTGGCTTCCAGTCCCCCTCTGAATGCAGCCCTGGGGACTGATCCGTGCTGGAAAGTGACTGGTCTCTGTGTGGGGAGCTACGCTGAAATGGCTCTGCTCTATCCCTCCAGCCAGGCTCCCTGCACAGCTGGTCAGGATAATGCCAGACAGTCCCCCGCCCCCCCCCGTAATCCCTCAGGGGTGTGCGTTGGAGCCCACGGATGCCTCTGGCTGCCTTGTGAGTCCCAGCTGGTGAGGGCTGGTCCCTGATCAGTGTCACATGCTGCTGCTCCCGCAACCCATTCTGCAATGATTGGGTCCCCCTGGCTCTCCTCACCCTCCCACCTGTGTCTTGGCCTCTGTCCCTCCCCCCTCCTGTGGCTCTCTAGCTCTCCTTTCTTCTCTTCACCCATCCCTCTCTCCCCATTTTTAATGCTCCTTCCATCTCCTTCCCTCCCTCTGGTCTCTCTTCAACCCTCCTTTCCTCATCCTCAAGCTCTTTCCCCCCTCCTCCTGTTCTTTCTTGCGTCCTTCAGCTCCTCTATTCCAGCATTCTTGTTCCTCCTCCCTCCTTCCCCGCCTCCAGCTCTGCTTTTCTTCACCCACCCTTCCTCTCCTCCTTTGTTTTCCCTTCCTCATACTTTTCCCCAACCCCCTCTGTTTTCTTCTTCTTCCTCCCAAACTTCCCTGTCTCCTCTTCCTCCACTGAAGTTACAATTTTGCAATCTGCCCACATTCCATAATTTCCTGTAATTGACAAACCCATGTGCAGTTGGGGAACCTGCCCCTGCTGTGGCCCTTGGGGAGCAGTGCTGTCAGCTGCAGCAGCAGGAGGGCTGGGAGCTGGGTTCTGTCCCCAGTTCTGGCAGGGGTGTGAATTCTAGATAGGGAAGAGGGGAGCAGGAGCTAGAACTCCTGGGTTGTATCCCCAGCTCTGGAAGAGGAGTGGGGGCCTAATGGGTGAGAGCAGAAGGGGCTGGGAGTAAGGACTCCTGTGTTTGAATCCTCTTTCCTTCCCTGAGAGGCCATCTCTCAGGTTTCCCCACAGTGGCAGTGTTTGGTTTGCTCTCTTGTTGCTTTTTCTGTGTCTAGCTGGTCGGTGTTTGAAATCCCTTTCCAAAACAGCCTCCTGCTCCCTTGCTGACACTCTTCCCACTGGGCAAAATATCGGCTGGCAGTTTGGTGACAGGTTCACTGTGTGACTTTGGGCAAGTCATGTCATCCCTCTGTGCCTCGGTTTCCCTATCTGTGCAATGGGGATAACGATCCTTTCTTTGTCTATTTCCTTTGGTAGCCTGTAGGGCCAGGGAATATCTGTTAGTACGTACCTACGGAGCCTACCATAGTGGGGTCCTGATCTCACGTTGTAATGCACATAATAAATAATAATAACAATAGAAGTTGTTTATTAAAGAAAGCAGTGACTGACCCAAACAGGCCTCTACACAGCTCCCATTCCAGCATGGTCTCCCTTGTTTACCAGCGACACCACCTTGGTTGAAACCATTTGCTACCCCAGTGACATCTAATGGTTGAAGGACATACTGCAAGGAGACATGTCTGGCGAGGCAGTCAGTGCTAAGTGACTAGGATGATGTCTCCATCTAGAGGTCAGATGTAGTTACTACAGCAGCTAGTTACTGACTCCCAGCTGGGGGAATTACTCTCTTTGCTCAGCTGATAGAAGACATCTGGAATTTGATGCTGCAGGACCTGGCTTCCTCCACTGGGCTCAGTTCTCCTTTTCCTCCTCATGCTCCTTCTCCTTTGAGGGTTCTGCAGTTCCATGGGTCTCAGCTGGGGGAGGAAATGCAGATGTCACTGTCCCACAGAAAAGTCCCAAACATCCACAAACTGGGCTTGAATCTAGTACTGACCCACGGCACATGGATTCTGGAGACCTCAAGGAATGGGAACGCTCCCCACAGTTGTCTACCCCTGTACGAGGCCAGAGGATCCCATGCTCACTTGAAAAGGGGGAAATGGGACACAAGGCTGTAATCCATCCGTGGAGCTAGGAGACTACCTGGCTGAGGTGTGCAGGGAATGGCATGTGGCAAATGTACCCTCTAGGGAGCACCAACTCTAACCTGGCCCCAGGATGGGGGGCTGGCTGGCCCAGGGAGGACGGGGAATGTGTCATGAGTCCTTTCCCCTTTAGTGCCGTAATCCGCTTCCTCTGTTGATGCTCACCTGTTGGGCTGGGCTTCTCTTTGAGAAGTGACGCCAAGAAGCCGCAGTACCGGGCGGGTGACGTTCCCTCCACCTGGGGCGGCTCCGTGCTGATGCGCATGAAGTTCTGCTCTGTGGATTTGTAGAGGGGCCACTGCTCCTCGTTGCTGCCTGGTCCTGTGGGGCTCCTGAGGGGAAAGTAAACACGTCCCCTGGAAGCGAACACTGGGCCCGGGCAGGGATGGGAATGTGCGCAGCCCAGACGCAGGGGTCATCGGGAGACAACCTGCAAAGTGTCGCCCTCTTCCAAAATGGCCGCCCTAGTGTCATCTGGCTGCCCTCTGCCATTCTTCTCAAACGGACTAATACTCAGGGTGTCCTTGTTCTCTATGCGACTGACGCCACATGCTGCCCTCAGGGAAGACGGCTTGTCATTTGGCTCTTAGACATGGGAAAGGGCCGTGTGGGCAGGAGAGCAATATAGGTGATGGGGGGGGGGGGGATTAGGGGGAGGGAAGGACACTGTGATGGGTGTGTGTGTGGGAAACATGGGGGCCCAGATAGAGAATCTGGGGTGGGTAGGAGGCTGAAGCTGCAGTTTGCCCTCAGTTAAGATGTCCACTGTCTCTTGTCCTTCCAAACAGGAGAAAGCCATGTGCTTCCTTAACTAAAGATGGCCACTTCTTTCTAATGGTCTCAAAGGAATTTAACCCATAGTTTGCTCTGAGTTACAACGGCTGCCATTTGCCTGTTTCACTTGCAGGACAGGCTGCCTGCAGGAAAGATAGCCATCACCTCCGAATATTCCTCAGGAGACAGATGCCAGAGGTTGCCCACAGTTAAGATGGCCTCCCTCTGGCCAGCCTCCTAGAGAAGTAGAAGTGATCTTGCCCAATACTGAAGAGGGCTGAGCTTGCCTGTGGTCACAGCAGCTCTTTGGCTCTCCCTGGAGGTGCAGTGGGGGAAAAGAGGCCTCCTTCCTACCAGCTGCTGGGCTGATTTGCATAGATGTCCCAGGAGTGCCATGCCGTACCCAAAGCTTCACAGTTGGGGGTTTCTCTTGGGTTTGCTGCACACAATCTGTGTTACCCTGGATGGATGATTGCTCACATGTGAATGGGGTGGCAAGTGTGAGAACTCATGAGATTTAGACAATGTAGGAAAGTGGATTGCCCTAACTTGGGAGTAGGTGGGCCCACATTGGGTAGTTCTTCCCTGAAGAACTCTGGGAAGTTTTTTTTTTTTTTTTTTAAATTAGGAATACCACCTAGGATAGGTCTTTTGGGTGTCTAGTTTTGGTAGACTAGGGGGTGAGAAGGTAACTGGGGGCTGTTATTTCAGTGGTCTGTTTTCCTGCTAGAGATTAATCGTGTTACTGAGTTTCCCGAAAACCCCTGTGAAAAAAAGGGACTGTTATTACATCTGAATCATCCTGCTTAAAGTTTTTCCCTTCTGCACTGAGATGGAGTTCTCCATCAAACCAAGGGGATAAGATAAGCATATGGGATACATTTAAAAAGGAATTGTTCTGAGACTAAGCCTGGTGGGTCTCTCAGGCTATGTCTACACTGGTGGGTTTTTGCGCAAGAACATCTTGTGCAAGAACTCTTGCACAAGAACACGTCCACACGGCCATGTGCTTTTGCGCAAGAGCATCTATGGCAGTGTGGACGCTCTCTTGCGCAAGAAAGCTCTGCTGGCCATTTTAGCCATAGGGCTTCCTTGCGCAAGAAACCACCACCGCGTGTCCACACTGCCCTCTTGTGCAAGAGCTCTTGCGCAAGATGGCTTACACTTGTTAGAAAAGAGCGTAGCTCTTGCGCAAGAAGCCCTCTCTTCCCACACTTTATTGCGCAAGAGTGGGCGGGCAGTATGGACGCTCTGCGGGTTCTTGCACAAGAACTCGCCAGTGTAGACATAGCCTCAGGGTCTGTCTACACTGCAAGGCTTAACTCGAAATGTGCTATGCAAATTGAGCTACATCAATTGTGTATCTTATTTCGAGATTGGGAGCGTCCACACAGCATTTACTTCGAAATGGAGCACTCTTCCTCTGACTCCCCTTACTCCTCGTACAATGAGGGTTACAGGAGTCGGAGTGAGAGTATTTTGACACTATTTCGAAATAACTGCCTGCTGTGTATTCACAGACTAAGTGAGTTCAAAATAGTGCTGCAGTGTAGACATACCCTCAAAGTTTGACCACCAGGGCTAGTGGGGCCCAAGAGGATTCTGAGGGATTCCCTTACCCACTCCTGGCAAACTCTGCCCAGTACCGCATCAGCCTCCGGCTCAGCGCCACCTCGGCCTCCGGGAGCGTGTAGTTGGCTCCTCGCATGGATGCCAGAGTCCCAAAGAGGTACGGCAACTCAGCGCCATGGGGCACCCCTATCCACTCTGGCATAGGCAAGACACGATTGCGGTGGGTGAAGTAGTAGGCATACACAGGCCAGCCGGCATCCGCCTCTCGCCCGGCCACCTCGGCGGCCGGGCACACAAAGCTGTGGTCCCCAGTGGTGTGACCCATGGCCCATAAGTACCGGGTGTCATCCTGCCTCTCCTGACTGTACCGCTGCGCCACAGCCCGGATGGCCTCTTCTGGGGCCTCTGGTGCCAACAGCCTCACCATCTGCAGCAGGTGTTCCCAGCCGATGGCGCTGGTGTTCGCCAGGCTGAAGTTAAGAGGGCTGAATTTTAACAGGAAGGTGCCTTCGTTGGCAGTGACGCCGGTCAGGATGGGCAGAGGCTGGCCGTGGTCAGCCCTCAGCAGCCTGGCAGGTACGTCAGGGAGGAAATCCCCGTCTGGTGTCGGCACAAAGGCCTTAGAGAACAGTTCCTTGCGCATGACGAAGGGGTCGTGTTCAAGGAACTCCTTGGGTTCTTTCCCCTGCAGGCAGCCCACCAGGGCGGTGTTGTTGCTTTCGGGGCAGCCCAGCAGCTGGCCCAGCCTCCGGCCTTTCTCCTGGGCCTTTTGGAGAGAGATCCAAGCCCAGGGGGAGGTCACGGCTCCACTCTGAAGTGCAGCATGTGTGAACAGGGGCCGGCTCCCCGGGGAGAGGAGGTGGAGGCCGACTGACGCGGCCCCGGCGCTCTGGCCAAAGAGCATCACGTGGGCTGGGTCCCCGCCGAAGGCGGCCACGTTGTCCCGCAGCCAGTGCAGCGCCAGGCGCTGGTCCCACAGGCCGGCATTCCCCGGGGCGGCAGGGGGCAGATACAGGAAGCCCAGCGCCCCCAACCGGTAGTTCATGGAGGCCACGATCACTTTCTCAGTGGCAGCGAGGAAGCGGCCATTATAGATGTTGAGGCAGGCAGCACCCGTTATGAACCCCCCGCCGTGGATCCAGACGAGGACGGGGACTGGCTCTGGGGGCCGGGGGTGGGGCACCCACACGTTGAGGAAGAGACAGTCCTCGGACTGCGGCGTTTTGGGCGTCCAGATGGAAGTTTCAGGGCTACCCGAAAATGAAATCTGGGTGCAGGCGTGGCCGAAGCTGGTGGCCTCCAGGACATTGCTCCAGGGCTGGTGGGGAAGTGGCTTCTGGAAGCGCAAGGCCCCTACGGGGGGCTGGGCGTAAGGCACCCCCAAGAAGGCCGTGACTGTGCCGGAGCCAGCTGGGAGGCGCGTGCCCCGGATGGGGCCGCTGGTGGTGAGCACCACGGTGCCATCATCGTCAGAGCCGGTGCTGGGGCCCGGCAGGGAGAGGAGGAGCAGGCAGGGGAGCACGGGGAGGAGTCCTGGCATCGTGGCGGCTGGAAGGAAAACCCCCCCGAGGGAGTTACAAGAAGTGGGATATGGGGCCTGTCTTCTGTAGCTTTTCCCAGACCCGATCTGATCCAAGCCCTCCACTGATAGATGGGGGCAGATAGTTTCTTGTGCTGTCCTTGCTCCCCTTGAGCAAATACAGCCCCACAGGTCAGTTACCCTGGTGAGATGAGTCATTTGCTGAGCTCAGCAGGGAATGTCCTTCACCCCGCTGTGGGTGCGAGTGCTTTTCCTGCTACAGCTCCCCGCTCTGGGGCCCAGCTTCCCCCCTGCGCTGACCACTAGACTCCCCTCCCCTTCCCGAGCTAGGGATTAAAACTAGGAGTTCTGGCTCCTAGCTCCCCCCTGCTCTAACCACTAGACCCCACTCTCCTCCTGGAGTTGGGGGTAGAGGCTTGGAGTCTGGTTGATGCTCACCTCAGACAGTGGTTATACAAACCAGAACCCAGCAGAGACCAGAGGCAGCGGGCGAAGCAGAGGGAATGGGATGGGAGGGATGGGGAGGGAAGCACCAAACATCTGGTCCAGACCTGGGGAGGAAGCTGTAAGGTCTGTGATAATGGGCAGAGGATCTAGAGAAGTCATGGGGGGAGGGGGTCCTGGGATCTCCCCTTAGCCCTAGAAGGGAGTGGGATCTATTGGTTTTGAATGAGAATGTGTGTGTGTGTGTGTGTGTGTGTGTGTGTCAGAATCAGAGAGGCAGGTTCAGAGCATCAAACCCTCCCTGGAAAACCCTCTCCCGAGAGCAGCAGCAAATGCAGAATACAGGCTCAAGGTGGGGGGCTGGGTGGGTCAATGGGGTGGGGCAGGAATTGGCTCATGGGGTCTTTCCCTTCTGTGGAGCAAGGGCTCTGATTCATCCCCAATTGCTGTATAGTGGGGTGCAAAGAAGCCTCCTCCAACCTCCTTTCCGGAATGTGTGGGGGGATTGTCATGTGCAGGGAGGTCTGGCCCGCCAGGAACCTGTCCCTGCAGCTTGTATCCTACTTTGGCCTGTGGTCAATAAACTGGTGATTTTCTTGGGTGCCCTGGAGCATACGGCTCTCCCTTGCTGGCCACTGAGCGCTAGCAAAGAGGGAAGTGGGGTCTAGTGGTTGGGGGGGGGGGAGCCAGGACTCCTGGGTTCTAACCCCAGCTTTGGGAGGGGAGTGAGGTCTAGTGGATAGAGCAGGGGCAGTGGGGAGCCAAGTCTTCTGGGTTCTAATCCCAGCTCAGGGAGTGGAGTGGGGTCTAGTGGTTAGAGCAGGGGGGCTAGGCACCTGGACTCCTGGGTTCCAGCCCCAGCTCTTGATGTGGGATTTGAGAAATGCTCTAGTAGATGGGTGATTCCCAAGGGAGAACCCATTTCCAGCCCTCCATGCTGCATTGTTCCCTCTCTCACCATTTCACAGCAGGAAGACCCCTCGGCAGCACCAACTCACCTGTCCCTCTCCCCAGTCCTGTTGTGGCTCTGTGGCTTTTGTGATTCAGCACACGGGACGCTGGAGCCAACCAATGGCTCCGATGCAGAGACAAACAGCTCCCGGTGTATTGATCCTTTGAGTAGTGACCTTGCTGAGAGCTGGACACGTAGGGGAGGGATGCGGGGGAAGGGCTGGAGGGAGTCCAGGGTCGGGGCCAAAGGCTTCCCGATGCTGTGGAAAAGCTCCACTGGCTGAAATGCAGCCACTTCTGGGGTGAGGCCCCACAGCTGGACCACAGGGAACGCTGTTGTCAACTGATCTTGTAAACCTCCTTTCACGAGGCATAAGGGATCGGTCGACAACGGCTTTCCCTGTCAACCGATCCGCGCCCTGACTGCCGCATTGTACCGACAATCAGCTGAGCCGGCAAAGCGCGGTGGCCATTTTTATTTTAATGAAGCGGGGGATATTTAAATCCCCCGCTTCATTGACTATGTCGGATAGTCTAATTTACATGCCTCTGTCGGCAGAGGCATGTAGTCTAGACATATGGGGGTGGGAAATGTGTCAGGCCTTTCTGTTCCAAGGAGCGCTCCTGGGCTCTGATCCAATCCCATGTCCCCTTGCGCCTGTCTCCATATATTGAAGCCTCCCTGTCACGTTACTGGATTGTAAGGGGATCAGACAGGTCACCGCTGCACCCAATGGGGGGGGGGGTTGCCTCAAAGTCTGTACAAAAGGGGCCATGTGAGATGTCAAATGAAAGCTTGTGTTCTACTGATTTTATTTGTGTTATTCATGTACTTGTGTGATATCTGTATGTGGAGTTATAATTATGTACTCTGTGTTGATGCTGGAAAATTCTCTGTCTAAGACAGAGCGATGGGCCAGGAATGTCCAGTCAGTGATAATTAGCAAGGCTCCAGGAACAAGGCTCTCAGAGAGGCCAATACACACCTGAGGAATGTGTCTGGGACCTGGAAACCAGCCAGTATCATGACTGCTGACTTGGGACACAAGGATAGGTCACTGGGCCATGTGACCTGCTCCAGCTTGGAAGATACCAGGGGTGGATATAAAATGCCATGAGGCAGATTCCATCTTGCCTTCAATTCTGCTACTCATCCCAGATGCAGCCTTGCGAGGAACAGAGAGCCGGGAAGAATCGTGGGCCCATCCTGACATAGGATGTACACCAGGGACTTTTAAGCTAGCAGTTTGTAACATCTCTGCTGAGAGCCTGAATCGAGAGCTGGGTGATTTGATGCATATAATGTATTCTCCTTAACAACCTCACTCTCATGCTTTTCTTTCTTTTAGTAATAAACCTTTAGATTTTAGATTCTAAAGGATTGGCCCAGTGTGCTCTTGTGGGTAAGATCCAAAGTGCAAACTGACCAGGGATTTGTGGCTGGTTCTTTGGGACCGGAAAGATCTGTTCGGGGTAGGTGGGATTGGTTTCTATAACCCCTCACGTGTGTATTAGGCCCAGGGTTGATTGTGGCACAGGGAGAGCTGGTGTGTCTGAGGGGTTTTGCTTGGTGTGACCAGTTTGTGACCTGTTTGGGAAGGTCTCTGGTCTGGGGCTGTAAAGAGCCCTTGTGTTGAGCAATTCACTCTGAGCGGACACCCTCAGCGGTGCCCAGATCCGGCCCAGTCTGTCACACTCTACCCTGGCCCTTGGGTGACCAGACAGCAAATGGGAAACATCAGAACAGGGGAGTAAAGGGGGTACTAGGTGCCTCTGTAAGACAAAGTCCTAATTATTGGGACTTTCTAGTGTTCCCTGTAAGCTGGGTGTTTGTGCGGCCGCCCAGGAGAAATTCAAATACTGCCCAGCTGATTAGCCACACACCCACAGCTAGGTTTTGCTTTTTATTGGTGGTGCACATTCTCATGTGCCTTGGTGCACAGGACAATTATATTCTGCAGATGGATGGAGAAAAAAAATCCACACAAGGTTGAAGACAATTAGGGGGAACGTTGGAGCTGTCCCTATAAAACTGGGACATCTGGTCACGCTATCCAGCCCCAGCGTGTGGGGGGACAGCTGGCTGGGCAGAAACCTGTCCCTGCGGCTTGTGTCATATAACAGCCTGCAAGCATCATCAATAAACCAGTTTTCTTGACCCCCTGGGCGTGCATGGCTCTGCTCACTGGCCACTGAGCACCAACAAAGATGGGGAGTGAGGTTCAGGGGTTAGAGTGGGGGAAGGGGTTGGGGACTCAGGACTCTGGGGTTCTGTCCCCAGTTTAGGGAGGGGAGTGGGGTCTAAGGGTTGGAGCAGAGCAGGCTGGGAGTCAGGACTCCCGGGTTCTATTTCCGACTCGGGGGCGGGGAGGGGCAGGAGAGGTAATGTGTTCTCTGGACTTTGTCAACTGTCTGCTGAAACCCCAGAGCACCACTCGCCTCCCTCTGTGTTCTGCGATCCCAACACCGACCGCCCAGCCCCCAGCACACACACATGTTCACGCTCAAGCCCTGTTGTTCAGGGGCAGTAAATGCACCAACCACACGTAGGTCGTGTCTGCAGACCAAATGTGCTTTAATGAGCTGAGAGGCTGCGGAGAGGCAGTTTAGTCCCAGGATTCCCCAGGGGTTTATGGGCAGGACAAGCACATCAGCAGCTGCTGCTAGAACTCTCAGGGCCTGGAAGCCCTTGTCTGCAGGGGATACCCCCCAAGCGGGCTGCTGGAATTGCTCAGCTCTTCGTATGTCGTCTCCTGGGCTTCACATGACCTGGGCCTGCACCTGTGAGACACACAGCAAATGGGGTTAACAGCACTGGTGGGGAGCTCAGCCCGAGAGGGGTTTGGTCTGGTTCAAAGCAGGCTGGGAAATCTGCAGCCAAAACCTAGGTGCTGGGCAGTGGGGGTGCAGCAGGGGGCGCTGTCCCTTGGCAGTCAGTGCTAACCCCAGTGAGGCACCAGGCGCTGTGTGGCAGGGAGCAAGGTGAGGGTTCAGCAGGGGGCGCTGTCTCTTTCTAGGAAATGCTGACCCTGGTGTGGCACTAGGGGGCGTTGTGGGGTAGGGAATAAACTGATGGTTCAGTAGGTTGCCTGTTTCTTTATAGGCAATGCTGACCCAGTTGTGGCACTAGGGGTTCTGTGGGGCAGGGGAGTAGACTGATGTTTCAGTAGGGGGCGCTGTCTCTTTATAGGAAGTGCTGACCCAGGTGAGGCACTAGGGGGTGCTGTGGGGCAGGGAGCAGTGCAGGAGGTCCATTACGTGGGTTGGGCCCTCACTAGCAGTTCCAACTGCAGGGTGTTGAGAAAATCGTTTTCCTGTGGGGGGGGGAAGGGCTGTTTGCTCCAGGAGGAGGAAGTGCGATTGGAGGTTGTGGGGGAGCAGAGACGGGAGAGCGACAGCATGGGTGTGTCTTGAACTCCAGGGAGAGGGACCACGACTGGAGCCTGGCAGGGACCGAGCGGCTGACCAGGGAAACCCTGGGATAGAAGCCAGGAGGAGGCAGAGCATGGTGCCAGGAAGGAATCATCCGAGCAAGGACAAACCAGGGCTGGTCCATGTATCCCAGCTATCCTGAGCTGTGCTTACTGGGGCTACGTCGAGACTGCAGGCTTCTTTCGGAAGAAGCTTTTCCGGATGAGATTTTATGGACAAACTTCTTTCGAAAGAGGGCATCTACACAGGAAAAGTGCAATGAAAAAGCAATCTGCTTTTTCGAAAGACAGCGCCCACATTGATTGGACACTCTCTCGCAGTTCAGTTGTGATTACTGTGGGCGGAGTGGCCATCAGGGCACCTGTGCTTTTTCCTGGAGGCCTCTTCTTTCGAAAAAACACTCTTTTCCGTGTCCACACACCCCTTTTTCCGAAAAAGCTTTTTCGGAAAAAGGCTTTTTCCTCACAGAATGAGGTTTACTGCCATCGGAAAAGCCCTCCGTTCTTTCGACTTTCTGCCGAAAGAAGCAATCCCAGTGTGGATGTCAGTATTGTTTTTCCGGTAAAATGGCCGTTTTTCTGGAAAAGCTCTGCAGGGTAGACATACCCTGGTAATGAGGAACAAGGCTGTTACTATTGGGAGGTTATTGTTTTGTGTGACTTTGTAGAGTGGCAGAAGAGGGCGCTGGAGGACTTTGTTGGGGGAAAATTCACTGGCATAGAAGAGGATGACTGGGAGCACCCAAAATTCACCACTGACATGGAACTTTGCCCTGGAGGTGCATTGCTGTGTGTCAGCCCTTTCAGACTGCGCTACCCTGGGCCTTGTTTTGAAGGCAACCCTGTCTTACTGCTCTTCTTATGTTCTCCTCCCTGCTATTGTTTTTCTCCTCTCATAGGCTATGTCTACACTCGCGGCTTCTTGCGCGAGTAATATGCAAATGAGGCAAAGCGTGGGATATCGCCAAGCCTCATTTGCATACCTAATGAGCCACCATTTTTTTCAGAAGAGGCTCTTGCGCAAGAAGGAGTGTCTATACTGCCCCTTCTTGCGCAAGAAAAACCCTCTTGCGCAATGCCGTTACACCTATTACTTTTCAGGAAGAACGGTATTGCGCAAGAGGGTTTTTCTTGCGCAAGAAGGGGCAGTGTAGACGCTCCTTCTTGCGCAAGAGCCTCTTCTGAAAAAAATGGTGGCTCATTAGGTATGCAAATGAGGCTCAGCGATATTCCTCGCTTAGCCTCATTTGCATATTACTCGTGCAAGAAGCCGTGAGTGTAGACATAGCCATAGAATCACAGAACACTAAAACTGGAAGGGACCTCGAGAGGTCATCGAGTCCAGACCCCTGCCCTCATGGCAGGACCAAGTACCATGTAGAGTGAACTATCCCTGACAGATGTCTATCTAACTTGCTCTTGAATATCTCCAGAGATGGAGATTCCACAACCTCCAGAGGCAATTTATTCCAGTGTTTCACCATCCTGACAGTTAGGAAGATTTTCCTAATGTCCAGCCTAAACTTCCCTTGCTGCAGTTTAAGCCCATTGCTTCTTGTCCTATCCTCAGAAGCCAAGGAGAACAATTTTTCTCCCTCCTCCATGTAAAACCCTTTTAGATACTAGAAAACTGCTCTCCTGTACCCTCTCAGTCTGCTCTTTTCTAAACTAAACAAGCCCAATTCTTTCAGTCTTCCCTCATAGCTCATGTTTTCTAGACCTTTCATCATTTTCGTTGCTCTTCTCTGGACCTTCTCCAATTTCTCCACATCTTTCTTGAAACGTGGTACCCAGAGCTGGAAACAATACTCCTAATGAGACCTAATCAGCAGAGAGCAGAAGAATGACTTCTCGTGTCTTGCTCACAACACTCCTGATAATGCACCCCAGAATCATGTTTGCTTTTTTTGCAACAGTGTCACACTGTTAGCTAATATTTAGCTTGTGGTCCACTATGACCCCGAGATCCCTTTCTGCAGGACTCCTTCCTAGACAATCACTTCCCATTCTATAACGGATTGTTCCTTTCTAAGTGGAGCACTTTGTATTTGTCCTTATTAAATTTCATCTGTTTACCTCAGCCCATTTCTCCAGTTTGTCCAGATCATTTTGATGTATGCCCCTCTCCTCCAAAGCACTTGCAACCCCTCCCAGCTTGATATCGTCCTTCAGTAACTAAATATTTCCCTTTCTTATATTCATTGTGCTTTTCGGGTGTGTGTGCATTCGCTCAGGGTGGACGGAGGGGTTGGAACAGGTGCCCCTGGGGTATAAGGCAGGGCCCCCACATGGGGAGAGGATGGTACAGCTTACCAGGGACTGGCTCTGGTTACATATCGTGGTATATGTGTGGGAGGGGGCCTGTGTTACAAGTGTGCACTTGGCCCCCAAAATTTCCCACTGCAGTCCCATGTGCTCCTTCTCTTGGCCATCAGAGAAGACACCATCTTTGCCAGGTGGGCGCTAAAGTTACAGCGGCATCTCATGTCCCCAGGGGAAGAAGGGAGTCGGATATGAGGCCCTTCCCCTTTTGGGGGTGCTGGCTCTGATCCAGAGGGGGGACTGATTGGCTCAGAGGAGGTAGGCGGACAGGGGACTTTTCTCCTCTAGGAGGCACCAGCTCCAATCCATCCCCGGGAGGGCAGGGGGCAGACACTGGCTGGCTCAGAGGTGTGGGGCAAAACAGAGGGTCTTTCCCCTCCAGAGCCGCCTTCCTCTCACCCCACTGATGCTCACTTGTGGATTTCTGCAGCAGCGATGACAACAAACGGCAGCGCCGGGCAGGCGATGGCACCTCAACCTGGGGAGTCTCCATGCCGATGTGGAAGAAGTTCTCCTTCCTGGGGACATAGCGGGGCCACTGCTCCTCGCTGTTTCCTGCCTCTGTGGGGTGCCTGGGGGGGAAACATTCAACATGCCTCACAGAGATTCATACCATACCTGAGCAGAGATAGGAACGTACTCCCGTTGGAGTCTGACCTCCCAGACCCAGGGGTCAGTCGTGGCACAGTTTACCCTTTTCCAAAATGACTACCATCCTTTGTTGGTCCCAGGGAGAGTGAAGTTGCAGGCTGCCCTCAGTTAAGATGGCTGCTGCCACCCAGGCTGTTCACTAGGGGTGTGTCTAGACTACATGGCTCCGTCAACAGAGCCATGTAGATGAGTTTACTCGGCAAAGGGAAATGAAGCGGCGATTTAAATAATCGCCGCTTCATTTACATCCAAATGGCCGCCGTGCTGCGCCGATCAGCTGTTTGGTGGCACAGCACGGCAGTCTAGATGGGGATCTACCGACCCCAGAACCCTTTGTTGGCAGATCCTGTAAGCCTCGTTTCCGTCGACGGAGCCATGTAGTCTAGACACACCCGAGGGGTGATGCTACAAGTTGCCCTTTATAAAGATGGCTGCTATGTTTAGTCCTGTAAATTGAAGCCCCAGGTTGCCATCAGTTAAGATGGCCGCTGCCTCCTGTTCGCCTCACAGGCTGCCCTCAGTTAAGATGGCTACTGTTGCCTCTCCATCACACATGGGGTGATGCCGCAGGTTGCCCTTTATAAAGATGGCTGGAGTCTCTTGTTGTTCTGGAGACTGAAGCCACAGGCTTCCCTATAGATGTTTTGTAAGTGGGCCATGGACACGGGGTTTACCCCTTCCCTGCAGTGAGGAGACCATACTGGTGCACCAGCCACCCAAGCCCCCCCTGCGAGGTTGGCTTCCCGTTGTAGGGGGAACCCCAAGCCTGGTGGGCCAGTTCTAGCTTGTGGGGAGAGGAAGCAGCGCCACATGCTGCTGCTCCCCCTCCTCCCAGCTGGGAAAATGGCAGTGCAGGAAACCGCTTGCCTGGAGGCTTTCCCTGCTGCTCCCATTGGCCGGAATCACAGCCAGACCCCCGACCCCCAGCCCACTCCTGCACCCCACCTCCTGCCCAGACCCCCCACCCTCATGGGCCACACATAAAATGTCTCACGGGCCACACATAGAACCTCGATGGACCTGGCCACAGGTTGCCGACCACCCTACGACATCGATGGAAAACCCCCTTCCCTCGAGGTAGGTCACATCTGTACTATGGGATGGATCTGGTCTAGCAAGGGTGCAGTAGCAATATTCCCTGTAAGCTAGGTGCTTGGGAGGCCACTGAGGAGAGATTCAGGTGCCCCCAGCTGATTGGCAGAGCACCCACAGTGCCCACAGCTGGCAGCATGTGTGCCTATTGGTGGTGCACATCTGCACATGTCTCAGTGCACATAACAACATTTATTCCCCACAAGGATGGAAAAAATTAGAGGGAGGATTGTGCTGTACCCAGGCCCAGGTAGTCTCTGTAGCATGGACATCCCCTGAATGTGTGAGTGGAAGGGTGGGGAAAGGGCTGGCTGAGCTTTGAGATCTCTGGCTACCCACTAAACACCATTTTTCCTTGAATGAGAACAGGTGGTGTGTTTGTGGGGTCAACAGCCTGGGGAGGGAATTTTAGCTCTCAATCAGGGGCTGCAACCTAACACATTATCTGCTTTTCAAAGAGACCCAATTCCTTGCCCGGACATTGAACCGGATGTTCCTAGATCTTGTGGTTTCCTGGCCAAAGAGTGACAGCAGCTTTTGTGGTCTGGCTCCAGGGGCACAAGAGGATGCTGGGGGATTCTCTTACCCACTCCTGGCGAAGGTCACCCAGTACCGCATCACCCTGCGGCTCAGCCCCGCCTCGGCCTCTGTGTGCGTGCGGTTGGCTCCTCCCCCGGATGCCAGGGTCCCCAGTGTGAAGAGCAGCTCGGAGCTGTGGGGCACCCCCGTCCAGGCAGCGGAAGCCAAGCTGCTGCTGCGGTGGGTGAAGTAGTAGGCGTACACGGGGCTGCCAGCCTCCGCCGCTTGCCCAGCCACCTCGGCCACCGGGCACACGACGAGGTAGTCGCCAAGGATTTGTTCCGTGGCCCATCGGTACTGGGCCTCGCCCTGATTCACCCCCTGCTCACTGTACTGCTGTGCCACGGCCTGGATGGCCTCTTCTGGGGCCCCTGGTGCCACCAACCTCGCCACCTGCAGCAGCTGCTGCCAGCCAATGGCACTGGCGTTCTCCGGGTGGAGGCTGGGAAGGCTGGAGCTGAGCAAGTAGGATCCTTCGTTGGCAGTGACGCCGGTCAGGATGGGCATATGCCGGCGGTGCCTGGCCTGCAGGAGGTGGGGCGGGGTGTCGGGGAGGAAATCCCCATCTGGCGTGGGCACGAAGGGCAACCCTGTCAGATCGTTATATTGCAAGACAGAGAACTCGTGTTTGGGGAACTCCCCGGGTTCCTTGCCCTGCAGGCAGCCCACCAGGGCCGTGTCATTTCCCTCAGGGCAGCCCAGCAGCTGGGCCAGCCTCCGGCCTCGCTCCTTGGCCTTCACGGGTGAAACCCAAGCCCAGGGGGCGGTGGCGGCACCGCTCTGCAGCGCCACGCGGGTGAAGAGGGGCTGGCTCCCTGGGGAGAGGAGGTGGAGGTTGACCGACGCGGCCCCGGCACTCTGGCCAAAGAGCATCACGCGGGCCAGGTCGCCGCCGAAGGCGGCCGCGTTGTCCCGCAGCCAGCGCAGCGCCAGGCGCTGGTCCCACAGGCCGGCGTTCCCCGCGGCGGCAGGGGGCAGATACAGGAAGCCCAGCGCCCCCAGCCGGTAGTTCATGGAGGCCACGATCACGTTCTCGGTGGCGGCTAGGAAGCGGCCGCTGTGAAGCTCCACAGAGGTTGCACCCATATAAAACCCCCCGCCATGGATCCAGACGAGGATGGGGACTGGCTCAGGGGGCCGGGGGTGGGGCACCCACACATTGAGGAAGAGACAGTCCTCGGACTGTGGCATTTCCACGAAGAACAGTTCAGCATCAGGGTAACTGGTAAGCGGAGCCTGGGGGCAGGCGTGGCCGAAGCTGGTGGCCTCCAGGACATTGCTCCAGGGTGGGTGGGGAAATGGCTTCTGGAAGCGCAAGGCCCCCATGGGGGGCTGGGCGTAGGGGACCCCCAGGAAGGCCGTCACTGAGCTGGAGCCAACGGGGAGGCGCTTGCCCCGGATGGGGCCGCTGGTGGTGAGCACCACAGTGCCGTCGTCATCAGAGCCAGCGCTGGGGCCCGGCAGGGAGAGGAGGAGCAGGCAGGGGAGCACGGGGAGGAGTCCCGGCATCGTGGCGGCTGGAAGGGGAACGTTACAGAACTGTGTAGTGAATTGCATTAGTCACACGCAGGCTAACTAATGCAAGAGGAATGAATATTGTAAATATGGCAGTATCCAAAAACATCAGGGAGCTGTTGCTCCTGCTACATAAATTCATGGAGGGTCGCTCCATCAATACTTATTGGCCAGGAAAGGCAGGGATGGTGTCCTGAGCCTCTGTGTGTCTGGAAATGGGCAACAGCGGAGGGATCACTTGATGATTCCCTGTTTTGTTCCCTTCCTCTGGGGCACTTGACACTGGCCACTGTCAGCAGACAGGACCCTGGGGTAGATGGACCTTTGGTCTGACCTAGGGATGGAATAGTGCAGTCAATTAACTGATAAGTAAAAGCTTAGGGTATGTCTACACTACCACCCTAGTTCGAACTAGGGTGGTTAATGTAGGCATTCGAAGTTGCAAATGAAGCCCGGGATTTAAATATCCCGGGCTTCATTTGCATCTTGCCGGGTGGGCGCCATTTTTAAATCCCCTTAGGTCGAACTCCGTGCCCGCGGCTACACGCGGTACGGAGTAGGTAGTGCCGCGTGTAGCTGCGGGCACGGAGTTCAACCTAAGGGGATTTAAAAATGGCGCCCACCCGGCAAGATGCAAATGAAGCCCGGGATATTTAAATCCCGGGCTTCATTTGCAACTTCGAATGCCTACATTAACCACCCTAGTTCGAACTAGGGTGGTAGTGTAGACATATCCTTATTGGTTAATGCTATAGACTACACATATCCTCCCCCTCCCACCAGTACATTTTTTAGCGGGCTGGCCAGCAACCTGGCTCAGTCCTGGCTTGCAACGGGTCCACAGACTACCCTGCTGCGGCTCTGCATTTAAATTGTATGAGGAGTCAGATGGGCAGGCAGCCCGGCTCCGTTCCAGCTCACACCAAGCTCAACCCCTCCCCTGGACAGGGGCTGCTGTCACCCCATGCTGCTGCCTCTGTGTCTGCAGGCAGGTGCTCCATGAGGGGAGCTGGTTTTTAAATTGGTTTCCCTTGTGGACCAGCTCCCGCCTGGTACCCACGCTGCTGCCTCTGTTCTGTGTAACGTGATGAATGTAAGCGGAAATCCAGCGCGTTCCAGACAAGTCTGGGAAGGGGGCAAACCTGTTTCTGACAGACCCAGGACAAGGTGACACCCCAGCCAGGTGTCATCAAGGCCTATGGGCTATCAGCTGCCATCTGGCCCGTCTTTGGCAAGGACGAAGGGCTGGAGCAAATGGATCTGATCTTAGCAAGTAATTGCATGAAATCTCCGTGTCCCCCCCTGCATCCCAGCTCCATGTCTCCTGGCTCTCAGTCACAAAGAACTTTATCTAGGGGTCACGCTCAGGTAAATGCATTTGAAAGGGTGACTGAAGTATAAAAGTTAGGGGCAAAATCACCCGAGGTTACCTCTCTCTAACCATCTCTCTTTTCACCTCAGAAAAGTTAGTAGGTTAGATAAATGTCTATCAGGGATGGTCTAGACCAGTGGTCCCCAACGCGGTGTGGCGCCTGTTGGGCCATTTCTGTGTGCCTGCTGAGTGATCAGGGCCAGCCCCGCCCCCAGGCATGTGGTGCATTGGCGGTGCCAGCCCCTGGGCACGCAGCGTATGGGTGGCCGCGCCCCCGGGTGCATGGCGCAAGGGCTGTGCCGGCCCCGGGCGCATGGCGTATGGGCGGTGCTGGCCCCTGGGCGCGCGGCACGTGGGCGGCCCCGCTCCTGGGCATGCGGTACATGGGCTGTGCCGGCCCCGGGCGCGTGGCGTATGAGTGTCCCCACCCCTGGGCATGTGGCACAGGAGCGGTGCCGGCCTCAGGCGCGCAGCGCATGGGCGCTGCTGGCTCCTGGGCGTGCGGCACAGGAGCGGCACTGGCCCCAGGAGTGGGGCGCCTGGGTGGCGCCAGCACGCGGCGTATGGGCGGCCCCGGCCCCTGGGCACGCAGCGTATGGGCAGCCCTGCTCCCGGGTGCACAGTGCAAGGGCTGTGCCGGCACCGGGCACATGGCGTATGGGTGGTGCTGGCCCCTGGGTGCACGGCACAGGTGTGGTGCTGGCCCTGGCCCCGGGTACGCGGCACAGGGGTGGCGTCAGCCCCAGGCACGCAGCACATGGGCGGCCCTGCCCCTGGGCGCGTGGTGCATGGGCGTCCCTGCCCCTGGGCACGCAGCGCAGGAGCAGCGCTGGCCCCAGGCGCGCAGCATGTGGGTGATGCCGGCTACTGGGCGTGCGGCACAGGAGCGGCGCTGGCCCCGGGAGTGCAGCGCATGGGTGGCACTGGCACTGGGCACGCAGCGTATGGGTGGCCCCGCCCCTGGCTTGTGAGCAGCCCCGCCCCCAGGCACGTGTGCGGCCCCGCCCCCAAGCGCGTGTGCGGCCCCGCCCCTGGGTGTCCAGCGCGTGAGTGGCCCCGCCCCCCGGCGCCCGGCAGCCCCAAAAGGTTGGGGACCACTGGTCTAGACAGTATTTGGTCCTTCCATGAGGGCAGGGGACTGGACTCGATAACCTCTTGAGGACCCTTCCAGTTCTAGTATTCTATGATTCTATGAAGGCAAAACAGTCATCAGGATTTCAGATCCTAATCCAAGAGTCTGATCAGCAAAGTATGGAGCCCAGGTAGTAAGGGACGTCGTCTTGAAACAAATCTAGTTGGTTAAGTTTAGAACATCTCTTATCTTTCTTATTCCTTTCCCCCTTTCCTTTATTTATTCTTGGATCTGGACTTTTAATACTCCAGTCATCTGAGGAAGTGGGTTTTGCCCACGAAAGCTCATGATACCATCTACGTGTTTCGCTTGTCTTTACGGCGCTACTAGACTATTTGTTGTTTTTTAAGTTTTTCCAGTTAGGGTATGTCTACATTTGCTCCCTAGTTTGAGCTAGGGATGCAAATGTAGCGGACTGAAATTGCTAATGAAGCGGGAATTTAAATATCCTGTGCTTCATTAGCATAATCTCGCCCTGGCGTTAATCCGCTCAACAGCTGATTCGAACCAGGAAGTGCGCTCCTGGATGCGTTAGTTCGAATCAAACTGCTTGGTTTGAACTAACATTATTCCTCAAAAAATAACGCGCAGGCGAGATTATGCTAATGAAGCGCGGGATATTTAAATCCCCGCTTCATTAGCAATTTCGGTCCACTACATTTGCATCCCTAGCTCGAACTAGGGAGCAAATGTAGCCGTACCCTCACAGACGAACTCGGCTACCCCCTGAAGCTTTCTTTTTCCTGTTACCATTCCTGACTTTGTGCCTCATTACTTGGACTCACTTCAAAACTGTCTCTGTGTAAACAGACTTGTTATGTTCTTTAAAACCGAAACGCCTCCAATGCGGTGGATCATTCGGGTAACTCCATTTAAGGGAGCAGACTGTTGTGTGTTGATCCGCCTAGAGGAGCCATGGATCAAATAGATCTGGACTGTGTTGGAGAAGGCTGGACAAAATCCAAGACCGGGCGTGTGCTGGGGTCACCCTGTAAGTAACAACTCAGGCTAGTAGGAGCCAGGCTGTAGCTGTTGTGTTGCTGAGACACTGCTGGGGTGGGAATTGCTGGACCAGGGCTATGGCTTTACATAGTCACTCAGGTCTACGGTTGTGCCAGGGAGGAGACGGAAATGATGAATTTGATGAACATCCACAGAAGGCCCCAATCCAAGTGGCACTGTGGCCCAGCCACTCAGCTTCAGCCCACCCGCCCCTTCTGTCTCCACCGACGGTGGCCACGCCTGCCAGGTGACAATGCCAGGGGTAGGGCATCTGGGCCCAGCAGCTGCTATGGGGTGAGCAGGAAGACCGGAGGGTGGAGGGTGATCTCACATTCCTTCCCCATGTCCACCTGACCGCTCCCTCTGTTAGTGTCTGTTCAGGGCATTTTGTTTGTTTGTTTTTTATTCCCCCTGCACCTCTGCCGTGAAATCCATTCAAAAGTGCCTGGAGAAAATTGTCGCTCCAGGCGTGAGCTCTGGCTCACGGGCAGGGCTGGGATCACCGTTGGGTGCCTGGAGGAGGCAGAAATTAGGCACAAGGGTGTGTTTAACGGGATTCCACCGCATAGCCATGGGGAAGCACTCTGAGAGGGTGGGGCCGATGAATTCCTCCTCCCCAGCTCTGGGAGGGGAGCGGGGTCTAGTGGGTTTGAGCAGTGGGGAGTGGGAGCCAGAAGTCCTGGTTTCCATCCCCATCTCTGGGGAGGGTGGTGGGGGCTAGTGGATAGAGCAAGGAGGGATGGGAGTCAGGACTCCTGGGTTCTGTCCCTGGCTCTGGGAGGGGAGTGGGGTCTAATGGGTTTGAGCAGTGGTGCTAGGAGTCAGGACTCCTGGGCTCTTTTCTAACTCAGGAAGGGGAGGGGAGTCTAGTGTGTTAGAGCGGAACCATGGCTCCTTGTTTTTCTCCCTGGCAGTGGGGTGTAGTGGTTAGAGCACAGGGGGCTTGTAGCAAGGACTGCTGGGTTCTGTCCCCAGCTCTGGGAGTGGCGTCTGCCGAAGGCATTACAAAGGGGCAATTGTCAGAGATTCCCAAATCCATTTGTGTGGTCCCATGAGTCACCCACTCGGTCCCTCTGCCCCTGCCCCACCATGCTGGAGCTGGGCATGGGGAGAGGGGAGGGGAGGGGAGGGAAGGGGGGAAGCCAGGCAACGCAGACTCACCGGCTTCTCTGGCTGCAGTCGCTGCTTTTGCAGGGTTTCGGGGAGATCAACTGGCGCTGGAGTGGGCGGGTTGCCTGAGATGCTGGGAACAGGCACCCAGGGCATATTTATGCTCAGGCCGGCTCTGCACGCACAGGGGGAGGGGGACGTGGGCCAGCTGGATGGCACCATTGGGCTGGGGCCAAGGGGTTTGGAAACAGATCTAGGAGATTGTAAACAGCACATGGGAGGGGCCACTGAGGTGATGGATTCTATACCTTGAACAGAGCCCTGTGGCTTTCGCTGCTGTTTCAGCCCCAGCTGGGAGGGGGTCCCACGGCCAGCCCACCATGGCCAGCAGGGGTCAGGCTTGACTATCCGATAGCCGCCGGGGGGTCAGGACGGGCAGGACTCTGGCTGCGGTGAGACCCGCTCCAGGCGAGATCCTGGTTCTGACACCACACAGCTGGAAGTGACAGCCAGGGGAATGTTTGTTCCTCCTGGATCTTTGAAATTCAAGTTCCCCAGGCTGCTTCTCATAGGGAGGGTTCATTCTTTCTAGTCACCTGCCGCGGTGACTGGCCGGTCACCGAGGCCCAGGGATGAACCAGCCCTAGCGGGACAATAAATGTGACCTGGACCTTGGTTGGCGGCAGGTATCCCAGGCAGGGGAAGGCATTGCCTTCCCAAACTGCCGCACCTGGCCCCGCCTATACGCCACTGAAGTCCCCCAGCCCCACTCCCCCAGCCTGCTGGGTGAGCCCGGAGACTGGGGCAGGCAAGCTGGGGGCTGCGCCGCCTTCTTCCGGGCGCTTGGGCCCTGTGGCTGGGGGTTCAGCTGTGGGGAGGGCCTTGCTGGTCAGGACTGTGGGGACATGGTCCCCAGCCCTGTGCCAGGCCTGCTGGCTGGCTCTCTGGAGCTCCGGGGCTGGGGGGAGGTTGGGGGCACTACCCTGAGGCAGGGAGGGGGCAAGAGCCAGCAGCCACATTGTGTGGGGGGGAAGGAGGTTGGGCAGGGGCTAGCAGGTCCCAGTATGGTGGTGGTGGTGGGGGGAAGTCTGGACTCGGACTGGAGGGGCGGGGGTGGGGCTGCCTCCCCAAGCCACGGGGTCACCCGCCACCCATGACTTGGATCTGTGGAGAGATAGCAGAGTAGGGGCAGCGCTGTAGGGTGGGAGCAAGGAGAAGTGGGGGTGCTGCGGGGGGCAGCCTGGGATTCAAGGGCACCACAGAGCTGGGATAGCTAGGGGGTCAGGACTGATACTGGCAGAGCTGTGGGGAGTGGGGGGGCAGGGCTGGGAGGGGATAGCCGGGGGCTGTGAGTCACGAGTGAGGAGGTGTCAGGTGAGTTTTTTACCTGGGCCTCATTTAATGTATCCCCCCCCATCCTGTTTGTTTTCCTGTTGATTCAAACAAGCCAGGGGCCCTTTCCCTGGGTGAAATTCCTGCCCTGCAGAGATCCCAAGGCTCGGGACTGGGATCTGCTGCCTCCCGGGTGCTATTTACACTGGCTAGCTGTCGTCTCTTGGCGTCTTCCTGGCCCAGCATCTGCCAGTGACACAGAGAATTCCTTGCTGCCCCTGCTTTGATCTGGGGGGAAGGTTTGGCCCAGCTTAGCCCTGCAGACATTCGGGGACAGCTTTGGGGGCAAGGGGGGCTTCTGCCACAGCATGTACCCCACAAGGCTGCAGGAGGCACAGGGGAGAAGACTGCAGAGTTGGGCTCCCACCTTTCACCCTCCCCACATCTCTCTATCTTCCCCCACCCCGTCCAACTCTCTGATTCCCTCTCTGCGTCTGTTAGCACCCGGCAGTGCTGGGAATTCACCATCCCGATTTGGTGCCGGGAGACACATGCCCCACCGAGCTGGGCCCATTCTCCAGCGTCTTTCCGGTCACCCAGTGAGTCGGAGACACCCCCATCCTTTCACCCTTATGTGCCTTCATTTTCACAGAACCCCCTCATCCCCTGGTCACCAGAGGGGGAGAATTCAGGATCTTCAGCATCGCTGTCACTTGGACTGAAGAGAGAGCTCTGTTAGCTGGCAGCAGGAGTAGGGCTGTTATCCGATGGCAGTCAGCTACTAGAGGACTAATGTTTGTGTGTGTTTGACATCCATTCCATCCAGTAGAGAACTGTGCATGGTTGTGTGTGTGCTGCAGGAGCGGCCCGAGGCGGGCTGCAGCAGCTGGTGCACCAGGCGGAACGTGTGATTGGTGCCCCCGCCTGCAGGGCCGTCAATGGACTGACGTCATCATCAGGCGCCCCAGGCGCCCCGTGACACCATCATCGGGCACCCCGGGCGCCCCGTTGAAGGCGGCGCCCTAGGCGGTGGCTGAGTCCGCCTATAGTCATGGGCCGCCCCTGGTGTGCTGTGACGGGTTAGATCAGAGAAATCCCCTTGGGGTTGTCACCTGGTATGCCAATCATGCCACTGACTCCTTCCCTCTGGGGCTACTCACCACTCTGTCCTATTGGGCCAGAAACTCTGTCTTCCCCCCAGAGAAGGCAGAGAGTTGGGGTTACTGCCCCCCTGCAGAGCAACACAGACGCTGAACCAGTTCTACTCTGGGAGGGCCCAGCTATAAAGGCTCAGTACCCAGGAAGCCAGCCCCCAAAAAGGACCAAAACCCCTAATACATTGGTCTTACCCCAGCTATGTCTAGACTGCAGGCATTTAAGTTCCGATTGCTGTGGACGGAGTGGCCACCAGGGCACCTGTGCTTTTTCCTGGAGGCCTCTTCTTTAAAAAATACAAACCCTCATCCCCGTCCACACATGCCATTTTCCAAAAGAATTCTTTTGGAAAAAGGCTTCTTCCTCGTAGAAAGAGGTTTACCACTGTCGGAAAAACCCCTGCGTTCTTTCGACTTTCTGTGAAAAGAAAACAATTGCAGTGTGGATGTAAGTGTAGTTTTTCCGGAAAAACTGCAGTGTAAACATGCCCCCCGTGTAAAAGTTTTGCACAAAGTTAATAAAGTCCGCCTTCTTTGTCAGTGAAAGAGAGAGATGCACAGTGGTTGCTCCCCCCAGATAACAATTATTCACACTGGGCTTCACAATAAACAAAAGTGTTTTTATTAAGTATAGAAAGTCGGATTTAAGTGGTTGCAATTGAAAACAGACAGATCAAAGTAAGTTACTAAATTAAAATAAAGAAAAAACTCCAGCTAATTCTAATCCACTAAGAAACTTGTTACATGCAAATTCTTACCCTACACAGTTGTCCTAAACATCTTTTTCATAAACAGCCTCCTAGCTTGTGCTTAATCCTGCCCCTCAACCCCCCATTCATTCTTAGATGTTTCCATCTTCGGGTATGTCTAGACTGCATCCCTCTGTCAGCAGAGGGATGCAGATTAGGCAGGTTGACATTGCAAATGAAGCGGGGATTTAAGTATCCCGTGCTTAATTTGCATAAAAATGGCCGCCATTTTTGCCGATTCAGCACTTTGTCGGCAAAAAGCGGCAGTCTAGAGGGGGCTTTGTCGAGAAAGAAAGCCTTTTTCGACAGATCCTGTAAACCTCCTTTGCCCCCCCCTTCCCACTAGGCACCCATGCCCCTGGCAGGGCGGGTAGAGGCTTCACACACTCCCCCACACCCAGGCCCTGATTGGCCTTCTCCCACCCTACCCCTCCCTGCAAGGAGCATGCGGCACTTCAAAGTGCCACGGAGACGTCATGTGCTCCCCTGCCTCCCAAACCCTGATTGGCCTGGGGGGCAGGGGAGCTGTGCAAAGCTTCCCTTGCCCTGCTCCCGCCCTCCGCGAGTGTATGGCACCTTGAAGTGCTGTGCGTTCCTTGAAGAGTGGGGAGGGGGCCGGGGGGCGGGTGGAGGCAACTTTGCACAGCTCCCCCACCCCCAGGCCAATCAGTACTTGGAGGCGGGGAAGCACGTGACGTCTCCTTCTGCCCTGTGATCAGCCCTGCGTACTGCTCACAGGGCGGGAGGAAGCTTTGTGTGCTCCCCCACCCCCAGACCCTAATTGGCTTGGGGGTGGGGGAGCGGCAGGGCCTCCATGGGCTGGATCAATCCACTTGGCGGGCTGGATCCAGCTCACGGAGGCCCTTTTGCCCACCCCTGGTCTAGCCCAATATCCTATCTGCCGATAATAGCCAATGCCGGATGCCTTAGAGGGAGGGAACACAACAGGGAATCCTCATGTGATCCCTCCCCAGTCACCCATTTCCAGAGAAACAGAGGCTAGGGACACCATTCCTACCCATCCTGGCTAATAGCCATTGATGGACCTAACCTCCATGAACTTATCTAGCTCTTTTTTGAACCCTGTTAAAGTCCTAGTCTTCACCAAAGGGCAGGCAGGACTTTGGCTGTTAGTCCCCATGACTTGGGACTTCGGCTTCTGAACGCTCGGCCCGTGAATGTTAATAATAAAAATCTTCTTGCCAGAATCTTAACCTGAAGGGCTGTGAGCCCTGAATTGCAGCCATCTCTGGGGTGGGGCCATCAACAACAGCTACACAAGAGACTGTTCCAATTCCTTTGCCTAGCACTAAAGGCAGCCACCTCTGGGGTGGGGCAGCTGGGTGCCAGGAAGTGACTGGTTTCACATAAAGCAGAAGTGGATTATCGGGGAACAGGCAGAATGGAATTTACAGAGGGAATATTTAGCCAACAGGCTGGTTCATCCCTCACCAATGAGAGAAATGCTAGGGGATATTGGAACATAAGAACATAAGAATGGTCAGACTAGGTCACACCAAAGGTCCAGGTAGCCCAGCGGTTCCCAACCTTTTCCAGATGGGGACCTATTTTAACAATTCAGGAAGACTTGGTGACCCAGGGCAATTCAAAAAATGTGTGAATGGCTCCTTAAGAGCCACCTAGGGAGACACCTGGTGACCCTTTTGAAATGTAATGGCGACCCATATTTGGGTCCCGACCCATAGCTTGGGAAACCCTGATCTAGCCCAATGTCCTGGCTTCCAACAGCGGCCAATGCCAGGTGCCCCAGAGTGAGTGGCCAGAACAGGGAATCATCAAGTGATCCCGCTCCTGTCGCCCATTCCCAGTTTCTGACAAACAGAGGCTAGGGACACCATCCCTGCCCATCCTGGCCAATAAGTATTGATGGACCTAACCTGCATGAATGTATCTTTGCTGAACCTTGTTAAAATCCTGATCTTCACAACATCCTTTGGCAAGGAGTTCCACAGGTTGACTGTGCACTGAGTGACGAAAAACTTCCTTTTGTTTGTTTTAGACTTGCTGCCCATTAATTTCATTTGGTGACCCCTAGTTCTTATATTGTGGGAATAATTAAGTAACTTTTCCTTATTCACTTTTTCCACCCCAGTCATGATTTTATAGACACCCACATACATGCATGGACGTGTGCTCACACACGTACCCACATACATGGAGGTGTTCTCACACATGCACACACACACAGAGGTGTGCTCACACATGTACACACACACACGCACAGAGGTGTTCTCACATGCACACACAAACACACACATGCACAGATGTGTGCTCACACATGTACACACACATGCACGGAGGTGTTCTCACACACACACACAGACGCATAGAGGTATGCTCACACACGTACACACACACACACGGAGGTGTGCTCACACATGCACATGCACAGAAGTGTGCTCACACACACATGCAGGGAGGTGTGCTCACACCCACACACACCCGCACACACACACTCTGTCCCTCCTGCTCAGGGGCCACTTTAATGAACCGCACACACCAGAGCTCTGTCTCTAGACTGAACATGCTTTAATGCACCAGGGATGGAGGAATCGCAGAGGGAGGGTCAGGCCACGGACCTGCAGCAGGTTAATTAGTAGGATCTTCATTAATGATTCAGCAGGCGCTAACAGGAACTGGAGGCTCTTCTCTGCAGGGATTGGGATTGCTCAGCTCTTTATTCCTGACTCCCCGGGCTGGGCAAGTCCTGCGGGACACACAGTGAGTGGGGTTAACGGCAGTGGGGAGTGAGGTCAGACTAGGCAGGGTGTGGCCCTGCTTGCCGATGGGCAGGGAGACCCACAGAGGAAACCTGGGGTTGCAGGATTCCACATGGGGTGCTCAGCCCTGTGCACAGCAAGGGGGTTTCAGGAGAGGGCTCTTCCCCCCAGTCAGTGCTCTCCCCTTCTGGTGCACAGGAGTCCCAGCAGCTACTTGATTCTCCTTCGGTCCTAGCAGCCGCGCCTCTCCCCAGAGCCAGCTGCATTTCACTCCTCCCTTGCCTCCTTTCTCTTCCGCAACATGAGGAGCCCCACCCCCTCAGCCACCAGTGGCCTTGGATCCATCCCTCGATCCCCATGCACCCCACTGGGAATCCCTGTCCCTGAGCTCATGCCTCCTCCCCAGAAAGTGGGGCTAAGGTGGGACGACCCTGGAGGGGTAACACCACTGTCATCCAAAGGAGCTGAGCAAGTGAAGATGGGGTGGAACGTGGGGCTACCCCACAGCAGGCGGGTTCTGGAGTTCCTAGGGGATGTGGGATCTCCCCATGGCAGGAGAACGGGGCATGTTTAGGATGCCAGAAGGCCCCATGGAAATGGGAATGCGAGCCAGGAGTTTTTGCTGCTGGAGGAGGGGAGCCATCTACAATCCAGCCCCAGGGCTGGGGGATAGGTTGGCTCAGAGGGGTTGGAGAGACATGGGGCCCGTAGGGCTGCCGCCCTTTCACCCTGCTACGGCTCACCTGCAGTGCTTGGTTTCTCTGAGAGCAGTGCAGCCCAAAACGCACAGCGTGAAGCGTGTGGCGCTGTCTCAGCTCGGGGCGGCTTGAGGCCGATGTGCTCAAAGTTCTGCTTTGTAGGGTCGTAGCTGGGCCACTGCTTTGTGCCACCTTCCCCTGTGATGGGCTTCCTGCATGGAAAATGAACACACCCCACTGCGGTTGGCACCAAAAGTTGGTAGGGACGAGAACATGTGAGCCAGCTTGAAAAGTCTGGCCCCTTTCCAAAATGGCTGCCACCCCGTGCTGTTCCAATCGAGGGTGGAGCTACAGACTGCCCTCAGTTAAGATGGCTGCTGCTACCAGGTCTTTTCCTATGGGCTGAAGGCTACAGGTTGCCCTTTATAAACATGGCCACTGTCTTTATTGTTTAAAACTAATAAGCGAAAGTTCTTCTTCACACAGCGCACAGTCAGCCTGTGGAACTCCTTGCTAGAGGAGGCTGTGAAGGCTAGAACTATAACAGTTAAAAGAGAAGCTAGATTAATTCATGGAGGTTAGGTCCATAAAAGGCTATTAGCCAGGGGGTAGGAATGGTGTCCCTGGCCTCTGTTTGTCAGAGGCTGGAGATGGATGGCACGAGACAAATAGCTTGATCTTTGTCTTCAGTCCACCCCCTCCGGGGCATTTGGTGCTGGCCACTGTCGGCAGACAGGCTACTGGGCTAGATGGACCTTTGGTCTGACCCAGTACGACCATTCTTATGTTCTTATGTTCCACTGATCTCCCTGAGACTGAAGCCATAGGCAGCCCTGAGTTATGATGGCTGCCATTGGCCTATGGCCCTTTGGGAAGAGAATCTTCCCATACAGAAGATGGCCACTATTTTCCATTGTTTCCAAAGGGACTGAAGCCAGACTTCCCCCAGGCAAAATGGGCATCCATCGTGCTCACAGACATAGGAACGGGCAGCATGGGGAGCAGCACCATATGTGTGTGGGGGGGGGGAAGGAGGGAGAGAAGAAATGACACGGGGATGCCAAGGAACTTGGGAGCTCAAACAGGAGGCTTTGAACTGGAAGCAAGTCTCAAGCCACCTTTTGCCCTCACTTAAGATGGACTCTCTCACTTGTCTTTTCAACTAGGATGAGGTCAGCTGCTGCCCTCACCAAAAATGGCCACCATCGCCCACAGTGCTCAATGAGACTGAAGCCACACGCTGCCCTGGGGCAGCTGCCATTTGTCTCTATGCCACGCTGTCCCGAGGAAAGATGGCTGCCACCTGTCACTGTTCCCCAGAAGCCACAGCCTGCCCTCAAGGAAGATGGCTGCCATTTCCCAAGGATTCTAAAGCCAGAGTCCAATGGCTGCCCTGAGGTTAAGATGGCTGCCCTGAGCCTAAAGGCTTTCGCATAGGAAGGACCTTGACTGCAGCAAAGATGCTTGCGGTGGTCTGTGGAGGAGCATCCCAATCGGTGGCCATGAGTTCAGCTCTAGGCCAGGGGCTTCAACTTAACAGCTCATCGACTTTTCAAAGAGGCCCCTGCTTTGACAGGGCAGGGAGCCGGGGTTTCCTGGATGTTGGTGGACACTTGTCCAAAAGGTTACAGCAGCTCTCGTGGTCTGGCTCAGGGGGAGGAGAAGACTGGAGGGGGACTCTCTTACCCGCTCCGGCAAACGCCGCACCGTACCGCATCGCCTGCAGGCTCAGCATCGCCTCGGCCGCTGTGTAGTTGGCTCCTACCACGGACGCCAGGGTCCCAAACAAGTAGGGCACCTCCGAGCCGTGTGCCACCCCGGTCCATTCAGGTGTGGACAAGCCGCTGGTGCGGTGGGCGAAGTAGTAGGTGAACACGGGATTTCCAGCCTTCGCCTCCAGCCTGGCCATCTCCAGCACCGGGCACACCACTACATAGTCACCGATAATTTGATCCATGGCCCAGCGGTACCGTGCCGCACCCTCCTCTTCCCCCTCCTGGCTGTACCGCTGTGCTATGGCCTGGATGGTACCTTCAGGTGCCCGTGGCACTAACAGCCGCACCACCTGCAGCAGCTTGTCCCAGCTGATGGAGCTGGCATTGTCTGGGTCGAAAGTGTGATCGATTTGGTATAAGGAATAGGAGCCGTCGTTGGCATTGAAACCAATTCCGATACTTTTAGCTGGGCCGTGCTGGGCCCGCAGGAGCCGGGGGGGTGTATCAGGGAGGAAATCCCCATCCGGTGTTGGCACGAAGGGCAGCTTTGGCAGCTGTTTGTGGCTGAAGACAGAGAACTGGTATTTGAGGAACTCTTCTGTGTCCTTCCCCTGCAGGCAGCCCACAAGGGCAGTGCTGTCCCCACCGGAGCAGCCCATCCGCTGGGCCAGCCTCTGTCCTCTCTCCTGGGACTCCTCGAGGGAAACGCACGCCCCTGGTGCGTTTGGCGCTCCGCTCAGCAGCACGGCACGGGCGAAGAGGGACTGGCTCCCTGGGGAGAGGAGGTGGAAACCGACTGATGCAGCCCCAGCGTCCTGGCCATCAATCATCACATGTTCTGGGTCTCCTCCAAAGGCGGCCGCGTTGTCCCGCAGCCAGCGCAGTGCCAGGCGCTGGTCCCACAGGCCGGCGTTCCCCGGGGCGGCTGGGGGCAGGGCCAGGAAGCCCAGCGCCCCCAGCCGGTAGTTCATGGAGGCCATAATCACGTTCTTGGTGGTGGCGAAGAAGCGCCCGTCGTAGAGATCGAGGGAGGCTGCGCCCAAGTAGAACCCTCCACCGTGGATCCAGACGAGGACAGGGGCTGTCCCGTTGGGCCGGGGGTGGGGTACCCAGAGGTTGAGGAAGAGACAGTCCTCGGACTGCGACGTTTTGGGTGTGTATATCTCAGCCTGAGGGATAGCAGTGAGCGGAGGCTGGGGGCAGGCGTGGCCGAAGCCGGTGGCCTCCAAGACGTCACTCCAGGGCTGGTGGGGAAGTGGCTTCTGGAAGCGCAAGGGCCCCAGGGGGGGCTCAGCGTAGGGGACCCCTAGGAAGGCCGTGACTGTGCCAGAGCTGGCCGGGAGACGCTTGCCCCGGATGGGGCCGCTGGTGGTGAGCACCACAGTGCCGTCGTCATCGGAGCCGGCACTGGGGCCTGGCAAGGAGAGAAGGAGCAGGCAGGGGAGCATGGGGAGGAGACCCAGCATCATGGGAGCTGGAAGAGAAAACCCCAGAGTGAGTTACAGGGGATGGGATCTGGGGCCTTTCCCATCAAGGGGGCGCTGGTTCCCACCTGGATCTAGCCACCTGAATTCAGACTGCAGGTGAGAGCTCCTTACATCAGACTTGTTAGGAAACAGCCCCTCTGTCTGTGCCACTCAGTCTCTGGCTCCCTGCTGAGCTTCCAAATTGGCCTCCAGCAAGACTCAGGGGAGGGCAGTGGGGTCTGCTGGGCTAGAGCAGTGGAGAGGCTGGGCACCAGGATTGCAGGGTTCTAGGCCCTGCTCTGAGAAAGGGGCCTGTGGACAGGGTATTAGAGGGGAAATTCTCTAGAGTGCTCCTAACTCCTGCAGTTCTTCCACTTCGCTCAGTCCCTGGTCCCCTCTGTCCCTACCTTGCCACCTGTGGCACAGACTCTCCTCAGTGCGGTTGCGGCTTTGTGGCTTTTGCTGCGTCTCAGCATGAAGGGGGACGCCGGAGCAGATGGGAGGCCTTGACGGCGAAGAGTAGCAGCTGAGAGGAGCCACCAAGGGCTTATTTATTCTCATATTGGTGGTGTCATCACGCTGTGCGCACACAGAGGGAGGCGGATCTGCAGTGGCCAGATGGGCTTGGCGCCAAGAAGCATGGAAACAGAGCCTCAGTTGGGTAAACAGCGGGAAAGCTCTAGAGATGGAAGGGCCACCATCCCTGAACTGCAGCCACCGCTGGGGCGGGGCAGCTGGGTACCAGGAAGTGAAAGGTGAATCTCACCTGTAAAGAAGAGGGAAGTGGGTTTTTAGGAGAGGAGTCAGACTGGAGTAACTGAAGGGGGTGTTTAGTGACATGACTGGGATTTATAGCTCTCCAGTGAGGGAAAGTGCTAGAAGCAAAGCTCATGTCTGGGTGATTTTGGACGTGAAAACCAGCATGTGCTGGAAGCGAGCACCCCAGTGGGGTGTTCTGTTCAGCCGCAACAGTGAGGGGCACTCCTGGCAAAATTCTGTGCAGAATTCATGTGCTACGCTCAAAAAAACAAAAACAAAAACCAAAAAAAAACCGGCAGAAAATAATCATTAAGCAGCAGTTAAGCCTTTCAGTCACCAGGGTTCGCTGCGGTGCCAGACCAGAGAGCAGCCAGCCTCAGCTGGGGATAGGGAAAAGAAGAGGCTGCCTTGCTCACAGCGCTGGGCTGGTGGGACAGATCAGGAGGCACAGGATATGGGGCAGGGGAGGGGATGAACAGTGTGTGGCTGTGGTGTAGTGTTAGTACCTTGCTGGTTGCTATGCTTGGGCGGTGGGCTGTGGGTGACCCCCACTGGCGGTTGTCTGTAGCACGGCCCAGCAGCACAGCTGCTGAGTCAGGCAAAAGACCCCCAACCTGTCCGACCGGTTGAGAGCAGGGAGGGAGAGAATAGGCGGGGGGGGGGGGCAGAGACCAACTGTAGGTTTGGGGGGAAGGCAGTTGTGGTCTGGGAAGCATGGAGAGAAGAGGCTAAGCTGAGGCCTGGGGGTGACGAACCCCTAACCCTAGGGTCTGAGGCATCCTGGCCCTGGCCCCTGTAGCCACAGCACGTATGGGCTGTGCTGTATTCTGGAAACTCAATAAACCCCTCTCTATTCTACTGGCTGGGGGAGACTGTTCGTACTTCTATGGGGCTGCAGGACTGGGGGAACCCCCGACTGCACCATTATAGTAGCACCTGGGACTACTCATAAGGGCTAGTGCGAGAGACATATTGAGGTGGGGGCTGAATTGTAGGGGGTGCAGGGACACATGTGGACGGACGAGAAGGGTTGTCTGAGTGGGGGTGCAGGGATACAGGGGGAAGGGGAGAAGGGACACATGGAGGAAGGGGTGGCAGAGTCGGGGTGCAGGGATACATAGGGATGGGGGAGAAAGGACACATGGAGGAAGGGATGGTGGAGTGGGGGGTGCAGGGATACATGGGGATGGGGGAGAAGGGACACATGGAGGAAGGGATGGTGGAGTGGGGGGTGCAGGAATACATGGGGAAGAGGAGAAGGACTCATTGAGATGGGAGGGGGTTTAGGGCCACTTGGGGACAGGCACAGATGTGCCTGAATGAATGGGAGAGGCTAGGGGGCAGACAGGATCTGTTTGGGGCGGGCTCCCTAACAATCCCTCTGTGCCTGTCTCCCACAAATCTGTTCCTTACTTCTCCCACCCACACCCAACCACCCTCCAGGTCCACACCCAGGACCCATCCCGCTCCCTCTGACCTTCATGAACCCTGACTCCACCAAGCCTGTGCCCGGCTTCCAAGGGGCTCAGGAAACATGTTTCTCTAGTGTCGTTGAAATGAATGATCACTCCAAGTTCTGTATTCGTAAGCCTTGTGAGGAATCAGTTGGTCCTGAACCTTTTTTGGTGTCTCTGTTGCTACAGATATACTTGCCAACAGGTATTTTGAAATTAATTAACCTAATAATTGAAAGGGGTGTGGTTATGTGGTTTTATTTTGACACATAAAATAGGCAGAGTTTTAAAACATTGTGCACTGAATTTTTAGGCTTTTAAGTGCAGAATACCTAAATTTTTGGGTGCAGAATTGCCCAGGAGTAAAGGACAGAGCACACCGCTTCACTCCCTGCAGTACAGTGTCCCCGACATGTTGCAAGGGCCTTCAGATGAGCACTGACTTAGAGGGGAGAGCACCTCCCCAGATCCCTGAACCTAGTGCCTCCTAGCATGATGCTGGGACTTTTGTGTCCACGGCAATGTTACCTCTACGTTTTTCCATCTATGTGTGGAATTGTTACGCTGCGGGTTCCCCCTCAGGCTCACAGCCCTGTCATCATCGGGGTTACCCACTAACGGGTGCTCGCCCTTTCCCCGAACCTGGTGCTCCCCCCTTCCCAGATCCCTTCGTCTCACAGTTTCCCAGTGATCCCTGTGAGTCTGCCTCAGTTCAGCAGGACTCGCTTGGCCTAGTGCTCTGCGGAGAAGGAGGGGGACTCGGGCCTGCCCCCGCTCCGGGTCCTGGACCAGGACCCTAAAGGCAGCGAAGTGGATTCGCTGTCTGGTTGGTGGGGAGTTTCCCCGTAACTCACCAACCCTCGGGGTGGGGGGTTGCTCCTTCTTCCGTCCCCATCCTGGGCCACTTCCTCCTTCCCTCTGCAGTCGTAGGCTCAGTGCGTGATCCGCACAGGGTCCTTGGTGGTTCTCTCCCTGGGCCCCCCTCTCCGGCGGGGATGGGGCGCCATTTAAACTGCCGCTGAATGTGGCCACGTTCGGCCTCCCCACCCCCGCCCCGGGGCCCGCTCCCGGTGCTCACCAATGACATCAGCTGATGTCTTCCCTTTGCCGACTTCTGCCCGGTCCCTGACGGCCCTGGAGCAGGCCGGACAAGATCGCCAGTGAGCGGCACGGGGGTCAGGGCGCTCGGCCATCTCCGGGCTCAGCGCCTCCCCCTCCAGGCTCCTCGCAGCACTCTCGCTGCTGAGCGCTTCCTCCAGTGGCCACGAAGTGCGGGGCATTGGGAGCTCCGCCCGATCAGAGCCCAGTGCCCTGTCACAGGAATACATTTTGTTACGTGCACCAAGGTATGTGCAGATGTGCACCACCAATAGAAACACAAGCTGCCAGCTGGGAATCATCTGTGGGTGCTCTGCTGGGCAGCACCTGACTCTCTCCTGGGAGGCTGCACAAGTGCCCAGCTTACAGGGAACACGGGTCCATGGAGACTTCAAAGGGTAAAGACCTTAACTGAATACCCCCATGCCTTTTGCACAGCATTTCTTACAGCCCCACTAGGGTGGGGGTGGGGGAATCAGCACCAACTGTCATGGGTCAGCACCCCACTCCCATAGCACCTGCAGACTTTTGGAGGTTTTCTTTTGCTGTGGCTCTCCTGTCCCGTGAGACCCACTCCAGGCAAGATCCTGCTTCTGACAACATGTGATTGGGTTCTGATCCTTACTGACAGCCCTGGGGAAGTTTGTTCCTCTTGGGGATTGAGTCTGAAATTACTATTCACTTGGCATTCTGCTGTAACTCTCCCAACTTAGGCCAAGTACCACCCACTTGACCTAAGGCTGGCAACTCAAAATAACAAAATCTTTGCTCCAGGGGCCTTAGAGCAATCTCAAATCCATCCCCCAAGAGCAATGAACATTCCCAGAGATGTCTTGACCTAACCACGTGTTCTCCAAGCCAGGATCTTGCCTGGAGTGGCTCTCACCAGCCCAGATGCTTCCGGTATAGGCAGGATGTCTGACTGAGGCCTCAGAAAGTCAGCAGATGCTACCCGGAGCTGGGTAGGGAGGTCTCACTCAACAGTTACTGCTAATCCTGGTATCCCCATGCTGAATGGAGGGGAGAGGGATGCTGTAATACAGGGAGAGTTGGTGGAGGACAGTCTTCCTATGCCCCAGTGTGGTGCTAAGGACCCCTATGCTGAGGTGGAGCAGAGTGGCACAGGCCGTCCTAGCTATGAGTCCAAGATACCTTCAAAAAAACTTGGACTTACAGCGAAACAACTTAAAGCAGGGAATTTTTTTCCCATGGTTGACTTCCATTTGCACAAATTGTGTGTGTGTGTGTGTGGTTTGCACAACTTAAGAGTGGGGAATGGGAGGACTTATAACGCATCAGTTCCTACAAGTGTCAACAACTTCAGTGTGGAACAGATGTGTACCAGGGCGACTTATAGCAGGGACGTCCTGTAGCTCACTAAGAGGTACTCCTGTTTCACTCACTGCGGTCCCAGGTCTATCATCGTACATCCCCATCTGTTATACTCTCCACGAAGGCTATGTCTACACTGGCGGGTTCTTGCGCAAGAACCTGTAGAGCGTCCACACTGCCCGCCTGCTCTTGTGCAAGAAGATTTACAGTACGGCGTTGGAAGACAGGGCTTCTTGCACAAGAGCTACACTCTTTTCTAACAAGTCTAAGCCCTCTTGTGCAAGAGCTCTTGCACAAGAGGGCAGTGTGGACATGCAGCAGGGGTTTCTTGCACAAAAAAGCCCTATGGCTAAAATGGCCATCAGAGCTTTCTTGCGCAAGAGAGCGTCCACACTGCCATGGATGCTCTTGCGCAAAAGCACATGGCAGTGTGGACGTGTTCTTGCACAAGAGTTCTTGCACAAGAACCCGCCAGTGTAGACATAGCCAATGAGGGCTGGACCCGGTTTTCCTTGCAAAATGCCCATGTTACATATTGTATTTCCCCTCCCTCCTCTTCTAAAATCCATTTGTGCTTTTTATTTGGACACTGGATTCTCCATTCATTTGGATCCAGGGCGATAGGGGATAAATAAATTTAATTGAGGGAAAAACAAGGCCAACCAAAGCTGCCATTGGTTTAAAGCAGGGCTACTGAACATGTGGTTTGTTTGCGGCCCGTGGTGCGGTTTGGGTTTACGTGGGGCTCAGTACGTGGCCCGTGGGTGGGATCCTTTAAACGTGGCCTCCACTGGGAACACGCTCTCCAATGGCGAGGCATCTCCCAGGTGGAGAAAAACACAAGCGGATGGGCTGGCTGGAACAGACGGGTGCAGGCTGTGGGCATTTCTAGCCTCCAGGGAAGGAGGTACCAGGAGCACCAGGGCATTGTGGAAAGTTCTTTGTATTCATGCCCGTCAGTGTGAAAGAAGCTATTTGCAGATATATTTTCAAGTATATGCAACCACACTTAAATTGTGACCCTCAGGATGTGCTGTGAGTATCACTGTGGCCCCTGGGGCTTCCAAAGCTGAGTAGCCCTGGTTTAAAGTGTTCATCCTACATTGGGGTGGGCAATAATTTTTGATGAGGGGGCCATGCCAAGATTTTGGGAAGTGGTGGAGTGCCGCACTCTTCCATTATATTAAAGGAGGAGATGTGGGGTCTGGGATGGAGTTTGGGTGCAGAAGGGAGTTTGAGGTAAGAGATTGGGGTCAGGAGGGAGAGTGGAGTCTGAGAGGGAGTTTGGGTGAAGGAAGCTGTTGTGACCTAGGCCAGGGGACTGAGGTGCAGGGGTTTGGATGTGACTTAGGGCTGGGGACTTGGGTGTAGGGGTTTGGTTTGTGACCTAGTGGAGGAGACTGGGGTGCTGGAGTTTGGGTTGTAACCTAGGGTAGGAGGGGATTGTGGTCTGGGGCAGAAGATTGGGGTGCCAGATCTGGGAGGGGATATGGGTACAGGAAGGGGGAAGGGAGAGGCTGGGGTGCTAAAGGCAGGCTCCTACCAGCTAGGAGCCCAACCAGCCTGCCTGCCTGCAGAACTACATGCTTGCAGAGCTTAAAATGTTTCTCAGCCAGCCTGCCTGCCTTCCCCATGCCTGCAGAGGTGGCTCGGCCATGTGCTTGTGGTGAATAACTGGGCCGGAGGGGAGGGGGTGTGCTGTTTTGTGTGCTGCCTGTGATTCAAACAAGCTGCTCCCATTGGCCAGTTTCTGGCCAGACACAGGCCAGTGGGATTATGCTGGGGGCAGGAGTTACGCCTGAAGCTTCCTCCCCCCTCCCACCCCCCAGCTCACAGTTTTTAAACAGAAATGGCCCCACAGCCGCTTTTCTGAGCGGTGTGCAGAGCTGAGGGGCAAGCAGTGGAGTCTGTGTTCGTGGGCTGGATCCAGTGGCTTGGCAGGCTGGATCCAGCCTGCGGGCCGTATTTTTCCCAGGCCTGTCCTACCTAGATAATCCAGGTTATTATGATCATGGAATATCTGGACCGGGGGGCAAGGTCCTTCCTGGTAGAGCTGACATTCTGGAAAGGTTCGAAGGGGTAGCCATGTTATTCTATGTCTTTAAAAACAACAAGTAGTCCTGTGGCACCGTAGAGACCAACATATATTAGATCATGCACTCCCGTGGGTAAAACCAACTGGAAAGGGTTGCTTTTATTGCCAGGACTTCTTCATACAATGTTTTATAGTTTAGGTCTGCAGGGGGGGAGCTTCCTTGAGAAGTGAGAACGTGGGTGTAACCGTTGTTTGAATCATAGAATCCTAGAGCTGACAGAGATCTCAGGAGCCATTGAGTTCAGCCCCCTGCCCAAAGCAGGACCAACCCCAAATCAATCATCCAAGCCAGGGCTTGGTCAAGCCGAGACTTAAAAACCTCTAGGGATGGAGATTCCACCACCTCCTTAGGGAACCCATCCCAGCGCTTCCCCATCCTTCTGGTGAAATAGTTTTTCCTACTATCCAACCTAGACCTCCCCCACTGTAACTTGAGACCATTGCTCCTTGTTCTGCCATCCTCCACCACAGAGAATAGCCTCTTTGGAACCTCCCTTCAAGTAGTTAAAGGCGGCTCTCAAATCCCCCCTCATACTTCTCTTCTGAAGACTAAATAAGCCCAAATCCCTCAGCATTTCCTTGTAGGTCATGTGCTCCAGCCCCCTAATCATTTTGGTTGCCCTATGCTGGACCCTCTCCAATGCGTCCACGTCCTTTCTGTAGTGGGGGGCCCAGAACTGGACACACTACTCCAGATGTGGCCTCATCAGTGCTGAATAAAGGGAATAATCACTTCTCTAGATCTGCAGGCAATGCTTCTCCTAATGCAACCTAATATGCCATTAGCCTTCTTGGCTACAAGGGCACACTGTTCACTCATATCCAGCTTCTCATTCACTGTAATCCACTTGCTTGGTATCAAGTTGCCGGGAGAGGATATTCCCGACCTCTGTACTGGAGGCATCAGCTTCTACATGGAAAGGTAGTGAGACAGAGGAATGAACTGGGATGGGTGCAGTAGGAAGTTTCAGCTGATTGCAGGCATAACAGACCAATGGAAGTGAACACTCCTCTGGAGGTGTGTGATGAGGGGTTCAATTTGTTTTGAAAAGTTCAGGATAAATAATTGATAAGAATTAGCAAAACCCAAGGAGCGTTGCAGGTGGAATTCTCTCTCTGGGTACGGCTAGACTACAAGTTTTGTCGGGAAAAGATATGCAAAATGCACTCCTCATTTTGTGTACCTTTTTCCGATATTTTTGTCGGAAGAGGCTTTTCTGACATTTGGTCCGTCTAGACTGGGCCAAATGTCAGAAAAACCCCTTCTTTTGGAAGCCCCCTTCCTCGTAGCATGAGGAATACAGGGGCTTCCGAAAGAGCGCATTTGCTCTTCTGCAAAAAAAAAAAAGCAGAAGAGCAAACATGTTCCCTGGATGGAACAGAGTTTTTTCTGGTATCCCGAAACCCCCCTGCAGTCTAGCTGTACCCTCTCTCTCTCTCTCTCTCTCTCTCTTTCTCTTTCTTTCTCTTTTCTCTCTGGCTTTGTCTTCACTGCAAGTTCTTCCAGCAGAAAATATGCTAATGATGGATTCATTAGCATAAGTCTCAACATCATTAGCATATTTTCTGCCATTTCTTTTTGTGCAAGGGGTTTTTGTGCAAAAAGAAGCGGTGTGGATGTGGGGTTTTTTTGTGCAAAACCCCCATTTTGCGCAAATCCTTATGCCTCTCTGGGACAGGCATAAGGATCTTGTGCAAAATGGGGTTTTTGCGCAAAAAAAAGTCCACACTGCTTGTTTTTGTGCAAAAACTCCTTGCACAAAAACAGCTTGAATAAATCATGCAAATGAAGTGCGGCAAAACGCTAATCCGCACTTCATTTGCATAGGCTCTGCCAGCAAAGCCGGCAGTGTGGACGTAGCCTTTCAGTCTCTCTGTGGTGGTCAACGAATTTTGGAGAGTTTGGACTGTTGTTTGGGTCCATCTGAACCCCTTCTGGGGTTAAGATGAGGCACAAGAACTCTGTGGAGGTCTGATCAAATGCACATGTCTGTAGCTTGTTGGAAAAGCCACACTGCTGTAACTATTCCAGGAGCATTCAGACAGGAACAGGGTCACTGGAGAAACTCATTGTCTGCCTAGGTAGCCTACTGCATACTGGTCCAATATGGGAGTACACACCAGCTATGAAATGTTAGAAAGCAGCTGTGGCATGGGTCAACCAAAAGGGCATGACGAAATATTCCTATTGGCCACCGTGGATTTGGTAGGCAATCTGCCATTTGTACCCTTCCCTGATTTGCACAAAACTTTATGCCCCTCAAAGGCAACCTGTCATGCCATCCAGCCACTCAGGAATCAAGAGTAGAAGGTATCATTTCTTAGACTCAGTGCATGGTAATGAATGCAGAGCCGAAGACTTCTTCTATCGTTTTGATAAAAAGTATCCTGGTGCCCGGCAGTGAGATTGTCTGGTGGTCTAGGTCAGAGTTTCTCAACCAGGAGTACAAGTACCCTTTGGGGTACTCGAGAGAAGTCTGGGGGGAGGGGTACGTCAACACAGCTGAAATTCGGAGAAAACTGAATGTTTGTTTTAAGTTTTACAGCGCTTTATTATGTTTGTACTTTTTACACCTCAAAACCTGGCTACGATTAAGTTGTTTAAACATATGTGTTACAATGGCAGAAAAAAATGTGTGTCTGAAAAGTGTAGATACTTGGGGTACTTATATTTTTTTTTAAAGGGATACTTTATAAAAAAGTTTGAGAAACACTGGTCCAGGATCTCCAGCAGATACTTCTGGAGAGTTGCGAGTGAGGATTCTGACATGTCATCCGTTCTTCCCAAGGGTGTTTTTTCCACTCAGCTGCAGTCCTTTTGGACAGTCACGGTGCCCATGAGAAGCTAGATTGGCCGCATTCTTCTTTTTTGCAGTGGAGTTTAGATGCAGCTTCATGGAAGTTCTGACTACGTAGCCACTGCCAACTGAGCCTTTTTGAGATTTTGAGATTTTTGAGATTCTCATCCTGGGACAGGATCCCTGGATTCCCAGTTTTGCTGTCCATGCATTTCTGAAGGAAAACAGACTTCTTGCACCTGCCCTGAAGTGAGCTCATTCATGGAGGGCCAGCCATGAGATACTGAAGATGAGGGGAAAGTGCAATGCAGGAATCATACCTAATTGCAATGTTTTCTCTGTGCCACTCAATCATGGGCTTCATGGGAGCTGGTCGCTCTATTGCTGAGCAAGATGATAAGGGGAAGAGTGAATAGTTCTTCTTCACACAGCGCACAGTCAACCTGTGGAACTCCTTGCATGAGGAGGTTGTGAAGTCTAGGATTATAACAGGGTTTAAAAGAGAACTAGATAAATTCATGGAGGTAAAGTCCATTAATGGCTATTAGCCAGGATGGGTAAGGAATGGTGTTCCTAGCCTCTGTTTGTCAGAGGGTGGAGATGGATGGCAGGAAAGAGATCGCTTGATCATTACCTGTTTGGTTCCCTCCCTCTGGGGCACCTGGCATTGGTCACTGTCAGCAGACAGAATACTGGGCTGGATGGACCTTTGGTCTGACCCAGTATGGCCGTTCTTATGGGCAGAGTGGCCTTGGGTGGCCGGTGAATCTGCAAGACCCCGTCTGCCTCGGCATTTATGAAGGAGGCAATTGTTCTTGGGACAACGAGGGCTAATAAGGCAGGATCCTGCAGGGGCGCCCTACAAATGTGTAACTGGACCTCCCTGTGCAAATGAGGAGCTCCCTGCTCAGTCCTTGGGAGAGTTCCCATTAAGAGCAAAGCGCAGGACCAGCTCTTTTGTGTTGTTCCTTGGAGCCCAGCACTGGGATTGCAGGCTCTGTGGGTCAGGATCGAGGCCCGCCGGAAGCCCAGGGTGGTGAGGAGACAGCTGGTCGCTGTGTCTTAGGAGTGATGATGTGTCAGGTGATTTTTTTTCCTTCCGGCGGTTAATTTAATTCATTCCCATCCTGCTTGTTCTCTTGTTGATCCGAACAAGCGACCGGGCCTTTTTCCTGTACGATCCCCCTCTGGGAACTAGCAGCCCGGAGGGGTTCCTAGGCCTCAGAGCCAGATCAGCTGACTCCGGAGTACTATTTCAGCTGTGAAGGTGTCATTTTGCTGCATGAGGGAATTTTCTCTCCCCAGCCCAGCATCGGCCAGTGAGCTGAAGAAGCCCAGCATGGCCCGGGCTCTGCTTCCCACCTCCGCTGCCCTGCTGTGCCTTGTGCTGGGTAGTGAAGTCTTGTGGAGCGGTGGCAAGGTCTGTCCCATGCCTCGACTCACCGATAGCTTTGGCTGGCTGGGCCCAGGACCAGCCAGTGGATTCTGCCGTGGTGTGTAGCCTTCAGGTCTCTGCTGGTTGCAGTGGAGGCGCTGGAGGGGGCTGTGTAAAGATAGGGACCCACCTTTCTCCCTCCTGGCCTATCTCTACCTCCTGCCACCATGTCTCTGACTCCAGAGAGAGCTCTGTTAGCTGGCTGCAATAGTAGGGCTGTTATCTGAGTGGGTGGGGCAGCTGCTAGAGGACTCTGTGCATGTGTGGGTGAGTGTGTGGGTGTACATTGCCCATTCTACTTGCTAACTGGGAATTACACTGACTCCATGCAGCTTTCCCTGCCTCCTCCCCCATCGCTGCACTACCTCACAGGGCTTGAGTAGGAGGACGAGTCTATAAAATCATGACTGGTGTGGAAAAAATGATTTAGAAAAAGTTATTTACTTACTCCCACAATATGAGAACTAGGGATCACGAAATGAAATGAATAGGCAGCAGGTTTAAAATAAACAAAAGGAAGATTTTCTTCACTCAGTGCACAACCTGTGGAACTCCTTGCCAGAGGATGTGGTGAAGACCAGGACTTTAACAAGGTTCATAAAAGAACTAGATAGATTCATGGAGGTTAGGGCCATCAATGGCTATTGGCCAGGATGGGTAGGAATGGTGTCCCTAGCTTCTGTTTGTCTGGAAATGGATGACAGAGGACGGATCACATGATGATTACCTGTTGTGATCCCTTCCTCTGGGGCATTTATTATTGGCCACTGTTGGCAGATAGGACCCTGGGCTAGATGGACTTTTGGTCTGATCCAGTGTGGTCGTTCTTATGTTCTTCTGAGTCTGACTCTGTCCCTAATGTGACATTAGCCAGGGTATACTCTGGACTGGTGAATAGCTGTTCCCCCTCCATTCTCTGCCCTAAGATGCCTTTTGCACCGTTTCACTGTGTAAACTTCCACTCCTAGTCTGCTCACACACAGCCTCCCGAATGTAAATTATTTGCCCCTCTCCCCCATTTTAGTATATGGGTGTTATGGCCACTCACTCATGAATTACACCGCATAGCACCACCCACGGATTCCCAACCCCAGACATTTCCCCAGAAATGGACATTTGTCGTGTTAGTCATAGAAAATATGCACAAATCTTGTTATGGCGGACACTTTCATCCAGACACAGGGCTTCAGGCAAAATAGTGAAACACGTTTTATTCACTGCAGAAAGCTAGATTTTAAGGGACTTCAAGTTGTGACGCACAAAAATAAAAACTGGTTACAAGAAAATAAAAGCAAAACACAACTAACTCTGTAGCCAATGCACCAACACTGATATCTTAACCATATGGCTCTAGGCCTATCCCTAACATTGACATTGTAATCATGTGCTATATCCTGAAACCTACTTCTGACACTTTAATCCTTTGCCAACAGACAATCCTTTGTCTAACACTGACACCCTTAACCCTATGCCCATAGCCCTGACATTGAAACCATAAGTCTGTCCCCAGAGCCAAAACCCTGAAACTACATCTATACCCCTTGGACCCTGAATCTATCCCTACCCAACACACATTGCTAGTGTTCTAATCCTATCCCTTCTCTCTGTCCCCTAACCCTTACACCTAAACCCTGTTTTATCCCTGTTATGCTCCTCCTAGCCTGTTTTAATCCTGTTATGCTCCTTCTATCACCCTGCTATCTCACCCCACCTCCCCGCCCTCTCCTCCTCTCTCCCACCTCTCTCCTCTACCACATCACCATGAATGTTAACTGAGAACCCTCCCCCCCCATTAAACCCCATGATCAGCCCTACCTTAAAACCCATTTCCTTCTTTCCAACAGTCCTTCTTAACCATCCCAAAAAAGAGCTAGATAAATCCATGGAGGGTTGGTCCATTAGTGGCTATTAGCCAGGATGGGTGTGGATGGTGTCCCTAGCCTCTGTTTGTCAAAAGATGGGAATGGGTAATGTGGGGGGGGGAGAGAGGGGATCACTTGATGATTCCCTGTTCTGTTCCCTCCCTCTGGGGCACCTGGCCTTGGCCACTGTTGGCAAACAGGACACTGGGCTAGATGGACCTTTGGTCTGACCCAGTCTGGCCATTCTTATGTTCTTATTTCACCCTAACCCTGAACTTACCAGTTCCAGCCACTTAACCTTAAAACCTCTCCAGAACTGGAACATCTAAGCTCCGATTCCCAATCCTAAGACTCTGACTATAAACTTGATCCCCAAAGTTGACCACACGATCCTAACTTTTAAACACTTAAAACCGACTCCTACAACTGTGCGCCCACCACATCCACCCTTGCCTATCCAGACTGTCAATTCATCACACCCCACCCCACCTACTGAGCCCCGTTTGCCTTATTATGTTGGAGAAATAACAGCAAAGGCAACAGTTAATGGTGGGTGGATCCTCCTTCCGATGAGATCTGAGTAGATATGACACAACGGAGCCATGGGGGGTGCTGCAAGTTGTAATTGAGGGAGTTCCCTGTTGGGGGGGGGATCTGATCTTTATCTATTCTTTCAGTGCAGTTGCCCACATTTACAGGCCTCCTGTCTCTTTAGAAAGTGTCTGAGCCTCTCTTCTTGCCCCACCCCCAGTGAACCTGGCTCTGAGGAAGCCCCAGCTCTCTGTGTGTGATGCTGAGATGTGCTGACCTCAGCCTTCCAAATGGGGGAGCCAGGTCCATCCGTGGGGAAGCTGGTGTTGGCTGCTCAGCCCCTGCTGGAGTGGGGTGGAATTGAGCCCACCACCCGCTGCTCCATAGGTTGATGCCCTAGCCCCAAGTTCACTGGAGATCCTACACCACCTTCCTACCTTCAGCTGGTCCCTTATCCTGACTTCCTAATAGGGGAGTCAATTCCATGCCTGGGGCAAACCCATCACCCTGAGCTCTCTCAACAAATGCCCTATCCCCCTAGTCCACTCAAGAACTCATACCCCATCCCTACCTTCAGAGTGTCCCTCATCCTGTGCTGGCTGTCTGGTCACTCTCAGGGTGGATTCAGCGCCAAGCAGTGCTGGGTCAATGTGCTGGCTTGGTGCTTAGTTTGTGGGGTTTTTTTTATTTACTAGGTAACCTGCTTTGATCTGTTTGCTATCTCCTATAATCACTTAAAATTGACCTTCTGTGGTGAGTTAATAACCTTGCTTTTCTTTTGCCTAAACCAGTGGGTGGGAAACATAACCCAGGGGCCAAAGGCTGTTGCATGTCCCTCTCCACATTGAAGGAGGGAGAGAATTTTGTGAGCTTACATTCAACAGGGTTCTGTGCAGCACAAAATGGTATAATTTGGGGTTTACCCTCCAGAGGGGGTGCTTGCTGGGGAATTAGAAGTTGCCCACACTGGAGCCTTCCTATGAAAGGGCTGACTAGAAAGCCTTTATACAACTGTAGCTTGGTGTGCTGATACTGGTATGACCACTGGTGAAAATGGAGCTTGACAGACTGTTACCGTGATACTGTGTGAGAGGGAGCCCAGGCTGGTGTGTTGGGGGGCTCAGTGGTACCCCAGTTCCCAGTAGCACCTCGGGGGAGAACCCATCACATAAAGTATGGAAGAGAGTGAATCGCCCATTGGTTTTAAGTACCCCAATATACTGCTGTTGTGACTAGAAATACTGGCAGGGTCTGGAGATAGTGAATATTCCGTGAGAATTGGTGACCCAGGAGAGGTTGCTGGGCTGACTCACTAGAAGTCACATGCTTTGTTTAGTGGGCTAGAAAAGATTAGGCAAAAGAATGTGCTTTGGAGCATGTACATTCTCCAGGGAGGGAGGGTCCCCTGAAGTTTTGCTGCTGATTCCTCATTACCATGTCTTAACTTTAGGCAACCAGAAAGTCTCGGCTTGACAAAGCCCTGGCTGGGTTGATTTAGTGCAGGCCTGTCAAACTGGTGTTTGGAGGGCTGCATGCGGCCCGAAGGAAATTTTTTGTGGCCCCCAGAACATTTTTATAAAAGAATGAAGTGCGGCCCGCTGGCTGCTTGGAGCACGTGGCCAAATGCCTGCTTGCGGCCGGCTGGGAGCTCCACGCTGGACTCTTCAGCAGGTGCTCACAGCTGGCCGCTGAGCTCACACCGCCCCAGTACCTCAGGTGGCAATGTCGACTCCAGGACCCAGGTATTAGGTTGGGGGGGCTGGGAGACCCTGGCTCTGGGGGTGGGGGAAGGCATTTGGTTGGGGGGGCTTGGCTCTGGGGGAGGAGGGAGGCATTAGGTTGGGGGAGCTGGCTCTGGGGGAGGCAGAAGGCATTAGGTTGGGGGGGCTTGGCTCTGGGGGAGGAGGGAGGCATTAGGTTGGGGGGGGCCTGGCTCTGGGGGAGTGAAGGGGGATTGGGTTAGAACGGGGGTATGGGAGCGCCTGGCTCTGGGGGAGAAGACAGGGTTATTATCTTAATATTTTGTTTTGTATTTATTTATTCCCAAATAAAATCACAAAATGTATATCAATTTTATATCAATAAATGTCAATTTTTTGCAATTGCATGAATAATTATATCTTTATGCAAAATCTCAAACTTACAAAGTATCTGAAATTTTCACAGAAGCCTGTTCTATTTGATTTACCATGGTCTATACTTGTTTTTATTTCAACAAAACAAGTTATGTATCATACAAAATTTAAAAGTACCTTACATTTATATTTAAATTAAAAATTATGTAAAACTAATTTTAAAATCATTTAATATGGGCAAATAACAATTTTACACATCAAATTATTGTCATATTATAAAATATACCTAAAACATAATCTATAATAATAAATAACTATGACTTTCCTACAAAGTACATTTTCTTTGGTGGCTTCTGCCTTCTGACCCCTTTTTTTTTTGCTCGACAAACCATCTGGGAACCCTAGGTGGCCCTGAAAGCTATCAGTTTTCGTTTGTGCGGCCCTCAGAAGGCTTTGAGTTTGACAAGCCTGATTTAGTTGGTCCTGCCTTGGGCAGGGGGCTGGACTTGATGACCTCCTGAGGTCTCTTCCAGCCCTAGGATTCTATAAATGCCCTACACCTATTGTGACACCATATAAAGGTGCATTTGCTTAAGAGCGACTAAGATGAGTGGTTTTAGATGAAAGCAAGCCTGCTTGTGCCAGGAATCTATCAGACAAAAGAGCTGTGTCCTCCCTGATTTATTCCCGACTTTGCCTGGAGAAAAACAGTTCCGTTCCCATGACTTTGGGTTCCGAGAAACCCCGGGTAACAAGCCTAGCTCCACCTCCCCTCCCCCCCGCAAGTAGGGAGGTCCCCCTATCCCAAACTCCACTAGTCCTGGAGCAAGTAGGCTGAGAGCTGTTTGGATCACAGAGTTCAGAGTCCCCAGAGGGGCCATTTCAAATTTGCAGGACTGGTTTGTGGGGGTGCTGTGTGCATAATGGGAGCTCTCCATGGTCCTGTACCATTTAGCTTTTCTCCTTCCCATGAAAGGGTGGCGAATTGTTGTCTGCACTGGCAGCTGGCTGGGCAAAAATCCTGCCTCTGTGGCTTCTATCCTATCATTGCCTGGAAGCAGAGTTCTCTCTATTTTTTCATGTCCATGTGGCTAATGACTTTTGTTATATGGAAGGGGTGTTTAAAACATCACACATAGCAGGGCTGGGCTGGGGAGTTGCAGCAGGTCCAGGGCTTGGGGAGAGGCACCTTTTCTCTCCTCACCCACAGTGGTGAGTGCCTCTGTGGTGCTTAATAGGCAGCTGTGTGGCTGCATGGCCATGCATCATAGAGGGGATGTAGCCTGCAAGTGCCATCAATAAAACACCCCATTTTCTGAGACTCTGTAGTGCGAATGGCTCTTCCTCCCTGTCCACCAAGTGTTCTTGGGAGAGGAGGTTCTTTAGTGGGTTAGAGCTGCGGACTTGGAGCCAGGACTCTGAGATTCTTTCTCAGTATTGGGAGGGGAGTGGGTTGTATTAGGTTAAACCAGAGGAGGGTGTGGGGGCTGGGAGCCGGGACTCTGGGGTTCCAGGTCTGGATCTGGGTGCAGTGTGATCTCTGGGCTTCTTCATCTTCTTCTTCAACCTCCAGAGCCGCATTTATTCCCTACATCATTTTTATTCACCATTATCTCAACACTTGACACCCAGCCCCTAACACACACACACACACCTCACCCCCTTTTCCTCTTCTCAGGGGCAGCTCACCATCCTCACCAAAACCAGGGCTCTGACACCAGACTCAATATGCTTTAGTGCACTGGGGATAGAGGAATTGCTGAGGTAGGACCAATCCACGGATTCCCAGCAGGTTGATTAGCAGGATACCCATGGAGGACTCAGCAGGCGCTCACAGGAATTGGATCTTTTTGCCTGCAGGGAGGCTTCCCCCCAGCCACATGTTACCAGATTTGCCCAATACTCTGGAGTATGCTCATTTATTAGGGTTACTCTTATGGGACTGGGGGGAAGTTAACAATTCTATCAGTGTGCTGCTTGTGCTTACTTGTGCTCTCATATGGAGCTGAATTCTCCCTGCTGCCAATTCCCCCTCCCTCTGGAGCTCTCCTTCAGGAACTAGGTTCCTCAGGATGGGGTTCTTCCCACCTTAGCAACACACACAGACACTCACACCCATTAACAGAGCACACCTGAGAGGACTGGGTAATCAGCACTCACAAGCTGACCCCTCATATGTCCCTGGACTCAGCAGGCTGAGTTCACAGCAATGCCACACTGCACCCTCATGAGCCTTTGGTCTCAATGGGCTGGATTAAACAGCACTTTAAGCAGCCATCCTCATATGCCCCCAAGTTCAGCACCCCCTATCCCCACTTTCACACCACAATCATTCACTGGTAAACCACACAATGAGCAAACCCCACAGGATTTTGGGCACTACAGGGATCTTTAGCCTGGGTACAAAAAACGTTGCAGAGCAAATGGGGAAGCCAAAACAACACCTCTTGAGGAAGAGTGAGCGAAAGAGAGAGAGAAGCAACCAGCTTAACAATGAAAATTATTTATTTATGGGTAGTGAATATATATAGAGGGAGCCAGACGCACAAAACAGTTACAATATTAAATCTAACAGTTACAATATTAAATTTAAATTGAAACTGATTACAAATGTTAGGGCTAGCTAACCATATATCAGTTTACATAGGGAAGAGTCAGGAGGCTATGCTTAGAGAGAGGTGGGAGAGGGGGGCAGGAAGAGAGAGAGAGAGAGAGAGAGAGACCTCACCACTCCGTGTAGCTTGCACTGATTGGGGTTCCCAGATGTTGATGGGACCTGGGGGTCCAGAGGGCAGGAGACAAGCAGAGCAGAGCCCCCAGCACGATCAGGCAGGAAATAAAGAAGTCTCAATGGAACTGATGCAGTTTAACTCCAGGTTTCAGAATAGCTTTTCTTGGGCAAGGGTTGGAGTTTTTATAGGGATAGGACAATAGTTTGACGAGAACACTGGATTTGTTTATGCCTAAACAGAGGCGAGACAATAGAGACTGATCACTATGCTAGTGGGAAGGGGGTAGGTTTAGAAGATAAAATAAAAAAAAAAACAAGTAAAAAATCACTTAGAAAAGTTAGATGTCTGCAAGTCACCAGGATGAAAAGCATCCTAGAATACTTAAGGAGCTGATAGAGGAGGTATCTGAGCCTTTAGCTATCATCTTTGGAAAATCATGGAAGACAGGAGAGATTCCAGAAGATTGGAAAAGGGGAAATATAATGCCTATTTATAAAAAGGGAACTAAAAACAACCCAGGAAATTACAGGCCAGTCAGTTTAACTTCTGTGCCAGGAAAGATAATCGAGCAAGTAATTAAGGAAATCATCTGCAAACACTTGGGAGATAATAAGGTGATAGGGAACAGCCAGCATGGATTTGTAAAGAACAAATCATGTCAAACCAATCTTATAGCTTTCTTTGATAGGATGAGTCTAGTAGATTAGGGAGAAGCGGTGGACGTGGTATACCTAGACTTTAGTAAGGCATTTGATATGGTCTCGCATGATATTCTTGTCAATAAATTAGAAAAATACAACTTAGATGGGGCTGCTATAAGGTGGGTGCATAACTGGCTGGATAACCATTCCCAGAGAGTAGTTATTAACGGTTCACAATCCTGCTGGAAAAGAGTAACAAGTGGGGTTCTGCAGGGGTTTGTTTTGGGACCAGTTCTGTTCAATATTTTCATCAACGATTTAGATATCAGCATACAGAGTACGCTTCTTAAGTTTGCAGATGATACCAAGCTGGGAGGGGTTGCAACTACTTTGGAGGATAGGGTCATAATTAAAAATGATCTGGACAAATTGGAGAAATGGTCTGAGGTAAACAGGATGACGTTTAAGAAGGACAAATGCAAAGTGTTCCACTTAGGGAGGAATAATCCGTGTCATACATACAGAATGGGAAGCGACTGTCTAGGAAGGAGTACGGCAGAAAGGGATCTCGGGGTCACAGTGGACCACAAGCTAAATATGAGTCAACAGTATGACACTGTTGCAAAAAAAGCAAACATGATTCTAGGATGCATTAACAGGTGTGTTCTTCCACTCTACTCTGCACTGATTAGGCTTCAGTTGGAATATTGTGTCCAGTTCTGGGTGCCACATTTCAAGAAAGATGTGGAGAAATTAGAGAAGGTTCAGAGAAGAGCAACAAGAATGATTAAAGGTCTAGAGAACATGACATATGAAGGAAGACTGAAAGAATTGGGCTTGTTTAGTTTGGAAAAGAGAAGATTGAGAGGGGACATGATAGCGGTTTTCAGGTATCTAAATGGGTGTCACAAGGAAGAGGGAGAAAAATGGTTCTTCCTGGCCTCTGAGGATAGAACAAGAATCAATGGGCTTAAACTGCAGCAAGGGAGGTTTAGGTTGGACATTAGGAAAAAGTTCCTAACTGTCAGGGTGGTTAAACACTGGAATAAATTTCCTAGGGTGGTTGTGGAATCTCCATTTCTGGAGATATTTAGGAGTAGGTTAGATAAATGTCTATCAGGGATGATCTAGACAGTGCTGGGTCCTGCCATGAGGGCAAGGGACTGGACTCGATGACCTCTTGAGGTCCCTTCCAGTCCTAGTATTCTATTATATGATATCTATGATATCTATGATCACCGCTGGTTATGGGTGATGTTCTTTGAACGAGTTCACAATGCAACTAGGCAGTTTCAGTATTTTGGATGTCAACAGGATTATTACTAGAATTGGTCTGATAATGACTGTAGGGGTAAACTGAGGCAGTCCATGGTATTCTGCTAAGAACTCTCATCTAAATCCTAAATTATGAGGCCAGGCCTGAGAATGAACAGAGCAGGCAGTTAACTTAACCCTGGTTGCCCTGGCGACCACATTCCAAAAGGGTCTTATCAAAGTGGCTGGTACCAAAACAAACCACGTGGAAGTTTTTCTCTCATTATCTTCTTTATTCCTAGAAAATAAGCCTGAATTTCAAGGACTGCGCCAATGCAAGGCAGGAATCACTCTGCAGTAGACGCATCATATTTCCGGCCGACAAAGTTGCCATCAACATGTCTTGTTTATGTTGGCTTATTTAGCTTGTTAGGAATAATTACCTGTATTAATGATAAGATGTTTAATTGGCAATGGACGGAGATACTGTGTAACCTTCGTAGTTTATTAGCTTACATGCTCATTACGTCTCTGCTGCTAGACCTATCAAATCACTCCCACTCCGCCCATCTATTGTCTATATAATCTAATGTATGTTTTGATTTAACTATTGCTCTCCAGGTTAACCCCTGGGTGGTACTCCACCAGCACTGGTGTACAATAAATCCTCAGCTTGTTTTCACCTGCATCCAGAGTGTCTGGAATGATTCCCTACAATGACTAATTTGGGTGTGAGCAGGCCTGGGTTCATTAGCATCTGGAGCAGAGATTTCCCATCAGGCAGCCCTTCTCTGCTTTCAGTATCCCATAGTGCAGTGCAGTTCCTGCTTTGGAAGAGCTGGTCTCCATTCTGTATGCTAATGAGATGTCCCTCTGTCCTATCTTCAGTGCAGATGAGGCTGGGGTGTTTCCTTAATTAGTTTAGGTGTGTCTTCCCCGGCCTTTTCCTTGCTTTGTCTGATTCTAGCAGAGGCTTAGGGGAAAGGGGGGATGGTTTTCCATGAATGTCACTTCCTGGCTCCCCAAGAGCACAGGGCTGGTAGGTAATACAGAGAGTGGAATGGCTGAACTCTTCATTCACTGCACCCCGGGCTGGCCAAGTCTGGAGTCTGCTCCTGCAGGACACACAGCGAGTGGGGTTAACGGCAGGGGGAGGGGGTGAGGGGAGTGAGCTCAGACTAGGCAGGGTTTGGTCTGCTTGCAAACAGAGGGGAGACCTGCAGGGCTCAGTCCTTGCAAATAGAGCTAATCCCTGTGCACTAGAGGGCGCGGTACTGAAGAGTGTGGTGAGGAGGCTTAGGAGAGGGTGGTCCCCCAGGTTTGTATTCTAACAGTAGGGGACACTGTGCTGCTGAAGTTCCCATGTTTCCTGACATCGGTAAACCCCAGGGCTCAATGAGCAAGGTTCTGTTCTACTTCCCATAAGAGCCCCCCGGCACACAGGATCCCAGTAACTACTGGGCAGCCATATCTCACTCCAGAGCCAGCTGCATGTCATCCCTTCCTCTGCTCCTTTCTCTTCTGTGACATGACAGGCTGCACACCCTCAGCCACCAGTGTACTTAGAACCATCCCTCCATCCCCACACACCCTTTCTGAGCTCATGCCTCCTCCCCAGAAAGGGGGGCTAGATGGGATGATGGTGGTGAGGTACCATAGTTGACATCCTCCTATGCAGAGGGCTCAAGAGAGTGAAGATGGGGCAGAACCTGGGGCTGCCCCACAGCAGGCAAGTTCTGGAGTTCCTAAGGGATGTGGGATCTCCCCATGGCAGGAGAACGGGGCATGTCTAGGAAACCAGAAGGCCCCATAGAAATGGGAATGCGAGCCAGGAGTTTTCACTGCTGGAGGGGCACCATCTCCAATCCAGCCCCAGGGCTGGGGGATAGGTTGGCTCAGAGGGGTTGGAGAGACATGGGGCCCGTAGGGCTGCCGCCCTTTCACCCTGCTACGGCTCACCTGCAGCGCTTGGTTTTTCTGAGAGCAGCACGGCCAAGAATGCACAGCGCGAGGCATGTGGTGCTGTCTCTGCTTCGGGGCGGCTGGAGGCCGATGCGCTCAAAGTTCTGCTTTGTAGGGTCATAGCTGGGCCACTGCTTTGTGCCGCCTTCCCCCGTGATGGGTTTCCTGCACGGAAAATGAACACACCCCACTGCCATGGAGGAGGGCTGGTAGGGTCGGGAACGTCTCACATCCCAGAGGCAGGGGTGACTGTGAGCCAGCTTGAAAAGTTTGGCCCCTTTCCAAAATGGCTGCCATCCTCTACGGTTCCAAATGAGGGTGACAGGAGTTGGGAATTCAAGGTTGGCCACTGGAGCTCAGGGAGGAACAATCATGCTCAGGAAGCTGAGGTTGGACAATGGAGCCGGGCGGGGGGGGGGGGGAGGTGTGATTGGGGTCAGGAGCCCGAGGTCAGCCACGGGAGCCAGAGGGGCATGATTGGAGTCGGGAGGCCAAAGTCAGCCACTGGAGCCTGGCACGGCTGATTGGGGTCAGGAGGCTGAGGTTGGCCACCGGAGCGTGGGGGGGGGGCGTGATTGGGGTCAGGAGGCCAAAGTCAGCCCAGGAGCCCAGGGAACATGATTGGGGTCGGGAGGCTGAAGTCAGCCACTGCAGCCCGGGGGGGGGCGGGGTGATCAGGGTCAGGAGGCTGAGGTTAGAGGGGGAAGGGGAGCATGATCAGGGTCTGGAATCCGAGGTCAGCCGCCAGAGCCTGGAAAGGCATTATTGGGGTCAGGAGGCCGAGGTCGGATGCTGAAACACAGGGGCGGGGGTGACTGGGGTCAGGGGGCCGAGGTGGGCCCCTGGAATCCAAGGCAGATGTGATCACGTTTGGGAGGCCGAGTTCCACTGCAGGAACCTGGGGGGGAGGAGGGTGTGATTCGGCTTAAGAAGAAGCCGTGGTCAGCTGTGGGAGAGTGAGGGGTGTGATCGGGGTCAGGAGGCCCCGAGATTGACCACCATACCCTGGGCTGAGGTTGACCACGGGAGCCTGGGGAGGCACGATTGGGGTCAGGCGGGCGAGGTCGGACACCGCAGCCCAGGAGGGCATGGTCAATTCAGGAGGCAGAGTTTGGCCGCTGGAGCCTAGTGGAGCATGACAGGGGTTGGAAGTCCAAGGTCAGCTGCTGGAGCTCAGGAAGGAACAGGGGTGGCCCGAGGTGGGCTGCTGGCAGCTGGCGCCCCAGCCGGAATGTGCGATCATCGCCCCCACCTCCACAGCCCTCAATGGCGTGACATCATCATTGGGCGCCCCATTTAATGTGGCACCTTAGTCGATGGCCGAGTCGGCCTATATGCACGGGCCACCCCTGGGGAGGAATGATCATGCTTGGGAGGCCAAAGTTTGACACTGGAGCCTGGAGGTGGGAGTGGGGGGGGAGTGTGATAGGGGTCAGCAGGCCGAGATTGGCCGTGGGAGCCCGGGAAGCATGATTGGGGTTGGGAGGCTGAGGTCCATCACTGGAGCCTGGGGGGTGTGTGAATGGGCTTGGGTGGCCAAGGATGGCCGCCGGAGTCTGCGGACATGGTCGGGTTCGGGAATGCGTCAGGGGACCGAGGTCAGCTTCCAGAATCCGGGGAGTTGTGATCGAGGTCGGGTGGCTGAGGTCAGCTGCCAGAGCCCAAGCGGGGCTGTGATCAGGTTTGGGAGGCCATGATCAGCCACGGGAGTCCAGGGGTGTGTGATCGGGGTCAGGAGACTGAGGTCGGCAGCGGGAGCCGGAGGCGGGGCGTGATCGGGTTTGGGACACCGAGGTCAGCCGCCACATCCCAGGTGAACTTGATTGGGGTTAGGAGGATGGCTGCTGGAGCCAGGGGGGTGGGATCATACTTGGGAAGCCGAGGTTGGATGCTGGAGCACAGCGGGAGGTGTGATCGGGGTCGGGAGCCCAAGGTCGGCCACCAGAGCCCAGGAGGGTGAGATCGGGATCAGGGGGCCAAGGTAGGCCCCCGGAATCTGGGGAGGTGTGATCAGGGTTGGGGGACCGAGGTCAGCCACTGGAGCCTGATCCAATGCCAATATACCTCCCCCCGCCGCTTTTCTAGTTCGGGGAAGTCAATCAGCCTCACACACCAGGGCTCTGTCTGCACTTTGAACATGCTTTAATGCATCGGGCCTGGAGGAAATGCAGAGGGAGGGTCAATCCGTGGGTGTCCAGCCCCTTCGTTGGCAGGATTCTCGTTAATGACTCGGCTGGTGCTAACAGCAACTGGAGGCTCTTGTCTGCAGGGTGGGTCCCCCCAGCCGGGGACTGGGATTGCTCCACTCTTCAGGCCTGGCCCCCTGGGCTGGGCAGCTCCGGAGTTTACTCCTGCGGGACACACAGAGAGTGGAGTTAACAGCAGCGGGGGAGAGCTCAGACGAGGCAGGGTTTGGTCTGTTTGCAAATGGATGGGGAGACCTGCAGGAAAACCATGGGCTACAGGACTCAGTATGGGGTGCTCAGCCCTTACAGGCAGTGCTCATCCCTGCACACTAGGGGGCGCTGTACTGCAGAAAGCAGCATGGGGGAGGGGTTCAGCAAGGTGCTGTTCCCCCAGTCAATTCTCCCTCCCACCCGGCAATGTTGTATTCTAACAGCAGGGGGCGCTGTGCTGCTTAGGTGTGGTTACATAGACATGCAAGTCTATGCAAATAGCTTCTTTCACACTGAGGGGCATGATACAAAGATTAAGACAAGACTACACAACACACAGGCCCCATTTAAGCCAGTTCTGCTGATATGAATCACATGCAATATTGACCTGATTTCCACCCATATGACAGCACTGTTAATGAGCAATGACAGTCCAGGAATTTAACTACTAAACCGCATCTCGATAGAAGACCATTATAATGACTACTTTTTTGTTTCGGCTCCCAGCCACGTGTTGAGCCCTATGTAAACCCAAACTGCACCGTGGGCTGCAACCAAACAGGCTGCGGGCTGTATGTGGCCCGTGGGCCACGTGTTGAGTAGCCCTGGACTATGCTATTACACCCCCAAACCACACAAGGGCTATGTCTACACTGGCGCGATCTTGCGCCAGAAATATGCAAATGAGGCTAAGCATGGAATATCGCTGAGCCTCATTTGCATATCTAATGAGCCACCATTTTTTTCAGAAGAGGCTCTTGCGCAAGAAGGCGCGTCTACACTGCCCCTTCTTGCGCAAGAAAAACCCTCTTGCGCAATACTGTTCTTCCTGAAAAGTAATAGGTGTAACGGTATTGCGCAAGAGGGTTTTTCTTGCGCAAGAAGGGGCAGTGTAGACGCTCCTTCTTGCGCAAGAGCCTCTTCTGAAAAAAATGGCGGCTCATTAGATATGCAAATGAGGCTCGGCGATATTCCACGCTTAGCCTCATTTGCATATTTCTGGCGCAAGATCGCGCCAGTGTAGACATAGCCTAGGTGTGTGGGCAACATCTACACAGGGCCAAGTTTCGAAATAAATCGCTATTCCGAAACGCCCCTTACGCCGCATGGAACGAGGTTTACAGGGACGTCAGAAGAGCCAGCCCGTTCTATTCCGAAATCACGGGAGCGCTCAGAAGACGCGGAATAGAACACTGCCGTGTAGACGTAGCCTAGAAGACTCCATGGAGACGGGAAAGTGACCTGGGGTCCTTCCCCTCAGTGGGGCACCAGCACTAGGAGTGGGCTGAGGAGGAGGCTCACAGGGCTGGAGAACACCAGGCCTTTCCTTTCTAAGGCTGCTAGCCTCTCACCCCACTGGCGCTCACCTGTGAGGCTTGGCTTCTTGCCAGCAGCGATGCCAAGGCGCTGCAGCGCTGGGTGAGGGGCATCTCCTCAATCTGGGAGGACAGCAGTCTGATGTGGAAAATGTTTTGCTTTATGGGGTCGTAGCGGGGCCACTTCTCTCCTCCGCTCTCTTCCTCTGGGAACGCCCTGGTGAGGAATTACACACAACACAGAGGTTAATAGCTGGGCTTGGACAGGATGAGAACCTGCTCCTGCATCCTAGCTTGAGGAGGTCCCGAGGAACCCACTTACAAAGTTTTCGGAAATGGCTGCCATCCCCTCTTGTTCCCAGTGAAAGTGAAGCCAGAGGCTGCCCTCAGTGAAGATGGCTGTTTCGACTTGCTCTTCTCATATGGGTTGATGCTACAGGGTGCCCTTAAGAAAGATGGCGGCTATTTCCCATCAATCTTGACATTGAAGCCACAGGCTGCCATGAGTCATGATGGCTGCCATGGGCCTATAGCTCTTTCCAAAGAGAGACTGCCCCGAGGAAAGATGGCCACTGTCTCCTGTTGTTTGGAATGGGCCTGAAGCCAGGCTTCCCTCGGGGAACATGGATATCCTTTGTGCTCATAGACATAGGGCTTGTCTCCACTTACCCAGAGGTTGATATGCTTGCTTAGTCTGGGTGCAGGGCAGTCTTTGTTTGTATTTATGGCCGGGGTGAGCTTAAATGTTAAATTTCCTTGGTTATCAGAGATGTGAAAGAAAAACCTCCCCAGATGTCTGAAGCTGTGATGTTCTAGCCCCGCAGGTAGGTGTTATGTAGATGAAGATACATTTATGAAAGTAGCTCCATTTTGGGGGAAAACTGATGTTCTGTCAATGCTGGAACAACTCTGTTTGTGCTGCCGGCTGCATCGACAGGTGTGTAGCCATACTCAGGGGCTACGTCTACACTGGGGCGTTCTTGTGCAAGAACTCTTGCACAAGAACACGTCCACACTGCCATGTGCTTTTGTGCAAGAGTGTCCATGGCCATGTGGACGCTCTCTTGAGCAAGAAAACTCTAAGGGCCATTTTAGCCATAGGGCTTTCTTGCACAAGTAACCCCTGCCGCACGTCCACACTGCCCTCTTGCGCAGGAGGGCTTACACTTGTTAGAAAAGAGAGTAGCTCTTGCGCAAGAAGCCCTCTCTTACCATGCTTTACTGTACATCTTCTTGCCCAAGAGCGGGCGGGCAGTGTGGATGCTCTGCAGAAGAACAGCCATTGTTGCAGAAGAACCCACCAGTGTAGACATAGCCATATAGTCTTTCTCGCCTGGACACCCCCTGACTTTGTGTGGCAGGGCTGGGAAAAGCTGGGCAGAGTTTTGAGATCACTGGCTATTTGCTAAAATACGTGTTTCCTTGAAGAAAAGTGGGTGTGTTTGGGGGACCAGCCTGATGAAAGAAGAAGGGAATTATCCGTAACCTACAACCTGCAGGGTTCGAATTTGACTTCTCTGATGGCAGTTTGGCTCTGGGAAAGGGGCTTCAACCAAAAAGATGAGCTATTTTCCAAACACACCCGTCCTTTGCCACAGCATTGGGGCAGCTCTTCCTGCAAGTCGTGATTGCCCGACTAAATAGTGCCAGCGGCTCTTCTGGTCTGGCTCTGGGGACAAGAGGATTCCGGGGGATTTCCTTACCCGCTCCTGGCAAACTCCACGTTGTACTCTATCACCTTGCAGACCAGCAATTCCTCCATGTCCATGTGCGTGTGGTTGGTGCCTTCCAGGAGCCCCAGTGTTCCAAACTGGTAGGGGCAACTCAGCGCCGTGCGGCACCCCAGCCCACTTGAGCGTAGATAAGAAGCCGGGGCGCTGGTCAAAACAGTAGACGTACACAGGGCTGCCAGCCTCCGCCTCCCACCGGGCCACCTTGACCACCGGGCACACGATGAAGTAGTCGCCCAGGATTTGTTCCATGGCCCATCGGTACCGGGCCTCGCCCTGACTTGCCCTTTCTTGGCTGTACCACTGTGCCACGGCCCGGACGGCCTCTTCCGGTGCCCCGGGCGCCACCAGCCTCACCACCTGCAGCAGCTGCTCCGGGCCGATGTTGCTGGCGTTGTCCAGGTTCAGACCGGGGAATTCAAAAAGGAGTACGTAGGAGCCTTCGTTGGGGGTGAAGCCGGTGGCGATGGGTATTCACTGGCTCTGTTTCACCTGCAGGAGTCGGGGGGGTGTATCCGGGAGGAAATCCCCATTGGGTGTTGGCAGAAAGGGCAACCCCACCAGACCCTTGAGGATGAAGACGGCCCGCTGCTGTTTGACGAACTCCCCGGCTTCCTTCCCCTGCAGGCAGCCCACCAGGGCTGTGTCATCGCTGTTGGCACAGCCCATCAGCTGGCCCAGCCTCCGGCCTCTCTCCTGGGCCTCCTGGAGTGAGGTCCAAGTGCCTGGAGAGATGGGGGATCTGCTCTGCAGCACAGTGCGGGTGAAGAGAAACCGGCTCCCCGGGGACAGGAGATGGAAGCCGACCGACGCCCCCCCAGAGCCCTGGCTGGAAAGCATCAAATGGGCCGGGTCTCCCCCAAAGGTGGCTGCATTATCCCGCACCCAGCACAGCGCCAGGTGCTGGTCCCACAGGCTGGCATTGCCCAGGGCAGCAGGGGGCAGAGCCAGGAATCCCAACGCTCCCAGCCAGTAGTTCATGGAAACCACAATCATTTTCCCGTAGGCGGCTAGGAAGCGTCCGTCGTGGATTTTGAGGGAGGCCGCACCTAAGTGGAACACCCCGGGATGGATCCAGACGAGGATGGGGGCAGGCGCGGGGGGCCGCGGGTGGGGCACCCAGACATTAAGGAAGAGGCAGTCTTCGGACCGTGGCATTTTGGGTGTGAGTAATTTGCCATCAGGGTAATCAGTAAGCAGAGGCTGGGGGCACGCATGTCCGAAGCCGGTGGCCTCCAGGACGTTGCTCCAGGGCTGGTGGGGAAGTGGCTTCTGGAAGCGCAAGGGCCCCATGGGGAGCTGGGCATAGGGGACCCCCAGGAAGGCCATCACTGAGCTGGAGCCGACTGGGAGACGCTTGCCCTGGATGGGGCCGCTGGTGGTGAGCACCACAGTGCCTTCCTCATCGGAGCTGGAGCAGGGGCCCGGTAGGGAGAGGATGAAGAGGCAGGGGAACAGAGGGAGGAGTGCGGCAGCTGGAAGGGAAATTGCCCAGAACATGTTAGGTGCGTCTACACTGCACCCGTAGCTCAAAATGGAAGATGGGGATTTTGTCCTCTAGGGGGCGCTGGCTCCTATCTAGAACCAGGCTGTGTCTAGACTGCACAGTTCTTCCGGAAAAAGATACGCAAATTGCGAACTGCAATTTGCGTATCTTTTTCCGCATTGTTTTTTGGAAGTCTACAGTGGGCCAAATGTGGGGGGAAAAGCCCTTTTTCGGAACATCCCTTCTTCCTCATAAAACCAGGTTTACAGAGATGCAGAAAAATGCATCTTTTCTGAAAAAAATTTCGGAAGAGCAGACACTTTCCTTGGATGCGGCAGAGTTCTGCGGAGATAGCAGAGGTATCCCCGAAAAACTCTGCAGTCTAGATATACCGCAGACACTTAAATACACACAACAGAAAGGAGTTCTCTAAATCAACTTAGAACCTCATTAGCTAATATAATGCGCTGGTCTTTTCAGTTTGTGCTCCAACTCCATGCTGAGTTTCCAGCCATCAACCATAAGAACAGATGCACTGGGTCAGACCCAAGGTCCATCTAGCCCAGTGTCCTGTCTGCCGACAGTGGCCAATACTAGGGGTCCCAGAGGGAGTGAACAGAACAGGGAATCATCATGGGTAATTATTTAGATGGATCCCAATTCCTGCTGTTGTTCCATTCGCTCTCTTAGCCCCTCTGGCTCTATCTCGGAAGCGATAGAGCCCAGGGAAATACAGACTCACCTGTCTTTCTCCTCGGCACCATCTGCAGTTCAGCACAATGGCGAAGCGGGGGCGGGGGGGTGCTGGAGGAAATGCGACACCTCCAATGCTGAGAACAACAGCCCGGGAGCCAGCACCCGGGTTTATTAATCCTCAAAGCTGTGTGCTCATTAGGCTGTGCACACACAGGGGGAGGGACGTCCGGGTGGGACAGTGATGGAGGAGTCATGGGGTTTGGAAAGAGACACCCACTTGGGTAAATAGTGTTCAAGTTCTAGGAACAGAAGCTCTGTGATTGTTGAGGTGCAGCCTCCTCTGGGTAACTGGTAGTAAAAGAAAAATTACTGGGCAACACCACCACCTATTTTAGGGTATAAAATAAGCAATAATTTAGTAGTTTAAGTATTAAATGTATTAATGTATTTTAGAACGATGATTCATTGTGCTCTGCCGAGCCCCCTTTCTGAAAACAGGAAGGAATGGGCTAAGTGTACTATCAGTCAAGGTGCACCAGCCAAAATTTTTGCATCTAAAGCTGAAGGAACCCTTATAGGTTTGATTGTACATTCCAAAATTCGCACTGTAAAATCAGTAAAAGGGGAGGATGATTGTTTTCTTTACATTGTCATTTAATGTGCTGGCGTAACGATTCACCTTGTGTCTGGATCACACACAAAAATATCAATCCTGTTTTTGTGTGTGAATCAGTAAAAGAATGTGTAATTAAAAATAAGGGAGGCCCTCACCACATCAGATGTTCTAAAAAAAGAGCCAAAAACAAAAATAAAGGCACCAAAAAATTGCTGTATGCCCCTATCAAAATGTGAATAAAGAGCAAATTAACAACTCTAAAAAATAAGGCAAGCACTTACTTATCAATTAAAACAAAACATCTGTAATACAAAAAAAATTAAAACAAGCACTTACCAAATGGCAATTAATTACAGCATAATGGGGTAAAATTTACTAATCCTAATAAAAAAAGAGCAGTCCTGTAGCACCTTAGGCTATGTCTCCACTGCAGTGTTATTTCTTTTGAGTGCGCCAGTTATTTTGAAATATAATGGGCTTGCTATTCTGATGTCCCTGTAAGCCTCATTCCGCGAGGAGTAAGGGATGTTTCGGAATAGCGGTTTATTTTGAAATAAGTACTGTGTAGACAGCGCCAAATTTCAAAATAAACTATTTTGAAATTAACTCAAAATAAGCTACACAATTTGTGTAGCTCAGATTGTGTAGTTTATTTCGAACTAAGGATGCAGTGTAGACGTACCCATGGAGACTTACATAGATATATATATATAATCAGCCTCAGAGGGGTAGCTGAGTTAGTCTGTACAGCAGTGGTCCCCAATGCCGTGCCCACAGGCGCCATGGTGCCCGCTGGGGCATTTATGTGCGCCCGCCTAGTGACCAGGGCCGGCCCGAGCCATTCGTGCACCCCAGGCCCCGGGCGCCTGGCGCATGTGCGGCCCCCGCCCTGGGCGTGCAGCACATGCGCAGTGCCACCCCCAAGTGTGTGGCGCATGATCAGCCCCACCCCCACCCAGCCCAGCAGCCCAAAGAGGTTGGGGACCACTGCTGTACAGGATAAACTTAAAAAACAACAAAAAGTCTGGTAGCACTTTAAAGATTAACAAAACACGTAGATAATACCATCTATATATATTATCATGAGTTTTCGTGGGCAAAGCCCACTTGGGTTTTAGTCTCTAAAGTGCCACAGGACAACTTGTTGTTTTTTTAAAGTTACAGACTAACGCGGCTCTCCCTCTGAGACTTTTAATCCCAATAAAATAACTACTGTAAAAAGGGGCTGCTTTGCCGTTATTTTGGGATCCCATTTTGCCCTCCTGGAGTATTGGTCCAAACTAATAAAGCCCCCCTCCTCTCTTGCTCTACTTGGCCAGTAGGTTAATAAAAAGAGCAAACTGGTCATTATAACAATGTTGGTACAGCTAGTGTATGTGTGTGTATGTATGTGCGTGTGTCTATGTAAGCATATGCTCGCTGTTTTACTGTTGTATTCTTAATAAAGGCAGGGTATTGCCTTTTCCCCTAAAAAAAAGAAAAGAATCCGTGTGCTTTTTATAAGCATAACAATTTTGGTGGGGAATCAGGGATCCTGTGTTCATAGGAAAGAGAAGTGGAATTTAGAGGATGGGGCTGAGTGGAATAACTGGAGATGGTGTTTAGCCTGGTGACCAGGGTCCATACCCTTTGATAAGAGAAGGGGCAAGGGGATTTTCACAGGGAGACAAGGCCCATGAGTTGGTTATTGCGAATGTGAAGTCCAGCATTCACTGCCTCCTAGAGCCCCTCTGCAAGGAGTGCTCCTGGGGGGACAATGCGCCACTGTCACACGCAGAATTCAGCTGCCACGCAGAATTTTTTCCCTAACCAAAACTACATTTCTGTGTGGGCATGCGGGTCAGCGGTGACTGTGCCCATGACTGAGCTCCCACCTGGCTCCCTGCAGCACGGCACACACCCCAACACTATGCTCGGGCTTTGGGGACAGCACTGACTTTGAGGGGAGAGCACTTCCTACTGAACCTGCTCCCTGGTGCCCCCTAGCATGACGCTGGGACATTGGACTCAGCTGGGATTTCAAGGGAAAGCTCCCCCTTCTGAAGGTCCCGGTCCCTGCTGCACAGTAGCTGGGACGTTGGAGACAGCCCTGGAGGTATGGGAATAGCATCCCGACCCTGCCCCTTCTAGCCTCTTCAGACTTTTGGTTGTTGCCTTTTGAAATCCTGCCCACGCTGCAACCTTAATGGCCCAAAAGCAAACTATTCCATTGCTTAGGAAAGATAGAAAGTATGGCAAAACACTGCCTTGGCTTAATCAGGAGATCCTGCATGAGCTAAACATTGAAAAGGAGTCATATAAAAAGTGGAAACTAGGTCAAATTACAAAGGATGGATATAAGCAAACAACACACATATGCAGAGGCAAGATTAGAAATGCAAAGGCACAAAACAAGTTCAATTTAGCTAGAGACATAAAGTGCAACCAGAAGTGTGGGGGTATGCTTAGCTCACCCAGTTTAGTCACTCAGGGGACTATCCTGTCCACTCCCTGCCCGCTCAGCGGCTTATAGGAAACTAACTCTACACACTACAAAGAAGGGGTCTGCTGGGTCTAGAGTGTCAGACCTTATCAGCAGCTCATGAAATAAGGGGAGTCATCACTCCCTCACATATCCGCTGGGTCTTGAGGTTCGGCTGACCCCCCTTGCTTTTAGAACTCCCTCATGGGAGAGCCCTGGTGTGGCTGGAATCAGCTTACTTCTCAGAGACCTGGGCAGCGGCATTCACACTCCACTTATTACATTCATACTCATCATGTTTTTTCTTCTACATTTTCCACATTGAGATGCATCTCTTTCCATGGACCTCGTCCATATTTGGGGCGGCAACCAACACTGTTCCCCCCAGGGGTGACAAACAACACATTTCCCCCCAGAACTGCAGGAACCTATAGTTCCCTATGTCTGGACTCAATACAACTTTCCCATAGCTGGGGCGATACCACGACCGCATCAACAGAACCACATCAACTAACTCTACAAGGGGGCAGCACTACAAAAAAATCCCCAGAACCACTTTTGCGTCTGACCTTGTTGCTGATTCAAGAAGTTTGGATGAGCCCAGAAGAAGCAGACGACCCCACGGGCAGTCCTCCTCCACACCCTAGTAGAGATTTCAAAAGGTCTCTTACCTCTCGTTTGGCGCCCTGAAGGTGAAGGGGGACGGTCCGTAGCCACTGTCGCTGTCTTTAATTGGGCATTGCCATCCGAGTCACAGGCACCAAATTGTGGAAGAAAACAAGCCTTCACTCTGCGTTTGTGAGCAACAAGTAGTCAGAGACAGTTTATTCGAGCAATATTGCAAGGGAAGAAGCTGCTGCTAGGCAGATCGTTGAATACAAACAATTATGAAGCAGTTTATATACTGTACATTAGATATAATAACATTAAACAATTAGTCTCCTTCTCATTATAAACACCAATGGCTAACAGTTATTTTAGTTCCACCCAGATGCTCCTTATCTCAAGGTCCCTGCCAGAGTCAGCATTCTATCCTTATCTCCGTATGGAGGCAAGAGGCGAAGGCAGTGTCTTATTACAGCTCTCCCGTTGTCAGGCCACAAACTTAGCCTGACTCTTGCTCTCTTGCTAACAGGACCAAGATGGCTGCACACAAATTCCCTTATTCCCTTTTCCCTGCCTCCATACTCCTCCCTTTTGTGCTATTAGCACAACTAACTTTCTAAACCTCTATTTCATTAGGCATTGCATTTCTATTTCCAAATTATAACAACAATACATATTTAGGCAATACATAAAAGCTATTTCTATTATTACATCTTTTTCAATAAAATATTTCTAAAATAAACAAAAGCAATATAATAATTATATTTCACACAAACAGAATGGGAAGTGACTGTCTAGGAAGGAGTACGGCAGAAAGGGATCTAGGGGTTATAGTGGACCACAAGCTGAATATGAGTCAGCAGTGTGATGCTGTTGCAAAAAAAAGCAAACATGATTCTGGGATGCATTAACAGGTGTGTTGTGAGCAAGACACGAGAAGTCATTCTTCCGCTCTACTCTGCACTGGTTAGGCCTCAGAGTGGGGTATTGTATCCAGTTCTGGGCACCACATTTCAAGAATGACGTGGAGAAATTGGAGAGGGTCCAGAGAAGAGCAACAAGAATGATTAAAGCTCTGGAGAACATGACCTATGAAGGAAGGCTGAAAGAATTCATTTTGTTTAGTCTAGAAAAGAGAAGACAGGGGGGAGGGGACGGACATGATAGCCGTTTTCAGGTATCTAAAAGGGTGTCATAAGGAAGAGGGAGAAAACTTGTTCATCTTGGCCTCTGAGGGTAGAACAAGAAGCAATGGGCTTACTGCAGCAAGGGAAGTTTAGGTTGGACATTAGGAAAAAGTTCCTAACTGTCAGAGTAGTCAAACACAGGAATAAATTGCCCAGGGAGGTTGTGGAATCCCCATCTCTGGAGATATTTAAGAGTAGGTTAGATAAATGTCTATCAGGGATGGTCTAGACAGTATTTGGTCCTGCCATGAGGGCAGGGAACTGGACTCGATGACCTCTTGAGGTCCCTTCCAGTCCTAGTGTTCTATGATTAATATCCCCAATGTAATTCTATGATTGGGCTGTTCTATAATTTTAGTAACATAACACAACATATCATAATTAGTACATAAAAGAGAATGTGCTATGGATTAAATGGAAAGCATACTTTTCAATCTGATATATATTTTGGGGCACATAAATTTGACCTTGCAATATAGAGATTTTCTGGACCTCTGGTAGGAGTGAAAGCAGGTTTTTTTTGGAATCGGTCGGGTACTAAGGTAATCCAATTAAAGGGTATTTGGAACTTAAGGGTTAATTGCATCTAAAGACCAATTAGGGAGGGCAGTACATGCTGATGGTACCTGTCCGTAAGCACAGAGTCCAGATCAAAGAGAGAACCCAAACCACTCCCACAAGTTTCTCCTTGACAATATACAATACTTCGCTTCTTTCACCAAGGTCAGTTCTTAATGTCCTTTTGTAGTCAGAAATCTTTGGGCTTTGGCGGTGTCAGCGGAGCAGACATTTCTTCTTTCCTGAAATAGTCGTGGTTCAGCATTATGCTGGGGAGAGGTTACTAGCACATCACCCTGTAATATTTTGGTTCTTTTGGTGTTCAGCAGACGGGAAAACAGGACCAGAAGGAGGGAGATTTATCAATAGTCAGCGTAGACTCATCTCGAGGTGGAGGCGTCTTTTTTTTTCAGTGAGAAACATGGTTCCAGACAGTCAGTTCTTGGCACTTCACAGCGGTGTTGGTGGTTAGCAAAACTTGGTAAGGGTCTTTTCAGCGAAAGGCTAGAGCGGTCTTTCGCTGATGGACATAAGAGTCTCTATTCTATGAGCTAAAAGCAAGCTGGCTCCTTTGGATCCAAGTTTATTTTCTAGGAATAAAGCAAACAATAAAAACAATCCTGCGCAGTTGTTTGGTACTGGCCTTATCAAAAGTGAGGCCCTTTTGGAATGTGGTTGCTAGGAAAACCAGGGTCAAATTAGCTGTTTTGTCTGTGTGAAGGGATCTGTGTATTCTTGGACCTCAAATTTTTTTTTTTTTTAGTTGAAAGTTCTCAGCAAGATACCTTGGACTGCCTCAGTTTACTCCTATAGTTCCTTTCTATTGACTTTAGGGTTCTCTTTAACCTGCCAGGTTAAATACAATAGTTTCAGGGTTCTTTTAATTTACGTTGGAAGCACCAGTACAGCACCAGCACTATCATAAATGTTAAAATCAAAGCTCCCCACATAATTTGGTAAACACTATTCAAATCCATCCCCAAGATATTTCATCGCCTTACTGGTGCTGCCCATGATTATAGATTTGACCTCTACGGCCTGGTTGAGTGCCTCAGAGCGGGCTGGCATGGTCTACCGTGTTCCCTATCTGCATATACCTCAGACGGCTGACCCTAATATGTCTTTGGGCGTCGGCCACCAACTCCTCAATCTCTGCCTGCAGGGCCGGCAGACCCTCCTCTAGGTATTTACTTCCTCCATGCCACTCAGGATCCCATGTTAGGTTACCTGTCATTGCCGAAGTGCAGTAGAGCCCTACCACAGATATCTATGATCAATTTCTTGCTGTGATATTGAGGCTAGAAGTACTAGACCAGTGTTTCTCAACCAGTGGTATGCGGACCCTTGGAGTACTCGAGAGAAGTCTGAGGGGTATGTCAACACAACTGAAATTTGGAGAAAATGGAATTTTTGTTTTAAGTTCTACAGCGCTTTATTATTTTTGTACTTTTTACACCCAAAAATTTCATTGCCTGCCCAGCTATGATTAAGTTGTTTAAACAAATGTGTTGCAATGGTAAAGAAAAAAAAAATTGTGTGTCTGAAAACTGTAGGTACTGGGGGTTCTTATAAATTTTTTTTTGAAAAAGGGGTACTTTGTAAAAAATAGGTTGAGAAACACTGTACTAGACTATATCCTCAAATGTTGCTTAACATCCATTTCTCCATGCAGGCACAACCAGGGATGAAAACACATTTCTCTTGGTAATAACTGAAATAGACAGCTAGGTAGAGGAGGGATGGGTGGTACTTGGAGACATGTTCAGGATTAGTTTAATGCTGTTGACTTTGTATTATTTGAGAGGTGAGGTTGATTGTTCATGGTTCAACAGGTTATCAAATGTTAACTTTTTTGGATCTCACCTGCCATTCAGTAATGGCTGGACCCCACTCAGGGGGCACAACAGTGACAATGGATGTGGACAAACATGGGAGCCAAGGTTTCAAAAGGCACCTTGGTGCCTCCTGCCAAAATAATAAAGCAACAACTATTGAGCTCTGCCAAGCCCGAGCAAATGTGAGCTCCCTGCTCTCAGCCAGGTCCCGTGCATTGTGAACAACATGGGACCCCCCCACCCCCACCCCGTGGCAGCTTAGAGCTAACCAAACTCCTCTTGCTAAGTGAGTAGAAGAATCAGCCCAGAGAACTTCGGGCCATTCCAAGCCTACCCACTCGGAGGGAGAACAAACATGCCCAGAGCCCGTCAATGATCTTGATCCCAACCACATGTTGCCGGAGCCAGGATCTTGCCTGGAGCGGCTCTCGCAGCTGGATCCGGCATGGGCAGGATGTCTCCCCTTTGGAAAGTCAGCAGATGCTTCAGGGGGAAGGGGAGGCCTCATGTGACAGTGTGTGCTGATCCTAATACTGCAGTGATGAAGGAAGGGGCACTGTGATGCCGGGAGCAGGATGGGTTACCAAACTGCTCAAGATAGTTAAGACCAAACTATCTTGGTTTGAGACCAGACTATCTGGGCAGACTGTGAAGAGCTTCAAAAAGATCTCACCAAACTAAGTGACTAGGCAACAAAATGGCAAATGATATTTAATGTGGATAAATATAAAGTAATGCACATTGGAAGAAATAATCCCAACTATACATACAATATGATGGGGACTAATTTAGCTATAGCTACTCAAGAGAGAGATCTTGGAGTCACTGTGGATAGTTCTCTGAAAACATCCACTCACTGGGCAGCAGGAGTCAAAAAATCAAATAGAATCTTAGGAGTCATTCAGAAAGGGATAGATAATAAGACAGAAAATACCTTATTGCCTCTATGTAAAACCATGGGACGCCCACATCTTGAATACTGCGTACAGATGTGGTCGCCTCATCTCAAAAAAGCCATATTGGCATTGGAAAAGGTTCAGAAAAGGGCAATGAAAAACAAAACCCCTGGGCTACGTCTATACTGGCGTGATCTTGCGCCAGAGCTATGCAAATGAGGCTCAGCGTGGAATATCGCCGAGCCTCATTTGCATAACTAATGAGCCGCCATTTTTGTGGAAGAGGCTCTTGCGCAAGACGGAGCTGTCTACACTGCCCCTTCTTGCGCAAGAAAAACCCTCTTGCGTAAAGCCGTTATGCTGATTATTTTCAGGCATAACGGCTTTACGCAAGAGGGTTTTTCTTGCGCAAGAAGGGGCAGTGTAGACAGCTCCGTCTTGCGCTAGAGCCTCTTCTGCAAAAATGGCGGCTCATTAGTTATGCAAATGAGGCTCGGCGATATTCCACGCTGAGCCTCATTTGCATAGCTCTGGCGCAAGATCGCGCCAGTATAGACACAGCCCTGGTGTTCTGGTGCTCCAGCCTATATCATTCCCCCTTTCCCTACCACAGATATCTATGATCAATTTCTTGCTGTCATATTGAGCTTAGAAGTACTAGATTTGATTAGGGGTTTGGAACGGGTCCCCTATGAAGAGAGATTTAAAAGACTTGGATTTTTCATTTTAGAAAAGAGGACATTAAGGGGGGATATGATAGAGGTCTATAAAATCATGACTGGTGTGGAAAAAGTGAATAAGGAAACGTTATTTAATTATTCCCACAATATAAGAACTCGGGGTCACCAAATGAAATGAATAGGCAGCAGCTTTAAAACAAACAAAGGGAAGTTTTTCTTCACTCAGCGCACAGTCAACCTGTGGAACTCCTTGCCAGAAGATGCAGTGAAGGCTAGAACTTCAACAGGGTTCAATAAAGAGCTAGATAGATTCATGGAGGTTAGGTCCATCAATACCTATTAGCCAGGATGGTGTCCCTAGCCTCTGTTTCTCTTGAAGTGGGAGATAGGGAGGGTTACTTGTTGTGATCCCTCCCTCTGGGGCATCTGGTATTGGCCACTGTCGGCAGACAGGACACTGGGCTAGATGGACCTTTGGTCTGACCCATTGTGGCTGTTCTTATGTTCTTATGGGAGGCTCAATAGGGGGTGCGCTTCCCTGGTGCCAATGCCCCATTAGGGGGCGCTCTTCCTTGACACCAATGCCCCTGTGCAGTGCTAGCGGGCACTGTGCTGCAGGGAATGGGCTGGAAGTAGATCAGTGGGGAGGCTCTCATTTCAGTGCATGCTGACCCCAATACCCCAGCATGGTGCTGTGGTGAAGCTATAAGAGAAACAAGGACATCGCTGGCCCTGCTCCATTATTAAACATCCCCTAGCTCTTTCTCCCCAGGTACGAACCCTGGTTTCCTGGCTGAATATCCCCTTTAGCTCGTCTCTTCTTCCTGCTCCTCTAAAAGCCACATGTGCCGTATTTGAAGGCAGGATGCCTCGTTCACGTCCTGGTATCCAGAAGTGACCACCTCTCAGAGCTGGGCAGCCTGCCCTGTAAGCTGGGCACTTGGGCGGCCACTCGGGAGAGAGTCTGATGCCACCCCACTGATTAGCAGAGCGCCCCCAGTGGGGTGGTTTGTTTCCGCTGGTGGTGCACATTTGCACATGCCTCGGTGCATGAGGAAATTTATTCTGCACAAGGATGGAAAAAATCCGCACTTGGATGGAAAAGTTTAGAGCAGGGGTGGGGAACCTTTTTTTGGGTTGGGGTGCCACTGACCCACAGAAAAATTAGTAGGGGGCTGCACACAAGTGAGAAGCGAGAAAAAAATGCAAAAAACTGAAGTGGCCTCCTACTGAGGAGAAAGTCACTCCCTACATTCCCCAGCCCAGTAGATTTTGTGTGCTCTAGCCTTGTGGTAGGGTGACAGGGGGGTGGGGACTGGAGCACCAGTGCAGGCTTCCCAATGCAGGGGGGAGCCCTGAGCCTCGGGGCCAAATCCAGGCAACTCGGGGGCCAGATGCGGCCCCCAGGCCTGATGTTCCCCACCTCTGGTTTCGAGGGAACGCTGGAGCTGGGCAAATGGAGTGGTCAGGTGCAGTTGTTATTGGCTGCCCCACCCCAGAGGTGGGTGCAGTTCAGTGGCCACATCCCTTCTCTCCTCAGGCAAACTGGGAGTCTGTTCCCAAAGCCCTGGGCTCCTCCGCAGCAGGCCCACGCAGATCCCTCCTCCTCCCCCCCCACCCCGCTTGTTTGCCTAATGAGGTGGCAAATTTGAAGATAGATAAGTATGCTCCAGTGGCAGCTTCCTGGCTGCATTCTCAGCATCCACTCCGGTCCCGCAGCTCCTGTGTCCCGGGGAGTCTGGGCTGCCCGAGGCCCCAGTGTCTCTGAGAAAGGGACAGAGAGGTGAAGGCCGTGAAAGAACAGCAGGAACTGGGACCACTCCAGGTAATTACCCACCTACTTCACAGACCCTGTTCTTAGGACTAGGCAGAGACCCCAGGAGTCCGCGCTTCCAGTGCTGCCGGCTCCAACCCACTGGGCTCTAACCCACTGGATCCCTGTCCTGTCCCAGAGCCAGGGATGGCAGGGAAGGAGCATTTGATCTGCCTTCTCCGCCTTTGGTTATTTTCCCCGAGACACAAGGCTCCCCGCTCCCCAGCATCGGGGAGCCAGCATGCCAGCCCTGCGGCCCTGCTGTGATTCCCCTAGAAGGGCTGTAGTGAAGACACTCTACTTCTCACCCAGATCTCCCCACCCCCAGCTGCTCCTTTACCCCCCACTGCACTCCTGCACCCTACCTCCCGCCCCCTCACCCTCTGCCCGCTCCTGCACCAGATCCCCCAACACCCAGCTCACTCCTACACCCTCTTCCCGCCCAGACTCCCACCCAAGCCCTCTCCTCTACCCCCCCACTCCACTCCTGCACTCTACCTCCTGCCCCTCATCCCCAGCCTGTTCCTGTACCCTCCCACCCTCCCTCCCAGACCCCAACCCCCAGCCCACTCCTGCACCCTGCCTCCCTTCCCCCATACCACCTGCCTGCTCCTTTACTCTCCCCCCCACTCTACTCCTGCATCCTCCTTCCTGCCCAGACTCCACACCCCAATCCTGCTTCCTGGCAGCCCCTCCCAGACACGGAAACCCTTATTTTTGGCCCCACCCCAGAGCCGGGGGGGGGGCAGAAAATCTGCTAGCCTGGGCCCCCTGGGCTCTGGTGTGGGAGGGGAACATGGGGAGCATCTTTGTGTTTCTAGTTGGGGGCCACGTCACTGAAGTGCACTGAGCCCTGGCTCGCAGGGGAAGTGGAGTTGAGTGCAGGGATGGGGAACCTCTGAAGCGCTGGCCACACGTGGCTTGGCCGAGTTTGCCCCCGGCGGGCTGCCCAAGGGTTTTGTTTACCTGAGCATCTGCAGGCACGGAGCCCCGCAGCTCCCATTGGCAGCAGTTTACTGTTCCTGGCCAATGGGAGCTGCGGGAAGCCGCAGACTGGGCCGCACTGCTTCCCGCAGCTCCCATTGGCTGGGAACGGAGAACCACAGCCAATGGGAGCTGCTTGTGGCCAGGACTGTGGGCATTCAGGTACACAAGCCATCTGGGAGCCCACCAGCAGCTAACACTGATGAATCGGCCCACAGGCTGGAGGTGCCTGACTCCCTGTCTAGTGGTTAGAGCAAGGGGCAGGAAGGCAGGATTCCTGAGCTTTATCCCCAGCTCTGGGAGGGGAGTGTGATCTAGTAGTTAACGCAAAGAGCAGGGAGGCACTCCTCCTGGGTTTTATCCCCAGCTCTGGGAGGGGAGTGTGGTCTAGTGGTTAGAGCAAGGGGCAGGAAGGCTGGATTCCCGAGCTTTATCCCCAGCTCTGGGAGGGGAGTGGGGTGTAGTGGTTAGAGCAAGGAGTAGGGAGGCAGGCCTCCTGGGTTTTATCCCCAGCTCTGGGAGGAGAGTAGAGTCTAGTGGTTAGAGCAAGGGAGGCTGTCATAGGGCTGGGGTTGAGAGCATGGGCAAGTGACTGATGAGATGGCTGTATTTTCTAACGGCACTCAGTCCACTGTGGGGCACCCCCTCCCGCTTCTGTGTTTCGATGGCAGGGAACCAGCACCCCCGAGAGGAGAAAGACCCCAAATCACATTCCCTATAACTTATTCTGGGGTGGGGGGCGGGTTCCCTTCCAGCTGCCATGATGCTGAGACTCCTCCCTGAGCTCCCCTGCCTGCTCCTCCTCTCCCTGCCGGGCCCCAGCACCGGCTCCGACCACGATGGCACCATGGTGCTCACCACCAGCGGCCCCATCCGGGGCAAGCGCCTCCCGGCCGGCTCCAGCACAGTCACGGCCTTCCTGGGGATCCCCTATGCCCAGCCCCCCGTAGGGGCCTTGCGCTTCCAGAAGCCGCTTCCCCACCAACCCTGGAGTGACGTCCTGGAGGCCACCAGCTTCGGCCACGCCTGCCCCCAGCCTCTGCTTACTAGTTACCCCGACACCTACATGTGGAACTCCAATATTCCACAGTCTGAAGATTGTCTCTTCCTCAACATCTGGGTGCCCCACCCCCGGCCCCGTAAGCCAGCCCCCGTCCTCGTCTGGATCCATGGCATGGCTTTCTTCTCTGGCGCCGCCTCCCTCGATGTCTACGACGGCCGCTTCCTAGCTGCCGCCGAGAACGTGATCGTGGTTTCCATGAACTACCGGCTGGGGGCGCTGGGCTTCCTGGCCTTGCCCCCCGCTGCCCCGGGCAACGCCGGCCTTTGGGACCAGCGCCTGGCGCTGCGCTGGCTGCGGGACAACATGGCCACCTTCGGGGGGAACCCAGCCCGGGTGATGCTCTTCGGCCAATGTGCTGGGGGTTCCTCAGTCGGCTTCCACCTCCTCTCTCCAGGAAGCCGGGCCCTCTTCACCCGCGCCGCGCTGCAGAGTGGGGCCCCAACGGCCCCGTGGATTTGGAGTTCACTCGAGGAGGCCCAAGAGAGAAGCCGGAGGCTGGGCCAGCTGCTGGGCTGCCCCGAAAGCAACGACACGGCCCTGGTGGACTGCCTGCAGGGGAAGGAACCCGGCGAGTTCCCCAAACACGAACTCTCCATCTTGTACCGCCAGGATCTACTGCAGTTCCCTTTTGTGCCCACTGTAGACGGGGATTTTCTCCCTGATACACCACCAAGACTCCTGCAGGCCCAGCACGGCCAGGCTATCCCCATCTTGACCGGCATGAACGCCAACGAAGGCTCCTACATTCTCCTCTACGCTGTCCCCAATCTCGGCTTGGAGAACACCAGCGCCATTGGCTGGGAGTATCTATTGCAGGCGGTGAGGCTGACAGTGCCCAGAGCCCCAGAAGAGGCTGTCCGAGCCGTGGCACAGCGGTACATCCAGGAAGTGGAGGGGCAGGGTGAGGCACAGTATCGATGGGCCATGGATCAAATGTTCGGTGACTACTTTGTTGTGTGCCCGGTGGCTGAGGTGGCTGGGCGGGAGGCAGAGGCCGGCAGTCCTGTGTACGCCTACCACTTCGCCCATCGCACCAGCGGCTTGTCCACACCAGAGTGGACAGGTGTGCCACACGACTCTGAGCTACCCTATGTGTTTGGGACCCAGGCGTCCGTGGCAGGAGGCAAGCACATATACACGGAGGCCGAGGTGGGGTTGAGTCGAAGGATGATGCGGTACTGGGCGGAGTTTGCCAGGAGTGGGTAAGGGAATTCCCCAGCATTCTCTTGTTTCCCCTCAGCCAGACCATGAGAACTGCTGTGACCTTTTGAACAGGTGTCCATAACTTCCAGGAAGCCCCATTTCAAAGCAGATCACTTTGGAAAGTAGATGATCTGTTAGGTTGAAGCCCCTGACCTAGAGCTGAACTCAGGGCACCTGCCTTGGTGCACATACAAATTATTCCACACGTGGATGGGAAAGATTAGAGGGAACATTTTGGTCCGAACCATCTAGCTTGGGCTCACTGATTCTCAGATTTGGAAAGTGGAGGCAGTTGTAATAATCAAAAATATTAATATCCAATACTAGGGAAAAAAGTGGAAGTTGATAGTCATGAATATAAAGCATATATAAGGAACAGTAGCAAATTGATAAGGGAAGCAAAGAGACACATAGAGACCACATGGTCAGCAGAGTTAAGAACAATGAAGCGTTCTTTGAATATACCTGAAACAAACAAACAAAAAATCTGACAATGGGGCAGGCCCGTTACTAATTGGAAATGGCAGAATTATCTATAACAATGTGGAAAAGGCAGATGTGTTCAGTAAATATTTCTGTTTGGGGGAGAAAAACTCAAATGGTATTGGTTCACTGCAAGGGGATGATAACACTCTTTCTATTCCACTAGTATCTCTGGAGGATGTTAAATGGATGCTACTAAAGTTAAAGGTTTCTAAATCAGCGCGCCCAAGTAACTTACCTCCAAGTGTTTTAATAAGAGCTGGCTGACGAGCTTGCTGGCCTACCAACATTGATTTTCATTACATCATGGACCACGTGGAGAATTTGTGAAGAATGGATAATAGCAAATTTGGGGCTAATTTATGAAAAGGGAAATTGGGATGAACCAGGTAATTATAGGGTTGTAGGAAAATGGCAGTCTGCTCTGGGCAGCTTGTGGCTTCAATCTCATGGAGCATAGTGGAAGATAGTGGCCATTTTTTGTTAGAATAGAAATAGAGATGTAGCTGTGTTAGTCTAGTCTAGCTGAAACAAAAAACAGGACTATGTAGCACTTTAAAGACTAACATGATGGTTTATCTGGTGATGAGCTTTCGTGGGCCAGACCCACTTCCTCAGATCAAATTGTGGAAGAAAATAGGCACAACCATATATACCAAAGGGATACATTTTTTTGATTGTATCCCTTTGGTATATATGGTCATGTCTATTTTCACAGACATTTACCTCCCCCCCCCCCATCCCCCGTCTGTTCTGAAATTTGATTTGTCCTTTTTTATGTGTGTTCACTTTTTTTGATTGTATCCCTTTGGTATATACGGTCATGCCTATTTTCTTCCACAATTTGATCTGAGGAAGTGGGTCTGGCCCATGAAAGCTCATCACCTAATAAACCATCTTGTTAGTCTTTAAAGTGCTACATAGTCCTATTTTTTGTTAGGGCAGCATGTGATGTCCTACTTAAAGACAAATGAGAGGCCATCTTAAGTGAGGGCAAATAGTGGTTTCAGACTCCCTTCCAGTTTAGATCTTCCTATGAAACCTTAAATGCAGTGGCCTCCCTTTCTCCCCCTTCCTCCCGCGCACCATATTGTTCAGCTCCCCACACTGCCCCTTCCTATGTCTATGAGCACAAAGGATGCCCATGTTCCCTGAGGGAAGCCTGGCTTCAGTCCCATTCCAAACAATAGGAGACAGTGGCCATCTTTCTTAGGGGCAGTGTCTCTTTGGAAAGAGCTGTACGCCAGTGGCAGCCATCATAACTCAATGGCTTCAATGTCATTGGGATTCATGAGAAATAGTGGCCATCTTTATTAATGTCAACCTGTAGCTCTCCCCTCCCCCCCCCCATATAAGGAGAACAAGTGGAAGCAGCCATCTTCACTGAGGGCAGCCTCTGGCTTCGCTCTCATTGGGAGCAATAGGGGATGGCAGCCATTTTGGAAAGGGACCAAACTTTGCAAGTTGGCTCCAGACTCTGTCTGGAGCACATCCCTGTCCCTACCCAGCCCAGGCACTAACCTCCACGTACTCTGTTGAATTATTCCCTAGGTCCCCCACAGGCGAGGGGGGCACAGGAGAGCCATGGCCCCGCTATGACCCTCTGAAACAGAACTTCTTCCGCATCCGACTCGAGTCATCCCAAGTGGTGGAGATGGAGCTCACCCGACACTGCAGCTTCTTGGCACCACTGCGTGCAGGGAAGTCGAGCCTCCCAGGTGAGGCAGTAGCCCTAGAGGGCAAAGAAGGCCCCACCTCTGAGCCAGCCAATCTCCCTGCCCTGGGGTTGGATTGGAACTGGCGCCCCATAAAGGGGAAGGACTGGATCATATTCCCATTTCCATGGAATCTTCCTAGAGACGCCCCATTCTCCTGCCTGGGGGTGACCTCGCGTCCCCTGGGAGCACCAGTCCAGAACCCATCTGCAGTAGGGCAGACACAGATTTTGTCCCATCTTCACTGGCTTGGCCCCTCTGCATAAGACAAGGACACCTGCGTTTCCTGCACCAGCCTAACCCCACGTGCTCCCATTCCACTGGAGAAGGCTACAGTGCAGGGGAGGGAGGGATTCCCATCGGGGTGGATGGGGATGGGGCCATGCATCTGAGGAGAGTGAGGGGAAGGAGGGTGGAGGCAGGCAGCCCATAAGGGCCCTGAAGAAAAAAGAAAGCAATGAGAAAAAGAAATGCAGCTGGCTCTGGGGAGGGGCGTGGCTGCTGTGTAACTGAGTAGCACAGGGACTGAAGGAGAATCCTATCTCCTCTGGGAATCCTTGTGTGCCATGGGCGGGTGGGCCTCTTATGGGAGCTAGAACTGAACCTTGCACCTTGGACACCAGGGTTCACAGATGTCAGGAGACACAGGAACTCCAACAGCATAGTGCCCCCTGCTGCTAGAATACAGCATTGCCGGGGGGAGAGCCCCCTGCTGTTTTCTGCAGCACAGCGCCCCCTAGTGCATGGGGACTAGCACTGATTGTAAGGGATGTGCACCCCATACGGAGCCCATGCGACACCTGGCTTCCCCTGCAGGTCTCCCTGCCCGCTGGCAACCTGGCCAAACCCTGCCTGGTATGAGGTCACCCCCACCGCTGTTAACCCCACTCGCTGTGTGTCCCGCAGGCGCAGGCTCCGGCTTTGCCCGCCCCAAGGACCTGTGACTGAAGAGAGGAGCAATCCCAGTCCCCGGCTGGCAGGAACCCACCCTGCGAGAAAAGCCTCCAGTTCCTGTTAGCGTGGGCAGAGTCCTAACGAGGATCCCGCTAATTAACCTGCTGGGAATCCATGGACTGACCCGCCCTCTGCAATTCCTCTGTCCTCTCCCCTTCTGCATTAAAGTATATGCTGTCCAGAAACAGAGGCCTGGTGTGTGAGGTTGATTGGGGGCAGTGTGTGCGTGTGTGTGTGTTGGGGGTTGGGAGTTCAGTACTGAGATAATGAGGGAACCAGGTGACTTGGGGGGAGGGGATAAATGGTCCTCTGGGATTTGAAGAGGCAAATGACAAAGCCCAGAGATGACCCTGTACATCCAGAGCCAGATCTGGAACCCAGGAGGCCTGGCTCTTAGCCCTCAGTCCCTCCCCGCCTTCTCCCCAATCTGACCAACTAGACCCCGGTCACCTCCAGGATCTGATGTAGAGCCCTGGCATCTTTATTCCAGAACACATTGCTCTAACCCAGTGGTCACCAACGAGTCAATCGGGATCGACTGGTAGATCTTGGATCCTCTGACAGGTGATCCTGACAGGTTTGGCTGGGAGGCTGTCAAATGCCGGCACTTCATCTGCCCCTCTCAGCACTGCGGTGCTGCTCCTGCCCTCTGCCTTGGAGCTGCCCCCCCCCCACCACCACCTGTGGGAGCCTTTTGCTTGCTGTGCAGGACAAAGGAAGAAGAGGAGGGGGTGCTGATGTCAGGGTGCCGCTCCCCCTACCCTATACCCCATCTCCACAGAGCAGAAGGGGACAGGGATGGAGAGAGTTTGCTGGTTGCTTTTGGGAGTGATGCAGGGCCAGGGTAGGGGTGAGTCTGCCTTAGTCCCCTGCACCATCACCCAGAAGCCACCTGTCGTAAGCAGTGCCCAGCTGGAGCCAGCATTCCGAACCGCTCCTGCACCCAAATTCCTGCCCTAGCCCTGAGTCCCCCTGTACCAAACTCCCTCAAAGAGCCTGCACCTTGCACCCCTCAACTCCCTGCCCTGGGCTCAGCTCAGAGCCCCTCCCATGCTCCAAATCCTTTAGCCCAAGAGCAGAGTCTGCATCCCCTTCCCCTGCATCCCAACCCTCTGCCCCCAGCCTGATAAAAGCGAGTGAAGGTGGGAAAGGAGGATGGAGTGAGCAGGGGCAGGGCCTCGGAGAAGGGGCAGGAAGGAGGCGGGGCAAGGGTTTGAGGTGGATCGGGTTTCACGTAGATCCTGGATGGCACTTCAAGTCAAAAAGTGATCTTATGCTTAAAAAGGTTGGAGACCTCCCTGCTCTAACCCTTACACCTCACTGTCATCCCCAAGCTGGGGATCACATCTAGCAGTGTTAACTCCTGGCCCGCTTCTGCTCTAACCCACCAGACCCCTCTGCCCCTGCTAGTCAGGGCTCAGTGCACAGTGGGGAAAATTTGTGTGCAGCAAGGAGTCTCAGAAAATGGGGGGATTATTGATGACAGCCACAAGCCATTATGCCATACAAGGCACAGAGACAGGTATTTGTCTAGCCAGCTGGCAGAGTGCAGGCAGGAGGCAAGTGGCTGGAGAAATGGGGAAAGCTCCCTACTTGTGCACAGCACCTACACCCCATGAGCCAGGAGCAGCGACTCTGTAAGAACATAAGAGCAGCCACACTGGGTCAGACCAAAGGTCCATCCAGCCCAGTGTCCTGTCTGCCGACAGTGGCTAAGGCCAGGTACCCCAGAGTTAATAAACAGAACAGGGAATCTTCAGATGAGCCCTCTCCTGTCAACCATTCCCAGCCTTTGACAAACAGAGGCCAGCGACACCATCCTGGCTAATAGCCACTGAGGGACCTATCCTCCGTGAATCTATCTAGCTCTTTTTTGAACCCTGTTAAAGTCCTGGTCTGAACAACATCCTCTGGCAAGGAGTTCCACAGGTTGGCTGTGCGCTGCGTGAAGAAAAACTTCCTTTTGTTTTGTCTGAAACCTGCTGCCTATTCATTTCATTGGATGACCTTTAGTCCTGGTGTTACAGGAGCAAGTAAATAACTTTTATTCACTTTTTCACACACCAGTCATGATTTTATAGGCTTCTATCCTATCCCTCCCTTAGTCTGCTCTTTTCCAAGTCGAAGAGTCCCAGTCTTATTCATCTCTCCTCATATGGCAGCTGTCCAATCCCCCTAAGCATTTTATTGCCTTTCTCTGAACTTTTTCCAATGCCAAGATCTCTTTTTTTGAGATAGAATCATAGAACACTAGAACTGGAAGGGATCTTGAGAGGTCATCGAGTCCAGTCCCATGCCCTCATGGCAGGACCCAGTACTGTCTAGATCATCCCTGACAGGTGTCTGTCAAACCTGCTCTTAAATATCTCCAGAGATGGAGATTCCACAACCTCCTTAGGCAATTTATTCCAGTGTTTCACCACCCTGACAGGAAGTTTTTCCTAATGTCCAACCTAAACCTCCCTTGCTGCAGTTTAAGCCCATTGCTTCTTCTCCTGTCCTCAGGGGCCAAGGAAAACAATTTTTCTCCCTCCTCCTTGTGACACCCTTTTAGCTACCTGAAAACTGCTCTCATCTCCCCTCTCAGACTTCTCTTTTCCAAACTAAACAAACCCAGTTCTTTCAGTCTTCCCTCATAGGTCATATTCTCTAGACCTTTCATCATTCTCATTGCTCTTCTCTGGACCTTCTCCAATTTCTCCACTTCTTTCTTGAAATGTGGTGCCCAGAACGGGACACAATACTCTGACTGAGGCCTAAATGAACGCGGAGTAAAAAAACTCCCTTAGGGCACAGGGTGCTTCTTGGTCATATTGCATTGGCTAGGAATCAAACCCAGGTCAACTGCTTGTAAGGTAGCTATGCTCACCACTATACCATCAATGCACTGGGGCTGCAAGAGACTGCTGCCAAGCAGACCTCAGTCTCCCTGCTCAGGGGCCTATGGGGTTAGAGACAGGGGCATCTGCCCACCTGGGGGCTGGGCTGAGCCTCCATGACTTTTTGCACACTGGTGGGAATGATTAACTCTGGAACCATGTCCTTTTCCCATCCCCTGAGCCAGCCAGGCCCTGACAGTCTGGGGTGACAGCAGCACCCGTGGCTCTTAGAGAGAAAGACCCGGGGCACATCACTTAATCATAGGCCGAGAGCAATACCTCTAGAGCAGGTGTGACCAGTCACAGAATCACAGAACACTAGGACTGGAAGGGAATTTGTGAGGTCATCAAGTCCAGTTCCCTGCCCACATGGCAGGACCAAGTACCATGTGGCCCGCGGCCCGTTTGTTTGCAGCCCGCAGCGCGGTTTGGGTTTACACAGGGCTCATCATGCAGCCTTGGGTGGGAGCCAACACAAAAACGTTGTCAGTATAATGGTCTTCTGTTGAGATGCATTTTAGTAGTTACATTCCTGGACTGTCATTGCTCATTAAAAGTGCTGTCGTAGGGGTGGAAATCAGGTAACTATTGCATTTTATTAATAGCAGCTGAACCGACTTAAATAGGGCCTGCTTGTTGTGTAGTCTTGCCTTAATCTTTGTATTCATGCCCATCAGTGTGAAACAAACTATTTGTATATATTTGTATATAGATTTGCAGGTCTATGCAACCACACTTAAGTTGGGGCCCTCAGCATGTGCTGTGAGTATCATTGTGGCCCCCGGGGCTTCCAAAGTTGAGTAGCCCTGGTCTAGATTATCCCTGAGAGATGTCTGTCTAACTTTCTTTTAAATATCTCCAGGGATGGAGATTCCACAACCTCCCTAGGCAATTTATTCCAGTTACACCACCCTAACAGGTAGGAAGTTTTTCCTAGTGTCCAACCTAAACCTCCCTTGCTGCAGATTAAGCCCTTTGTGTCTTGTCCTATCCTCAGAGGCCAAGCAGAACAATTTTTCTCTCTCCTCCTTGTGACACCCTTTTAGATACCTGAAAATTGCCATACCATCCTCCTCTCTCAGTCTTCTCTTTTCCAAACTAAACAAGCCCAATTCTTTCAGTCTTCCCTCGTTGCTCATGCTCTCTAGACCTTTTATAATTCTTGTGGCTCTTCACTGAACCTTCTCCAATTTCTCCACATCTTTCTTGAAATACGGTGCCCAGAGCTGGACACGACACTCCAACTGAGGCTGAATCAGCGCAGAGCAGAGCGGAAGAATGACTTCCTGTGTCTTGCTCCCAACACTCCTGTTAATGCATCCCAGAATCATGTTTCCTTTTTTTGCAACAGCATCCCAGTCTTGACTCATATTTAATTTGTGGCCCTAGATCCCTTCCTGCAGTGATAATGATTAATGATAGCACAAATAAACCATTGTACTCACTGATAGGGTTGCCAGGTGTCCGGTTTTGAACTGGACAGTCCAGTATTTGAGCTTTTTGTCCGGGAAACAAATTGAGAAAATACTGAACATATAAATGTCTGGTATTTTCTAATTAAGTAAGTTTTATTATTATCAGGAATATCAGTACATAGTTGTATATGCAACTACGCAGTAGCGAGGAAGGGGGTGGGGACGGGGCTGGGGCAGGATGGAATCCCCAGGGCTGTACTCGCACGTGTGTCCCACTGGGACTGTGCGCAGGATGGGCAGCACCCCGGGATCTGCGTGCGCCCGGGTCAGCCCCGCTCCCCACAGGCCGGTTCCCCCCCCCAGCCAGCCCCATTCCCCCCAAATCCCTCCTGGCCAGCCCTGCTTCCCACCAGCTGGTCCCCCCTCCTCCCGTTCTGAGATCACATGTGTCTGGTATTTTTTTGAAACCCATCTGGTAACCCTACTCACAGACTTTTTTTAATGGCACCTCTGCCGGTGCACTTTTTCACGCAGTTCTTTGAAGTTTACATCATAAATGGCCAAATCCAGCTTCATGCAGGCATTCAGGCTGTCTGCTGTCAATCTTACACTGGCAGGGGGCTGGTGATGTGGGGATGCAGGAGTCTGGGTTGGAGTGTATGAGGGGCTCAGGGCAGGCAATTGGGATGTATAATGGACTCGGCACAAGGCTGGAGACTGGGGATGTGAGGGTATGAGGGGCTCAGGGTAGGGGATTCCGCTATATAATAGGCTCAGGGTTGGAGAGTGTGTGTGGGGGGGGAGGGCGGGTTTTGCAGGAGTGTTATGATGCTGCAGCCAGCTAGGGGCTGGGCCCAAATTGGGGGCTTGTTGGCCAGGCTTCATTTTTAAATAAGGTAAAATATGATGTCCAACACAAAAAGGTTTTGATGTTTTCTTTATTTATGGCAGGGGTGGGGAACCTGTTTTGGGTCGGGGGCCCCGACCCACAGAAAAATCAGTCGGGGACCACACAAGTGAGAAATAAAAGAAAACAACCCCCCCCCAACCCTCACTGATGTGACCCCCCCAACTGAAACACCTCATCCCCTGGTTCTTCAGCCTCATAGCAGGGGGAGGGGCAGGGAGATCTGAGGTTCAAGGCCTCAGGCCAGATTTACTCTTCTGGAGATCCAGTGTTAGTGGATTTTGTGGGACCCCCCCCCCCGCCTCTGGGTTGAGTCCAAAAATGAGGCATTAAATGTGTGGGACAGGGCTGCCAATGAGTGGGATAGGGATGAGAGTGCAGGATTGGAGTGGGAGGTGGGGTACAGGAGGGGGTGAGGGTGCATGGTCTGACCAGGGGGACAAGCTTCGTGGCCAGGGGGCAGGAGCGGGCTAGGGGCTGGTTGCCTGTCCAGGGGGCAGAGAACAGGGGGGATTTTGTCCAGGGGGTCGGGGGTATCTGGGCAGGGGCCTGGAGGCAGGGGGGATGTTGGCCAGAGGGATGGGGACAAGGGGGATGTTGGCCAGGGGGCTGAAGGAAGCGGGGGGTCTGGCCTAGGGCTAGGGGCAGGGGGTGGCTGGCCTGGGGGCAGAGGGCGGGGGGATTCTGGCCAGGGGGCTGAGGGAACAGGGTGTCTGGCTAGGGGCAAGGGATGTCAGGCCGGAGGCAGAGGGCAGGGGATGTCTTGCCAGGAGACTGGGGAGATTTTGGCCAGGGGGCAGAGGGGATGTTGGCCAGCGGGCTGAGGTCAGGGGGTGTCTGGCCTGGGGGCAGAGGGTGTCTGTCCGGGGGGGGTCAGGGGGATTTTGGCCAGGAGGCTGGAGGCAAAGGGGGGCGAGAAGGGGTCTGGGCATGAGGGGGGTGCAAAAGCACTTATTTGTTTTTGCACCCCGTGGCAGGCACCAGACCTCCCACTGTTCCCATCCCCCGGAAGCCTCCGGGAAGGGTTGACAGGGGAGGCTGCATGAAGTGTGTCCCCAGGGAAGGAAACGTCAGCGCGCAGGGAGCCATCTTCGGTTCCTGGTTTCCCCATGCAGGGGAAGGAAAACGCTCTTGCACCAAGCCATGGGTAGCTCTGCTTGTTCCCTGCCCCTCCCCGCACGAAGCTGCGCTGGCATTCAAGGGCCGAAAGGCTGGAAACCCAGCACCAGCTCCCTGCTGTGGGGGTCGCAAGGTGGGACTGAGCTGGAGCTCCAGAAGAGCCATGGGCCATATCCCATATCTGGCTCCCTAGAGAGACATATTTGGCTCCTGAGCCATAGGTTGCCAACTCCTGGATTAACCTGCCATGGAAGGGGGGAATGTAGAAACAAAGGATTCCCACCAAAAGGAAAGTCTATTTAAACTGGAAAAGCCAGCAGTCTGTCTTTGGCGGCCATGACACACCCAAGAGACTAGCCAGAGGCAGTAAAAGATCACAGCTCTAGTGTGTTAGAACTGGCTGTGTGTTTTCTTTTTCTTTTCTTTTACGTTTGGGCTACGTCTACACTGGCGTGTTCTCACGCAAAAACTATTTTGCGGAAGAGTTCTTCTGCAAAAACTCTTCCAGAAGAGAGTGTCTACACTGGCATGTGCGTTTGCGCAAGAGCATCCATGGCAGTGTAGACGCTCTCTTGCGCAAGAAAGCTCTGATGGCCATTTTAACCATGGGGCTTTCTTGTGCAAGAAATTCATGTTGCCTGTCCACACTGGCCTCTTCTGGAAGAGCTCTTGCGCAAGAGGGCTTCTTCCTGAGCGGGAGCATCAGAGTTCTGGCGCAAGAAGCCCTGATTTTATACATTTGAACGTCAGTTTATTTGTGCAAGAACACGCAGCCAGTGTAGACAGGCAGCAAGTTTTTGCGCGAGAGCGGCCGCTTTTGCGTGAGATCCCGCCAGTGTAGACACAGCCTTGTAGTTTACTTTGCTCTGCCCATTTCACCATTTTCACTTGCTGTTTGTACTTAATAAACTCACTTTTATTTACTATCAAGCCCAGTGCAAATCATTGTTCCCTGGGGGAGCCATCAGTATGTATATCCTCCTGTCATCGTTAAAGGGGGCTTGCCGGGACGGGCTTTAACATGTGAAACTCTCCTGCAGTGAGAGACAGATTCATCTGGGGTTCTGATCCCATTTGGGGGAGGGAGTTGCTGGATGCTATGCCTAGAACTGCATTCTCCTCAGACCTGAAGAGACTCCAGGGATGTGTAGACAGTGGGGCTATTTCGGGATACCGGAGATCTCCTGAAATAGCTACTCTGCGTCTTTTAAACACACCCATTATTTCAAAATATTTTTCGAAATAACGGGTGCTCTATTTTGGCATCCCTGTGACCCTCTTTGTGTGAGGGTTAAGGGATGGCACGAAATAGCGCATTATTTCAAAATTTGGCACTGTGCAGAAGCACCAAATTTCAAAATAAGCTATTTTGAAATACAGGCAAAATAAGAGACACAATTTGGGTAGCGTAAATTGCGTCTCTTATTTCGAGTTTAGGGTGCTGCGTAGATGCACCCTCAGTGTCTGAATTGCTCTTTGGGGGGACAGATGATCTCAGCTCTGTGCCTTGACTGGGGGAGACCGGGGCGATGTTGAGACTGCAGGAAGTATGCCAGAAAAGCTCTGCCATGTCCAAGGAACGCATCTGCTTTTCTGAAAAAAAAAAAAGGTCGGAAAAGCGGATGCGTTTATTCGGCATCCCTATAAACTTCATTTTACGGGGAAGAAGGAATGTCCTGAAAGAAGGGTTTTTTTCCCCAAAATTTGGCGCCGCGTAGATGGGCCAAATTTGGGAAAAGCCTCTTTTAGAAGTAAATCGGAAAAAGACACGCCATTTGCATACCGCAAACTGTTTTCTTTTTCTGATTTATCTTTGTAGTGCAGATGCAGCCCAGGAGATCTGGTCCAGCAGGGCAGGGTGGTAAGGGGCCCCAGAGAGCAAAGAAGCGAATGTCAGTAGCTTCACTGGCGCGTGGGGAAAGGGGCTTCTGTGACCGCACCGTCACACCTCGCATGGCACTAGGTGGCGCTGTGCTGCAGGGAACCCTACGATAAATACCACCAAGACTCAAATTCCAATTTGGAAGTGCGGTGGGCGTTTATTTAGGCACAGCGGGGACTAGGAGCACAAGGAGGGGTCCGTCCAGCACAATCACTTTCCTGGCTAGCTTGGATTGCGAACCTGAACCACCTTCTTGTGCGGGTCGTACCACACCGCCCAGACCTGGCTGGCATTTCCGGCATTGAACTCCAGCCACACCCCATCTGCTTGGATGATGAGCTTGGCGTTCTCCCAGCTTTTGTCATCCATTTGTTGGTACTGGCCCTCCAGCTCCAAGGCTTGGCTAAAACAGGCCGCCAAACCTTCCTTCATTAGGCCCAGCTGCTCCACCTGCATCTTCTTCTTCAGGATCTCTAGGAAGGATAATTTCAGGCCATTTCTAACAAAGCGCTCCATGCCGAGACTGAAGATGCCTCCACCACGGGCAAAGGAATTCTCCTCATCAGGAGCCCTGAAACAAACCCATCAATGTGATGGAAGAAGTGGCCCTAACCCTAAAAAAAAGGCAAGGGCAGGACTGGGCTGGGGGGGGGGGGAATGGAAATTTGGGAACATAAGAACGGCCACACTGGGTCAGACCAAAGGCCCATCTAGCCCAGTGTCCTGTCTTACAACAATGGCCAATGCCAGGTGCCCCAGAGGGAGTGAACAGAACAGGGAATCATCAAGTGATCCCTCCCCTGTTGCCCATTCCCAGCTTCTGACAGAGGCTAGTGACACTATCCCTATCCATCCTGGTTAATAGCCATTGAAGGACCTAACCTCCATGAATGTATCTACCTATTTTTTAAACCCTGTTAAAGTCCAGGCCTTCATAACACCCTTGGGCAAGGAGTTCCTCAGGTGGATTGCGAAGAAAAATGTCCTTCTGTTTGTTTTAAACCTGCTACATATTAAACTATCTGCAGAAGTTCCTTGCGCCTCCAAACTTCATGGATTTATTTGCTAGAAGATTTCCCCAGCACTGCTCAGTTAGGCTATGTCTACACCGCATTGTACAGTCAAAATAAGATACGCAATTAAAGCTACGCAAACTGTGTACTTATTTTGAGTCTATTTCAAAATAGTCTATTTCAAAATTTGGTGCTCTCTACACAGCACCACATTTCAAAATAAAGTGCTATTTTGAGCCATCCCTTACTCCTCATTCAAGGAGGTTTACAGGGATGGCGAAAGACGCGGGGTAGGTATTTCGGGATACCTCTGGTATCCCAAAATACCTTTGATGTGTAGACATACCCTTACTGAAATAATTTTTAAGTCTCATGATCACCTTGTCTGAAGAAGTGGGTTTTGCCCACGAAAGCTCACGATATTATATATATACATATCCCGGAGGTATCCTGAAATAGCTATCCCGCGTCTTAACAACAAGCCCCTTATTTCGAAATATAATGGGCTTGCTATTCTGACATCCTTGTAAACCTCATTCCACGAGAAGCACGGGATGTTTTGGAATAGCGGGTTATTTCGAGGAAATAAGCTATTTTGAAACTAACTTGAAATAAGCAACCCAATTTGCATAGCTCAAATTGCGTAGCTTATTCCAAGCTAAGGATGCTGTGTAGACACACCCTAAGGATACGTCTACACAGCAGCGTTATTTTGGAATAACTGATGTTATTTTGAAATAACAAAGAGTGCGTCTACACAGCAAGCCATTAATTCGAAATAGTGTCGAACTGGAGGACATCTTACTCCGGCTCCTGTAACCCTCATTTCATGAGGAATAAGGGAAGTCGGAGGAAGAGTGTTCTCCCTTTGACTTCCTGCTGTGTAGACGGCTCCAAAAGCCGAGTTAAGCCATTTCAACTTCAGCTACGCAACTGACGTTGCATCACTTAATTCGACTTTAGCCCTGCTGTGTAGACGTGCCCTTAGGTGCCACAGGGCGACTACTCCTTGCTTTTAACTATATTTTTGTTGTGCTCTCTCAAATATCTAGGAGGCAAGTTGCAAGCTTTTACCAGCAGATGGCTCCCTACTTCACAAAATCAGATGGGTTTCTGTTGTTCTTCAGTGCTCTGGGGTGCTGTTGGGGAGGAGGGGGGTCAGTAGGCAGGCTGGCCCGGGGAGAGGGGACTACCTCAGCCCTCTCTCACGGCAGCAACACCCCAGGAGCTGGACTCAACGCAGGGAGAGAGGGACTCCTGTCACCCCATGGTGCCGAAGGGGGGAGGCCTTGTGCCACCTCCTCTAGGGCACACTGGGGGGCTGATCCCCCTCCAAGTACTACTCCAACAGGATGCAAGGCCAGGGGGAGGGATGCTGTGATTATGGCTGGGGCTGAAGCAGGGGCCGGGCCTTCAGTAGGGGGCCTGACCCCCCCCCAGATGACTTCCTGAGGTCTCTTCCAATCCTAATCTTCTATAAAGAGAGAAGGGGGGGGGCACAGAAAAAGGAGACAGGAGCAGAGGGGGCAGAATCCACACCAGGGGAGGGGGAATCCCCAAATCGGGGTGTGTGTGTGTGTGTGAGACAAAGGAAAAATATTTTCAGGGTGGGGGGGAGAACACAGGAGGGAAGCAGAAGGGTGGCGGGTGCAGGGTACAACCCCTCCCCCTCACCCCCCACACAAACACACTTACCAGTTCTGCCACTGCAACTGGGTCAGATCTGAGCAGCCTTGTCAGGGAGAAAAGAAACCAGATTTTCACTCGCTTAACTTTCGATTTCCTCTCTGTGACACGCCACAGTGGAAAGGAAAGGGAGGGGCAGGGAGTTCCCCAGACCTTAAAAGGATGACTCACCTTCTCCTCTGAAAGGACTCCTGGGTTCTGTCCCCAGCTCTGGGAAGGGAGTGGGATCTAATGGTTAGAGCAGAACCAGACCTCCTGGGTCCTGTTCCTTTCGGGAGGGGCTTTATCCCACACTGGGCGTTTGTGTTGGGCCTGGAGACCAGCTGGGAATGGCCGTGGGGTGAGTGTGGCTTAGTGGCAGGGGTGACATTCTGTTTGTGGGAGCAATGAGTGGGGTGGATCCAGTTTTTAATGGTGTAACTGCATCTCCCATTGGCATGGCCCACCCCCAAGTTGGCAGACTCAGCAGGGCCCACCAAGGGCAGACCCGGCCCAAAAGCCCCCGCTCCCTTCTGCCCCCTAGAGGGGATCTCAGGAGATACAAGGCTGAAGTTCACGGATGTCTGTCTAGGCTAGGTCAGCACCTGATGCGAGGGCAGCTGTGTATCAGCCAGGCAAGTTCCTCTTGCCCACACAACACCTCCTGCTGGTCCATCCCAACATTGCACCTGCAGGAATCCCTCTGCCTCCACCCTGAGGATGGAGCCTGCAGCCAGGGCTTTATGAAATCACCGTCTCTAGCGCAGTGTTTCCCAATTTTATTTGGCCATGAAACCCTCTTAAACTCGAAAGAATTTTGTGGAACCCCTAATAACAGTCTTATATATGGAGCTGAAAAAGTAGACCACAAATAAGTAAGGATAATAATAAACAAATGCTAAACAAGGCCATGAGATCAACATTTAGTTTAATTGCCCATATTTAAAAACATTTTTTAAAATCATAAAATGTGATTGTAATGGAATTTTCTCGCAGAACCCTTATTGTCACTTCCCGGAACCCCGGGGTTCCACGGAACACCATTTGGGAAACACTGATCTAGCAAAATATGGGCAGGAACCAAATCTTAATAACTGTCTCTGCATGTCAGTTTGGGTGTGTGTGTGTGGGTGACACCCCTCACCACCACACCCACGCTGTTTCTGTCCTAGGGGGGTTGTTCTCCCCACGCCTTCAGGGATGGCCCAATTAGAAGCAAGCCAACAACTCACGGCTCTCAACGATGACTTTATAATTAAAGAAATGGAAAAAATATGAAACAAACCCTAGACGGTAAACGACAGTCCCACACTCTGCTCTCCGGCTTCCTTCTGGGGAGAGTTTGCAACAAATTGTGTGACACCAGAACACTGAGGCTATGTTTACACTGAGGGGTTTTTCCGGGATACCAGAGATATCCTGGAAAATCCCCACCGTGTTCAGGGAATGCATTTGCTTTTCTGCTTTTTTTGTGGAAGTGCAAACGCGCTCTTTCGGAAGCCCTGTCTTCCATGAGGAAGAAGGGATCTTCCGAAAGAGAGGGATTTTCCAAAATTTGACCCAGTGGAGACAGGCCAAATTTTGGAAAAGCCTCTTCCCAAAAAAAAATCGGAAAAAGCTATGCAAAGTGCGGAGCGCATTTTGCGTAGCTTTTTCCGAAAAAAAGCAGCAGTGTAGATCTAGTTTGAGGGGGGGAAAAACAAATCCAAATTCACTTTAAAGTGGAGTAGTTGAACCTCATTAAACTCTTGTGTGGACATGCTTATGAAGACGGAGAGTGGCCTCAATTCTGGCGAAGCTTAATTCACTTCCGAAGTGAATTAAACTAAAACTGAATTCATTCCCCTCTCACGTGCTATGAAATGAAGGTGAGAGACAAGGTCTGGACCAATAGCCAGAAAGCATGTCTTTCTCACCACCAAAATGGGGGTCCAATAGAAGATATGTCCTGACCTCCCCCCCCACACACACACACTCCTGGTCTCTCTCACATCCTGGGCCCAACACAGCTACTACAAATGAGGAAACAAATGTCCCATTCAATCCCTTTATATATGCAATGGTCCACTTGCCTGCTGCATTATTTCCCATGTGTTAACAATTTCCCTTTGACTTAAAGGGGGAAAAAACTAACCACCTTGGTTTGGAAACAATCCCAAGCTTTTTATTATCATTTGCCCAGGACAGTCGACCCTGACAAGACCCTTAGGCTATGTCTACACAGCAGAGATATTTCAGGATACTGAAGTGTCCTGAAATAGCCACCCTGCCTCTTAGAAACACGCCTGCTATTTTGAAATATTTTTCGAAATAACGGGCATGCTATTTCACCATCCCTGCAAACCTCCTTGCACGAGGGTTAAGGGATGGCTCGAAATAGCGCATTATTTTGAAATAGACTCGAAATAAGCTACGCAAATTGCGTAGCTTATTTCGAGTTTAGGGTGCTGTATAGATGCACCCTTACAGGGAAAAAGCTTTCAAAAAAATTTATCAAATACAGAAATGTCATTGTAACGAAGGCTAGATAGCAGAATGGTTGCTTTTTCCTGGGGCATTCCATCTGGAGCTGAGAAATATTAGTATCAATTGTTCTATACTCTGTTGGCTTCTTATACTATTAGACGGTAGTAACCTATACCCTGGCCAGATTTAGATGTAAAACCTCTCCTTACTCACTTAACAAGGCAGTTATCAGATGAAAGACTTGATCTGAGCGCCAAACATTTGCAAACGTACATCTCAAAAGGGGTTACGCATTTGAGGGATGGTCGGGCTCTTCGTCCATAGTTCTGATCCTATGTCTCGAGCACAGAGCCCAATTAACCTTTACTAGGCCCCCGAACTGTGGCCCCACCCCCAATCCACCTGTGCTCCACCCCTAGGCCCTGCCCTTGCTCGGCCTTTTCCCCTGAGGCCCTGCCCACTGTTCACACATAGGCAATGGGGCAGAGAGGAATGGGCCACGCTTAGTTCCTTAGGGAATCTTCAGTGAGTAGAACAACTTTCTCCAGCCATGGTCATGGGGAGTCCCTGGGACCATGCTGGGAAGCCATGTGGTAAGATGGGCCCATAAACACTTTCTTCCCCTGACATTCTGTATTACCAGGACCATATTTTTACTGCTGCATTCACCCTCTCCTGAGCAGAATCAATTACTTAGCTGTGTGTCATAGACACTGTAGCGCTAAATACATAAAGATGATTCCCCTTTCACCGATGCTAGAGGGGGCTGGTGGTTTTGGCCCTGGAAGATCTGAGGGATTTTTACTTATTTCCTTCCTTTCAAAGCACTGTACCAAGGGGGAAATGCAGACACAGCGTGGCAGAGACTTGTCTCAGAGCAAATGGTGAGTTAGACCAAGGAACCCTTCCCTCTTCCTGTGCAGGGGCTTTAATCAAGGAGTTCCAATTTCCAGTTCCCCCTGATCCAATCCACTAGCTCCGACTCCCCTCCCAGAGCCAGGAGTCCCAGATCCCAGCCACCTCCGTGACTTAAACCACCAGGCCACACTCCCCTTCTCAAGCTGGGAGTCGAACCAAGACTCCCTCCCCCTCCCTTACATCACCCCCCCCTCTAGAACCTGGACTAGAACCCAGCAGGGGCAGCGGAAGGAACCACTGGCCCCGCCCCCACCTTCCGCCTGAGGCCCCGCCCCTACCCTCTCTGAGACCTCGCCCCTTCTCTGCCCCCATGCCGCACCTTCTCCTGAGGGCCCACCCCCACACTGCTTCTTTCCCCTGCTCCTCCCCCGCTCTTGCACCTTCCCTGGAAGCTCTGCTCCTACTTCAATTCTGGCCCCCAAGACCTCGCCCCTCCCCCCTTATCTACCCCTTCCCCCTCTGTCACCCTTTTGGCCAGTAAAAAGCAGAAGGGGTATGATGGACCCCAAGACCCCTGCCCATTCCAGCAGCACTGGAATCCCACATGCTTAGCTGTGTGTCATAGACACTGTAGCACTAAACACATAAAGATGATTCCCCTTTCAGCGGCGCTAGAGGAAGTCGGTGGTCTTGGCACTGGGAGAGCTGAGGGACTGCCCCCTAGTGGTACACACCCCACATGAGGACACTCCCAGCCCACACCACTAAGTCAGGGAACTGAGCTATGGAAGTTCTCCCAACGTGGATACACACAGTGCTGGTCCAATTAGGGTGACCAGACAGCAAGTGTGAAAAACTGGGACTTTTTTTTCCTGAGGGGTGGGGTACAGCTGCATGTATAAGACAAAGCCCCTAATACCAGGTCGTCTGGTTACCCTAGAGCCAATTGTGTTATAATTTATTCATATGACACCCCATCCAGCAGCTGCTACTCACTGAAAGAAATCAAACCTCCATGTATAGACAGATGCCCCCATACACTCAGGCTATGTCTAGACTCGCGGCTTCTTGCACAAGTACAGCCGTTCTTGCGCAAGAATCCGCAGAGCGTCCACACTGCCCGTCCACTCTTGCACAAGGAAATTTACAGTACAGCGTGGTAAGAGAGGGCTCCTTGCGCAAGAGTTATGCTCTTTTTTAACAGGTGTAAGCCCTCTTGCGCAGGAGCTCTTGCGCAAGAGGGCAGTGTGGACGCTCGGCAGGGATTTCTTGCGCAAGAAAGCCCTATGGCTAAAATGGCCATTAGAGCTTTCTTGTGCAAGAGAGCATCCACACCACCATGGGAGCTCTTGCGCAAAAGCACAGCTCGCCCATGGCAGTGTGGACGTTTCCTTGCGCAAGACTTCTTGCACAAGAACCCTTGCACAAGATGTTCTTGTGCAAGAAGCCGCCAGTGTAGACATAGCCCCATTGTTTTACCACCCCTGTAACCAGAGCCCATTCATTCTCAGAGATCACCTCACAGGAATCCAGCTCTTCAAAGTGGATGGAGGAAGCACAGGCCTGTGGAAAGGGACAGACTGAAACCTAGCAGAGACAGAATTACAGGCCGGGGGGGGGGGGGGGGCGGCGGCATCTCAGTTCTAAAGTTAGCAATGGGAGTATTGTAGGACCAATCCGTGCTGCGACTCATATGACCCTACAGCACCTGCCCCAGTCTAAAAGAGACAAACGGAGAGAGGGGAAATTGAGGCGGGGGGGCGGAGGGGGATATGTGTCCTGCCCGGGTCTCCTAATGTACAGGCCAGTCCCTGATCCACTAGGCTGCACCATTCTCTATTGCAACAAACCAAATACCCAAAGAAAGTGGAGTTCAGTGCTCACATTTCTAGGGGGATCGGATAGGGCAGCGTTAACCCCTTCTCTGCCAGCAGCATCTCGTTGGCAGAGGGCAAGTCACAGCCGCCTCCCGGCCTCCAATCTTTACCGCCGCTTTTATCCTCCTGGGCTGCTTTTTTGGGGGCGAATAGAACACGGACAGTTTCTGACAGAACCTGGCCTGGTTTCAGGTCCCAGAATGGGGCATCCTCTCCCCCCGAGTTCCTTCTCCGCTCCCCTCAGAGCCATCCCCGACGGGCTACAGGGTCACCTCCGCTTTCCTCCTCCTGCGGTGGCCTCCTGGCCCTTCCCATGCTCCAGCCAGCAGCACACTCCTCTGAGAGGTCCCTGCTTCTCACCTGTGCATCGAGTTACCAATTCTCAGTCCCCTGGTCCCCAAGAGTAAACCTGGCGGTGTCCCCATCTGATCCACTGGGTGACCGTTCATTCCTGGTACCCCACTGTGCCCATCCACAAGGTGGGAGCTGCGAAATCAAAGCTTTAAATCAAAATGAGGCGGCCGCCCATGCTTGGTGCAATGTCCCTGGTTCAATCCAGGAGTTTCAACCAGCTCCTGCCGCCTTCCTTTTCCCCCTTTCCCTCTTGACCACATCAGGAACCATCCAAGGGGGCTGGGTCCAGCTTCCTTCCCCCCATTCAGCCTCCGTCTCTCAAACTCGACTAGCAACATTGGCTCCAGTGAAAATCCTGGAGTCTGCTTTGAAATGATCCCTGACACAGCGGTTCTACTCATGGCTCAGCCACAGGGGACCATGGAAGATGTGGTGTTCTGGCTACTGGGGAATGGTATAAAGGTGACACTCAGGCTAAAGTGGAATAATATAAATGACTTGGGCTAAGGGGAACCATATAAATGCAACATTTGGGCCAATGGGGAACAGTATAAATGGGACACTTGGGCCAACGGAGAATCGTATAAAAGCAACACTTGGGCTACAGGGGAAGGGTATAAATGGGACACTGTGGCTAATGGCATAAATGTAACACTCAGGCTAATGGGGGAATGGGATGCATGTGACACTCGGGCTAATGGGTAGGGTTGCCAGGTGTCCGGTTTTGAACCGGACAGTCCAGTATTTGAGGGTTCTGTCAGGGAAACAAATTGAGAAAATACCAGACATATAAAATGTCCGGTATTTTCTAATTAGGTACATTTATTATTATTATTAGGAGTATCAGTACGTAATTGCGAACTGCCTGGCTGGTACACATGCTCACACTGCGTGAGTGTGTCTACCAGCCAGGCAGTATGCAACTATGTGAGGGGTGGGGCTGGGGCAGGAGGAAATCCCCGGGGCCGGACTCGCTCGTGCTTCGCCGGGACCATGTGTGGGACAGGCAGCACCCGGAATCTGCATGCGCCCGGGTCAGTCCTGCTCCCCACCGGCTGAGTCTCTCCCCCTGCTCCCCCACCTCCAGTCAGCCCCGCTCCCCCCAACCCTCTCCCGGCCAGCCCTGCTTCCCGCTGGCCGGGCCCCTGCCCCACCCCACCCCCCCATCTGCCCCGGCCAGCCCCACTGCCCCTGACCAGCCCTGATTCCTGCCAGCCAGTTCTCCCCGACCCCCACCCCCCACCAGCCCTGCTTCCCACTGGCCGGTTCCCCCCCCCCCCCCAGCCAGCCCTGCTCCCTTCCCGGCCGGTCCCTCCCCCCAATCTGAGATCAAGTGTTTCCAGTATTATTTTTTGAAGCCACCTGGTAACCCTACTAATGGGTGACAATGTAAACATGGCACCCATCCCCGATTGCTCTGGCGACACAGAGCCCTTTGCCTGTTGAACACTTGCAGGAAACCATCTCAAAATGCACCCTTCTCCTGCAGCAGTGAGTCCCACAGGTCCATTCTGCCTCGCATCAGCAGGGGTTCTCCTTTTTTGACCTTTGTAGCCTGGTCCCTCTCTCCACCGGAGCTTCAAGTGGTGGGCACGGCCCACTGAGAAGTGGCACCTCTGGGTTTCCCCACCTTCACCCAGCATTGCCTCTGAGACCACCACTGGGCCTTGGGTTGTTTCCCTCTCGAGCCTCTGTTTCATCCTCTTGCTGAACCACGGAGGAGCGGGACGGGGCCCCCATGCCTGCCTGGGGGGAGGAGAAATAGAGACAAGGGCGGGGGAGGGCGTTTGTGAGCATGGACATCAGGGGTTGACGTGGGGGACGGAAAGTGGCAGCACCTCCCATCTCCCTCCCTTCCCCTGTGGCTTCCCATCCCACTTGGGGACAACTCTCCAAGATCACTCATCAGCCTCAGCCGAACCCACGTGACAGAGGAGCATCATCCTCGGTGAGCATGTGGATTGGATTTCTCAGCCGCGGACGATTCTCCGACACCCAATACGGGTGGAACTCAAAGGGTCTTTTCTCCCAGGTGAACTCTTGTCCCTGGCAGATTCCTTCCCCCTCAGCCAAGCCTTTGGCAGGAGGGTTCTGGGCTTGGTTTCCTTGTTGTCTCATGAGGGTCCCGTCCTGGTGTCCAGGTTCCCCCTTTACTCAGCCCCTGGGAAGGAGGGTTTCTCTCCGGGATGGTTCCGCTGGTGCCGGTAGAGGTGGGAGCTGCGCCCAAAACATTTCCCGCAGTCGGCGCACTGGAAAGGCTTTTCGCCGGTGTGCACGCGCCGGTGCCGCTCCCAGTGGGAGCTCCAGGCAAACCCCTTCCCGCAGTCAGTGCAGCGGAAGGGTTTCCCCCCCACGGCATGGAGCCGCCGGTGCCGAGCCAGCACCAGTGCCTGGCTGAAGCTTTTCCCGCAGTCCCCACACGGGTGGGGTTTCTCCGCCACGTGGGAAGGCCGATGATGGTCAAGGTCGGCGAGGCAGCTGAAACTTTTCCCACAGTTGCCGCAGCGGTGAGACGCCTCCTCTCCGCCCTCCCGGGGCTTGGCCAGTGTTGGACGGTCCCTGGAGCTCTTCTGCCGGGATGCGTGCACCTGCTTGCGTTTCGCCAGCTGGCGCTGGCTGATGGCCTCCCCGCAGGCATTGGGCTGCTCGCCGGTGTGGACGCGCTGGTGCCGCTCCAGGTGGGAGCTCCAGGCGAAGCCCTTCCCGCAGTCCCCGCACCGGAAGGGTCCGTCGCCCTGGCGGTGCTGACCTGCCGTGTGAAGGAGGCGCCGGTGCCTCTCCAGCTGGGAGGCTCGAGGGAAGTTTTTCCCGCAGTCGGGGCAGGGGTGCCGGGAGTTCTCCTGGGCTGAGCTCCCCCTACCCTCCGGCTGTCTCTCCGCGTGGTTCTTTTGGTGTCTCACCAGCGCTGGGCTCCGTGCGAAGCTTTTCCCACACGCACCGCACGTGTAGGGCCTCGCTGCCGCTGGGCGATTGCCAGCCCGGCGGCGTCTCTCCCTGGCCATGTGGCACCCCCGGTGTTTGGCCAGCGCCGAGCTGTCCCCAAAGCTCTTCCCACAGTCCAAGCAGGCATACGGCTTCTCGCCCGTGTGCACCCGCTTGTGTTTCACAAGGTGGGCGCTCTGGCTGAAGGCCTCCCCGCACTCCCCACAGGCATGAGGCCGCTCGCCGGTGTGGACGCGCCGGTGCCGCTCCAGGTGGGAGCTCCAGGCGAAGCCCTTCCCGCAGTCCCCGCAGCGGAAGGGTTTCTCGCCCCGGTGGCTCCGGCGGTGCCGGGCCAGGGCGGCGCTGCGGGGGAAGCTCTCCCCGCACTCGGGGCATCGGTGGGGCTGCTGGGGGGCAGCGTGGGCCCGCCGGTGCTTGAGGAAGAAGGTGTTGCTGTTGAAGGCCTTGCCGCAGTCAGGGCACTCCAAGGGCTTCCCGCCAGCATGGGCCCGCTGGTGCCTGTAGAGGTGGGAGCTGCGCCCGAAGCATTTCCCACAGTCGGCGCACTGGAAGGGCCGCTCGCCCGTGTGCAGCCGCCGGTGCCGGGCGTAGTGCGAGCCCCAGTCGAAGCCCTTCCCGCAGTCGGCGCACTGGAAGGGCTTGATCCCGGTGTGGAGGCGCAGGTGGGTGGCCAGGTGGGAGCTGACCCGGAAGCGCTCCCCGCACTCCGCACAGCGGTACCGCTTCCCACCAGGGGCCTGGGGCCGGCGCCGCGGGCTGGGCTCCTGCCCAGCGTGGGATCTCTGGTGGGCCAGCAGGGCAGCTCTCTCGATGAAGCTCTCCTCGCAGGCCGGGCACGGGTAGGAGCCCGGCAGCGTGTGGGATTTCTGATGGGTCAGGAGAGCGGAGCGCTCCGTGAAGTTCTCCCCACACTCCGGGCACGGATGGGGCTCTTCTCCCGTGCTACCGTCCACCTCGAGCCCGGCTTCTGGGCCTTCCCCCCGGCGGCCTCTCTGGGGGGCTGCCCCCTCCCGGACCTTCTTGAGACCTCCGTTGAATGGAGCATCTCTGCCTCGTCTCTTCCCCGCCGGGCCTCTGGACCTGCCGGCTTCACCCCCTTGGCGGGACCCCTGACCCTGGCCACTGCCCGAGGCAGCTGTCTCGGGATCTCCTTGCTGGGGTGCCTTGTCCTCGGTCCCGCTCACTGTCCCTGGTAAGGAGAGAGTCCAGCCGTTAGCTGTGCCATGTGCCTGTGGAAAGGGGGGGGAAGGCAAGCAGTCCTTGAGTGGAACTACAAAGGATGGTCCCTTCTGGCCTCACACCAAGAACGAAATCAGGAGCCAAATCCCCCTCTCCTTCCCCCCCCCCCAAGTCCTTCCCTAGAGAGGAGAAAAGAGGGGACCCATCCTGCTTTCCCCTCCTGCCTCAGCAGGTAGAGAGTGGGCAGGGAGGCCAAGCAGGGACAGCTCCCTCCACCACAAGATGATTGGAGGGCCACGGTCTTTGTTGGTCGAGATCCCCTGCTCACACAAGGGGTCCCCCAGCCTCTCTCCACCTCCATCGCAGAGACTCCCCATTCCAGGGGCCTCTTCTCCCCATACCTCCATTCCCACCCTTCCAAGGGCTCCATGTGCCCCCCTTTCCCTGTGCACCTGGTTCCAGGGGCTGGAAATGCCCCTCTTCTTTGTCTGGGAGAGAAGCCCCCGGGGGCCATTGGGAAGATTGACTTGGACTTTTCAGCTTAGGAAAGAGGAGACTAAGGGGGGATGGGATAGAGGTCTGTAAAATCATGACGGGTGTGGAGAAAGTGAATAAGGAAAATTATTGACTTGTTCCCACAATATAAGAACTAGGGGTTACCAAATGAAATTAATAGGCAGCAGGTTTAAAACAAACAAAAGGAAGTTTTTCTTCACTCAGCGCATAGTCAACCTCCGGAACTTGTTACCAGAGGATGTGGTGAAGACTAGGACTTTAACAGGGCTCCAAAAAGAGCGAGATAGATTCATGGAGGTTAGGTCCATCAATGGCTCTTAGCCAGGATGGGTAGGGATGCTGTCCCGAGCCTCTGTGTCTCTGGAAATGGATGACAGGAGCGGGATCCCTGTTGTGTTCCCTCCCTCTGGGGCACCTGGCGCTGGCCACTGTCGGCAGACAGGATACTGGGCTAGATGGACCTTTGGTCTGACCCAGTGTGGCCACTCTTATGTTCTTATGGGCAGAGAAGAGCCCAGGCAGTGATGCTAGAAGGGGCCCATGGCACCATCAAACCAGCAGCTTGATGTATAGACAACTCCAGCGGGGCTGGTAGTTTCTCAGGAGGCTCTATGTGTCCTTCCCCCGCCCCGCCAAGTCACACCCCCTCCCCCTTTTCCGTGGGTCTGATTTTCAGGTTCTGGCCACACGTGCTGGGAGCCGGGCCCTGGAACTTTGGGACCCGTGTCGGGGCCCCGAGATGCTGTGTCGCAACTGGGAGGGGAGGCCCGAGGGACTTCTTTGGGGAAACCCAGCTCCCGACGACAGTTTGCCTCACCTGGGCTGCTGCCTCTCAGGGAGTCCCCTGCCCCGGAGCCCTGCAGACCTGGGACCCACGGCTCTTCCCCATGCTCCAGACGGGAGATCACGTCCAGTTTCGGGATGGGATATTCTGTGTGCGGGGAGGGGGACACAACAGGGGAGAGATCAGGGTTTGTCAAGCCGTTCGCCAGGCGGCCGCTGTAACACGCTGCATCAGCCGCCTTCCGTCCCACCACACTCCCCCCGGCCTGTCTCTCCCGGTACTGTCTCACCAGCTCGGCCTGGGGCGGCGTGTGCGCTTGTCTCCCCTTATTGGCTGGCCCTGGTACTACTCCTACTGGGTTGACCCCCTCAGGACTTTGCCCGGCATCTGTGCAGCAGGCTTGATTTGGCTCCCAGGCCCATATGCAGCACCTGGGGTCAGCCAGCAGTATGGAGGGGGGGAATCGGAGCTCCAAGCTTTCAGGACATAGTTAAAGAGAAGAGGGGACTTGTCCTGGGAACTCAGGAGGCCCAGAGCCAATCACCTGCTGGTGGCCTCGTTTGAAGATGGCAGAGTTCCAGACACTCAGTGGTTCTGCTATAAAGCATCTGTCACTGCTATGTGTGTGTTACTGGGCCCCATTGGACCGGGTGCTGCATAGTCACGGCGAGAGACAGTCCCTGCCCAGACACACAGCGAGAGACAGTCCCTCACTCCAAGTTCAGTTTGCAAAATAAACAGACAGGCTTATGATGGCTGCTTTACAGATAGGGAAACTGAGGCCAGAGAGACGTAGTGACTTGCCCGTGGCTGCACAGGGCGGCTGCAGCCAAGCTGGTAACATACCGGGTGCTTTTCAATCCCAGCCCAAAGCCCTACCCGCTAGTTCAACCCATTTCTCTAATCTGTGCAATCCAGCTGTGGTTCTGTGCAAGCTGGCGGAGTCGGGAAGCGCTGATAACAGAACCTGCTTCTCCTTGCAATCCAAAGCCCAGCCTAGGAACTGCAGTGCCAACAAACAACTGTGACTCCAGGGTTAGGACATAGATTTTCAGGCCTGCCCATAAAGCCTATAGAAGGACAAAGAATCCGCATCACAGTCTACTGGTCTGAGACCTTGTTCTTAAGCCAATGCGTGTGCCACATTCAAAGCTAGCAAGAAAGGTCCATTCCAAACCAGTCATTGAAATAAGGCACATTCCAACCACGTAGGGCTGTCTGAAAGGCCATCCAATCTAGGGATGTTAAATTTAGATCAATTAGCTAATCGAATGCAATGTGCATTGACTACTCGGTTAGCCCATCAGGGCGCCTCTGCCTGTGAAGGGTAGCATCAGCCCCAGGGAGCTGCTGTGGGGAGCCTGGGGCAACCTCGGAGCTGGTCTAACTCCCGCGAACCAGCAGCCTACGGTTCCTTACTGAGGGACATCAGGGTCTCGTAGCTCTCCTGCATGACATCTCTGTACAGCGCCCTCTGCCGAGGATCTAGGAAGACCCACTTCTCCATGGGGAAACCGCAGCTGGCTCCGTTCAAACACCTGGAAGAATGAGAGAGCCCGGCTCAGCGCCTGCTGATCCCGACCTCCCCCCAAATCCCATACACCGTTGTGGGCTTCTTATGTCCCAGGTTCGCCTTCCCATCCTTAACAAAACCGGGTGCTTTGGGGGCTGCTCCCCATCTTGCAGAAAGGGAAATTTCACCCCCTCGTCTGGCTTTTGCCTCAGGTAAGTCCCAGGAAGTTTGCCTCCAAAACAGTGGGATCAGTCTCCCTGCACAATTCAGCAGGGAGACTGAGGAGGCTGCAGAAGGACCTGGAGTGCATATCGCACCCCGATCCCCTTACCCCAGGCTTGCGCCCCGCAGGTGGCCTAGGCCAGGCTAGGAAAACGGCCCGTCACTTTATCACGATGCAAACCCAGCAGCCCTCACTCCCCTGGAACCTGGGTAGCTGAACCAAATGCCAGCCAAGCGTAGGATCTAAGGGGCCGCTTTGGGGGACTGCCCCGGACACTGTCCCACAGGGCAGTGCCACCCCATCCTGGTGGTAGGGTTGCCAGGCGTCCGGTTTTGAACCGGACAGTCCAGTATTTGAGCTTTCTGTTCGGGAAACCAATTGAGAAAATACACATGAGAAAATAGAACTGTCCGGTATTGTCTAACTAAGATGGAATGTCGATTGTGATGTGATGTCAAGTGTGTCCGAATATTTTTGTTGAAACCATCTGGCAACCCTACCTGGCAGTGCCTTGGCATGGGGCAGTCCCTGGCTTTTCCTCTCCAGGCTGCCCCCCTTGCTCCCCGGAAAGCCCGTGTTGCCTCCCCCCAAAAGCTCTGCCAAGCCCCAGGGTTGCCCGTTATCCTGTCCTGCCAGGGCCAGATCTCTTGGGGGCCAGGCCAACATCCCCCACTGATGTCACAAGCACTTGGCTTGAATCCGGAGCATAGGACTCGGGTCACTTGTCCTGTGTACCCCAGGGAGCCCAGAGCTGGAGGAGAGGGGGGGGTGCAGGGAAGGATCCGGGCAGGGCTGGGAGCTGGGAGCCTCCCTCCCCACTTACTGCCCCTTCCAATTTCTTCTCCTCCCCCCTCTGTTGGGAGACTGGGGTGGGGGGGGGAGATCGGGGCCACGGCCGCCCTGGAGCTGGCAGATCCCGGGGAGCAGAGACAGGTGCAGCTGAAGGCGGGGGGGGTTAGCAGTTCCCACCCCGGCTGGGCTCTGCTCCAGCGCCCTCCCCCCGCGGGGCTCCGGGTACCTGCGGGCTGCGGCGAGCGCCCCCCAGCCGGCCCGGGCGCGCAGGGAGCGGGGCTGGCCGGGCGCTGCGGAAGCCGCCGCTGCTAACCTGGGAAGTTCAGCCCCCTGGATCCGCTCTCGTAGGAGAGGCGGGGGGCCGGACCAGAGCCCTGCGGGCGGCCAGCCCCAAGCAGGGCCCTCTAGTGGGGACAGCTCCGGAGAGACAAGAGCCCCCGGCTCCAAGCGGTTCCCAGCATGGGCAGTTTGGTTCCTTGGCTCGACGCCCCGCACACATAGATCCGGGAACTCGGGGGGGGCTGCAGCCCCCAACCCCCGGCTTTGTGCGGGGCCTGCCGCTCCTGCACCCTGCTGGGACGTGGGGCTGGGGAGGTTGCAGGAGTGGGGGGAGGAAGGGCTCAGGGCAGAGGGCTGGAGTGTGGGGAGTCGGGGCAGAGAGCTGGGAGGGGGGGAAGCTCAGGGCAGGGAGATGTGGGGGGTGCAGGAGTCAGTGGGGGGGTATGAGGGACTTGGCAAAGGACTGGGGGGGGTCAAGGCAGGGGGTTGGGGTGCATGAGGGGCTTGGAGAAGAGGGTTGCAGTTTGTGGGGGTTCAGGGGACGTTGGGGTCCGGGAGTCAGGTTTGGGGGGTATGAGGGACTCAGAGCAGAGGGCTGGGAATGTGGAGGGCTCAGAGCAGGGGGATATGGGGATAGAGGAGTCAGGGTTGGGGGTAAGAGAAAGGGCTCAGGGCAAGGGTTGGGGTGTGGGGATTCAGGGCTGGGAGTGGGGGGGCTCAGAGCAGGGGGATATGGGGATACAGGAGTTAGGGGGTAAGAGGAAGGGCTCAGGGCGGAGGGTTGGGGTGTGGGGATTCAGGGCTGGGAAGTGGGGGGCTCAGAGCAGGGGGATATGGGGATACAGGAGTCAGGGTTGGGGGGTAAGAGAAAGGGCTCAGGGCGGAGGGTTGGGGTGTGGGGATTCAGGGTTGGGAGTGGGGGGGGGCTCAGAGCAGGGGTATATGGGGATACAGGAGTCAGGGTTGGGGGTAAGAGGAAGGGCTCAGGGCGGAGGGTTGGGGTGTGGGGATTCAGGGCTGGGAACGTGGGGGGCTCAGAGCGGGGGGGGGTGTAGGGCGCAAGAGTCTGCTGCCAACCCCATGCCCAGTGCTCCTAGCTCCGCACCAGGGGTCCCGTCCACAGGACACACACCCAGGGCTCTGTTCACAGCCCCGGCTGCCACTAGACCCACACCCGGAGCTCTGTTCTCAGCCCCACTGCACCCAGCGCTCTCCTCCTAGCCCCATTCCCGGGGGGCTTAGCTCCTGGCAGTCACCTGCCCCAGGCCCAGAGCCCTGTTTACAGGAGCAATGTCAAATCCCATTTAATTCACTAAATTAAATGTTACCCACTGAGTGATTAAATGGGGGCAGGCGGGGGTGGGACTGCTCCATCCCAGCTGCTTCTGGCCCCACATGGGGCTGGCAGAGCCAGCAGCCCTCCGCCTGCAATGAGCTGTGGGCGGAAAAGGGGCTTTGCTCCACTCAGGGTGATGTTTACTGGGTAACCAGTGAAGTGGTTACCTATTAACATCCCTAGTTTAAGGCCCTGTACATGATATCCCTGGCCCCACAGGCCTCATACTGGGGGCTCTGCTCTTGGCCCCATATGCAGGGTGCCGGCCACTGTTCCCTGTAAGCCGGGCGCTTGTGCGGCTACTCAGGAAAGAGTCAAATGCTGCCCAGCTGTATTAGCAGACCACCCACAGCTAGGTTTGCGTTTCTCCTGGTGGTGCACATTCACACAGGCCTTGGTGCACATAAAATTATTCCACACATGGATGGAAAAGATAAGAGGGAACCTTGATCCCAGCCTTGCCTCCCTTACCCCTGCCTGTGTCCGCCACCCAGAGCCACAGCCCTGTTCTAGTATTGGTGGATGGAGGGGTATGGACAGGAGTAAGGGGGGGGGAGGATTAAAAAGTTGGGGACCACTGGCTTTCAACACCCCCTGTTGTAAAAAATTTCCAACCACTAAGCACACCCACTGTACATATTGTTCTGCCCTTCCCCCTACATTTCCCCCGCTGTAACCTTCCGTGAGCAGGGTAAAAAGATCCCTGAGGACTTTTCCTGATTACTCCTTCTACGCCAACATCCAGGCAGCCCCAGAGCCTGCGTAATGTGAGAAACTGCCAGGGAGGCGGTCACTAATTCTCCAGTTGACCTAGCTTGGGGTAACAGCATCACTTGGCCACGTGTGTGGATTTTTCACTTCCCTGAGTCAAAACAAACAGGGGTGTGATCCATCAGAATTACAAACCAAGAACAACCCACGTCGGCCAAGCCTCGTTTGGGAAATGTGATGCCCAAACTGCCTGGAGTGGCTAGAATCATTACACGCCAGCCGGATCTGGTTATGGGTCTGTTGATGCTACAGCCCCCCATGTCCCAAGCTATGAAAATGGGACAGTGAAAAAGCTGGTCTGAAGTCCCCCTCCCTACTGTGGGCAGGGTCCAAGCCCTCGTCACTCTCCCCAGCCATCCCTTCTGCGTGGGGCTGGCACTGTCCCCCCCCCACACACCCACACACATTCCTCCATGCTCTGCTAAGGATCGTAACCCTTTTCTGGGCAAAACTGGGCGTTTGTCCAGTTTGCCTGGCAAGCGGAAGTGGGACAAATGCCTGGTTTTGCCAGAAATGTCCGGACAGCTGGGACAGGGCCTAAAAAAAGGACCAGCCCGGCCAAAATGGGACATCTAGTCAACCCTGCTCCTCTGTGCGCCCCTCTGCTCTAGGCCAATCTGCCAACATAGGGGGCGAGTTCTATGGGCCCCCTGCCACCCTGTGTGAGCCCCCTGGGCACCCCCCGGCCGGCCTGCTGCCTCTGGGCTCTGGGGCCTTCCACTGTCACCATCCCTGCAGCTGCTGGCACATGTATCCCTGCGGATGGGGGGGGGGGTGTCTGTGTTGTGTATTGGCTCCACCCGCACACCTCCTTGTGCACCCCACTCCCTCAGGAGCCTGCCCCCTCTCCCCCCACCCACTCCAAACTCCCTCCCTCCAGCCCCCAAACTCCCTCCCAGAGCCTGCACCCAGCCCCCCACTGGCACCCAAACTCCTTCCCCCGCAGCCCCTGCCCCCTCCTGACCCCCAAACCCCTGCCCCAGCCCAGAGCCTGCATCCAGCCCCCCAACTCCCTCCCAGAGCTTGTCCCTCTCCCCCACCCACCCCCATCCTGCCCCCAAACTCCCTCCTCCCCCCAAACTCCTTTCTAGACCTGCCCCTCTCCCCAACCACTCCCATCCTGCCCCCAAACACCCTCCAGCCCCCAAACACCCCCCAGATCCTGCTCCCAGCCCCCTCACCTGCACCCAGACTCCCTCCCAGAGTCTGCCGCCTCATGGCCCCCCTCCTCTGCCCCATCCTAGAGCCTGCACCCCTCGTGAAAAGCTCAGTTCCCCCAACTCCAACCCAGAGCCAGGGCCCCCCCGCGCCCAAGTCCCCCCGGAGCCCCACCCAAACTCTCTCTCAGAGCCTTAGGCAGGTGGGGGGAGAGTTTGGATGGGAAACACCGGCCCCTCTTGCATTTGGCTCTGACCCTTTCCCAGACCTGACTGCGGAGCTGGGGGGGAAGCTGGGCAGCTTGTCTCCCCGAAATTGCTCCCATCTAGCCAGGGGGTATTTCTTGGGGGGGGGGGGGGACGCTTTCCCGGCGTCCAGCCCCCGGTGCCTGGCAAGCCGGGGCGAGGTTTCTGGCCCCACTAGAGGGGTCTGGGTTATCGCTGCGCGGGGCTGGGAGCGGCTGCGGTCTCTCCCTCTCCGCGGCTTGCCTGGGGTCAGCGGGTTGAGAGCTCAGCTCTGCCCGGGGCTGTGGCTGCCGTGGACGCCCCAGAGGGAGCCCGAGAGACCCTCTCGGAGCCTCGCCCGGGCCGGGAGCCAGCCCCGGCGTCCTGCCCGCGCCAGCCCCGAGCTGCAGGGAACAGACCGGGGGCAGGCGGAGCAAAGAAGCGGGGAGGGAGGCTCCCAGCCCGGATCCATCCCTGCAGCCCCCCCGGGCAGACTGACTCTGCGGAGATCCAGGTAAGGAGCAGAGGGGAGGGGACGCCGGTTCCTGGCTGCCCCCCCCCCCGAGTGCTGGGGTCGTGTCAGGAGGTTCCCCCCTAGAGGGGCTGGAACTGTGGGGGCGGGTGCACCCCCGCCTGGCTTGCAGCTGTTTCCATCACAGGGTTTGCCATTTGGTTCAGTGGGTCTCAGAGCCCCCCCCCCTGTTTTATGGAGCCCCCCCCCACACATACACTCCCCCTGGGCCAAAAGTTGCTATCCAGGGAAAATAAGGACTAGCCCTCAACCCAGCACCCCCAGGGATCCAGATCTGGGGAGGAGAGACAGACACGCTCTCTCTCTGGTATTCTGGAGGCTCTAGGCCATGTGGGCTGCAGATAGCAGCCACCTAGTTCATGCCAGCCCGGCTTGGCAGGGGAATTAATTCTGCAGAGGTAGGGTACCCCCCCACCCCCAGCATGCCAGGGCGGGAGCTGTGCAGAACATTGGATGGTGCCCAGAAGGCTCAGAGCCTGCACCCCTCTGCCAGTCAAAGTCTTCCTCCCCGCCCCAGGCTCTGAGAGGGAGTTTGGGTGCTAGGTGCAAGCTGTGGGCTGGGGCAGGAGACTGAGGGGCAGGGTGCGGGCTCTGGGAGGGGGTGTGGGTGCTTGGTGCAGGCTCTGGGCCAGGACAGAGGAGGGGGTAGGCTCTGAGAGGGAGTTTGGGTGCAGGATGTGTGAGGGGCAGTGCGTGGGGGGGGCAGTGCTTGGGAGGGGAGGGCGCTTGGGTGCAGGTGAGGGTCTGGGGTGCAGGCTTTGGGAGGGGATGTGGGTGTTGGCTCGGGCCGGGGGGGAGGGTCCTGAGTATAGGCTATGGGAGGGAGTGTAGGGCTGGAGGGGGAAATGGAATTTGGGGGAGGATATGGTGCACGCTCTGGAGGAAGTGCGCTAAAACACGCGGGCGGGTGGGTGGCAGCCAGCATACCGGAGTTAGATCAGTTTCCAGCTGCTTGCTTACCCCAGCTGCTGGCATGTGAATTCTGATTGGTGCTGGATCTCCACAGACTCATATAACTCGCCGCCTGTGCCCGCATGTGACCCCCCCCACCACGAGGCAAATCCCATCCCCCCTTCTGTGGAAAGGTTTGGAATGGGTCCTATATGAGGAGAGATTAAAGAGACTGGGGCTTTTCAGTTTAGAAAACAGGAGACTAAGGGGGGATATGATAGAGGTCTATAAAATCATGAGTGGTGTGGAGAAAGTGAATAAGGAAAAGTTATTTACTTGTTCAGGTAATATAAGAACTAGGGGCCACCAAATGAAATTAATGGGTAGCAGGTTTAAAACAAACAAAAGGAAGTTCTTCACACAGCGCATAGTCAGTTAGTGGACTTCCTTGCCTGAGGAGGTGGTGAAGGCTAGGACTATGACAGGGTTTAAAAGAGAACTAGATAAATTCTTAGAGGTTAAGTCCATTAATGGCTATTAGCCATATGGGTAAGGAATGGTGTCCCTAGCCTCTGTTTGTCAGAGGGTGGAGATGGATGGCAGGAGAGAGATTGCTTGATCATTACTTGTTCGATTCACTCCCTCTGGGACACCTGGCATTGGCCACTGTCGGTAGACAGGACACTGGGCTGGATGGATCTTTGGTATGACCCAGTGTGGCCATTCTGATGTTCTTATGAAAGGTTTAGAAAAGGACAGCAAAAATGATGAGGGGTTTGAAATGGCTGCCATATGAAAAGAAATTAAAAAGACTGGCCTTCTCAGCTTAGAAAGAGGAGACTAAGGGGGGATAGGATAGAGGTCTATGAAATCATGACAGGTGTGGAGAAACTGAATAAGGAAAAGTTATTTACTTGTTCCCGTAACCTAAGAACTAGGGGTCACCAAATGAAATGAATTGGCAGCAGGTTTAAAACAAACAAAAGGAAGTATTTCTTCATGCAGCGCACAGTCAACCTCTGGAACTCCTTGCTAGAGGATGTTGTGAAGGCCAGGACTTTAACGGGGTTCAAAAAAGAACTAGATAGATTCATGGAGATTCTATTAGCTAGGATGGGTAGGAATGGTGTCCCTAACCTCTGTCGGAAGCTGGGAATGGGCAACAGGGGAGGGATCACTTGATGATTCCCTGTTTGGATCACTCCCTCTGGGACACCTGGCATTGGCCACTGTCGGCAGACAGGACGCTGGGCTAGATGGACCTTTGGTCTGACCCAGTCTGGCTGGCTGGTGTTATGGACTTGCCTGCGATGGGCAGACAAGTTGCTTTTTCCATCGTTTTGATCTGTTCTCAAGGGAGACATTTCAAGAAACTCAAAGAACTCCTGGACTTTAACAGGGAGACGGGAAAGGCAGGCGCTGAACGTGGGCTGGGCTCGCGTGAGATGCTCCGTGCAGGAATCCCCCCAGGGGAGTCACCCCACAGATGTGGGGAAGCCCCAGTCAGAGCTCAGCGCCTCCCCAACATCAGAGCGCAGCCCCCGCCAGCCTCCCTTGGGGGCAGAAACCCTGCCAGTGCCCTGTCTGCGGGAGAAGCTTTGCTTGCAGGTGGTCCCTCAAGATACACCAGAGGCTCCACATGGGGGAGAAACCCTGCCAGTGCCCTGTCTGCGGGAGAAGCTTTGCTTGCAGGTGGTCCCTCAAGATACACCAGAGGCTCCACATGGGGGAGAAACCCTACCAGTGCCCTGCCTGCGGGAAACGCTTCTCTTGGATCTCGACCTTCGCCTCACATCAGCTGTTCCACGTGGGCGAGTGCCCCAATAAGTGCCCCAAGTGCAGGAAAGGCTTTGTGGACAGCTCCAACCTCCGGTGGCATCGGAAACTCCACTCCGGCCAGCGCCCCTACCAGTGTCCCAGCTGTGGGAAAGCCTTCGCCGGCAGCTTCAACCTGACGCGGCATCGTGAGAGAGGGTTCTGTGGTGGCTCCCGGCTGCTTGAGCACCGGGCTGCCCAGCGCCCCGGGGAGCCGGTGGCATCTCCCCATGGCAGGAAACATTTCTCCAGCGAGGCCCTCCGGCTTGGGAACCAGAGATCTCCCCCGGCAGAGCGGCCGGGTGGCGGCAGGAAAGGCGCCAGGCCGCGGTCCCATCTGGTGCGGCAGCGGGGGATCCAGCCCTGGGTCTGTGCCGACTGCGGGAAGAACTTCGTCAAGAACTGGAATCTGAGCAGATACCGGCGGGGTCATTTGGAGCAGCCAAGGGCTGAAGGTGGGGAAAGCCTCTGTTTGCGCTCGTGCCCGATGCGCCAGGCATGGCTCCCCGCAGAGCATGGCCCTGCCAGAGCCCCACACGGCAGAGAAATCCCACCGCTGCCTCAGCTGCAGGAGGACATTCAGCCGCAGTGAGGATCTGCTGTCCCACCAGGCCACCCATGAAGCAGAACCTCCTCGCCCATGTCCGGACTGCGGGAAGGGGTTCCGCCGGAGCTCCAGCCTCACGGCTCACAGGAGAGTCCACACGGGCGAGCGACTCTACCCCTGCCCCGACTGCGGGAGGGGCTTCAGCCGGAGCTCCCATCTCGCCTCCCACCGGAGAGTCCACACGGGCGAGCGGCCGTACCCGTGTCCCACCTGCGGGAAGGGCTTCGCAACCAAAACGGCCCTGCGCACCCACTGCCGGAGCCACACGGGCAAGAGACCCCATCAGTGTGCTGAGTGCGGGAAGCGCTTCGGCCAGAAGGCGCATCTGGCGCAGCACAAGAAGACCCACCTGGGCAGAAAACCCTACACGTGTGCCGAGTGTGGGAAGCGCTTCAGCCAGCGCGCGTGCCTGGCCAAGTATGGCCAGATTGGCTGCGGGGCGCAGTCCCGCGTCTGCCTGTCCTGTGGGAAGGAGTGCGGCGGTGCCTCCTCCCTGCTTGCGCCCCAGTGCACCCCCGCGGGGGAGCAGCCCTACCAGTGCGCCAGATGCAGAAAGTGCTTCCACTGGTAAGGCGCACCTGGTGCAGCACCGGAGGACGCACGCGGGGGAAAAACCCTGCGTCTGCGCCGACTGCGGGCGGAGATTCACTGAGCGCTCCGCTCTGATCAAACACAGGCAAATCCACACGGGGGAGAGGCCCTACACCACTGTGAGGTGTGTGGGAAAAGCTTCCGTCAGCGCTCCAACTTGGTCCAGCACGCCTGGGTCCACTTAGGGGGCAGGCCCGGCCAGGACCACACGGGCAGCCGCAGGGAGCGCCCCGGGGTGGAGAAACCCTACGCGTGTCCCGACTGTGGCAAGACGTTCAGCCAGAGCACATACCTGATGGTGCACCGGAGAGTCCACACGGGCGAGCGGCCCTACACGTGTCCCAACTGCGGCAGGACGTTCAGCCGGAGTGCCAACCTCACGGTTCACCGGAAAGTCCACGCCGGGCCGGACATGTGTCTTCCCAGCCCTCCGTCAGCTGCTACCCTCTGATACAGGTGAGACGGTGATGGAAAAGCTGGCCCGAATTTTGGTGGAACCCCTCTGGGGTTGAGGCCAACGGTGTTAAAAATGCAACTGTGTCTGTGCTTCGGTGGCATGTGTTTGGAACTCCTTGAGCAAGGTGAATGCAACCGCTGGGACTTTTTGCCCCATGGGGAAAGCAGATTTTTTTTTCTAGGAAATCCCGGTGAGGGGAAGGCAACCCACTCTTTTGAACCACCCCTGGGGGGGGGGGAGAAACCAAGTGTCTTTTCATTAACTGCCCATGGAAACTCCAGCTCAGCAGCCCTGAGTTGTGGAAATAGTGGGCTGAACATGTCAGGAGAGGGAGCCGAAGCTGCGATGGACTTGAAATCACAAGGAGACGCCTTGGGTGGGGCCGGGAAGGGCTGCTCCTGGCAGATCCCGCCTTAGGGTTCGGCTTGTGGCGGGCGGGCGAGCGGAGTCGTGTAGGTGTAGGCTCTGTGATGGGCCCGTTTCTTGTGAGGAATAAAATATGCTTACGCAAGTTGTGCTGTATGGTACCTTATAACTGTGGGCAATTCTACTGCGTAGGATCCTGGAGATGGGGAAAGCAAGCCAGGACCACTGAGGCAGACTTCCTTTTTTTTTTTTTTTGGCTGGGAAAGATGCTGTGAAAGCAGGGAAGTATTTGGCTTGGGGGCACGCCTCTCCACCCCCTCTCCCTTGTGTAAGGGGCGTGGCCTCGGGGAGGGTGTGGCTTAGCAGAGGCGGGTTCTCAGGGAAGAGGCTGATTCGGGGTGGGGCCGTGGGTGGAGTCTGGGACAGGGCCTCTGGGCAAGAGGCTTAGCAGGGACAGGGTCTCAGGATGGAAAAACATGGACAGGGCCTGTGAGGAAGATACTGAGCAGGGGCGGGGCCTCAGGAAGGAAGAGGCCGAGCAGTGGGCGGGGCTTTGAGCTGAGCAGTGGGCGGGGCCTCGGGGCAGAGCATAGGTGGGGCCTCCGGGAAGAGGCAGAGCAGTGGGCGTGGCCTCGGGGAAGAGGCAGAGCAGTGGGCGGGACCTCAGGACAGAGCAGGGTGCAGGACCACAGTCCTGGCATTGGGGCCCACAGAAGGTTAATGCAGCTCTTTCTCCTCCCCCCTCTCCCCCCCCAATGGATGCTTGAGTCCTGGAGCTTCCAGAGAGCTGGCGCCGATGCCGGGCAATATCCCGGTTGGAAAGGAGAGAGACATGACCCAAGATGGGTGCCAGATGGGGGTGGGGGCAGAAAGTAGAGAGCAGGGACCCTTGCCAAACTGCTGTGCTTTTGGGGGGGTGGGGAGCGCTCTCTTTGGTGCCTCCACTGCGCAGCAGTGCTGGAAAAGCGTCTGGAGTGGGGGGTGCTAAGCTGCACCCCTCTTACCTCCTGTCTGTCCCCCTACCCACCCTATAGAGAACTGAGGCTGGGGGTCTAAGATGGGGGGAATGCAGACACAGGTAAGCAGTGGAGGCTGGGGCTCATGGCTAGAACCTTACACCTGGTGGCCAGGACCATGGGGCCAGCAGTGGAGCCCACGGGTGTGGGGCACTGTTTCCTCTAATCCAGAGGTGGCCAACCTGCAGTTCATGAGCCACATGAGGCTCTTCTCCCCCAAAAGTGTGGCTCGTGAAGCCCAAGATGGCGGCCATTGACGGGAGCCTGATATGACAATTCTGGGGGGCTTTCCTTTTTTTCCGCCGCTATTTCGACTCTCTTTGTTAAATGGGTTGGCCACTCCTGCTCTAATCTTTCCCCTCCATGTGCTCATTTTTTCCATTTGTGTGTCGAATAAATTTTTCTCTGTGCACTGAGGCCTGTGCGGAAGTGCACCACCAGGAGAAACGCACAACCCAGCAGCCGCACAAGTGCCCAGCTGGTGGCCAAGCAGGACCCGGGGCCAGCGGTAGGGACCCTAGGAGCCTGGTGGCCCCTCACATCCCTACTTCCGGCGCCTACGATGTGCCTAGTGCAGCAAGGTGCTGCGCCATGGAAAGGTTCCTCAGTGCTCTAATTAACCCTCTGGGAGGTGGCAGGTGGCAGCAGGGAAGACGGGACATCACGGTGAGGGTGTTGGGTTGGGCCCAGGGCAGCGGGGTTCTGTTTCCGTTCTACTGCCGACCTCTGTGATGACCAAGAGGGCCTCTCATTGTCTGGGCACAGCAGGGTCAGACATTCAACTCCATGGCATTACTCTGCCTATCCGAATAGCCTGGGGGAGTGAGAAACGGGGGGGGTATGGAACCCGGGACCAGGACCCTGCGCCTGCTGGTCCAGGGCCAGTCCTGCCGTGGCGGCAGGAGACTGGACTCGATGACCTCTCGAGGTCCCTTCCAGTTCTAGTGTTCTATGAATGGGGAGCCGACAGGGACCTGGAATAGGGGGTGCATGCAGGATAAGGGGTGCATGGGGGACACACACACAGCATGGATGATGGGAGCTCATGGAGCTTTGCAAGGAGCCTGGGTGGATGCTTTTTGCTTGGCCTCGAGAGGCAGCCTAACATGCACCCAAATGGCTCCCGACTGCTGTGTCTACACTGCAGTGGAATCCCTGGTGCAGACTCCGGTTTGAGCCCAAACCCTGACGCCATCTATACCCAAATCTCTCGGGCTCAGACCTAGAGCCCCGCATGGGCGGGAAAGCTTGAGCCCAGCCTGAATCCAGAGTGGGGGACTCCGAGTCCAGAGAGACTTTCCCAGAGGCTGCGTCTCACCCCCTCCCAGAACGGTGGTGGTAACCTCTGGTCCTTCAGGGCCCGGGAGTGTGAGGACCTTAATGATCCATTTCCCCTCAACTCACAGCCCAAAGCTCGGCCTGGCCCGTTTGAGACAGACCCAAGCTCACCCAGCCTTTGTAAGGGGGTGACCCCATTGGTGGAAGGGAGATGCCACGAGCCAGTTACCCAAGCGCATGGCCCGGCCCTGAGAAACCAGGATCTGGGTTGAGTGGGAGTAAGTTAAGAGATCAGCTGTTGGGGTTATGGTGTGTGGTTGGGGCAACCGCATCTCTGCTGGCAGCTGCTCTCCCAGGAAAGAGCTGGTGTCTGCAGGGCCAGGGGGTGTGATCCCAGCTGAGATTTCATTATCCCTGGGAGGTAGGGTTGCCACAGAAAATCCCAAACATGGCGGGGGAAAAAAATTAAAAAAAAAAAAAAGGAGACCAAACTTATTGAGCAAAACAATACCTGGCAGCCCTACCGGGAGGGGAGACCAAGACTGTCATCCCCAGGCAGGGCAGCTAGAGGGGGTTCCCGTTGGGGTGACAGAGGCCTCTCCACGCTGATTTCAGTGCTGGTGGCTGGGGGGGCGGGGGGGCTTGGGGGCATCCGGATTCCTGGCCCATTGAATGAGTCTTGCCTGGTGCAGATTCCTTCCTGGATGCTGTGGGACCCAGGTGATTCAGGTGAGGGACAGGCTGCATCACAACACACACGCCCGGGGTTTAGTTCCCATCCCGGCTGGGTGAGGCCCCCGCTAGTAGAGCCCATGTCAGTCAATGGAATCCTCTGGGGAAGGTTGCTAGAGGCCACCCTCTTGAGCTTCTCCCCAGTGGGGAGAAAATTCTCTTAATTGGGATCATCCTGTAAGAAGCTCTCTGATTTGATCTGCAAAGCCACTGGCTTGCCCCAGCTCACGTCTCTCCTCTGCCGCGCCAGAGACAGTAGGGATGTAGGCATTTAACTGGTTAACCAGTTGACCACGGTTACCTGGTTCACCAATAAGCTGACGCTTCTCGGTGACTGGCCCTGGATAAACTTTTCACAGGGCTGCCGGTGGCCCCATGGGGCCCGGGAACCCCAGCCGCCCCCTGGGAGCCACGATTAACAGTGTCACCAATAGAAATTTGATCGGTGACACGGTCAATAATTTTCTGTTTGGTGTTTTTACATCCCTGGGAGACTAGGGACTGCAGCTTTGAAGCTGTGTGGCCTGCTCCTCTTTCCCCCTCCCCCCCGCACACCTACCCCAGCTACAGATCATGCACATCCCATTAGATTTCATGACTGGTATGGAAAAAGTAAATAAGGAAAAGTTATTTAATTGTTCCCACAATATAAGAACTAGGGGTCACCAAATGAAATGAATAGGCAGCAGGTTTAAAACAAACCAAAGGAAGTTTTTCTTCACTTCACCATACAGTCAACCTGTGGAACTCCTTGCCAGAGGATGTAGTGAAGGCTAGGACTTTAACGGGGTTCAAAAAGGAGCTAGATAGATTCATGGAGGTTAGGTCCATGAATGACTATTAGCCAGGGTGGGTAGGGATGGTGTCCCTAGCCTCTGTTTCTCTGGAGGTGAGTGACAGGGGAAGGATCACATGAGGATTCCCTGTTGTGTTCCCTCCCTCTAGGGCATCTGGCATTGGCCACTGTCTGCAGACAGGATACTGGGCTAGATGGACCTTTGGTCTGACCCAGTGTGGCTGTTCTTATGTTAAATAGTCGGTGATGGAGAATCCCCCGTGACTAGGGCCCTGCCAAATTTTTGGCTGTGAAAAACATGTCACAGACCGTGAAAACTGATCCCCCATGAGATCTGGTCTTTTGTGTGCTTGTACCTTGTACAACACCAATTTTTGTGGTGGAGACCAGCGTTTCTCAAACTTGGGGTCCCACCCCAAGAGGGGGTCACGGGTGGGAGGTTGCCGCCGCTGCCTTCAAAGCTGGGTGGCCGGAATATGGGAACTGCTGGCCAGGCGCCCAGCTCGGAAGGCAGCACCCTGCCAGCAGCAGGGCAGAAGTAAGGGCAGTGGTTTTCCAACTTTTTTTTTTCTCCTGACCCAGTTGAAGAAAATTATGAAATTGACCAAAATGGACTGTGAATTTGGTAGGGCTTTAATCCCGGCTCTTGATAAATGGATCCAGTGGTTAATTACTCTCACAGTTACACATTTGCACCTTGTCTCCAGGCTGAATTTGTCTAGATCCAGCTGCCAACCATTGGCTAGAGGGAGGCCTTTCTCTGCTAGATGGAAGATCCCTTTATTAAGTGTTTGTTCCCCATGGAGATATTTATAGATGGATCAGTTCACCCCTTCGCCTCCTCTTTGTTGGGATAAATCAGGGGTGGGGAACCTAAGGCTGGCCTGGATCCAGCCCCCGAGGCTCGGGGCTTACCCCCTTCCCCCACACTCCTCCACAGCATTGGGGAGCCTATGCTGCTCCAGCCCCACCCCACCCCCTCGCTGCAGCTCCCCCCATGGAGATGGAGTACCAGCGCCGACTCCCCACTGTGGGGGGAGGAACCCTGAGCCTTGCAGGCTGGAGTCAGGCATGCCAGACCCGGATCCAACCCATGGTTTCTGCCTGGTGGGGGGCAGTTCTACACTGCTCTCTCTCCCCTTGGCTGGTGCAGCAAGGCACTGCCTAAAGGCTTTTCCCTGACAAAATCTGCTAGTCCCCTTGGCTCTGGTCCCAATAAGATGGGTTTTCTAATAATTTGCGTGGCTCTCCTTTGCCCTCTCTCCAATTCATCCACACCCTCCTTGAATTCTAAGCTCTGGAACAGGACACTGGTACTCTAGCAGTGGTCTCACGAGTGCTAAATATAAAGTAACCTCTGCTCTGATTTCAAGGTTCCCCAGCTCCTAAGGATCCCAGGATGGCACTGGCTGGGAGTTCATGTTCAGCTGAGCCTCCCCCCCCCATTTTTTTTCCAGAGTGCCTGATTCCTAAGGGTGCATCTACATGGCAGGGCTTAATTCGAAATAAGCGACGCAAATTGAGCTACGCCAGTTGCGTCACATATTTCGAAATCAGGAGCGTCTACACAGCACTTATTTTGAAACAGCACTCCTCCTCCGACTTCCCTTACTCCTCGTACAATGAGGGTTACAGGAGTCGGAGTAAGAAGTCCTCCAGCTTGACAGTATTTTGACACTATTTTGAAATAACTGCCGGCTGTGTAGACGCAGACTAAGTTATTTCAGAATAGTGCTAGTTGCTTTGAAATAGTGTCGCAGTGTAGACGTACCCTAAGTGCCCCGCGCCAAGTAGTGCCGACATTCCTTCTTCCGAGAGGTATCCGTCGGCATTTAGCCATGTTAAAACACGCTGTTTGCTTACACCTAGTTTACCAAGAGATGCCGATCGCTCTGGATCAATGTCCTGTCCTCTTGGTTATTGCTTCCCGCCTCAATGTTTGTGCCATCCGCAGACTTTATCTGCGATGATCTTGTTTTCTTCCCGGTCACACGTGGGACAGTATCCAACTTCCCCCTTAGACGCCTGTGAAAATCTGTTGTGTTGGACGTTTTACGACCCAGAGTAAACAGCTGCCTTCCACAAAGAGCCGAGAATCTGGGGTTTATGGCAATGGGCCCAGCGCATTGCTTTGCCCCTCTGTCAGGGCATGAGTACGGTTGCAGGTTAGCATGGACTCTCGGTGGGATGACAAGGTTGAAGCACATGCTAAAGCTCTTCCCGCAATCCCAGCTCTCGTAGGGCTGCTCCTCTGCAGGCTAGCCCATTGGAGCTGCCGCCGCACGTCCTGCCGCGGTCGCGGCGGCGTTTTGGCAGGGCTGTGCCTTTGCAGCAGGTGGAGCAGGCCAGGCTGGAGCACAGGTAGCTGTATTTGTAAAGTTTCTCGCCTGCCTGGCTCCGCTGACGCCCGGTCAAGGCACCGACTGATCTTTTCCCGGTGCTGCCGCAGATCTGGGGCTCTTCCCCGGTGGCCTCAGGAGTGCCCACTGGGTGGTCGCTCCCCATTGTGGGCTCTCTGGTGCATGGCAAGCTTGGCGTTCTGGTTGAAACCCTTCCCGCAGTCAGGACACAAGAAGGGTCGCTCACCTGTGTGGACCCTCCTATGCATGGCGAGGTTGAAGCGCTGGGTGAATCCTTTCCCGCAGTCCGGGCAGGTGTAGGGGCTCGCTCCAGTGGGCTGCCGGTGGTGTTTCATCAGGGATGAGTTCTGGGCCAAGTTTTTCCCACTCTCCGGAGACAGGAAAGGTGCCCTTGGCTGGTGCGTGGCCCGGTGCTTCAAGAACCTGGAGCTGAGGCGGAAGCATTTCCCGCAGTCGGGACATGTGTAGGGTCTCTCCCCCGTGTGGCGCCTCTGATGGGCCTTGAGGGTCGACCTCTGAGCAAAGCTTTTCCCACCATCGGGGCACGAAAAAGGAAAAGCTTTTTCCTTTCCCAAGAGGAGGCTGGCGGGGGCTGTGCTCTGATGATCAGGAGGCGCTGAGCTCAGATGGGGGCTTTCCTCACATTGGTGGGGTGTCGTCTCCCCTGGGGGGATTCCTGGATGGAGTATCTTGTGAGAGCCCAGTCCACGTTCAGCGCTTGCCTTTCCCGTCTCTCTGTCGGGCATCCCTGTACGGTCCAGGAGTTCCTTGAGTTTCTTGAAACATCTCTTTTCAGGAGAGGATTTACTCTCTCTCTCCCCAGGTGGGTTTCCCCACCGCTCCTCCGACCAGCCAACTCCAACCTGGCAAACGGTCCCCTGGGACCATCCCGCAAACATTCCCTGTGGTCCTGTCGACTCAGGGCCTCCCTGCCGGGGATTCTTTGCCTCGTTCTCGCTGGCCATTCCGTCACCTGCTGGGGGAAGGAGAAACCCCAAATGTGAGTCACGTCCTGCACTAGGGATGGAGCAGCCCCGGGGAAAAGGGATCTGTAAAACTTTGTTGCACAGATAGAACCTTTTGGATCAACTGAATTGTCTCTAGCTGAACCATCACCAAACTTCTCCCCGGCGCTGGTAATTCACAAGTCTGAGCGTCGGTACCAGGGCACGGAGGTTGGGGGTGGAGAGGGGAATAACCTTGCGAGGCTGCTGGCACAATCTGAGGTGGGAACTGCCGGTTGCGATACTGAGCTATCTGAGAGGCATCAGAGCTGGGAAAGTTCATAAGGGCGCATGATGGACTTTGCTCCTGTCTGGTTGTTTACCTGGTTCCTCACCTGAGTTTCTGCCTCTGGGGACCTCCCTTCTCCTATGGCTCTGGAGATGCGCGACCCACGGCTCTTCCCCTTGCTCCACGTGGGAGATCAGGTCAGGTTTAGAGATGGGGAGTCCTGCCCAGGGGAGAGAGAACAGGAGAGATCGGGGCTGGTTACAAATTCCCGGTTTCCTCCTTACACAGAAACGCCGGGATGTGAATCCCAGTTCTATGTCTGCCGGAGAGGGCCTGCAAACCAAGTCGATGGGAAACGGCTGTGGTGTCTTACCCAGCGAGGTCACCGTCACGTAGTTCTCCCACATGACCTCCCTGTAGAGGGCTCTCTGAGCGGGGCCCAGCAGCGCCCACTCTTCCGCACTGAAATACACAGCCACCTCCTCAAAGGTCACTCCCACTCGCAGCAGCCATTTTCTTCCCCTGCCCTCTGCAAAGATGGGACGATCTGAAGCGAAACCCGGATGTTATTGTGCCACCTGCCAGGTGAGAAGCACAAATGGGGATCTTTCGATGGGGCCTTGAGTTGGTTTCACACCGATATCCCCTTCACATGCTCCGTGTAGACGGAAATTCTAGACTCTACCATTCGGACACAGCACTTGCGATATGATTAAAAAAAAAATACCTTCCAAAGGTCACCTCCTTGAGGTGTACCCTGAATAAGAATCCTGGTTTGTGTAAGTCCTGAGCATGAACCGCTGGGGTCCAGTTCTGAGTTGCCCAGAGCTTTTGGTAACAGACCATTTTACTCAGGTGCCTGAATATGGATATAGAAGCTGAAATTTAGGCTGCTGTGTTTAACAATCCTGGCCATGGTCATGTTATTCCAGCCCAGCCCTAGCCCTGCCGCTCGCATGAAATGGAGTGAAACGTTTTTAATCCCTCTCAATAATGGAGATGAAATGACGACGCACATTGGAGAATTTACACACTCAGCATCGATCTGAGTGGATGTTCACGGAACTGACTCCTAAGGGATGAAACAATTATGATCAAAGCATGTGGGGGGGGGGCAGGAAATGAGTGTGTCTGCAGAACAATCTTTTAATCTGCTGTGACCACAGAACTGACATCAGACAGTTTCACAAAGAAAAAACAGTTTCTTGCCATTTCAAGCAGACTGGGCATTGTCTCAACAACCTGACTACTTGCATCCTGCTTCAAAGAGACTTTAACACAAGACTTCAAAGAGAAGCCTCTGAACTGTCATTCATGCTTAAATTTGACACTTTACAAATGGGCCTTAACAAAGATGCTAATTATCTTACCCATTACAAAGATAGCTTCCCCAATTATCACCTCTAATATCATTAGCTCATAGACATTAACCTCCCCCCCATCCTCCCTCTGTTCTAAAATCTGATTTGTCTATTTTATATGTGTTCACTTTTTTTGATTGTATCCCTTTGGTATATATGGTAATGCCAATTTTCTTCCACAATTTGATCTGAGGAAGTGGATCTGGCCCACGAAAGCTCATCACCTAATAAACCATCTTGTTAGTCTTTAAAGTGCTGCATAGTCTTGTCTTTTGTTTCAGCAAGACCAGACTAACACGGCTACATCTCTATTACTATGCCAGAACAGGTATTTATGAGCCTACAGAGGGAGTCAGATCTGACTTGGAATTTTCTTCCTGCCCAGCGTAAAATTTCTTGTCCAAAGGTGTCAGAAGTGTGGAAAAACCGACCTGGGTTTTTCAAAGGTAACTCACCGCATTTTTCAGGAAAAGGCTCTGAGGTTGTATCCTCAAACTTGGCCAGACTAAATTCACCCCCGGGGCAGAAACTTTCTGCCTGAAAGATGAACCTAAGTGGTGCCATGGTGGATCAGAACTGAGGCTCAGCTAGTGGCATGGGGCGTGATGTGAGCGCTCACCCTTTGCAGATCACAGTCCCATTTTCGGGGGGCTGATTTGTCTCCTGTACCCCCAATTTTCACTTTAAAACCACTTGCTTACAAAATCAGACTTAAAAATACAGAAGTGTCGCAGCTACTTGTGCTGACAAATGGCTGTCTGTCTCATTTTTATTACATAACTATAAAACATTTATATTTCAATGTATAGACTACACAGCAGCATAACATACATATAAGATATTGACGTTTCAATGTATAGTCTACAGAGCAGCATAAACAAACCATCTTCCGTATGCAATTTAAGGCTACATCTAGACTGCAGGCTTCTTGTGCAAAAAACTTTTTTCGGAAGAAATCTTCCAAAAGAACTTCTTGCGCAAAAGAGCGTCCACACTGCAAAAGTGCATCGAAAAAGCGATCTGCTTTTTCGAAAGATAGCGTCCACACTGAATGGACACTCTCTCACATGTAAGCAGTGATTGCTATGGGTGGAGTGGCCACCAGGGCACCTGTGCTTTTTCCTCTTTCCTCTTCTTCTGAAAAAACTCCCTCTTCCCCGTCCACACACGCCTTTTTGCCAAGGAGCTCTTTCGCAAAAAGGCTTCTTCCTGGTAGAATGAGGATTACCAATGCCAGAAAAACCCGTCTGTTCTTTTGATTTACTGTCGAAAGAATGCTCTTTCAGTGTGGACGTAACTCAAGTTTTGTCAGAAAAACTACCGTTTTTCCGACAAAACTCTATAGTCCAGACCAGTGTTTCTCAACCAGGGGTATGAGGACCCTTAGGGGTACTCCAGAGAAGTCTGGGGGGGTACATCAACACAACTGAAATGTGGAGAAAACTGAATTTTTGTTTTAAGTTTTACAGCACTTTATTATTTTTGTACGTTTTACACCCAAAAATGTCATCACCCACCCGCCTACGATTAAGTTGCTTAAACAAATGTGTTGCAATGGTAGAAAAAAAATTTGTGTGTCTGAAAACTGTAGGTACTGGGGGTACTTATAATTTTTTTTAAGGGGGTACTTACAATTTTTTTTTTTGAAAAAGGGGGACTTTATAAAAAAAACGTTGAGAAACACTGGTCTAGACATAGCCTTAGTTGGCATTGGCTTCGCTAGTGCTTTAGGCAACTACCTAGGTGAGTTGCTGTCCCCCCAGAAGACACCAGTGTGTACCCCTGGAGGGACGCTGGCCCCCCAGTTGAGAACCACTGTTGTAAACTGCTGAACAACGGGCTTCACCATGTCAACCTAACCCTGCCTTTCTCCACCAGACCAAGCTCCTGCTTGAGTAGATTCCAAGGGGATGACTTTAAAGGGTTTCCTTTTCCTGGCAGTCGTGACTAACCAGAAGCAGAACTGGTTTGTCCTCTCACTGTGCCTTCCTGAGTGTTACCAAGTTTCTAATCGCACCCAACGGAACATCCCTGTCCCTCTCCAAGGCCATCCCCCTCCCTCCGTCTTGCCCTGTCCCCCACCCTCCCTCACTTTCACCATACTGGGGAAGAAGGTTGGGGGGAGTGTGGAGGGGTGAAGGCTCTGACTGGGGGGCGCAGGGTGGTGGGTTCCAGTCCCTCCCCCCGGCCCAACCCTGAGGAGCAGAGGGACAGAACTGGAGCTGGCTCTGGCGGGGGGTGGGAGCTGCGGATGCGGGGCTTGGGATGTGGGAGGGGGGTCCAGGCTGGGGAACGGGATTGAGGCACGAGGGAGCAGGAAGGCTCTGGCTGGGGCCAGGGGCTCTGAGATGGGGCTAGGGATGAGGGGTTGGGAAGGGGGTTCCAGACCGGGGCAGGGAGCATGAGGGCTCTGGGGGGGGGGGCGGGTTGAGGGGGTTTGAGGCATGGAAGGGGCCTCTGGGCTAGGGAAGAGGGTTGGGGTGCAGAGGGAGGAGTGAGGGCTCCGGCTGGGGGTATAGGCCTGGGGTGACGCTAGGATTCGAGGGGCTTGGGCTGTGGGAGGGGGTTCCAAGCTGGGGCAGGCAGTTGGTGTGTGGTGGGGGGGAAGCGTGAGGGCTCTGGCTGGGGGTGCGGGCTCTGGGGTGGGACCAGGTACAAGAGGCTTGAGGGGTGGGCAGGGGGTGGGGTGCAGAGGGGTATTGGTTCTGGGCTGGGGTGTGGGCTGCAGGTGGGGCCAGAAATGAGGGTTCCTGGCCTGGGAGAGGGGGTTGGGGTGCAGGGAGTGGGGGCACCGGCTGGGGATGAAGTGCAGGAGGGGGATCCAGGCTAGGGCAGCGGGCTGGGGGTGCGGGGTCTCGTAGGCTCCCAGGAAGTGGCCGCCAGGTTCCCGTAGCCCGTAGGGAACCTGGCCACCCAGGTTCCTCCTACCCAGGCCACCCCTGAGCCTCCGACCCGGCGGCCTCTCCAGGAGCCCTGAGGAACCAGGGCAGGAGTGAGCCTGCTTTAGCACCGGGCCCCCAGCCAGACTTTGAGGCACCACCAAAGGGTCCCTTTTTGGCCAGGCATTTGGGTGGAAAACTGGGCACCCGGCGACCCCATCCCTGGGAAAATCTGTCGGGACCAGGGATGCCACAGGGAGCAGATCTGGGTGGGCTGGGCAGCTGGGAACCCCTCTCCCCACTCTCAGCTCCTGCTGCCCTGTTTGGGCTCTCTCCCTTTTGCTCCCCTTCCCCTCCCGGCCCCTGACCCCCTGGGGGCATTGGCCCTTGCTAGCGGGCCAGGGAGGGGCAGCAGCTCTGGGATTGTGGGGGATGGGGAGGAAGCAGAGATGGGTTTGTGCAGAGGCACTTTCCTGCCCGTCCCCAGCCTCCCCCAGTCCCCATATCTCTCCCCATCACCTGCAGGCTCTGGTGGATCCGGGGCTGTCTTGGGAGCCCAGTTTCCCCTGCTCAGCTGGGCCCGGAGAGAGAGAGCTGCTGCTGCAATTTCTCCACTCTGCCAGTCCAACCCAGGAAGTTGAAACATTTGATGATCACAGCAGGAAACTAGTGACCCAGGCAGAGAGACAGGGAGTAGAAGGAACTTAAGCTTTGAGCTGCACCCAAGAGCCCTCTAGTGGGGACAGATGCCGGGGATCCCCTCTTCCCTAGTGCCTCCTAGGGGTGGCCAGATGCCCTAGTTTTACAGCAAGGGTGGGGAACCTAAGGCCTGGGGGCCAGATCCAGCCCCCCACTTGCCTAGATTTGCCCCCCCAAAGCTCGGGGCTCCCCCCCAGCATTGGGGACCCCACGCCAGCATCATCCAGACCCTGCACCCTGACCCTGCTCCTGCACCCCCCTCCTGCCCACACTCCTGCACCCCTTTCCACCCACACTGCACACCCCCCACTTTGCTCCTGCACCCCCCCTCCCACTCAGACCCCCTGCTCCCCGAGCCTGCTTCCTGGCAGCTCTTTCCCACACACTGAACCCCTCGTTTTTGGACCCACCCCAGGGCCTAGGGAGGCCTACAAAAATCTACTAGCCCACCCCTCTCCCCCAGGCTCCGGCGTGCGAGGGGAATGTGGGGGTGTTTCTGCTTCTTGTCAGGGGGCTACATCAGTGAAGGTGGCTACATCAGTGAGGTGTTTTGCTTTGTTTGGGGTTTTGCTTCTCACTTTTGGGCAGCCCCTAGGGTTGCCAGATACCTTCACAAAAAATCCCAAACATGGTAGGGTTGAGTGAAAAAAAATAAAATAAAATAAAGGACACTGCACCTTTAAACACGGCAGGGGAAAAATGTCCCCACCAGCCTTCCAGACACCTGGCAACCCTAGCGGCCCCCCTCCTGACTTATTTTTTTTTGTGGATCAGCGGCCCCTGACTCAAAAGAGGTTTTCTGCCCTTGTTTTAGAGGGAAAGTCCAGCTATTTGTGGTTTCAACAAAAATACCGGACACGCTTGACCTGACATCACAATCGACATTTCATCTTAGTTAGAAAATACCGGACATTTCTCAATTTGTTTCCCGAACAGAAAGCTCAAATACTGGACTGTCCAGTTCAAAACCGGACACCTGGCAATCCTATTCAGGGCTCTGTCTTATGCAGGGAGCAAATCCCCCCCTTCCTGTATTTTTCACTCTTGCTATCTGCTCCCCTATCCCACGGACCCGTCTATGAGTGTTAATAGCTCTGCCCCCCCCCCCACAACTTCCTTTCAACACAGCGCACTTTGAATATGGCCCCAGACACCCAGCCCACTTCCAGATGCAAACTCACACTGAAGCACCGGACAGTGGGGGGCTCATGTGGGGCAGCCCCCGGTGTGCACCTGCTTGCAAACCTCTCCCAGGTTTCTGCTTTTGTCCTGGTATCATCCCCCCCACCCCCGCCTCCTGCAAACCCCTCCTGAACATGCTCATGTGCCCCGGGGCCTGCGAAATGCTTGCCAGCAATGAGGCTGTGGGTGTGGGGAGACCACAGCCTGTCGTGGGGAGCAGGAGTGTGCCTGTGTGCGTCTGGGCCCCTCCGGCCAGGGGGATGGACACGTATAGGGAGAGCAAGAGGAGCCAGGGTTCTGTGGAGTCTGCCTCAGAAATAAGGTGACTGCCTTTTCCCAAAGGGAAAACACCCCAACAGGGCTAGTTTCCCTCTCCTCCCCCCCCCCCCGGCCAACTGGGAGCAGCTTAAGCCCCACACAGACATGTGGGACCAGTCCGACCCCCCCACCCCTTGCCCACTGCCTACAGCTTTTGACTTTCAAAATAACGGGCTTGGCAGTGTGGATGCTCCGCTTGTAGATGGGGGGGCACAGAAACCCAGAGGAGAGGCAATGGGAAAGAGCCATTCGGGAGCATGGATCCCACATCTACAATTCCAGGTTTCTGGCATCTTCCTCCGACTCGTCTGGTGCCGTCCGCTAGCAGACACAGGAGACTGAATGTGACGGGCCTCAGGGCTGATCCAAACTGGCGATGTCTTTGCGCCTCCTAGGAAAAGCATCATCCATGTCGGCTCACGTGTGTCAGAGATGGTGTCAGTACAGTCCCTGCGCTACTCTGGTGAGTCTCAATCAGGGGTATGTGCACGTACCCCTGGGGCGTCCCTAGGGGGCGCAGGGTCGGGGACAACCTCTTGCTCTGGTCCAGACCTGTCCCCGCCCCGGCTCTGTCCAGCTTCTGCCCCCTCCTCTGAGCATCACAGGGAGCCATTGGGGCAAGGTAGGCTGGGGTGGGTCACTCACTGCTGCCATGCCCCCCACTAACAGCCAGGGGGGAGTGGTGACGGGGGGGTCCCACTCCTGCCCCGAGCCACGTGCTGGGAGAGCAGAGCAAGCTGAAGCTGCATTCCTCTACTTCCCCCGCCTCTGCCACTGAGCGCTGGTGCCAGGCCCTCCCTCTCCACTAGTCCCCATGCCCCAGCTACTACTGGCCGGGGCCTTGCCCCCTCCTGCCCATGCTGTTTGGGGGAATGTGCCCCCTATGTGGCGTCCCCGCTCGCACCCCAGGTTGCCTTGGACTCCTCGTGGCCCAGGATCCTGCAAAGCGTGGGGCGCAGGGCGGCTGCACCGGTCCAGCCTGCGGACAGGAGAGCTCTGCCCAGCGACGTTTTCCAGGGGGGCCCCACCGCTCATCTGGCTGGTTTCTGAGTTTTCCCACAGGTGACACAAAAAGCACCAGCCATGTCAGTACAGAGTGAAAAGTCGGGCGGCCAGGTGGCCTGTTCTTAAAGGGATCGTCCCATATTTGAGCCCTCCTGCAGATGGCCCAGCTTCTTCTTAAACATGGGCCAATGGCCCTGGATTTTCTGTGTGTGCCTGTGTGTCTGTGTGAGTGTGCATACCTGTGTGTGCGTGCATGGGTGTGCGTGTCTGTGTGATTGTGCCTGTGTGCACACCTGTATGTATGTGTGCCTGTGTGTCTGTGTGAGTGTGCATACCTGTGTGTGCGTGCATGGGTGTGCGTGTCTGTGTGATTGTGCCTGTGTGCACACCTGTATGTATGTGTGCCTGTGTATCTGTGTGAGCGTACGTGAGTGTGCATACCTATGTGTGTGTATACATGTGTGTGTGTCTTTGTGAGTGTGCATGTGCCACTGAATTCACTGGAATACAAGTAATTTTACCAGGTGTACCATATTCAGCCTAGTTAAATAGAGTCACCCTACTAACATTTCATGTAGAAAGTGACTGGTTTATCCTGTTCTATAGACTATATACACAACTAGAAGTGCAATTTTAATACAGGTCGAACCTCTCTCGTCCGGCACCCTAGGGACTTCACCGGTGCTGAACCACAGAATTTGGTTCCATATGAAGAGAGATGAAAAAGACTTGGACATTTCAGCTTAGAAAAGAGGAGACTAAGGGGGGGATATGATAGAGGTCTATAAAATCATGACTGGTGTGGAAAAAGTGAATAAGGAAAAGTTATTTACTTATTCCCACAATATAAGAACTAGGAGTCACCAAATGAAATGAATAGGCAGCAGGTTTAAAACAAACCAAAGGAAGTTTTTTTTCACTCAGCACACAGTCAACCTGTGGAACTCCTTGCCAGAGGATGTGGTGAAGACTAGAACTTTAACAGGGTTCAAAAAATTGCTAGATAGATTTATGGAGGTTAGGTCCATCAATGGTTATTAGCCAGGATGGGTAGGAATGGTGTCTCTGGCCTCTGTTTCTCTGGAGGTGGGTGACAGGGGAGGGAGCACATGAGAATTACCTGTTGTGATCCCTCCCTCTGGGCCATCTGGTATTTGCCACTCTCTGCAGACAGGATACTGGGCTGGATGGACTGTTACTCTGACCCAGTGTGACCGCTCTTATGTTGGTATTTGTTGGACCACAGGAGGAAAGTTGGCCACACCCATAAGTGGACATCCAGCTAACTCACATCATGCCGGACCACAGATGTTGCCAGCCCAGAGAGAGCCGAACAGGAGAGGTTCAGCCTATACTCCAGTTGATTTCTTGGATACTGCTGTGGTAGCAATGAGAAATGCAGCCATTTGTCAGTGACAGCCCGGGGGCTGTGACAGTTTGTGTTTTTAGGTCTGATTTTTTTCTGCAAGCAGTTGTGGTGCAAGGGGAAACTTGGGGGGGGGGGGTACACAAGACAAATCTGCCTCCTCAAAGGGGCCCGGTGGCCTGGAAAAGCGGAGAACTGCCTGGCTCCAAAGCTGTCCCCACCAGAGGGCTCTGGCTATGCTGAGGGGAGGCGGCTCCCTCGTTCCTTGTCTCTCTTTCTCCTCTGCTCCAGTTTCCTGGCGGAGACGGATGCAGCTGCAGATCCACCAGCCGGAGCAGTTGCAGCTGCACCTTCAGTGGGGTGCAAGCCAAGGGGAGACCTTCATCTGAGCTCCCTCTGGGCCCAGCCCACGGGGACTTTCTGCAGTGGCTGGGGCCAACCCCGGTCCCCGAGCCAGAGCCTGCAGGTGATGGAGAGACGGGAAGGGCTGGCTGGAAGGGGGTTTCCCGTCTCTGTAGCCATCACCGACAGACACCTCCGGTCCTGCGAGCAAAGAGCCATGGGAATGGGTCAGTCAGTGCTTCATTTGTACCAGGGCTGAGTACCAGTGCCACTAAGTAGCCAGAACAACTTTACAACTGTGTTAATGATGTTGTGCTAATTACCAATTAATTATGGGTTAAAGGGGGGAACCCCCCCACAAAAAAACCCTCTACTATAGAGAAGTATATGCAGGCTGGACCTCGGCAGCACAGCTGTCAACTAGGGAGATGTCCAGACTACATTGATAGAGCTAAGCAGGCATAACCCTGTAGTGTAGCCACAGCCACACGAAAAAGGGGGGTTGCATCAGTGTAGGAACACCATCTCTTGGGCTACGGCCTTGGAAGGATTCTTCCACTGTGTCTACACAGGAGGTTAGGCTGGCACAGGGTTTTTTTCACACCCCTACCCGGCATAGCCATGCCAAGTTAACTCTTAAGCAGAGGCCAAGCCTTGGAGTGATTTCATTGAAGCTGGCATGAACAGAGCGCACGGAGGAGAAGCAAATCGTGCTGTACTCCAGTGCTGGGTGGGCAAATCCTTTTAACACCGCGGGGAACTGAGAGAACTTAAAAAAACACAAATAATCCTGCAGCACCTTAGAGACTAACAAAACATGTAGATGGTATCATGAGCTTTCGTGGGCACAGCCCACTTCTTCAGATGAACGAAAATGAGGAACTGAGGGTAGGTCTTCAAGGGAAGACAGAGTTGTGTTCTTCATTTGGAGTCACTCTCAATTTCAAATGACCCTGAAAATCCCAATAACCTCTCTGTCACTGTGGGTGTTTCTACACTACAGGGTTTAACTCAAAATAAGCTATGCAAATTGAGCTACGTCAATTGCGTAGCTTATTTCGAAATAGGAGTGTCTACACAGCACTTATTGTGAAATTGAGCACTCTTCCTCCGACTTCCCTTATTCCTCATACAATGTGGGTTATAGGAGTCAGAGTAAGAAGTCCTCCAGCTTGACAGTATTTCGACACTATTTCAAAATAACTGCCTGCTGTGTAGATGTGGACTACGTTATTTCAGAATAGCGCTAGTTATTTTGAAATAGTGCTGCAGTGTAGATGTATCCTGTGTGATACTTGTGGGTTAACAGGACACAAAGGGGAAGTCAGTTTTCAAACCTAGTTAAAAATAGCTGTTACAAAAAAAGCAAAGCTAATTCTGGGATGCATTAACAGGAGTGTTGTGAGCAAGACACAAACATCATGGGGCAGGGGGTTGGATTTGATGACCTCCTGAGGTCTCTTCCAGCTCTGTGATTCTATGACTCTGTGTTAATTAGGCCTCAGTTGGAGTATTGTGTCCAGTTCTGGGCACCACATTTCAAGAAAGATGTGGAGAAATTGGAGAAGGTCCAGAGAAGAGCAACAAGAATGATGAAAGGTCTAGAGAATATGAGTTAGGAGGGAAGACTGAAAGAATTGGGTTTGTTTAGTTTGGAAAGAAGACTGAGAGGGGACATGATAGCGGTTTTCAGGTATCTAAAAGGGTGCCATAAGGAGGAGGGAGAAAATTGTTCTCCTTGGTCTCTGAGGATAGGACAAGAAGCAATGGGCTTAAACTGCAGCAAAGGAGGTTTAGGTTCGACATTAGCAAAAACTTCCTAACTGTCAGGGTGGTTAAACACTGGAATAAGTTGCTTAGGGAGGTTTTGGAATCTCCATCTCTGGAGATATTTAAGAGCAGGTTAGAGAGACATCTATCAGGGATAGTCTAGATCAGGCATGTCAAACTCGAAGCCCACTGAGGGCCACACAAGTGAAAACTGATAGCTTTCAGGGCCACCAAAGAAAGTGAACTTCTATTGGAAAGTCGTAATTATTTATGATAGATTACGTTTTAGGTATATTTTATAATTTTTTTCAGGTTTTGTTTGAATATAATAATAACTTGATGTGTAAAATTGTTATTTTCTCATTATATAATAATTTTTAATTTAAATATAAATTTAAGGTACTTTTAAATTATTTTTATATGATACATTACTTGTTTTGTTGAAATAAAAACAAGTATAGACCGTGGTTATTGAAATAGAACAGGCTTCTGTGAAAATTTGAGATACTTTGAGATTTTGCATAAACATATAATTATTTGTGCAGTTGCAAAAAATTGACATATTTATTGATATAAAAGTAATACAATATGTTTTGTGATTTTATTTGGGAATAAATAAATAAAAAGCAAAATATTAAATCACCTTTTTTTATTATTCACTATTGAGAATCAAATACAACAGTAGCATAAGAATAAAATATAATAGCGTGAAAATTTCAAATTAAAACCTGCAGCATTTCAATCTTGAGGATTCTTTCCAGAGAGCTTGACACCGCTTTTGTGATACCAGTTTTTCAATATTTGGTTTGCTATTTTGAACCGATACTACTCTAATTACAGCTGATATATATTCATCACTTAACCTTGACCTTTCGGGTGCTTAATAGCAGCTTACATCCCGTTCACACGTGCAACTTGAGAGTTTTTCTTTGAAGGGCCTGCAGCCCTATACCTACTTTATAAACAATGTAACCAGGCGGGCCGCACTTAGATACTTTATCAACATGTAGTCGCGGGCTGCAAAAAAATTCGATTGGGCCTGTTTGACATGCTTGGTCTAGACGGTACTGGATCCTGCCATGAGGACCTCTCAAGGTCCCTTCCTGTTCTAGTGTTCTGTGATTCTATGAAACATACCCCCATAGGAAGAGGAGACAAGCTAACAGAAACGGGGAGCATCCTGCTCCTAAAGCCAATAGGTGAGCCTAGGTGCAATTTGAACTGCTAAAAAACCGCCAGTGAAAAGCGGAGTTACTGCATGTTCACCGCTGTTTTAACCTGTGAGCTCACCTGATTTCCGACCACATACGGGTTTTTTCCAGAGGTCATTCTCAGGGAGAGCAGTGGATCTATAGTTGGTCTCGGGGGCTGGAGATTTAATCCTCATGCTGGGCTGACTCACCAGATCCCTGGATCCCTTAGTGGGCCTGTTCCTTGCACATCAGCCTTCAAAGGGGAGCTTTGCTAAAGAGCGTCACCCCTCTGCTTCCCCTCTGGCAAACATAGGGGCAGTGCTTCATATCCTGTGTCTTTTATGGGACCCCAGGGAACCCGTAACCTAGCCTGATCTCTCCTGTTCTCTCTCCCTCCTGAGCAGGATCCCTTCTCCCTGACCTGATCTGTCTGGACACAGGGGAAGAACCATAGGAGCTGTATCTCCAGAAGAGGCACCAACCCAGGTGAAGAACCAGTGAAACCAGCTCAGAGACTAACAGGGAGAGAAGGCCAATGCTGGGATTCACGTTGTGCTCCCCCAGCTCAGGCCCTTAACGCATCCTATTCTCAGGGTAGGTTGGCCTGGGGCTTTTTGCCCTTTCCGCCGGCAAGCAGCTACCAACCCTTGCTCTGCCCGGTGAGATGGGCAGGGACAGCAAGGTGGAACTGCTCCTCTTTTCCCACTGGTGAAGGACTTGGAGAGGATTTTGTCCAGGTTCCCCAGACATGATCCTAGCGTAATAGATTCTAAAGCCAGAAGGGGCCATCTAACCCAGGAAGGGGAAAGCAAGACTGGTGAGTGAGCCGCATGAATGGCCCTCTGTCTCAGTGGGCCGAAAGTGGGGGCCAGGCTGTGGCCTATTGGGGTTCCAGCTGGGGTGTGTACTCTCCCTTTCTGCCCCCTTCCCTCAAGCCTCTCACACTGGGGCCCCCACACTGATCTACTCCTCCTCCCTCCCAGAATTTTTGGGAGTGCTGTGGATTGGTGGAAGGAAGGGGGAGCTCAAATCAGCTGATATACAGTGCTCCAAGAGTGCCAGGATGGAAAGGAAGGGGTAAGTGTGAGGCTCCAGTGCCCCACTGGGTGACAGGCATCAGGGGAGCAGGGCAGAGAGGGGGTGCATGTGTAACCCACACACCTAGCGTGGTTCACTGTCCCATGCAGTGGCATCTAGACCACAGCAACAGCTAAGATCAAGAGACTTCTACAGCATGGGCTGAGAGCCAGCTGGCTTTTAGCTCAAAGGGTAGAGACTCCTATACTAAGCTTTAGAGGTCCCAGCTTCAAATCCATCTGGTGGTGGTTACACATGGCCCACAGGTGGAACCCTATGGGCTGCAGATTGCCCACTAACTTAACCTGCGTAGCAAGGGGCAGAGAATTCCACACAGGAATTGGTTTGTTTTGTCCTCTTCCTCCCCCACTGGGAGGAATGTCTCCTATTTGGATTCTCTCCCGATCTCAGGGATGGCAACCGGCGAGGAGGAGACAAATCCGTTGCAAGGGAGTTAGGAGTCCACAGAAGCCGAGGGGAATATGGGCCCGAGAAAAGCCAGTGCAAGTCAGGGTGGGTGGGAGAAAGATGAAGGAGGAAAACTTCCAGGGGAGAGAGAGGAAAAATCTTTCTCCCAGAGAGATGTAAAGCAACTCTGGCTGCAGCAGAGAAAGGGGGAAGGGAATGGGTCCACGGAAGGATTCATTCAGAGTGCCCAACCTGATGCCCAGGGGAGTGCCCGCAAGGGAGAGAAATGCCACCAGTGCCCAGATTGCGGGAAAAGCTTCAACCGGAGCTCGACACTCAGCGCCCACCTAAGGATCCACACCGGGGAGCGCCCCTACCTGTGCCCTGACTGCGGGAGAGGCTTCACGCAGCTGGCTCACCTGACCCAGCACCAGGGCATCCACTCGGGAGCGGAACCCTACCGCTGCACTGACTGCGGGAAAGGCTTTGGGGTCAGCTCCCGGCTGGTGGCCCATCAGAGGAATCACACGGGCGAGCGCCCCTACAAATGCCCTGAATGCGGGAAGAGCTTCCGGGTCAGCTCAGTCCTGGTAGTGCATCAACGGATCCACTCTGGGGAGAGACCCCATAAATGCAGCGAGTGTGGGAAAAGCTTTAACGTCAGCTCCAACCTCATTAAACATCAGAGGATCCACACAGGGCAGAAACCCTACAAATGCACTGAGTGTGAGAGGAGTTTCAATGAAAGCTCTGCCCTGATTGCCCACCAGCGGCTGCACAAAGGGGAGCGGCCCTCCAAGTGCCCTGATTGTGGGAAAAGCTTCAATGTCAGCTCCAACCTCCTGGAGCATCAGGGCACCCACTGGGGCCAGAAACCCTACAAATGCCGTGAGTGTGGCAAAGGATTTTCCCGCAGTGCTCATCTCTCTCAGCACAGCCGGACTCACACAGGTGAGCGCCCCTACAAATGTGCTGAATGTGGGAAAGGATTTGCTGTGAGGTCCCATTTGGTCCAGCACTGCCGAGTCCACACTGGGGAGAGACCCTATACATGTGCTGACTGTGGGAAGGGCTTCACAGCTCGCTCGTCCCTGACCACCCATCACCGGACTCACACAGGAGAGCGACCCTATAAATGCCCCAAGTGTGGGAAAACTTTCAATCAGAACTCACACCTGGCTCAGCATTGGAGAACCCACTCGGGAGAGAGACCCTTTCACTGCCCTGATTGCGGGAGAAACTTTGGAGACAGCTCTGCCCTCATCAAGCATCAGCGGATCCATCTGCACAAGAAACCTTGTTAATGGCCACCCCATTACTGGAAAAGCTTTGCTTGGAGCATAGTACTTAATTCTAGACCTGGGCAAGAAAGAGCTTTTTGGTTAGGTGGCAAGTCAAAGAGGAAAAAAAAAAAAAAAAATCATGGTGAGTTGCCTACAAGACAAATGTTTGGGGGAGGTGGAAGTTGAAAATAGAAATCGTTTCAAGTTGAGATTTTCTTGCATAACAAAGTATTTCATTAGGATTTTGAGTGGTTTAAACATTTCTTTTAGTTAGGAAGAACATTTCAAAAGCTAAAGCAAGATTTAGATTTGGAAATATGAAATATTTTGGCTTTCTGGAAGGAGTCAGTTGAAACCAATTTGCAAAACAGTTTGAGGTTAGTGGAGTGCCATTTTTCACACAGAAAGCTTCCCCCACAATTTTTTTTTACCCAGGTGGACTCATTACAGTTCAGAGAATCCATGTGGTCTTTGCCCTGATGGCTGGGAATAAGAATATTCAGCCCCAGTGGGTGGGACCCAATATAGCAGCAGGCCACCCCTAGCTGATTTGTGACTGGCCTGGTTGCTCAGACTTTGCATGCTGAGTAACGGAGAGAAAACTTCTCCGCAAACCTTGGTTCCCTCTGCACCCCCAGCACGATTCATTCCCTGTGATACTACATTATGTCCAGTTCCACTCCAAGCACTGCTGCCCCACTGAAATTGAATACTTAATATGTCATTCCCCTGCAGGCAAACTGAAGGACTACATCGGAACTGGCGTGATTTTGCGCAAATACTTTTTAACAGAAAAACTTTTCTGTTAAAAGTATTTGCGCAGGAGAGCATCTAGATTGGCACAGATGCTTTTGTGCAAAAGCGCTTTGTGCAAAAGCGTCCGTGCCAATCTAGACGTGGTCTTGCGCAAGAAAGCCCCAATCGCCATTTTTGCAATCGGGGCTTTTTTGCGCAAAACAAATCTGAGCTGTCTACACTGGCCCTTTTGCGCAAAAGGACTTTTGCCCGAACGGGAGCGTCAAAGTATTTGTGCAAGAAGCACTGATTTCTTACATTAGAACGTCAGTGCTCTTGCGCAAATTCAAGCGGCCAGTGTAGACAGCTGGCAAGTTTTTGCGCAAAATCTTACCAGTCTAGACGCAGCCACCATGTTTTTGGCTCCCTCCCTTAGCAAGAGCAGTTTGAGACAGGGGCTCACCTGCATCACTAGTCCCACCCACCATCAGATTTTGCCCTAATTCTCTTCCCATCCCTTGTCTTCTCTGGGTATGTCTACACTGCAGCTGAATATCCATGCCAGCCAACTTGGGCTCATGCAGTTATTTCATTGCTGTGTAGCCTTCCACTTTTTTTAAAAAGCAATTTTCAGCATGTACGATTAGCAGGACTTTTAGCCTTAAGGTTTGTCTGGAAAGGAAGTTATACCAATTTAATGATACCAACGTAGCTGCCAGAGAAGACACTTATTCTGGAGTAAAAATATCCACAATGGATTTCACCACAATTTAACTATATTGGTTTAAATTCACACACATGAACAGCTCCCACCTTAGCTTTCAAGCAGGAAAAATCTTAAGTGTCACATACACCAATTGCTGTCATTATTTCTACCCAAACTCTTCCCCACTCAATGGCAGTGGGATTACTACCTGTTTCTAGAAACTGCAGAGCAGCAGAACCTATTTTGTGGCTATGAAGCACACCAGAGAAATCACAAATGATTCCATTTTTTCTATCAGTTGAACATTTATTATGGTGCAGTGAATGGTCTCTTAATCCAATTGAGTTGCACAAATGTGAAACAAATATCACTTTCTGTCCAAAAAGCATCAGAATGGGAATAAATACATTCAGATAGATAGAAGACTGCAGACTTTTCTGACAGGTAAGAACACTTTAGGCCCCTTTCAGAATCACACATCCCAAACTTTCTCTTAGAGAAAGCAGAAAGTTGGGGCTTGGGTCTGAACCAAGTCAGTTTTTTAAAAAACTATGTGTTCTTAAAGACACTAGTAAAGCTCCTTCAGCTAGTACAAGAGCTATATATTAAGCCACAAAAATTTACACCAGCTGATCTGTATCACTAGACCTCATACAATATGGATTACTGATAAAGCAGTCTTTCACATACATTTTATTGTTTTAAATTAATCAGCTCCTTCTGTCATTGACCTCACAGTGGATTAGCATGTTTCACAAATTCCCCAAAGCAGTGATTGACCAAGGAATTTTAAACTAGCATTTGACTGGCTATCAGGAAGTGTAAATATTAGTGGAAATACATGCAGAGTTGGTTACCAGAAAGTATAGATTTTAGTGGAAATACAGAGTAGAACATGTAGTAGCAGTAAAAGAATGTTACATTGCTATATGCAAAGCTGTTCAAACTAATTTACTGTCAAAACAGAGGAATAAATTGCATTCTTTCAATCCAAAAGTTGAATATTTCACCTCCATCAACCTTTCAGGAGCATCAGCCTTCCAAGCCCGAACACAAACCCTACAGAGCCCCCAATCAAATAAAGATTTAAACAGTCTGTGCTTTATGTTCAGTGATCCCTCTATAGAAATCTTCAGGCAAATATGAAAGTGCTGGATAGAGCTGAACATGCCCAAATTCCTAGTGTTTTTGTTACTGATGAGACTAAAAGCTTCCTTATAAATGCAACCAAAACCGGAATTTTATGAAAAAGTGTATTTGTTCTTTTAATGCAGCCCATTTTTTTATAAATTATGCATCAGGATAAAGGCAGCATTCCAAGAGACCAGACCAGTGGATACCAGTGTGAGGGGAAGAATAATCTACCCAGTTAGGAATGGCTTTGCATCGCAGACAAGAGGTGTTAGGGAACCTATCTTGGCAACTAGGGAAAAGTAGTAGCAGCTGACGCCAAAGCTCTACAGCTTAAAGACTACATGCTTGTGAAGACTGGAGTTTCTGGAACCTGCATGTGGCTTAAAGAAAGGAATCAACAGATCTGTAAAAGGCAAGTGCTTTGCGGGGGGGGGGAACTCTTTACTGCTTCACTCCCATATTATCTAAATGATAGTTGGACGGTTAACTGCCCTAGAAGTATCACAAAACCCCATCCCAAACAGGATTGAAGAGTCAATGAAGAAATATTGTATCAGAGACTGACTGTTGCAAAATGTGGAACAGGACAGTTAATTTTGTGCCTGACCCAAAGCAAGTCATGAGCACTTTCAAGTCCAGCTGTCTTCACCCAATTCATTTAGCTCCTGGGTAAATTTAGTGATCAGCCCCATCTCTTGTTCTATGTTGCGGATCCTGCGTTCCACAGCGCCCATGCTTTTCACCAGCTCCGCCATCAACGACCTCATCACCTCCTGGTTTTTCACAATTGTTTCTAAACAAGAGAAAGAACACACACCTCTACTAGAACAAATTCCCCTTTGCGCCAAAAATAAAAAAAGTCACTGTTCACTAAAAGAAAAGACACTTAGAGCTCATTGGAAAATGGACTCCTCCCTCCCTCAAGATTTTGACTAATAAAGAACCAAGCTGTTTTGATTTAGAAATACTGCCAGTGCCTCATGGGAACTGTGCTGCAGTTCTCATGTTCCCATTCTCTTCTATGATGCACCATGGGAAAAGTAGCTTGGCTTATAGAGAAGGACTCCCATGATAGGATACTAGTGAGTCATGGGGAGAAGTAGTTTGGCCAGGTATTCTGGCCCATGCGGATAATAATCCTCAGTTTATACTCACTTCTTCCCATCCCTTTTCACCCAGGTACCCACCATGTCTACTCAATTTGAAAGCCCCTTAAAGCAGGAACCATCTTTTTGTTGTTCATACAGCAATTAGCAAAGATAATCAGATGCTCTAAGGACTACTGGAATACAGATGGCGCATTCTCACTTTGTTTTCAGCATACAGTAATAGCTGCACTCCCTCTTCCTGCTTCAATTAATCTAAGCCCCTTTAAACAGCACAAGCTTCAGGGGTTTGGGGGGGGGGGGGAGGGTTGCTGCTCGTACCTACTGCTAACATGCCCATCTCTTGATGCCTATCCTGCTGCATGGTAAAAGGAGCTTCCAAGGCAAGCACCTGCTCCCTTTGCTTGAGTGCAGGAGTGGTTGCTGGGTTAGGTTTCTCTTCTGTCTTGCTTGTATCATCTTCCTGTTTCACAGATCCTGGGGCTGCAAGGAAACTCAAACACAGACACTTGTTAGAGAAACCACAGCAGTCAAAACAAGACTCATAACAGCAGCCAAAGCCATTTTTAGGAAGCAACCATACAGAGCAAATCTCATGACTCTCAAGAATTAGATGTTGAACTGCTCATTCCTCCTCATTCTCCCAGACAACTTTACTTTCTTTATACAAAAAAAGTTCTGTATACTAGGTAGGTCACTCACAGCCCATTTAGATCAGAAGCCTGTTTTAGAGCACCAAACGCTGCAGTTACGAACAAGCCAACAAACGTCTACAAAGCAAAACTGGACTGAACTCCTGACCACCAACCATACTAATCTAGGACAGCTCTTGTTCCCCAACCTCCATCCCACAACTCAAGACCATAAGTCCCAGAGTATGTATCTTGAATGAGTTTTTATTTAGGGCCCAAAATGTACTACAATGAGACCACAACAAGGTAGCAAATTCCTAGGGGCAGAAAGATTAGGGGGTTCTCTTTACAAAACACCGGGGGGGGGGGGAACAGCTTTTATAGCAGAGGTGGGGAACCTCAGGCTCAGGGGCCAGATGCAGCCCCTGGCTTGCCTGGATCCAGCCCCCAAGGCTCCACATTGGGGAGCGCACACTGGTACTCCAGCCCCCTACTACCCACCAGGCTGGAGCACACAAGATCTACTAGCCTGAGCCCCCCTAGGCTCTGGTGTGCAAGGGGAATGTCTTTCTCCTTCTCAGTAAGGCGCTTCTCACTTGTGTGCAGTCCCAGACTGATTTTTTCTGTAGGTCAGCAGTCCCTGACCCAAAAGTTTCCCCATCCCTGTTTTATAGGCACCCAAAAGTAAACTAAAAGGAAAAAAAAAAAGGGATCAGAAACAGAACAAGGAGCAACAGTTGCAGTGGGGGAGGTCTAGGAAAAGACTATTGCACTAGGAGGATGGTAAAGCACTGGGGCGGGTTCCCTAGAGAGGTGGTGGAATCTCCATTCTAGAGTTTAAGTCTCAGCTTGACAAAGCCCTGGCTGGGATGATTGAGTTGGGGCTGGTCTTGCTTTGGGCAGGGGGTTGGACTCGATGACCTCCCGAGGTCTCTTCCAGCCCCAGGATTCAGAGCAGATCCCAAACACAAAGTAGCCCCAAAAACCCAATGGAGAAAGTACTAAAGAAAACCCAAATCCAACAGGGCAACTCAAAGTTATACTGAAGAGCAGAAGAATACAAGTTCCATATACAAAACCAGTAACTCCCTACCACACCACTTTCCCCTTCAATCGCCCACAGCGATCTGGACCACGCGAGTTGCTCTACACCCCCAACGCGCAAGAACCCTCCCGTTTTCCTCTAAGCCCCGTCCAGTACCTAGGCACCGCCCTGCATCCCTTCCCTTCCCCAGCCCACTCTACTCCCCTGCAGTGTCAGGCTAGGTACTATCCTGTGCTAAGCTGTGAGGACCCGCGCGTTTCCACATGCTCCGCCTGCAGCGCCTTACCGGCTTCCCCCACTACCGCCGCTTCCTCCTCCCGCAGCGCCGCTAACAGCTCGAGTCCCGCCGCCGCCGCGCTTCGGCCAATCGCCACCAGCCGCTCCCCCACCGTGACCAGGAGATTCCGCCTCGTTTCGCTTGGCCCGCTCATCCTCACTCAGCCCACGCCCCCTCCCACCGGGACTTTATATAAAGCAGAGCCGGACGCCACCGAATCAGCCTGTGCTCTGCCGGCCGTCATCCGAGCAGTTTTCACTGAGGTCCGCTCCCACCAACGTTCCGTGTCCTCTCCCCCACGTAAACAGCAGCTTCTAGTCCAGTTTCATTCACCTGTTTCCCCATCGCTTTGCTGTTTTTTAGCTCAACCTCAGTAGTTTCCCTTTCAGTCAGGTCTTCTGCTCACCAATTTCTCCCCCCTCTCTCCCCCCAAAACCAAACCAAACCAAACCAAACCAAAACCAGCAAGTTCAGTTTCACCTTGCCACCCAGGCAAATTTTCCAGGCTCAGTTTCCCCTTGCCACCCAGGCTGAGTGGCCTCATGTTTATAGAGGGCACTAGTAGGAAACAAGTGTGAAAGACCCAAAATTAATCCCCTAAATTATTCTACCCACTATGCTCTAGGACATTGTTTCTCAACCTTTTTTTATAAAGGACCCCTTTAGAAAAATTGTAAGTACCCCAGTACCTACAGTTTTCAGACACACAATTTTTTTTTCTACCATTGCAACACATTTGTTTAAACAACTTAATTGTAGCCGGGCAGGCAATGAAATTTTTGGGTGTAAAAAGTACAAAAATAATAAAGCACTGAAAAACTTACAACAAAAATTCAGTTTTCTCCAAATTTCAGTGGTGTTGAAGTACCCCTCAGACTTATCTTGAATACCCCCTAAGGTACCACTAGTTGAGAAACACTGCTCTAGAAATTATTCTGTGGGAATTCTCTGCCCTGTGGCATACATTAAATTATCACCATGGACCCGTCAGGCCACAGAAGCTATGAATCTGTACTTATTTGTAGGGAAATACACACAAATACAGATTTACACGCTTCACGCCTACAATGAAGTTGGAGATGGATGCCCTACAATGGCACCCTATTCTCAGCAGGAAGCAAGTATCTGAGTTAACATCAAGCTATGTTGCTCCTTCATGTTAAAAAGCCAGGGCAGCCAATTAAAACCCTACAGATTTAAAATGATTGCACAGAATAATGAAAAGCAGCTGAATATCAAAAGATCTGCATGGCTCAGAGAATCACTTGAGTCAAGCATCATGTATTGCATGCTGAAACTGCAAACCGCCTTAACCTTCACCTCTGCCGGAGAAAATTAACTCTGATCTCAGTAACCCCAAATGGGGGGGGGGGGGGGAAACACAACCCTAAGTCTGAATTTCCAAAAGGAGGAGTGAAAATAGAAGCTTAGCTCAAATGAATTAAGAACTTATTTTTCCATATGCAACTCTTCTCCTTCTCTAACTGAAATCAAATTCATACCACTGATTATTTGTATTATCATAGTGTCTGTGAGCCTCAGTCATGGAGCACGACCCTGCTGTGCCAGGTGCTGTACGAAACACAGACAAGACAGACACTCCATGCCTCAAGGAATCCACAATCTGACTTTTTGGGAGCCCCCCTACACCTCACCTAAGGCCCATTTTGACTGCTGGTTTTTCTCCAGAACAGAGGACTCGGGATTCTGGGAATGTTGGAAATGTGGCATTTTATTACAACTAATGAAAAGCAGGAAATAAAATGATACACCCAGACTGCACTGATCCTGTTCCAGGAGGCTGCATTTACAAAGGAAAGTATCCGAGTCCATGGATCGTAGGTCCCCGCCACCCCAAACCACAAAGACCCTTGATAAGTTCAAAAGGAAATTGCAAGCAACCGGTGAGATAGACAGACACATGAATCCAGTTCTAAAAGCAAATGATCAAGCCCCAAGAAATCCCAGGATCTGGGGGTGAGTGGGAGTTAAGGAACCAGTTACGGGATATTGTTAATGTTCACTGTTTCTCTGCTGGCAGTTGCTCCCCCAGACAGGAAATAGGTTCTGGCACAATCTGTTTCCAATCCCAGTTCTGTCCCGTTGGTGCGACTGGATGTGTGGGGATGTGACAGACAGGATTTCTGTTGTCCCCACTTCTGTCTGTAGCTTCAGTGGAGGCCACTGGCCTGGATTCTGATACAACCTGGTCTAGTCTCAGGTCAGGTCTGGTCAGGTTTGTCCTCTTGAGAAACCCGGGGAAGACACCCCTTCCTCCCCACCCCCGCTTTAATTCTTCAGCAGCTGCGTTGGGAAGCAACCAGCTGCCCCAGATATTTTCAGCTTCGCGTCTGTGCTGTGTCCCAGTTCCAGCCTCCCTCCCCTGACTCATGATGCTAATGGGCTCAGGGTCTCCCTTCCTTCCCCAGTGCTGGGCTCTGCCTCCCATGCTCATGTGTCAGCGCTGGTGCCAGCGAAAATCCTGGACTTTCCCAGGAAACGTCCCCTGAATCCATAACTCAATTCATCATTCACAAATGTGACGCCAATGGATGCTGTTGGGGGAACAGCATAAATGCGCCACTCAGGCTGGGAGGCTGTCGGGGAATCATTTAAAGGAGGTGCTCGGGATTGGGGTGGGGAATGGTATAAACATGACACGCAAGGCAGTGTTCCCCTCCGATCTTTCCCAACCATGCGGGGAATACATTTTGTTATGTGCACCAAGGCCCACGTGGATGTGCACCACCAGTCAAAACCACAAACCCTCGCTGCGGGCAGCTCTGCTAATCTGCCGGGCAGCACTGGAACCTCTCCAGCACAAATGCCCAGCTTACAGGGAACGCAGGCACAGGGCAGCAATGTGAATGGGACCCTCAACTGAACGCTGAGATGAGCGTCTTCCTTCCTGCTGGGCTGAGGCCCCGCCCCTTGGTCCGCCTCTTCCCCAAGGCCCCGCCCTTTCTTTGCCTCTGCCCCCGGGTCCTGTCTCATCCTTCAAGACCCTGTCCAACCTCTTTCCTTGAGGCCTTGCCCCCTTCTCCACCTCTTCCCCACCTCCGCTCCACCTCTCCCCTCCCCCAGATTAAAAATCCTGGACATCAGGGCCTGTCAAATGGCACCCGGACTGTCTGAGTGACAACTGGACGGGTGGCAACCCCAACCCCCCCACCATGTACCTCCTTCCCAGAGCCTGGGCCTCACCTCTCCTTTGTGTTTCAGGAGCTTAATTCACTCCCCTCCCCTGCTAATTCTCACTCGTCCCCTCTGGTTCCTGTTCCCATTGGCTCAGGGGGTGAGCTGGGGTGACACACCCTCAGGCTAGCTAAAGGGCTGCATGGGAGGTGGCCAGGGGACAGGGACAGGCGGGTGCGTGCATGGCGGGAGACAATCTCTCCTTGGCTGGGCCAGATCCCTGCCCGGCGGGGTGGCTGGATGAGCGCCCGGACTGCGGCAGGGCGCACCTGCCCTAGGGAACCCACCAGGCTAGAGAGGAGGCCCTCTGTGTTGGGGAGGGGGGCAAAGCAAACCACTCCAGAGGTGGGTTAGGAAGTGGGTGGCAGCTGGGGCCAGGCCTCCTGGGGCAGGGCGGGCACCCAGCCCGAGCCGCCATCCCCCAGTCGCCACGGGGCGGGAGCCATGTCCGGGGCAGGGAAGGCTTTCATGCCCCATCCCCGCAACCCCCCGGCCGCGTGGGGGAAGGGCACGGCTGCTGTCGCGGCATCCTCCGGCCAGGCCGGGGGGTGGCTGCTCCTCCTCTCCCCTTCCCCCCACCAGGCTGGCAGGAGGGAGAGGGCAGCTTCGGTGGCGGCGGCAGCAGCAGCAGCAGGGCCTCTGGGTGGCTTGGCCGGGCTGGAGGGGGCGGAGCCTTTGTCCCCCTCCACCCCGCCCCCGCCCTTAAAGGGCCGGGGCTGGGCGGCAGTGGCGGCATGGGCGCGCTGGTGGCGGTTGCGGTGGGAGCTGCGGCTGAAGGCCTTGCCGCAGTCGGCGCACTGTGTACGGCTTCTCGCCAGTGTGGACGCGGCGGTGCCGCTCCAGGTGCGAGACGAAGCCGAAGCTCTTGCCACAGACCCCGCAGGGGTAGGGCTTCTCGCCCCGGTGGGCCCGCTGGTGGGCCAGCAGCTGGGCCCCCGCCGCGAACCGCTTCCCGCAATCCTTGCAGCGGTGGGGCCGGCCGCTAGAGTGCACCCGCTGGTGCTGGGCCAGGGTGGAGCTGACAGCAAAGGCCTTCCCGCACTCCTCACACTTGTAGGGCCGCTCGCCCGTGTGGACGCGCCGGTGCCGCTCCAGGTGGGAGCTGACGCTGAAGCCCTTCCCGCAGTCCCCGCAGGCGTAGGGCCGCTCGCCGGTGTGGACACGCCGGTGCCGCTCCAGGTGGGAGCTCCAGGCAAAGCCCTTGCCACAGTCCCCGCACTGGAAGGGCTTCCCGGCGGCATGGGACTTCTGGTGCTTGGCCAGGGCCGCCGGCTCGCCATAGCCCTTTCCGCACTCAGTGCAGCGGTAGGGCCGGTCGCCGGCGTGGACCCGCTGGTGCCGGTCCAGGTGGGAGCTGACGCTGAAGGCCTTGCCGCAGTCCCCGCAGGCGTAGGGCCGCTCGCCAGTGTGGATGCGCCGGTGCTTGATGAGGGCCGAGCACCAGCCAAAGCGCTTGCCGCACTCGCCGCACTGGAAGGGCCGCTCGCCAGTGTGGGTCCGCTGGTGCTTCACCAGCGAGGAGCTCTGCCCGAAGCCCTTCCCGCACTCGGGGCATTTGTGGGGCTTGTCCACGCAGCCCGGGGTGGGGTCCGGCGCGGGTGGCGGCGGGGGTGGCGGGGGGGGCGGGCGGCGGCGCCCGCAGTCGGCGCATTTGGCGGGGTCCCTCCCGCTGCTGCTGGGCGCGGCCAGGGCGGCGGCGCTGAGGTGGTAGCTCTTCCCGCAGGCAGCGCATTTCCGCGGCTTTTCCCCAGTGTGGACACGCCGGTGCCGGTAGAGGTGGGAGCTGCGGCTGAAGCGCTTGCCGCAGTCATCACACTGGAAGGGCCGCTCCCCGGTGTGGACACGCCGGTGCCGCTCCAGGTGGGAGGTGAAGCCGAAGGCCTTGCCACACTCGGGGCACTGGAAGGGCTTCTCCCCCCGGTGCTTGCGCTGGTGGGCCAGCAGGGCGGTGCTCAGCCCAAAGGCCTTGCCGCAGTCCCCGCAGCGGTGGGGCCGGTCGCCGGCGTGGACCCGGCGGTGCTGGGCCAGGGTGGAGCTGACGGCGAAGCGTTTCCCGCACTCCTCGCAGGCATAGGGCCGCTCGCCCGTGTGGACGCGCCGGTGCCGCTCCAGGTGGGAGCTGACACTGAAGCCCTTCCCGCAGTCCTCGCAGGCGTAGGGCCGCTCGCCGGTGTGGATGCGCCGGTGCCGCTCCAGGTGGGAGCTCCAGGAGAAGCCCTTCCCGCAGTCCCCGCACCGGAAGGGCTTCCCAGCGGCGTGAGACTTCTGGTGCCGGGCCAGGGCCGCTGGCTCGCCGAAGCTCTTCTCGCACTCGGGGCACGGGTGGGGCTTGGCGGCGGCGTGCAGGCGCTGGTGCCGGATCAGGTTGGACCGCTGGCTGAAGGTCTTCCCGCACTCGGCGCAGCGGAATGCTTTGTCGGCCCCCGCGGAAGCCGGTGGCGGCTTCAGGTTTCTGGTCTGGCCAGCGGGTTTCTCCGGGTTTTTCCCCTCCAGGATCTGGAGTTTCCCCTCCGGCCCCGGGCTGGGACTCTCAACCTCCTCTTCCTCTGGGGATGTCCCTGGCAGCTCTGTTTTCCTGGGAGATCCCTGTGGCTGTTCCTCGTCTTCCTCCTCCTCCTCTTCCTCGCTCGTAGAAGCTTCACCTGCTGGGAAAGAGAATCCATGAGGTGAGCCACAAGAAAGGAGGGACTCCCTTCCACAGCCGGTCGCCACAGGGATGAAATGATGCTAAACCTAAGGGTGCAACAGGGATCACCACCCTTCCCTGTGCTGGGAGATCATGCAATGCAGGGGAACCTAGAGAAACACAGTGAGATCAGGGCCCTGTTGTGCCGGGTGCTGCACAGACACAGCGAGAGACAGTCCGTGCTCCAGCTGAGATCAGGGCCCCATTGTGCTGGGTGCTGCAGACACACACAGCGAGAGGTGGTTCCATGCCCCCAAAATCTCACAGTCGACATATTTCGTTCTTACATTATTTTCTTCTTTGCTTTCCTCCTGCTCACCTGGGCTGCTGCTTCTTGGGATTTCCCTTTCCTCGGAGGCCTGGAGATCCGGGACCCATGGCTCTTCCCCTCGTTCCATCCAGGACAGCAAGTCAGGCTTTGAAATCGGGAAGCCCGCTGGTTGGGGGGAAAAGAACAAGATTAAGTTCTGATGGGATACTTATCTGGTGGGTTGATTGTATTACAGTAGCACAGAAAGGGTCCAGCTGGGATCAGGTCCCCATTGTGCTGGGCACTGCACAGACACAGCGAGAGACATGGATTGACTCCAGTATATGCTCCATGATTCGGCAGGGGAGTAGGCCATCTCCACAACATGACACCTTAGGTAGATGGGACTTAAAGATGCAAAGGGAAAATGACACAAACCCATTATCTGTTTCGTAGCTCATTTTTTCAAGGCTCCGGATTATCACTGTGGTATTAAGGCCACCGGACTCCCTCTGGGATTTTGGAAATCCCAACCTGAGTGATTCAACTGAGCAAATGCCTTCACTGTGGATCAGCAAATGGTTCAAGCACAAAATCTCATTAGCAGCCAGTAGCAAAGAGCCAAAGAGGCAAAGCACAACCTGATACACTTTAAAGGGACCTGGGTGGGCAGAGGTCGGCTGACTGAATAACAAAGGTTTTGGTTCACCTGCCGTTCCAAAAAAATTGAAGGGAAAAAAACCACTGTTTTGGGTCAAGCCAAAAATGAGGTACCTCTTTTTTTTTTTTTTTTTTAATTTTGGAGCAATCGAAAAGGTGAAAAAAAAAACCCCATACATTTGGGGTCAAATGCAACAATTTATTTCCATAGAAACATAAAACACTAGAACGGGAAGGGACCTCGAGAGGTCATTGAGTCCGGACCCCTGCCCTCACGGCAGGACCAAGCACCATCTAGATCAGGGCTACTCAACACATGGCCCATGGGCCGCAAGCGGCCCCCAGCTCATTTGTTTGCAGCCCCCAGTGCGGTTTGGGTTTACACGGGGCTCAACACAAGGCCCATGGGTGGGATCCTTTGAACGTGGCCTCCACTGGGCACACACTCCACAACAGTGAGGCCTCTCCCAAGCGGGGTGAGCACTGAACAACACAAGCAGACGGGCTGGCTGGAACAGACGGGTACAGGGTGTCAGAGTTTCTAGCCCCCAGGGAGGAGGTGCCGGGAGTGCAGGGGCATTGTGGGAACTGCTTTGTATTCATGCCCATCAGTGTGAAAGAAACTATTTGCATATATTTGCATATATATTTGCATGTCTATGCAACCACACTTAAGCTGTGGCCCTCGGCATGTGCTGTGAGTATCATTGTGGCCCCCGGGCTTCCAAAGTTGAGTAGCCCTGGTCTAGACCATCCCTGACAGGTGTCTGTCTAACCTGCTCTTAAATATCTCCAGTGACGGAGATTGCACAACCTCCCTAGGCAATTTATTCCAGTGTTTAACCACCCTGACAGTTAGGAAGTTTTTGCTAATGTCCAACCTAAACCTCCCTTGCTGCAGTTTAAGCCCCTTGCTTCTTGTCCTATCCTCAGAGACCAAGGAGAACATTTTTCTCCCTCCTCCCTGTGACACCCTTTTAGATATCTGAAAACCGCTAGCATGTCCCCTCTCAGTTTTCTCCTTTCCAAACTAAACAAGCCCAATTTTTTCAGTCTTCCTTCATAGGTCATGTTCTCTAGACCTTTCCTCATTCTTGTTGCGCTTCTCTGGACCTTCTCCAATTTCTCCACCTCTTCCTTAAAATGTGGTGCCCAGAACTGGACACAATACTCCAACCGAGGCCTAAACAGCGCAGAACAGAGCGGAAGAATGACTTCTCCTGTCTTGTATCCGAGGGGTAGCCATGTTAGTCTGAATCTGCAAAAGCAGCGAGGAGTCCTGTGGCACCTTATAGACTAACAGAAGTGTTGGAGCATAAGCTTTCGTGGGCAAAGACCCACTTCGTCACATGCATGTAGTGGAAATTTCCAGAGGCAGGTATAAATATGCAGGCCAGAATCAGGCTAGAGATAACAAGGTGGATCCAATCAGGGAGAATGAGGCCCACTTCTAGTAGCTGATCTGGAGGTGTGAACACCAAAAGAGGAGAAGCTGCTTTTGTAGTTAGCGAGCCATTCACAGTCTTTGTTTAATCCTGAGTTGATGGTGTCAAACTTGAAGATGAACTGTAGCTCAGCGGTTTCTCTTTGAAGTCTGGTCTTGAAGTTTTTTTGCTGCAGGATGGCTACCTTTAGATCTGCAATTGTGTGTCCAGGGAGATTGAAGTGTTCTCCTACAGGTTTTTGTATATTGCTATTCCTAATATCTGATTTGTGTCCATTTATTCTTTTACGTAGGGACTGTCCAGTTTGGCCGATGTATATAGCAAAGGGGCATTGTTGGCACATGATGGCGTATATTACGTTGGTAGATGTGCAGGAGAATGAACCAGCGATGGTGTGGCTGATCTGGTTAGGTCCTGTGGTGGTGTAGCTGGTGTTTATATGTGGGCAGAGTTGGCAATGAGGTTTGTTGCATGGATTGCTTCCTGAGTTAGAGTTACTATGGTGCGGCGTATAGTTGCTGGGGAGAATATGCTTCAGGTTGGCGGGTTGTCTGTGGGCGAGGTTGTCTCCTGTCTTGCTCACCACACTCCTGTTCATGCCTCCCAGAATCACGTTGGCTTTTTTCACAACAGCGTCCCACTGTTGACTCCTATTTGGCTTGTGGTCCACTATGACCCCTAAATCCCTTTCAAAAGTCTGATACTCTATTGACTGAGCTACTCAGGCTTTGACCAAAGGCCAACTGTTGTGTTTGGATTTTGACTGTCCTGAAACTATTTTGCTGACTCACTTCGTTTGCTTAAAAAAACAGAAACATTTGAAACAAAAAGAACCCCCTGAAGTGGAAAGTTGGGAACTGGTTGCAATGCTTTGATTTGCCGAATCTCCTTCAGGTTTTATTTGATCGCAACAGTCGCCGATTCGCAGCACACTTTGGTGTCGCTGCAGCTGTGGGTTTTGCCTCAAAAAAAAGGTTCATCTGAAAAAATGAACCTCAGGCCTCCTTAAGAGTTGGCTCAAACTGGGGACCCCACCTTCCTGAGTTGCTAACCACTTTTGCACACCTTGCCTCACCTCCAACATGCAGGGACTTACCAGACACCAGCTCTCGGCGGTGGGACTCAGCCATGGCGGTGATCCGCGGCATGCTGATGGCCATCTCTTCTGCTAACGAGAAACGGAAGAGATGGCAATTAGACGCACATAAGAAGGGCCACACTGGGTCAGACCAAAGGTCTATCTAGCCCACTGTCCTGTCTGCCAACTGTGGCCAATGCCAGGTGCCTCAGAGGGAGGGAACACAACAGGTAACCCTCACATGATCCCTCCCCTGTCACCCATTTCCAGATAAACAGAGGCTAGGGACACCATTCCTACCCATCCTGGCTAATAGCCAATGATGGATCTAATCTCCATGAATTTATCTAGTTCTCTTTTAAACCCTATTACAGTCCTAGCCTTCACAACCTCCTCAGGCAAGGAGTTCCACAGGTTGACGGTGCGCCGGGTGAAGAAGATCTTCCTTTTATTTGTTTTAAACCTGCTGCCCATTAATTTCATTTGGTGGCCCCTGGTTCTTATATTATGGGAACAAATAAATGACTTTTCCTTATTCACTTTCTCCACACCACTCATGAGTTTATAGACCTCGACCCTATCCCCGCTTAGTCTCCTCTTTTCCAAGCTGAAACAACGCCCATCCCAGCTAACCTTCCCTTGGCACGAGCAGCGCACATCAAAAGGAGACCGATCAACAAACAGTCTAGGATCCGCTCCATAACTGATGACTTTCCACTGACCTCCGACCTCTCTGAAGTGGCTCCCTTTGGCCACCGCGTCGGAGATCCTTTCCGTCTCTAAGGCTTGAGACGATTCTGTTGATCAGTTCGAAGGAGATGATCCAGGTTCATTTTTAAGTATTTGTCTCTCCTGGGATCTCTAGGGGGCTGAGCTGCAGAAACCCCCAGACTCTCATGTTCCTTCAGACCTATCAGTTCCACAAAATGAGGGAGAGTGAATCCTTACCCAGAGATATCAGTGTTTCATAGTTCTCCTGCATGGCGTCCTTGTGGAGAGCTCTCTGCCAGCCCGCTGCCCTGGAGAAAGGCGCTGACGCCTCATGGAAAAGCCACCAGCCCCTGAAAGAAAAAAAAGCACCCCTACATTCAGTACCCTGGAAATCGACTGGCTGTTCTAGAACCTGGTGGCAGTTCCTTAAACCAGCAATTCTCCAGTTTTGGGAAGGGTAGGGCACTGTCCCATTTCAAGCGGTGTAGGCCTCAGAGTTTCAGGGTCAAGGATAGGGTTGCCAGATAGTTTCATAAAAAATACCGAACATAGTGGGAAAAAAATTGGTTGAGCAAAAAAAAAAAACCAACCGCACCAACACCCCCCCCCCCAATCACACACACACACACAAAAAGACTCACGGTGCCTTTAAATCCCCAGACATGGCAGGGGAAGAATGTCCCAAGTGACCTTTCGTCCAAGAAAAACAGACTTTTTTTTATTGGACAGAAGCCACAAATACCGGACACCTGGCAACCCTAGTCAAGAGAAATCCTGGGATTTCAAAATCAGCTTTCATTCCTCACAGAGAAAGCTGCCAAATTTCCCATGAAGCGAAACCAAAACCAAAACCAAAAATCCCCCCATTTCGGGGCAATCAAAATGTTGCATCTCAAGAAGACTGCATTGTTCCAGTTTGATATGAGCGGTTATAAAAGGTACACTCTGTTTCATAGAGCAGAAAACAAAATGAACTTTGGAAAAAGAAAAACAGGCATTCCAAAATGAAACTTTGCAGAAATTGATGTGTTTCCATCAGAACATTTTGATGTAAAAAAAAAAGGCAGTTTCCCATGGAAAAAAGTGTTCTCTCAGAAAGCTTTTTGAACTACAGGCAGTCCTTGGACTTACAACATAATTGGTTCCTGAAAATTGTGTCAAAACGTTGTAACATGGAATCAGTGTTCCCTCTAATGTTTTCCACGTGTGTGCAGAATAATGTTATGTGCACCATGGCATGTGCGGATGTGCACCACCAATAGAAACACAAACCTAGCTGTGAGCGCTCTGCTAATCAGCTGGGCAGCATTAGAATCTCTCCTGAGCGGCCGCACAAGCGCCCGGCTTACAGGGGACACTGCTGGGAACTGCAACCCACTGTGTTGTGGGACGGTACGTTGTAAAGTCGACACCAACATCATAAGTTGAATGAGGGGGTCAATTCAGAAATGTCATAAGTGCCGTTTGTTGCAAATCAAATGTCAGCAAGCTGAGGACCGCCTGTACCTCTGTTCCCATTGAGGGATGTAAAAGGTGAACCGGTTACCTGGGAAGCATTAGGCTTACCAGAATATTCACTGGGTAACTGGTTAACCAGTGGTGGGCAACCGGCAACCTGAAGGCCAGATGTGGAACTGCTGAGTTCTATCTGTGGCACACGCGACATTTTGTTTATCGTTCCTTGGGCACTGGGTTGCCAGATCCCGCTGGCTTCTGTCCGTGTAGTTTTTCTGCCTACCGATCTCACTCACGTGACACGCACATAAAGCCACGTGAAGGGAGGGGAGTGCCGATTGCACACAGCACTGCCTGCCGGAGCCGCATCCATCCAATCAAAGGGTTGCGACAGTTCCATCAGCACAGCCTGCAAATTCCGGGCACACACGCACAGCTCTGAAAACGGCCCTGTGCAGGGAGACCGTCTTGGTGACAACAGCCTTGCGGCCCCACGGAGACAAAGGAGACCCATGCGTGCACCCAGCTCACTCGCCTCGGTCGCCCACCGCCGGATTCACCGGGCCTGGTCCAAACCCCCGTGGATGGCCAGCCACAGAGGGCAGGATCCCAGAAGCAGCCCTATAGCTCCTGGCAGGTGGGACCTCCACCCCACAGAGGCAGCAGAATGACAGCCCTGGTGGGACCCTCACCCCGACTGCTCTGTGTCTGCCTGCCAATGGTGAAGCCATTAAATGAGATCGTTTTAGTCATTTAACCAGGTAACTGTTTGAACCGATATTTACACCCCTCTTCCCATCCTCCCACTCGGGGATGTCTAAACCCAAGAGAACACCAGCGGGGGCGGGGGGCGCTGGTGGCTTCATGGTGCAACAGCCAGCGCCTCCCACACAATATCCCTGGCTAACAAAAGGGGATTTTGCCCCCCCGGCTCCGCTTACTGGCTTCACTGGGTCTGCCACAGAGGACGAGCGCTGGGCGCTGGGTTTTTCAGCCCCGCAGCCGCGGTTGGTGCCATCAGATCCCGCGGCGTAAACTTCAAACCTCACGGTATAACATACCAACGTCAATACCCTGGGGAAGGACGGCCAGCCTGAGCCGGTGGTTGGGAGGGGACCGAACCCTTGGCTTAGGGAGTTAACTAGACTGGGGAAAAACTTTTTTTCTCAGGACCCAGTTGAAGAAAATCATCGAGGCCACAACCCGATGTGATGTGACTGAACAAATGAAATGTGGATAAGTGTAAAGTAATGCACATCGGGAAAAATAACCCCAACTATACGTACAGTATAATGGGGGCTAATTTGGCTACGACAAATTAGGAAAGAGATCGTGGAGTTATCGTGGACAGTTCTCTGAAAACTTCCACACAGTATGCAGCGGCGGTCAAAAAGGCAAATAGGATGCTAGGAATTATTAAGAAAGGGATAGAAAATAAGACCCAGAATATCTTCCTGCCCCTGTATAAAACTATGGTACGCCCACATCTTGAATACTGTGTACAGATGTGGTCTCCTCACCTCAAAAAAGATACTTTGGCCTTGGAAAGGGTTCAGAAAAGGGCAACTAAAATGATTGGGGTTTGGAACGGGTCCCATATGAGGAGAGGTTAAAGCGACTGGGACTTTTCAGTTTAGAAAAGAGGAGACTGAGGAGGGATATGATAGAGGTATATAAAATCATGAGTGGTGTGGAGAGGGCCGATAAAGAGAAGTTATTTATTAGTTCCCTAAATAGAAGAACTAGAGGACACCAAATGAAATTAATGGGTAGCAGGTTTAAAACTAATAGAAGAAAGTTCTTCTTCACACAGCGTGTAGTCAGCCTGTGGAACTCCTTGCCACAGGAGGCTGTGAAGGCTAGGACTATAATAGTTTAAAGAGAAGCTAGATAATTTCATGGAGGTTAGGTCCATAAAAAGCTATTAGTCAGTGGATAAAATGGTGTCCTTGGCCTCTGTTTGTCAGAGGCTGGAGAGGGATGGCAGGAGACAAATCGCTTGATCATTGTCTTCGGTCCACCCTCTCTGGGGCACCTGGTGCTGGCCACTGTCGGCAGACAGGATACTGGGCTAGATGGACCTTTGGTCTGACCCAGTACCGCCGTTCTTATGTTCTAACCCACAGAGCACAACGGACGTGCTCTTCCCAAACGGGTCTGCTCATCCCAGGCTGACCAGCCAGAAGGAAGATTGTCCAAAGCTGGCAACCAGAGGGCACTGCCCCTGCCCATCCTGGCGAATGGCCGCAGATGGACCCAACCTCCATGAATGGATCTAGGTCTTTTTGGACCCCTGTCAAAATCCTGGCCTGCACAACCTCCTCATCCTCCACCCCCCCCCCACCACAGCAGGACTAGCCTTCCCCCCGCCCCCCCCCACTCCCCCACCGCCGTCTCCATGCCAAGGAACAAGAATCCCCGAGGCAAAAGCGAGGAAAAAGCCAAATCACAGGGGCTGGGTTTTTTTTGGGGGGGTTCCCCAGACCCTGTCCCCCCCCCAGCGGCACATCCGCCCCCAGCCCCGATTGGCCAGGAAGTGGCTTGTCCTTCCTCAATTTGCCCCCAAGAAAATCTGCCTGCCCAGGGGGATTTTGGGGGGGAGGCTCTCCCCACTTCTTGCTCCGCCCCCCTTTTTTTTTCTGTCTCCTCCCCCCTCTGCCTGGGAGACTTGGGCCTCTGATTTCTGGGCGCCTTTGCTCCCGCCCCCTCTCCCCCCCACCGTCCTTCCCTGCCCCTGCCCAGCCTCCCCCGCCCCCGTCACCTGCAGGCTCCGCTCAGTGGGCAGCGCTGCCTCCCCCCGGCCAGCAGCGGCTCAAGCCCCCGGCTCCCGGAACTGCAGCTGCATCCGTCTGGCCCAGGAAACCTCCCCCAGAGGCAGCAGCGAGTGGAAGAAGAAACACGGAGCAGCTGGAACCAGGGGGCCCTCTAGTGGGGACAGCCCAGGGGGACCCCCCCAAAAAATCTCCAGGCTCTCCCCCCAAAAAAAATCTCCAGGCTCCCCTCCAAAAAAATCTCCAGGATCCCCCCCAAAATCATCTCCAGGCTCATCTCCAAGCTCCCCCCCCCCCCCCAAAAAAAAACCAACCAGAGCTAGGAGCTTTGATCCCACCACAGGATCTTTGATTGCTGGAGACCTCCCCCCTCCCCAGAAGGCAAAGCCATCCTGGAGGTTTGGCCTCTACCTCATGTTCCCTCCCCTCCCCCCGCCATGGTCCCCTTCAATCCCGGGCAAAAGGCAAAGAGAGAGCCACTCTAGGGGCACAGCTCTGGGGCTTTGTGCCAGAGGCTCCCACCAGCCCCCAGGCCCACCCTGACGGGAAGAGGGGCAACAGCGGAAGAGAAAGGCAGGGCCGGAGGTCAGACCCAGAGACACTGGGCCAGTGGTTGTGGATCAGGGGCCTGTGGCATTTTTTTCCCCACTCCAGTGCAGAATAAATTTTCGTATGTGCACCAAGGCATGTGCACCACCCATAGAAACACCTGGCAGAGGGTGTTCTGCTAATCAGCTGGGCGGCACTTGAATCTCTCCTGGAAGGGCTGCCCAAGCGCTCTGATTACAGGGAACACTGATGGGGTCCTCTGGCGGGCGGGGGTGGGGGCAGCATTAGACTCACAGAAAGCAAAAGCTCCACCACATGGGACTGAAACCTAGGGCCCTCAGCCCTGACACTCGGGCTGAAGCAGAGGCCTTGTCGTGGCATGCTTGCTACCCCTGCTTGCTACCCCTAATGCTGGCCCAGCTGGTGGGGCAGAGGGGGGCTATGGAGTTTGTATGGCATGTTGGGGGCGGGACTCAGAGAGAAAAAACCTGGAGCCAGTGTTCCCTGTAAGCAGAGCGCCCCAGGAGAGATTCAAATGCTACCCAGCTGATCAGCGGAGGGCCCCTCAGCTAGGTTTTGTGTTTCTACTGGTGGTGCATGTGCCTGCACGTGCATAAAAATTTATTCCGCACATGCAAACAAATGCATTGGAAGACTGTTCTCAGTTTCCCCCTCCATCTTTTCTCAAGACTAGGGCTGCTGACAGGGGTCGGGAGAGAGTCAGGGAGGGGGAACAAAGGGATAATTGCTCCTGGCCTTGTGATTTAAAGATTTAAAAAGAGCCCAGGGTTCCAGGCCATTGCTACTGAGGTAGTGACAACAGCTGCGGTCCCTGGCTCTTTAAATCACAGCTGGAACCCCACACGGCATAGTCTAGGTGGTGCTGAGGGCTGTCTGGGAGAGGCGTAGCATAGTCTGGGTGGCCCCAGCTGGTCCTTTACCTGCTGCCCAATGGCCAAGGTCTTGTGTTATATTGTATTCAGAAAGGGAAAGGAATAAGGAGAAATGGGATTAATCTGCAGGAAGGGAGGTTTAGGTTCCATATTAGGGAGAATGTCCTAACTCTAAAGCAACATCTAGATAGCGGGGCTATTTCGGGATCCCAGAAGTAACCCGAAATAGCAATTCCTCCTCTTTAAACGTGCCCGTTATTTTGAAATATATTTCAAAATAACGGGTGTGCTATTCCAGCATCCCTGTAACCCTCGTGCCATGTGGGTTAACGGACTTGTCGGAACAGCGCTTTATTTCGAAATGACCTCGAAGTAAGCGACGCAATTTGTGCAAATTTGCGTCGCTTATTTCGAGGTAAGGGTGCTGTGTGAAGTTCTGGGACAAGTTGCCAAGGATGGTTGTGGATTTCCCATCATGAGGAGGTTTTGAAAACAGCTGGGACAGATCCCTGTCGGCTATGGTCTAGGTTTACTTGGCAGATGAATTTTAATCTGGGTAAATGCAAAGCAATGCATATTGGGAAACATCATCCCAGTATGTCTACATGGCAGCGTTATGTCAGAATAAGGGCAGTTATTCCAAAATCATGTAGTGCACATCTATACAGCACATCTATACAGCTTCTTACTCTGACTTCTGTCAACCTCATTGTACAATGAATAAGGGAAATCGGAGGAAGAGTGCTCTATTTCAAAATAAGGGCTGTGTAGATGCTTCCAAATTAGAAATAAGCTATTTTGAAATAAGATGCATAATTAACGTAGCTCAATTTGCATAGCTTATTTCGAGTTTAGCCCTGCTGTGTAAACCTGTCCTATATGTACAAAATAATGGGGACTAATTTAGCTATAACCACTCAAGAGAAAGATCTTGGAGTCATTGTGGATAGTTCTCTGAAAGCATCCACTCCATGTGCAATGGCAGTCAAAAAAGCAAACAGAATGTTAGGAATCATTAAAAAAGGGATTGAGAATAAAACAGAGAATATTTTATTGCCTCTGTATAAATCCATAGTACACCCACATCTGGAATACTGCGGTCTCCTCATCTCAAAAGAGATATCTTGGCATTTGAAAAAGTTCAGAAAAGGGCAACAAAAAGGATTAGGGGTTTGGAACGGGTCCCATATGAGAAGAGATTAATAAAACTAGGACGCTTCAGTTTAGAAAAGAGGAGACTAAGGGGGAGATATGATAGAGGTCTATAAAAATCATGACTGCTGTGGAGAAAGTGAATCAGGAAAAGTTATTTACTTGTTCCCATAACACAAGAACTGGAGGGGTCACCAAATGAAATTAATAAATAGCAGGTTTAAAACAAACAAAAGGAAATATTCCTTCACACACAGTTGACCTGTGGAACTCCTTGCCAGAGGATGTTGTGAAGACCAGAACTTTAACAAGGTTCAAAAAAGGGCTAGTTAAATTCATGGAGAATAGGTCCACCAATGGCTATTAGCCAGGATGGGCAGAGAGGGTGTCCCTAGTCTCTATTTGTCAGAAGCTGGGAATGGGCAACTTGATGATTCCCTGTTCTGTTCATTCCCTCTGGGGCACCCGGCATCGGCAGACAGGACACTGGGCTAGATGGCCCTTTGGTCTAACCGAGTGTGGCTGCTCTTAAGTTCTTATGTACTTGGCCCTATCTCAGAAGTGGGGGCTGGACTGGCTGATTTCTTGAAGTCCCGTCCAGCCTCACATTTCTCTGAATCCATGATAACATAGTATAATGTAGTTCATTGTAATTAATATGCCCAGAATGTTTTGATTGGCCTGATGCAATTTTTCCCGCCCGAATTGCATTTGGCAGGAAATGTTGAAAGTCGTTTTGTTTCGCTTTCCTTTCAGAGCAGAAACAAACTTTGAAATCGCAGCTTTTCCTCAGAAAATTTGGTTCCCACTCCGCTTTTATTCCCCAGCCAGCTCCTTCTGTTGCATTGTGCACTTCAGCCAGCAGAGGGCGCTGCTTTCACATGTATTCAGCTATAGGGTAGGTGTACAGACGCCGCTATTTCGAAATAGCTATTTCGGAAGAGGTGTTATTCCTCATGGAATGAGGTTTACAGATTTTGGAACAAGCTGTCCGTTATTTCGAAATTATTTTGAAATAACGGAATGGCTATGTAGAGGTTCGCATTGATATTTCAAAATAACGCTCGTTATCTCAAAATAACGGTGCAGTGTCAGACGCACCCCTAGTTTCTCACAGAGATGAAGAAAGGGGGAGGGTGGAAGAAATTAAGAAGGATCCCCCCACGCACACACCTTGCAACTGCCCTATGGAGGATTCTGAGTGTGGGACAGCTCTGAGCAGGAATTGCTTTCTTAAGAAAGGCCCTAACATGGGTTAACCACATTGCTTGAACCTACAATCTTTAGCAATGCTGCACAGACCTCTTACAGGCCAGCTAGGAGCTGGTCTCAGTGAGGGGGCAGCCGTATTAGGCCATTATCCTATCCCACACTAGGTGTGGTTTGGACAATGTGTTACATTGTAAATCCTGACTGGGGTACCTCTGCTTACAGGCTGGCCCCTGGGGTATATCAGACCACTTGGCTTGCTATTGAACTGTGGCTCCCTTGGGTAATGGAGATACCTGGTCCTGGTGAATAACACCCAGGCCCAGCAAAATGGAGGGGAACCCAGATATTTTGGGCCATCCCTGGGACCCTCAGAGTGAAGAAAATCCATCCCCTGAGCCGTTCTGCAACCTTAGTCCCATTATATGTCCACAGATGCTGGTTGTCTGGGGATAGAATTGAACCAGGGACCTCTGATATTTAGACTATGAGCCTTTAGCACATGAGCTACAAGGCAGCAGAAGGCTGCTATGGTTGTAGAACCAACTCATTATTCTCTGTGTACGTGCTCTCAGTGCCTCTAGATGAGATAACCCACCACTCCCAGAAGGTGGGTGGGTTACATACAATACAGGGCAGGGATGTTAGCGCCTAGGGCTTATTGGTTAATCCAAACGACTACATGGAGGCAGCTGGCAGCAAGGGGAACAGGTAGGAGCCAGTTTGTGCAGGGAGCCGGTTTTTAAGCCGGTTAGCATGAATTGATGCAAATAGACCCTGCTTTTGGCCTCTCATGCCAAGGCCCCGCTCCTGCCCTGGTTTGAGGGGTCTGGGCTGGCTGAGTCCCATGACAGCTCATTGCACCGCCTGGCTAACCCTGGGGCTTCTCTCACGTGGCTTTCTGCTCGGCCCCGTCCCCCGCCCGGGCCCTGGCTTTATGCGCCCTGCGCTCTAGCCAGGTGGCTCTGGCTTGCCCCTGGGGGTACTGGGAGCAGGAGGTAGGACGTCCACCCACCATCCGGGATCACCATCTACCTACCCTGGCTGCCACTTCTCCAGGGAGTGGGAGATAGTGTGTGTGGGGGGGGGCTTCCAGACCTAGGGGGATGATGTGCAGTTCTTTACCCCGCTCAGCTTCCAGCCAGCCAGGGAGGCACCCGGACACCCTTCATCAAGTGGCCCAAGGAGGAGATGAGGCAACCATGTGAACTCTGAGTGATCAAGAAGTGGGGCCTAGACCCCTTCACTCTTTAGGGCCTTACCAGCTAGCAGTGGAGATGGTCTCTGATCTGATCTGATTTAAAGACTAGCAGTGAGGGCAGCCTGCTCCCACTCCCCTGTTGTGGTCTATCCCTGAATCTAGACTGGTGGTAGGGTTGAGTAGATAGAGCAGGTGGGGGTACCAGGACTCCTGGGTTCTAATCCCAGATTTGTCCAGGGAAGGGGATTTACTAGTTAGAGCAGCTTTGGGAACCAGGACTCCATATAGTTCTGGGAGAGGAGTGGTGGTTAGAGGAGGGTGCTGGCAGTCAGGACTTTTGGAGTTTTATTTTTCCCCAGCTGTGAGTCAGGAGTAGAGTTAAATGCAGGGGTGTGCAGTCCACAGGGCCCCATGTGGCTTGCGAGAGATTTTCTTTACCGCTGCCCCCATGCAGTGTGGTCAGATTCCACTGGCTTCCATGTGTGTAATTTTTTCCCCTACCGTTATTACTAAATTGACACACGCGGAAAGCCAGGGCCCATGACATGAGGTGCAGGCTAAATGCACACGGCATTGACTGAGAGAGCCGTGCGCTCCCTCTGCAAATTCCAGGTATGCAAGCACAGTGAGCAAAATTACCCTATCCCAGGAGATCGTCTTGGTTAAGACAACCTTGAGGTCCGCTGAGATAAAGGAGGACCACTCATGTGGCCCACTAGCCTGGGTTGCCTGTCACTGGCCTAGTGGGTTAGAGCAGAGTGGGGGAGGCCTGGGATCCAGGACTCCCAAAGCTGCCACCCTCAGCATCTCAATTTCCCCATCTTGAGAGGTATGGAGAAAGTGAGTAAGGCAAAGTTATTTACTTGTTCCCGTAGCACAAGAATTAGGGGTCACCAAATGAAATGAATAGGTAGCAGGTTTAAAACAAACAAAAGGAAGGTTTTTTTCTTCACGCAACGCACAGTCAACTTGTGGAACTCTTTGCCAGAGGCTGCTGTGCAGGCCAGGACTTTAACAGGGTTCAAAAAAGACTGTGATAAATTCATGAAGGTGAGGTCCATCAATGGCTATTAGCCAGGATAGGAAAGGATGGTGTCTCTGGCATCTGTTTGTCCGAGAGTGGTAATGGGTGACAGGGAAGGGATCACTCTATTCTGTTCCCTGTTCTGTTCATTCCCTCTGGGGCACCTGGCATTGGCCACTGTCAGCAGACAGGACACTGGGTTTGATGGACCATGGGTCTGACCCAGTGTGGCCGTTCTTACGAGTCCTTTCCTCCCCATGAGGGCTGCACTGTGTTCATAGGCTTAATGAGCTTTTGCAGCACTGTGGGTGATGTCGAGATTCAAAGATCCCATAGCAGCACAAGGTGTCATGATTATTACTAATCAGCATAATTGCTCCCCTGTTCCGCATCTAGGGCACAGGGCACGCGGCAACCTGGGCGGGGAAGTCAGGATGGACGAGGGCTCCCGCGCCAGACGCACCGCACTGTGACTGGGCTGTCCTGGCCGTCAGACCCATCTTTCCAGTTCCTCTAGGGCTCCATCCACGTCCTTCCGGCCCTTACAGAAGAGGGTGGCTGGCAGGGAAGCGGGGAGGGGCAGGGAAGATAAAACCTGCCTGACGTTCGAGTGGGAATGAGGCCAGATGCCCTCAGGCCTGTTGTGGTTATGATGGGGCTTGGAGTCATTAATGTGCCGTCAGTGATTAGCACAGGGATGGTCCATTCATGTTTTAGTCCACATTTCTCGGTCACGGTACAGGCAAGGGCCGGGTTCCAGGGAATGTCATAGAAAAATAACAACAACAACAGTCAATTCAAAGATTTCGGGGTCCATTCTAAAGCAACTGGAGGTCTGGATTCGGCCAATGGTCTGTGTATCGACTGCTCCTCGTTGAGGATCTTGTTGATCGGGGTGGGCAAGATCACCCGCAGGCTGGATCCAGCTTGCCAAGCTGTTTGATCCGGCCCGCGGCCCACCCTGCGTGTCCCCGGCCAGTGGAGACCCAGGGGGTGGGAGAGTACATGAAGTCATTTGCTGCTCCTGTACCCTACTTCCTGGCCAGATCCCTGATCCCATCCTGAGATGGGCTAGTGTTAGAGTGGGAGGGGAGTGCTGGGAGTAGGGTCACCAGATACTTTCACAAAAAATACCAAATATGGCAAGAAAAAAATTGGCTGAGAAAAAAAACAACAGGGGACCAAAGTTGTTGAGCAAAATAAATAAATAAATAAAAGAGTCACTGCACCTACATCTCTATTACTATTGCACCTTTAAAGCTACTGCACTTTTGTGGTGTGGAGAGGGTGAATAAAGAAAAGTTATTTATTAGTTCCCATAATAGAAGAACTAGAGGACACCAAATGAAATTAATGGGTAGCAGGTTTAAAACTAATAAAAAAAAGTTCTTCTTCACACAGCACATAGTCAACCTGTGGAACTCCTTGCCAGAGGAGACTGTGAAGGCTAGGACTATAACAGAGTTTAAAGAGAAGTTAGATAATTTCATGGAGGTTAGGTCCATAAAAGGCTATTAGCCAGGGGATAGAAATGGTGTCCCTGGTCTCTGTTTGTCAGAGGCTGGAGATGGATGGCACGAGACAAATCGTTTGATCATTGTCTTCGGTCCACCCCCTCTGGGGCACCTGGCACTGGCCACTGTTGGCAGACAGGCTACTGGGCTAGATGGACCTTTGGTCTGACCCAGTACGGCCATTCTTATGTTCTTATGTTCTAAATCCTCCCCCTACCCCGCCCCCTGACTGACAAGCGGCCTTCCATCCGAGAAAAAAAAGATAATACACGTCAGGTATTTTCTGGGGTGTTTTTACCAGACAGAAGCCGCAAATACCAGGCCAATATTTATACCAGGACACCTGGCAACCCTAGCTGGTAGTCAGGACCTTGGGGTTTTATTTTGGGGGGTTTGTGTGTGGCATTGCTGTGTGTTTTGTCTTCAGGATGGCTGGCGGGTAGTCCATTGAAAGGTCTGTGCTGAGCTGGGTGGGCCCGGGGCCAAAACATTTGAGATTTAGACAGTTCCATGAAATCAGACCTTTTCTTCTTATGTGTCATACCACCGCTCAACCCACGTTTTCACCCCACTCTGAGGCAGGCATGACCCTTTGCTCACATATGACCTGGCATTGCTGTTCTCACACTACTCCCGGCCTGAGGTCAAATGGGCGAGCCATGGGACGGCTGTGTAGCCCTTCTCTAGGGGGCAGGGGACGAGACAGAGGGCCTTGATCTCAGGGCAGATTTATCCCAGTTACTTTACTGGGATGGGGTAATGCAAACTGAGTGTGGAGCTGCAGATGGTGGGGGGGAAGGAGGAAAGGTGACCAGCAATGTTCCCTCAATTTTTTTCCAGTCCATGTGCAGAATAAATTTTGTCATGTGCACTAAGGCATGCCAAGATGTGCACCACCCATATAAACACAGGCAGAAAAGATAGCAAATGTGACACATTGGGATACTCTTTTGGGAGAGGAGTATAGCTGTGTGTCTGTAAGGGAACCTGGGACCTCTGGAGCTTAGTACATGAGCCTCTACTGCAGGGTTGGGGAACCCCTGAATCAGTTGGGCAGGGGGCAGCAAGGGCTGGAGTGCCAGTGCCAGCTCCCCAATGCTGGGGGGAAGAGCCCTGAACCCCAGGGCCAGATCTAGCCCTGAACCCCGGGGACCACTACTATCAGGCTGATCCGTACCATATTGGGATGTCAGGTCCTGAGGGAGGCAGGGGGAATCTCCCCAGCGCTGGCCACAGAGGGGTGGGGGACTGGTCCCCGTCGGCGGCTCCCCTGAACTGTTGATGAGGACTGATGACATCAGAAAGCGGCTCAGTGTGTTTTCCCTGCCCCACTGGTCAGTCGGGAGGAAGAATTCGAGGAATGTGAATGTGCAGCAGGGACTGTCCCAGATCAGATGCCACCGCAACTTTCGTCGCCCTGGGGGCTGATGACGAAATCGAACCTGGCATGGCGTGGCGTGTTACGACATCCCCTCTGGAGGCCTGGAGCTGGGTGCTGCACATAAGGGACACCGGGCCTGGTCAAAGCCCTCTCGCGGTCCTGGCCAGGGGGCTCTGGGTGGGAGGGGAAGGGAAATGGGATAGGGGCCTTTCCCCACTAGGGGGCGCTGGTTCTATAGCACTGAATGTGGGTGAGTGGCTGTCTCACACCCCTCTTGCACACACACACACACACACACACACTCTGACGTCTCTGTGCATGTGCTGAGGTCGCAGGGCGTGTCATTGTGTGGGCCAGAAAGTCTGTGGGTGTGTAATGCTGCCAGAGTGTGTATTCCCTGATGGGTGCCAATGTGTGTGGTGATGCTGTCGGGTTCTCTGGGGGGGAACGTGTGTTTGTGAGGGCACCAGTGTGTGCGCTGCTCTGTGTGTCTGGGACTGCACATGGCCATCTCTCTGCCAGTGTGTGTTGCTATGTAGCATGCATGTGTGTGCATTGCTCTTGATGTGTGTGATGTTCTGCGTATGTGTCTCTGTGCTGCTATTCTGTGTGTATGAGAGTGTGTACATTGCTCTGGAGGGGTGTGGTTGTGCTTGCATTGTTCCCTGTGTGTTGCTCTGTGATTGTGTCAATGTGTGCATTGTTCTGCATGTGTCTGTGTGCGCACTGCTCTTTGTGTGTGTATCTGTTATGCTATTGGTGTGTGTGCGCCAGTGTGTGCACTGCTCTTTGGGTATGTATTGCTTTGTGTGTTTCTGTGTGGGCATTCCCCTGTATGTGTGTGTTATGCCATTGAGGTGTGTGTGTGCCTGTCCGTGTACACACTGCTCTTTGTGTGTGTATCTGTGTGGGCATTGCCTTGTTTGTGTGTGTGTCTCCGTGTATGTGTGTTTTATGCTATTGGTGTGTGTGTGTCAGTGTGTGCATTGCTCTGGAGAGGAGAGTTGTGTTTGCATCATTCTCTGTGGGTGTCTTTATGTGTATTGCTCTGTGTGTGCGCGTCATTTTATGCACTGCTCCATGAGTGCCAGCGATTACCTTGCTTTGTTTGTCATTTTGGCAGGTTGTGCATTGCTCTGCCTGCACCTCTGTGTCATGCCAACTCTGGGCCAATGTGTGTACTGTGTGTGGTATCTGAGACAGCGCTATCAGGCGTGCTGCCCTCCCTCTGCCAAGTCTGGGCGTGTTTGCAACACTTTCCCCTTGTTCACAGCCCCCCTTCCCCTTCAGAGTTTCCGCCTGCAAATCACGCTCCCAAAATAAGAGCTTTACTTTCCTTCAAGCCGGAATTGAACCAGCAACCTAAGGATGCCTCCACTGCCACTACAGTCCTCTGCTCTACCAGCTGAGCTATTGAAGGGAGGTGCCTGAAGCCCTGATGTGCTCCCTTGAGTAGAACATGCCAGGCAAGGCTGCAGGAGCAGGCAGGGAGATGACGGTGGGGGGAAGGGACTGGCAATGAAGGGGAGACCCAGGTTTTTGTGCCCTTCTGCCCAGCAAACCTCCGCTCAGAAGAGGCAGTAGAGCATGCCTGTGTCCCTGGCTTTTCCTGGCTCATGCCTGATCTGTCTCATTCTCTCTTCTCTCCAATATTCCCCCTACTTCTTCCCCACCCACGTGCAGAATACATTTTGTTCTGTGCACCTAGGCATGTGCAGATGTGCACCACGGGTAGGAACACATGGTGGGAGGCTATGGGCGCGCTCCTAATCCGCTGGGTGGCTCTGGAATCTTTCCTGGGGGGCTGCCCAAGTGCTCAGCTTACAGGGAATGCTGCCACCCCCAGGGTGGCCAGAGAGCAAGTGTGAAAAATCAGGGTGGGTTTTTTTGGGGAAAGGGGAGTATGCTGGCAAATACAAGGCAAAGCTCCCGAGAGAGGGACATGGGGGCACGCCCCCGGCCTTCTGTCTGCTTCGATCTCTCCTTCGCCCTCTCCCTCTGCCCGCCCAGTGTCCAGGCGCCCTTGCTTTGTCATCTGTATTTTTGGGTACCCCCTGAGGTATTGGTCAGAATGTGGCCTTGTGGGGATTAGGTGCTGCTTGTGCCCAGTGTTGTTTCTTCATTGAGTTCATCCTTTCGGTAGGTGCGTTTTCCAGGGCAGGCTGGTCAAAAATTTTGAATGGAGATGCAGGCCCCCTGGGAAAGTTTTGACAGGGGAGGGGGTGGGGGGAGAGAGATGTGATTGGATGGGGAAGGAAGGTTTCTCTCTCTCACTAACATGCCCTCTGTTTCAAAATTTGGGTCTCTCTTGCCAGCCTTCTCCCTCTGTCTCTGTGGCACAAAGTACGGAGGGAAGAAAAAAAGAGACCAGTGCAGTGGGGAGGAGAAGAAAATACAGATGAAAAACCAGGCAGAGAAAAGAGATGGTTAGTGCAGAGAGGGACAGACACCACTAAGAATGACATAACTTCCACTGTCTGTCCCTTCGATAGCTCAGCTGGTAGAGCGGAGGACTGTAGAATATTAAAAAGACATCCTTAGGTCGCTGGTTCAACTCCGGCTCGAAGGAGAGGGTTTTTTTACCTCTGTGCCAATTTTGAATATATTGTTCAAGTCCACTGTTTGCACATGGGTTGGTGGAGGAAAATTGGCTGTCTCAGAGGGCGCCTGGCACAACGGAGCCCTGATCTCAGCTGGGGCAGGGACTGTCTTTCACCGTGTATCTGGGCAGTGCCCGGCACAACGGAGCACTGATCTCAGCTGGGGCCCCGTACGTGCTGGGGTGCGAGTCTGGGTGTCAGGGCTCCTGGGTTCTACTTCCTGGCCTCGCGGCTTAGCAAGCAGCAAGGCATCTGTGACTCAGTTTTCCACTGGTCCAGTGGGGCAAACATCTGTCCCCCTCCCTCCTGGGGAATGCAATGAACATGTGTCTGCCCAGGGCAGACAACAGGAGCCGTTCATGGGCATCGCCTTCGCATGGTGCTTTGATCTGTCTCTTCCTCGCCTCAGATGGCTGGCGCTTGCTGGATTGCCCCTGGCTCTTTGCCCCGTCCAGCATTTCCTGGCCTGTGGGCTTGGCTCTTTCTTGTGTTACTGTGGTGAGCGCCTGGCTCTTTGCCCTGACATTTGGGTCAGGCCTGGCCCATCCCCAAGACCAGGGCAGTGCCTCCCCCAACGCAGGACAGCATGGCAGTAAGTCACTTGTCACTGGGGAAACTGAGGCAGCAGGGTTTGCCTAATGTCACACTAGTGACAAAGCCAAAGATTTAAACAGGCCAGAATTCCTCCCCCCCCCCACTCAATCCTGCTCCCCTTCCAGGGCTGGGTGGGAGATGTGGCTTCCAGCCCTTTTCCCCACCCTCTAACTCATTGAGCTTCATTCCCCTTCTGGAGCTGGGGATAGAAGTGAACCCAGGAGTCCTGGCTGGAAGCTAATGCTGCTCTAACCACTAGACCTCACTCCCCTCCCATAGCTAGACTGGGCACAGAACCCAAGAGTCCTGGCTACACATCCACACTGCTCTAACCACTAGCCATCAGTCCCCTCCCAGCACAGGGCACAGAACCCTAGCTCCAGGCCCATCCTGCTCTAACCACTAGACCTTACTCCCCCCATAGAGCTGGGATTAGAAGCCAGGCATCCTGGCTGGAACCCATGTTGCTCTAACCACTAGACCCCACTCCCCTCCTATAGCTGGGCTAGGCCCAGAACCCAGGAGTCCTGGCTCCAGGCCCATTCTGCGCTAACCACTAGCCCTCACGCCCCTTCCAGAGCTGGGCACAGAACCCAGAAGTCCTGGCTCCGGCCCCATGGAGGTCACACCGCCTTTGCCAGAACCAGTCAAACCCCGGCGCTGCCCTTGCCACATTCCTGCCAGGGAGAGACGCTGGCGGAGTGGAAGAACCAGCCAGTTATGTAAGAGGATGTTTACCTGGCTCCGGCCCCGGGGAAGCTCCTCCTTTTCTGCCCACACCCTGCATAAAGGGGAAGGAGCCACCCGGGCTGAAGGCAAAGGAAGCATGGAAGGCTGGGGCTCCGTAGCGGAGCTGCAGCGCTCCATCATCTGCCCCATCTGCCGGGCTCCCTTCCAGGACCCTGTCCTGCTGGACTGCGACCACAGCTACTGCCGGGCCTGCATCACGGGCCAGTGGGAGCGGGAGAGGTCGGGGTTGCTGTCCTGCCCCCAGTGCCAGCGGGTCTTTCGAGCGGCGCAATCTGCGCACCCACGTCAAGCTGGCCGTGGAGGTCAAGATCGCCCAGAACCTGAATGCCAAGACGGCTCAGGTGGCCCTGACACCCAAGTCCCGCCGGCGGCGTGGTGGCTGGATCCCAGTGTCGGTCACACCGGAGGGGCAGGTAAGTGGCTGGTTAACCCGTGGAATGCCTTGCTGCAAGATTCTAGCCGGGGCACGGGAGGGCCTGGAAGACAAAGCACCAGTGCAGACCATGGTTCAGGCTTTGCTTCTGATTCTGCCAATAGCCTGGGGCATGGCACTATCCTGCCCCCCCTTCTGTGCCTCAGTTTCCCCACACAGTAAAACAGAGCTAATGATTCTGACCTCCTTTGCCAACTGCTTTGAGCTCAGAAGATGAACCACATGTGAGAGAGAGAGAGAGAGAGGGATGAGTATGATAATAATAGAGGCTCTAGCACAGCTGTCATCACTGGGGAGCCAAATGCCTCCCCTCCACGCGTGAAGTAATGCGTCAATACGGCTGTCACCAGCTGTTCTTTCTCCAAGCCACCCTCCCCGCCCCCGCCAAGCAGGAGACGCTTGTGCAGGGGAGTGTCTTGTTCTAGTTGTGGTGCTTTGTTGTGTTTTGGAATAATACAGGCGTGGAGACACGGGGGGACCCTGGGATGGAGGAAAGAGGGGTCCACAGAGTCCGTGTTCCCTGTACACTTGGGCGGCCGCCCTGGGAGAGATTCAAATGCCACCCAGCTGGCAGCGCGTGTTTCTCCTGGTGGTGCACATCCGCACATGCCTCCGTGCATAGAACAAAATGTATTCTGCATACGGGTGGAAAACATTAGAGGGAATATTGGCACAGAATCTATCCTGGGGAGCAGAAGGGAAGTGGGGTTGGGAGAGACACAGAACTGCTGCTGAGGGGGAGACTGGAGGAACCTGGCCTAGGGAGCACACAGAGCCCACACCATGGGGAGAGAACTGGAAGACCCTGGAATGGGGAGGGAGCCAGGCAGAATCTTGCCATGGGGTGGTGAGAAGGGGGTGCCCCGAACTCCTGATTGGAGGGGGGTGAGGAACCTGAAATGAGAGACACACAGAGCCCCTACCATGTGAGGAAGAACGGGGGGAACAAAAGCCCTTGGCATAGGGATGGGAAATGGGGGGACGGGCACCAGCATGGGGGTGGGTACAACTGGGAACCTTTGAGGGGAAGAGATAGGGTTGCTGATATGGAAAGAGAAAGAAATTGAGGGGCATCCAGAGACTCTTGGGGGGGGGGGGAGAGACAAGGAACCCCCCTCCCCTGCAGGGGAGGCTAATCCAGGGACAATAGGAGACTTGAACCATGGACCGGGGGAGCTAAAAGCAGGAGCCAGGATGGTGAAAAGCAAGATTCCCTCTAATTTTTCCATCTGTGTGTGGAATAAATTTTGTCCGGTGCACCAAGGCATGTGCAGTTGTGCACCACCAAGAGGAACACATTCTGCGGGGGCTCTGCTAATCAGGTGGGTGGCATTTGAATGGTTCCTGAGTGACTGCCCAAACACTCAGCATCTCAAGAACACTGGTCACATTGTTACACCCCCCCTCCCCACACTCCGGTCCCCGGCTTGATCAGCAAAGGGGGCTCCGTTCACCACTGAGCCGGTGGGGCTGGGTTGTAAGCCATGCCGGCTCCTGTAACCATCCTCCCGTTCCACCCACCCTCGCCCCCACACCAGGAGTCTCAGCCCTCACGCCAGGTGCCACAGGGTGCTACCGGGTGCTAGATGGGCCCCATGGGTCCCATCTGGCATGGCAGGAAGGCAAGATCCTGGGCTAGACGGGAGTGGGCAGGCTGGACAGGGACAAGTCTCTTATTTCAGTGCTGTCTTCACCCAGGACCCCTTGAATTGCCTCCCACAGTGGCCCAGCTGCCACGGTCCCTATTTTACTGGGGGTGGGGTGGGGGGTGGGAAATGGAAGTGTTGGCGGTGGGGCAGGGCTGACACTTCCAAGATCCTGACTAGCCAGCCATTCCCCTCCGGAGGGATGCACCGGTCTTCCAGGGGGCACATCCACTCCTATAGAGCAGGGTGGGGAGCTACGGCCCGGGGGCCGGATCGGCTCGGGGCTCCCCCTCGGTATCAGGGAGGCGACGCTGGTGCTCAAGCCCTGCATCCCCCCATGGACCCCTCCCTCAGGACTGAAGCACCAGCACCCTACTTCCCGCCAAGATCCTCCACCCCCAGCCAGCTCATGCAGCCCCACTCCACTCCTACACCCTCCCACCCTCTCAGACCCACCAGCCCCCAACACACTCCTGCGCCCTCCCTCCTGCCCAGGCCCCAAACTTGCTTCCTAGCAGCACCTCCCACACAGTGAACCCCTCATTTTTGCTACACCCCGGAGCCTAGGGGGATCCACAAAATCCACTAGCCCGGCCGCCCCGGCCCCCGATGTGCAAGGGGAATGTAAGGAGTGTCTTTTTGCTTCTCATTCAGGGGCCACATCAGTGAGATGGGTTAATTTTGAGGGGGAGGGGTTCTTCTCACTTTTGTGCAACCCCCCTGACTGATTTTTCTGTGGGTCAGCAGCCCCTGACCCCAAAAAAGGTTCCCCCCACCCCTGCCCCAGAGATCTGCCTGGTTTTACCATCAGCACAGACTCAGATCTCAGACAGACACTGTATTATTTACCCCGCTCTCGTGACTACATGCTGAAATGGCAGGTCAATGTTTATATGGTATTTGCTAAGGTGAGGGCAGCAATGTTTCAGGGCAAGAGGCTTGTGACCCCTTTTTGGTCTGATATCGTAGGTGAGTGGATTTTAAGGGAGGTGAGATGTGGAGGATAGATAAGGCAAATCCAGAAAGTGGGCCAGTCACCTGGAAAGGTTGAGTTGCCACTGGATTAGCCCAAGAGGCTCGAATTCCAGTCAGGTAGTGTGGGGGTTGCTTTAAAGGCCATGGAGGAGCTCTGGCCAATGCACCGTGAGAGGGTGCCTCCGCTTCTTCATGTAGCGCACTGTCAATCTGTGGAACTCCTTGCCAGAGGATGTTGTGAAGGCCAGGACTTTAACAGGGTTCTAAAAAGAGCTAGCTACATTTGTGGAGGTTAGGTCCATCAATACTTATTAGCCAGGATGGGCAGGGACGGTGCCCCGAGCCTCTGTTTGTCAGAAGCTGGGAATGGGCGACAGGGGAGGGATCGGTTGGTGAGTCCCTGTTCTGTTCATTCCCTCTGGGGCATCTGGCGTTGGCCACTGTCAGCAGACAGGACAATGGGCTAGATGGACCTTTGGTCTGACCCAGTGTGGCCGCTCTTATGCTCTAGAGCCCACTCCCTGCCCAGACTCTCACCTCTCCTCATTTCAATGCTCCACACGTGTGACAGACTGGGCCGGGTCTGGGCACCGCTGAGGGCGTCCGCTCAGGGCGAATTGCTGAAAACCAGGGCTCCTTACAGCCCCAGACTGGAGACCTTTCCTAAACAGGTCACAACCTAGTCACACTGAGCGCTTCAGCTGCCAATCCAGCCAGCAGGAAGTCTCACGAGCAAAACCCCTCAGACACGCCAGCTCTCCCTGTGCCACAATCAGCCCCAGGCCTAACACACAGGTGAGGGGTTATAGAACCCAATCTCACCTACCCCGAACGGGTTCTCCCGGTCCCAAAGAACCAGCCACAGATTCCCGGTCAATTTACGCTTTAGATCTTACCCACAAGAGCACGCTGGGCCAATCCTTTAGAATCTAAAATCTAAAGGTTTATTAATAAAAGAAAGAAAAGGTGGAGAGTCAGGGTTATTAAGGAGAATATATTACATGCATCGAATCACCAAGTTCTTGATGCAGACGCTTAGCAGAGATGTTACAAACTGCTATCTTAAAAGTCTCTGGTGTACATCCTATGTCAGGATGGGTCAGCAGTCCTTCTGGGCTATCTGTCCCTTGCAAGGCTACATCTGGGATCAGTAGCAGAATTGAAGACAAGATGGAGTCCGCCTCATGGCACTTTATACCCATCCCTGGTACCTTCCAAGCTGGAGCGGGTCACATGGTCGAGTGACCTATCTCTGTTTCATATGTCAGCAGCCAGTCTTCCCTGGCTGGTTTGCAGGTTCCCAGATGCATTCCTCAGGTGTGTATTGGACACCTTGAGAGCCATTGTCCTTGGGGCTGTGCTAATCAGCATAGTCATTCATTGGACAATCCTCCTTTACAACAGGCAGTGCAGGCCAGTATCAGCACAGAGTCCATACTCATAACTCCACATACAGACATCACACAAGTCCATGAATAGCATATATAGAATCAGTAGAACATAAGCTTTCATTTGACACCTCACATGGCCCCCTTTGTACAGACTTTGGGGCAAACACCCCCCTCCCATGGGTGCAGCAGTGATCTGGCTGCTCCCCTTAAAATCCAATAACGTGACAACACGGGACACACCCCCTCTTCTCCCAGAGCTGGGTGCAGAACCCAGGAGTCCTGGCTCCCAGCCCTCCCCCACTGCGAGCACTTGACTGCACATGTCGCTGGGCTGAGAGCCCGCGTGCTGGTTTCTTGGCGGTGGGCCAGGCCAAGACACGGCATGTAAACACGCGCCACACCCTGGGGCCTTCTCCTCGTGAATTCTTCAACCTTCCCCACCCCCAGCACGTGGGACTCCGTCATCAGCCACCGCAACCCCCCATGAGCCTGTCCTGGCGAACCCCACTGCATCCTTCGCTGCCTCATCGCCAGCGTGTGCTCACCGCACGGGCCGGTCCTGCCCCACTCACCGCGCTGGAATTCACCTCGGTATCTCCGCATTCCACCAGCTCTCCTGGGCACCAGCCTCAATCACCTGCTGCACACTGCATGGGCCGGCCCCAGGAAACCTGGCGCCTCTTGCCTCACCTCCTTCCCCCTACCTGCTTATTTCACCCTCCCTCAGCTATCTCTCTCTGTCCCGGGGCAAGGAACTTAATTGGACCCTACACCACGGAGGGTAACCACCCAGGCAGCTCCTGGACCAGCCAGATGAGCTGGGATGACAGAATGGTTTGTTCTCGGTGGCCCCCCCCAGATTCACATGGGTGAATTTGATTCCTTGGATGGATGAGAGGAAACTATGCTCTCTCCACACTGCTGCTTGCTCTACAGGCGAAAAGGAGAGCTCTGGGCCACCACACAGCCTCTCTTAGCCCAGGTGTTGCTAATGTGCTTGAACGCCGACTCCCACTGGTGTGTTGCATACTCTCTGTACTGCTAGGAGTGAGGGGGCATTCCCCTGCAGGATTTGAGTTGTAAAATATCTCGGCTGCCTCCTTTGGGCTCAGGTCTTCCTCCCCCATCAGTCCTCATCCCCATCCCATTGGCAGTCCCCCGGGCACCTTTCCCAAGGGGACTAGAGCTGGTATGTTAGGAGCCACCAATATGCTATGACTGGCAGACCCAGCAAGAGGAATTACTGGGGTATCAACCTTACTTGGCTCTAATACGAGTAAGAGAGAGAGAGAGTTATATTCCAGCTGTCATAGGGGAGTGGGGTCTAGTGGTTACAGTGGGAGGGCTTCTCTTCCTTCACGTCCCCTCTCCGTACCTCAGTTTCTCTAGAGAGGTTATGAGGCTTCACCACTGAGCTGGCTTCGTGCTGAGACCCTCCCTGTGGGTATAGTGATAGATACTTGCTCTGTGGGCGCCCAAGCTGTGCCCCCATCAATACACAGAGATTTCTGCTCTCCAGGGGCAGGTGGTCTGGGGTCTTTCAGCAGCTCTGAGTTCACATGTATTGAGAGGGTAGCTGCAGCTTCCAGGGGGGAAATACAGTCCCAGCAGAAATGGGGATTAGCCAGATGGGGACAAGACAGCCCTAGCCCTGGTGGAGTTGTCCTGTCTAAGGGTCATTCCTCAAGTCCTGAAGAAGAAACCATAAGATACATTCTTGGCTAACATAGGATGGGTTCACATGGCAGAGATGGGCAAATAATGGAGTTAGCAATTCATTCACAATTCAGAAAAGTGAAAAAAAATTGTTTTGTGTTGAGTCGAAACCAAATGTTTGGGGAAGCAAAAAGTGGGGAGAAAATTCACCTTTGAGTGGAGCAATGCATTTTATTTTGATCTTGATCTTTTTCAGACTTCAGGGGGTAGCCGAGTTAGCCTGTACAGGATAAACTTAAAAAACAACAAATAGTCTTGTAGCACTTTATAGACTAACAAAACGTGTAGATGGTATCATGAGCTTTTATGGGCACAGCTCATCTGAAGAAGTGGGCTGTGCCCACGAAAGTTCATGATACCATCTACATGTTTTGGTAGTCTTTAAAGTGCTACCAGACTATTTGTTGTTTTACGTTTCTCAAACTTGTTTTGATTTTTTTGTAATTAAAATGAAAGGGAATTTATGAACTGAAAAGTCATTTCCAACCAAAACATTGAACCATTGAATTTTAGGTTTTTTGTGGCAGGTTTTGTTACTTCTTTTTAATTGACTTGTTAAAAAAAAATTCTGAAATGAACAGTTCCATTAAATTGGCATGCTTTTTAGCACTTTGGAAAAGTTTTTAAAAAACTGTTAAAACCTACTGTTTCGGGATGAGTTGAAAACCAAAAGTTTTTTAAATGTTTGGGGAAGTAAAAAATGGGGGAGGGGGGGAATTCATTTTGAATCAAACAAAACTTTGCGCTTCAGTGATGACCTTTTGACAATTATTTCTGAATTTTATTAAAAATAAAAGGAAAGAAACTAGTGCAATGAAAAGTCCTTTCCTACCAAAAAAATTGAAACCTTCTGATTCTTCTTCGGGTCATTTGATTTTGTTTTCCAAAATATACAATTCCGCAAAACTGACGCAAGTTTCAGGGGAAACGGCTGCTTGTTTTTCTTTGCAAAATTGACATGAATTTTGAAATCTCTTTTTCCTCCCCAAATGAAGAATTTGATGACGTTGATGCAAATCCACAATACAGTAGTTTTGCCAAATCTGTGGGGGGGATTTTCCAAAAAAAAGTTTCACCTGAAAAATATCCCCCCAGCTCTGTCCAACAGCCCCTGCCCTGTGACTGATAGCCAAGTCTACCTGGAGTCTAACGATGTTTCTCTTCTTTCCATCAGGGCATCGGGAAGAGCTGTAAATGGTGAGTTCCCCTTTCTTCTCTTGTACAGTGTATGTTGGCACCTCTGATATGGAATTCCAACGCAGCCGATTTAATTCCACCGCCATAAATTCTCCTGGCTGTTGCCGTTATGTTCAGGATCCTTCTGTGCTCCCTGTCCTACTTTGTAATGCTGCTCTTAACCAGCAGCCGTGCCTCCATCGCAGAAGCAACTGCATCTTAGCTCGAAGTGAGCGATCCCTGTGGAGTGGCATGGGGCAGCTCCCTCCCAACCCAGAGATGGCTGCATCTCTGTGCTAGTGAACAGCTCCGAGGGAGCATTTTAGTGCAGCTGTTCCGTGGCGCTGCCCCCACCCTACGGGCAGTTGGGTGGATGATCCCTGCACAGTGCTGCTATGGGGCTCAGCCCTCAGCTGCTGTGCCCCAGAAGTGGCTGCATCTCAGTGCCAGGCAAGTGTCCCTAGCATAGTAAGCCGGTAGGTCCCTTTGGGGGCAATGATCATGCATTTCCTTCCTCTCTCTGCAGCTGACGTGACGCCGGACCCCCTGCCCAAACCGCCGATCCTCACCTGACAATATCTGGCCCATCCATCTGTGCCTCATAAAGCAGCCCTGGCCACCCTGGAGAGATTCGGCGTGCTTCTGGGCGGAGCTAGGGCGTGGCACACACTGTGCCCCCTGTAGACAGACCTCCGTCCTGTGCCAGCAGGGATCCCCTCCCGCAGGGCGGGGCCAAGCAGCATCTTTATGGACCAGCCCTGGGGATGGGCGCCAAAATGTCTCCCCCCTAAGGACACGAGCGGGACTCCCTGGCCCACCTCGCAGAGCACAGCTGGGAGGAATTGTCCATGGTGAACAATGGGAGCCAGGGCCCCTGAGAGGGGACAGGCTCCATGTCCCATTTTCCCCCCTCCCCCCCGAGCCAGTCAGTCCGCCCACTGTGGGGCTGAAACAGAGCCAGTGCCCCCCCAGAGGGGAAAGGCCCCATAGCCCATTTCCCCTCCCCCGTTTGAGCCAGCCAAGCCTGGGATAAGAGCCAGCACCCCCTAGAGGGGGAAGGTACCATGTCTCCTCCACCCCTCTGAGCCACCCCCCTCCCCAAACCCTGGGCCAGACCAAAGCCAGCGCCCCCTAGAGGGGAAAGGCCCCATGTCTCCTCTGCCCCTCTGAGCCAGTCACTCCCCCAAGCCCCAGGCCAGACCAGAGCTGGCGCCCCCAAGAGGGGAAAGGCCCTGCCTCCTCGTTTCCGAACCAGCCAGCCCCCTGCAGCTTGAGACCCAACAAAGTCAGCCCCTATCCCGTCTCACTGAGCAGCCTCATGCCATCCACTTGCGTGTCTCCCCAGAGTTTTGCCGTCTGCTCCGTCCGCTGCGGCTCTGTCACAGCCCATGCTGGCTGTGTGCATGCCTGCCCCCAGATTTTGTGTTGCTAACCTTGTATTTAGTGTAGTGCAGGCCTCTACGGCCAGGGATTTTTTTCTTCTTCTGAGTGTGAGGAGGATGGGGAAAAATAAACTCCTCCAGGAAAGTTGGACCAGCCCATCCTTCGTGCTTTGGTTTTCTTTTGAAGCCAGTGGTATGCCCCCGAAACCCTGCGAGAGAAATTCCTGCACCTGGCACGAGCCAGCAGGTTCACCCAAAACTAGCAGGGGTTTCTGCCCACCAAAGGCTGCAGCTCTGCCTCTCTCTGTGGTCAAACAGCTCAAAAAAAGATCCAGGGACCTACAGAGGCCACAGGGAGAGGGACACCAGAGAAGGGGCCAGGTGGGGGGATCCTGCCAAGGGGCTGACAATGAATTTTGGAAGATATGGGGGAGGGGAAGTCACCATTTTACCATGCACCTTGGAAATAAATGAGCAGCGTAATTACAGTCATGGGAAAAAAATTACCAGGATCACCCCGAAACTTGGAAAAAGAATCCTAGGACTGGAAGGGACATCGAGAGGTCATCGAGTCCAGTCCCCTGCCCTCACGGCAGTACCCAGCACTGTCTAGATCAGTGTTTCTCAACCTTGTTTTATAAAGTACCCCCTTTAAAAAAATTATAAGTATCCCCAGTACCTACAGTTTTCAGACACACACCGTTTTTTCCTACCATTGCAACACATTTGTTTAAACAACTTAATCGTAGCCGGGCAGGTGATGAAATTTTGGGGTGTAAAAAGTACAAAAATAATAAAACGCTGTAAAACTTACAACAAGAATTCAGTTTTCTCCAAATTTCGGTTGTGTCGATGGACCCCCCCCAGACTTCTCTTGAGTATTCCTGAGGGTACTCATACCACTGGTTGAGAAACACTGGTCTAGACCATCCCTGATAGATGTCTGTCTAACCTGCTCTTAAATATCTCCAGGGATGGAGGTTCCACAACCTCCCTAGGCAACTTATTCCACTGTGTAACCACCCTGGCAGGTAGGAAGCTTTTCCTAATGTCCAACCTAAACCTCCCTTGCTGCAGTTTCATCCCATTGTTTCTTGCCCTGTCCTCAGAGGCCGAGGAGAACAATTTTTCTCCCTCCTCCTTGTGACACCCTTTTAGGTACTTGAGAGCAAAATGTGGCCGGTCAGTTGAGGCCCTAGATGGCGTGTTGCGATTTTGTGTCACATGTACCCAGGTGAAGCCATTACTGGCGCTTGGATCTCACAGGTCTGGCTGTCTTCTCCATCCCTGTCCCCTCTGTGCTGGAGACAGAGTTGAATCAGACAAGCTAATGTGCCCAGAGAGAGACCGCGGGCCTGGGATTGCAGCAGGTGAATGTGGCAAAGGGGATTGGCAGAAGCGACCAGCAGGGGGAGCATGCAAGCTCAGGTGCGACCCCACCCCCCCACTCCCGATCGGCCAGCTGGATGAGGGACTGGGTGGATGCTTCTGGGGCGCAGCAGCTGAGGGCTGAGCCCCACAGCAGCGCTGCACAGCAGGGTTGCCAACCCACAGAAATTTCATTTACGGACAAAATGGGAAACATTTACGGACAGACAAATTTTTTTACGGACATAATTTTTATACTATATTAAGACGACATAAATGGCCAAAAGTGAAAGGTAATCATTGCCATTCATACATCACAAGAACAACATGCTACTTAACTCACTTTCATTAAGTCAGTCATGGTCCTGGAAGTTTTCCATTTTGTGATCGGACATCCTAACACTGACAACTAAACAACTAAAACGTCCAATTTCCGCTGCGCTGCAGTAAAATGGCTGAAGCAGCACAGAAGAAATGTAATTGCTATAGAATAATTGCTGGTTTTTGACATTTTATTGCACTTTTATCAAATTTATGGACACCTACATTTTTTTACGGACTTTACGGACATGTCCAATTTCGGCTAATTTTTTACAGACTGCCTGTAAATTTACTGATGGTTGGCAACTCTGCTGTACAGGGATCATCGGGGAGGGACTCTGACTGTTCTTCTCCCCCTGTACCACTTCCCTGTTCGGCTGCTTTCCCTGGCCACTAGGTGGGGAGTGGGACGGAGCTGCTTCTTCTGGAGAGAGCCTGGCCGGCAGGGGGTGGTCACCCACCCCCTGGTTTGGCAAGCCCTTGGCCCCGCCCCTTTTGCCCAGGCCCCGCCCCCAGCAACACTCCGCCCGCTGTGGGCCTACAGCAGGCATTCTGGTGGCAGAGTGTGGGCGGAGCCAGGCTGGTGGTTTGTGAAGGCAACGCCTTCCCTGGCCTAGCATACCTGCTGTTCTGCTGTTCTCTATAGGATGGCTCCGGGCTGCCACCCCAGGCCATGCGCTGTGGGCTTGGGGCCACCTCAACCATCCTAGAGATGGAACTGTGGGGCCCAGGGTGGCCTGGGGGATTTCCTGGGGGGCCTGGCACAGGGCAGCAGCAGGAGTCACACACGCACGCACCCCCACACTTACCAAGGCAGAGGGCCCTAGCTCACCCCTCCCGAGGGATGCAGGGCTTAGAGGAGTGGGGCTGGAACCAGGGTGCTCCGCTTCCCAACGCTGCAGTGAAAGCGGATGGGGGGGGTGATCTCCCTCCTGCTGCCACCACTCCCCGACCCCCCCAGCTTGCATCACATAGGAAGGGGGCTTCAGGGATGGGGGAGCACTGGAGGCGAGGCAAGGCAGAGGCAGTTGCCATGCCCCACCCTGGCAGTGGAAGGGTTGCCCCAGACTCCCTCCCCCGCTGGGACAGCCGTGGGTTATTTTGTTCCCACAGCCTGGACCCTAAACCCAATAGCTGGGTCAGCGGGGGTACCAGGCAGCCAGTTAAACTCGTCAGGTGTGTGGAGGTTCTCAGGTCGTTACCCCTCCTGCTCCGGCCCAGCGCCTCCGCAGCACCGGTTTCAGTGGGAGGCACTGGGCCCAAGTTGTTCCAGTGACGGGTGAATCGCTAAGGAGAGAGTCAGCGGAGGCTGGGAGAGAGGAAGTGACTGACTCTAAATGGAACTCAAGTGTCCTGGTTCCCAGCCTCCCCCCCGCCCTAACCACTAGACACCACTCCCCACCCAGAGACAGGAATAGAACCCAGATTAGAATAGTCCCTGACTCCCCAGCCCTGACCTTGTTCTAACCCACTAGCCCCCCACTGCCCGCCTGGAGCTGGGGAGAGAAAGCAGGAGCCCTGCCTCTCGCTGAGCCGCTTGCCAAATCAACCCCTGGGAGAAGAATTCCTCCATAAAAGGCGACTCTTTTCTAATCCCATCCCCCGGGGCCAGGCATTCCAGGGTGATGACAGCTCTCGTCTGCCAGGCTGTTTTTCCGGGGAGTTCCCACCAGCTGGTCTCCGGGGCTGAAGGCAGATGGGCCCATTACCCGGGCCTTGGGTCTGAGCCAGCAGGAGCTGTAATGAGAGAGGCTGGGGCCCAGCTCCTGCTGTTTCCAGCTAGCGTTGGAGCCCCCTCCGGGCCCCAGGTGCAGAAAGACAATCCAGGAGCCTCTGGAGGAAAGCATACACACATTCAGATTCCCTCTTAACCAGCGTCCCCTCCAATTTTTTTTCCCATCCATGGGTGGAATAAATTTTGTTTTGTGCACCAAGGCAGGTGTGGATGTGCACCACCAAGCGAAACACCTACTGCCAGCTGGGGGCGCTCTGCTAATCAGCTGGGCAGCATTGGACTCTGTCCTGGGCAACCGCCCAAGGGCTCTGCTTACAGGGAACACTGCTCCTGAGGCCGACCCAGCCGCAGGAAGCTGGCCTCAACCATGGCGTATGGGGCTGGCACCAGAGGGCGACAAAGCCAATACATTGGAGAGGTGTCCCTGGCCCGGTACATTGTGGGATCCCACCTCAATTATCCCCTCCATGGCTGGACTCAGTGACTCTTGGGGTGATCTTAGCGGGATATTAGGGAGTGACTCTTGGGCACCCTACAGCTCCGGACATAGGGGGGCCAGCGTCTCCCTCCTTGCACCTTTCTGCTTCCCAAGCATTCTACCCAGTGGGGTCCAGGCCTGGCTGGGCTGCCCGCTGGCCATAGGAGGGGACTGCCAAAGGGTGGAATGAAGATACCCAGGCCCATTCCGGCTGGATCTCTCTAGGTTGGGTCCATCCATCCCTGCTTGGATTGCGGCAGGGGACTTGGCTACAAAAAGGAACCCAGGAGCCCCACAGCTGACACAACTCAGGAGTCCTAACACACACCCGTCCTTCCCCCATTCTCATCCAGTAGACTCCTCCCTTCCCCCCCGTAGGAGAACCCAGGAGTCCTGGCTCCCAGCCTCTCATCCACTGGCCCAGCCACTGAGAAAGAAACTGCTGTTCTGCGCTGTTGCCAATCCCTCGCTCCGCCTACAGGGGGCACTGTGCTTCCTCAGGCAGCAGATATTGGATGAGGCAAAACCCGCAGCTCTCAGTGGCTGTGATGAAAGTTTCACATCAGCTGTACATGCATCAGCCAGGGGCCCGGAGATCCTAAATACCAGCTCAGGCTATGACACCTGTTCCTCTGAAGCATCCTTGCTGTTTTAAACAGGAAGAGCAAGCCACCTGCTGCTTGGCTGTTCCCCAGCTGCCATCCCCCACCCCAGAAGCGGCTGCATTTCAGCACCGGGCCAGCCATCCCTGCAGTGTTGCCCTTAGTAGCCTGCTCTGCTCCACCCCAGATGTGCATTTCCAGAGCAGATGTGTGATCTGCAGCGGGCCTTTGGACGGAGAAGCAATAGAGGCATGTTAGCAGCAACATACTCTCTTTTGGGGGCCACCCGTCTAATGACCAGAGCTAGCAGAGAGCTGAAGTAGAGGCAGGCCAGATCTCAGGGAAAGAAGAGATTCAGAGATGGGACGGTTAAGTGAGGCATTGACTAGCACAAAAAGAGCTAAATGAAAACACTGCTCTTACCCTGAGACTCACTCCTCTCCTGAAATTGGGGATCAAATCCAGAAATGCTAGTTCCCAGCCCCCCTGTTCTCTAACCCCCTAGACCTCACTTGCCTTCTACAGCTGGGGAAAAAACCCAGGAGCCCCAGATCCCAACCTCAATGTTCTAACCACAAGGTTTCATGCCCAGCTCTGGGAGAGGATACAGCGTCACTGCAGGCTTGATGGCAGCATATAAGGAAACGGAGTATCAGCACATACGATGCACAGTGGAGCTGTAGAACTCACTGCTGCAGGACTTTCTCTCCCTGGGATGGATATTTATTGAAAGCAAATCAAAGAGCATACATATGTGGGAATCAAGCTTATGCCCTTTATGAGGTATAGAGAAAGCTTTCAAGGTAGGGGGTTTATTTGGGAGGGGACAGTGAAATCTGTTCTTAATTTAGAAAATAGCAAAACTTCCAAGCCTTGATTTCTCTGTTGTGCTGGAGGCCACCTTAAGGGAACCAGCGAGGCAGATCAAGAGAGGCTGTAAGGGAAAAGGGGCTGAGAAATGGGGGCCCTTTCACAAAGACAGTTCTTCTCCCAGCTGTTTTGGGAGTGTTTGAAATAATTGCAAAGAAACAGCCTTCAACTGAACACAAACCAATAGCACATGTTCATCTTCCAAAGTATCCACAATGCTGGAAACACACCAGTTCTTTTGTCACCTCGAGAGACTGCCAGGGGAGACCCCTAGATTTCTAGCATTCAAAAGGAAGTAAGCAGGAGGGGGAAAAAAACACCTCGCCCAGGTAAAAATCCAGATAAGCCCCCTTTATACATCAGAAAGAGGCATGGAAGGAAACAGGCCGACAGCCAGAGATTGTTTTTCTTCTGACCAGGACACTTTAAACGTTATGTGATCAACACCATTTGCAGTTACGAAGAGGAACACAAAGAGTGCTTAAACACAAAGAGTTTCAGGCAGGGCCTTGGCAAAGCTGGGTGTGTATTGGGGAGGGAGAAGGGATGGCAGTGGGTCGAGATGGAAGAGCACTGGTAGAGCAGTGGCACCAGTCCAGCTGAGCGAGAAACCCAGGGCAGGGCTAGCAGGGCATAGAGGGTGCCAGCAAAGCTGGGGAGGAGGGGGTTAGGCAAGCAGGAGGGGGGGCACCAACAGAATTGAGGGGAGAAGCTACTCCTGGGGGAATTCTGTGCCACTGCACACAATTCATGTGCTGCCCACAATTTGTTTCCCTGCAGAAAGTAACTGTCAGAGAGTTGCCGTAGTTCTGCCTTTCAGCCACCAGGGGCCACTGTGGCACTAGGACAGAGCAGAGGCTCCTGGGTGAACCCCAGCTGCGATAGGGAAGGGAAGAGGCTGCCTTCTTCACAGTGCTAGCAGGAGCAGGTCAGACCAGGGATACAGGGAAAGAGTGGGGGGAAGGGCACATGGGGCTGCTAATTCAGAAGGGCTAGTGGGGGAGGACTGACTGGTGCAGGGGCTGAACAAGAGTGGAGGCACAGGGCCATATGGGGGCAGAAGGGCTGAGGGGGTGCAGGGACGCATAGGGGAAAGGGGTGGCTGAGTGGGAAGAGGGACATCAAAGGACGGGGTAGCTGTGCTGACTGAACGGGACAGTGTGTGTCCCCCTACAATCCCTCCCCTCCAAAGACAGTTCCATACTTCCCCCAGCCACCTCCAACTTGACACCCGGACTCCTTCCCAGCAATTACTTCCTGGTCCCTCAGCTCCTCCGTGACAGCCGATTCCCCCCAGCCTCTGCAAGGTGCTGGAAAGACAGTGCTGTACTGTCCTTTAAATGAATTATTACTCAGAGGTCTGTATGAATATGGGTCAAACCTCTTTCGTTGGGCATCCTCGGGATCTAACAGGTGCCGAACCAGAGAATTTGCCAAACCACAGGAAGTCAATATTGTCTAGCAGTATTACCAACACTTCTGTTGCTTCCCAGGTTTTAAAAGACATTTGGGGTAACTTAGGCCACAGCTAACACAAGACCCGTCCGTTCGGCTTAAGGTACGCAACTCCAGCTCTGTAGAATATATAGCTGGAGTCATCTTACCTTAAGCCAAGCTTAGTGGCATCCTCACAGCGGGAAGCCGACGGGGGCAAACGCTCCCCTCGGCTACCCTTACTCCTTGCAAGAGGAGTACCTAGGCGGGGGCATCATCTGAGCTCGATTTAGTGAGTCTTAACAAGACTCATTAAATTGAACGCCTGAAGATCAATCGCGGCACCAGTAATCTTTCTTTTCGTGTAGAGAAGGCCTCAAAGCTAAATCACACCACAGAAAGCCAGGACTGGGGGCTGTAAACAAACTTTATGGAACTGCAGGAAACTTGGTCACACCCACAATAAACGGACATTCAGCTAACCAAAATCATGCCAGACTACGGATGTTGCTGGACTAGAGAGAGTGCCGGACTAGAGAGGTTCAACCTGTATGCCTCGTAGGGAACGGGATTTGTCAAAACTAGGGTTGTAAGCGACTAGTCAACTATCTGATAAGCAGAAGCTTATTGGACAGTTGACTAGTGATGTGACTAGTTGCTTCCCCCCTCCCCGCCATCACTGCTTCTATCAGAGAGGGGCAGCAAGGGGGGGGGTGCGGGAGCCAGTGCTGAGGGGGAGAGGGGCGGGGGAGCAGGAGCCGGTGCTGGGGGGAGCCAGCTTAAAAGCCGGTTCCTCCCAGCATCGTCTCCGCAGGGGGAGGTAGAGGCACAGCGGGAAACAGTGCAAGCAATTCTGCTGCGATTCTGCTTTTGAAATGTACAAATATAAAATGTAACATCCCTGGTCAAAACCATGTCCTAAATCTTTCTCGCGTTATTCCAGATATACTTGCTGAGAGGCATTTTGAAATAAATTCCCAGAAATCATCGCAACGGGTGTGACTGTGATTATATTGTGTTATTTCCACAATTTAAATACGCAGAAATTGGCAGACCTGTAAAATACTGTGCGCAAACTTTATCATATTTTGGGCGCAGAATTTTCCCAAAAGTAAGAAGAGTCAGAAGCCCAGGGCTGAGTTAGCAGGGGGCAGCATATCAAAGGCAGGAAGGCACTGGGGGACAAGCCCAAAGCTGAGCTAGGAGGGGGTGGTGTGTTGGGCAGGGGGGGCCACCAACAGGGCTGTGAGGAGAAGCCCTGGGCTGGGGGCCCACACGCAGGGCACGGGAAGAGGGGGGAAAAAGGCCACAGGCACAGCTGTGCCCCGCCCCCCGCAGAAAGCAGCAGGCTGCGGCCGCTCGTGGTCACCGACACAGACGTTTAATGGAGAAGCACAGAGACGCAGCCAGCCCGTCGCTCGGTACATTCCGCGCTGGGGCACTGGACGGGACGGACAGAAGACGACAGCAGCTCAAAGGTCACCAGGCTCACGGACAGATGGACGGACACGCCCGCATCCCCCGCGGTGCCCCGGACAGTCCTGCGGGGTGGGGGAGCTTAGTGCTGCATGGCTGCAGCCTGGTCCTGGCCGGGCGTCTCGGTCTTGCGGGGGCTGCTCCCGGCACCCCGGCCCGGGCGTTCCCCCTTCCTGTGGCCCCGGATGCAGTGGGCATTGCCACAGCCCTCGTCGTCTTCATCCTCACTCTCCGTAGAGCTTTCGCCAAAGGCCCGCGGCTTCTCGTAAATGCAGCAGCCTGGGCGGGGAAGTTACATGGGGATGGAGGGGTGGTTAATTGGGTAGGGAAGGGGCAAGAGGAGGTTAGAGGAAGATGGGGAGACACGGTGGGGTAAGGTTAGAGGAGACGGGGGGGTCACAGAGGGAGGGGAGATTAGAGGGAGTAGTGGGGTTTCCACATGGGGAGGGGAGGTTAGAGGGGGCCGTGGGAGGGTGTGAGGCACAGGAATAAGAGGGTGGGGGCAGTGCAATGCCAGGGGAGGGTGGAGAGCGAGGCAGGAAGTCAGAACCCTCCCCCAGCAGCCGGCCACCACACAGCACCGTGGCCCAGCCTGGGAGGGAATGCGGGACAGCCCAGGCTGCTGGTGGCTCCCTCATTCCCCTGGTGCTCTCACTCTGAGAGAAGGATGCTGGGAAGGGCCGTAGGACCCAGGAGTCCTTTAATGATCTCCCCTAACGGATGCACCCCTCTCCCCTGCAGTGGGCCTGCAAAACAGCTGAGCCCAGCGAGTCGTGGGGCTCTGCTCCTTGGGGAGGCCTTCACCCCATTAGCCACTGAGAGAATAACTCTGGTCTGGGAGAAGGGGGAAGCGGGGGGAGGATTTGAGATGATCAGCCAAAATGGGACATGGGGCAGGGCTGCTGGCTCTGATCTGGGCAGGCGATCGGCTGGCTCAGGGGGTGGGACCTCCAGCAGCAAAATGAAGGCAAAGAGATTTTGTGTTCAGGATGTGGAAGCACAAGGGGAGAGATGGGGAACCCAGCAGTCCTGCCTCCCCTGAGCTAACCACTGGCCCCCACGGCCCTCCCTGCTCCGAGCGATCTGGCTAAAGGCTCTGTACCTGGACAGAGAGGGGCTCCCGGGAGAGGGAATCTCGGAAGGGGAGCACCGCGGCTACTCACATTTGGATGACCTCCGGCCCAAGTGCTCATTGTCCACCGTGTCACTGGACCACTCCACCTTCTTGTCCGGCTTCCGCTTCCTCAGCTTGATGGTCAGGCTGCGGTTCTCCTGCCAAGAGGGACAGGAGGGGGCGGGGTGGAAAGAGGGGGGCGGGGAGATCAGACCACAGCCAGTTCAAGCTACAGAGAAAGAACTTGGATGGCTTGGCTGGGTGGGAAGAGAGACCTGGGATGGGGAGGGGGTGCTGTGTTGTAGGGGGTCAGTAGGGGGCACTCTCCCCTGGCAATTAAGCAAATCCTTCCATGAGGCCCCTGGGTGCCTGGCCCCACACTCTGTCCCTTCCAACACCACCTGGAGCACAATGCCTGATTTCCCAGGGACCACACTCTGCCATGGCACCCACACGTTGCCCTCTCCATGGCTTCCGTGCCCTGTTCCGGTTGCGGGGGTGGCCACGTTCCATGGCTGCCAGGACTCCCTGTGTCCCTTGCCTTTTGGTCACTGATGGGCTCCACACACGGCCTGCTGCTGCCATAGCGATGGCAGACTGCCGTCACGGTGACGGCTACCAGAAGCATCGCCATGGGTACGACGCCCTATTCCACTTTCCGTGGTCCCCATAGCAATGGCTGTGTCCGCATGGGTGCCACGTCCTCCCGTCACTGGGACTGTTGCCATGGTAATTGCTGCCCCCACTTTCCCAGCAACCGTTACTGTAACTCCCACACCTGACAGTTACTGTGACTTCCCCAGCCCACGGTAGCTGTGACAACCAATGCCGTGGCGCCCACGATGGGTACAAAACTGGCAGGGGCACATGCAGATGGGAAAAAGGGGGCCCAGGCTGGGGGCCTCTGAATGAATGTTTTTAACTTACGCCCTCCCACCCCCACCCCACTAGTTAGCCTCCCATATCTACCAGAGAGAACCAGGACTTGTCAATCAAAACCAGGTTTCATTTTAATGGTGAAAATCCAAGCCACTTGAGGGTTTGTGGGAAACCACTCCTTTTCATTTCCTCTCTGGAATTCCCACCGCCTCATCTCATGAAGTCGCAAAATTTCCAAGCCCATATCCCCATGATTGTATATTACTTCTCCCCCCACGTTCCTGAGATGTTATAATTTAACCCCCGCAAATAAGCAAAATACAACCCCCCCCAAACCTTTGGATTCTACATTTTTAAAAACCCTGAAATTAAGACACCCAATTTCCCATTATTATAATACCTCAAATTTAACCTGTACAGCCTTGTCATTTTATATTAAATTCCCCAAATGAAAAACCTCACAAATCCCCATGACTTTATAAGCATGACAAACTTTAAATAAAGCTTGCGAATCCTTGTGATTCTGTTAACACTCCAAATTTATAATATAAAATCATGGCGGTTTTAACACCCCAATTTTGTAATCCTTCAAATACTTGTGATTTTTCAATCACTCCCCAAATTAAAACAGACAACAGGATTTTACTGTCTTTAAAAAAGCCAACCAGATCTCTCCCCCCCACCATATACAAAACAAAACCCTGCCAGGTCTGTGCTATGTTAAATGCTCCAAAATATATATAAAACCACCAAATCCATGGGACTATTTATTAAATCTTCCTCAAAATATAAACCCCCAAATCCTTGAGATTTTATCCCCCACAAAATTCCAAAAAACCACACATATACTGGGATTTAATATTTTTTAAAAATTTACAACCCCCCCCCCCAAGTATCTGCAATTTTATATTTACCCCTCCCTGCCCAATGTTGTAAAACCTCCCAAATATCTGGGGTTTAAAATTAGCCCCCAAATATATAAAAATGCCAAATTCCTGGCATTTTCTGTTACCCCGCCCCCAAAATTATAAACTCACCTCAAATCCTTGGCATTTTATAACACCATAACTCTCTGAGTTTATATTAACCCATCAAATATACAAACCCCACAAACCCCTGGATTTTTTTGTTACTCTCACAAATTTATAAATCTGCCCCAAATCCCCAGGATTTTATATCAACACACCTGAAAAATCTCTGGCATTTTAAAATAACCTCCCAAATATATTAGAAACTCAGATCCTTAGGATTATACATTACTGCCACCCCTAATTTATAAACCTGCCTCAAATCCCTGGGATTTTATATCAACCGCCCCAAACCTCTGGGGTTTTAACTACCTCCCAATATATGAAAAACCCAAATTTCTGGGAGTTCACGTTATTCCCTCCCTCTGCAAAAAAAAATTATAAAATCTGCCCCAAATTCCCAGGATTTGATATTAACCTCTGCAAAATTGAAACCTCCAAATCCTGGGATTGTATGTTAAACCCAGCCCTGCGTCCCTAAACAATTATACAAAAACCCAGATTCCAGGAGTTTAGAGTGCACCTCCCCAAAAATGATAATAAAAGCCCCAAATCTCAGGATTTAATAGTGATCCTCCCCCAAAAATTATTTTAAAAACCCAAAACCCGGGATTTTTTAAGTGATCATCCCCCAAAATTATTTAAAAAACGCAAATCCCGGGATTTTATAGTGATCCTTCACAAAAATTATTAAAAAAAACCCCCAATGCTGGGATTATATAGTGCCCCCCCCCAAATTATTTAAAAACCCCAAATCCCGGGATTTTATAAGTGATCATCCCCTACAATTATTTAAAAAAAACCCAAATCCGGGGATTTTATGGAGACCTCCCCTGCAAAAAATTATTAACCCCCCCAAATCCGGGGATTTTACTTTGGCTCCCCCCCCGGGCGGCCCCGATCCCGCTCACTGGCTCGATGGTGACGGTCTCGGTCACGGTGCCGCTGGCGGCCCCTGGGCCGGCCGCCGCTGTGGCCGCCGCCGTCTCCGCCATGGCGCTGCCCGGCCCCCGTCCGCCGCGGGCCCGGTTGCCGGGGGGAAGGGTCTGCGCCGCGCACCGCCCCCTGCCCGGCTGCCCCGGGTCTGCCAGCGCCCGCCCCCTGCCTGCCTGCCTGCTTGCTTGCTTGCTTGCTCGCTCGCTCGCACGCGCCACTTCCGGCCCGCTTCCCGTTTCCGGGGGCGGGTCCCCCTCTCCCAAAGCGGCCCCTCCCCTCCCCTCCTCCTCCTCCCTGCGATGGGAGGAAGGGAAGGTGCTGCGCGGCTTACGTCTTATGAGGCCGCAGCGCGCATGCGCGGACAGGATGGAACAGACTGGGAAGGGGCAAACCAATGTTGGCCTGAGTCATGGCCCAAGCATCGAGGGGGCGGGGCTTGTGGGAGGCCCCGCCCCCTCCCCTGCGGGGGGGTTTAGCCGGGGCTGTGTCACGTGATGGGTCTCATGGGCAGGGGCTTAGTAGGGCCCTTGGGGCTGGGGAGAGGGATACAGTGGGGGGATGGGAGGAAGGGGGTTCAGTGTATGGGGCGAGAGTGACACCCTGCGGGGCACATGTGGGGGGGCTATGTGGAGAAGAGGGATACAGCAGGGGGTTCAATGGGACTGTGGGCTGAGTGGTGGGGGGGAACATGTGAGGTAAGGGGGGTAGCTTAGTGAGGGGGAACCAAGACTGAGGAATCCAGCTGGGGGCAGAGACTGAGAGGGGTGGCCATGAGGGACAATGGGGGAAACAAAAAGGCTGGGGCTCACTACTAGGGACAGAGAAGTTTGAGGCGCTGTAGTTGGGGGCAGGGCTTGAGGGGGCACAGGGGCTCAGTGGGGCAGCTATGGGAGAAGGGGGGCAGAATGGGAGCTACAGCTGGGTGGGTACTCAGGCATCACGGGGATGAATGGGGGGGGAAGTGGGCAGGTTCAGGTATAGCAAGCTCAGTGTGGTCACAGAATGGGAAATACAGAGGGCAGGGCTAAGTAGGGCTATGGCGGGGAGGGTAGACTCAGACAAGTCATGGAGAGGGAAAGTGGGGGCACAATAGGGGGACAGGGCTGAGTGGATCAGTCATCGGGCAGGGAAAGCTGAAGGGGGCAGGAGGAGCAATTCAGGAGAGGGGTGCACAGGGCAGAGGGCTTTGCTTGGCAATTGGGGTGGAGCAAGGGTTGCATGTGGTAAAGAGGGAGCTGACGGGGAGATTTTGGGGGGACAGGGTGGAAGGGTGAACAAGAAGGTGGAAAAGAGGGAGCCATGGGAGGGCAAGCGGTATGTCAGTGTGGGACCTGGCCCAATGGGGCCCTGATCTCAGCTGGGGCAGGAACTGTCCCTTGCTCTGTCTGTGCACTGCCCCGCCCAACAGGGCCCTGATCTCAGCTATGGAGTGTGAATGAGCAAAGGGCTGCAAATTCAGAACTAGATGTGAAAGAAGAGAGGGGGGAGTCAGTCAGGGGAGGGTGAAGGGGATCCCTTTCTCCCCCCTCCCCCCCCCGACACACACAACAGGTTGGTTGTTACAGCAGCATAAACAATCCAGGTTCCCCAACACCCAGAAAGAATGTAACACAGAGGTTCATGTACAAAATAGAATTTTATTTACTTTCGCAAGCAGGGTGGGCTGGTAGCTGAGCCCAGAATGCACCCAGGATTCCCCAGCTGATCTGTCCTCCAAAACACATGATCCTGAAAGAGGGGACCAAAGCCCCTACCATTCCCTCCCCTCTCCAAAGCATAATACACCAATGGGCTTTCCCGTGAGAATGCAGCCACTGAAGTGTAGCGTAAGAGCTGCAAGAGCAACCTTATATCAGAGTCTGACTTCCCCAAAAGGGGATCTACATCCCCTGGGGAATCAGGAGTTGGGGTCTCCCCAGGGGATGGGGTATGCTCAATGGTTACCCCCTTGGGAGTCACCTCTGCAGGACCTGGGTTGTGTTCATGCCCTTCCTTTGCTCCTTCGTGCTTCAGGTCCCCCATGGCAGTGAACACAGGGTGGTGGCTGTCAGCCCAGGCCTGAACCAAGAAAAGGATCTCATTAAGAAGTGAAGCAAGTTGTTCAGGATGAAGGGGGTTGGTGTTACACCTTGTCTTTTCTTCTCCGTGCCCTTGTGCTTCTCCATTCAAGAGTCTTCCTTCTCCTGAAACCTGTGCACAACAAAAGCCAACCATCAGTCTTTTGCAGAAGCTTTTACTTGATTTAATTTTTTATCTGTGGAACTCGCTGCTGCAGGATGTAGGTAAAGTCACAGGGGGACCACAGGCACTGCTGTGGAAGAACTTATTTCCCCTCCAGTATCCCTAATCCCTCTGGGAACAGGGATCCCCATAATCTGCTCTTTGGGGGTGACCACGGGGGGGGTCTCTATAAGGGATATAGAGGCCACTCGCCTTCCCACTTTACTCCTTTTGTCCATCTACTTTGATGAGTTACATCACACGACAGGCAGGCCAGGTAGTTAAGATCTAAAGAAAGGCAACTCAAAGGAATGCAGCAGGACTATGCGAATTGTTCCGCGCTGGAAAATTAGACTGACCCAGCTACATCGCCCAAGGGTGTGAAAAATCCACCCCCCAGCGGGGCATAGTTAAGCCTACCTAAATCTCAGTGTAGACAGTGTTTGGCTGATGGATGAATTATTCCATTGACATTGCTATTGCTATTGCCTCTCAGGGAGGTGGATTACCTGTGCCGTGGGGAGACGCCCCCCCTGCAGCATAGGCAGTAGACACTGGTGTACACCTTGTACGCTACAACATTTCAAGTGTTGACAAGCTGAAAGACTTTACATGGAGCTAGGTTCCATGTGTGCAATTGGTAAATATCAGTTTACCCACACACATCCCCATTGTTGCTGGCCAATGCACGTCCATTAGGTCGGCATACACCACATCCCAGCGTTGCCTGGCTTAGTGTGAGTGAACAGCCTTCTGGGAAAAACCTAAGCTACTTCCCACAATACCCTGCAATAAAGGTGTAAAGGGGTAACCAGTTAACCAAGGGTGCCTTCCACCCCCGTTAAAAATGCAAACTGGGGTAACTGATTAACTGGCATCCATCTCATCCAGAGCACCCCACTCCTGACTAGGCCCACTGCACCGCAAGGGGAAGGGGAAAGGGAGATTAAACATAGTTTAACTGGTTAACATTTTAAACGGGATTTTACCCAGCATTAGGCATAAGCAGATAGGAAACCTGTGAAAAAGCGAGATGCAAGCCAGAGAGGTCTCTTGCCAATATCCACAACCAGGATAAGGAAAGATATAGAGCATAAGAACATAAGAATGGCCGTACTGGGTCAGACCAAAGGTCCATCTAGCCCAGTATCCTGTCTGCCGACAGTGGCCAGCACCAGGTGCCCCAGAGAGGGTGGACCGAAGACAATGATCAAGCGATTTGTCTCTTGCCATCCCTCTCCAGCCTCTGACAAACAGAGGCCAAGGACACCATTTTATCCCCTGGCTAATAGCCTTTTATGGACCTAACCTCCATGAAATTATCTAGCTTCTCTTTAAACTCTATTATAGTCCTAGCCTTCACAGCCTCCTCTGGCAAGGAGTTCCACAGGCTGACTACACGCTGTGTGAAGAAGAACTTTCTTTTATTAGTTTTAAACCTGCTACCCATTAATTTCATTTGGTGTCCTCTAGTTCTTCTATTTAGGGAACTAATAAATAACTTTTCTTTATCGGCCCTCTCCACACCACTCATGATTTTATATACCTCTATCATATCCCCCCTCAGTCTCCTCTTTTCTAAACTGAAAAGTCCCAGTCGCTTTAACCTCTCCTCATATGGGACCCGTTCCAAACCCCTAATCATTTTAGTTGCCCTTTTCTGAACCCTTTCCAAGGCCAAAATATCTTTTTTGAGGTGAGGAGACCACATCTATACAGAGTATTCAAGATGTGGGCGTACCATAGTTTTATACAGGGGCAGTAAGATATTCTGGGTCTTATTTTCTATCCCTTTCTTAATAATTCCTAGCATCCTATTTGCCTTTTTGACTGCTGCTGCACACTGTGTGGAAGTTTTCAGAGAACTGTCCACGATAACTCCAAGATCTCTTTCCTGATTTGTCGTAGCCAAATTAGCCCCCATCATACTGTACGTATAGTTGGGGTTATTTTTCCCGATGTGCATTACTTTACACTTATCCACATTAAATTTCATTTGCCATTTTGTTGCCCAATCACTCAGTTTGGTGAGATCTTCTTGGAGTCCCTCACAGTCTGCTTCTATCTTGACTATCCTAAACAGTTTGGTATCATCTGCAAACTTTACCACCTCACTGCTTACCCCTTTCTCCAGATCATTTATGAATAAGTTGAACAGGATTGGTCCTAGGACCGACCCTTGGGGGACACCACTAGTTACCCCTCTCCATTCTGAAAATTTACCATTTATTCCTACCCTTTGTTTCCTGTCTTTTAACCAGTTCTCAATCCAAGAAAGGACCTTCCCTCTTATCCCATGGCCATGTAATTTACACAAGAGCCTTTGGTGAGGGACCTTGTCAAAGGCTTTCTGAAAATCTAAGTATACTATATCTACTGGATCCCCCTTGTCCGCATGTTTGTTAAGCCCTTCAAAGAACTCTAATAGATTAGTAAGACAGGATTTCCCTTTACAGAAACCATGTTGACTTTTGTCCAACAAATTATGTTCTTCTACATGCTTCACAATTTTATTCTTTACTATTGTTTCGACTAATTTGCCCGGTACTGAAGTTAGACTTACCGGTCTGTAATTGCCCGGATCGCCTCTGGAGCCCTTTTTAAATATTGGTGTCACGTTAGCTACCTTCCAGTCATTAGGTACAGAAGCCGATTTAAGGGATAGGTTACAAACCACAGATAATAGTTCAGCAATTTCCCATTTGAGTTCTTTTAGAACCCTTGGATGAATGCCATCCGGTCCCGGAGATTTGTTAACATTAAGTTTTTCTATTTGTTCCAAAACCTCCTCTAATGACACTTCAGTCCGGGACAGTTCCTCAGATTCATCACCCACAAAGGACGGTGCAGATTTGGGAATCTCCTCAACGTCTTCAGCCGTGAAGACTGAAGCAAAGAAATCATTTAGTTTCTCCGCAATGGCTTTATCGTCCTTGATTGCGCCTTTTATAGTTCGATCGTCTAGGGGACCCACAGGTTTTTTAGCAGGCTTCCTGCTTCTAATGTACTTAAAAAACATTTTGTTATTTCTTTTTGAGTTTTTGGCTAGCTGTTCCTCAAAATCTTTTTTTGCTTTTCTTATTACATTTTTACACTTGATTTGACAGTGTTTATGTTCCTTTCTATTTATCTCACTAGGATTGGACTTCCACTTCTTAAAAGATGCCTTTTGGTCCCTCACTGCTTCTTTTACATGGTGGTTAAGCCACGGTGACACTTTTTTAGGTCTCTTGCTATGTTTTTTAATTTGGGGTATACATTTAAGTTGGGCCTCTATTATGGTGTCTTTAAAAAGTTTCCATGCAGCTTGCAGGGATTTGGCTCTAGTCACTGTGCCTTTTAATTTCTGTTTAACTAGCCTCCTCATTTTTGTGTAATTCCCCTTCTTGAAATTAAATGCAAGGGTGCTGGACTGCTGAGGTGTTCTACCCACCACAGGAATGTTGAATGTTATTATATTATGGTCACTATTCCCAAGCAGTCCTGTAACGGTTATTTCCTGGACCTGATCCTGCGCTCCACTCAGGACTAAATCGAGAATTGCCTCTTCCCTTGTGGGTTCCTGCACCAGCTGCTCCAAGAAGCAGTCATTTAGGCCATTGAGAAATTTTATCTCCGCTTCTCTTCCTGAGGTGACATGTACCCAGTCAATATGGGGATAATTAAAATCCCCCATTATTAGAGTGTTCTTTATTTTGGTAGCCTCTCTAATCTCCCTCAGCATTTCAATGTCAGTATCGCTGTCCTGGTCAGGTGGTCGGTAATATATCCCTACTGCTAATTTCTTATTATTGGAGCATGGAATTTCTATCCATAGCGATTCTATTGAACATGTCGATTCACTTAATATTTTTATTTCATTTGATTCTACATTATCTTTCACATACAGTGCCACTCCACCACCCACCCGGCCTGCTCTATCCTTTCGATATATTTTATATCCCGGTATGATTGTGTCCCACAGATTTTCCTGATTCCACCAGGTTTCAGTGATGCCTATTATGTCAATCTCCTCATTTAATACTAGGTACTCTAGTTCACCCATCTTATTAGTCAGACTCCTAGCATTTGTGTAGAAGCACTTTAAAAATTTGCCACTGCTTATTTGTCTGCCCTTCCCTGGTGCATTGGATTCCTTTGTATGCGGTTGTTTGTCTGCTCTGGCCCATGGTTTGCCCTCTCCCCTCCTCTCTTTCTGACCACAGCTTAGAGACTCTCTGTCAATGGATTCTCCTCTAAGAGAAGTCTCCCTCCGATTTACGTGCATCTCCGCACCAATCGGCTTTCCCCCATCTCTTAGTTTAAAAACTGCTCTACGGCCTTTTTAATGTTTAGTGCAGCAGTCTGGTTCCACCCTGGTTTAGGTGGAGCCCATCCTTCCTGTATAGGCTCCCCCTGTCCCAAAAGTGTCCCCAGTTCCTAATAAATCCAAACCCCTCTTTTCTGCACCATCATCTCATCCACGCATTGAGACTCTGAAGCTCTGCCTGCCTACCCGGCCCTGCACGTGGAACTGGAAGCATTTCCGAGAATGCCACCATAGAGGTCCTGGATTTCAGTCTCTTTCCTAGCAGCCTAAATTTGGCCTCCAGGACATCTCTCCTACCCTTCCCTACGTCATTGGTACCTACATGTACCACAACCACCGGCTCCTCCCCAGCACTACGCATAAGTCTATCTAGATGCCTCGAGAGAGCCGCAACCTTCGCACCAGGCAGGCAAGTGACCATACGGTTCTCCCGGTCATCACAAACCCAACTATCTATGTTTCTAACAATCGAATCACCCACTACTAACACCTGCCTCTTCCTAACTGGTATTCCCTCCCCCTCAGAGGTATCCTCAGTGCGAGAGGATACCGCAACATCCTCTGGGAGGAGGGTCCCAACTATGGGATGGTTTCCCTCTGCTCCCATTGAATGCTCTGTTTCCTTCAGACTTTCATCCTCCTTCAGAGCACTGGGGCTCTCAGACTGGAGGTGGGACAGTACTACAATGTCCCGGAAAGTCTCATCAACATATCTCTCTACCTCCCTTAGCTCCTCCAGTTCAGCCACCCTGGCCTCCAAAGCCCGAACCCGGTCTCTGAGGGATTGGAACAAACAGGAGGGGGTGTGTGTCTGGATTTAAGTGAAGTGTTTGGTAACTTGCAAAATCATTCTAGATATTTCTGGCTGAAATGCTTGGGGACATGCTGTGTGCAATGTTCCCTCTAATTTTTTCTTCTGTGTGTGGAATAAATTTTATTACATGCACCGAGGCATGTGCAGATGTGCACCACCAAGAGAAACACAAATCTAGCTGTGGGCAGTCTGCTTATCAGTGGGGCAGCATTTGAATCTCCTCTGGGTGGCTGCCCACAGGCTCAGTTTACAGGGAACACTGGCGTACACCTTGTACAGAAAGAATACACAGCTAATTTTTTTCCTGGGAGTTTTTGTGTTTTTTAGAGGGGCAGCCTTTCAAGAGACACTCCAGATTGGTTTAGCTGACGAGGACAGACAGCTGAGAACTAGGTTTCCTTCCCTATGGATGATAAATTTCCTATTCTTCCCTTCTCACGTGATCAATAGGGAAGGGACTGTGCCTTACTTGCACTGGCTGCAGGTGTAGAAGATGGTCTGTCCTTCATCCGCGGATCTCATCTGCCGGGTGTGGTATACCATGCCATCGTGGCCACAGTGGGGGCACTTCCTGTCAATCTGAAAGGATCCCCAAGGTTGAATCAAATCCATACGATGAAGATTCCCTCCTACCTCCCACAAAAAAAAAATCAAAATAAAATCCACCACTGGCATAAAAAGGAAAGAAGTCAAAATCAGGTGATAGTGTATTGGTGGGACTCCCTGCTGCAGGATGTTAGAATATTGACATGTGTTTTCCTTCCCACCTTCCTACAGAAATCCCCACTCACCATTGGTCCCTTGACCTCCTGCCCATCATCCAGCATCATCACAGACATGGAGCCCAGCCTGTTGACCTCGATACACGACTGGACCACCCTTCCTTCAAAATCTGCGCAAGGAGAGCCACAGGCATTACTGGGGAACTGGCGCATCAGAGAGAGGAGCGAACACACTTTATAGACTTGCTGTTTGGTCGGCCAGCACTAGACCCCACTCCCTCCCAGAGGCCTAACCCCCCTGCTCTACCCACTAGCCCACACTCCCTACCCTGGGGGATTTCACTTGTGGGCAGAGGGGGATTCCCCTCCCTTAGGTCAATGCCAGCACACGTGTGGGATGTGCCACCCTCACCTCGTATGTCGATGGAGAAGGAGCACCGCATGCAGGTCACTTTGTCCTGGATACCTGGCAGGGGCAAGATAGTGCCACACTCAGGGCAGAAATCCAGGTCCGACTGGAAGCAGGAAGTGCTCTGTTCCATAGCTGGGAGAAAAGCCCCAGGTTAGCTGCGCGGTGGTTGTAGGACCCCACCCACCCCCCCACCCACACACACACACACACACACACACACACACCCAGAGGGATGGGGCCTTGGCACAGGAGGCCAAAAACAGGGCATATATGCATCAATTCAAGCTCCCCCCCCCCCCGCCGCCGTACCGCACAACCCCCCTCCCAGCTGCTCCTAATGCCCCCACACCTCTTCCCCTTGAACCCACGCTGCTCCTATTGCCCCCACGCTGCCCCTCCCACCAATCCTCTCCCCCCACACTGACCCCATCACACGAACCCTCCCCCTCGCTGACCCCTTTAACCCCAAAGGGGTATCACCTAACCCTCTCCTGCCACCTCCATCTCTACCCCTCCTCCCGTGCCTCCTTATACAAGGCAGGTCCCTGACCCCAAATCAGCCCCCCGCGCACCTCCCAGATGCACTGCGCTGCGCGGCTCCCCAGCCCCACACGTGTCGCAGCGTTCGGAGCAGACAACTCCGGCCGGGCGAAGGATAGAGCGGCTGGTCCTCCAGAGCAGTGGAGACAAGGGGAGAGGCGAGGCAGCGTGTCGCCCCTGCCAGGGGCTTTGGCTCAGCAGCTGGAGTGGAACAGCTGCCAGCCCCTCCCCCTCCTTTCACCTCTACCCCCCCTGCTGGTACCCCTCACTCCTGGCCCCCAGCCCAGCCCTCTGTCAACCCAGCCCTGTCAGTGCTCCCCCCAGCCCAGACCCCCAGCCCCGGGCTCCCCCAGCCCTGTCAGTGACCCCCCAGCCCAGACCCCCAGCCCCGGGCTCCCCCAGCCCTGTCAGTGCTCCCCCCAGCCCAGACCCCCAGCCCCGGGCTCCCCCAGCCCTGTCAGTGACCCCCCAGCCCAGACCCCCAGCCCCGGGCTCCCCCAGCCCTGTCAGTGACCCCCCAGCCCAGACCCCCAGCCCCGGGCTCCCCCAGCCCTGTCAGTGACCCCCCAGCCCAGACCCCCAGCCCCGGGCTCCCCCAGCCCTGTCAGTGACCCCCCAGCCCAGACCCCCAGCCCCGGGCTCCCCCAGCCCTGTCAGTGACCCCCCAGCCCAGACCCCCAGCCCCGGGCTCCCCCAGCCCTGTCAGTGACCCCCCAGCCCAGACCCCCAGCCCCGGGCTCCCCCAGCCCTGTCAGTGACCCCCCAGCCCAGACCCCCAGCCCCGGGCTCCCCCAGCCCTGTCAGTGACCCCTCAGCCCAGACCCCCAGCCCCGGGCTCCCCCAGCCCTGTCAGTGCTCCCCCCAGCCCAGACCCCCAGCCCCGGGCTCCCCCAGCCCTGTCAGTGCTCCCCCCAGCCCAGACCCACAGCCCCGGGCTCCCCCAGCTCTGTCAGTGCTCCCCCCAGCCCCGGGCTCCCCCAGCCCTGTCAGTGACCCCCCAGCCCAGACCCACAGCCCTGGGCTCCCCCAGCCCTGTCAGTGACCCCCCAGCCCAGACCCACCGCCCCGGGCTCCCCCAGCCCTGTCAGTGCTCCCCCCAGCCCAGACCCACAGCCCCGGGCTCCCCCAGCCCTGTCAGTGCTCCCCCCAGCCCAGACCCACAGCCCCGGGCTCCCCCAGCCCTGTCAGTGCTCCCCCCAGCCCAGACCCACAGCCCCGGGCTCCCCCAGCCCTGTCAGTGACCCCCCAGCCCAGACTCCCAACCCTGAACTCCCCCCAGCCCTGCCAGTGCCCCCCCTGCAGCCCAGACCCACACTCCCTTGCCAGCCCAGCCCTGAGCTCCCTCCAGCCCTGTCAGTGCCCTCCCAGCCCAGAGCTCTCCCCAGCTCTGCCAGTGCCCCCCCCAGCCCAGCCCAGCCCAGCCCAGCCCCCAGCCCTGCCAGTGCCCCCTAGCCTAGACTCGCAAGCCCCTGCCAGCCCAGCCCTGGGCTCCTCCCAGCTCTGCCTGCCAGTGCCCCCCAGCCCAGACCCACAGCCCCCTGCCAGCCTAGCCAGTGCCTCCCAGCTCTGCCAGTGCCCCCCCCAGCCCAGATCCCCAGCCCTGAGCTCCCCCAGCTCTGCCAGTGCCCCCCAGCCCAGACCCACAACCCTCTGCCAGCCCTGTCAGTGCCCCACCACCCCAGACCCACAGCCCCCTGCCAGCCCAGCCAGTGCCCCCCAGCCTCATTCCCCCCAGCTCTGCCGGTGCTCCTCACTCCCAACCTACAGCCCCTGCCAAGCCCAGCCCTGGGCTCCCCCCAGCTCTGCCAGTGCCCCCCCCCCAGCCCAGACCTGCAACCCCTTGCCACAGCCCAGCCCTGTTCTCCCCCAGCCCTGTGTCCACACCCCCTGCTTGGCCATTGCCCCTCACTCCCACCTTGCAGCTCTGTGCTAACTTGGCCCACGGCTCCCAGTTTTCCTTAGTGCTTCTCAGTGCTGACCCTGGCTCAGTCTGTCTACAGGCCCCAGGTCAAGGCTGCAGGCTGGTGCAACGCCCCGCTTCCGCCTTCCTGGAGCCCTGCCCAATTCCTCTTGTGCCTCCTACTCCACAGCCCCTCTGGGGACAAAGATTTTTTTCCCCAGGCAGGCTACAAAAAGGGGAACCAGAGCACGGGCTGGAGGTGGGAGCAGGCACAGAAGAGGGAGAGAGGGGGCCAGGGAGAAACCGCTGCACCTCTGCGGCTCAGTGTCCTTGCCAAGTCCTGGGGAGAGGGGCACAGAAGCAGAGGTGCAACCGTGGCTGGATCTCAGCACGATCCCAGCCAGCACCGAGCTCCATGGGGACGGGCTGTGGGTGTTGCAGGCCGCCTCCTCACTGTCCCTCTGTGGCGGGACTATCTAAGACCCATAGAGGGTGGGGAACCCCGATGGGCCAGCATCTATTCCGATCTAATTCCACGGCCTATCGGGGACATCAGTTGGCGGCTCCTTCACGGAGCCTTGAGCATGGGCGTGTACTTGGCGCGGTTCACCCCTATCCCGGACACCTGCCCCCCTTTTGCAGCGTGAGGGAGAACCTGGCGCATGCTTACCTTGAATGCGCCAGGTTGCAACCCCTATTCCGGCTCCTTCAGAACCTCTTATTGAGGTTCTGGCTGCACTTTTCTCCTCATCTGTTCCTGTACGCACACCCTATCCGTGGCCCCACAAAGTCGCGGGACCTCCTCGTCAACCTCCTCCTGACCTTGGCTAAAGCCACCATCCATAACACCAGGAGGAGGATGCTAGACGAGGGGGTTTCCTGCGACTGTGGGGCCTATTTCCGTTCCTCCCTTGTGTCACGTATCCGGGCAGAGTTCCTCTGGGTGGCGTCCGCTGGCTCCCTTGACAGCTTCGAGGAGCAGTGGGCGCTGTCCGGGGTTCTCTGCTCGGTGTCCCCATCTGGTCCCCTAGTTATAAACCTTTAACCTGCACTCCTTGCCCCTTTTGTTATTGTTTGTCCCCAGTAATTAGTTGGACATGGGTCCAATCGTCCCTCCCACAAGGCTGGGGGAGGGGCTTTTAGAAAGTGGGCGGGCCTCGCCCGCCCACTCTCCTGTGTTCCAAATAGGACTGTCCCTCTGTCTGTGAGCCACTAATGTCGTGGGGACCCCCACATAGGGCTCCTAGATGAGGAATCCCCATCTTCTGGCCTATTGAGCCCCACGCGCCGGCCCACGGGGCCAAGGTGCCTAAAGGTCCATTTGCAGTTACGTCGTTTGCAGGATCTGGTGTGATGCAAGAGGAGGATGAGACACACCGGGGTGCAGGCCAGCAGGCTGAGGGTTGGTCCCAGGGGCGTAGTGTTTTCATAGATCTGCCAGGAAGCAGAAACTAACTGCAATGCACCGGCCATGCCCCTCCCTGCACTCACCTCCTTTCTCTTACTGCCTGCTCCCTGCCCACCCCTGTGCCGGGGTGGGAGCTGGTAGAGGGGCATCCAACTGGGGCACACACTTCAGTTTCCCCATTTGTCATATCATGGAATTGCAGGGTTGGAAGGAACCATGAGGGGTCCTTTAGTGCAGTCTCCTGCACTCATGGTAGGACCAAGTTTTATCGAGAGTTCCGAACTTGCAATAATAGGACAGTGATCTGCTGTGGACGGGTTTGGGAAGTGGAGTTATGAGGCAGTGACCTGGTGCTGATGGGTTTGGGACATGGGTCTGGCTGGCCAAAGATCTGATGCCAAGTGACCCAGCCCCTGTGTGTCAGTGGGAAGTCTGGGACTGCTTCGTTGCCAGCTGTCCCTTGCAGAGTCAGATCTCTGAGACACCATATCCCACAGCTCCGCATTAGCCTTCTGGATCTGGTGCGCTGGGTGTTGTTAGCGTCTCGGCTCCCACCCCTTACTGGGAGATCCAATAATTGGGGCTCTGGGTGTTATTAGAAAGGCCTCCTCTTTGTACCATGGCTTCTGATGAGCCCCCTCGTGGGGCCCTAAAAAAAGTTTTCCCTTCCAGCTTCAGAGGGGAATCAAAGTGAGTCCAAAGGGAGCCGAACTCAAGCAAGTCCCACATGTTGCAGGAGAGCTTTGGGCTTCATTTGTGTGGGACCCGGAGACTCTCAACTGTTCGCATGACCCGGTGGCGTGTCCCACACCAAGCAGGCAAACGTGGTTTGGGGTCTCGAGGACTGAGACCTCGGAATCGGCTCAATCCTGTGGGCAAAACACTGGAGAAGTCGTGCCAAGGTTGGAAACACACATCAGAGGGAAAAGAATGTCAACCCAAGACACACATCAGTTTGAATCTGTCATTGGCTGGTGGCATGAGCTACAGGTAACCCAAATGGCCTTTTCCGGAGAGGAGAGGGATTAGAATTTCTTATTTTCCCCCCTCGTGGAAGAAAGAGCTTTACTTCAGTTGATGGCTGTGAACGGTGGTTCCCTTTCCTGCCTTCGACAAAACAGATTGACACAAGAGAGAAGATTGTGGTACAGGGGCAGTCTGGCTTTTCTTGATCACAGGTGGCTGGTTGGTCTCAGGTGGCCATGCACAGGGGGACTCGTGGTGGCACGCAGGCGGTGATACACTCCCCCGTGTCCCTGCCAAAATGTTAATGGGGTGCCCCCTTCCTCTTCCTCTGGGTGGCCCTCCTTGCACCTTCTCCTCATACAGGTACCAGTCGCCGTGCTAGGCACCTGTATGTCTTTGAGGCTCTGGGCCAAAGGCTGCATTGAGAGGGTGAAGCAGAAACCCACAGCAGCGAGGGTCCAAGCTCCTGTCTACATGCGGGGCTGAACAGCTGTTGGAAACACATTGGCTCGGACTCTGAAGATGTTCAGCCATGGGTTTCTACTTGCCATGTAGACATACCTGAAATATCTGTCCTTGTCCTAATCCACCCTGTCCCTTCCTGTTCCCCTGGGCTGATCTAGCCCTTTATTTAGCCTTCTAGCCTAGTGAGCTATGCTCCCACCAATACAGAGAGCGGAGTGACACAGACCCAGCTGGGGACATGTTCATTCCCTTGGGCATTAGGGAAGTTAAGGTGAGGATGGCAGTGGAAAGTCAGTGACCAGTTCAGCATCAGAGCATCAAGGGAAGTTTTACCACAGGTGACGAGGTTTAAAACAAACAAAAGGAAGTGTTTCTTCACGTAGTGCACCGTCAACCTGTGGAACTCCTTGCCACAGGATGTGGTGAAGACCAGGACTTTAGCAGGGTTCAGAAAAGAGCTAGATAGATTCATGGAGGTTAGGTCTGCCAATGGCTATTAGCCAGGATGGGTAGGAATTGGGTCCCTAGACTCTGTTTGTCAGAGGCTGGAAATGGGTGACATGGGAGGGTGATAATTCTCTGTTCTGTTCACTCCCTCTGGGGCATCTGGCATTGGCCACTGTCAGAAGACAGGACACTGGAGTAGTAAATGGAGCTATCGAGCCATGTATTACTCACTGGGCTAGGTGGATCTTTGGTCTGACCCAGTATGGCCGTTCTTATGTTCTTAAGAGTCAAGAAATGCAGGGTCCCCTTGGCAGGCAACACTGAGACCCAGATGCGGTGCCTTGACGGGCCCCATGTATTGAAACTCACCTGCACTGCCTCAGGACAATGGCCCATGTGAACTGGTGGGATAAGATTCCTAGCACGGAGATCCTTAAGCCGTGTGGTGTTGTGCGCAGGGATGCAAGGCTGCTGAACAGTTTTGCTGGATCAGCCATTTGATGAGGATGGATGATATGTGGATACCAGCATGGGTGGTAGGTGGAGGTAGGCTTGGGGGAGGCAAGCCCCACCCCCAGCCCTGCCCCAAGCCTCACCCCTTCTATCCAGGCCCCATTCCCATGGGAGCCAAGCCTCTCTTTCCCCCACCCAGTGTGTGGCTCCAGCCTCGATGGCCCCGGAGCATGTGTGGCAAAGCTCTGACCATACCCCAGGGGTATGGTGGACAGCATTTGCCTCAGAGGCCCACTGGGACCTTTCACAAGGCCTCTTTCTCTTTACTAGAGGCAGGGCTCACTGCCTACTGAGCCATCCTGGCTAGTCCACAGTTTGAGGTGAAAACCCCTCTGTAGTCCTGGTCTCCTCTCTCAGGGGCAAACTCTGTAGTGGTGTGGGAAGGGGTTGGGGGGAACCCGGGCCCACCTATTACTCTAGGATCTGGCCCAGGGACCCTAAAGCAGCGACAACAGACAGGATATTCTTCTGCTCCCAATATGGCAGCTTCTTTCCTGGGCCACTTCCTCAAATAGTCCCCCCTGTGCCTTCCCTCTGGCACCTGAGCTAGTCAGTCCCACTCCTCCCTGTCACTCTGCCTTACTCGCCATCCTCAGCTCTCACTCAGATACCTCTCACTCTCAGATCTTGGGCTCCTACTGCTCTCCCTGCAGGGAGGCCTTATCACCAAGCTGCAGCAGGCCTTAATGAGTTGCAGGTGCCTTGATTAGCTTGCTGCTTCTGGTAAGCTCTTAATTGGCCCCAGGTGCCTGCCTGATTAAGCTGCACTAGACTCAGCCCTATTTACTCAGGGAAGAGAAAACTGTTCACCCAGAGCCCAGCATGTCTACCCTTCATTAGAGTGCAGCAGCCAGCTGGTCTGGGTCTGTCACAGAAATGATGCAGGGAGATTGGACATTAGGAAAAAATTCCTAACTGTCAGGGTGGTGAAACACTGGAATAAATTGCCTAGAGAGGTTGTGGAATTTCCATCTCTGAAGATATTTAAGAGCAGGTTAGATAAATGTCTATCAGGGATGGTCTAGAGTCTAGGCAGTACTAGGTCCTGCCATGAGGGCAGGGGACTGGACTCGATGACCTCTCGAGGTCCCTTCCAGTCCTAGAATTCTATGATTCTATGATTCTATCTCCCAGTGACCTTGTAACGGGGTGGCAATCACCTCACATTAGCACCCCTCACCTGGTTGAGTACATTTGCCTGCACTACTACTTTACAAGCCCTTCTGGCTACTCAGCCCTCCGGCTGAGTGACACTCCTGTGTGATACTCAAACCCCTTCTAGACTACACACCTCTCAGGGGCCCATCCTGGTGCCCTCTGTTGGTGTCTCCAAGTCTGTCTCTTAGTTTCTCCTCAGTCTCTTTCCCCACTTGGAGAGAGGGGCATTTCCAAGTCTTCCCCTCCTGAAGGCAACTTCCTCGGCCAGTCTCAGAGACTGCTGACCTCAAGTTCTGCCCCACACAGACTATTGCTGAGCTTTACAGCTTCCTTTGTAGGCCTCCCTGGCTCCAGATTGGCCAGTTCCTCTAGACCCTCTCTAGCCTCCTAGAGGACTTATCTAATGCTTTTTCTGGGCTCAGGACCTTGTCCTTCTCATCACACACCTGGAAACCATAGCCCTGGACAGATTGGTCTAGCAGCAAACTATTGTACAGGCTCTCAAATGCTTCGAGCATCCACGTATCCAGAAAGGACAAGAAAAGCATAGGATTGGGAACCAGTGTACAGCATCTCAGATGGTGGATTTTTATGTGAAATCTGTAATCAGATTTGCTGATTGAGGATTAGCTGAGTCGCTCACTAGTGGCATCCGTGGAAGATGACATCTGTCGATCAACAGCTCAGTCCATACCCAAATGTCCCTCACTTTATCATAGAATCATGGAACATTAGAACTGGAAGGGACCTTGAGAGGTCATCAAGTCCAATCCCCTTATGGCAGGATCAAGCACCATCTAGATCATCCCTGATAGATGTCTAACTGACCTGCTCTTAAATATCTCCAGTGATGGAGATTCCACAACCTCCCTAGGCAATTTATTCCAGTGTTTCACCACCCTGACAGTTTGGAAGTTTTTCCTAATGTCCAACCTAAATCTCCCTTGCTGCAATTTAAGCCCATTGCTTCTTGTCCCATCATCAGAGGTCAAGAACAATTTTTCTCCCTCCTCCTTTTAAAACCCTTTCAGGTACTTGAAAACTGCCATCATGTCCCCTCTCCACCTTCTCTTTTCCAAACTAAACAAGCCCAATTCTTTCAGTCTTCCCTCATAGCTCATGTTCTCTAGACCTTTCATCGTTTTTGTTGCTCATCTTTGGACCCTCTCCAATTTCTCCACATTCTTCTTGAAATGTGGTGCCCAGAACAGGACACAATACTCCAACTGAGGCCTAATCAGCACAGAGTAGAGCAAAAGATTGACTTCTTGTGTCTTTCTTACAACTTTCCTGTTAATGCATCACAGAATTGGGTTCACTTTTTTTGCAACAGTGTCACACTGTTGACTCATATTTAACTTGTGGTCCACTACAACCCCGGGATCCCTATCTGCAGTACTCCTTCCTAGATAGTCGCTTCCCATTCTGTATGTGTGACACGGATTGTTCCCTCCTAAGTGGAGCACTTTGCATTTGTCTTTATTAAACTTCAGACCATTTTTCCAGTTTGTCCAGATTGTTTTGAATTATGACCCTCTCCTCCGAAGCACATGCAACTCCTCCCAGCTTGGTATCATCCACAAACTTAATAAGCACAGTGGCTTAGCACAGTGGCTCTCGACTTTTCCAGGATACTGTGCGACTTTCAGGGGGCTGATTTGTCTTCCCAGCCCCCCAAATTCCACCTCATTGAACAATGACTCACTTCCAAAAGCAGACATAAGAGTCTCTGCACACTACTCCTGCAAGTGGCTGACTTTCTCATTTTTGCCATCGCGTTCTACCATACATCGACTGGAATATAAATATTGTACGTACATGTCAGCCTATGGTCTATGGAGCAGAATCAGCACATCAGGGTCTGAAATTGTCGTTCGCACCGACTGGGCAGGTGCTTTTTATGGAGCTGTGATGGGATATACCAGCCCCACTCTGTGAAGGCTGAGCCTAATCAGGCCCACCTGGTTGAAGAAGCCCTGCCCCCACAATCCTGCTGGGCATGCTCAGACTGTAGCCCAGGTATAAAAGCCCAGAGGGAGGCTCAGCCTGGATGGACTGCCGGAGGGGAAGGACCTCAGAGGGGAGCTCCTGGCCAGCACCAGCCAGCCAGTCTGAGGGAAAACAGCAGAAACTTGGGCACCAGTTGGGACGTCTCCCCTGCAGCCTACGAGGGAGAAGCAGCCCCCAGGGAAGTAGTGGACCCGGCGAGCAAGTGGGACGCTATCTTAACGGACCAGTAGGAAGTGGCCCCGGGAGGGGACTGGAGCCGCCTCTCCCACCCCGGAATCCTCGGCGCGTTTCGGACGGATTCCCCGCCGAGGGAGTGGTGAGTCCTCCTGCCACTCACAGGGCCCTGGGCCGGGACCTGGTGAAGTAGGCTGGGCCCAGGCCCCCCTACCAGGGGCATAGCCCCTACCCATGACTTGCCGCCACCGATCGGCAGACCCTGCCTCACAGGGCCAGCTATTGACTTTGCTTATCGACTCCGGCCAGTGGGCCAGCGGACCCCGCTTTAAAGGGCCAGTGAGCATTTCTATATGACCAGGTCTGGTTGAGCAGCCCGTCAGGCCCTAGAGTTGGGGCCAGGCTACAGCCCGGGATAGAGCGCGCGGGGCGGACAGTAGACCCGGGAGGGGGAAAAGAGAAGCCGCCCCGTGACAGGCGCCTGTGGTAAAACTAGGCACATATTGGGGTGAGTTGATGTATGGTCTGGAAAATCTCTGCGGTTCTCCATAGGTTTAGGGCGGCTGCCCTGGGCCTTGCACTTTGGGGGGGCCCCCATGGTGGCCACCTCAACAGTCTTATGTACAGAACCCGGGGCAGCCCAGGGGATTACCTGGGTGGAGGCCTAGTGGCGGGGGAGGGGCAGCAGAGGTGGCCCCCTTCACTCACCACCGCAGCAGGAGCTGGAGCAACCTGGCAGCTGGCTCCGCTGGGCCCTGTCCCTCCACTGTCTCCCAGCCTGCAGCAGCAGGAGGCAGAGTACCCGAGCTGCAGGGCTGGGAGGGGCTGACAGAGGAGAGCAGCGCGGGCTGTGGGGTCGCTCTGGCTCTTGCCATTGCAGTGAGTGCAGGAGTGGGGGCCTCTCCCTGCTGCCACCCTGTGCCCCATCCCTCAATAGTCCCCAGCTCATGTTGCTCAAGGAAGGGGGAAGGGGTGTTGGGCTAGGGGGTGGGGCAGGGGTGGAGCTTGGGGTGAGGTAGAGCAGAGGCAAAGCTGGGACGGAGCCTGTGGCAGCAGAGATGCCCTGAGGAATTGGGGGGGGGGCATTGCCCCAGGCCTCATGCCCTCCTAGGGAGAGCCCTAGTTGCATGTACCCCTGGTTGAGAACATAAGAACAGCCATACTGGGTCAGAACAATGGTCCATCTAGCCCAGGATCCTGTCTGCCAACAGTGGCCAATACCAGATGCCCCAGAGGGAGGGAACACAACATGTAATCCTCATGTGATCCCTCCCCTGTCGTCCACCTCCAGAGAAACAGAGGCTAGGGATATCATTCTTACACATCCCAGCTAATAGCCATTGATGGACCTAACCTCCATGAATCTATTTAGCTCTTCTTTGAACCCTGTTAAAGTTCTAGCCTTCACCACATCCTCTGGCAAGGAGTTCCACAGGTTGACTATGTGCTGAGTGAAGAAAAACTTCCCTTTGCAGAACTGCTGCAATATTTACTTGGTCACCCTGTTAACTGGAAGGCCCAGAGCTCTATGAGTGTTATCACTTATTTCCACATGCACCCTTATTATTTACTAGCAGAAGTACCCAGGGCTGCTTGGGTCTTTAAGTGAAGTAATTTTTTGGGGGGTAGGGGGGAAGGGAGGAGGGAATGAAAAATGTACATGCTTTATGTCAGTGGCTGTATTTTTCAAAAAGAAGAGGCTGGAGTGAGAGTTCAGGGATGAGGAGAGGTGGAGGGGGGGATGTCTTAGGGCAGAGAGTTGGGAGGTTTTGGGGGCTCAAGGCAAGGGATGAAGGCTCAGGGAAGGGGTGCAGAAGTCAAGGCAGTTGGGCTCAGGAGAGGGGGTGGGGGGAGGGCTTCCTGGGGTCACCTGCGATGGAGAGGGTGGCGCTGCCCCAGTGCTCCCAGGGGACCAGGGCAGTGCTCTTCTGCCTGTGGGCCCCCCAGTTGCCCTCCCCCATGGTCTGCAGGCTGTCTGGGGGACCAGGCTCAGGGAGTTGTCCCCCCTTCCAGTGCCTCCCACATCCTGCAGGCTGTCGAGCGGAGAGGGGGGCAAGGTTTCAGGGGCTGCCTCTGACCCTCAGTGGCTCCCCCTGTGGCCTGCAGGTTCTCCATGGGGGGCCAGCCTCTGTGGGCTTCCCTCTTCAGCACCCCCACCACAGCCTACAGGCTCTCCCTGGGGGGGCAGGCTCCAGGTTTGGGGCAGGGGGGCTACTTACCCAAGGCAAAATGGCAGAGCCCCAGCCCTGCTGGCCACTCTCTTGGTGCTGCAGCTGCCCCCCCCCCAGTGGCCACTCTCAGTATCGCGTCCCTCCTCTCTGTGCCCCTCCCTTTCCATGTTATGGAAAACAGTCCCATTCCCAGCAATTCCTATTTTCCGGGCACAACCAAGCCCTGATCTTTGTTTAAGTTAGGATAAGAGGAAGCTGCAGACCAAATCTGGTGGTCTTCGCTCTCACGGCTTAGGAGGAGTTCTTGGACAAATAGACTCACAGATTAACAGACAGATGGCCTCAGACAGACACACTCTAAACTACACAGACAGACAGACAGATAGATGCGGTGGAAGGGGATAGATAGATAGATAGACACTTCAGATTTCACTCCTGAGTGGTAACAGCTAATTTCATCCCCATCATTTTGTACATATAGTTGGGATTATGTTCTCCACTGAGCATTACTTTTCATTTATCAACATTAAAATTCATTTGCCACTTTGTTGCCCCATCACCCAATTTTGAGAGACCCTTTTGAAGCTCTTCACAGTCTGCTTTGGTCTTAACTATCTTGAGCAGTTTGGTATCATTGGCAAATTTTGCCACCTCACTGTTTACCCCTTTCTCCAGATCATTTATGAATACAATGAATAGGATTGGTTGCTGGCAGAGCCCTCTCTATTGACTCCAAAACTATGTCAAGACAGAAAACTTTTTAATAGCCCTTCCGGGCCCATTATGGGACTCACCAGAGGATGCGTCACAAATAGTAAGTGTCCCCAATGAGAGGCAGAGTCCCCTCCGGCCACCGTCCCCAACCCCCGCCAGGTGGGAGCAGGAGCTGAGCTGCTAATGATGCCCAGCGTGCCTCATCCTGGTACCTAACAAGGAGTCCCGGGATGCCGACGTTCCCCACCTGGGCCCTGTCTCTGCAGGGGAAGCTCGACGCCAAGCTATTCCCAATCTCTCCTCTGTCGTGGGCAGGGGATGCTAGCTCTCTCTGCGCAGAGCTGACCCCATGTCCCTGGAGAGGAGGGATTGAAACAAGAGCCGTTGGGGCCAGCATGCGGCCCTCTCGCCTCTGGCGAACAGCTCACTGGCCAGCAAGCCGTTTATGTTTGCACCAGATCAGAGGCCCATAGGCCCTATGTCACTGAAACATCTAGTCCAGGGTTTCACAAACTTTTTCAGCCACAGACCTGAAAATTTGGCAGAGCTTTTAAAATATCATGATTTGTAATTCAACAGGTATCCGAACAAAAAACCAAAGTTTTGGCGTTTTATTTTTATTAATTATACTTTTTTTTTTTTCCAAGAAAGCCATCAGAAAATTAGTCACAAAATAACAGCGTCATATAACTGTCATTAATATTTTCTCACGGCGGTTCTTGACCCATTGCATGGAGCCCCAGAGCTCCACGGAGCACACTTTGGGAAACCCGGATCTAACCTATTTCCTAGCTCCCTCCATACTGTCCCAGAGAAAGACTGCAGAAAACCAGCCCTGACCTTGCAGTGAGATCCACCCCAATGCTTTGTTGACACTAAAGGGAGGGGGAAAGACAAAAGCCTCCCAGAGGGGTGGAAGTTTTTTGCCACTAAAGCTGGGTGTTTTTCCCGACAAAAGTCGCATTGCAGTGTAACACTCTCACTGTTTTGCCTTGCCAGTGTAAACAAGGTGCTGCCCAGACACACAGCAAGAGACAGTCCCTGCCCCAGCTGAGATCAGGGCCCCGTTGTGCCAGGTGCTGCACAGACACACAGCGAGAAACAGTCCCTGCCCTAGCTAAGATCAGGGCCCCATTGTGCTGCACAGACACACAGCCTGCGCCTCAGTCTAGGCAAGAAAATAAAGCAGGGTGGCGGGGGGAATGAAGAATTATCATTCACATTTTGGAGAATGGGCACTGAGATGTAGTGACTTGCCCAGGATCACCCAGGGAGCAATCTGTGGTCCTGATTTTATAAGGGCAACCTTGACATTTGGGGCTTTGTCTCATACAGGCCGCTATTACCCCCGCATCCGCCTGTCCTGATTTTCCACACTTGCTAGCTGGTCACCTAGTCACAGAGCCTGGAACTGAACACAGATCTCCTGGGCTCTTAGCAACAAGGTCAATTACATGGTTACTCACCTTTTGCTTTTTAGGCTTTTCCCTTGTCCTCATCCACCTGTTCCCCCATCCTTCCCAAGCCACTCCTGCAGAGCGAGGGCAGATGGAGCAGAGAGCAACGGCCAGATTCAGTCTTGTTCCCTTTCCTGGAAGAACCCTCTCCCGTTAGGCTGTTTTCCCATCACTCCTCCAGACTCTTCCCAGCTCATCCGGACTTTTCCGAAACCAGGGAGCCAGCGCGTTTAGGAACACGCCGCTATCGAATGTCTGCAGTGCACCTGTATCTGTGTCAGTCCCAGAAGATGGGAGAGACCAGGCGGGCGAGCTGATGCCTTTGATTGGACCAACTTCTGTTGGAGGAAGGAACAAGCTGGGGGAGATACCAGAAATGGGGATTAATTGAGCTTTCTGGTTAATTACGGGCCAGACAACAGATCTTTTTACTGTACTGACCTATTCCCTGGTGTTAGTATTGACTCCTGGTGAACATCTCCTGTGCATTGCAATGATGAGAACATAAGAGCGGCCACACTGGGCCCAACCCATGGTCCATCTAGCCCAGTGTCCTGTCTGCCGACGGTGGCCAATGCCAAGTGTCCCAGGGGGAATAAGCAGGGAATCATCAGGTGATCCCTCCCCTGTCACCTATTCCCGGGTTCTGGCCAACAGAGGCTAGGGATACCATCCCTGCCTGTCTTGGCTAATAGCCACTGATGGACCTCACCTCCAGGAATCTATCTAGCTCCTTTTCTGTGAGGCTCACAAATCCGCCATTCTAGCCTCTTGAAATGCTTTCTCTGTACGTAACTAGGCCCTGAATCTTCACTTCCTGAGACATCCCCTCCCCCCCCCCCCGCCCCAGGATTTGTGGAGACGAAAGCAAAACCTGCTCAGGACATCTATTGTTTGAAAAACCAAATTTCCAGTCCCTTCTGAATGCACTTTCTCTGTGTGTAACTGGCCGCCTGAACAATCATCAGCCTCCGCCACCCACAACTCACGGCTGTCAAACTTTCAGGTAGATATGCAGCTCAGCTCAACACTCGCTGTTTTGAGCAGATGGAACATTGCTTCTGTAAAATGCTTATTCTAGAGCCCATCACTGTCTCCAGTGCTAGCCGGGAGCCCACTTCTGCCACCAATACACACAAGACCATCATTCCAACCTCTCACCACTAACCCCTGGACACTCATCTCTTCCACATCCTCAGGATTCATGGTTCCCAAACCAATTTCCCTACCATGGATCTTGCTGTTAACACAGATTGTCCCTAGTCCACCATCTTAACCTCTCCCAAATCTATTCTCATTGGCTGTGTCTAGACTGGCATGATTTTGCGCAAATACTTTTAATGGAAAAGTTTTTCCGTTAAAAGTATTTGCGCAAGAGAGTGTCTACATTGGCATGTGCCTTTGCGCAAAATATCTGCTTTTGCGCAAAAGCATCTGTGCCAGTGTGTGACAGCGCATTGGGGTCCCCTGACTCCTGCACCCCCGTAGTGGCACAAACAGACTCCACCAGCCAGTAGAATAGAGGGAGTTTATTGCTTCTCCAGAATACAGCACAGCATAGATGTAATCTGGTTACAGGGCCAGGCCTAGGATGCCTCAGCTCCTCTTGGGATGGGGGAGACTGGGCCCCTAAATCCCAGCCCCCCTTTGCTCAGGCTGCTTCCTCCATGATTCCAGACAGAAACTGCCCCTCTCTTCCAGCCCTGCCCCCAGCCAGGCCTGGCCTCGCCCCCTTCCTTTGTTTCTCTCCCTGGGAGGTAACTGGTTGGACAGGTTGAGAGACCCTTGCATAATGACTCATCTCCTGTCCTGCTGGGCCGTGCTACAAACAGCCGCCAGCGGGGGTCACTCACAGCCCACCACCCAGCATAGCAACCAGCAAGGTACCAGCACTACATCACACAGTGTAGACGCTCTCTTGCGCAAGAAAGCTCCGATGGCCATTTTAGCCATCGGGCTTTCTTGCGCAAGAAATTAACGTTGCTGTCTACACTGGCCTCTTGCGCAAGAATACTTGCACAAGAGGGCTTATCCCTGAGCGGGAGCGTCAGAGTATTTGCGCAAGAAGCACTGATTTTGTACATTACAACGTCAGTGTTCTGGCGCAAATACTCGTGGCCATTATAGACAGGCGGCAAGACTTTGCGCAAAAGCAGGTGCTTTTGCGCAAAATCTTGCCAATGTAGACACAGCCTTACTGTTTGCTGAATCCCCAAATCCTCATTTCCCCTAACCAGCCTGGAGTCATGATGACAAGGCTCTCTTACAGCTTTGGAGCATGCCTAACATCATAGGCTATGTCTACACTACAAACTTGTGCTCGTATAGTAAAGTCAGTTACAGGGGGTGATTTTTAGAGACATTTCTATACCAGCAAAAGTCCTAGTGTAGACACAGAGCAGCATAAGAGTGTATCCCACTGCTGACACCAGTCTACCATAGATTTCCCTACTGCTACCAATACTCGCAAATCTACCATCCCATTCCATCCCATATCCACTCATTCGCTGTCAATAGCTGTATAATCCCTTCCAGGATTTATGGGCACCATCCCAAAACATGTGCTGCTGTTGCTACTCCCGTCATCAATTATTACAAATCTCCTTAATGCCGCTTACTTTTCAGCTGGGTTATTTGTGCCTCCTATAGGCACAGTACGGTAAAGTGGCAGAGGAAGAGGGAAACCAAAGTTCCTTGGGGGAATTCCTCTCGCTTGGGGTGTCTGGCTGGCTGCAGTTGGAGCTGCTGCTCTTTTTGCTCACCTTAATCTCCTATGTCATGACCCTGCTTGGGAACACCACCCTCAATGTGGTCTCTCAGCTGGAGCCTCATCTCCACATGGCCACATTTTTCTTCCTCGGCAACCTCTTCTTCCTGGTCCTTCGCTACCACTGCCACCAGCCCTGGCCTCCAGATGTGGGGGAACTTCCTCAGTGCCTGCAAGTCCATCCCCCAAGCCAGCTGCATGACCCAGTTCTTCTTCTCCCTTCCACAGGGAGGGTGGGTTGTCTTAGCCTGTCTTAGGGGGTGATGAAAAGTCCCACCTGGGACTGAACTGGTCCATTGTCAGGGGCCACTCATGTAGTAGCAGAACCACAGACATCTGGTCCAGGGAGCTGGAGACCATGCCTCATTTGGCAATAAACCTGGCTGGCTGCCTTCACACCTTATCTGATTTTGTGGTCCTTGGGGGTTCTTTCAGAGCCTGCAGTGCTGGCGGCCTGCACAGAGCCAGTGTGGCACACGGGGGGCCCAAGAAGGCAGCCGAATGGTTGCCAGCATGTGACAGAGCAAAATACCTGTCAGGACACCACATCGGTGACTTCTGACCCCATAGGTCTGTCATGTAGGCCCGGCTTTCGAGTTCTGAGATTACACCAGAATGCCAGCTTTCATGAAAAGAAAAAGTTTCTAACCCCTTCCCCCCCTCCCCCCCCCCGGCCCCGTGGTTGGGTGATGCAGCTGGAAAAGATGACCCCAGCATGACCAAAGGTCTCCGAAAGCAGCAGGAAAGTTTTAAAAAAAATCCAAATGTATTATTTTAAGAAACCCCTCCTGTTCTTTTAAACCGATCTCCTGATGTTTAGTGCCTGACTCACTCTTTTGGGATGGCTCAGAGGGGTAGCCGTGTTAGTCAGTCCCTTTAAAAACAATGAGGAGTCCTGTGGTACCTTAGGGGGCATCTACACTGCACCGTCACTCGAAATAAGCTATGCAATTTGAGCTACGCAAATCATGGATCTTATTTAGATCTTATTTTGAAATAGCTTATTTTGTCATTTGGCGCTGACTACACAGCATCAAATTTCAAAAGAACCTTCTATTCCAAAATGTCCCTTACTCCTCATGGAATGCGGTTTACAGGGACGTCAGAATAGCGAGCCTGAAATAACGGGCTTGCTGTTAAGACGTGGGATAGTTATTTCGGGATACTCAGGTATCCTGAAATAGCATTGCAGTGTAGACGTCACCTTAGTGACTAACAAATATATATAGTATCATGAGCTTTTGTGGGTAAAACCCACTTCATCAGATGGGCTGGAGAGAAAAAATAACAGAAACCAAGATATATATAATAGCAAAGAAAACCCTGGCAATTGTAGGACCGGTGCTAATGAGGCTAATTAAATGGGCTGGGGGGGGGGGTCCCATTCTTAGATTTTGATGTAAAAATGCAGTTGTTAAAGGCAGGGGAGACTGGCTTTATAATTCAACATCCAGTTAATGTCTTTTGTTCAAGCCCCGGATAACAGTGTCAAATTTGTAGATGAATATCAATTGCGTACTCTCGGTAATTGGATGGTGAAATTCTTTTGTAGAAGAATGGCTACTTGTAAATCCATGACTGAATGACCAGGCAGGTAAAAATGTTCCCCTATAGGTTTATGTGTGTTACCATTTCTAATGTCTGACTTGTGTGCATTGCTCAGGGCTGGCAAAATGGCACATTCCCAACCTAGAGAGGAAGACACTCTATCCCTTCCTCGGCTCATGTCTCTGCTTCTCTGAAGAGTTAGAAACTCCAGTTATTGGACCATGCATCATCCATTTGTCTGGGACTCAGCCCCTTGGTGGCTCTCCTGAGATTGGGTCTGAACCTCTTTAGCTACGAGACTGCTTGGAGGTTCATGGAAAGAAGTCTGTTGCTTTCGGTGGGCAGCAGATTGGCCCTCAAAGTGCATGTGATGATGGCTAAGGTTTTTGGGAAAGTGATGGATGGTTTTGGATGCCGAGAATGAGACCCCTCCCCCCCCCGAAAGGCGCTTGATTTTCAGAAGGCCAGTGGTCAGGGCTTCCTCAAAAAATGCAGTGTTTGAAAATCACAAGTCGTGCACCCCCAGATTACAAGATGGCCCTCAAAATCATGCGTCTGTGGTGCTAGGCCAGGCAGGGAGCTGCCTTAGCAACCCCACTGCTCACCTGATCCCCCTTCCTCAAGGAGACCCAGCGCCCAGCATTCCACCGCCCAGTGCTGGGTCGCGCCCTGTCGTTTGAAACCCCCTGGGCTAGATGGCCCCTGGAGGAATCCAGCCTGTGGACCAGCATGTTCCTGTGGGTTGTCTTTGCATCGTGCTCCACCCCAGCATGCATAACGCTCCCTGAGCTGGGATCCCTCTTGATACCCTTCAATTCGCTTCTCCATCTGGTACAGGAAAAAAATAAGTGCTTGTGGCCCGCCTGGGCCCGCGGCAGGCTCATGGGTCAGGGTCGTGCACAGCGAGCATCTTTAATAAGACCCCGAGTCCTCTGTGGATGCATCCCCCAGTGGTGAGCGGGCGCCGAGGTGCTAACAGCACCTGGTGTGCTGCCTCCTGGCACCTAATGAAGAGCCCGGGGGCGATGGCACCCCCCAGTTGGGTCCTGACTTGGGGAGTGGGCAGGGGTGTGGCACTAAGCGACAGTGCCGAGGCTTTCTCTGTTGCAGGCAGGGATTGGGTCTCTCGGCATGGAGCTGATGCGGGGCCAATGGAGATGAGGCTGCAGAGTCATGGGCTCAGCTGCTGTGGGCCGAGAGGGGAAGGAGGGAGGCGAGACGCATAGCCTAGAAATGACCCGTCGGGGCTGAAATCCTGCCCTCTGCCCAACGGATCCTTGGCTAGTTATTCCCACACCTCCCTGCCCGACTTCACCGGCTAACTAGTCCTGCAATCCACCCTGGAGTGAAGAAAAGAACTCAGGAGTCCCTGTGTGTGTGTGGGGGGGGGAGGCTGAGCTCTAACTTCCAGGCATTGCTGCTGTGCACTAACGCCAGCGCCCTCAGCCCTGACTCGCGCTGAGAACGGTCCCAGCTCAACTCACCCCCACGGGAAGGGGCCATCCCTGCTCCATGGGCCGCATGGCTTGGGCTGGGGCCACCACACCAGCAATGGCGCTGAGGTACAGGAGAAGAGCCCTGGAGTGGGGCAGGGGGCGGGAGACGGGGTAGAGTGGGGGACCGTGGTGGTGCTAAGAGGCGGGGGTGCAGATGACTCGCCCTCACCCTAGATGGAAAAAAAACCAATTTGGTACGGAGGGGTCCCTGGGGCGCCGCAAGCTTCACCAGCCAAGTTCCTGCCCCTTGGGGAGGCTTCAGTGAGTCCCAGCCTCTCCCCACTTCCAACTCCGACATCCATCAGAGCCCTGCCTGCTCTTCCCCCCTCCCCCCTGCCCACGGCCCTGTGCCATCAGGGACAGCTAGGCTGAGCTGCACAAGAAGGAGCTTCCTACATTCCCAGGGATGCGGGGCTGGCTTTCTCAGCGGTGCTCCAGAGCTGGGGCAGCCCAAGCGCAGCGTGGTACTGTTCTCATGTGCCTGGACCCCAGGGCTGGGGTAGGTCGGGGAGCAGGCACTGAGGCTGGGGATCCTGGCTCCTTCCATCCACTGTGCCTCGATCCGGCACCCTGGTCTCTCTCCCCCACTCGCTGTTCTTTTCTCATCCCTCTTTCTTTCCCTCTGGGTCCTCCTGTCCATCTACCGCTCTCCCTCTCTGTCCTGCGACCCATCCCTCGCCTCTGCTAGACGTCCTATATTGCTCTTTATCCATCCGCCTCACTGCCTTTCCGTCTTGACAATTTGCTTCTCTCTCTCTTTCGTTCTCATCCTTCCCCTCCTCTCTCCAGCCCTCCTTGCTCTGTCCAATCAGCCTGCCCACAATCTTTCTCCATCCCGCCCCCTCTACCCATCTCTCTCCTCCCCATCCCTGAGATGTCTGTTGTTCCAACCCCGGTGGTCTCTGGCAGCGTTCCCTGTAAGCCGGGCACTTGGGTGGCCCACTCCAGAGAGATTCCACCCCGCTGATCGGCAGAGCACCCACAGCTCAGTTTGTGTTTCTACTTGGGGTGCGCATTGGCACATGCCTCACTGCACATCAAAACTTATTCTGCACATGGCTGGAAAAGACTGGAGGGGACGTCAGTCTCTTGGCATCTAGGAGTTCCTGCCAGCTGAGCCAGGCTCAGCATTACTCCCACCCCTACCAACACAACCTGCCTCCAGGTACTTCACTGGGGCTTGGTTCCTGGGATGGGTGGGTACCCTGTGACCATATGACACTGGCTCTGAGCATCCAGTTTGCCCCATTCCCCTCCTTTTGAGACCCACTCCAGGGCCCCAGCAGCAGGACAGGGGAACAGCCTCACCCTGTGAGCTTCCAGAGCCAGATGATGCTGCCACTCCATAGCAGGAATCAGAGTTAGTTGATCTCCCAGTTCACAGAGCTCCTGAGACATTCAGTTCTGCAGCTCGGAGCTGTCTCATCCCAGGACTTGGGGGGGCTTGGTGCCGGGGAGAAGGGTCTCCATACTCTGCCCTAGTATTGGAGCATCTGAGCCACGTGGAGCCGTTCAGGCAAGAGGCATCTGTGAAGAGCAAAGCCGGGGGTGAATGGAGGTGAGTCTGGTTTGTTTTTTGTTTTTTCAAATACTCGCTCATGAGCCCTGTGTAAATTTCTGGGGAAGGTCCAGGAAGTGAACAGCACATGGGATCACTAGCTCTACTAGCTCTATTGGATGGGTTTGATATGTGAGGATAAAGCCATGAGCAATGGTTAGATGCGTAGAGACTGTGGGTCTGGGAAGCAGACAAGAACCATAGAAAGGCAGATTTGGTTGGAATCGGTCTTAGCCAGGGCCACTAGCCCGCAAGCATATGCAGGACAACTTTGCACAGGCGAGTAGCAAATCACCTGGGAACGCGTCTTTGGGACTGAGTCCTGTGTTTGCCAAGTGCCATATAAACCCCTTGTCACAGATAGAATCATCGAACACGAGAACTGGAAGGGACCTCGAGAGGTCATTGAGTCCAGTCCCCTGCCTTCACGGCAGGACCGAGCACCGTCTAGTGATAGGTGTCTGTCCAACCTGCTCTTAAATAGCTCCATGATGGAGATTCCACAACCCCCCCTAGGCAATTTATTCCAGTGTTTCACCACCCGGACAGTTGGGAAGTTTTTTCTAATGTCCAACCTAAACCTCCCTTGCTGCAATTCAAGCCCATTGCTTCTTGTCCTATCGTCAGAGGTCAAGATGAACATTTTTCTCCCTCCTCCTTGTAACACCCTTTTAAATACTTGACAAGCCCTGATCCTGCCAAAATTTACCCACATGCTTAGTTTAAGCCCCAGAGCTGTTCCCGTGACATCAGTTGGATGCGGTTTCAGTAAAGGAGATTAAGGCAGATCAGAAGCATGGACCCCATTTATAAAGGTGCCCACAGTCTCAGATGCAGAGGGATGCTAAGTGCCTAACTCCTATAGGAACCAATGGGAATTAGAAGCCCTTTCGAAAATCCTACCTCTTGCCTAAATTCTTACCTTTGAAATTCTGGCCCCATAATCCACTTGAAAATTAGTTAGATCTGGGGGGCATTGCTCCTTAAAGCTGCTTTGGAAATCCCAGCTGTAACTGGTCGTAGGACCAGGGTCCACATTATTGTTAATGGTACGGGGATTATTTTATTCCTGCCATGAGTGTTTAGGCGGTTGTCCCTGTTACTCACACAGAGAAGTACCTACTAATCATAGATTCATGTTAACAGTGGCAGTATGACTGCAAAGAGTTATAAAAAGGATCCCTCGAAACTGGGTGATTGGGGCAATAAAATAGCAGATGACATTCAATGTTCCATACAAAGTAATGCACAATGGAAAACATAATCCCAATTATACATGTAAAATAATTGAGTGTAAACTAGCTGTTACCACCTAAAATAGAGATCTTGGAGTCATTGTGGATAGTTCTCTGAAAAAAACCGCACACAAAAAAATTGTATTGCCTCTATATAAACCCATGGCACTCCCACATCTTGAATACTGCATGCAGATGTGGTCGCCCCATCTCAGAAAAGATATATTGGAATTGGAAAAGGTTCAGAAAAGGGCAACAAAAATTATTAGGGGTATGGAACAGTTTCTGTGTGAGGAGAGAGTAATGAGACTGGGACTTTTCAGCATGGAAAAAAGATGACTATGGGGGGATATGGGGATATGACAGAGGTCTATAAAATCATGACGGGTGTGGAGAAAGTAAATAAGAAAGTCATAATTTACTCCTTCTCCTAACACAAGAACTAGAGGGTCACCAAATGAAATGAATAGGTAGCAGGTTTAAAAACAAACAAAAGGAAGTATTTTCCTCACACAACACATAGTCAGCCTGTGGAACTCCTTGCCAGAGGATCTTGTGAAGACCAAGACTATAACAGGATTCAGAAAGAATTGGAGAAGTTCATGGAGGCTAGGTCCATCACTGGCTATTAGCTAGGATGGGCAGGGATAGTGTCTCTAGATTCTGTTTGCCGGAAACTGGGAATGGGTGACAGGAGAGGGATCACTTGATGATGCCCTGTTCTGCTCATTCCCTCTGGGGCACCTGGCATTGGCCACTGTTGGAAGACAGGACACTGGGCTAGATGGATCTTTGGTCTGAACCAGTGTGGTTGCTCTTATGTTCTTAAGTAGAATCATAGAATCACAGGCAGGTAGAAGGTAGCTCTAAAGTTCATCTGGGTCATACCCCCCATACTGATGCAGGAATAAGATTACCTAGCCCATATCTGACCAGTATTTGTCCAACCTGTTCTTACAAATTTGCCAGGGTGGTTCAGGGTGCAATCCAGACTAATGAGGGGTTGTGTCACCTCTGCCCTGCAGCCTTGGCTGCCTCACAGTGTTTTGCTGATGTAGCCTCCCATGTGGGTCATTCACAAGCAGCCTTGGTCCAGCAACTCTGACCACAGCAACCTGTCTGCAAACACCAGCCAAACGCTGGCTTCTTCCAGCCTTGGTTACCATTTGCGGGGTGACCACACAAACTCCCAGTCCCCAATTGCCCCCCAAGATGTGTGTTCTGCACTGCCTGGCCCTCAGATATTTTAGGTCCATTGCCTCTCTAAAAGGGACCAATATCTAACAGTTTGCTTCCTTAAATGGCGCTACCCACTCAATTCAGTTCAAACATGGAGTAGTCCGGATTAGGAGATCCAAACTTAATCCACGTTTCTTTAACTACGAAGGGATAGGTTTCAGGCGACCACAAGTAGAAGGCATTCAAGTCGGAAATGGTTACAGGAGAAGTAAAGTTAAAACACTTCCTAGTATTAAAACTTCACAAATGTCACTCGGCTCAAGGTGGAATCCTTCCCACACACTCCCAGTAACAGTGCTGAGCAAATTCTCAGGCCAGGATTGGCTCTAAAAGTCCAAACACAGTTTCTTTTGTGTTCGCAGGGGAAGGAGAGAAAGATGGGTAGGGAGGGATACCTAGGAGTGTTTCTGCCCCTCACTTTTATAGTCAGTGCCCCTTGGATATGCATTTTACTGAGAGTTATCCCTAAATAAAGTTCATTCCTGCTGCAAGGATGGACACATAAGTCTATGGGGAAGGAGGTGCCATGCTGCTGTTTGCTTAAATGCAGATAGGGTTGTCCCTGCCTCCGTTCCTTGCCAAATTGGCCACTTAATAGATGACTGCCCATTGACTTTGATGACACCAACTAGTTTCCATCTCCCCTGCCTTTCACACTGCATTTTTACATCAAAAGCTAAATATTAGGGATGCTCAATATTGGTTAATTGGATAGTCGATTAACCTCATGAATTCTTATCGGTTACTTGACTATTCTATAGTTCGCTGGGGTGGGGCTGGCATCCAGTGCACTCTGACCCCACTCCCAAAGAGCCCCCTGCCACTCCGCACTGCTGCCTCTGTATCAGAGGCAGCAGCATGAAGTGCCAAGAGGGAGCCAGACTGTGAGGCGAGCCAGTTTAAAAACCAGCTCCCATTTTGGACTGGCTGCCTGTCGCCCCACGCTGCTGCCTCTGATACAGAGGCAGCTGCATGGGATGGTAGCAGCCTCTGTCCAGGGTGGGGTCTGAGCTCCTGGATCCGGTGAGAGCTGGAACTGAGCTAAGCTGCCTGCCCACCTGGTTCCTAATACACTTTAAATGCAGAGTCGCAGTGGGGGTATGTCCCGGACCCAGCGTGAGCCAGGACTGACCCGGGATGCTGTCCAGCCTGCTAAAAAATGTCCTGGTGTGTCAGAGCCAGCCCAAGCTGAGGGCTGACCGGGCTACTGCCCGGGGCACCCCATTGTAGGGGGTGTCGCGCGGGGCTGCTGGACTGGGCAGGGGCGGGGCCATGCATGCGCTGCACTCCCGGGGCCCGGGGTGCACGAATTGGTCGGGCCGGCCCTATTGTGTGTGCATGTGTAGGAGGGGGTAAATGCATGTAGTCTATAGCATTAACCGATAAGCTTTTGCTTATCTGTTAATTGGTTAGTCGACTACACTATTACATCCCTACTAAGTATGGGACACTTCCAGCCCACTTAATTAGCCTCATTAGCACCAGTCCTACAATTGACAGGTACCTTTTTTCCCCTTTCTCTTCCCTGTTATAAATAACTTGGTTTCTGTTATTTCTGCTCCAACTCATCATCTGATGAAGTGGGTTTTACTCACAAAAACTCATGATACTAAATATTTATGTTAGTCCCTAAGGTATCACAGGACTACTCGTTGGTTTACCCAGGTTTGTCTCATAAACACATTTCAGACCTAAATTCAGCTTACGTTTATAACTCTGCATAGAATGCTGCTACACACATTTCATCACGATGTTATGGACCCGTGAGTATTTAGATTTCAAATGCTACCTCACGATTCACACTTGTTATTACAATGGTGCATGGGGTGTGAATACAGGACTGCATTCGGTCACAAATGGGGATTTCACAACCTCCTTAGATAACCTGCTCCAGTGCTTTACTACCCTTAGGGTACGTCTAGACTACGTGTCTCTGTCGACGGAGCCATGTAAAATAGTTTACTCAGCATAGTCAATGAAGCAGGGATTTAAATAATCCCTGCTTCATTAAAATAAAAATGGCCACCACACTGTGCCGATGATCAGCTGATCCGGCACAGCACGGCAGTCTAGACGTGGCGCGGTTGACAAGGGAAGCCTTTGTCGACCGCTCCGGTATGCTTCGAGTAAACTATTTTACATGTCTCCGTTGACAGAGCCATGTAGTCTAGACGTACCCTTAGAGATAGCTCTGGTCTGCACCACAGAATTCCTTGGTATAACTAAGACCATGTCTTTACTTCCCAGAGGATCGATTGACTGGGTCTAGTAAAGACCTGCTAAATCAAATTCTGAGGGCACCCCTGTCGATGCTGGGACTCCTACTCCTTGCGAGGAGTAAGGGAAGTCGACAGAAGTGTTTCTCTGGTCGACTTCCTGTTATGAGCACAGCCAAAGCTCGTCTTAAGGGACATTGACTCCAGCTATGGTTTTTTACGTAGCTGGAATTGCATACCTTAAGCCGACCTCCGGCTGTTGTGTGGACCTGACATCAGTCACTCAGGGATGGGAATAACCCACACCCCTTAGCCATGAATCACTACAGACAGTGCTATCATGATGGGAGAGTTCTCCCACTAGCATCGCCACCACCTTTCACGGAGGTGGATTAACGAAGACATAGGAGAGTATCTTAGAACAACATCATTAGAACCCTGCACCAGCACGCCATTTAAGTGCAGACCTGTGCTTAGAAAGTGTCCCTAATAACTTACCTGACTGTTTGTTAGTACAGGCTAGGCCATTTCCTTTTTGTGCCATAGAGAACAGAGCTGGGCCAAGGTATGGGCCAACCAGGCTACCGCCTGGGACGTCCCATTGTAGGGGGCGCCGCGCGGGGCTGCCGGGCTGGGCGGGGGCGGGACCACACATGCGCCCTGCATCCGGGGGCGAGGCCATGCATGTGCCGCGTGCATGGGGGCAGGACCATGCATGCGTCGCGCACCCGGGGGCGGGCCCACGCATGCGTTGCACTCCCGGGGGCGGCACCGCACTCTTGGGGCCCGGGGTGCACGAATGGCTTGGGCCAGCCCTGATGGAGACCAACTGATCACCATGCCCTTCCGGACAACTTTTCACATATTTAAGTCTGTTACCAGGTCCCCCTTCAGCCTTCTCTCTACTCTAATAAACATGCCCAGTTCTTTCATCTTTCCTCACAGGTCATGTTTTCTATACCTCTTGCTATTTTTTTCTTGCTGTCCTCTGGACTCCCTCCACTTGGCCCATATCTTTCCTAATGCATCATCATCATCTTCTTCATCATGAATGCCTGCAGATGGCAGCCAGCATCTGGTTGAACGGCTTTGGAAACTCCATTTTGCAGACCGTCCTGACCGTGCGGCTGCCCAGGTGCGGGCGGAACCGGGTCGACCACTTCTTCTGCGAGATGCCGGCCCTGCTCAAGCTGGCCTGCGTTGACACCTCTGCCCACAAGGCCGAGGCGTTTGCCGTCAGCGTCGTCTTCCTGCTGGTCTCCTACGGCTACATCATCGCCGCCGTGCTGAGGATTCAGTCAGCCCAGGGCAGGCTCAAGGCCTTTAACACCTGTGCCTCCCACCTGGCCGTGGTGTCACTCTTCTACGGAACGGCCATTTTCATGTATCTTCAGCCTCCGTCCAGCTATTCCCAGGACCGGGGCAAGATGGTCTCCCTCTTCTATGGCATCATCGCCCCCATGCTGAACTCCCTGATCTACACGCTGAGGAACAAGGATGTGCACAGGGCCCTGAAGAAAGTGCTGAGGAGACTATTCTGGAGGAAGAAAACATGAACCAGAGGAATGAATGAGGACTGGCTGGCTTGGTTCTCTGTGAGACAGCAGCTCCGATGCAGCTAGCAGGAGAGGCTGGCTCAAGGTGGGCAGGCCACATGCCATGGAGCCTTTCTCATCTAGGAGATCGGCATTTGAATCCCTCTGTTCATGTCCACACACGGTGCTGGGACTGGGAAACCAGAGGCCACTCACCATGAAGGCAGAAGAGCATGCCAAGGCCCAACGGATGGTTTTGGGCACCACACCGTGTCCTTACTTGGCTCGGTCCATGAACAAAATTGGCTTTGCATGGAGGAGACTGGGCGACGGGGACATCTGAGAGTCATCTCTCTGCCTCAGATCCAGCCAGCATCGACCAGACATCTACCCCCATATAAAATCCCTCTGGTTCTTATTGAAAATTGATCTAAAAAAACCCACCAACATTGCCCCTTCTCTATTTCATTCTTGCATACAGATTATTTGGGGGCCTCTTCCTCCTTCTCATATCAAACCGCAGCTACATCGGCTTTTAGAGGGAATTAGCCGGCGTCCATCATTACCCCAAATGGTGGATGGGGTTAATGAAGGTGCAAGCCCATTTTAACCTATTTTCTCCTGATATTTTGTCCTTTTCCTTTCCAACTACCAAATATTCCTATAAAGTCCCTTCAGATTTTACCTCTTTTCTCTCTCATTATCCAATATTCATCTTAAGTCCCCTCAGATTTTCTCTGTATTGAATATCAATATAAATTTCCCTCCACTTTCCCTCTAAATCAGTGTTTCCCAAATGGTGTTCCGCAGAACCCTGGGGTTCCGCAAAGTGAAAATAAGGGTTCCATAAGAAAATTCCAGTACAATAACATTTTATGATTTATAAATAATAATAAATATGATGTGATTTTTGTTCTTAAATATGTGCGATGAAACTAAATGTTGATCTAATGACCTTGTTTAGCATTTGTTTATTATTATCCTTCCTTATTTGTGGTTTACTTTTTCAGCTCCATATATTAGACTGTTATTAGGGGTTTCACAAAATTATTTCGAGTTTAAAAGGGTTCCGTGAACAAATAATGCTGGGATACACTGCTCTAAATGATGGGCTATTGATCTAAAATCCCCCCAGATCTGGCCATTTTTCTCTTTAATTGATGACTATCAAGAAAGAAACCCTCTTAGTTGGTGGTCTATTTTCCCTTTGCTATCTGCCTCATCTGCTTTTGGAGGGAAACAAAGCAGAGTTCTCTCCCACATGGTAGATGAAGAAAAGAAGGATGTTAACACACACACACACCTTCCCATGATCAACTTTCTCCTCAGATTTCACACCTTTGGCTCATTCATTCTCAAATAGGGATTTTGCACCCTCCAGCGTGGACCCCTTTCTCTCGGATGTTGATCATTCACAGGAAATGGCCATGGATTTGGGGGTCCCCCCTCCTCTGTCAAAAGGAATTCTCCTGGTCTTGGAAGAAGTGATTAGGCCAAATCATTGGGATGTTTTGCCTCCTTCTTCTAATCATCCAAAGAGAAACTTTCCTTGCCTGTAGGAGAATCAAATTCTTTTGTCTGGTGTAAATAAAAACTGGTGTGTTTGCTGGTTCAAGTGACTTGCGCCATTCACAGCATACATCCAGGCTAGCTTTACCTCTCTAACTGGTAATCAGTGTGATGGAGGCTGTCCATCAGAGTTGCTCCCATGAACGCCCTCTCTGAGCTGTCCATCCTCAACTTCCACCCATTCCCAGCTGCCATGAAATCTTCATATTTTGGTTCTGATCTGCCCTCCCATCTCTTATGCTGAAGTGGAAAACCCAAAGGGACCATGGAGTTGGGATGGCCACAGCAATGCATCTGGGAAAGGAGGCACAGATATTAAAGAGATTTGTCCTTCCTAGAAAGACAGAGTCCAGGGAAGAGATGAGATGAACGCCTGGTCTACCCTGGAGCAAAAGTTCATCCATAGCTATTAGCCAAGATAGTCAGGGATGCAACCCCATGTCCCTAATATGGGCAGTGTGTAATGTAGGAGAGTGGAGCAAACTCATGTGAAGAAGTGGGCTGTGCCCATGAAAGCTCATGATACCATACATATATATATATATATATATGGTGCTGCTGTATTAGCCAAGATAGTCAGGGATGCAACCCCATGTCCCTAATATGGGCAGTGTGTAATGTAGGAGAGTGGAGCAAACTCATGTGAAGAAGTGGGCTGTGCCCATGAAAGCTCATGATACCATACATATATATATATATATATATATATATATATATATATGTATGTTAGTTTCCAGGGGTACGTCTACACTTCACGGCTATCTCGGGATACTGGAGGTATCCCGAAATAGCTATCCCGCGTCTTAACAAGCCACCCATTATTTCAAAATATTTTTTGCAATAACAGGTGTGCTGTTTTGGCATCCCTGTAAGCCTCGTGGAATGAGGGTTAAGGGATGTCTCAAAATAGTGTGTGATTTGAAATTTGGCGCCATGTAGATGCGCCAAATTTCAAAATAGAATCGAAATAAGATATGCAATTTGCGTATCTTATTTCGAGTTGCGGGTGCTGTGTAGACGCACCTTGAGGTGCTACAGAAGCACTCGTTTTTTAAAGTTTTTTTATATATATTTTGTTAGTCTCTAAGGGTATGTCTACACTACAAAGTTAATTCGAACTAACAGCCGTTAGTTCGAATTAACTTTCATAGGCACTACACACGCAAACTGCTAGTTCGAACTTAATTCGAACTAGCGGAGCACTTAATTCGAACTAGGTAAACCTCATTCTACGAGGACTAACGCTTAGTTCGAATTAAGTAGTTCGAATTAAGGGCTGTGTAGCCACTTAATTCGAACTAGTTGGAGGCTAGCCCTTCCCAGCTTGCCCTGGTGGCCACTCTGGGCCAAGCCAGGGAAACTCTTCTGCCCCCCTCCCAGCCCCGGAGCCCTTAAAAGGCCACGGTCTGGCTACGGTGCCCGTGCCAGGTGCAAGCCTGCCAGCACCCAGCCAGCAGACCCTGCACCTGGCACGGCATGAGCCAGTCACCCGCTGCCACCCAGCCCTCCCCCTCTTCCCAGGACCAGGCTGGTGGCTCCCAGGAGCCTGCCCGGGGCCGCAAGAGGCGGGCGCCCACCTGGTCTAGTGCGGAGATCGTGGACCTCATCGAGGTTTGGGGGGAGGCCTCCAACGTCCACAATCTCCACACTAGGCACAGGAATGCGGCCGTCTAGGGCAGGATAGCTGCCAGCCTGGCCACCAAAGGCCACATGCAAACCCAGGAGCAGGTTTGCATGAAAATCAAGTTGGTCCAGTGATACCCGCGACCCTGAGCTTAGAACATAAGAACATAAGAATGGCCGTACTGGGTCAGACCAAAGGTCCATCTAGCCCAGTAGCCTGTCTGCCGACAGCGGCCAACACCAGGTACCCCGGAGGGGATGGACCGAAGACAATGACCAAGCCATTTGTCTCGTGCCATCCATCTCCAGCCTTCCACAAACAGAGGCCAGGGACACCGTTCCTACCCCCTGGCTAATAGCACTCCATGGACCCAACCTCCATGACTTTATCTAACTTCTCTTTAAACTCTGTTCTAGTTCTAGGCTTCACAGCCTCCTGTGGCAAGGAGTTCCACAGGTTGACTATTTGCTTTGTGAAGAAGAACTTTCTTTTATTAGTTTGAAGCCTGCTACCCATTCATTTCATTTGGTGTCCTCTAGTCCTTCTATTATGGGAACTAATGAAGAACTTTTCTTTATGCACCCTCTCCACACCACTCATGATTTTATAGACCTCTATCATATCCCCCCTCAATCTCCTCTTTTCTAAGCTGAAAAGTCCCAGTCTCTTTAGCCTCTCTTCATATGGGACCTGTTCCAAACCCCTAATCATTTTAGTTATCCTTTTCTGAACCCTTTCCAAGGTCAAAATATCTTTTTGAGGTGAGGAGACCACATCTCTACACAATACTGAAGATATGGCGTACCATAGTTTTATACTTCCCCTCCTCCTTCTTCCCCTGGCTTCCCCCTTCCAGCTCCCTCCTCCCAGGTTTTCACCTCCCCTCTCCCACCCTCTCTCTTCCCCTCTCCCACCTCCTTTTTCCAGTCTCCCCAGAGGTTAATCCCCCCACCCCCAGTTTTGTTAAATAAAGAGAGTTTCTATTTTTGAACACGTGTCCTTTATTTTTTACATCAGGAAGGGGGGCTAGGGAAGGGTAAGTGGAAGGAGGTGAGGGAGGAATGGGGGAGGACTGGGGTGGCTCTGCGGGCTCCTCGGGGTGGAAGCTCTCCTGCAGGGCCTCCTGGATCCTGACAGCCCCCCGAATGACACCCCCCCCGGATGGCAGCCTGCGGCAAGTGCAGCCGGGCTGATGGCCGAGTGCTCTGATGTGCCAAACGTGGGCACTCAGGGCACTCCAAGTCAGGACTGCTTTGCTGTCCCTCATCGAAGTAGACAAACAAGCGGGGAACCCTGAGAACTGTCTGTCCAGGGTGGGGGTTGGGTCCCTTTAAGCACAGCCCTCGGCTAGCCTGAGGCAGCAGCTCCACGCTCTAAGCCCTAACCTGATGCCCTGCCGGCACTGGTTCCAGCCAACCTTAACTTCGGTTCAGGGTCCACTCAATGTGTACATGCTAGTTCGAATTAGCAAAACGCTAATTCGAATTAGTTTTTAGGTCTAGATGCACTAGTTCGAATTAGCTTAGTTCGAATTAACTAATTCGAATTAAGTTAGTTCGAATTAGTGCTGTAGTGTAGACATACCCTTAGGTACCACAGGACTACTTGTTGTTTTTAAAGATACAGGCTAACACAACCACCCCTGTGCGTCTTGTACAATTTGTTAACGGAATTGAGGATCTTTGGGATGAAATGGGACTGTACTTAATTTTCAGTGGCTTCACTCAAGGTGTAGCATGTGGTCAGAGTAGGGCCTGGGCATCAGGTCTCCAGGGGTCTCACCCCTGCTCCTGGAGGGAATTTGAGGTCTGGAAGACTCCTGGGTTTTGTTCTCAGCTCTAGGAAAGGAGTGAGGTCTAGTGGGTTAGCCCAGAAAGGAGTCTGGGAGCTAGGGATCCTGGAGGCCTATCAAGGCAAACCTTTGCCCCCCCCCCCCGCCCCCCAACCTCCCTCCCATCCTTATTTTGTTCATAGGAATTGAATTACAAAGCAATGAATTACAAGAAAATATTGATCGCAATAAAATAACAATGGCTATAAAATAAAACATTCTGCCTTAATGGGCAGGCAGACTGAGAGAGACAACTACATGCGGCCCTAGCAAGCAAGAAGTCAGCTGGCAAGACTGTCAATATCTCTTTGGTTTAATGGGTATATAGTTCAACCTTGGCAGAATTCAGCTTTTGTGTTTTCATAACTTCTATGGATACTATCAACCCTTATTTTAAGCATTTTTACATTTTATCAGTTTAAATAGTTGCAGCTGCAGGAACGAAGGGAGATCAGCCAGTAAGGGGTCAGAGTGCTGCTACAACGGAATACAAGCCTGATGTGAAACAGCTGCTGAACAGTTTGCAGACACAATCTTCACATTGATTGTGCTTATACTCCAGTAAATTCCAGTACTGTATTGGCAGTTTTTGTTTGTTAAATTTGTGAAGCCAAAACAAAAAAGTAATAAATATAATGGTTTTCTGTTGATCTGTGTTTTAGTAGTTAAATTCCTGGACTGTCATTGCTCATTAAAAGTGCTGTCATATAGGTGGAAATGGGGTAACTATTGCATGTTATTAATATCAGCATAACTGACTTAAATGGGGCCTGCGTGTTGTGTAGTCTTGCCTTAATCGTTGTATTCATGCCCGTCAGTGTGAAAGAAGCTATTTGCATAGACTTGCATATATATTTGCACGTATATGTAACCACACTTAAGTTGCAACCCTCGGCAACCCTGAGTCATCCTATCCTATCCTACTGAGGGATTTGGGTTTGCTTAGTCTGCAGAAGAGAAAAGTGAGGGGGGATTTGATAGCAGCCTTCTACTTCCTGAAGGGAGGTTCCAAAGAGCAGAAAGGCTGTTCACAGTAGTGACAGATGGCAGATCAAGGAGCAATGATCTCAAGTTTCAGTGGGGGAGGTCTAGGTTGGCTATTAGGAAAAACTATTTCACTAGGAGGGTGGTGAAGCACTGGAATGGGTTACCTAGGGAGGGAGTGGAATCTCCATCCCTAGAGGTTTTTAAGTCTTGGCTTGACAAAGCCCTGGCTGGGTTGATTGAGTTAGGATTGGTCCTGCTTTAGACAGGGGTCTGGACTTGACCTCTTGAGGTGTCTTCCAGCTCTATGATTCTATGATTCCAACGTCCCGGTAAACCTTGTTCCATGAGGATTAAGGGATGCTTCAGAATAGCACTCTATTTTGAAATTTGGCGCTGTGTAGGCAGCGCCAAGTTTCAAAATCAGCTATTTCAAAATACACTCGAAATAAGCTATACAATTTGTGTAGCTCAAATTACATAGCTTATTTTGAGCTACAGGTGCAGTGTAGACGTACCTTTATAGGCTAGCATATATATGGCTATTCCTCTTAAGACTTTTTATCAATGTCAATTTCACTATAGGCACACAGCCCCACAAAAATATTTCCAGCTGTAAAAATCAAAATTTTCAGATAGGCAAACTAAGAAAAATGCTGCTTGAAAATTTATTTGAATTCAGCATGAGGCTATTTCTATATTCATATATTTTGACTCGTGATGTTGATTATGTGCTTTAATATTTATGAAATTTTAACTTTTAAAAATCTCAGCCCCTGGGAACTCGCTAAATAATTATTGTCTGACCGTTGTCTGTCAGTAAGAGAGGTGCTCAGTTTTGACTTGATGATTCCCATGGAGTAGAATGAACTTTCACAGACATATGTAGACCCAAAGCAAGTTAGCACTTTTTGGCACATTTCAGTAATGCAGGGTACATGTCTTCCTGTACATAGGTCATCCAAAATGTTTCAGTGTCCTCTTCTTTATACCTAGCTTTTAGAATACTATTGATTTGCAGTTCTATCACCTCTTCTTCAAATGTGGCCCTCTCAACACCAAATCTCACTGCTGCAGGTGAGACTGCCTTTACCTCAACTGAAAATGGATTTTCAGTAAATTCAAGAACCGTCTTCAGGGATTTGACATCTAGAAAACTAGAAGAAAATTTGGTTTTCAGCTCTGAGATGTACACCATAAAAAAATCAGGCAAAAAAGATGCATGTTCACTCAGCTGTGTCACTTGCGAGTTGAGGATGGGAAAGTGAGTAAAGTTCTTTCTCCCGAAACTGATCTGCAAAAAGGGCCAGTTTTGTTTCAAATGCAGAAACATTGCACGTCAGAGAAGTCAGGTTTTTTTTCTTTGCCTTAAAGTTTAAGATTGAGTGCATTTAAGTGGTGTGTCATATCAGTGAGAAAAGCCACGGTTAGCAGGAGTGTCTCTTGGTCTAAAGCAATAAGGAGTCCTGTGGCACTTTATAGACTAACAGATGTATTGGAGCATAAGCTTTCGTGGGCAAAGACCCACTTCTTTGCCCATGAAAGCTTATGCTCCAATACATCTGTTAGTCTATAAGGTGCCACAGGACTCCTTGTCGCTTTTGCAGATCCAGACTAACACGGCTACCCCTCTGATACTATCTTCATCTAAACACGACAGTAAATCCTGGCAATCTTTTGCCTCCAAAAATACTTGTACAGCAGGCAGTAGATCCATAAACCAATCTAATATTTTGCCTCGACTCAGCCATCTAACTTCTGCAAGCATTGCCCCAAGTCACCATACTGTGTTTCGTATTCCTCAACTAAAGCTCGAAATTGTCTATGTTTCAAGGCATTTGCAACAATGAAATTGATGATTTTTTAGACATTATCCATTGTGCTCTTGAGAAATCCTCTCTTCAGTTTGCTGCATAACTGTTCTTGGTGCAGAATGCAATGGTATGAAAAGAAATCTGGAAACTGGATTTTTCTTCAGCAAAGAAATTAGCCCCTTCTCTTTTCCAACCATGAAGGAAGCACCATCAATTGTTACCTAAGTAAGCTTCTTCAAATCAATGCATTTTCCTGATCCTTCAAAAAATGCCATCAGTGAATAATAAAAGTCCTCTCCCCTAGTTTGACCTGTCAAAGGTAGCAGAGGAAGCATTTCTTCAACATACTTTTTGCCATTGAAAAAACACACCCAGATTATGAGCTGAGATATATCTGAACGATCAGTAGATTCATCCATTGCCAGACCAAAATACTCAGTGCTTTCAATGTCTTTTAGCAATTTAGAAAACAGATCACCTGTAATGCTTTCAATTCGTCTTACTACAGTTGAATCAGACACTTGCAGTTTTGATATTTGTTTAACTATATCCTCTTTATTTTTAAATACTATAAAAAGTGATTCGCTACAGTCCAAGAAGCACTGCTTCATCAATTCACCTTCGGTAAAAGGTCTTTTTGATTTTGCTATGTGCCAAGCCATTTTGAAGGAGGCTTCCGTAATGGCATTGTCTTTAACTTGCAAACAGAACATATCTTGTTGAGTACAGAAACTTTCCAATAAGGAATGTATCTTAGTTTTTCTTAAATTGCTGTCAGTCTTTGAACTCAGGGTAACAAGATTCAAGGTGCTGTTGCAGGTTTGTTTTCTCTAACGCAGCGATAGTCTTTTGACAAAGAAGACACATTGGTTTCCCATTTATCTCTGCAAAAGCGAATTTCATCTCCCAAACTGGGTGGAAAACCCTGTGTCCATCCAACAAGCGTCTCTTCTTTGTTACCATTTTAAATGCTTCCCATTAAAAAGAAAATTGTAGACCAGTGTTTTGGGTCTTTAGCTTGAAGCTTCAGGTGGTGCATGTCTTGGAGTGATTTTACTGTAAAAAAGAAAAGTTTCCAAGTCGGAGCGCACCAACCGGCGGCGGGCGGGGAGCTGGACGAGTCAGGCAAAAAAGGACAGGTGCCCGGGAGTCCTGTCCTGGATTCCCAGCAGGGCTGACATCCCCACACGGGAATCTGTCGCTCTGTGCGGGACGGAGGGGCCGCCAGACCCACCAGTGTGAGCCAGTCAGCACCTCCCAGGCTCTGCCCCCAAGGCTGAGCAGCCAGCACCTACCACAATGCCCCATTGCTCCCGGCACCGGGGGGACTAGAGACCCCAACACCCTGTACCCCCAGCTAGCCCAGCCCAGCCCATGGAGACCACATTCCAAGGATCCCACCCGTGGGCTGCGTGTTAAGCCCCCTGCACGCAAACCGCACAGTGGGCCGCACGTGGCCCTCGGGCCACATGATGCCTCATCCCGTGAGTGGGTGGGGTTGGTCCATTTAACCTCGTCTCTCCCCCCCCCCTTGCCACCCGAATGGTTTGCGCCGCAGGGTGGGGAACCCAACTCCTCTTGCGTCGCAAGGCTCGAACCCTGGGGAGGGGTGGGGGGAGGAGTTCCGAGTGTGGGCGTGGCCAGAGTTCCCAACGGGCGGCCGTGGGAGGAGGAGGAGGAGGAGTGGAGAGTGACCTCCCCCCGCTCCGCCGCCTTGGGGGCGTGGCGCGAGGAAGGTTCGGAAAGGGGGCGTGGCTGCCGGCCCCAGGGGGGGAGGGACACGCAAGGGGGCGTGGCCAGTGCCAAACGTGAGGGGCGGGGAGGGAGCGACGCGGGGCGGGCCGAGCGGTTGCCATGGGTTCGCTTCCGGCGCTGGCAGGCGGAAGTGGCTGGAAAACCTGGTGGCTGATGCTGCTGTTGCTGAGGTGGCTTCTGGGTCAGTGGGGAAAGGGGGCAGGAGCCGCCTCGCGACCTCTCCCCCTATATCTCCAGGCGGGGGGGAGGGGGAAGGAGCTGCCCCCCCATATCTCCAGGCGGGGGGGAGCTGCCCCCCCATATCTCCAGGTGGGGGGAGGGGGAAGGAGCTGCCCCCCCATATCTCCAGGCGGGGGGGAGCGGCCCCCCCATATCTCCAGGTGGGGGGAGGGGGAAGGAGCTGCCCCCCCATATCTCCAGGCGGGGGGGAGTGGCCCCCCCATATCTCCAGGTGGGGGGAGGGGGAAGGAGCTGCCCCCCCCTCACCTCCTAACAGGGAGGAGCTGCCCCCATTTCTGGGCAGAGGGCACAGAACTGGATAGGAGGATAGGAGCTGCGGAGGCAGGTGATCTGAGGAGACTCACAGGAGGGGAGATGTGGATGAACTGGGAAGCTCAAGGGTAAACAAATATCCTATTTTGCGGAGGATGGAGAGAGGTTTCCAAGGGGGGCGATACGGTGATGCAGTTCCTCCCTCTTTCTCCTTCCCCAGCCCTCGGGCTGGAGATTTGTATTAGCATGACTGTCCATGGCATTGCTGGGGCTGTTGGAGTGAACATCCTGTTGGAGCAAAGTGAGGGGAAAGATTCTGCAGGGTGGGCAGGGCAGAATGATGAGAAACTATTGGGTGAATGTACTAGCCGCGCCCACATGGAAATCCCTCTGAAGAGGAGGGGAAGGGTAGAGATATCATAGGAATGGGGAGGGGGACAGTGGGCAGAGGTGGTAAAGGAGGTTAAGTAGAGAAAGGCTATCATGGGAACAATGTGTTTGGGTGGGGGAGGAAGTGAAGCTTGGGGGGCTATACCACTGGAGCATAGGTGAGGAGGCATTATAGGTTAGATATACCACAAGAGAGGAAACAGATATTCATAGGAGCAGAGTGTGGAGGACACATCCTGTCAGCATTAATGCTCAAGGGACGGCGGGGAGGATGGAAGCTTCTGTCTAATACAATTGTGTGTGTGTTACACAGAGCCAAGGAAGGACAGAGAGGCAATGAGGATGGCACGCCATTCCCACTTCCCTGAGACGGGACTCTCCGGCTGGGATCTGGCAGGACTCTAGGAGATGGGACTCCAGGGCTTTGGATTGTGCCCAAAACTGGTGATGCACTGCCTTGTGCCTGGGAAGTGAGAGCTCACCAGGAGACACGCATGTGCCTGGATGCGCAGAGAGCAGCCGGATGGTAACAGCGATGAGGCAATGTGACCTGCAGCAGGGCTGATCAGGAGGGGTGAAAAACAGACTCTTGTGTATGTGACTGCTCTCCTCCCTGGGGACCTGAGGGGCTATAATGGCTTAATTCCCTTGGGAGACCCTGGAGGGAAGACGGGGAATTATTTCAAGACTGGGAGACACCAGTACAGAACTTGCCCCCTGCTTTCAGTGGGGGAAGCTTGGGGTGTGTTGATTAGCTTTGAACCAGGATAGGGGGAGCTACGTGGGCCATGCAAGAGATGGAGATACCCATTCCTGCTGTCCTCCTGCACTGAGTCCTCGAGTGGGGCCCTGGAAGGGGGAGGGGGGACCCCAGAGACCCCCCCTCCCCCAGGAGAGGACCAGAAGCCTGGTGTCCACCAGCAACTCGGAGCTGACACCAATCAGGTGAGACTTTATATACGATGTGTCTTATCAAAACTGGGAGAGAAGCTAGGCTTTCTTGCCATTCTTTCCATTGCTCTCTTGTTTCTGTTGGCTGCTGGAAGATGATTTCCCTCTGTCTTGCCTCCATCCTGCAGAGGAAATGGTGGAGGAAAGAGAATGCATTGATGGGTAAAGAAATCCCTTTGGGCATTTAATCGGTGGAACTCACTGGTGTAGGATTTTGAAATTGTTCAGCATGAGGCCACTGGCTTGGAAAACTAAAGGCCTGGGACTCTTCTGTGAATACATATAGTGTCTCTGGGCTACAGCTACAACAGTTGATGGTGCTTGGATTTGGGGTCTAACATGATTAATGGCTGGGGGTTACCAACAACTTCTTTCCTGCCATGAGATCACACTGGGCGTGGGTGTTTCATATATGTGATGCCTTTGGAGCATCTAGTGTTGTTTGGTTTGTGTCAGTGGAACAGGTGCTTCTGTTGAGACATGCTTGCATTGAACTGATATGGGGTGGGGAGTTGGGATACTGGATTAGCTAGCACGATAATGCCTACCTCTTACCTAGCACTTTTCATCAGTAGGTCTCAAAATGCTTTACAAAGGAGGTCAGGATTATTATGCACATTTTGCTGATGGGGGAAACTGAGGCACAGAGTGATGCCGGGACTCGAATTGAAGAGGACAGTGGCAGAACTGGGACTGGAGTAGGTTGATTATTGGCGTGCGCAGGCCCAGTGGTCTGAACTGGCCTGAGTGGAATGGGGATGCTGAATGAGAGAGGCCCAATGGCAGAGGTAGGATGAGCATGGGGGGATAGCAGGCTAGGTGGGTCTGATTCAGTATGGCACCGAGGTCCAGTTCCTACATTCCTGAGAATACAAGAATAGTGTAGCTGGAGTTGACGTTCCTTAGGTCGAATTTCTGCGGCATCCCCGCTGTGGGAAGTTGACAGGAGAAACTCTTCCATGGATTTTCCTTACTCTTAACAACCTGGTGGAGTCCCCGGGGTCGATGGGGGTGGGCATCAGCAGTTGATTTAGTAGGTCTTTACTAGACCCACTAAATCAAATCTTGGGAAATCAATCTCCGGAGCGTGGATCTTGGGTAAGTGAAGACAAGCCCCAAGAAGGAAATTGAATGTGGATCTTTCAGTTCGTAGTCTCCTTATTGCACTGAAAGTCATTCTCCTCTGACAGGCAAAGGCTTGCTGGGCACTAGAGATGTAAAATCTCATTTAATCAGTTAGCCAGTTAAATGTTAGGTTTAACCAAGTAACCGATTAAGCAGGATGGGAGTGGAGACTGCTTCAGTTCTCCCCCCCCCCCCACCATATGGGGCTGCCACTGCCCCCCCACTTCCCCCATGTGGGACTGCTGCCAGCCTTGTTGGCCCCGGATGCTGCCTCCTGCTGGGCTCACGTGGGGCTGCCACGTTTCCCGGCCCTGGCAGTCTGGTGTGGGGCTGCCACTGGCTCCGCTGGCCCCGTATGGGGCTGCCACTACCTCCCCCAGCCCTGGTGGCCGCCTCCCCCGGTTACCCAGTTACCTGTTCACATCCCTACTTGGCACTCCACAGAGAACCTACCTACATGTTTTACACACAAGCCTCTGCGGGTCAGCTGAGAGTGATTTTCAGTATGACTGGTGCCGTAGAAGGGAAAAGCCCAGTATCCCATTCCCTGCCCTGTCTGAGCCAGCCAGGGCCCCTGACCTGGGGTGTTATTGGAACCAACTCCTCCTAGTAAAGAAAGGCCCCTTATCCCATTCCCCAAACCTCCTCTACCTCAGGTTGGATCAGAATCCGTGCCCCCTATAATAAGAAAAGCTGAACTGCACTAGAATATAAAGGGGTAACTGGTGGATATAAAGGGGTAACTGGCATGCTTATTGGGGTAACCAGCAGCAGCCGGCTAACTGGTTAAACATACTGTTTAATTGGTTAACATTTTAAACAGGATTTTACATCCCTAACCTGCATGAGAGAAACAGGTGAGGTTATAACTGTTACTGGACCAGCTTCTGCTGAGGAGAGAGACCATTGCTGTTGTCTTAGCAATTGTTCTCAGTAGACCCCCGTGTTTTACTAAGGAAGGCTGTGTCATTAGTCCCTATTTTACGGTTGGGGAAACTGAGGCACGGAGCAGGGAAGTGGCTCACCCAGGGTCAGGAGGCCCCATTTCCCATTCCCTGAGCTTGCCAAACCTCCCTGACACGGGGCCGGCTTGGAACTAGGAATGGAATAGACTCCCCTCGCTCTGCGACAGGGCTGGATTGAATTTGATCCCACGGGAGCCTTTGTGAGGAGTGGGTGCTTGCGGGGTTCCCGAGCTCTGGTACCAGTCCTGCTTACAAACATCCTTTTGGTGTTCTGACCGGTGGCAGGCAGGCCCGGGGTTGATAGATGTTTACAGCTGTTAGGAATGTGTTGCTATCCCAGTGTCCTATCTCTTCCCAGTACCAGAAAAAAAGCCAACGCAGTTTTTGTTTGTTCTGGACTGCAAACTGAAACCCAACCCATCTTCCCCAAGAGAGCGACAGCGCTTTTCTGTACAGTGCTAGTTAGATATTGTGTTTGCTCACAGGCTCGGCTCTGCCCGGTGCTCAGTCTCTGCCCCTCATCTCCCCCCTTTGTACTCGCCAACATTTGCCAAGGTTAAGTGCTCAGAAGTTGGATAGGAATGGTGGCCTTAACATGGTGTGTTTTGAGGCGGGGAACCTATTTTCATTTACGTCAGCACGTTTCTTCAGCGGTGACGCTGTTGCTCATGTCGGTGTCCCCAGCATGCTCGCAAGGAGTGCAGCAGACAGACATCCACGAGCCTGCATCTAAATAGCTCAGATCCCAGAATGATAGCTAACCCTGCAAATAATTACCCAGGGTCCAGCCTGGCTTGTACCGACGCTGCTTCCCAGCTCTGGTCCCTGAGCTAGCTATAGTAAAGCAGGTGCAGACATGTCTATCTGGGCTGCAACGAGGCAGCTACTAAAAGTGTCTTACGAAAGAGGTGGACAGCTTAGAACACAGCATACAGACAGCATAAAGATAGCCCACGGCAGAAAAACAAGTTGGGGGAATTTTGTTTTAAAGACAGGCCATTTGGAAGTCAGGTGGTTTCTTTGTGCCTCCCTAAAAATCCAATCTCCCCATGGATTCATTTCCACTTGCTGTATTTTTTTGTTCTGTATTCATGTGGCCCCCAGCATGAAGGATCCATGCTTGGAGCTCCTAGGGACTAGCGTAATAGAAATTACTACTGCACTCGAACCTCCTTAATCCGGGTGTCTGTGAACACTAATGGTTTGGACCCTTGCATGACCCTCCCAGACTCCACACCCTCACCCCCAGCATGCTCCTGCCCTCCCAACCCTGCATCCTCGTCCCCACTAACAGTTTAAATACAGTGCATTCAGGATCTGTCTTATGGCCAGTGTTTCCTGTAATGTGAACGTTTGGGTGGCCATCCGGGGGGATTCAGGTGCTGCCCAGTTGATGAGCAGAGTGCCCACAGCTGGCACAATGAGTTCCTACTGGTGGTGCACATCTGCACATGCATTGGTGCACACAACAACATTTATTCTCCACATGAATGGGAAAAATAGAGGGAACATTGCTTATGGTGTGTTGTATATGTACAGTTCTCTACTATGGTTTGTACATACAAAAGCTTTAGTAATAAACTGTGTTTACCTTTCATTATGGTGAATAGTCTGGCATAGCCTGTTTCCCAAGGTTGCCAGATTCAAGAGGTTCATTCACGTGTTGTGGTGAGATGTTAAACAGCTGTCATGCCACCCCCTAGAGATGGCTGCATTTCAGCACTGGATGAAATGTTTTCTGTATCAGTCCAAGTACTTTGGGTTCGTTCACTGCTCAGTCCAGGGCATCCTTTAAGATGATGGGTGCTCTATAAAAGCAAGTAAGGCTGTGGTCCCCAACCTTTTGGGGCTGCCATGCGCCCGGGGCCGGCGCAGCACATGTGCCGCACGCCCGGGGCAGGGGCCGCCCATGCGCCGCGTGCCTGGGGCCGGCACCGCGCATGCACCACGCACCGGGGGCGGGGGCGGCCCAGATCATTCGGCAGGCGCACATAAATGCCCCGGTAGGTGCCATGGCGCCCACAGGCACCACGTTGGCACCACTGAAGTAAGGTTTCTTTCTCTTATGGTATTGCCTGGAGGGTACAGGGTTTTGCACATATACAGAGCATGGGACAGTTCCTCAAGCACTCAAGAGGGTCATTGGGGAAACTGAGGCTTGGCGAGAGGCAGTGCCTTGCCCACGCTAGGCAAATCAGTGTCAGAACTGAGAATTGAGCCCAGATGTCTTGTGCCCTGTTAACTCCAGTGCCCCTTTTACGATGTTTGGTCTAAGGGCCATCCCCGGGCTGGAATGTTTCTTGTCGACCCTAGCCACTTTGGCAGCTTGATGCTAAACACACTTAGTGTATCCGACCACAGCAAGGACAATTAGCTTAAATTATTATCTCGAAAGGCTTGAGCGAGTTAATGTGTCTCCATCTGTTATTTAAGAGGGAGCCACTCTCAGACGAGGCTGGATAATGAGTGGAGCCAGTGAGATGGATAGAGATACCAGGAGGCTCTGCCAGATGATAGGAACAGCAGAGGAGACCTTGTAGCTAGAATGGGGCGACCCTGGGAAAGGGCAGGGAAGAGACGGATGCTAGCGGAGGGGAGTAAAGAGCCTAGATCTCCCTCCTGGCACGGCTGTTCTAGCCCAGGGCTCCCCTCAGTCCTGACTCTCAGCCTCTTCCCTTGCTAGTCCAGCACTGGGCTCCCCTCTCCAAGCCTGCAAATCCAGGGTGGTACCGTACTCTGGGGATGAATCTGAATTGGATCTTGTCAGGAGGGGAAGCCAGAGCAGGGCTTCGTGTGACGTCTGCAATACCTGCTTCTATGCACAGTTCTAGTGGAAACTGGGGATGTAAAAGCCTCTTGAATTGGTTAACCGGTTAACTGATTTGGGGTGGGCACGAGTGTGGAGCTGCTTCAGCCCCGCTCACTGGAGCGGCCCACCCCACCGCAGGCTGGGGTTCCTCCAGCCGGGCTCTGTCTGCGGCGGGCTTGGGCGTGCTGCAGGGAGAGGCTGCTCCAGTACTCCCGGGCCAGCCGCAGATGGAAGCTGCTCCAGATGCTAGAGCAGCTCCTGCCTGAGAGGCTCTTGAGCCTGCTGCGAACAGAGGCTGCTCCGGATGACCGGAGCACCCCCTGTCCGTGGGGGGCCCCCTCTGCAGGGGTGGAGCAACCCCCTACCTGTGGCTGATGGGGAGTTGCTACAACCCACGCCAGTTAACTTTCCACAACCCTAGTGAAAATGTGGGTTTGGAGGCAGAAGTTGGGGGCCTGGGATGGCCATGGGTCAGCACTGAAAGGACTGGCAGAGCTTGGGGGGGCAGTCAAAAGAGGGGCTAGCACAGGGCTACTTGACACAAGGCCCGTGGGCTGCATGCGGCCCGTGGCTCATTTGTTTGCGGTCCGCAGTGCGGTTTGGATTTACACGGGGCTCAACACGCGGTCCACAGGTGGGAGCCAAAACAAAAAAGTAGTCTATATAATGGTCTTCTGTTGCTGTGCGTTTTAGTAGCTAAATTCCTGGATTGTCATTGCTCATTAAAAATGCTGTCATAGGGGTAGAAATGGGATAACTATTGCATGTTATTAATATCAGCAGAACTGACTTAAATGGGGCCTGCATGTTGTATAGTCCTGCTTTAATCTTTGTAGTCATGCCCGTCAGTGCGAAAGAAGCTATTTGCATAGGTTTGCATATAGATGTGCATGTCTATGCAACCACACTTAAGTTGCGGTCCCCGGCATGTGCTGTGAGTATCATTGTGGCCCACGGGGCTTCCAAAGTTGAGTAGCAGGGGACTGAGGGGTATTGGCAGAGCTGTGTGGAAGCAGCCTGCTGTTTGCCTGGCTGTAGCTAGTGCCTCACTTCTCCCTTCCTTACACTCTCTATGCCAGTGGCGGGCAACCATGCGGCCCTTTGGGATTCTAGGTGTCCTCTTGTTTACTGTTGCCAGATGCTGCTGGGTTTCGTCGGCATAGGTTTTTCTCCCTACAGCTATTGCTAAAGTGACACCCCCGTAAAGCCAGGGCACGTGCAGTGAGGTGCGGGACCCTGACTGGGAGAGCCGGGCGCTCCCTCTGCACCCAGTCAAAGCGCTGCTCTGGTTCAGGCAGACACATGCCACAAATTCTAGGCGCATGAGCGCAGGGAGCAAAACTCCCCTATCCTGAGAGACCATCTTGGTTATGACGCTCTTGCGGCCCGCTGAGATGGAGGGGGGCTACTCGTGGCCCACGCAGGGCTGGCTTACCATGAGGCGAACTGAGGTGGCCACCTCAGGTGCCAGACTGTGGGGGGCGGGGGCGCCACTAGGACCCAAGGTGTTACTTAAAATTTTTGAACAAGGCATTTTAAGTTGTTAGTTCTCCTTTATGGGGGTAGATAGCAGAGCAGGACCATGAGAGGAGTAGAACAGGAAGAAGGCAGAATTGAGACCTTTCAAAGTTTTGGCCCAAGCGAGGGGCATGGGGACGTCATTTGAGCTCCCCGCCTCAGGTGCCAAAATGTTGTGGGCCGGCCCTGGGTGCCCACGCGTTAACCTAAGTTGCCTCTCACTGCTCTATGGGCTTGTTCCTGGTCCACTCAATGTGGCTCCCCTACCTCCTGAGGGCCAGGCTGACTTGGGGAAGGATCCCCACTCCTCAGCACTCTCTGCAAGGGAAGACTGCCCTAGATCTATGGCTGTAAACGTGGGTTAGAACAGTGTTTCTCAATCAGGAGTACGAGTACCCTTAGGGGTACTTGATGTAGCCCCCGGACTTCTCTCAATACAACTGAAACTTGGAGAAAACTGAATTTTTGTTTGAAGTTTTACAGCGCTTTATTATTTTTGTACTTTTTACACCCAAACATTTCATCACCCTCCTGGCTACGATTAAGTTGTTGAAACAAATGTGTTGCGTATCTGAAAACTGTAGGTACTGGGGGTACTTACAATTTTTTTTTAAAGGGGGATACTTTATAAAAAAAGGTTGAGAAACACTGGGTTAGAACACTTAAGCAGTTAAATGGTATAATTTAACGGGTTAACCTGTAACCAAGGTTGCTCCGTGGGCTAGTGGAGGGTAGCTGGGGTTGAAGTCCCCTGGCGCTGTGAGTCTGCTGTGGCCGAGGACCTGCCTGCCGGCTGGCAGGGACCAAAAACCAGCTGGCTTGCCACAGCCAGGATTGGCTTCCCGCCAACCCTCCGTGACTGGGGCTGCCCTGGCCCCGTGTAGCTGGCTGCCCACTGGGATTTGGACAGTGGCTGGTTAACCAGTTAACCTTTTACATCCCTACCTTGATCTGTCTCCAGGGTGACTGGGGAAATCTCTTTGGGCAAAAGGCTGGCAATCGGTCACTGCAGAATACAAGACATTCTTAGCCCCCCAGGCCAGTGACAGTGCTGCTCTATCCTAGGCTGCATTTCAGGGGTGGCATGCGAGGGGAGAGAAGCTGATGGGTTAGAGCAGTAGGGACTGGGGGTCAGGACTCCTGGGTTCTGTCCCCAGCTCTGGGAGGGGTGGGGTCCAGTGCAATGTTCCCTGCCAGCTGTGCGCTTGTGCAGTTTCTCAGGAGAGATTCAGATGCTGCCCAGCTGATGAGCAGAGCACCCACAGCTAGGTTTTGTGTTTCTATTGGGGGTGTACATTCACACATGCCTTGGTGCACATGGAAAAATTATTCCGCACATGGATGGTAAAGATGAGAGGGAACATTGGTCTAGCAGTTAGCATGAGGGGGCAGGAGTTAGGGTTTAGAGCTAAAACTTGTGTGTGTTCCTAACCCTCCCAGTGTCCCTATGTGACCATGTCCAAGTCACTGAAGCTCTGTGCCTCAGTTTCTCCCTCCATATAATGCATGGTGGTGAAATGTGCCTGCCTTAATAAAGTGCTTTGAGATCAAGAGATGAAAAGCGTGATGGGTGCTTATTATGCTGGCTTGCTCTGTCTTATCTCACAGTCCTATCATCACTAGGAGCAGCTGCCTTTCCCTGTCGCCTGGGAAAGCTGAGGGCAAACTCGCCTACTTGTTCTCTTGTCTGTGACTGATTAGTGGCTTTTGTATGCATGCTTGTGGCTGATCCTTGGTTTGTAGCCCTGGCAGGAGTCCTGGCACAGGCTGGCAGCCAGTTATCTTGGTGTGATCAGCTGGCCGCTCTTCTTGTGTGTGTGGACCTGCTCGTGTGCCCCCTTGGCTGCTGGTATAATCAGGTAATCTGGTTCTCTTTCCTCTGAGCGCATCACGCCAAGCACACCCAATGGACTGCAGCACTGTAGGAGGGCAGACTAGATTTTCCCGGCATGCACCTGGACACAATTCCTTGCCAAACCTAGGCGTGTGCCTGTAATATGGTCTTCCGTGACTAGGTCACAAGGGTGCGTGTGGAGGGATTCCAGCCCCTCCCACTCCCAACCTCTTGGGATCTGCTTTTGCGGCTGCCCGGGTCAGCGACTCCCGGCAGGTGGGATACCTTGCCGCCCCATTGTCCTGGACAGGCAGTGTGTGTCTGGCACAGACGGCGCTTGGTGATCAGGTTCCCTTGGGCAGAAATTTCTCCTCCTGGATTGCATGGGCCGCTCCAAGCCTTACCCCAGGTGTAGATGAGGGGATAGGCCGTTTTCCCCTGACTGCCTCGCCCTGTTTCATTTGCAATGGACTCCCTGTCTGCACTGAATTAGATCGAAACCCACCAACTCCCTTTGCACCACATAGGCTGGCTGAGAGTGACTTCACCTCTGAGCCATGGCTAGATTGAAACCAGCAATGCCCTAGAGCAAGGGTGCGGAACCTAAGGCCCAGGGGCCGGGTGCGGCCCCCAGCTCGCATGGATCCAGCCTCCCGAGGCTCAGGGCTTCCCCCCTCCCAGCATTGGGGAGCCCGCACTGGTGCTCCAGCCTCCCCCCGCCCTTATTCCCCTGCTGGGCTGGAGCACACAGATCGACTCGCCTGGGCCCCCCAAGGCTCTGGTGTGCAAGAGGAATGTGGGGAGGGTCTTTCTGCTTCTCAGTCAGGGGCCATGTCAGTGAGGTTTGTTTTTTCTTTTTTGCTTCTCCCGTGTGTGCGGGCCCCCCAAGTTTTGCTGCTGTTTTTGTTTTTCGGCCCCGGTCAGTTCCAGGTTGAAAGTTTTGCTGCTATGGGGGGGAGGGGGAGTGTGAGGGTTTCTCAAAAATCAAAAAGGAGGCGTGATGCTGAAAAGTTTGGGAACCACTGCTCTGGAGAGAAAAGGCCCTGAATCCCATCCCTGCCTCCTTAAGCCAACCCTGGGGCCAGATTGGAGCTGGGACCTGTGTTCCCTGTAAGCTGGGTGCTTGGGTGGCCACCCAGCTGGTCAGTAGAGCTCCCAAAGCCGGCAGTGTGTGTTTCTATTGGTGGTGCACGTCAGCATCTGCCTCGGCACACGAAACAAAATTTATTCTGCTCACGGGTGGGAAAAAATGAGAGAGGACGTTGGCTGTGGACCTCTGCCGCAGTGCCCTGACTCCCGTTCCCTGTGCTAGCCAATCCCCGTGTTTCTACCCCTTCTCTCTGTAGGTAGTGGCGCTCTGTTTCGCAATAAGTGGGTCTGATTGGGGCCATCTGAGCGTAAGGGAGAACAGAGGCCAGGAGGAGTACAAGGCTGGGTGCGGTGACCTGCCAACCGTCCCGTGTGGCCCTTTGGTCTGTCACACTGGGCTGTGGGTCCCGGAGGGAGCCTGCACCAGCTGTTGAAGCTCCCCCTTCACTGGGACACGCCAGGCTGGGCCACTCCTGCAGTGCTTGGTGATCTGTGTTTTCAAGTGTCACAGCCCCCTCTGAGAGTAGCTGACTGGGTTTATTCAGTGAGGAAACTGAGGCACCGGTCTGGGAAGGGCCTCTCCCAGAATTCCAGTGGATGAGTGGCAGAGCCACCAATAGAGGCTGCTCTCACCACTAGACCCAACTCCCTTTCCAGGACTGGGACTAGAACCCAGGAGTTCTGACTCCACCTGTAACCCACCAGACTCCACTGGGACTAGAACCCAGGAGTCCTGACCAATGTTCTCTTTAATCGTTTTCATCTATGTGTGTAATAATATTATGCACCTTGAGGCACATGCGGAGGTGCACCACCAGCAGTAACAAGTCGAGTGTGAGCGCTCTGCTCAGCAGCTGAATGACAATCTCTCCTGACTGCCGCCCAAGTGTGACTCCTAGTTCTACCCTTCTCCAGCCCCTAGACCCTGCTTCCAGACAAGGGGGTTTACCCAGAGGTCCTTGCCTCCTGCTCTGACCACTAGACTCCCCTCTCAGAGCTGGCAGCGGAACCCTGGGGCGCTAATCCTCTAAACTGGGGGGTTTGCGGTGGTGGCGGGGGGGATCAGCACAGATTAATTGGGCTGAATGAGTTGCTAAAATATTGTGGGAGCCGTGGGAGAGATGCAGTAGCAAGTGGCCTTGGTTTTCCTACTTAGTGATCCGACCCCACCTGCTCTGCACTGTGAATGTTGTTGCTGGCCCTGGCAGTATCTTTCCCTTCCCAGCCTGAACCTTGCCTCCCCTGTTGGTTGCTGACCCGCTGTGCTGGCTAGCTTCCTGTTTGTTTCCTGTGCACCACCCGCGGCTCCCCCCTTCACCCAGAAGCCCCTCCCATCCTCCACTGGTCTGCGACCAGCCGGCTGGTTCCCATTAGAGGGCAAGCCGCGGAGGAGGGCCCAGGACAGACTGTTCTTTTGCCCAGGACAGACTGTTCGTGTGTGTGTGTGTGTTCCTCGTCTCGGTGCGTTTGTGTCTGGCTCTGATCTACCTTTGAAAGCCGGCTGGAGGTGCAGCCGGCCAGGCCCTGAGCTTTCCCTGCCAAAGATGGTATAAGCCATGTGCTTTCCCATCATCTCACCTGAACCCCCTTGCTGCACCCCACTGAGGGTGGTGCTGCCCAAAAGGGGAGGGGTGCTCCCTACAGACACCCCCCCCCCACGCATGCCTAGGGTCCCTGATTTCCCTGGAGATCTCCCCTGAAGGCAGACCTGGCCTGATCCTGTTGGCTTGAAATCTCAGCTCTGAGGTGGCACCGACTGTTGGCCTGTTAACGACTGGGGTAGATGTGCCTCCGGTTGCCGACGGGGAGCCTGCACGTGGGTGTGATCAAAAAGGGTGCTGATGCGGGTCTCCCCCCCACCTTCGTGACTGTAACCGTTTCTCCGCTGTGCTGTGACAGGGAGTGGGGCGGGCTGAATCAGTCTTGGCCTGGGAAAGCCCCCAGGTTGTGGTCACAGCTAGGGATACACTTAAAAAACCCAGCGAATAGTCCTGCAGCACCTTAGAGACTAACAAGAAAATGTCGATGGTATTATGAGCTTCCGTGGGCACCACCCACTTAAGTGCCCACGGAAGCTCATAATACCATCGACATTTTCTTGTTAGTCTCTAAGGTGCTGCAGGATCATTTGTCGTTAAGTTTTTTCTGTTACAGACTAATAGGGCCATGCCTCTGAGACAGCTAGGGATGTTAGAGAGCGTGTAAGTGACTAGTCGTGTAATGGCATGAAATCTTAGCGGTTACATGACTATTCGATAGTCCCCGGGAGTGGGGCTGGCAGCCAGCGTGCTCCCGGGGAGCTCCCTGCCCCTCAGGGCTGCTGCCTCTGTATGAGAGGCCGCAGCGCGGGGTGGCAGGCAGAGCTGGTCTGCGAGGGAAGAGTTTAAAAACCAGCTCCCCTCATGGACTAGCTGCCTGCTGCCCCACGCTGCTGCCTCTGATACAGATGCCATCCCTGATCACAGCCCATATGATTGCTGAGATCCCTGGCTGGTGGCCAAACACCACTGTAATTTCCCCAGATTCCTGCTGGAGCTGGGGAGGGGAGCACACAGCACAGCCTGAATTCCTGGCTGCTTTAAAGGCCATTGGAAGGCGGGGGGCAATATTATATTTCATTTCTTGTGCGGCCCATCTCCTGAGCAACCCTTCACCCTCTAAGCTGGGGCTGGTTCTCCCATGACGGGAAAGGTCACCTTCACTAACCCCCGTTGGCCCAGTCCTGTATCAGAGCTGGCGCCCCTTAGAGGAGAACATAAGAACGGCCATTCTGGGTCAGACCAATGGTCCATCTAGCCCAGTATCCTGTCTGCTGATAGTGGCCAATACCAGATGCCCCAGAGGGAGTGAACAGAACAGGGAATCATCAAGTGATCCCCCTCCTGTCATCCATTTCCAGCCTTTGACAACACAACAGATTAACATTACCTGATCCCTCTCCTTTCATCCAATTCCAGAGAAACAAAGGCTAGGGACACCATTCCTACCCATCCTGGCTAATAGCCATTGATGAACCTAACCTCCATGAATCTATCTAGCTCTTTTTTGAACCCTGTTAAAGTCCTAGTCTTCACCACATCCTTCAGCAAGGAGTTCCACAGGTTGACTCTGCACTGCATGAAGAAAAACTTCCTTTTGTTTGTTTTGAGCCTGCTGCCGATTCATTTCACTTTGTGAGCCCTAGTTCTTATGTTGTGGGAATAAGTAAATAACTTTTCCTTATTCACTTTTTCCACACCAGTCATGATTTTACAGACCTCTATCCTATCCCCTCTTAGTTTCCTCTTTTCTAGGCTGAAAAGTCCAAGTCTTTTTAATCTCTTGATACGGGACCCATTCCAAACCATTAATCAGTTTTGTTGCCCTTTTCTGAACTTTTTCCAATGTCAGTCTATCCTTGGCATTGGAAAAGACCCTGTTTCCCCCTTGCCCCCCAACCTGGGGTCCAATGTGATCTGCTATCCTGGCAGTGAAAGGCCCAGGGTTCCTCCTGGCCTGCCCCTGCATCTCGGTTTCCAAGGGCAGCAGCTGCCAAAAGAACCGTTAATGGTTAACTCTCCTCTCTAGGCAAACGTGGCATTAGAGATTAGCTGGGGGAGGCTATCTGGTGCTCCTGCTAATCACCTCCAGGAAAGGCCGGCTCCCAAAGCTTCCCCAGCAAAGTTTGGTCCTCGGGCTTGTGACCCTCTCTCCCATGGCTTGCCCTATGATGCTGCGGGGCCAGATTCTGCTTTGTCACACTGCTATGGGAAGGTAGAGTGCCCCTGCTGCTGTCAAGTCAGGCTGGGGGAAGTGAGAGCAGGAGCTTGTCTTGACTGCATGGCCAGCAGTGGGGTTGGGCCTGATTTACCCTGGGCCAGTAGAAGTCAGGATCCAGCCCCTTCACCTCTCTTCCTGTCCCCTCTCCACACACACCCTGTCAGCCGTTGTTTCTCCTGCTCCCGTCCCCCCAGATCTGGGTGTGCAAGGGTTAAACTCTCCCTCCCTTTCAGACTTGGGGGGCGGAGGCTGACGTCCTGATAGAGCGGGCCGCCCCATAGCAACCTCTGACCCTGCCTTCCTTCCTCCTCTCCTAGCATGCATGGGAGGGCCACGTTTCCTGGTAGGGCTGCGGGGAGTGAAACCGGCAGAGCCAGCAGGAACTGTGCCGAAAGCGCTGTGCTTAAAACTTCATCAGGACGCAGCTGCCCGGGCTTCGTATGTTGCTGTCCCTTCGCTGCCCAGCTCTGTCCCGAGCTCTGTGGCTTCTGCCCCCCGCTCCCTGCCCTGCCTCACTCCCGCGACTGGAAATCAAACACAGAGAGAGCCGTAAGTGATTAGAGAGGAGAGTTCATCATGCTGGACTTGGGTCGCTTGCCTTGTTGAGCGGCGACTGGCACAGAGAGGGGTGAGAGGTGGGGGCTGGCTAGGAAGGGGACAGAGCCAAAGTCTGTACCAGTGCGGCCGTCGAGACGCATGCACGGCCAGAAGAGAGGCTGTCTCCTGCGCTGAAGTTGGGAAGCCAAGTTTAACGTTCAGCCGAGGCAAGAGGGTGCGTGTGAAATCAACACATCTGGGACGCAGAAACCCGCCTGCCGGAGAGACGAGGAGGAGGGGAAAGTGTGAGGAATCAAAACCCCCACCCGACACTTGATGGTGATGGCAAAGTAACGGAAACTCTGGTAGGAGGGGGATTTTTTCTGGCTAAAAGTTCTGTCCTTTCTAGGAGAGGGGAACAAAGAAAGTTTGGAGAGGGGGCTCTAAAGCGCTCATGACCTTGAGCTCTGACGTGTAATGTGAGACTGCTTCTGTGCGATTGTGATCCTGTCTTGGGTGTGCTACTTAGGAGCTGTATTTCAATTACCTGAGGTTAGGGATGTTAGATATCGGTTAATTGAAGAGTCAAGTAACCTCATGACATGTTATCGGTTAGTCGGCTATTCTATCAGCCCCGGGGGCAGCAGCTACTGTATCAGAGGCAACAATGTGGGGGTGCCAGGTGGGAGCTGGTTCGTGAGGGGAGCCCGTTTAAAAACCAGTTCTCTGGCTGCCTGTCACCCTGCGCTGCTGCTTCTGAGAGAGAGGCAGCAGCACAGGGTGGCAGCAGCCCCTATTAGGAGCAGGGGTCTGAGCTCCTGGACCTGGCACGAGCCAGAACTGAGCCAGGCTGCTGACCAGACTGCTAAAAAATGTACTGGCAGGGAGAGAGGGAGAAGGAAATGCGTGTAATCCATAGCATTAACCTACACGCTTTTGCTTATCGGTTTATCGACTGCACTATTCCATCCCTACCTGAGATCAGGGCCCCCGTTGTGCCAGGCGCTGCACAGACACACAGCGAGACACAGTCCCTGCCCTGTGAGGTTTCCAGTCTAAATAGACCAGCCAGAGGGTGGGGTACAGAATTATTACATCTCCAATATACTTGCCAAGAAGGAGGAATATTTTGCGTGTTCGTCCCCCTTCCCCCCCTCCTTGGCTGCTGTTTCCTTTCCATCCCAGGAGGGGTTGATGGTGTGAGGAAAATCTGGAAAGAAGCCTAGCCAGGCTGTGAAAAGCAGCTTGTCTGGAGAGGCCCCGGTGACAATCTGGTAGCCAGATGAATTTGCGTTGTGCCGTGGCGGGGCAAAACGCTGTTGAGACCGCAGTGCTGGCTCTGCCTGGTTCGGTTTGATGCCCTCAGGGTGGTTGTGCTGAGTCCCATGGCTGCGACATGGCTCTGTCTGGCCCGGCCCAGGTTACCTTCTGGGTCCGTTGCTGCTGTGGGGCATGAGGCTGCTTCGCAGTGAGCGGCTGAGGAAGCTAAAGCAAGAGGGTGTCAAGCCGTTGGTGAAATTTATGCTGTGCAGGAAGTCGCATGAGCTGATCCAAATGGACCTTATTGACCAAAGAGGGCGAGGGGTTCTCATTAGGAATGTAAAGGGCAGATGAGGCTTACTAGTAATCAGTTGACTGGCAGCCCAGCCAGGACCACCGGGGGCTGGAGTGGCCTCCTGCCCGCGGGATCCCAGTTAAGCAATGAAATATGACAGTTGCTAAACAGGAATGTACATCCCTCATTCTTATCAGGGTTCAGTTCTGGATGGGGAGCAGCCCCAGCGGCAATGCCAAGTCCCCACAGAGGCTGGAGTCTCTGCAGTTCCTCTGGCTAACCCCAGCCCAGCCTAGCTCAGCAGATTTCTGATTGAGCAGGGGAGGGTGATTTCCGAGCTAGCTCAGGGTGCTGACTGGCTGCTTAAAACTCAGTTACGAGCAGAAACTCTGTTCTCACCCCCAGCATGGATGTGGGGGGCTGCCCTGTCTGGGGGGAGAATTGCCTTACTGGTAGCCTGGCCTAGCGTGAGGGGAGAGAGGTTTAACCTTGTAGAGACCTGGAGGATTTGAGGAACGTGGGGCTGGGGAAGAGATGGGCAATCGCAGGATCTGCCCAGGAATTGTGAAGAAACTGGCTTAGGAGATCTGGGTGCCATTCCCAACTTGGTCACATGCTCCCCATGTGACTGTGGAGAAGCCCCCCTTGCCTCAGTTTCCCCCTTTGTAAACCGAGGCGAGAATCCTTCCTTGGGGCAGGGACCGTCTCGCTCAGTATGCGCAGCTCCTAGCATGGATGGGCCTCGCCTCTGTTGACACCTCCCTGCCTTGCCACCAGAAGTGTCAGTTCTTCATTTGTGTTGTCCCATGTAAGAGCCCAGGGCATGCCCCCGGCCCCTGTTGTGCTAGGTCCGGTACAGAACAGAAGTCCCTGCCTCAAAGAGCAGACAGTCTAAGTGCAAGACAAAGACCACAGATCAATCCAGACCACTGAGTGGGGTAGGAGACCGTATTGGCCCATGGGCCAGCCTCAGAGGGTTCATGGCAAAGCCCTGCTCCTGCAACGTTGGATCTGTTTTGCTTCAACCACCCACTCCCTTTCCTGCCTCTGCGCTTGTTTTGCATAAGCTGCCAGGGGGAGAATATGTGGTTTTTGACCCGGGGCCAGTTAATCAACGTGGCTTTTCTTTCAACAAACCCTTCCCCTGGGGAGCGGTCTGGCTACCCGCCCTGGAGGACATCCTAACCCTTTCAGTGCTTGGTTAGGGACGGGATCCTGCCTGAGACCCCTCCTCGTTTTCCTCTCTTCCCACCCCGGCCACGTGTCTGTTTGACCTATTGCTTGTTCCCACCCGCTGTAAGCCGGATCCCAGACAGGTGAGGGGTTAGAAGTTGGTCTGGGGAGGGGATTATGTGTAGAACTTGCTGAGGCCTGTGGGGTGGGCTTTTGGCATGAGGGGAGATGGGGGGGGGGGGGTAGCAGAGTTGGCTGCTGCCCTCTGGCTTCAGTCCCTCCAACTTGGGGGGAGGCTGCTGCCCTCTGGCTTCAGTCCCTCCAACTTGGGGGGACTCCCAGCTGTGGCTTTCGTTGAGCCGTGGAGGCATCTGGAGGGGAAGTGAGAGAACCCACTGGAAAGCCAGCAAGCTTTTCTGATCTGGGCCTGCCCCGCTCAAATGCCCTGGCTCGCCATCTGGGGTTACCCCACATCCCTGAGTGCTTTCCCCCAGAGTCAGGGCCTGAATCCCAGAGGCCTGCCCAAATCTCACCTTGGGGGGATGTGTTTGATTCTGAAACCGTGCCCCCTTGCAGCCCACCACCCGGCCCCTCTCCATTCCCTTCCTGCCCTCAGCTAGAGAACAGCAGCATGCTGCTGCCACGTTCCTCCCCAGAGACAGCCACATCTCAGTGGGCGGATGATCCGATTCCTCTCTGTGGCTGGTAAAAAGCTGGTGCGCTTTCAGAGGGCTGGCAGGGTTCTTCACCCGAGGGGCCTGCGTGGAAGGGAGAGGGCCAGAGCCCAGCTTTGGGGGCAGGGAAGGAGGCCAAGGAAACAGCCAGGCCTGCCCATCTGCATTTCAGCCTTCTCTCTTCACCCTGTTGCCTCTGGCCTGCAGTCAGACTGGTTTGGCCACGGCCCATCAGCTGTCACCTCTTGATAAGTACTCCGAAACTGGCTGCGCTGGCTTTGGTCCTGGCGAGCTGGGTGAAAGGCCACAAAGAGCAGAGATGTGGGCCAGGGATCTCGCTGCTGAGTAGGTGGAGCAGACTTCTCTGAGCGGCTGTTACCTCTCCCTTTGCCATTGGAATGTCTGTCTCCCCGTGGCTAGAGAAAGAGTTAAAATGCTAAGCCAGGCAGGGCCTTGGCCGAGAGGCCCACCACTGCCTCCTGCGGTTGTGAAATCTCAGTTGGCGTGACCCACGTTGGGTACCCACAATGCACAGCTCTCCCATCCGCTGGCTTTGCTCCTGACTCAGTGGGAGCAACCCAGAAGCAGCATTCCCTGTAAGCTGGGCTCTTCTGCGGCCATCAGGGAGAGACTCAGACCCTCCCCAGCTGATTAGCAGGGCAGCTAGGTTCTGTATTTCTGTTGGTGGTGCACATCCGCATGTGCCTCGGTGCACACAACAAAATTTATTCTCCATTAGGATGGGGGAAAAAATTCCACCCGTGGATGGAAAAGATAAGAGGGAACAGAGCCCAGAAGTCAGGCTGAGACCCCACAATGCACAGCTCTGCTCCCAACCCGAGCCGTGGGCCTCGGGCCATTCTGCTGAGGTTTTTCCACTTGGTGCCAAATTCCCCACATGACATTTGAGATCTTTAACAAGCTAGCCTCAGCCCCGCAAAGCCGTTAACCAGCACTTGGGACTGGGCGAAAGGCCGAGCCCTGCATAACATGCTCCTTCGCCCCACAGCCTGACCAGAGGGGTCGCTGTGCTGCTGGGGTGAGGGAGCTGCCCTGGTTCTTTCCTCAGCAGCATGGTCTCAGGAAGAGGACAGGGGATGGGGAGGACTTTGAGCTTCCCACCATAACCTGGTTCTGTGTCTCCTCGCCCTGGCACTAGAGGGTCCTTTCCTCCACAGCCTGGCCATAGCAGGTGCTGTGCTGTTACAGGGGAGTGTCAGGGGGGAGCTATTCTGCTTAATCTGGAACATGCTCCATCCCCTTACCAGACCACAGGGAGCGCTGTGCTGTCCACCCTCAGGCTCAGTGTACTTCCCTCATTCTTGCACTAGGGGGGTGCTGTGTCTGTCCTGGGATGCACTGCATCGCCCTTGGCCTGCACTAGGGGGCGCTGTGGCTAACCTGGGATGCACTGCATCACCCTTGGCCTGCACTAGGGGGCGCTGTGGCTAACCTGGGATGCACTGCATCACCCTTGGCCTGCACTAGGGGGCGCTGTGGCTAACCTGGGATGCACTGCATCGCCCTTGACTTGCACTAGGGGACGCTATGTCTATCCTAGGATGCCCTGCATCACCCTTGGCCTGTCCTAGGAGGGTTCTGCGCTGCTGTCCCTAGCCTGGCTCTGTGGGCTGTTTCGCCTGGGTAGTCCAGTCTCCTCCGCATCTTGGGGGGAGGCGGGGGGCGCAATGGCCCAACGTAAAAGGGCCTGGTCCCTTTTTGGCTTCTGCCTCCTGCACTCCCTGCGGTTGGAAATCAGCCCTGCCCACCCCTCTGCTAGCTCATATCCAGACTAGCACTCTGCTTGCTCTTCTGCATCTGTGCTGGGCTCATGGCAGGAGTCGTTTTGCACTGTCCTGAAACAACTGCTCCATCTCAGGGACCTGCTGGGAGCATGTGGAACTGGGGGGGGGGGGGGGCTGGTTTTCTCACCCCTCCTTTCTTGCCCTGCAACTCCCTGGGCTTAATTTCTGGGGAAGGCTCCATGCCGCCGGGCTGTCTGATGATCCCAGCAGCTTGCGAAAAACTTTTCTGTGCACTGTTGGCAGCTCCCCCCTCCCCCCCGCCCGTGTCCTGGCGAGCCAGGTGGAAAACCTCACAGCTTGTTGCTCCTGCCCACGTCGTTGCGGTAGAACAACGGTTAGCTTGTCTGCCAGGGATGGAGGGACAGCAGTGCTGCTGGGGCTGGCCCCTCTAGCTGGGGATCGCCTGCCTCCCGCCTCGCTGCTGTTTCACTCAGACCAGTGGGCCCTCTTGCCGACTGTCCCCCGCCGCCCTGAAATCATCAGCGTGGCTGGTCAGTCCCAGTGTCTTCTCCACCCCCACCCCCCTTGTGCTTCAGAGCACAGGACAGGAGCTGGACTGGGTGGAGCCGGGCATCTTCAGTTCTTCAACCTCTGCATCATGGTGTCTCTTCCCTCCCCTCGCCCCCAAATGTCCCCAGCTGACCTCACCCCCAGGCCTCTGCCCTCATAAGAACATAAGAACGGCCAAACTGGGTCAGACCAAAGGTCCATCCAGCCCAGTGTCCTGTTTGCCGACAGTGGCCAATACCAGGTGCCCCAGAGGGAGTGAACTGAACAAGGAATCCTCAAGCGATCTCTCTCCTGCCATCCATCTCCACCCTCTGACAAACAGAGGCTAGGGACACCATTCCTTACCCATTCTGGCTCATAGCCATTAATGGACTTAACCTCTATGAATTTATCTAGTTCTCTTTTAAACCCTGTTCTAGTCCTAGCCTTCACCACCTCCGCAGGCAAGGAGTTCCACAGGTTGACACTGCCTTGTGTGAAGAAAAACTTCCTTTTGTTTATTTTAAACCTGCTGCCTATTCATTTCATTTTGGCAGGGCTTCACGGCCCCCAATCCATATACCTCTGGGATTCTGTGGCACCCAGCCTGCTCCACCCCGAGGCTCGGCGGTGTGCACCTCGGCGAATCCAACTGATGGACAGGCATAAGCAGCAGTGGTGTGCATCTCCACCAGAGTCCTCCTGAGCAGAGGCAGGCGGACACCACCGTTCTTTCTTCCCAGCCCCCAGGAACCCTCCTTCCAGCTCGCCCCAGTTCATGGCCGCCTGATGTTCCTGGCTCAGCGGCCTCCTCTCGCAACCGTCGTCCCAAGTCAACAGTGAGCAGTGAACCAGGCTGGGCCCACAAGCCTTGTGCGTCATGCCCTTGAAGTGAGGAGACGAGCCCTGCAGGGTTGGGTCTATTGCTCGTTTGGATGGGAGACCTCGGAGGAAATCTCCCCCCCCCCCCCGCTGGGATGTGGCTCGACTGATGTTGCTGGTCCCTCTGAACCCGTGCGCACTAATGTTCCTGCTCATTTTTATGCCCCTGTGTGGAATGAATTTTGTTATGGGCACCAACAGGGAGGGTGAGGTGTGACACATTCCAAACATGGTGGGGGTACGGCCGAGGGGCATAGGGTGGCGCTCAGAGCTGCTGCAGGGGTGCAGGCTGTGACTGGGGGGGCAGAATCTGGGATGGGGCAGAGGGTTGGGTTGCAGGTTGTGTCTGGGGGTGTGGGATCTAGGCTGGGGCAGAGGGTTGGGATGAAGGCTGTGACTGGGGGGACAGGTTCTGGGATGGGGTAGAGGGTTGAGGTGCAGGCTGTGGGGGGGAGGGCAGGATCTGGGATGGGGCAGAAGGTTGGGGTACAGGCTTCCCTGGGGGAGATAGCTTGCCCCAGTCCTCTCCCACCACAGCTCTGGGCCAGGTGAGAAGTACCTCTCGGCCAGCCATGGCAGCTCTGATGAGGTTGGGCTGGGCTGGAAGGGGGGCACTTATCTCCCAGCAATGGCAGGTCCGTGCTGCTGGGGATGGCAGGAGGGGAGGACTTCAAGAAGGTACCTCTCCCCCGGCTGTGGCAGCTCCCTTCTGGGGCCGGGAGCGCCTCTCCCCTGGATGCAGCTGGGAGCCGTCACAGACAGGAGAGAAGCGCCCCTTCCCTGGCTGTGTCAGCTTCATGCGTGGCAGCCCTGAGCACACCGGCAGGGCTAATTAGGCAGCCGGGCAGCCACATGGCTGTGCAGCTTAGAGGCAGCTCCGGGGTTGACCCCCAACCAATAGGCAATAGGGGTCACTGAGCTGCAAGGGGTGGGGTGGGGACACTGTCTTCTCATGGTCAGGGCTGGCCCCAAAGTTAATTCCAGATGCAAAATGAGCGTGGATAATGGGGGTTTTTTTGTTTGTTTTTTTCCCTCCCTGAATCCCTCTTGGCTCTTTTGGAGCTATGGGATTCGCCTTCACTTCCCATCCCAAACTGTTGCTGGGAAGCTGTTCGAGGGCGGCCGCGCCCCGCCCCAGAGGCGGCTGCATTTCAAAGCTGGATGAGTGACACCCACATGCAGTTTTGCTGGGAGGTTGTACCTCAGCTGCCCTGCCCCAGAGGTGGCTGCATTGCAGTGCTGGGTGAACACTCCACGCTTGTTAAATAACTGCCAGGTCCCACCCCAGAGGTGGTTGCACTAGTGGCTGGAGAACCTGCATGTCCAAACAGCATTGGAGCGGCCTGCTGCCAAAGTGGCCCTGGAGCAGGGAGTCGAGACAGGAACGCAAGGGCCATACGCTTCCCCTCTCTGGCGTCCGCCCCACTTTGGCCCGCACTGGCCTGGGGATGTGTGAACACGCCTGCGATGACACACACGCCTGCCGTGTTAAATATAGGGCCGGGGCTCTCGCTGGGGGAATTAATAAAGCTCCTGATGCAGCCACTAAGCAAGGGTGGGATTACGGGCTTAGGACGGCGCTGTGCACAGCTAACGCCAGTGGGACCAGCAGAGGTTAGTGCTCGGGGGGAAGGGAGGGGCCTGCCAGGGCATCTCAGAGCACCAGCCACTGGGGAGGGGGAGGAGAAGGGATCTCCAATCCAGTGTCTATCCAGACTTAGGCTTCATTTGCTAGTATACTCAGCTTCCCTCCTCCCCTGGCATGGGTGGGTAATACCCTTTCTGCTCACCTGGGGTTCCCGAAACCCCTCTTCTGTGGGACTCCTGCACTCCACTCTGTCTTGGAAGGGAAATTTCTGCTGCTTGGCTTAAGGACTCCCATCCCTACACTGTAAACCCACCAATTCCTGGAGTTAGGAGCGTGCAGGGAGGGTGTTGGCCTCTGCTCCTCCAGGCAGCTGAGCTGATCGTGAGCGCGTTAGCTAAATGGTAGCCAAGGAGTAGGGAAGGCCTTTGGTGCAGGGAGTTGCAGGGGCTGAAGCAGTGGTGGGCAATCCGCAGAAGTGTTTCCTCAATTTTTTTTCCCATCCATGTGCAGAATACATTTTATGATGTGCACTGAGGCATGTGTGAATGTGCACCACCCTTCAAAACATGCTAGTGGCTGTGGGTGTTCTGCAGATCAGTGGGGCGGCATTTGAATCTCTGCTGGGTGGCTGCCCAAGCGCTCTGCATACAGGGAACGCTGATCTGTGGCCCACAGATCTGTGGCCCATAAGTCATTTTGTTTACAGGGTTGGCAGCTCTTGCTGGTTTCCATCTGCACAGGTTTTTTTTCCTACTGGTGTCACTAAAGTGACACACACATAAAGCCAGGGTGTGTGACGTGCACGGTGATCACACACAACATTGACTGCAAGAGCTGTGCACTCCCTCTGCAGCCAGTCAAAGTGCTGCTACGGTTCAGTTGGCACCCCCTGCCAGTTCTAAGTACACGTTGGGGGGATGGGCCCTGGTGGAGCATCTCCAGCCAATTGTGAGGAAGGGCCTTGGTGGAGCATCTCCAACCCATTGCGGGGATGGGCCTTGGTGGAGCATTTCCAGCCCATTGGGGGGATGGGCCCTGGTGGAGCATCTCCAGCCCATTGGGGGTATGGGCCTTGGTGGAGCATCTCCAACCCACTGGGGGGGATGGGCCTTGGTGGAGCATTTCCAGCCCACTGGGAGATGGGCCTTTTGGAGCATCTCCATCCCATTGGGGAGATGGGCCTAGGTGGAGCGAGTCTTGCCCTGTCCCTCCCTCCCCCCCCAAGTGCCACTTAACCTGATAGAGACTCAGTGAAGCTGCTCCCCTGTCCTAACTGGGTGCAGGCCTGAAGGACAGTCTGGAGGGAGGAATCCAGCCCTCGGTCCCCAGGTGGGGCCTGAGCAGCAGGCGGTGGGGACCCGTTGCTGATATTTGGTTGTACGTCACTGACTCCCCCTCTGCCCTCCAGGTCCATGGCTGTGCAGTGACGCCCAAGGGATCGCGAGCGACGGGGGGGGCCTCTGCCTGTGAAGGATGCTGAAGAAGAACAGCCTAGTTCTCTGGGGCGTGGTGCTGTTTGTGGCCTGGAACGCCCTGCTCCTCTTCTTCCTGTGGACCCGGCCCCCGGCCTTCGACGACCACAGCCACTTGACCGCGGAGGTCATCCGGCTGGCCCAGGACGCGGAGCTGGAGCTGGAGCACCAGAAGGACCTGCTGCGGCAGATCCACCGGTACAGCGCCCTCTGGAGCAAGAAGATGAAGAAGGCGGAGGAGGGGGACCAGCTCCCCCCAGCCGCCGCCGCCTCCCACGCTGGGGCTTTGCCCGCCACGGAGGCTGTCCCACCCCGGCCCCGGGCCTCCCTGGACGCAGTCTTGCCTGTGGTAGTGATCGCCTGCGACCGTGCCACGGTGCGCCGGTGCCTAGACAAGCTGCTGCACTACCGGCCGTCCCGGGAGCGCTTCCCCATCATCGTGAGCCAGGACTGCGGGCACGAGGAGACGGCCCGGGTCATCGCCTCTTACGGCGAGGCCATCATGCACATCAAGCAGCCGGACCTGAGCGACGTCCCAGTGCCCACGGACCACCGCAAGTTCCAGGGCTACTACAAGATCGCCCGGCACTACCGCTGGGCCCTGAGCCAGGTTTTCCGCACCTTCCAGTACCAGGCAGCCATCGTGGTGGAGGACGACCTGGAAGTCGCTCCCGATTTCTTCGAGTACTTCCAGGCGACCTTCCCGCTCCTGCTGGCGGACCCCAGCCTCTGGTGCGTCTCGGCCTGGAATGACAATGGCAAGGAGCAGATGGTGGAGGCTGGCCGGCCGGAGCTGCTCTACCGCACGGACTTCTTCCCTGGCTTGGGCTGGCTGCTGCTGTCGGAGCTGTGGGACGAGCTGGAGCCCAAGTGGCCCAGGGCCTTCTGGGACGACTGGATGAGGCAGCCGGAGCAGCGGCGGGGCCGCTCCTGCATTAGGCCCGAGGTCTCCCGCACCATGACCTTCGGCCGCAAGGGCGTGAGCCACGGGCAGTTCTTCGACCAGTACCTGAAGTTCATCAAGCTCAACGACCGCTTCGTGCCTTTCACCCAGATGGACCTCTCCTACCTCAGGAAGGAGGAGTACGAGCGTTCGTTCCTGCCCCAAGTCTACAGCGCCCCTGAGCTGCGGGTGGAGGAGCTGCAGGGCAACCAGCGCCGGGAGTTGGGCACCGTCCGCGTGCGGTACACCAGCCGCGACTCCTTCAAGGCCTTCGCCAAGGCCTTGGGCGTCATGGAAGATCTCAAGTCGGGGGTGCCTCGTGCTGGCTACCGTGGCATCGTCAGTTTCCTCTACCGTGGCCGCCGGGTCTACCTGGCGCCCCCTTCAGACTGGACGGGCTATGACCCCAGCTGGAGTTAGCACTGTCTCTCCCCAGACATTGACCTTTTTGAGCATGTCGGACCCGTACAGATCATGGAGGGGGCGGGGTGTGTGTGTGTGTGTGTGTGTGTGTGTTTGAGGGGGGGGGGGACTCAGACCTTGTATTTTTTTGTTTTTCCGAGTGGCATTCGAGTGCATTCTGGGGAGGGGCGGGGTGCACGTGCGTTTGTGCACTTCATGCTGGGAGGGGGGGATTATTTTGATGCCCCGACGTGGGGGGGTTAGGATGGGGCATGCTGAGATTCCCCCCCCGTCTTTGCCCTCCCCTCCCTCAGTGCCTACCCCTGCCTGACATTGTGATCTCCCCTTTACCGCATCCCTGGTGGATTTTCCATGGCCAGAGCCAATGCTGAACCAAACTGACCGACCCGTGGCTACTTTCCTAGCCTCTTGTGAGTGCCATGCAAGGGATGTGTGGTGATGCCAGGACCTGCTTTGGATCTTTGGCAATTCCCAGTTCTCCGTCCTTGGGCAGAGGGACAGGGGTCACCTCCGGCCATAGCTGGGAGGGGGGCGTTGGAGATGGCAGGACACCCTGGCTGGTCCTCCAGAGCCAAGCATTAGCCATAGGGGAGTCCTGTAGAGGCAAGGAACGCTACGTTTGTGACGACCTCTTCGGTGTCTCCTTCGGAGCACATCTAGCATGGTTCCTTCTTGCCCCTTTGACCTCCTTGGAGAAGGTCTCCGGTTCTGGGGTACGTGCAGTGTTGGCGTCTCTCTACCCAGAAGTGTTGCTCCAACGCTTCCAAGGGGCGTTCTGCCGCGGCAGTCCTTGCCCTTTGTCCATCATTGCCACTTTGCCAGGGGGAGCATGGAGGAAGCTTGTGACCGAGCCGGGCCTGTGCGGTCTAACTTGTGTCGCTCTCCCTGGCAAGGAAGTGAGAGGTCTGAGCAGCTTGCCTTACTCCTCAGCAAGGACCTCCATCCTCTCCCTGGCTGAAGTTCGGTTCCAGGTTGGCTCGGTCCCTGCCAGAGGGTGGTGGGTTCCCTTGCCGCCACCGAGGAGAGGACCCATGATGCAGCAATGGGGTGAGAGGTCTCAACCCCTGGGGCAGTGGGGCACGAGAAGGGTCTCTCTGACAAGGAGCCCTGCCTTATCTCTGGGGCTAGCCAACCCTGCCCGCCCCCCCCACCCCAAGTCTCTAAGAGGTGCTGCTGAGCTATTCAAGAGCCACTGTGGGGAAGGGGAGTTACAATTCAGACCTCATTTGGCCAAAACGTAGACCACACCAAAGGGTAACTTCTGTCCCCACCGTGTTATTTTGCTGTATTCGGGTTTTTTTAAATCCCTTGTATTGTCCCCAACTGGAGAGTGGGTGGAGGAGGGAGACCAAACCTCCTGTTGTCGTTCTACAGCACCCAGGACGTTGCTGGGTGCCCTAGGATAAGTTTGGCAAAGGATTTGGGGAGGGGGGAGAGAACGGAAGCGGCCCTACGCTCCAGCTGCCGCAGGTGAGATCAGGCAGCGAGGAGGTCCCACGGCACCAACCAAGGAGCGCATTAAAGGGTCTGAAAATGTCTCTATATCGCCCCCTCTCTCCTGTAAGCTCTCTCCGGAGTGCGGGGAGCTTCCTCGGAGTACGGGTGCTTTTGTGTGAGTGCGTGTCACTTTTCTCCCCTCCTTGGGCCAGGAGGGGGGGAATCTCTCTGAAGGCAGGATCTCTGCGCGAGGGAGGTCCTTTTGTAGGCAGGCTCCAGCCAGCACTTCGGGGAGCCAGCCAGGTGGGGTCACCTCCGTGCCGTTCTCCTGGGCAGGCATTTGGGAGCCTGGGGCATGTCTCACGCTGGTCAGTGGGCTGTGCCACCCTCCCCGCACGTGGCACTGAGGCAGGGGCTTGTTGCTTGCACCGCCTGCCGAGAGAGGCCTTAGATGCCAGTTGGCTCCAAGGCGAGGAAGACGATCTAGCACCTGACTATGCTGCAGCTGGTGGCACTCTCCCGGCCAGCCCTCCCTGCTCCTGCAGGGACAGGAGTGTTTTGCTGCCTTTTCTCTTGGCAGAGGCAAAGCGGTGCGAGGTTCTGGTGGAGGGGCCTGCAAGAGAGCAGTAGATATTGGCCGCCTGTGGTGCTCTGGGAGAGATGACCCCACTCCCTCACCCCCAATCTCTGGGGGTGGGGTTGCGACCCTGGAGTGCCCGGGGTCCACAGTGAGGAGTGTCGGGTTTGAAACCCACCCTTCATTCAACGAGGTCGATTCGAACCAGCTGCCTCTTCTGCAAATGGTGCTCCCTCTGCCACGGGGCTTGGGATTAGTCCATGATTTCCCTCCCTGTTGTTGCCCCCTTCCCGCTGCAGGAGGGGGAGGGCCAAGAGTTGGAACCATGTGCCCAGCCCAACCGTAAAGCCGTTACCCTGTGGAAAAGGGGGAGGAGAGGAACAAATTTTGAGCGGGTAGGGGCGGGGAGGGAGATGCTGTTTTTATGTCCAAACGTCATGCTGCGGAAGAAAACTTTAAGGTGCAGAAACTATTTTCCAGAATAAAATCAAAAGCCAGACCTTTGTCGGTTTGCCACGTCTTTGGTCTCTGGATTGCTGCAAGGGTAGACTTTCATAGGCTCTCAGGGCTGGCAGAGACCTCAGGGGTCATCGAGTCCAGCCCCCTGCCCAAAGCAGGACCAACCCCAATCATCCCAGCCAGGGCTTGGTCAAGTCAACACTTAAAAACCTCTAGGGATGGAGATTCCACCCCCTCCCTAGGGAACCCATCCCAGCGCTTCCCCACCCTCCAAGGGAAATAGTTTTTCCTAATATCCAACCTAGACCTCCCCCACTGTAACCTGAGACCATTGCTCCTCATTCTGCCACCACTGAGAACAGCCTCTCTCCATCCTCTTTGGAATCCCCCCTCCAGGTACCTGAAGGCTGCCATCAAATCCCGCCCCTCACTCTTTGCAGACTAAACAAGCCCAAATTGCTCAGCCTCTCTGCATAAGCCCCCTCATCATTTTGGTTGGCCTCTGCTGGGCCCTCTCCAATGCATCCACGTCCCTTCTGTGGGGGGGGGGGGGGGAACTGGACGCAATACTCCAGATGTGCCCTTGCTGGTGCTGAATTTGCTTGGCCCTCCTTTTGAATGTCCAAAGCAGCAACCCTTCTCCGGACAGGGCTGTCCTTCCTTTGGCAGGTCCCAGCCCCCCTCAACTCCAGCCACTTTCGCTTCTGAGCCGTGGGGTAAGACTGGCCCCCTCAACCCCACACCCGATGATGAAAGAGCCATGTGCCTGATGATGTTTCTGTGCAAACATCAGGCCGGGGGAGGAGTTGCAGAGGGAGCATTGAAACAAATCTTGTTCCGATTGGGACCGATGGCCTTATTGGTAGAATGGGGCTGGTCGTGGGCTGGATGGTGGTCTAATTGGTCCCTTTGATCCACTGCCATGTGTGCCGCTAGGGTGGATTAGTGGGGTGGGTTCTCTGGCTTGTGGGCTCACTGTCACATGACACCAACAGGGGCGGGCGTGTGAAAACAGCAACGCGGAATATGAAGACTCTCCTGTGACATCAACAGAGCCCCAAACTCCTCCTGCTTTATGAACAGCTCCAGCTGGGAACCGAGAGGGACACCAAGGCTGGTCTTCTGTCTGAAGTCACCCCCTTATTGGGGGGGGGGGGGGGACACGTGCGCTGCTCCTCTGATACAAAGGAGGTTAGGTCCCTCTTGGATGGGTCTAAACAGCCCCTGGGAGGAGGGTAAATGGAGGCAGAGGGGGTAGAAGAATGGCACATCTTTGGTCACCCACAGCAGGGCAACAGCAGAGCGAAACCCACTGCTGTGCTCTACCCACAGAATCCTGCTGCCTCCGATTGTTCCTGACACCCGTATTGGCCAGGTTATAATAGAGCTGATTCTATCAGGGGTGTATCTGCAGCAACCTTCCGTAAGCAGGAGGCTGCGGTGTGCCCGCAGTCTGGGCTGGGATAGGGGTCCTTCCTGGTGGTTCTCCAGACCAGAGAAGAGGACCCTGATGTCCTCTGGGCCCTGACAGCTGCAGCTGACTGTAGAAAATCCAATTGAGAGCAGGGTTTTGGGAGCGGGGGGTGGGGGTGGGGGAGGGAATCACTGCGCAGGAGTATAGAACCATACCAATGGTACCCATTAGCCATGGCTCCACCTGCAATCTGCTGGGCTTGTCGTCACGGCCGAGTTCTCCCGTGCCTGGCTTCCCCCTGGAGTCCACACAGTGAGCACGAGCGTGAGTACGGCTCCCGCGGGCTGGCCAGGAAGGGGATATGTGCAAAAACAAAACTCAGCCCCTCTCATCTGCTGCTAACGCAACTGCCCTGGGCTGCTCCACGACTCGCCCTGTGCACTTCTTTGCGCCCGGTGCCGCTGCGCCCGAGTAAGGCTAACGCTAGCGGAATTAACGCAGCCAGCAAGATGTGGCCAGTGCTGCCATCTGCCCCTCAAGTCGCCTAACCCTGAACCATGATGATTCTTACCCATCATGGGTAGATCGGCCGCCATGCCCCTTAGTGCAGCTCTGGGCCAAACGTCACAAGTGATCTTTCAGTCGAGCCCCTTCCCTGCGTGGGAACATCTTTAGCAGAACATCTAAAGATCTCCAAAGGAGCAGGCCCCACCCCGGTCGCCCTGCCCCCACCAATTCCTCCACAGGGGAGTAGGGCTGGAGTTCTCCTTGCTTTGGTTTTTCAGTGCAGCAGGTGGCATCTGCTGCGGGAGAGGACCAGTGTTCCCTGTAAGCTGAGCGCTTGTGTGGCCGCCCAAGAGAGAAGCAAAGGCCTCCCAGCTGATTAGCGGAGGGCCCGCAGCATGTGTTTCTATTTGGTGGTGCACATCTGCACGGGGCTTGGTGCACATAACAAAATGTATTCCACACCTGGAAACAATTAGCGGGAACATTGGAGAAGACAAGGTGGGCCAGTCTTGCAGGGGCCAGGTAGAGGAGGCAAGGACATAAATGACCTACAGAGAGAGGGTGAGTCCTGGCTCAGTGGGTGCTATTGCTTCAGGTCCTACCTGAGGGCTGATGAAACAGCCCTAAAGTTGGGGGAGAAAAACAGCAGAAGTGAAGCGAAGAGGCCCAATAAGGACTGGAAGTAGTACTCAGAAAGCCTGATTGCCAGGCCCCTGCTGTGACCCACTAGACCCCAGTCCTTTCCTAGAGCTGGGCATAGAATTCAGGAGTCCTGATGGGAGTTCCAGCCTCCCCCTCCCGCCCCCCCCCCGCCCTGCCTCTAACCCCTTATACGAGGAATGGACAGTCATTTTTGATAGGGGGCCACTCCCAGAATTTGGTAAGTGGTTAAGGGCCACATTCTTCCATAACAGTAAAGGAGGCGGTGCCATGTCTGGGATGGAGGCTGGGTGCAGAAGGGAGCTTGCAGTGGGGGATGGGGGTGTGGGAGGGAGTTTGGGTGAAGGAGGGGGTAGTGACCTAGGGCCAGGGATATGGGTGCAGGAGAAGCGTCTGTAGAAGGGGGAGCAGGGCCTGGGAGGGGACAGGGATGCAGGTGCTTATGTAGGTGGCTCCCGGCCAGCAGCCCAGCAGGACCCTCAAACAGACTCCCTGCCTTCTGCACCCCCCCACGTCATTCAAAGCTGTGGGTTGTGCGGTCCATGCGGCAAGCACAGCCCAGGCAGCTCCCATTGGCCAGTTTCCAGGAGCTCGCAGTGCACAGAGCACATGCCTTCCCCCCCGCCCCCCAGCCAGCTGCTCTGAGTGGCCTGCGGGGCTGTGGAAAACAGGGAACCTGCCTGAGGCTTCGCTGGGCCACTGGACGGTGACAGTGGCCTGGATTCAGCCAGCAGGCCACATTTTGCCCACCCCTGCATCTGACTCAACTCCCCTCCCAGAGCTAGGCAGAGAACCCAGGAGTCCCAACTGCTCTAACCACTAGCCCCCACTCTGCTCCCAGAGCTAGGCAGAGAACCCAGGAGTCCCAACTGCTCTAACCACTAGCCCCCACTCTGCTCCCAGAGCCTGGGAGTCCTGATGTTCTAACAATACCATTCCCACCTCACAGAGGTGCTGGGAGGGTAAATAGAGTGAAGTAAATACTGGGAAGTCTCTGGTGAGCTATGGAGAAAAAGTGCTACATGAAAGCCAGAGATAATTATTCATGCCTATGTTATTTGGTACAGACCATGTTCTCCAGATGTTGGAATGATTCCCGGCAGGCACTTTTGTTTACACTGGAGAAGACACATATGGAGTCAACCCACCTTTGAATTCCTCGTTCCTATCAGCTGGAAACCCGCCCAGAACATGCCCCTGGTGAGGACGTGCGTTTCATCCCAGCTCCAGGGGGGGAAACGTTTGCATCACTTCCTTGCTACAGCATGGCCGGCTGTGACTCAGCTTCTGGGAAAGCTTCCGGTCATTCTTTATGACAGTTCCCTGAAATGGGGCAACTCCTAGCAGGCCAGGCAATGCCTGGACAACAGGAGTGAGACGGGGACCATATGGACACAGACCAGTGTTAGGTATTTGTGGTGAGTAGTGCCCGGGAGCCGCTCTTCTGGCCCAGGACCCTGCCGTGCTAGGGGCTGCACAAACACAAAGCAAAACCGAGTCCCCTTCCTACCTTGGGCCTCTCCAGAATGAAATCCAGCGGAGATCAGGGCCCTGTTGTGCCAGGCGCTGCACAGACACAGCAAGAGACAGTCCCTGCCCCGCTGATATCAGGGCCCTGTTGTGGGAAAATGTAGGGAAGCCATCCCAAGCTATTTCTAAGACATTGGGATCCTGTGATTGTTTCGTGGGGTGAGGGGGAAGGCCCTGCACAGTGGTACTTAAAAAAAAAAAAAAAAAAATCTCATGATGGCTTTTTTTTTTTTTTTTTTTAAGGGCTGGGAAGCCTCAATATAAAGCAGAGCAGCTGCAGGCCCAGAGGAGGCCTCCGACTTCCTGTTCCTTGGGTTATGCTGCCGCCTTGTGGTCCTTCTAGGACCTCGTTTCCCCCTTTGTCTTTTACATCCCCCCCCCATCACAACAGTTAAAAACATGGGCAGAGGGTGAACCCCCCCCCGCACACACACATACACACACACTCACTCACTTCCACATGCCCAGCATGCCCAGAGTTAACTCCTGCCCTGTCTCCCTGCACCCTTGGGTGCACTGTCTAAAACAGGTGGAGCATCTCGGGCTCCCCACTGTGGCCCGAGATGGCTTGCACCACAGCCCGGTCCTGGCTGCTGGCCTGGCCAGGGAGCAGGGCCTAAGGTGGGAAGGAGCAAGGGCAGGGCTTTGTGGTGAAGGGGGCCCACCTGAGCCCAGCCCCTAGGGATCTGGTTGGCACCTCCCGTGATCTTTTGGCAGGAGCCGTACTTGTGTGCAGGCTCCGATTGATTTTTGTGTGGATCCGCGGCCCCCTGACTCAAAAAAGATTCCTCATCCCAGTCAACCAGTGGAACTCCTTGCCAGAGGATGCAGTGATGGCTAGAACTTTAACAGGGCTCAAAAAAGAGCTAGACAGATTCATGGAGGTTAGGTCCATCAATGGCTTTTAGCCAGGATGGGTAGGGATGGTGTCCCTAGCCTTTGTTTGTCTGGAAATGGGCAACAGGGATCACATGATGATTCCCTGTTGTGTTCCCTCCCTCTGGGGCACCTGGCATTGGCCACTGTCTGCAGACAGGACACTGGGCTAGATGGACCTTTGGTCTGACCAAGTATGGCCGTTCTTATGTTCTTATCCCGGTACGACAACCTCGAGCGTTGCAGCGTGGACATCAAGGAATGGCCATATTGGGGCCGACCAAAGTCAGCCCGGTGGCCTGTCTCCCAACCATGGCCAGTGGCACCGGGATACTGGTAGTTGTGCTGAAAATTCCACCCCCCCCCCCCATCCTCCTTGCTGAGGCTGGGCGCAGGGCTGTGTCTCTGGGATGGGGGGAGTCAGACATGGGGCCAGGGGTGGAGCAGCCGGGACCCCAAGTGCAGGGCCAAGAGCAGGGGCCTGGGAGCCACGCACAGGGAAGTGGGGCTGGGACCCCAGAGGGACGGGGGGCAGGCCCTGGGAACACATGGGGCCAACAGAGCTGGGAGTGGCAGGTGGGGGTGGGCCGGGAGCAGGACGTAGGCACCCCTCCCTCCCGCTGCCAGGGAGCAGGGCGTAGGGGCGCCGCCTAACACCTGGGGGGGGGGGCTGCAGCCGGCCCCATGCTCACCACCAGGTGCTGGGGGAAGCAGCAAGCCAGGCCCCCGGCAAAAGGGGGGGGCGCTTTTGCAGAGGATGCTCTGGAGCTGGGGTGGCGGGGGGGGGGGTGCTAAGGAACCAGCTCCCCCCCCTTTCTGCAGCCCAGCCTGGCCGGCCCGACCCGGCCCCTGCATTGCCCCGTGCCAGCCACCAGAGGGCCCTGCTGCACAGGCGGCCCCGGGTCCCTCCCGCTCTCCCTTGAGCCCCATTGACCCCCCTGGGTCAGACCCGGGCGGCTGCTCCCTGGCGAGCCGGGAGCCCCGCGCCGGAGCCTGCAGGTGCCGGGCAGCCCCGGGGCCAGGCGGAGGCGGGGGTGGGGGCTGGAGAGGGCAGCGGTTTCCAGCCCGGGCGGGGCTTGCCATGTGGGTCAGAGGCTCTCAGCCCCCCGCCCCCGCCCCCGTCCCTGCCCCCTCTCTGGGATGTGCTGCCAAAAGTGGGGGGAGCCCTTTGAGTCTGGGCTGTGCTAGGGTTGGGCTCAGAGACCTTGTTACTGCGGGGGCGGGGGGCGAAGATTTTTTAGGGGGGGGGGTTAGTCCGGGTGGGAAAACCTGGGGATAAAGTTTTCCCAATCTGACAGGGGAGAAAGGCATGGGGAGGGGCAAGGAGTGTCCAGTGGGACTGGGGGGGGCAGGGTCTGGCACACACAGAAGGAGTCCAGCTCCCCCCCCCCCCACACACATACACACCCCGCCGCACTCACCGGCATCAGCGAGGGGGGCGTCACATCTCTTGGGGAAAATGGGTGGCGGGGTTGGGGGGCGAGGAGAGGTGGAGTCTGGGGCTGGGGGGGTTGCCCCGGCCCTCCCCCCAGCTATGGGGGGGGGCTCCTCATGTCACCGGTGGCCCCCCTGTGTCCCCTCTCATCATTTGCCCCTGATCAGGGGTAGAAAATTTTGTCATGATCTAGATTTCCTGGTCAAGGCACCGTCAAGGGCCAGGCACCCCCCTCCCCCTGAGGAAACATTTTTTTTTTCATGCCTCCCCCCATCACCAGAGGCAGATCAAGTCCACAGGGGGTTGGGGGCAGCACCAGGTCCCGCCCCTTCTGCCTGTGGCCCTGCCCCCCAACCCACCCCGTTCCCCCCCTTTCACTGTGACCATGCCATGACCCCAGGGAGTGGCTGGGAGGGAGGATTCTAAAGCCCCGGGGCCGCAGGGGGGGAGGTTTTTCAGGGGCCCCTGGGCACAGGTCCCATCCCCCCCAGCTGCTGGAAATGGGCGGGTTGGGATTCCTGTCCTTGGACCCTGCCCCAGGCTCCATCTCCTGTACCGGCCTCTGGTAGTAGGTGTGAGATAAACGGGAAGGCTCCTGCTCTTTTCCATCATCTGGGATGCCTGGGGAGCTCTTTCTTCCTCCCCACCTGGACACTTCCTGGCTGCTCTGAGTAGGGTGGGGGTAGGAGTCAGCTGCTCTGTCCCTGTCCAGAGCTTGAAGGTTTTTTTTTTTTCTTTCCCGTGACTAGCAGAATTGTGGTGGGAGCATCCGGGCCTGAGCGTGGGACTCTTGTTGTTGCAGATGCGGGTGACCTTCGAGGAGGTGGCTGTGTATTTCACCCAGGGGCAGGGGGCGCTGCTGGGCCCCGCTCAGGGAGCCCTCTACAGGGACGTCATGCAGGAGAACTATGAGGCGGTGACCTCGCTGGGTAAGGGAGCCCTGGCCCCTGGGTTATTGGGGGGTGGGGCGGGGGGTTCTTCAATGTGCCCAGTTCACTTTCTTCTCGGTTCTTGGTCAGATAAATGTCAAGGGACTGAGTCCCACACTCCCAGATTCAGAGAGAGATTTTCACCCTCACACCCCAGCCACTGTCTGCTTTTCCCAGGGGTTCAGTGGCCATGAGAGGAGGACGTTAAAATCAGTGTTCTTCATGTTCTACCCAGTGATACACCCTGATCGCACCTGATTTCACACACACACACCCCACCCTCAGACTTGACTTTCTCACCCCTGCCCCAGCAGGCGGAGTCGTTCCGAGAATTGACTGACTCTCTGAGAACCCTTGAGCTCTTTGGTGCCGAAATTCAGCAGCGGGTGCTGGCTCTGCAGGTAAAGGGCCTGTGGCTCCTCACAGCTGCCTTGGGCTTCCCTGCTCTTCCTTGGGCCAGGATCCAGCTTCCAGCCTGGCAGGAGTGGGGGGTGGGAAGAGGAGTGGCAAGTGTCTCCCTCGCCCCCTCCCCTTCTTGTTATCCTTAACTCCGCTGCTCGTAAATTTCTTCTTGTGTCCCTTTTCTTTCCTTATCAATGTTCTACCAATGCCTAGCACCTGATGTATATTTATTACTATTAGCTTCTCCTTCCCCCTTTTTTTTATATACATATATCTCTGTCCGTATTTGCATCCGTACATGTTTATAGCTGCACTCACTTCCCGTCTAAACCAGATCGTTTTTTTAAACCAATTACATCCTTCTTCCCTGATGGTGAGGTCGTGGGTTTTTGGAGCATCCAGTTCTTACACAATTTCCATTGACATTTTGCTGATTTTACCTTCCTCCCAGCTCATCTGGGTCACAATTGTCTTCAGTTTTTGTGAAACTGGCCCTTTCAAAGCACCAGGTGGCCATAGTGTCAGAATGGACTTTTTCAGCTTGTGTGTTGCCCGGGGGGCAAGCGGGGACTGTGGGACCACTGTGTCTCCCTAGTCATTAATCTGGATTGTCTCTCACCATGTCTTACAAGCAGCAAACCCCTCCAGGTTTTACTGCCATCCACTCAGTCTTAATGCCCACCCATCTGCCTCTACCTACCCCTGGTCACGGCTCTGCTTCCTCTGGAGAGAGTTAACTTAAAAGTGACAAAGCCTGCCAGAGCTCTTAGCAGAACCTGTGACAGAGCCAGTCAAGTGGCAATGAAGCCATTTAACAGGCATTTGCCAACCCCAGGTATATCCTGTAGTGATGTTAAATTTAACTGGCTAATCGAATAGTCAATGCAGTTTGCATCGACTATTCGATTAGTCGATAAGGGCGCCTCTGCCAGAGCTGTTGTTACACTTCAAAGGTGAAAGTGCTGCGGGGAACACCAGGCCAGCGGGGGACTCAAGCCCCATGCTTCCTGCGGCGTTTCAAAGTGGCAGTGTCGCATGGAGCCCTGGGTCAGCTTAGTCCCCAGCTGACCCCTGGGCTCCATGCGGTGCTGCCACTTTGAAACACCCCATGCAGCCCAGGGCCAGCTGAGAGTCCAGTCCCCAGCTGGCCCCGGGCTGCACGTGGCATTTCAAAGCGGTAGACCCCGGGCTCCACGTGGTGCTGCCACTTTGAAATGCCGCATGGAACCAGGGCACTGCCGCTTTGAAGCACCCTCTTCTCTCCCCCCTGCTTGCTGCCTCTTTCTGATAGAGGCAGCAAGGGGTGGGGAGGAGGAGAGTGACTAGTCAACTAGCATCTCGCTACATCACGATTAGTCGACTAGTTGCTCACATCGCTAATATCCTGTCAGTTTGTGAATTTCCTGTGTTAGTCGACAGGGCCTGAGTTTAAAATTTGCTTAAACATTTTTTTGTGGGTGCGTTGCTGAAAAATTATAAAATCACATCTCTAAAAAAGCATCATCCGCCCCGGGCTGCCATCAGGCATAGGGGCACCAACTTAATAGTACTGTGTGGGGCCCCAGAAATCCTCAGAATGGCCCTGCCGGGAACCCACTTCAAAGAGGTTCAAACATCAGCTGCGTTAGTCAATTTTACCCGTCTCGATTTCCCCATCAGTTATCCTGTTGTGTTTCCCCTCGTTGCCATTTTCTTTTTGCCCGGCATAAGGGACAACTCATGTCTGGTTTCCCTCTCCATCCCAGCAGCTGGCAAGATGGCGAGTGAGAAAGAGGAGGAGAATCCACAGTGGGAAGGCCCGGGGGAAGAGGAACCTCGCGGGGTGTTATTGGCAACATCGGAAATGCATTTTCCCCGGAATCACATGTGGGGAAAGGACTCTGGAAATGAGTCAGAGAGGAAGCTGGGAAACCAGACAGGTGGGAACATGGCTCAATCCACTCCCCGTGCAGGAGGATGTAACAACCTCAAGGAAACCACAGCCGAGCCGGGAATCTGCTCCGGAGAGGGAGACAACACATGCGCAGAGTGCGGGAAGAGCTTTCACTGGCGCTCGTATCTTATTCGACATCAGCGAACCCACATGGGGGAGAAGTCCTACAAGTGCCTCGAGTGTGGGAAAAGCTTCGGTCAGAGCTCGCTCCTCGTCCGACATCAGCGAACCCACACGGGAGAGCGGCCCTACAAATGCCTGGAGTGCGGGAAGAGCTTTAGCGACAACTCCCACCTCAGCGCCCATCACCGCATCCACACAGGCGAACGGCCCTACGCATGCCGTGAGTGTGGGAAAAGTTTCATACAGAGCTCCGTTCTCGTGGCCCATCGGCGGATCCACACGGGTGAGAGACCCTACACATGCCCCGACTGTGGGAAAAGCTTCAGCCGGACCTCCGAGCTCATCGTGCACCACAGAACCCACACGGGCGAGGAACCCTACAAGTGCCCAGACTGCGGGAAGACATTCAATCGCAACTCCAACTTCGTGGTGCACCAGCGGCTGCACACGGGAGAGAGGCCCTGCAAGTGCCGGCACTGTGGGAAAAGCTTTCGGCAGAGCTCCAACCTGATTGCACATCAGAGAATCCACACAAGCAAGAAACCCTACAACTGCCCAGAGTGTGGGAAAAGCTTCATTCAGAGCTCCCAGCTCATTACCCACCAGAGACTGCACCGGGGCGAGAAACCCTACAAGTGCTTGGACTGTGGGAAAGGTTTCAATCTGAGCGCCAGCCTCATTCGACATCAGGGAATCCACACGGGAGAGAAACCCTACTCCTGCCTGCACTGTGGGAAAAGCTTCAGCCAGAGTTCCCAACTCACTGTGCACCAGAGGGTCCACGCGGGAGTCAACTTTTGAGTGTGGAAGAAGTGTCAGCTTGTGTCAGTTTGCGCCAGGCCTCAGCCAATACAGCCAGGGAAGAGATCTCGTAAAGGTTGTTACCTTGGGAAAAACTCCAAGCAGAGCTAATGCCATGTTGGACATCAGACACTCCACCCAGGAGAGAAATTTGGGGGTCGTGGGAGAAGGGTTGGGGTTAGAGAGGGGTTGCCTTATAACATTGCCCCTTGGGGAGGCGCTGATTTCTCTGTCATCCCACTGTAGGATGCCTAAAACTGCCTAAAGTCCGTGAAATCTCCCCTCAAAGCCAGATCCACTGTCAGTTCCACTAAGAATGAGAGCACATTTTTCCCGACCTTGACCGAACCTCCCATGCATTTACTCGTCTAGGCCAACCCTGAGCAACTCATTCACTGGTCCTTGCCGTTAACCGAGTGACTGTTAAAATCATTTAAGTTTTTTCTGGGTTTACAGAGGCACCAACTTGCTTGTTTTTCTCCATATCCTCTCCCCTTTGTGAGTGGTGGGCAGGACCTTAGGGTGGAGAGGACAAGTGGGGGCAGGGTCTCAGGGTGGAGAGTGGGCGGAACCTTGGGGGGAAAGAGGCCAATCAGGGACAGGGCCTCCTGGCAGAGCATGAATAGAGCTTGGGGGGGCATGGCCTCATGGGGAAGAGGCGGAGCAGGGGCGGGACCTCAGGACAGAGCAAGGGGCAGTCCGCCGTCCAGGTGCTGGGGCCCACGAAAGTTGAACCCGACCCTGTTGGAGACCGATTGTCTCACTGCCGGTTCATCTCACCGTGCCGTAGGCTGTGCCAAAGACACTGCTGGATTTGTTTGTTTATAGAATGAAAGGGGAGAGTCTGAAAGAATTGGAGCCGGGAAAAATATGGTTAAAGCCTTCATGCTTCTTAGGGGCAAGGGGGTGAAATATGGAGATTCTCTTCCTTTGCCCGTCACCCTGGGGGTCTCCCCTAGTGGCAGAGGCATCTCTCCAAGCTGTGGAGAGTTTATTTCCCCCTTTTCTACCCTTCCCCCACTCAGAGTGACATGACTCAGCATTCTCAGATCCTCCTCCCCACACCCGCCCCCAGCTTAGGGATTGCTCTTTGCCACGCTGTGAGCCTATTTCCAACTCACGAGGGCTGGAGAGAAAATTGTCATGATCCCATGGGATCGTTCGTAGTTGAAACCCCACTTCACGGATAAAGCAGCTTCTGGGCATATTTTTGCAGACGGGAAGGCTGAGTTGTCATAAGATTTTGAGAAATGCAAAGTAATGCACTTTGGAAAACATCCCAACTATAGGTATAAAATAGTGGGGACTAAATTAGCTGTTACCACCCAAGAGAGAGATCTTGGCGTCATTGTAGATCGTTCTCTGTAAACATCCACGCAGTGTGCAGAGGCAGTCAAAAAAGCAAACCGAATGTTAGGAATCATTTAAAAAGGGATAGAGAATAAGACAGAGAATATCTTATTGCCTCTATATAAAACCATGTGATGCCCACCTCTTGAATACTGCGTGTACAGATGTGATCACCTCATCTCAAAAAAAAGACCTTGGCATTGGAAAAGTTTTGGAAAAGGGCAGTAAAAATGATGAGTATGGAGGCAAGATTAATAAAACTGCTACTTTTCAGCTTGGAAAAGAGATGACTAAGGGGGTTATGAAAGAGGTCTATAAAAGCATGACTGGCATGGAGAAAGTAAACATGAAAATGTTACTTGCTCCTTCACATAACACAAGCATTGCGGGTCACCTGATGAAATGAATAGGCAGCAGGTTTAAAACAAACAAAAGGAAGTATTTCTTCATGCAACGCACAGTCAACCTGTGGAACCCCTTGCCAGAGGATGTTGTGAAGGCCAAGATTATAATGGGGTTAAAAAAAGAGCTAGATAAATTCATGGAGAATAGGTCCAGCAATATGTATTAGCCAGGATGGGCAGGGATGGGGTCTCTAGTCTCTGTCAGAGGCTGGAAATGAGTGACGGGAGGGATCACTTGACGATTCCCTGTCCACTCCTTCTGGGTGCACCTGGACTGGCCACTGCTGGGAGACAGGATCCTGGGCTAGATGGACTTTTGGTCTGACCCAGTATGGCCACTCTTACGTTATTTTGTATTTTATAATGAGGTTGCAAAACTTTTGTAACTAACAGGTCTAAATAAGACGGGGAACTTGGGGGAAGCCGGCAGAGGCAGCACAGTGGAGAACACGGGTACGTCTGTTTTGCTTGGAGTCGGATCAAATGTGCTCTGCGATGTCAATGAATATGACCCTGCAATCGTTTTACATCCCACCTTTGAAGAGGGTGGGGGTGGTTGATTGACTTGTCAGCTGTTTGGTCCTAGGCGTGGCTTTTTGCTGACGGGACTGCAGTGCAGACTTACTGGGGGCTCCACAAGAAGCAATTGGTGGCCCAAATAGCCCTTTTCCCCGTTTCCATGCCCTTCTGTTGTGATATTTTTAGAGCGGCTTGAGCAATGCCCAAGGGTGGGCAAAATACGCACCAAGGGCAGAATCCAACCCACCAACCACCAGGGCCAGCCTGCCGTTGGCCCATGACTCAGCGAGAGCCTTGGGCAGGCATCCTGCCGGCTGTTCCCCCCCACACCACTCAAAACCAAACCCTCTGCACCCCCGCCCAGTTCCTGCACCCCAGTCCTCTGCTTCAGGTCACTCTCCTCTCCCAGAGCTGGCACCTCCTCCTGCACCCTTTCTCCAGCTCAGAATTGTCTCTCATACCCATACCCCCCTCCTGGGCCCTGCACCCCAATCCCCAGCTCCAGGTCATTCTCTTCTCCCAGATCCTGCACCCCCCTCTTGCACCCTTTCTCCAGCTCAGAATCCTCTCTTGCACTCATACACCCTCCCGATCCCTGCACCCCAATCCCCTTCCTCAGGTCGAAACTTCCTCCCAGACCCCACACCCCCTCCTGCACCCCAGTCTCCTACTCCAAGCTCCCTTCTGCACCCAACCTCCACCCCTGACTCCACACTACCTCTGTTAATGTCATGGAAGAGTATGAAACCAAAGACAGGACTATGCAGCACTTTAAAGACTAACAAGATGGTTTACTATAGGTGATGAGCTTTCATGGGCCAGACCCACTTGCTCCAAGTGGGTCTGGCCCACGAAAGCTCATCACCTAATAAACCATCTTGTTAGTCTTTAAAGTGCTGCATAGTCCTGTCTTTTGTTTCAGCAAGACCAGACTAACACAGCTACATCTCTATTACTATGGAAGAGTATGGCCCTTGATCGCTTACCAAATTCTTGGCATGGCCCCCCAATGAACAATTATTGCCCACCCCAAGTAATGGTCATGCTAAGGAAACCTGGGCGCAGTCACTCGGGGGGTGGACTGCTTGAGAGTCACTGAGGGGCAGAGACTGAAATGGGGAAGGATGTTACTGCCTGACCCCAGCAGGAGAGAGATTGTGGGAGTTGGAATATACAGAGTTCGGGGGACTGCTGGTTTTGTCTTGAGAGCTGAGGTTGTTCTACAAGCAGTGTCCTATGTGTATCGGGTGAGGCTGTCCCTGATTTCTCAAGGGCTACGTAGGATGCCCCAAGCGAAGCGGGGGTGAGGAGGGGACCACAGATTTCTAGGAAGAAGCGGCTGAAAAGGAAGCCAACAGCCCTAAAGCCAGGCTGGCCTCTATGCCCAAAGCAGAGGGCAATGGAGGTGATCACAGACCACCCTCTCCCCCATCTATTGCAGCCACAGGGAGACCCTCTCAGTCACACTGCCCCCCCCCTCCCACACACACACCAGGCATGTGCCGGGTAAATAAAAGCCCTGACGGGGATTGGAGCTGTTGATTCTTCTACAAATTCACCTCATTCTTGGGCTCAGATTGTCCCCAGCTGGCTGGGTCTCCTGGAACGTTTGTGGCCGTGACAGGCCTCTCATGCGTTCTCTCCCCTTCTCTGCCTGCTGCAAAGCGTTGCTCCATTTTTTATGCCCATTAAAGCCAGGGGCAGACACTGGCTCATGCTGAGCTGGGCACTGGGTGGGGAGGGAGCCATCGTTTATTTTTTTCCTTTGGGACAATAAAGTAGAATTTCAGTTTTGCCAACTCACTCCCAGTGTCCTTTGTCTTGAATAATGAGTGAACAATGGCTCAGAATGGTGTCAGAGGCTGGTGGGGGGAGCTTTTTTGAGTTAAAAACGGCCACACTGGGTCAGACCAAAGGTCCATCTAGCCCAATGGCCTGTCTTCTGAGAGTGGCCAGTGCCAGATCCTTCAGAGAGAATGAACAAAACAGGGAATCATCAATCTGGTCTTCCCCCCACCCCAGATTTGGGACACAAAGAAAGGTGTCTTATTTGAGTTGGAAAAGCGTTCTACAGCTTTAACCCGCTTATGTGGAAAACCTATGTGACACAGCAGGGATTTTATTCCTCTTGTTATATTGCACGTGAGTTCCACTGGCCTACAGTAAGCCCGTATGTGCGTGTGCCTCAGTTTCCCAGGGCACTGTACCAGTACCTAGTTGGGGATGGGAATTTCAGCTGTGACAGCCTCCCTTGTGTACAAAACGGCCAATGCCCTTCGTAACCTGAGCCTGGGGAGCAGGGTGCGGCCAGGTGACACCTTTTGCCCAGGGGAAGCTAGATAAAGGCTGGAGGAGGAGCCTGGATGGGAACAGGACTAGACTGCAGGGAATGGATCAGTCTAGGGAGGCTGGGGTGATGGGGGGGGGTGGCCTTGTTTCTAGGCTCCCCTCTTCCCACGATGGCTTGTGCTGGCTGCTTCTGTTTCTGGTGCTGACAAGTCTGTTCTACGCTGTGTCCCTGTCGACTCATAAACCTTCTCTTCTACCTGCCGCCTCAGAGTCCCGTCTGGCAGTGGACATGGGTGCAGGGCCTGGTGACTCCCCCACACCATCGGTGACAACCGGCCATGACCGTATTTTTGCCATATGACCCTCTTTCCAAGGTAGCTTAGGCCGTAGAATCTCCATGGGACACAAACACAGAATGCGCACCCCCGCACTGAACGTAAAGTGGTGTAAAGTTGGTTTGAACTATGAATCTGGCTACAAGTTGATCACAGAGATCTGTGATTGTAGATCACTGTGACTTCGGCCCTGGATGGTGGGGCTTTGCCCCCCAGCTGTCAACCCCATGCTGCAGGAAATGGGTGTGTCCCGTTCACTGCCCAGGACAATACCCAATCAGCCCGAATCATGAATATATTTGAAACATGAAATTAGATGGAAAAATGACCCTTGTTCCTTGACCCTTTTTTTGCTCAACAGATTTTACCCTGGCAACCCTAGGACTGTCTACACTGGCAGCTTCTTGCAGAAGAACAGCCGTTCTTGTGCAAAACCTTGCCTGCTGTCTACACTGCACACGCGTTCTTGCACAAGTAAATTTACAGTATAGCGTCGGAAAACAGGGCTTCTTCCAGAAGAGTTATACCTCTCCCCACGAGGAATAAGCCCTCTTGCACAAGAGCTCGTCCACAAGAAGGCAGTGTAGACAGGCAACATGAATTTCTTGCACAAGAAGCCCCTATGGTTAAAATGACCATCAGAGCTTTCTTGTGCAAGAGAGCATCCAAACTGCCATGGATACTCTTGCGCAAAAACACATCGCTTGCGCAAAAGCACATGGCAGTGTGGATGCGCTCTTGTGGCAGATTTTTTTGCACAAGAACTCTTCCGCAAAAGAGTTCTTGCGCAAGAAGCTGCCAGTGTAGACGTAGCCTAGGGGTTCCTTGAAATTCTTTCAAGCTGAAAAGGGTTCCGTGGCCAAATAAAATTGGGAAACACTGCCCTAAAGCTTTTCAATCCAGCTGCACAACCTGAGATCTCATTTCAGACACATTTTCCTCAGGCCTTTTCCGACGTGCCTTGCCTTCTGCTGTGTTTGCAACCTTCAACTAGTGCCGGCAGCTTAGTGAGACTGCAGTTAAAAACATTTTTTTTTTTTAATCACAGTCCTTAGCAGGGAGGGAAAGGTCTGGGAGGCTGGATTCACACTGGGACTGGGTGGAGTGATGCGTTAGCGTGATGCTCAGGGTCCCGCTGCCTAACATCTAGACACAGAGGAAACTAGCACTCCTCCAGCGTTAGGAGCACAGGCTCTGGACACAGTGCCTGGAGAGAGAGGCAGGGCAGAGTTTGCCAAAGCCACCTCAGCCAGCCAATGGGAGATGCCCACCACAGGAGGTGGGTCGTGAGCGGCAGATTATCAAGGGCCATGCCTTCCCAGATTGCATTGTGTGGCCTCGCCCATATTCCGCCCCGTCCTGTCCCCCCAGGCAGAGGTGTAGCAAGGGTGTTATGTGCCCGGGGCCAAAGGCAAAATTTGCATTTCCCCCCCCCACTTCCGCCGCACGGCTGAGCCCAACCCTGGAAGGAGGAGGCGGAGCGCTTCTACTGCGTCTTCCCCTACCCCCTCTAGTTTGGGGCCGGGCCCCCGCACACACTAACTGGCCGGCAGAGATGGAGGAGGATTGGGCTTGGGCTGGAGAGGCAGGGAGGAGGCTCCAGCTGGTGGCGGTGGGCAGAGGAGGAGCAGGCGAGCCGAGGGATGACAGGGAGAGTGGAAGGGGACTAAATTGGCAGCTCCCCCCCAGCATGGCACCCGGGGACAACTGCCCACCCCCGCCTCCTCGCTATGCTTCTGCCCCTAGGCTCCTTGTTTCCTGGGCTGTGCTCTGTGTGTGTGCGGGTCTCTTCCCCCAATGGCCAGGGCTTCAGGCAGGGGGGAGGCTGATCTTGGGGCTGGCCTGTGCTCCGGGTAAGGTCATTCCGTGGATCCACTTACTGGCTGCCCATGGGGTGTGTGTGCTAAGCAAGAGTGAAATGTCTCACAGGCGCTGTCCCATCCCAAGCCGGGCCCCTGCCAGCTCTTTCACTAGCGCCCTGCTGGCTTTTGCCGCAGCTCAGCCAGCGCGTGCCGGAGCCGCGCACCACGGCGGGCCCGCGTCCTGCCCCCTCTGGTGCTAAGATCCACCCCATCCCACAGCGCGGTGCCTACGTCCCTGCTGCAGGGAGGTGCTTAGCTCTGGCTGGCCAGCCCCTGGGCGGGAACCTCCTGGGCGGGAAGCTCCTGGAACTATAGGATGGTTCAGGGCGGCCACCCCTGGTCCCACACTTTGGGGGCCCTGCAGTGGCCGCCTCAACCGTCCTACAGATGGGTCCCAGGACAGCCCAGGGCATTACCAGCCCCAGGGAGAGGGCGGTGGGGCTGAGCAGGCTGCTGGGCTGCTCCGGCTCCCGTCGCCATGGTGACTGTGGGAGGGAGGCCTACTCTTGCTGCTACCCCACACCAGGCCCCCCCCATAATCACCTGGCTTGCATTGCTGGGTTGGGGGTGGGGCATGGGGCAGAGGCGGAGTGGGGGCAGGGCCTTCAGTGCAGGGGCTGCCCAAGGCCCCGCACCTGATGCACTGGGGGGACGGGCGTGGCCCCAAGACATTTCCCTCCCCCCCCAAAAAAAACAGCCCTAGAGCCAGGCAAGTACCAAACTCTGCATGAAGCAGCTGCAGGAGGAAGGGAGGATGCCCCGCTGGTAAGTTTTAGCCCAGGTATTACACTTGTGTCATAAAGAACAAACATATTTGAAGGCCAAACTCGGTTATAGGGTCTCAACACACTGCACCAAAACTGCTGTGACTGGCGATGGCCAGTGCTGAGAACAAGCAAAGGAGGGTCCATTAGGAGACGCTGAGACCTCCCACAAGGGACCACACTGAGGGGTGGGTGACCACAAGCCTTTTAAGGGTGACCGGATGACATTTTCTGGCCTGTGCCGTACAGAACAACAGGCGGGACCATCCAGCGGTCCCTTCCTGGCCTCACAATCGATGAAGGAATTACTGCCGTTGGATTGGGTGTTGCCAAAATGCAGCATGTTAGTGTTGGTAGAAGAATATAAGTATAATGATAGTATCAAGTCCTATACGATTTGCATTGGCCACTGTCAGCAGACCGGCTACTGGGGCTAGATGGACCTTTGGTCTGACCCAGTCTATGTTCTAATGAAAAAAGTCCACACATAGATGGAAAAAAAGAGAGGGAGCATTGGTCTGTAGTATCACCAAATAGAAGTTTATTTGCTAGATCCAGAGAGAAGTATAAGGATGGGAAATGTAGGGTTACAATAAAAGGAATATATAAAACGCAATCCCAGGCCTATACTTATTTATATAAAAACAAATAGTCTGGTAGCACTTTATAGACTAACAAAACATGTAGATGATATCATGAACTTTTGTGGGCACAGCCCACTTCTTCAGATGACCAGCAGAAGTGGGCTGTGCCCACAAAAGCTCATGATACCATCTACATGTTTTGTTAGTCTATAAGGTGCTACCAGACCATTTGTTGTTTTTTAAGTTTATCCAGTACAGACTAACTTGGCTACCCCCTGAAGCTTATTTTTATGTTACTTTCCCATTGACTAAGGGCTTTTTCATCCAACGATCGGTCTGTGAGGCACTCCTGCAGTGGAGAGGAATTAGGATCTACTTTCTATGAGAGGCTATGAGAGCATCCCTGTCATCTTTTGCCTTCTCTTTATGCCGGACCTTTTGTCTCTTTTCAGAACCAGGGCATTTCATTCACTCCAATTTGTTGGACATTTAGTGTCTTCTTCATGGGCACTTTGTAAAGCCCATGCTGGCACCTTGTCTACCTATGGCTGGGCTGGGTTGAAACATGTCGATTGTTCTCCCTCTAGGCCAGAGATGGGCAACCTTCGCATGCGAGTGGGCCACATGAGTGGGCTTCCTTCATCTCAGTGGGGCCGCAAGCCTGTCAGAACCGAGACGGTCTCCCGGGAGAGGGTCCTTTTGTTCCCGGCGCTGGCGGACCTAGAATGTGCGGGGGGTGCCGACAAAACCATAGCAGCACTGTGATAGGATGGACCGGGAGCGCCCGGCTCTCATGGTTGATGTTGGGTGCAATCAGCCCCCGCCTCACGTCGCATGCCCTTTCTTTTGTGTGTGTCACTTTAGTGATACCCGTAGGAAAAAATGACATGGATGGAAACCAGCGGAATCTGGCAACCCTGCACGTGGGCAACAATAAACCAAATGTCTCACAGGCCTCACCTCTAGGCTGAACTAGCTCCGACAGCCACGCTATCCCACCCCAGGGGACCAGTCTCATCAGGCGCTTTGGAACCTGTCGTAGAGCCCTTACAACGTTCCCCATGCACACCTCCAGCGATAACCATGACAACCGCACACCACCCCTCACGTGAAATATCACAAAGATGGCAACCACAGGGAACCACTCCTCTCAGGGCACATCGAGGCAAGTCCTGGGGTATAGTCTTGTAACTCTCTCCCCCAATCTGTTTTCAAACTTGAGGCACCCAGGTGATGGGTCACAGCTCTTCACTGCCTCTGGACTCGGTGATGTGAATCACCCTGAATTTTGGAGTTCCCCGCCTTTCTTCTCAGCTCTCCTCAGCCTCCTGGGTATCAATAGATAGCAAGTTTAAAACAAACAAAAAGAAGTACTTCTTCACACGACTCACTGTCAACCAGTGGAACTTTCTGTCAGAGGACAATGTGAAGACCAGGACCTTAACAGGGTTCAAAAAAGAATTAGATAAATTCCTGGAGGAATAGCCAGGATGGGCAGGGATGGAGTCCCGCGCCTCTGTTTGTCAGAAGCTGGGAATGGGCGACAGGAGGGATCACGAGAGGATTCCCTGTTCTGTTCACTCCCTCTGGGGCACCTGGCATTGGCCACTGTTGGCAGACAGGACACTGGAGAATGGACCTTTGGTCTGACCCGGCCTGGCCTTTCTTACATTTGAACAATGCTAACATCTCATGGCAGAGGTGGGGGAAAACGCATAGGGTACTGGCTGGAAGCGGTCTCCATTATATGCAAGGTTCCCACAATGTACAAATTGTCCCAACATCTCTGGGGAAATGGCAAAAAGTAAAATAAGGTCAATGTTTCGTGTTGCCTCATGAAGTCTCCAATAAATCTGCTCTATATCCTGTCATAGAAAACTAATATCCAAGTACGTGAAAAAAAATCTCAGAGGGGTAGCCGTGTTAACTTAAAAAACAACGAGTTGTCCTGTGGCACCTTAGGCTATGTCTACACAGCAGCGTTATTTCGGAATAACATCAGTTATTCTGCAATAACATCAGTGCGCATCTACACAGCAAACCTGTTATTTCGAAACAAATTCAAAACCATGGGCTTCTTACTCCAACTCCTGTAACCCTCATTACGTGAAGAGTAAGGGAAGTTGGGGGAAGAGTGCTTTATTTAGAAATAACTGCTGTGTAGCCAGCACCAAGAGTCAAAATAAGCTATTTCGACTTAATGGCATAGCTTATTTCGAGTTTAGCCCTGCTCTGTGGATGTGCCCTCAGAGACTAACCAAAATAAATATCTAGAACAGGGGTGGGCAACCCGAGGCTTGAGAGCCGCATGCGACTCTTCCCCCTCCCCCCGGGTGTGGCTCGCGAAGCCTTCCCCCCATGGCTCAAAAGTCGCCCCTGGGCCCCCAAAAATGGCCCTCTCCTCCCAGCTCCCTGTGCTGACCTGGAAAGGGGAGTCATCTAGCGCAGCCATGAAAGCTGCAGAAATAAAGATGGCGGCAGGCGGCGGGAACCTGCTGTGGCCAAAAAGCCTTAAAACGCATTTCACTGCAGTTTTTTAAAGGGGCCGAGCCTTTTTTTTTAAGACCTTTTTTTTTTTGCTCGACAACTTTGCCCCGGTTCTTCATGCTGGATCCACTGCTGTCTTGGCTCTTTGCCCAGAATGCGTTGGCCACCCCTGATCTAGAATCATGAGCTTTCATGGGAAAAACCCACTTCTTCAGATGAATTGGAGTGAAAATAACAGAAATGAAGACATATATATAACACTAGAAGTACCTGTCAATTGTAGGATGAATGTTAATGACTCTCTCTGTAATTGGTTAGTGAAATAGAATCTACAGAACTGGAATTTATCTTCAGATTTGACAACCTTACTCTGGGCCTAAACAAAGACATTAACTGGTTGGCTCATTACAAAGCCAATTTCTCCTGCCATTAACATCTGCATATCCACATCAAAAGCTATGTATGGGACATATCCAACCCACTTAATTAGCCTCATTAATATGGATCCTACAACTGACAGGTACTTCTGCTGTTATGTATATATCCTGGTTTCTGTTGTTTCCACTCCAGCTCATCTGAGGAAGTGGGTTTTGCCCACAAAAGCTCATGATTCTATATATTTATTTTGGCTAGTATCTAAGGGTGCATCTACACAGCACCCTAAACTTGAAATAAGATATGCAATTTGTGCTGCGCAAATTGTGCATCTTATTTCAGTTGTATTTTGAAATAGCTTATTTTGAAATTTGGCATGTCTACACTGAGACAAATTTCTAAATAACGTGCTATTTTGACACATCCCTTGACCCTCGCGGAACGAGGGTTACAGGGATGTCGAAATAGCACACCCGTTATTTTGAAAAATATTTCGGAATAACGGGTATGTCTAAATGACGCAGGGTAGCTATTTTGGGATACTAGAGGTCTAGATGTACCCTAAGGTAACACTTGATGTTATCCAACTATGTGACCACTCTTAGGAAAGAGAGACCAGCCCACCCTACAGGGGATTATGGTACATGTATAAATTGAAATCCAAGGCAAGTTGTGTTAGCAAAGTTCTCCTGTAAACTGCTTTATGCCTGCTTCCCTTTGTGCCTGGTGTGATGTACAAAACTTTTAACATCATCATAATGAAGGGGGAAAGGATGCAAGAAATAAAACACCCCTGCTACCCCAACCAAGAAAACCCCTTCCCACCTGGAAACATACTGAACTTGGCCAGCAAAACCCCAGAAGCCTCTTCACTAACAAATGGAAACTGGGATTCATGCTCAGATGATCTTACTATGTCTGGAATTTATTCATATTCCCCTTCTGGGTGTGTGACACTTTCAGCTCCAGCCCTCCTGATTTAGGATCAAAATAATCAAAGTGCAATTCCCAAGCATGGAGACCTGAAAACACTGTGCCATGTGCCGCTTTGGGAAGTACAGGGGTGGAAGAAGAGGAAGATAAATTCTCTGTGGCACGGATAGGAGATCCATGAAATTAACGGGGGGAAATGATGAAATGAATAGCTAGCAGGTTTAAAACAAACAAAAGTAAGTATTTCTTCACACAACACACAATCTACCTGTGGAACTCCTTGCCAGGTGATGTTGTGAAGGCCAAAATTATAACTGGGAGTTAAAAAAAAAGAATTAGATAAAAAGGATGAGTCCATCAATGGCTATTAGCCAAGGTGGATTGGGATGTAATTCCGTGTTCTAGGGGTCCCTAAACCTCTGATAGCCAGGAGCTGGGACTGGATGACAGAAGATAGCTCCTTTCATAATTGCCAGCATAGCTTTGTTGGCTAAGAATGTAGCCAAAAAAAAAAAAAAATCACACCCCTCCAGCCACCATGGTGGACTGGCAAACTTCTGAGTTTAGACACAGCTAGACCTTCAGTGGGTTTAGCTAATCTCCTTCCAGGAGGCTGGATAACTATTTTGGCAGAAGATCTCCATCAGCTTATGCTGTTTCTCCATTGGGCGAGTCTGCCAGCAGAACTCTCTTGGCCAAGGCTGCGTAGGGTAGACAAACCCATTAACTCTGCTTGATGTATTCTCCATGTTCAGAATGCTTAAGAGGTCTCTTCCCTGTATGGATTTGCTGCTGCTTCATGAAATCGGAGCCCCTCTCGAGGCATCTCCCGCTCTCAAGGTTTCTCTTCTTTGTGGAGTTTTTTGTGCACGCGAAGATTGGATCTCCGATTGAAACGCTTCCCGCACTCGCTGCATTTATAGGGCTTCTCTCCTGTGTGGAGTCGCTGATGCACGCTGAGGTTTGAGCGCTGGCTGAAACTTTTCCCGCACTCGGTGCATTTATAGGGTTTCTCTCCTGTGTGGAGTCTTTTGTGTCTGTTCAGGGTAGAGTTTTGATTGAAGCTTTTCCCACAGTCCACGCACGTATAGGGCTTCTCCCCCGTGTGGGTTCGCTGATGAGAAATAAGGGAGGAGCTGTCGCTGTAGCTTTTCCCACAGTCGGGGCATTTAAAGGGTCTCTCCCCTGTGTGGAGCATCTGATGTTTCACAAGCTGTGTACTCCATCTGAATCTTTCCCCACAGCTGGGGCACTGATAAGGTGTCTCTCTGGTGTGGATTCTCTGGTGTAAGATCAGGGTGGAGCTCCGCATGAAACTTTTCCCACAGTCGAAGCATTTGTACGGGATCTCTCCCGTGTGGAGTCTCTGATGCGTAACAAGCTCAGAGCTCCACTTCAAGTTTTCCCCGCAGTCCAAGCACGTATAGTGTTTCTCTTTGGTGTGGGTTATCTCAGATGGGTCTCCTGTATGGACTATTTTGTGGGTGTTAAGCTGGGAGCGCTGCCCAAAGCTTTTCCCACACTCGGTACATTTATAAGGTCTCTCTCCCGTGTGGATTATTGTGTGCGTATTCAGGTGTGATCTCTTACTGAAGCTTCTCCCACACTCGGTACATTTGTAGGGTCTCTCCCCCGTGTGAATTCGCAGATGAGAAATGAGGTTTACCCTCTGAATGAAGCTTTTCCCACACTCTGTGCATTTAAAGGGTCTCTCTCCTGTGTGGATTCGCTGATGGGCTATAAGGTTTGAACTACGACTGAAGCTTTTCCAGCACTCCGTGCATGTGTATTTTTTCTCTTCCGTCTGGATTTTCTCTTGGGCTGCAGTTTTCTTCCATCTTCTCTTACAATTAATGTTTTTGCCCACTTCTTCCCCTTTGTGGTTTCCCAGAGGCCTCTCTGACTTGGGCTGATTCTCCCAGACTTTTCCCAGCTCTGCACTCTTGGAAAAATTCTCTTTGGATCTTCCTGATAAAGTCTCACACGGTTCTTGTTGCTTGGGACTTTCCTCCTGTGGATTCTCTTCCTTGATCTCATCTACTGTACCTTCGCCTGCTGGAACAAAAAGAGAGAGAATCCAACTGGCAGTACAAGGGAAAAAGGAAATCAAGGGGAACAGCAAAAGGGAAAGACGACAGAAGAACTGTTGGGCAGACTGAGAAAGGTAACATGTATTCATTCATCTATAATTTTTCTTTTTCTGAAGTGGCCACTTGGCCCGCTGCTCCATGATCTAGTACAACCGGAGTATTCCTCCCTCCCCTTCCATACACAAAGGTTTTTTAACCTCTCTGTCTTCACAATGCAGGTGGATTGGGTGTGAGAACTGACTAAGTCCCTAACTCCCCAGCCAATTTCCCCTTTGACAAGAAAAACTATAAAAACTATATCCAGGCAGGATACGCCGGCCAGGTCTACACTACAGGGGAAGGTCGAATTAAGATATGCAACTACGTTAATTATGTAGCTGGAGTTGAGGTACCTTAATTCGAGTTTCCATGTAGTCTCCACAGTGGGAGGTTGACAGGAGCTATCAGACTGGTCTGACATGATTTGTTCTTGACAAATCCATGCTGGCTGTAATCTATCACCTTACTATCTTCCACATGTTTGCAAATGGATTCCTTAATTATCTTTCTGTTTATCTATTTATGTATGTATCTATTAATCTATTATCCATTTATCTATGTATCTAATTATATATTATCAATTAATATATTAATGTATTATCAATTAATCTATTAATATATTATCCATTTATCTATAAATCTAATACAGTATCCATTCATCTTATCTTTTAATCTAATTATTATATATTAACCATTAATCTATTATCCATTTATCTATTAATACATTATCTGTGTATCTATTTATCTAATTATTATCTATTTCTCCATTTATCTTTTATCTATTATCTGTTTGTCTGTTTATCTGTTACCTATTTATCTTTTATCTATTTCTATTTATCTATTAGATATCTTTTTATCTTTTATTTGTTATCTATTTATTTTTTATCTATTATCTATTTATCTATTTATCTATGTATCTGTTATCTATTTATCTTTTATATTTTATCTATTAACCTATTATCTATCTATTAATCTAATCTATTTATCTGTTATCTATTTATCTTTGATGTTATCGATCTATTTATCTTTTATCTATTATCTTACCTTTTCTACAATTTTTTCTTTCATCATGAGAGGACACCTGCTCAGCTAAGTTCCCTGTAAGCTGGACGGCTGCAGAGCTGCTTACTTGGCCCCATGCAGGTGCTCAAGGCATTGGTGCAAGGTGGGGAGGAGGGGCGCCCCCAACCTAGCCTTTGATGTGGAGGCCAGGGGCAGGAGGCCCTGAACCAGGTGCCTCTTCCCCAGCCCGAATGCAACCACAGCCCTGGTGCCCAGCCCTGAAACACCACATTGCTGTGGCCAGGGCAGCCCGGACCCAGAGCCCCCCTACCTTGGCCTGGAACCAGAGCCCCTCACATACACCTGTGCACCCAGCCCCCTGCTCCAGCCCCAGCCCAGAGCCCTCACAATCCAGTGCCCCAGCCATCTGCCTCCCTCCCCGCCCCCCTGCCACATGAGTTTTGGGTATGTGCCCCCATATGAAAGCGATGTGGTGCACTTGCACAAAGTTCATTCCGCCTGGGGGTGGGAAAATTAGAGGGAACTGTGGTGCCCACCGCCACTCAGACCTGGGTGGGATGAGGCTTCAACTTTGTGGGTGAGAGTGTGAAGGGCGTGTGTGTGAAGTGTGCGTGTGTGTGGGTGTGAAGGGTGTGTGTGTGTGGGTGTGAAGGATGTGGGTGGGTGTGAAGGGGTGTGTGTGTCTGTGTCTGTGTGAAGGGTGTGTGTGGGTGTGAAGGGGGTGTATGTGTCTGTGTCTGTGTGAAGGGTGTGTGTGGGGGTGAAGGGTGTGTGTGTGTGGGTGTGAAGGATGTGGGTGGGTGTGAAGGGTGTGTCTGTGTGAAGGGTGTGTGTGGGTGTGAAGGGTGTATGTGGGGGTGTGTGAAGGATGTGGGTGGGTGTGAAGTGTGTGTGGGGGGGTGTGTGTGTATGAAGGATGTGGGTGGGTGTGAAGGGTGGGTGTGGGTGTATGCATGTGTGTGGGTGGGAGAAGGGGGGGGTCACTGTTCCTCTCCGCCCCCTTACTCAGCAGACCGCATCTGCTTCCAAAATGGACAACTCACCCGTGTGGGTATCGTTCGGCCTCTTGGAGATGGGGCATCCACCCGCTCAGGTTTGGGAATGGGAAGTCCTGTGCGGGGCAGGGGAGGGTGGCGAGATCAGGGTGTCCCCTGCATGGGGAGAGGGTTTGTCCCAAAGAACAGCCCCCGATTTTAACCTGTGTTGGGGGGACATGGAATCCAAACCAGTTGCATGAAGAGCTCTCTGCGGGCAGGGATTCTGCGTTATTTTGCTCCATTCGATCTTTCCAAGATGGGTTCTGTGGCAGGTGTGTCATGTTGCATGTGGTTTTTACTGTCCTGTAGGAACCCCGTGTGGGGGCCTCAGTTTCCCTGGGCAACGCACCGATACTTAGACCAGCGGCCACCAACCAGTCAATCGGGATCTACTGGCAGATCCTGGAGCCTTTGACAAGTGATCCTGACTGGTCTGGCCAGGAGGCTGTCAAGTGCTGGCACTTCATCTGCCCCTCTCAGCACTGCTATGTTGCTCCTGCCCTCTGCCTTGGAGCTGCCCCTCACCCCCGGGAGCCTCTTGCTTGCTGTGCAGGGCATGGGAAGAAGAGTGTGTGTGCTGATGTCAGGGTGCCCTCCCCCCCCACCCTGTACCCCATCTCCACAGAGCAGGGTGGACAGGGATGGAGGGAGTTTGCTGGCTGCTTTTGGGAGTGGTGCAGGGCCAGGGTAGGGGTGAGCCTGCCTTAGTCCCACTACATCACCACCCGGAAGCCACCTCTGGTATGCGGTGCCCAGCTGGAGCCCACATTCCGAACCCCGGCCCCAGTCCTGAACCCCCACCTGCACCCCCAACCCCTGCCTAGTCCTGAATCCCCCTGCACCCAAACTCCCTCCCAGAGCCTGCATCCAAACCCTCTCCTGCACCTCAACTCCCTGCCCCAGGCTCAGCTCAGAGCCCCTCCCACACTCCAAATTCTTTAGCCCAAGACCAGAGCCTGCACCCACCTTCCCTGCTCCCAGCCTGATAAAAGTGAGGGAGGATGGGGGAGGGAGGGAGGACGGAGTGAGCAGGGGCGGGGCCTCGGAGAAGAGGCAGGAAGGAGGCGGGGCCAGGGTGTTTGGGTTTGAGATGGATCCTGGATTGCACTCAAATTCAAAAAGTGATCTCGTGCTTAAGAAGATTGGAGACCCCTGGCCTAGACAGTGATGGGAATTTTGGTGTGACAGCCTCACACAGTGGCTGATGCTTTCTGTAACATGAGTCATGTGTGTGTTTCTGTAACATGAGTCGTGTGTGTGTGTGTGTGTGCGCGCGTGCGCGTGTGTGAGAGAGAGAGAGATCAGGTGACACCTTTTGCCCGGGAAGCTGGACAAAGGTCAGAGGTGGGGCTGGCTGCAGGGCTAAGACAGCTGCTGGGTGTGTGAGTGAGTCTGGCTGGCTTGGGGTGCAGAGGTGGGGGGGGGGGGAAGAAGCCCTTGGCTCTGGGCCCCCCTCTCCCCACGATGGATGAGGCTGGCTGCTTCTGGTTCCTGCGCTGACACATCTGTGCTACGCTGTGCCCCTGTGAACCAATAACCCTTCTGTTCTACCTGCTGCCTGAGAGTCATGTCTGGCTGCGGATGGGGGGCAGTGCAGGGCCCAGTGACTCTCCACCCCTCAGTGACACTGTACAAGAACTTCCCTGCATCCCACCCAGATTCTGTCTGCGAAGCTCAGCCCTTGCAGACAAAGCCCCAAAGCTACATAGATGGGAACATGGCCTTCGAGTCACTTTGGGCAAGCCACATTGGTAGATGTGGTGACGCTGCGTGTGGGGGGGGGGGTGAGATGTGGTGGAGATGTGCAGGGGGAGGAGAGATGTGCTTGGGACAGATTTAGAGTGGCTCTTTCAGACTGAGCCTCAAAGTTATAAACACCTCAGGAAGGGAGGCGGTTCATAACGTCGCAATGTTTGCCACTCTGAACAAAATATTCTGGGTGTTTTCAAAAGTTTAAACTGAGCACTGACTTAGTAGTGATAGTCAGGGCTCACCAAGCGGCAGTGAGCCCCACTCGCCAGCCACGTGGTTCGGCACGCTGTGCATGCGCTCACCACGCTGCGCGGCTGTGCCGGCTTGTAATCTACTCGCCATGGGTGAGAAGATTACAGTAATTGTCGAGCCCTGGTGATAGTGACTATGAATTGCTAAGGGAGATTAGAGAGGCTATCAAAATAAAAAACTCAACAACAGTGGGGGATTTCAACTATCCCTTTGGTATATATGGTCATGCCAATTTTCTTCCACAATTTAATCTGAGGAAGTGGGTCTGGCCCACGAAAGCTCAACACTTAATAAACCATCTTGTTAGTCTTTAAAGTGCTGCATAGTCCTGCCTTTTGTTTCAGCTATTCTTGATTTAGTCCTCACTGAAGCGCAGCATCTGGTCCAAGAGGTAAATATAGCTGGACAGCTAGGAAACAGTGACCATAATGTAATAAAATTTAACATCCCTGTGGTGGGAAAAACATCTCAGCAGCCCAACACTGTGGCATTGAATTTCAGAAAGGGTAACTACACAAAAATGAGGAGGTTAGTTAAACAGAAATTAAAAGGTACAGTGCTAAAAGTAAAATCCCTACAAAATCCCTTCAAAGACACCACACTAGAGGCCCAACTTAAATGTACACCCCAAATTAAAAAACACAACAAGAGAACCAAAAAAGTACCACCGTGGCTTAACCACCAAGTAAAAGAAGCAGAGAGAGATAAAAAGGCATCGTTTTAAAAGTGGAAGTTAAATCCTAGTGAAGAAAATAGAAAGGAGCATAAACTGTCAAAAAAAGTGTAAAAATATAATGAGAGCCAAAAAGGAGTTTGAAGGACAGCTAGCCAAAAACTCAAAAAGTTACAGCAAAATGTTTTTTAAGTACATCAGAAGCAGGAATCCAGCTAAACAACCAGTGGGGCCCCTGGATGATCGAGATGCTAAAGGAGCCCTCAAAGATGATAAAGTCATTGCGGAGAAACTAAACGAATTCATTGCTTCAGTCTGCACAGCTGCGGATGTGAGGGAGATCCCCAAACCTGAGCCATTCTTTTCATCTGAGGAATTGTCCCAAATTGAGAGGTCATTAGAGGAGGTTTTGGAACAAACTAAACAGTAATGAGTCACCGGGACCAGATGGCACACATCCAAGAGTTCTGAAAGAACTCAAACGTGAAAAATGTGTTTAACATCTTAATGTTTATGAAACAGGTACAGAAATGGTTCCCTTACTTTGTTAAATCTTTTTTTAAAAAATTCCCTTTATTTTTAGTAGTAGTTTAACACAACATTGTACTGTATTTGCTTTTTTTTTTTTGGTCTCTGCTGTTGCCTGAGGCTATGTCTACACGACGAGTTTTCTCGGCAAAAAAATATGCTAACGAGGGACTCATTTACATGAGTCACAATCTCATTTGCATATTTTCTGCCAAACCGTTTTTGTGCTAGGGGTTTTTGCGCAAAAACAAGCAGTGTGGACGTTTTCTTTTAGTGTCAAAACCCGTTTTTCCACAAGATCCTTATGCCCAAAAAAATGAGATATATCGATCTTGCGGAAAAAGGGGTTTGTGCACAAAAAGAAAACGTCCACACTGCTTGTTTTTGCGCAAAAACGGATTGGCAGAAAATATACAAATGAGATCACGACTCATGCAAATGAGTCCCTCATTAGCATATATTTTGTCGAGAAAACTCGCAGTGTAGACATAGTCCTGATTGTGAACTTCCAGTTCCAAATGAGATTTGTGGTTGACCGGCAGTTTATAACTCTGAGATTCTGCTGTAAAATGAGTATTAATGTTCCATTTTTTTGTTGTTAGGGTGGGGGGTGTACCAATACGAGGGGTTCGTTCCAGAAGGGCTAGGTTGCACACACACCGGGAGACACAGCCTCAGATAACCATCACTTACAGGCAGAGAGCCCTGCAAAACCACCGACATCTGCTTTATATCCACAGGTATCTGCATCCGCGGATGTGGATACCTGCGGCAAATGTGTGTGGATATGGATGAGATACAAATTTTGTAGCTAGAACCTTTCAAATGTGCAGACATCCGCTTTATAGGAGTGGGTATTCACCTCCACGAAAGTCAATGAGGAGATCCGGGGCTCATTTTTGCGGATACCAAATTTTGTATCCACCCAGGTACTTAAAAGGCCATTGGCTTTGCAGTGTTATTTCTGGCCCCATGCTGAGCAACTAGCTTGGTAGATTTGGTGAAGAGCACTCCAGGTTCTAAGCCAAAGGGAGATCCATCCCAAGGTGGGAAAACTAGGGTCAGGCTTATGCTAGACTAGGACTGTGAATGGCTAACCGGTGGGGGCTGGAGCAACTCCCTGCCTGCCGTGGGCTGATCCAGCCCAATAGGGGGCCTGCCACAGACAGGGGCTGCACTGGCTGGGCTGGAACAGCCCTTGCCTGGCCTCCTTCAGCGGAGTGACACATCCGCCCACTCTCAGTTAACCAGTTAAACAACACGTTAAACCGATGAACCAGTTAAATGAGATTTTACATTGCTCAGCTGGATGTTGCTTAGGAGCATGAAAAATCCACACCCCTGCTGTTAAACCAACTTAAGCCCTGGCAGAGACAGCTCGACATGGATGGGGAAATTGTCCCACAGGCATAGGTAGCATTTTCACATCAGTGCAGCCGCCGCATTTCCTGCACAGACCGGCCCGTGGAAAAAGAACTTCAAGGTACGCGGGGCAGCCAAGAGCCATTTTTAGGGAGAGCTCACAGGGAGCCATCCATGGGAAGGTTGTTTCGTCAGAAAGCATCAGTCCATTGAAATGGCTACTATGTACGGGAAAGGCTCAGTTTCTAGCGATCTCCCTGTTCAAATTCAAAAGAAAAAGGCTTCAAAGGGGGCCAAACAGCCCATTCCTCCAGGATCAACATGAAAATCTCATCCTGCGATCCAAAAGCATTTTTTTTTTTTGGTTGTGGTTCAGAACTTTAGTCCATTGGCACTGGTTGGACCTCTATAGTCCAGACTTCACAACCTCCGTGGTCTGGCATCCCCGGGAGAAGAGGGGGGAACGGGGAGATTCCTGGGCTGGAACATTCACGGGGAAAAGGCAGGATTCCTGCACTCAGCAACTTCTCCTCTGCCCTCCCAGACGTTCTGGAGCACCAGGGCTCAGTACATGGCTGTGGGGCTGTGCCTCTGGCCCCCCACCTGGGGGCTCCACGGACACCCTGCCTCTTCCCCTGAGCGTCTCCCCCCTCGTCCCTGCTCTCAGTCAGTGCCAGGCCCTCTGGTGCTCTTGGAGTGGAGGCCCACAGCCGGCATCAGCAGAGGGGCCGACATTGGCCTCCTGTGGTCCAGCAAACTCCCTGGTTCAGGACCTGAACGGTCCTAAGAATGCCGGACCACGGAGGTTCAACTTGTATTGGGAACAACGGCTGTGATTTAAAAAGGTCACAACCTAAACAAAACATTCTGACCAATAGGATCTGAAACAAAAAAAACAAAACACCTCCAACCAGATGATTGGGTTTGTGAAAAGTTGTCCAGATTTCAACTTTTCATCCCTTTTCGAGATTTTTTTTTTTTTTTTAAGCTCAAAATCTCTCAGTCCCATTGGACAGGAAATCCTTTCCCCACTCAGTTCTCCATTTGGGCATCAGACTGACACCCCAGCCCCAGCGGTTAGGAGTGTCGTGGCCTTTAGGCAAGATAAATGGGTATCCAGAATGTTTACTGTGTCACAAAATGTCATCTCTTACACTTCGTCGTCTCCCTACTGCTAAGATCAGGGGTGAGGAACCTTTTTTGGGCTGGGGGGGGGTGACCCACAGAAAAATCAGTTGGGAGCAGCACACAAAAGTGAGAAGCAAAAACAAAAACCCTCTCCCTGACATGGCCCCTGACTGAGCAACAGTAAGACCTTCCTCAAATTCTCCTCGCACGCCAGAGCCTAGAGGGGTCCAGTGTAGTAGATTTTGTGAGCTCCAGCCTCACAGTGGGGCAGCAGTGGGGCTGGAGCACCAGTGCAGGTTCCCCAGTAATGCCAGTGAGCCCCAAGCCTTGGGGGCTGGATCCAGGCAGGCCAGGGGCCGCATCGGGCCCCGGGGCCTGTGGTTAAGATAAAACAGTAGTTTGTTCTAAAAAGGCCACATGTAGTCAACGTATTCGAGGCCGCTTTAGCTCCCAAAGGGAAGAACTGCAGGCATCCAAACACAGTCAGATCTGTTGGGGACTACGCAGGAGGGATGTTAAATATCAGTTAATTGAATAGTCGCGTAACCTCATGAATTCTTATCAGTACCTCAACTGTTCTATAGTCCCCAGGGGTGGGGCCTGCAGCCAGTGCGCTCCAGCCCCACTCTCGAGGACCCTCCTGCCACTCCGTGCTGCTGCCTCTGATACAGAGGCAGCAGCATGAGGTGCCAGGCAGGAGCTGGTCCATGTGGGGAGCCAGTTTAAAAACCAGCCCCCCTCGCAGACCAGCTGCCTGCACTGCTGCCTCTGACACAGGGGTGGCAGCAGCCCCTGTCCGGGTGGTGGGGAGGGGGTCCGAGCACCTGGACCCAGTGCAAGCTGGAACTGAGCTAGGCTGGCTCCTAATACACTGGCCAGCCTGCTAAAACATTTACTGGTGGAGGAGGGGGGGGAAATGCACGTAGTCTATAGCATTAACCTATAAGCTTTTGCTTATCGGTTAATCGACTGCACTATTACATCCTTAGTATGCACAGTAGCTCCGCAAAGAGATGTACCCCGGGACCTGATCTAAGAGTGGGGGACCATTTGTGGGGCTGACAACTGAAAATCACCCTTTTAATGAATGATCTCTACCCTTGTGATGTTACGTAACCTCCCGAGTTGTGGCCCAGTTTTTATGAATGGGATTGTATCCACGAAACAGCGTTAACCCCTTCCGGGTGACTTTGTTAGTAGCCTCTTCAGCATTGCCTTGGAAGGAATCTGTTATCATGACTCCTTTTTCAGACACTGCAACTAACGTGACCCTGTACTGCAGCTGAAATCCATTTTAAACTTTGTACAGCCGTCGCTCTGTTCCAAGCGGGGCGTGAGCAGAAATGGACCAGTCCCCGAAGCCAGCCTGTCTGCATGACCAGCTGCCAGCGTCCACATGATCCGCTTCCCCTCCTCATGTCTAGACCAGTGTTTCTCAACCTTTTTTTATAAAGTACCCCTTTTAAAAAAAAAAAATTAGACGTACCCCCAGTACCTACAGTTTTCAAACACACAAATTTTTTTTCTACCATTGCTACACATGTGTTTAAACAACTTAATCATAGCCAGGCAGGTGATGAAATTTTTGGGTGTAAAAAGTACAAAAATAATAAAGCATTGTAAAAATTAATACAAAAATTCAGTTTTCTCCAAATTTCAGTTGTGTTGAAGTATCCCCCAGACTTCTCTCAAGTACCCCTAAGGGTACTTGTGCCACTGGTTGAGAAACACTGGAGAAAACTGAATTTCTGTTTGAAGTTTTCCAGCACTTTATTATTTTTGTACTTTTTACACCCAAATATTTCATCGCCTGCCCGGCTACGATTAAGTTATTTAAACAAATATGTTGCAATGGTAGAAAAAAAATGTTGCGTGTCTGAAAACTGTAGGTACTGGGTGTATTTATAATTTTTTTTTTTAAATGGGGTACTTTATAAAAAAAGGTTGAGAAACACTGGTCTCGACCACCTGGCCAGACGACTAGCATGCACAAGCTGTGGCTGTCTTAATATCCCATCTGTAGATCTGGGTGGTGGGTAATTTTAGTAGCAAGGGAACCGTAAATGAATTCTGCATTCGCAGTCAACACGGCAGATCGCCTCACCCCCCTCGAAACGGTCCATGAGTTCTGTTTCTCTAAGTGCCACACGTTACACAATTCCGCCCCGGAAAACCAAAGGCAGAAACTCGGACAGCGGAGCAGGGATCAGAGGAGCCGCTGGGAATCTGTGCACCTGGAGGGGAGGGGGGACATGCAGACTCCATCACAGCTCTGGGATGTAGTCCAATTTCTAAACCTGCTGAGCCAGGCGCCCTGCCCGGGGGTGGGAACTGGTCCCGGGAAGGGAGGGGAGCAGGGATTCTGTGTGTGGGTGAGAAATAACACAGGCAAGTCCATGCATGTCTCCCACCCCCTGGAGAGATGGAACATCCTCAGCCTGTGTTTGGTCCCCCTGTCCCAGGAGAGGGGGGTGGAGATGAAAGTCTCACACTGGACCAGTAGATTGTGAGACCCATTCCCCTGAAATCTACCTGACCAGGGGAGAACCTGGACAGAAAAACTGGGCACATCACGGATCTTCCCCCCTTCCGCGCCTTCCAATAACCGAGGAGACGGGACTCCCTTACCCAGCGAGGTCACCGCCTCGTAGTTCTCCTGCATGATGTCCCTGTAGAGGGCTCTCTGAGCGGGCCCAGCAGCGCCCCCTGCCCCTGGGTGAAATACACAGCTACCTCCTCGAAGGTCACTGAACCCTGAAACAACAAGAATCCTCCGCTCAGCACCTGCTGCCCCACTTCTGTCATGGGGGAGGAGGGTCTATAAAATGAAAGCTCTTGGTGATGGTGGGGGAGATATGCAGAATCCTGCCCCCCCGCCCCACTTCCGGCCTGCTCTGGGTGGGGAGGAGACGGGAGCCCTGAAGCAAGGTCCAGGCACAGGAATCAAAACCCCATAGCTGCTGGTAGTGATGCTGCCGTCAGAACTGGGCAACCAGCCAGCAGCTGCTGCTGGTCTCCGCTCTGCCTTCAGAGCTGGGTGGCCGTACATGTTCTCAGAGGGGGGTAAATGACAGCAGGGAGTAGGGATGTAATAGTGTAGTTGATAAACCGATAAGTAAAAGCTTATGGGTTAATGCTATAGACTACACGCATTTCCCCTACACCTCCAGCCAGTAAATTTTTTAACAGGCTAGCCAGCAGCCTGGCTTGTGCTGGGTCCAGGACACTACCCTTGCTATGGCTCTCCATTTAAAATGTATTAGGAGCCAGATGGGCAGGCAGCCCAGCTCAGTTCTGGCTCACACCAGGTCCAGGAACTCAGACTCCCCTGCTGGACAGGGACTGCTGCTACCCCACGCTGCTGCCTCTGTATCAGAGGCAGCAGCACGGGGCAAAGCAGCCACTCTGCAAGGGGAGCTGGTTTTTAAACTGGCTCCCCTCATGGACCAGCTTCCGCCTGGCACCCCATGCTGCTGCCTCTGATACAGAGGCAGCAGTGTAGAATGACAGGGAGCTCCTCAAGAGTGGGGCCAGAGCGCACTGGATGCCGCCCCCCCCCCCCCGGGGTCTATGGAATAGTCATGTAACCCAGTGTTTCTCAACCTTTTTTTATAAAGTACCCCTTTTTTAAAAAAAATATTATAAGTACCTCCAGTACCTACAGTTTTCAGACACACAACATTTTATTCTACCGTTGCAACACATTTGTTTAAACAACTTAATCGTAGCTGGGTGGGCAATGACATTTTTGGGTGTAAAAAGTACAAAAATAATAAAGTGCTGTAAAACTTAAAACAAAAATTCAGTTTTCTCCAAATTTCAGTTGTGTTGATATACCCTCCAAACTTCTCTCAAGTACCCCTAAGGGTCCTCGTACCACTGGTTGAGGAACACTGGAGTAACCGATAAGAATTCATGAGGCTAATCGACTATTCAGTTAATCAATATTTAACATCCCTAGCAGGTACAAAGAAGGGGGGACCCAATCAAGCAAGTCTGAGAATCACTGACATACTCTGATGTATAAAAGCTACAGCACAAGCCAAAGAATTCCATCCAGATCCCCCAAGCTCTGAGCCAGATTAACTTGTGTTTCACTAAAGCACATTGGCCAGAAAGTCTCCAAGGGGGAGCCATGTTCATCTGTAGATGCAAATATAATGAGTCCCCCCTGCAGCACCTTAGAGACTAAGAGATTTATTTGGGCACAAGCTTTTGTGGATAAAAGCCACTTCACCAGATGCCCACCAATGGAAATGTATGTCCAAATAAATCCGTGAGGGTGCGTCTACACTGCACCATTATATAGAAACTAGCCAATTAGCCCGTCATAAGACGGGATTTTCAGGTCTCTCCTCCACGTCGGTCTTCTCTCCTGAGCCTCCGGTCTCTTGCTCCGTGTCTCTTTCTCTCTCTCTTTCCTCCTCCTACTGCCTCCCCCTCTCTCCCTCAGCTCTCCTCCGCCTTCTGCCTCTCTCTCCGTCTCTCTCTTTCTCTTCTCCCCCTCCTGCCTCTCACTCTCTCTCCGCTCCCCTCTGTCTCCATCGGGAATGCACACTCGTCCAGGCCACGCCCCCGGCCGTGTACGTCACCGCCCTGCCCCCCTTCGCCTCCCGCCATGGCGCTCGGCTGACTTCTGCGCCACTGAGCCGGGCCGCCGCGGGAGAGCAAGCAGAGCAAGTGGCAGTTTGGGCTCCCCCACGGTGGCCCGGCTGAGCAGCACAGAAGTCAGCCGAGCGCCACGGCGGGAGGCGAAGGGGGCGGGGCGGTGACGGGGGTGCTGCGTGGGGACCGCGGGGCCCAAACGGCCGCTTGCACCGCTTGCTCCCCTGCGGCGGCCCGGCTGAGCGGCGCAGAAGTCAGCCGAGAGCCATGGCGTGAGGCGAAGGACGTGACTCAGGCAACAGCGCCGCCCAGAGGGAACAGCCAGGGAGGCAACAGCACCGCCCAGAGGGAACAGCCAGCATTTCAGCGTTACAGAGTCACAGACATTGGGCTACTATATATATGATAACTAACATCATTATTCCAAAACAACAATGCAAGCGTCTACACAGCAATTCCGTTATTTCGAAATAACGGGTGGCTTATTCTGACTTCTGTAAACCTCGTTCCATGAGGAATAACGCCTCTTCCAAGACAGCTATTTCGAAATTGCTGCAGTGTCGACGCTCCACTGCTGCTATTTTGAAATAACTCCAGTATGGGGGGAGTGTGTGAGTGTGCAGGCCCACTGGATGCCACCATGCTGGGCAGCCCGGCAGTGCTGGGGGGAGTGGCTCCTGTGGGGTGGGCGGGGGGGGGAGAAGGAGCTGCACTGCCCAGCCCTGGTAGCGCTCCTAGGGGAGGATGGGTGCGGCAGTGGGGCTGGCGGGGCTTTCCCGGGGAAGGGGTTTAGGGCATGGCGACCACTTACCTAGGCTGGAGGCCGGCAAGATGGCAAGCCCAGTCTCCAGCAGGCCCTTCCTGATGCAGCTGCCCCCCAGTGGTCACTCTGCAATACTGCGTCCCTCCGATCAGCCCCCTCCCTTTCCATCGTATGGAAAACAATCGCATTCCAGGCATGTCCCATTTTCCTGGCACAACCAACCCCTGACCTTGCTGTACATTAGGATCAGAGGAAGTTGCCTGCCCAATTTAGCGGCCCGAAGGCTTACCGTTCAGGAGGCATTCTTGAACAGACACACTCGCAGACTCCCAGACTGACGCACAAATCTCTGCTAGATGTAGATGCAGATATAGATATAGAGTCTATGGTTAAAAAGGAGACAGTCAGCCATTTGTCAGTATGACGCTTTGCGGTTTATGTCTGATTTTGTAAGCAAGTGGTTTCAAAGGGAGGTGAAACTCTGGGGATGGAAGGGGGGGGGCACACAAGACCGATCAACTCCTGAAAGAAGGACAAGTCCTCCAGAAAGGATGAGCCCCTCTGTTGTAAAAGACCTTCTAAGCCTGTGGGGGTCTCAATCACTGAGCCTGAGGGAGCCCAAAGTTTGTAGCAAGTGCCGCTCCGACAGGCACTGCAGGCGAATACCATGTTTGTGAAGCCACCCTCTTTCAGTGGACTCCCACTGGGCCCCAGGGGGCCAACCCACTGTGATCACGCTGGAATCCAGCGGGTCCAGGCGGCAGCTGGCCTGAACCCTCCATGAGATTCGGACCTCCTGCGAGCTACCCCCCCCCTTTACACCAGCTGAGGGGGGCAGCTGCAGACACGTGGGAGGGAGGTGTAAATTCCCACCCACGCTTTGCACACATGCCTGGGTGGGAGCATGCACACCTAGCCAAGCAAAATGCCACTGGAAAAAAATAAAGGGGGGGGGAGGCGCAGGCATGAATCAAACCCCGTTGGGCTGAATTTTGCAACCTCAACCCCTGCCCCTAGGCAAGGACTCAGGGGGCTGGTCCAGGTTACCCAGAGCCAGCTGGCTGCAGGGGGAGGGTGTAACCCGGGAGGCGATGCAAAGCGGGGGGGGGGGGGGGTCTCTCTTACCTTCGCTCCAAGGGCTGCGCTCTCTGGAAAGCGGGGGGCGGGGCTGCCCAGCAGGGATTGTCTGGGGGGGGGTGGAGTTGCATAGGGGGAGCTACCCCCAGGGCGCTGGAGGGGGGGGAGTCCAGGAGCAGCAGCTGGGGAAAACGGGGTAGCAAAGGGACAATGCACAAATCTCCCCCCCCCCCCGAGCAACAAAGAGTTACTGTGCTGAGCAAGTCACTTCCTGCTCCCGTAGCTGCTGCGTGACCCCCCCCTTCCCCTCCCAGCCGCCTTCCCCAGCTGCCTCCAGGGTCCTAGCGACCACCGATCGCCTTGCAATGCCATCCCCCCCACCCCCCACCTGCAGACACAGGAGGACACACCCCGGGGGGGGGGGGGCTGGAGTTAAAGGGGGCGGCGGCTCCTGGCCCAAGAGCGGAGGCTGCAAAGTTTGCCAACCGCTGCAGGCCTGGGGGTGGCGGCCCGGCTGGTCCCGAACCCGCCCCTGCAAAGGGACGCTCCTTTGGGCCCCAGGGCTGAGTCTGTGCCAGGTCAGGTTGGCACTGCAATTCCCAGCCCCCAGGCAGCCGGGTTTTTCCGGCAGAGATTCCGATACCGCCCGGCTGAGGTGGCAGGGGCGGAATGAATTTTGTTGTGTGTGCCAAGAGGGGCACCAGCCGTCGAAACCGAAACGTAGCAGTGGGCGCATGGCTACCCAGCGGGGGCTGCCTTGGGATCCCTCCAGAGCGGCTGCCAAGCGCTTCAGCTTACAGGGAGCACTGGCCTCTGGGTCTGGGCTTGGTGGTTAATAGCCTTGGCACCCCTGGGCCTGGCAGTTCAGGAGTAACATGTTGGGGGTGGGAGAGGCATGTAGGAACATGCCTTAGGTGGGATGGGCAAGAGGCCCAATCAGTGAGGTCAGAGCTTCCTGGAGGCCAGTGAGATGGGGGGGTGATACCCGCAGGAGGGGGTCTGCCCCCTCCCCCTCACTCGCTGGCAGCAGCAAGGGGAAGCAGAGAGAGGCCCCTAATCTGCTCTGGGCCCCCCAGCTCTCAGCTTCCTTGCTGGGGGTGGTGGTTCAGGACCCCCCCCTGCACACTCACCGGTGGGAAGGGACACAGCGGGGGAAGTGGAGCAGGCTGGGGACGTGTTTCTCCACTGCTCCCCACCCGCGCCCCACTGCTGCTGCTGAATGCAGGGCAGGGGGCTGAACCCTGGAGCTGGTACCAGGGCCTGGCCCTGCTAATCCCTCGGGCCTTGTTGATCCTGGGAGGGACCTTGGGGTAAGAGGCAGGGCCTAGAGTAGAGGGGGCGTTGTCCCAGCCCGCCCCAGGGCTACGGGTGGCACGGGGAGGAGCCACATGGGGGGAAGCATTCACACGGCCAAAGTCGCCCCTGGCTCTGACACCTCTGGGCCGGCCAGTTCGTGAGCCCTGGCACCTCTGGGTGCAGCATTCATAGCTCCAGCACTTCTGGCCCTGGCAGCCTCACTTATGGCTGTAAAAAAAAAAAAAATTGCTGGCGCTGCTGCACCTGTCCTTGCCCTCCAACGCAGCTGCTGCCCTGCCTTGAGTTGGCCACGACAGAAGAGGAGGCAGACGGGAGGGGAGGTAGGGGCAGATGGTGGGCTAAAGGGACTGGCTAGGAAAGATAAAATGCTGGAGGCAGGAGGAACAGAGAAGCCCAGGGGCAAGATCAGGGCACTTGGTAAGAACTAGGGTTGAGGCCCCGCCAGGCAGTGGCAGGTAAATCAATGCAAAACATTGCTTTTGCCCTCAGAATGGTTTGTATTTCTAATTGCAAATTTTAATGGCATCCCCTCTCACTCGTGCTACATAGTGTTGGCACAAGACATCACAGGGATGTCCCTCATTCTTACAGGGGTAGGGTTTGGTGGGGCCCAGATCCAAGATTTGCTTTCATAATGAATGGTCCTGTTATTCCTTCTGTTGGTCGGGTGTGTGGGGGGGGGGAAGGGGGAAATAATTGCAACCACCACCAAGCAGATTTGAACCCGGGACTTCAGTGTAGGAACTTCTAGGGCTTGAGCTATACAGCCAACTGGCTCTTAGCTTAGTCTGTAGAGCTCCCTTGTTCTTATCTCTCACTGTACATGGTCTAAGACAGGTCCCACAACATGGGACAGTGACCCACATGAGGACTATGTCTACACTAGGTTTTTTGTGCGGAAGAGGCAATGCAAACGAAGCACTCATTAGCATTTTCTCATGCTTCCTTTGCATAATCTCTTCCGATGCTTTTTGCGCAAGAGGTTTTTGTGCCAAAACTAGCAGGGTAGACAGGTCCGTTTTGCGCAACCCCCCCCCCTTTTGCGCAAGATCCTTATGCCTCAAAAAAGGAGGGGCACAGGCTTTTGGGGGGGGCAGAGTCTGGGGTGCAGGCTCAAGGAAGGGGCAGGGCATTGGGGTGCAGAAGTGAGAGGTGCTGTGCATACCTAGGGTAGCTCCCATGAGTGACCTGCCCTGCCCCACCCTGTGGAAGCAGCTCCAAAGTGCTGAGGGGTCTCTGCATGTCCCGTTGGCCACAGGGGTGCTCGGGATGGGTGCAGCACATGGAGACACCCCCCACACACACACCCTGAGAGGTGTCAGAAGCTGCACACAGAGTGAGAGCAGGCAGGAAGCCCCTTCAGCTCTGTTGTGCTGCCTCTGGGCCTCTAAAAACTGGCAGGTGCGGCCAGGGAAGAGATCTGGGCCAGGACCGGGCCCCCAGGCCAGGAATATTCCAGGAGCCCCGGAGCCACAAGCCCATAGAACTTCCCACCCCAGCCAGAGGGAGTGAACAGAACAGGGACTCATCCAGTGATCCCTTTCCTGTCACCCGTTCCTGGCTTCTGGAAAAGAGACTAGGGGACCGGTGTCCACTGTGAGCTGGGCGCTTGTGTGGATGCCCTGGATTGATTCAGGTGCTGCCCAACTGATTAGCAGAGCGCCCGCAGTTGATTGCAGCCAGCAGCACGAGTTTCTCTTGGTGGTGCACATCTGCACATGACTTGGCACAGAACAACATTTATTCCGCACAGGGATGGAAAAACTTGAGGGAACATTACTAGGGACACTACTTTTCTGGGAGGTTTTTTTCTTTCCAGATGGGCAGCTCCTTCATGTCTCTCATGCTGCATGTGGGCTGCGGTGGCACCACAGGGCACTGCTCCGGAGTGGGGCCCGGAAGTGTGGAGGTAAGACAAAAAATCATGTTCTTCAATGGGACACGTAGTTCCTAGTGTGTAAAGAACCCACAGGTGGGGCAGACTTCTGACCTCCACATTTTTATATTGCATACAAAACATAAAAGACCTTCTCTTTTGCCATTGCTAAGAGATTGATGCAGCAAAAGAAATCCTCCTTGAGATCTTTTAGTTCTTATTTACCAGGGCTGTGTCTACACAGGAGCATTCTTGTGCAAAAACGGCTGCTCCTGCGCAAAAACATGCTGCCTGTCTACACTGGCCGCGCATTCCTGCACAAGGAAAGTGACATTGTACTGTAGAAAATCAGAGCTTCTTGCGCCAGAACTCTGACGCTCCCTCTCAGGAATAAGCCCTCTTGCACAAGAGGTCTTCCAGAAGAGGCCAGTGTAGACAGGCACCATCAATTTCTTGCGCAAGAAGCCCCTATGGTTAAAATGGCCATCAGAGCTTTCTTGTGCAAGAGAGCGGCCACACTGCCATGGATGCTCTTGCGCAAAAGCACATGCCAGTGTAGACGCTCTCTTGTGGAAGACTTTTTGCGCAAGAACTCTTCCACAAGAGTTCTTGCACAAGAAGCTGCCAGTGTAGACGTAGCCCAGAGGAACAAATTGTCGCCTGAGGATTGGGCCTAATAAAATGTGTGTGTACACACACACACACACACACACACTTCCCTGTAAGCTGAGCACTTGGGCGGCCTCCCCAGGAGGGATTCCAGTGCTGCCTGGCTGATTAGCAGAGCACCCCCAGCCACTAGCGTGCATTTCTTCTGGTGGTGCACATCCAAACATGAGAGGGAACACTGATCCCTAGCTTAGGTGGGGAAAGCGCACCTCAAAGAGTTTTCCCTGACAGCCTCTGGCTCTCGCCAAGGCCATTTGTAGTCAGAAATCAAGACAGAGGATGCTGGGAGTTTGAGAAACTAAATTCTACTTTATCGTTCCAAAGCAAGAAGCGAAAAGCTCCCCCATAGCCCTTCCACCCAACACCCAGTCCAGCCCAGCCCTTTGGTCGGCCCGGTTCCCGCAGCAGAGCCAACGTTTCACAGCGGGCACAAAAGGGCAGAGGCTCTGGGAGAGGCGCCGGGATCTAGTCGCAAAACAAGAGCAGGACACCCAGGAAAAGCAAATTCACAGGAACCAGAGAATAGGTTAAACTGAGCGCCACGTGAGGGTTTTATCCCCTGGGACGTGGCAGAAGGGGGGATCCCCGGTATGTCAGGTTGCTCGTCTCTCTCCAGCCATCTTCAAGGCTGATCAGACCTACCACGTCCCCTGCGTGCTTCTCAGTGCCTCGCAGCCTCGTCCTCTCAAGCAACAGGCCGTCATTCTACTTGGAGCATTCTTTGTAGTCTTTTAGGACTCAGGGGTGGCTTCATTCCACTGCTCAGAGGAACATTTCCTGTCTCGTGCCGGCCCCAGTGCAGCGAGTTTAACGGTTCTTGGCAGAGCAAACTTTGCCAGTTCCCGTCTCTCCCGCCTCCCTCCCTCTCCGAATCCCATGTCACTACAGGTCCTTCTAGAATTCTAGAACTGGAAGGGACCTCGAGAGGTCATCGAATCCAGTCCCCTGCCCCCAAGGCAGGACCAAGCACTGTCTAGACCTGTGGTGTCCAAGCAGTTCTGAAGCAGGAGCCACTATAGCGGTGACTGCTACAGCAAACTAGTCACATTATTCCGAAAAAGTACGTAATTTTGTGGGCAAACTAGCCACCCTCAACCAGCCAAATAGCCACATGTGGCTAGCGTGTTGGACACCATGGATCTAGATCAAAGACGGGCAAATACCGGCCCATAGGCCGGATCTGGTCCGCCAGGCCCCCGCACCACCATATGTACCTGCACCTTTGCAGGTACAGGGGATCGCAGCTCACATTGGCCGAGAATGGCCAATGGGAGTTGCGACCGCCCATACCTGCAGAGGTGCAGGTAAATATAGCAACAGCGGCCGACCAGGAGCTAAATCCTGGTGAAGCACTGCCATTTCATTGCCCGTCCCTAATCTAGATCATCCCTGATAGATGCTGATCTAACTCTCTCTCTCTCTCTCTCTCTCTTTTAAAAAAAAAAAAAAAAAAAAAGCACATCCCAACACTGGTTGAGGATCAAATCCAGGTTGACTGTTTGGAAGGCAGCTAGCCTCTCCACTATACCACCATACCCATCTCCACCTCTTGAACCACGCCCCTCACTGTCACGCATCAGCATGTCTGTTGATACTCATTTATAATTTTCATTGTTGAAACAACACTAAGGTCACATGGCAAAGGGCAGGCAAGCAGTAAGAAACACAGGCAAAAGGGCTACTTTGCAAACAGTCAGTTGTCAGAGACAGGTATCCGATAAATCCGCTGTACATCCTACCAAGCAAAAGGAATATCCAAGCATGTGATCCAAACGCCTTCAGGAAAGAGAGAAACCCAAGCATACAAGGGATGAAAATACAGTTTTGAGCTCAGTTGAAATCCAGGAGGATGTTGCCTTTGACGCAAATCCCGCACATCAGATTTGCCTGTGTTCTTTTTAACTACCCTTACTTCATTTTGGGCCTCATTAGTTGTCTTATGTACAAAATTTTAGTACCAGCATAGTGAAAACAAACAAAAACAAACAAACAAACAAAAATCCACCCGAAATTGGATTGCAAACCTTCAGGAGTTTGCAAGGAAAAATGCCCCGAAGTCGCTTTACTGGCAGATGGAAAATGGGATTTCAGCTGAGAATTATCAGTCTGTGCCTGAGATTCATTTGCATCCCTCTTCCAGGTCTGTGACACTTTCATCTCCTGGCCACACGAGCACAAGCCCTGCCATGGAAAAAAATGTGCAGGTGATTGACACCCACCACTCAGCTGTTTGCTGATGGGGGGGGGGGGGAGGGAAGTCGCTGTGGAAGGAGGTGAAACAGTTGGCGGAAAAAAGCAGAATGAGGGCGGGGCTTTGGGGGAAGGGGCGGAAGAGGGGCGGGGCCATGGGGGAAAGTGGCATTGGGGACGGAGCATCCACCTGGAAAAATGACAGCTGGCATCCATGCTCACAAGTCTGATTTGAGATCAAAGTGCAATTCCTAAGCGTGGAGAGCCAGCACTTTGGGGAGTGGAAGATAGAAATGTGGGGAGGACGAACAATCCAGGAGTTAACAGGATGCTGCTGGGGTGGAGGGTGGGGGATCAATATGACGACAGAGGGAATTTTTCTGACTCATCCCATCACCCTTTCAGTAACACAGGAGGTGAATCGATGCTTTTTTCTGTCCCTGGTCCGGCTATTTTAGAATCCATTTGATTCTGCTTCATCAAATTTAAAAAAAAAAGTAGAAATCCAAATGGTTTTTAGCACAAGCAAGGTGACAATCGCTTGGAATGACACCATCAGTCCCAACAAGAGGGAATGGGGTAACTAACTAGCACGCTGCTAAAGGGGGTGACGCTACAGGTGAGAATCGGCCAGGAACACTGGCTGAAGTTTGAACTGGGTCAGAGGGAAACTCCGCTGAACCTGGACCAGCGTTCCCTGTAAGTTGGGCGCTTGTGCAGCCACTCAGGAGAAATACAAATGCCACCCAGCTGATCAGCAGAGCACCCACAGCTAGGTTCTTTGTTTCCACTGGTGGTGCACATCCGCACATGCCTTGGTGCACATAAACATTATTCCACACATGGATGGAAAAGGTTAGAGGGACCCATTTTCGGGCCTCAGAGGCTCATGCTGCCAGGGCCGAAGTAGGAATTCTAACCTTTTCTAGGCCCCTTTCAAGGGCAGTATGGAAATCAATCCCTGAACGCAGAGGGAGCAGATCAGAGGGACAGAAGGGACGAAGAATGAGGGGCAGCATCTTTCTAACCCCCTCCCTTCCATCTCCTTTTACACCACGATCCCAAAATACTAGCTAGCACCAGGCTACAGTCCCATCTGGCTCCCATCTACACAAGCGCCAAACCTTCAGTTTCCTGGTCTCTTAACGCTTGAGCCAGGAAACAGCACCCAGTGGGGATTTGGGGAGGGGAGGAGTTATCAGCCCCAGGGACACTCCCCCTGCAGGGAACAGCCCCAGGTCAGCGGGGGAGCCCGGCTCAGGGGCTGGTAGAAGATGGGGGAGGGGGACAGGTGTCTAGAGTAAAGCTGAGGCCTGGGCCAAGTGTCCTTCCCTCATCTCCATGGTGGGGGGATCCCGGCGGGGAAGGGAAGGGAGAGGAGAGAATTTCAGCCAGGCAGAGGGAGCATCTGGAGAAGTTTCGTTCTCTCCCTTCCCCCACCAATGGCTCAGCAGCCAGGGACGAGGGGCTGATGGGGGCTTCCCCTCCACTGCCTGGGGTTTGCTGGGACCAGGCAGAGCCAGAGGGTCACTGACCAGCTGTTGCTGGATCCTCACCCCAGCTCCAGGCAGCGGGGTCCCTGGGAGCCCCATGCCCCTGACGTGTGTGGGAATGAGAGGATGGGTCCGTCACCAGGGCCCTGAGAGAATGTCCCTGCTGCAGGGAGAGTCTCTGGGGGCTTGTCTTACATTACGGAGAAGATCGACTCTCTGGAGGTCGATCTTCTAGCATTCGATTTAACAGGTTTAGGGAAGACCTGCTATTTCAAACTGGGAGGGACGCTCCCGTCGGCTCTTCACGAGGAGTAAGGGAAGCCAACGGGAGCATTTGCTCCTGTCGACCTCCCGCTGTGTGGACAGGGCGAAAACTTGATTAACGTAGCTGGAGTTGCATATGTGAAGTGGCCTTTCCCTGTTAGCATAGACCAGGCCCAAGAGTTTACACTACATTGCAAAGATGCTCCAGACTAGCTATGTTGGCTAGCAACGTGAAAAAAAAAACCCATACCCACCCTAGCCGACAGCTATGCCAGCAAAATCCACACTGGAGATGCAGCCAGTGCTTCTGCAGGCTTAGCAAATGCCCTTCCGGGAGATGGTTTGGCCATTTTAGCAGATCGCCTTCTCTTTGCGAACACTGCATCTCCACTAGGAGACTCTGCCAGCAGAGAAATAACAGCCAAGGCTCTGTAGCGTAGACAAGCCTGTTCACTCCTCTTGAAGCATTTTCCACTCCAAGGACTTTTAAGAGGTATCTTCCCTGTATGGATTTGCCAACGCCGGCACAATCAGACCCCGAGTTGTCGCTGCTCCAGCATTCAAGGCTTCTGGGCCATGTGAAGTTTCTGATGCGTGGTAAGGTTGGAGCTCTGATTGAAACGTTTCCCACAGTCGACGCATTTATAAGGCTTCTCTCCGGTGTGGGTCCTCCTGTGCCTAATAAGGGTGGAATTCTGATGGAAGCTTTTCCCACAGTCAAGGCATTTATAAGGTCTCTCCCCCGTGTGGATTCGCCGGTGCGAAATAAGGGTCGAGCTGTCACTGAAGCTTTTCCCGCAGTCCAAGCATTTATAGGGTTTCTCCCCCGTATGGAATATCTGATGTTTAATCAGCTGTGAGCTCCAGTCAAAACTTTCCCCACAGTCTAAGCACTTATAGGGTCTTTCGCGCGTGTGGATTCTCTGATGGGAAATGAGGTTTGAGCGGCAAATGAAACTTTTCCCGCAGTCCGGGCACGTGTAGGGCCTCTCTCCCGTGTGCAGCCGTTGATGTGTGATGAGATCAGAGCTCTGATTGAAGTTTTCCCCGCAGTCGGGGCATTTGTAGGGCCGGTCTCCTGTGTGGAGTCTTTGGTGAGTGATAAGGTTGGAACTTTGATTGAAGCTTTTCCCGCACTCAACACACTTATAGGGTCTCTCCCCCGTGTGGATTCTCCGATGAGAAATCAGGTTGGAGGTCTGACTGAAGCGCTTCCCACACTCCGTACATTTATAAGGCTTCTCGCCCGTGTGGGTTCGCCGATGAGAAATCAGGTTGGAACTCCGATTGAAGGTTTTCCCACACTCGGCACATGTGTTTTTTTTCTCGTCCGTGCAGATTCTCTTCTGGGCGGAGGGCTCCTTGAGGCTTTTACGGCCTTCCTCACAATTCAGGGTCTTACCCGCTCTTTTCTTGGGTTGGCTTCCCAGCCGCTTCCTTGACTTGTGCTGCTTCCCCCAGATTTTTCCCTGTTCGCAACTCTGGGAAACATTCCCCTTGCATCTTTCCGATAAGGTCCTTCGAGATGCCACTTGCTCGGGACCTTCCCTCTGTGGATTCTCCTCCTTTTTATCATTTGCCATCCCATCACCTGTGGGAAGAAAGAGAAAGAATTCAGACTTGACGCATTCCCCATGCTTAGAGGACAGGAAAGAACGAGGAAGAGCGAAGAGGGGAAACACAATACAGTACGTGTTTGGGAAATTGAGAAAGGTACAATTTTTCTGACCCATTGGTAACTGTTCCTGCTCTGCGGTGGGCACCAAGAAATCCGTGATCCCCTAGAACTAGGTTACCTCTCCACATCATCCAAGCACGGAGGGAGTGGTCTGGGGGGAAGGTGAGAGTGAAAGGAGAGGGGAGAGTGAGCATTGTGGTAGAAAAGCATCCGCTCTAGGAAGATGAAATCTGTTGTGGTCAGTCACAGAATCGGGGCAGGGGGGAGGGGGGTTGCGGTCCTACATCTGATAGTCACAATGGGTGGGTGAGAAGCCCTCTGTGGTAACCACCATAATAATTAGGCCACCTTGATGACTGTCTAGGGGAGAACACTGCAGAAAAGGATCTTGGGGTCATAGTGGATCACATGCTAAATATGAGTCAACAGTGCAACACTGGTGCAAAACAAGTGACCAAAGTTCTGGGTAGGGATGTAACAATGCAGTCGATTAACCGATTAACCGATAAGCAAAAGCTTATACGTTAATGCTATAGACTACATGCATCCCCTCCCCCCCCCCCCGCCTTTGCCAGCAAATTTTTTAGCAGACTGGCCAGCAGCCTCTCTCAGTTCTGGCTTGCGACGGGTTCAGGACTTACCCCCGCTGTGGCTCAACATTTAAGAGGCCCAGTCCATGAGGGGAGCTGGGTCCAGGATCTACCGCCTCGTGGACCAGCTCCCGCCTGGCACCCCGCGCTGCTGCCTCTGATACAGAGGCAGCAGTGTGGAGTGGCAGGGGGCTCCTCGGGAGTGGGGCCAGAGCGCACTGGCTGCCAGCCCCACCCCCGGGGACTATAGAACAGTCAACTCACCGATAAGAATTCACGAGGTTCCTCGACTATTCAATTAACCGATATTGCACATCCCTAGTTCTGGGATGTATCAGAACTTTTGAACTGTTGGGCCCTGGGGCAAATGCCCCCCTTTCCTCTCCCCCTGTTGGGGGCCTGCTGGAGGTAGGAGTAGAAATAAAAGAGATGGAGGTGTCACTCAATAGTATGAGAAAAGTGTTCCCTGTAAGCTGTGCCCTTGTGCAGGCACTCAGGAGAGATTCCAATGCCACCCGGCTGATTAGCAGAGTGCCCACAGCTAGGTTTGTGTTTCTACTGGTGGTGCACATCCACCCATGCCTTGGTGCACATAAAATTTATTCCACACATGGATGGAAAAGCTTAGAGGGAACACTGTCAGAGAGGTTTCTAGGCCTCCAAAGGGGTGGACGGCACGTGCCCCGTTACAGCATTTATGGTGCTATAAACCTCTTTTATATGTCTCCTGGTTCCTGGGGTTGAGATTAAACGCCACCGTGTTTTCAGGAGGCTGTTGGCAGTCCCAGTTGTCACTGCTGCTTACCCGTTCCCAAAAGGGAAGAGCCGCAAGCCTATTTCTAACCCGACCGAGTCCAGGAGAGTCTGTCCAGGGATGGGGCTGGTCCCGGGAAGGGAGGAGACAAAGGATTGTGTGTGTGAATGAGAATTACAGTGGGGATAAAGGAACATCTCCGCTGGGTTGCGGACTCCTCTGTCCAACGGGAAGGGGTGTGGAGATGAAAACATCTCTCCCACCGGATCTGAGGATCATCAGGCCGATTCACCCGAGACTGAAGTAACCAGGGAAGACTCTGCGAAGAAACTGAGTTGGCCGCATCACAGAACCCCCAACTTCTAATAACCGTGAGGACGGGGCTCCCTTACCCAGCGAGGTCACCGCCTCATAGTTCTCCTGCATGACGTCCCTGGAGCAGGCTCTCTGAGCGGGACCCAGCAGCGCCCCCTGCCCCTGGGTGAAATACACAGCCACCTCCTCGAAGGCCCCTGAAAAAACAAGAGTCCCCTGCTGCAATCCCATTACTCCTGAGGCAGAAAGGCTGATACAATGGAAGCTCTGGGAGAGCAGAGAAGCAGACCTACTACACACCCTGCTTGGAACAGCCCGGGGCATCAGGATAGGGAGAAAGTGCGAGCGTAACCTGGTCATTGGGGGTGGTGGGGTGGAATTGAACCTAGGACCTCTGGAGCTTTGTGCATGAGCTAAAAGCCAGCTGGCTCTCAGCTAAGGCTGTAGAGCAGACTCATTCTTCTCTGTAGAACCCGGCCAATTTGCAGCGATCTGCCTCCTCTCCGCCGACGCGGGCTGCGGCAGACCGGGCTGCAAATTCTGCAGCTAGAACCCTGCAAATGTGCGGGTGCCCACTTCGTCACCATGGGTCCTCGCAGCCCCAGAGGGGGCTAATCCGGGGCTCGTTTTTTGGCAGATACGGCTGTGGAGACGCCGTTTGTATCCACACAGGGCTCTTTCTCTCTTGGCGGTCTCAGTGCCGCTAGAGGGGACAGTGCACCCCTCTGTGCCCCCAAGAGGTGCGCCAATGACGAGAGCTCCCAGGAGATGGAGGAGCGCAGGGGCCTTCCCCTTTCTCCCACACCGACTAGCCCGGCAGCTCGCAACTTTTCCAGGCGACAGCCCCTCCTTTTTTCAGGCAGTGGGCCTCCCCCCCAAGTCCCACCTCGCTGCCCAACCCCTGGGGAACTCAATCAGACATAAAAACACGAGGTCAAGATGGGGAAGGGGCGAGGAGAAATTGCTCCCTTTGGGGTGCACCCAGGGGACATAACTAGAGGATTTGCCTTGCAGGGGCTAGTGTACCCAGCAGGAGAAGACCAGCCAGGGTGGGAAATTTCAGCTGGCACTGACTTGGCTGGCACTTTGGTTTGGGGGCTGGCTTTGGGGGGCAGGGGGGGCTGGCCTCCTGAGGTCCCTGCCAGCCCCAGGAGTCTGCGATTCTCCGCTGGCACCAGGCAGGGCTGGCCCGGCGCGCCCCCAAATCTCTGTACCTGGGCTCCACGCGCTGTCCCGGGGGGCTGCTCCCAGGTGCGGCCACAAAGAGTTACTGGAGCCAGCCGGGGAGCTCCGCCGCCCGCATCATTTCCTGCGGCCCGACCCCGGCCGGCCCCGCTCCCGCCTGGGTCCTAGCCGCCGCCTGCGGGGCCGGGAGCGGGGAAGGGAAGAACCGGGCCCGCGCCGCCCCGCGGGTGGGGGGAGGGGGGCAAGTTGCAGGGGGGGGTCCCCCAAAAGTGGGTCCCCGGATTCGGCCCCTTCGCCGCATTTCGTTGCGAGAGTCCAGGCCTGTCAACAGCGCGGGGACTGTGTCTATAGGGCAGGGCCGCAGCGCTGGAGCGAGTAGGGTGCGTCCCCCCCCGTGCCCTGGTCACCCCACACATGGGCGCCCCTCAGCCCCGCCTCAGCCCCGCCTGTATGGTCACCATACCCACACCTGGGCTCTGCGTGGCCCCCAATCCCTCCTCACCCCACACCTGGGCTCTGCGTGGCCCCCAGTCCCTCCTCACCCCACACCTGGGCTCTGCGTGGCCCCCAGTCCCTCCTCAGCCCACACCTGGGCTCTGCGTGGCCCCCAGTCCCTCCTCACCCCACACCTGGGCTCTGCGTGGCCCCCAGTCCCTCCTCAGCCCACACCTGGGCTCTGCGTGGCCCCCAATCCCTCCTCAGCCCACACCTGGGCTCTGCGTGGCCCCCAGTCCCTCCTCAGCCCACACCTGGGCTCTGCGTGGCCCCAGTCCCTCCTCAGCCCACACCTGGGCTCTGCGTGACCCCCATCCCTCCTCACCCACACCTGGGCTCTGCGTGCCCCCAATCCCTCCTCACCCCACACCTGGGCTCTGCGTGGCCCCCAGTCCCTCCTCACCCACACCTGGGCTCTGCGTGGCCCCCAGTCCCTCCTCACCCACATTCCTGGGCTCTGCGTGGCCGCCCAGTCCCCTGGCCTCAGCCCACACCTGGGGCTCTGCGTGGCCCCCAGTCCGCTCCTCAGCCCACACCGGTGGGGGGGGGGCATCTGCGTGGGGGCCCCCAAAGTCGGCCTCCGTCAGCCCACACCTGGGCTTCTGCGTGGCCCCCAGTCCCTCCTCAGCCCACACCTGGGCTCTGCGTGGCCCGCAGTCCCTCCTCACCCCGACACCTGGGCTCTGCGTGGCCCCCAGTCCCTCCTCACCCCACACCTGGGCTCTGCGTGAGCCCCCAGTCCCTCCTGCACCCCACACCTGGGCTCTGCGTGGCCCCCAGTCCCTCCTCACCCCACACCTGGGCTCTGCGTGGCCCCCAGTCCCTCCTCAGCCCACACCTGGGCTCTGCGTGGCCCCCATCCCTCCTCAGCCCACACCTGGGCTCTGCGTGGCCCCCAATCCCTCCTCAGCCCACACCTGGGCTCTGCGTGGCCCCCAGTCCCTCCTCAGCCCACACCTGGGCTCTGCGTGGCCCCCAGTCCCTCCTCACCCCACACCTGGGCTCTGCGTGGCCCCCAGTCCCTCCTCACCCCACACCTGGGCTCTGCGTGCCCCCATCCCTCCTCACCCACACCTGGGCTCTGCGTGGCCCCCAGTCCCTCCTCAGCCCACACCTGGGCTCTGCGTGCCCCCATCCCTCCTCAGCCCACACCTGGGCTCTGCGTGGCCCCCAGTCCCTCCTCAGCCCACACCTGGGCTCTGCGTGGCCCCCAAGTCCCTCCTCAGCCCACACCTGGGCTCTGCGTGGCCCCCAGTCCCTCCTCAGCCCACACCTGGGCTCTGCGTGGCCCCCAGTCCCTCCTCAGCCCACACCTGGGCTCTGCGTGGCCCCCAGTCCCTCCTCACCCCACACCTGGGCTCTGCGTGGCCCCCAGTCCCTCCTCAGCCCACACCTGGGCTCTGCGTGCCCCCAGTCCCTCCTCACCCACACCTGGGCTCTGCGTGGCCCCCAATCCCTCCTCACCCCACACCTGGGCTCTGCGTGGCCCCCAGTCCCTCCTCACCCACACCTGGGCTCTGCGTGGCCCCCAGTCCCTCCTCACCCACACCTGGGCTCTGCGTGGCCCCCAGTCCCTCCTCAGCCCACACCTGGGCTCTGCGTGGCCCCCAATCCCTCCTCAGCCCACACCTGGGCTCTGCGTGGCCCCCAATCCCTCCTCAGCCCACACCTGGGCTCTGCGTGCCCCCAGTCCCTCCTCAGCCCACACCTGGGCTCTGCGTGCCCCAGTCCCTCCTCACCCCACACCTGGGCTCTGCGTGCCCCCAATCCCTCCTCACCCCACACCTGGGCTCTGCGTGCCCCCAATCCCTCCTCACCCCACACCTGGGCTCTGCGTGGCCCCCAGTCCCTCCTCACCCCACACCTGGGCTCTGCGTGGCCCCCAGTCCCTCCTCACCCCACACCTGGGCTCTGCGTGGCCCCCAGTCCCTCCTCACCCCACACCTGGGCTCTGCGTGGCCCCCAGTCCCTCCTCACCCCACACCTGGGCTCTGCGTGGCCCCCAGTCCCTCCTCAGCCCACACCTGGGCTCTGCGTGGCCCCCAGTCCCTCCTCAGCCCACACCTGGGCTCTGCGTGGCCCCCAGTCCCTCCTCACCCCACACCTGGGCTCTGCGTGGCCCCCATCCCTCCTCACCCCACACCTGGGCTCTGCGTGGCCCCCATCCCTCCTCACCCCACACCTGGGCTCTGCGTGGCCCCCAGTCCCTCCTCACCCCACACCTGGGCTCTGCGTGGCCCCCACTCCCTCCTCAGCCCACACCTGGGCTCTGCGTGGCCCCCAATCCCTCCTCAGCCCACACCTGGGCTCTGCGTGGCCCCCAATCCCTCCTCAGCCCACACCTGGGCTCTGCGTGGCCCCCAATCCCTCCTCAGCCCACACCTGGGCTCTGCGTGACCCCCAGTCCCTCCTCAGCCCACACCTGGGCTCTGCGTGACCCGCAATCCCTCCTCACCCCACACCTGGGCTCTGCGTGACCCCCAATCCCTCCTCACCCCACACCTGGGCTCTGCGTGACCCCCAATCCCTCCTCACCCCACACCTGGGCTCTGCGTGGCCCCCAATCCCTCCTCACCCCACACCTGGGCTCTGCGTGACCCCCAATCCCTCCTCACCCCACACCTGGGCTCTGCGTGGCCCCCAGTCCCTCCTCACCCCACACCTGGGCTCTGCGTGGCCCCCAGTCCCTCCTCACCCCACACCTGGGCTCTGCGTGGCCCCCAGTCCCTCCTCAGCCCACACCTGGGCTCTGCGTGGCCCCCAGTCCCTCCTCAGCCCACACCTGGGCTCTGCGTGGCCCCCAGTCCCTCCTCAGCCCACACCTGGGCTCTGCGTGGCCCCCAGTCCCTCCTCAGCCCACACCTGGGCTCTGCGTGGCCCCCAGTCCCTCCTCAGCCCACACCTGGGCTCTGCGTGGCCCCCAGTCCCTCCTCAGCCCACACCTGGGCTCTGCGTGGCCCCCAGTCCCTCCTCAGCCCACACCTGGGCTCTGCGTGGCCCCCAGTCCCTCCTCAGCCCACACCTGGGCTCTGCGTGGCCCCCAGTCCCTCCTCAGCCCACACCTGGGCTCTGCGTGGCCCCCAATCCCTCCTCAGCCCACACCTGGGCTCTGCGTGGCCCCCAATCCCTCCTCAGCCCACACCTGGGCTCTGCGTGACCCCCAGTCCCTCCTCAGCCCACACCTGGGCTCTGCGTGACCCGCAGTCCCTCCTCACCCCACACCTGGGCTCTGCGTGACCCCCAGTCCCTCCTCACCCCACACCTGGGCTCTGCGTGACCCCCAATCCCTCCTCACCCCACACCTGGGCTCTGCGTGGCCCCCAATCCCTCCTCACCCCACACCTGGGCTCTGCGTGGCCCCCAGTCCCTCCTCAGCCCACACCTGGGCTCTGCGTGGCCCCCAGTCCCTCCTCAGCCCACACCTGGGCTCTGCGTGGCCCCCAGTCCCTCCTCAGCCCACACCTGGGCTCTGCGTGGCCCCCAATCCCTCCTCAGCCCACACCTGGGCTCTGCGTGGCCCCCAATCCCTCCTCAGCCCACACCTGGGCTCTGCGTGACCCCCAGTCCCTCCTCAGCCCACACCTGGGCTCTGCGTGACCCGCAATCCCTCCTCACCCCACACCTGGGCTCTGCGTGACCCCCAATCCCTCCTCACCCCACACCTGGGCTCTGCGTGACCCCCAATCCCTCCTCACCCCACACCTGGGCTCTGCGTGACCCGCAATCCCTCCTCACCCCACACCTGGGCTCTGCGTGACCCCCAATCCCTCCTCACCCCACACCTGGGCTCTGCGTGACCTCCAGTCCCTCCTCACCCCACACCTGGGCTCTGCGTGACCCCCAATCCCTCCTCACCCCACCCTGAGCTCTGTGTGACCCCCAGTCCCTCCTCAGCCCACACCTGGGCTCTGCGTGACCCCCAATCCCTCCTCACCCCACACCTGGGCTCTGTGTGACCCCCAATCCCTCCTCACCCCACCATGAGCTCTGCGTGATCCCCAATCCCTCCTCACCCCACACCTGGGCTCTGCGTGACCCCCAATCCCTCCTCACCCCACACCTGGGCTCTGTGTGACCCCCAATCCCTCCTCACCCCACCATGAGCTCTGCGTGATCCCCAATCCCTCCTCACCTCACACCTGGGCTCTGCGTGACCCCCAATCCATCCTCACCCCACACCTGGTCTGTGGATGCCCCCAGCCCTGCCTCACCCCACACCTGGGCTTTGTGTTCCCTCCAATCCCTCCTCACTTCACTCCTGGGCTCTGAGTGCCCCCCAATCCTTCTTTTTTTGTTTTTGTTTTGTTTTGCTTCTCACTTTCGTGTGGCCCCCGACCAATATTTCTGTGGGTCAGCAGCCCCTGATCCAAAAAAGATTCCCCACCCCTGCTCTAGAAGCTCCATTTAGCGTAACAAAAAGAACTCTAGGGGGTGATTCGATCACAGCCTGTAAGTACCTTTCTGGGGACCAAATATGTCATAACTGGCTTTTCAACCGAGCAGACAAAAGTCTAACATGATCCAATGGTTGGAAGCTGAAGCCAGATCAATTCACACTGGAAATAAGATGTAAAATGCTTAGGGGTGAGAATTTTTGGAATTGCCTTGAAAAATCTTCCACTCAGCTCCCAAAGAACTCAGAGAGACTCTGGTTGGGTCATGCAAGTTCCTTTATTGGGCATACAGCGAAGCAGTGCTGAGTTGACCAGACTCAAATGGAGGAGGTAGGTATGGGATATGGGATACACCACACACCCAGGGCTACACAGAAAACTCCTTCCTCTAGATACGTTTACATACCGCCTTACATTCGCTATGCATTGCATAAGTGTGCATTCCTAGACAACATGCAGCGTATATAAGTGTCAAATATACACAGCCTTTACGGGCCCCCAGGAAAGGTGGGAGGAGGCAGCAACATGCCCAGGAAGGGGTAGGACCTCAAGTGGAAGGGGCGGGGCTGGGAAGCTAGTCCTCAGTGCCACCCTGATTGTGGTGCCTCCCCCCAGACCTGACAGCTGCCTGGACCATGCGGCACAGCACTCTGGCGGCGATTTAAAGGGCCCAGGCTGCCACAGTAGCAGTGGCAGCGGCTGGGAGTTGCAGGCTCCTTTGAATCACTGGATCCTGGGGCAATTGTGCCCTTTGCCCCCCGCATTGGCAGGCCTGAATATATATATATATATAAAAGGATTCTACATCATTAAAATCCTAGAAGAAATCCAAAAAGAAGCCACAATGGGTTGTGTTGGAGTGGGAGTTTTTTAGGTGGCCGTGTGCTTTAAAAGCAACTCAGCATCATTAAAATCAAATACAATCAAATAAAATAGTAAATATGAATAGTCACGCCCAGACTCTAAAATCTTATTCAAAAGTGCCATCCAAATTCTGGGGTTACCTAGGGAGGTGGTGGAATGGGTTCCCTAGGGAGGGGGTGGAATCTCCATCCCTAGAGGTTTTTAAGTCTCGGCTTGACAAAGCCGTGGCTGAGATTATTTATTTATTTATTTAAAATATTTTTACCCTGCCTCTCTATTTAAAATATTCGAGGTGGCTTACAAAATTTTTTAAAACATAATACAAATATATATAAAAATTAAAAAATACGAGACTCCAGAGGGACATAAGACCTGCGAAAAATGTCTCCAGGGGAGGGAACACACACACACACACACACACACACACACACACACCCCCCCCCCAATAAAAAAGGTGAGGGTGCAATCTATCCCCTCATCCAGGTCATTTAGTTGGGGTTGTTCCTGCTTTGGGCAGGGGCCTGGATTCCATCATCTCCTGAGGTCTCTTCCAGCCCTATGATTCTATGACCCCTGTCCTGAGTCCTGCACCTCCAATCTGCCTTGACTTCTGCACCCCCACCTCCTTCCCCCAGAGCCTCCCCACTTCTTTCCCCCTGCCCCTGAGCCCCCCCACACCTTCCAACCCTCTGCCCTAACCCACCCATCCCCTGTCTCTCCTTACCCCCAAACTCTCACACTAGCCTTCATTTACCTTGCTTTTTAAAAAATGCAATCATTGAGATAAAGCATGTACATTTTTCATTTATTTTAAAAAATTTACTTCAGTTAAAGACCCAAGCAACATCTGCTAGTAAATGACTTAAATGACTGCTTCTTGGAGCAGCTGGTTCTGGAGCCCACAAGGGGAGAGGCACTTCTTGATTTAGTTCTAACTGGAGCACAGGATCTGATCCAAAACGTAAATATAGCTGGACCGCTTGGAAACAGTGACCATAATGTAATAAAATTTAACACCCCTATGGTGGGAAAAACATCTCAGCAGCCCAACTCTGCGGCATTTAATTTCAGAAAGGGGAACTATACAAAAATGAGGAGGATGGTTAAACAGAAATTAAAAGGTACAGTGTCAAAAGTAAAATCCCTACAACTGCCTGGAAACTTTTCAAAGACATCATAATACAGGCCCAACTTAAATGTATGCCCCAAATTAAGAAACACAGTAAGAGAACCAAAAAAACTGCCACCGTGGTTTAACCACAAAGTAAAAGAAGCAGTGAGAGATAAAAAGGCATATTTTAAAAAGTAGAAGTCAAATCCTATTGAGGAAAATAGAAGGGAGCATAAACTCTGACAAATTAAGTGTAATAATATAATAAGAAAAGCCAAAAAGCTGTTTGAAGGACAGCTAGCCAAAAACTTAAAAAGTAATACCAAAATGTTTTTAAGTACATCAGAAGCAGGAAGCTGGCTAAACCACCAGTGTGGCTCTTGGATGATCGAGATGCTAAAGGAGCCCTCAAAGATGAAAAAGTCATTGTGGAGAAACTAAATGAATTCTTTGCTTCAGTCTGCACAGCTGCGGATGTTAGGGAGATCCCCAAACCGGAGCCATTCTTTTTAGATGACAAATCTGAGGAATTGTCCCAGACTGAGGTGTCATTAGAGGAGGTTTTGGAACAAATTGATAAACTAAATAGTAACAAGTCACAGGGACCAGATGGCATTCGCCAAAGAGTTCTGAAAGAACTCAAATGTGAAATTGCGGAACTATTAACTGTGGTTTGTAACCTATCCTTTAAATCAGCTTCTGTACGTAATGACTGGAGTAGAGTTAATGTGACGCCAATATTTAAAAAGGGCTTTAGAGGTGATTTTGGCAATTACAGACCGGTAAGTCTAACATCAGTACCTAGCAAATTAGTTGAACCTATAATAAAGAATAGAATTCTCAGACACATAGATGAACATAATTTGTTGGCGGAAAAGTCAACATGGTTGCTGTAAAGGGAAATCATGCTTTACCAATCTACTAGAATTTGGTGAAATATAATTAAGAACCATTAAAATAACTTTTTAAACAAAAATGTATACTTTAAAATATAGAGCTAAAACATAAAACCGCCAAGACAAGGATGGGGATGGAGCGCACACGCATCCACCCACCTCTACTGGATAAAATTGGCACAAAACCTAAAGGCTGTGTCTAGACTGGAGTGATCTTGCGCCAGAGCTATGCAAATGAGGCTCAGCGTGGAATATCGCCGAGCCTCATTTGCATAACTAATGAGCCGCCATTTTTGCGGAAGAGGCTCTTGCGCAAGACGGAGCTGTCTACACTGCCCCTTCTTGCGCAAGAAAAACCCTCTTGCGCAAAGCCGTTACGCTGATTATTTTCAGGCATAACGGCTTTGCGCAAGAGGGTTTTTCTTGAGCAAGACGGGGCAGTGTAGACAGCTCCATCTTGCGCAAGAGCCTCTTCCGCAAAAATGGCGGCTCATTAGTTATGCAAATGAGGCTCGGCGATATTCCACACTGAGCCTCATTTGCATAGCTCTGGCACAAGATCACGCCAGTCTAGACACAGCCAAACTGTTTAAAATTAGTATGACACTCTACAAGCAAGCTGACATAAATATGCTATAAAAACATAACAAAGCATTTTTCAACAAAAGTACTGGGGACATTAAACGAGAAAATAACCCTCATTTAAAAAGCTTTTTTATAAGATACATAATGTTGGCATGGCTTTTTAAAAAGTATAAAATTAAGTCAATGTGTTCTAATTGCTAACATTCAAAAGACATGCTGTACAAAGTCAAAGCAGCTTTAGGTAAAATGAAGCAAAAAACCTTGCCTGCTTTTGTCACCATAGAATGTTAAAGTTTTAATACAATGAAAGTGGTAAAAATTGGTTTAAAAAAAAAACCTTAACAAGGCTCCAATGCCATAATGTATCAAATGAGGTCCAAAAAAAGTTTCTTTCCCCTGAGCAAATAGTTTTGTTAAAAAACACAATGTGTAAAAAAACCCAACCAGACTTATTCTTCTGTTTGCATTTGGGAAACTCTTACAAGTGCAGATGTAACGCCTTAAGGTGTGTCTAGACTACAGGGTTTTTTCGAAAAAAGTGGCCTTTTTTTGAAAAAACTTCCCCTGCGTCTAGACTGCTGCGGTGTTCTTTTGAAAGTAAATTGAAAGAACACAGCAGTTCTTTCAACTGCGGAAAACCTCGTTTTACAAGGAAGAATGCCTTTTTTCGAAAGTGCTGTTTCGAAAAAAGGCGCTATGTAATGCAAACTATGCTTTTTCGAAAGAGAGCATCCAGACTGCCTGGGTACTCTCTTTTGAAAAAGCAGCTTGCTTTTTCGAAAGTACTGATTGTAGTCTAGACGCTCTTTTTCGAAAGAGGCTTTTTCAAAAGTATCTTTCGAAAAAGCCTCTTTCGAAAGAGGCTTGCAGTCTAGACATAGCCTTACAGACCAAGTTGCTAGCATGAAGGTTCACTTTGGGAAAAAGAGGCTACAGTCTGCACAGCAGAGTTCAAACACTGAAATGTTAGTATTAACACTGCCCGCACTGGGAATAGCAAATATTGTGTGGTGGCTAAAAAGGACCACTTCCAGCATAGACTCGGGAAATGTTATTTTAATTGACCTGTGTTCTATTTTACACCTCTGGCGATAAATGGAAATGACACACACACGCAGATACACCAGTTTTTAATGCAATTAAAATGAAAGCAAAGTTAAGACTACAAAAATATGCTTTAAAGACAAAGCAAGTTTATACTGTGGCATTACACCTTGATGGGTGATACCGGATGAGGTAAAGAGGCACCTCCTAGTTAGTTCTTTAAGCCTAGCATTAATGGTAGTTCAGATAACTACAGCTACTGTAGTCTTAAAAATGTGTGGCCAGGGATGCTGGGGCGGGGCAGATAGGGGCAGCTGATCTGGGGCTTGATGATTTAAAAGGGCCCAGGGTTCTGGCTACTACCAGAGCCCCAGACCCTTAAAATTTTTGCCAGAGCCCTGGGGGAGGGAGCACAGCCCAGGCAGCATTGAAGGACTGGTTGGGGGAGGCTAGCCCAGAGCCCCACCTTTTATGCCTGAGGTCAGGGCCGGCCCGAGCCATTTTGGCGCCCCGGGCGCAGATTGCGTAACTTATTTCGAGCTAAGGGCGCTATGTAGATGCTCCCTAAGGGTTTTATTTGGCATGACTGCACCCAATTCTACTGCCATAACAGGGTTTTATTACTGAATCAAGCATTTTAACACTTTAAAGTGTAACTTTTAAAAATGCATTTAAACATTTTTACAATTTTGTACTGTTCAATTTTTTAACTCTGCCGTGTTAATTTGTGCAAAAGCTTTTTGATTGTTTTTATTTACTTACTTATTTTTTTTTCAAAAAATAACACATTTTGTAGCTGTTTTTAACCCCCCTGCTTTAAGCTTGTTTTGTATAAGGCATGCACTTATTTTCTTAACTTTATATACTTGGCCTACACATCTGTGCTTCCTAAATACACTTTCTGACGGGTTGCTGCTTTCTCCCTTGGATTTAAGACAATAGATACCATACTTGTTTGAATTATTTTTACCTGGGGTTGCTCGGGTCCTTAACTCAATTAAGTTTTTTTTAAGTAAAAGGAAAAAGTACATGATTTATTGAAATGATTGTATTTTTAAAAAATACAGTGTTATTTTTACGAAGTCAATTTTTATATTGGATTTTTTTTAAAAAAGGGTTTGTTAAAAATTTTCTGTTTAAACTGTGTTAGTAATTTTTTTTAAATGGGAATTCTATTAAATGGATATTTTTTCTTCAACCTTATAAACTCTTATCACTTGCTATGTTTTTAACAAAAAAGGGCTATTGTCAATTTCATTTCCAATAACATTTTCTTCTAGTTTTCAAATCTTAAGTATTGATTTAGCTGGACCAAAAGTGAGCAATACTCCAAATTCCTCCATTTTATCTCTTTGCTGAAAGGTTAATTGCAAAGCCATCCTATGGCAGGTTCATCCTATTTTTCTGGCTCATCTTGGTTCAGTCTCTTTCAACATTTGCAGAGTTATGTCAGTTGTGAGGACTGTACATGGTTTGGTGATTCTGTCTCTTTTTTGTTTGGTTTGAGAAGCAATCCCATTCCAGGTACATCCTATTTTCCTGGCACAACCAAACCCTGACCTTGCTTTGAGTTATGACAAGGGGAAATTGTACACCGAATTTGGTGCTCCTAGTTCTTACCAGATAGGAGTTCTTCATCAAACAGACAGACAGACTCTCTAAAATATATAATAGATTATAGGGTAACATAACATGCATATACACCCTGTATTAGATGTGTTTTGCATCATTTACTGATGTATACAAGCATATTAATGAGGTTGAATTTGTCATTTTTAAATGAGTGAAAACTTGCGGTGTGTAAGACCAGTCTCCTATAAGGGGTGCAGTCATATGGACAGGTTGAGAACCACTGAACTGCACCTGTGTTCCCAATGAAGGAATCCGACGTGAGTCATTGCACCACATGTTGGAGTAGCCTTCAAAACCACTTCTACTTAGAATCACAGAATCAAAGAGCTGGAAGAGACCTCAGGAGGTCATCAGTTCCAGCCCCCTGCCCGAGGCAGGACCAATCTCAACTAAATCAATCCAGCCAGGGCTTTGTCAACCCAAAACTTAAAAACCTCTAGGGATGGAGATTCCACCACCTCCTAGGTAACCCATTCCAGTGCTTCACCACCCTCCTAGGGAAATAGTTTTTCCTAATATCCAACCTAGACCTCTCCCACTGTAACTTGAGACCATTGCTCCTTGTTCTGTCATCCATCTTTACTGTGAACAGCCTTTCTCCGTCTTCTTTGGAACCTCCCTTCAGGAAGTTGAAGGCTGCTATCAAATCCCCCCTCACTCTTCTCTTTTGCAGACTAAACAAACCCATCTGTCCTCACAGGTTATGCACTCCAGCCCCCTAATCATTTTGGTTGCCCTCCGCTGGACCCTCTCCAATGTGTCCACATCCTTTCTATAGTGGGGGGGTCCCAGAACTAGACACAATACTCCAGATGTGGCCTCACCAGAGCTGAATAAAGGGGAATAATCACTTCTCTGGATCTGCTGGAAATGCTCCTCCTAATGCATCCTAATATGCCATTTGCCTTCTTGGCTACAAGGGCACACTATTGACTCATGTCCAGCTTCTCATCCACTGTAATCCCCAGGTCCTTTTCTGCAGAACTGCTACTTAGCCATTCGGTCCCCAGCCTGTAACAATGCTTGGGATTCTTCCGTGCCAAGTGCAGGACTCTGCACTTGTCCTTGTTGAACCTCATCAGATTTCTTTTGGCCCAATCCTCTAATCTGTCCAGGTTACTCTGGACCCTATCCCTGCCCTCCAGCATATCTATCTCTCCCCCTATCTTAGTGTCATCTGCGAACTTGCTGAGGGTGCAATCCATCCCCTCATCCAGGTCATTAATAAAGATGTGGAACAACACTGGTCCTAGAACTGATCCTTGGGGCACTCCGTTAGAAACCGACCGCCAACCTGACATCGAGCTGTTGATCACTACTTGATTCCCCAAGGACTCAGTTCAACTCCAGTCTCATCACTCTTGATTTCTTTATTTGGCATACAGCAAAGCTACAGAGTTACACTCAAAGGTGGGTGTACCAGACATCCCAAGTTACAAGCGTACATATCCTTACACATCGCATGGCATTCTCGGTACTTTGTATTCCCTATTCTAGAACTGGCTTGGTTACTTTGCAAAGACCGATCCCTGTGCGGCATGCCCGGTCCATACTCGCTTTCCTCTTTACCCTCTTTACGCTTCTGACTTTTCCTGTCCTTTTTTGTCTTATTCTTAGAGAATGGGTCTCTGGGTGTTCTCCCTCTTATCATAACTAGCTCAAACGTTCTGTCTTCTACTTAAACTGCTGTGGTGCACCCCTGTAGCGCTTTAATGAAGACGGTCTATGCTGACAGGAGAGAGCTCTTCCATTGGCATGGTTAGTAGAGATGTAAAATCCCACCTAGTAAGTTAACCATTAGGCTGATCTAATGTTTAACCAGTTAACTGACTAAGCAGGACCCAACTGGGGAACCACTCCAGCCTGGATGGAGCAGTCCCCAGACCGCAGGGCTTTCTCCCCCAGGCCCGCACTGGGGCTGTTCTGCGTGCTCCCAGCTCCCAACCCCCACAGGGCAGGCAGGGAGCTGCTCCAGCCTCCACTGGTTCCTGGTTAACCAGAAACAATAAGCATTACCCATTTAGGGTGGTGCTTACTGGTTTACTTTTCACATCCCTAGTAGTTAGTCCACTTCTGTGAGAGGTAGTAGCTGTGTCGGCAGGAGAAACTTTCCTGCGGATATAATGCTGCCTACACCAGTGCTTAGACTGGTATATATACCTTGCTCAGGGGTGTGAATTATTCACACCTCAGAACAACCTAGGTATACCACAGTAATTGTGTAGAGCAGCGATGGGCAACCAAGACTATCAAGCAGGCTGCACAAGCATCCCTTCTTCATCTCAGTGGGCTGCAAGATGGTCATTACCAAGATGGTCTCTCATGGGCCTTTGTAGTGCTGGTAAGTCGAGATCCCCACAGATCTGGACGTCATGATAACGCAATGACTTTCTGCATTCACCTACAAAAACAAAGGCCAAGTCTACACTAGACCCGGAAGGTCGGTTTAAGGTGTGGAGCTCCAACTACGTAAAATTACCTAAAGCCAAACGTGGCGCCGTCTTTACAGAGGGAGGCTGACGGGAGCAAACAGGAGTACCGGTGCCCTCAGCATTCGATTTAGCAGGTCTTAATAGACCTGCTACATCAAACACCAGAAGATGGATCTCCCATGCCACAGGTGGAGACATGGCCAAAGTTCCCTAAATAAGAGTACGTCCATTAGGTGAGTTGGGAGGAAATATGCAGTGGCAGGTCAGGGAATGAGCTGGAGGGAGATGAGATGAGATGTAACAAGCTGGGAGGCCAGGTGGGACAGGAGCTGATTTTATTTCCAGTTGCTTTTTTAAGATACCCCCGAAGGGAAAATCGTGGGAGGCAGAGATCCCCTTCTCTCCTTATTTTGTCTACCAGTTGAGCCCTAATCTCCGTCACACCAGTTTTGGTTTATTCATTTCCGTCTCCACATCGCCTGTTTACACCCCGCACAGTTTCAGCACAGGCCTTGAGTTGCATCAGCTTGGCCTATTTTATTTGAAGTTAGTCTCTCTCAGGGGAGCCAAGAGCCTGTGTGGGACCCTGGGCAAGATGTGGAGGGAAGACGATGTGCTCCTCGAAGGGGCGGGGCCTCAAGCAGCCCTCTGCACTGCCCCAAATATGGCACACACCTCCTGACAGCCTCAGAGCCATCTGGAGTATGGCGTGCCCCTCCCTCCAGCCCTTATCGCTGTCTGGCGCGTACCATTTAGCACTCTGGTGTCAATTTAAAGGGCCCAGGGCTCTGGCCACCACCACTACCGCAGTAACAGTAGCGGTAGCCGCGAGCCCCCGGCCCCTTTGAATCACCAGGTCCTGGGGCAACTGCCCCCTTTGCCCTCCCTGGTCTCTGTGGCTGCTCTTCTTGCCCCTGTTTAGAACATACTCCATTGAAAATAACATGACCTACCTTCCACGGTAAAACTCCTATGCGGGCAAAAGGTATAGGCCGATTGCCCTAGCGGCCCTCTCTAGGATGAAACTTCCCCTAACTCCACCCAAAACAGCTGGTAGGAGGAGCGGGACTTTTGCATCAATTTTAGCCTAGTGGTTAGAGCGGGCCCCCAGGAGGCGGGAGCCCCCAGGCCAATTTCTCACCTCTGTGGGGGTGGGGAAAAGGGATCTGAACAGGGACCTCCCGCTTTTCAGTACAGCTACGGGGAAAACAGTGAGTTGGGGCAGATATTTCCCGGGGATGCTGCTGGATCCAGGGAGCAGCGCTAAGGAGGCCCAGATCCATGCCTTAACTCTATATTGCCTGGTCAGAAGGTTTTTTTCCCCCCTGAACTCTGCATTTTGGAAAGGTGCAGGCTATCACAGAGCAGCCTGAGTCCTGTGTTAGCCGAGTTTTTTGTCAGTGCAGTTCCTCGCTTTTGGAACAGAAACGTTGGAAGAGGGTAATTTAGTCTGTTACTCTGATTTGCTACCGTGCCTAGAGAAGCACAAAAAGACCTAGCTTCTACAGAGTGCTTTACTTCAGTAAGCCCTACAGAATGCCCCCCCCCTGCACTTTACAGAAGGGAAACTGAGGCACAGAGTAATTATGGGCCTTGCCCACGGTCACTCCAGCAGGCCAGACGGATCTAGAAATAATCCCAGCCTGGCAGTCTCTGCACAAGGCTGCGTGCTTGTGATTTGATGCCAAAGCGTGTGTTTCTACTGGTGGTGCACAGCTCCACATGCCTTGGTGCACATAACAAAACTTATTCCACACATGGATGGAAAATATTAGTGGGAACCTTGATGGCTCTGCTGTGAACTATTTGGAGTGCGTCATTACCAACAGGGCCAGGGAGAGAAATCCCAGACCTGGGCTAGGGCCCAAAATCTTGGTAGCTTTCTGACACTCCTCTTCCAGATACTTTAGGCACATGAAAGAAATCTACTGTGCCCCACACCCGACCTCAAACAACAGATAGTCACCCCTCCCCTGTACACTGCTTTCAGGTCATTCGCCCCTCCCTGTCCCATGAAGCCATTAGCAGTTAAGAAGCCATGTGTGTGCTGAAAAAACTGGTAGCATAGGGTGGTAGGTACCCGCCCCCTTCTCCAAGGCCCCGCCCACCTGCCACAGCCTGGCTGAGCCCTCCCTTCACCCCCCCCCCCCAACTCCACACTCCTGGCTGCATCCCTCCTGCCTTCCACTCCTCCAGTCCCGCTCAGCCCCCACCACATTCCCATTGGCAATAAGGGCTTGGCAGGGGAGGAGAAAAGGAACACGGTGAAGGGTGGGGGTGAGCGAAGAGGAGGCAGGTCAGGGCGCGGCTTGGAGTGGAGGGTGGGAGGGCTAGGGCAGAAGAGGCGGGACATGGAGCTAGCCTCCTCCAGGGGAAACTTCATCCGCTGCCTATGGGGGGTAGAAACTGTGAACTTTAAGGAAATTTTTTTTTGTGGGGGAAGGAGGCCCCATCTCCTAGCAACCTTTTGCTCCCATGACCTCAGAATTGGGCCACAAACCCTACTCTGCATCCTCTTGAGCTTCAGCAAATGTCAAGGCCGCCCAGGTATGCGAGCGGACGGCAGAGCGCTTGGAACAGGGCTGGGCAAGACGCAGCCCGGGGGCCGGATCCGGCCCGCCGAACACTTGGATCCGGCCCGCAGACGGCGTCCGGCCACTTACTATTGATAACCTGCGGCTCGGGCCACCGAATTGCCAGGCAGTGGCTCAGACAGCAGGATCCTGTTTACATGGCTCATGGCTCTCGGTTGCAGCGCTACCCCGGAACCCCGAGTCTTTTAAATAGGAGCAATGTAAAGGGCTCATGGCCCTGCTGCTACCACGTTGCCTGGCAGCCGCCGCGAGTTGCTGTGGCTGTTTAAAGGGCTCCTGGTCACGGTGCTACCCAGGCAGGAGCCAGAACCACGAACCCTTTAAATAGCTGCAGCAACCCCGGGTGGCTGCCAGGCAACGTGGTAGTGGTGGGGTGGAGAGCCGGGAGCCCTCTGATGTTTTTACTTCAAAGCCTCCGGTCCCAGAGAATTCTAGGGGAAGGCTAGTCCCCAGCCCCGCCCCTTCCACCCCAGGCCCCACCCCCTTCTGGAGGCGGAGCCAGCCCAGGACCATATTCCAAAATTCATGAAGTGCCCTGCCCGCAAAAATTAATTGCCCACCCCTGGCTTAGAAGAACTGCCCTTTAAATGGAGATGCTGTCCCAATCTCAGCCTTGGCACAGTCCGGCGCTCTGGCGTGACACCGTATGAAACGAAACGCCAGCAGGTGCTTTGCCAGCGGCCGCTCCCCCAGGCCAGGGAAATCTGGAAGGGGGTGGGGGGGCTCTGACGGGCAGGGAGCAGGGTAAATGAAACGGCCCCACAGGGGGGTGACAAGAGCCTGACGCTGTAGCTCTGAGATGCAGGAATGGCTCCGTTTGTGGGAGTGCGGGGGGGGGGGGGGAGTCCCTTCCATCCCCTCCCCAAATGCTGGAGAGCCCCTCCCCCCGAGCTCCAGTGAGCTCTGCCTCCTGCTCCTCCCCCTCCCCCCCATCTCTGTAGCATGTGGCCTTGGTGCATTCTCTGAATACACCTCCTATCTCCCCAGATCCCCCCAGAAGGGTCTGGCTCCCCCCCCCCGCCCCGAGCCAGCTCATGTGGTGGTGGGCACAGTGGGAAGAGGGAATCCCCCCAGGTCTTGGCTCACATAGGGGGGAAGGGACTTTGATGTCTCTCATGGGCAAAGCCTCTAACCCCCTAAGTGGGGCAGGGAGAGAGGCTAAGACATCCCTCTCCCCAGATCCCATCCATCAGTGGGGGTCAGAAACATCCCTCACGGGTCATATGAAGGGGAGCAGGGACCCCCACATACCTAGGTAGGGAAGATTCAAAGCCCACCCCCACTAAAAAAGGCAACCCCCATAAATCACGGCATGTATGAGAAGAATTTGATGCTGACGGGCACCGCCACCTCTATTTTCTTCCCACTTCTGTCATTCCCCCCTGCAGCCCTCCTTCCCAGTGTCCCACCCCTTCTTCCCCCGCCCCCTGTCTCTCTCTCCCCCTCCCATCATCCCTCTCTCCCCACCCTGGAGCCCTGAACCACCAAACATCTTCATCCAACACCCCCAGTCCACTGGGGGGTGCTGCACCAGCCCATGATCTCCGTTGAGGGCATCACCCCAGGTATGGTATAACGTAGTTCCCAGGTCAGTTTCAGTCTTGCTGCAGGGCTGTAACGCCTCGCACAAATCAAGCCACGTTGGATCTGCTTTCCCCATCCTGCGCCACCCCAAAATTCCCCTCCCCTCCCAGCAAGCATTTGCATGTCTAATTTCTTTGCCCTCCCCCCCCAAAAAAAATACCAACCCTGACCCATGCATCTGATGAAACAGGTTTTTGCCTACAAAAGCTTCTGCCCAAACAAATCTGTTCGTCTTTAAGGTGCCACGGGATCCGTCATTTTTTGTGGATATGGACTAACACGGCTCCCCCTCCAAAATGCCTCTCCTCCAGTAACGTTCTCTCTTCTCAGGGCACGGAAGAAAGTGCGGATCCCACACCGGGTCAAAGCCCCGACTGCAACCGCTCCCGCATGCCAGCTTTCACTCGCGTGTGGACTTTGTGGTGTTTAATCAGGTGCGAATTCTGGCTGAAGCCCCTCCCGCAGAGGCGGCATTTATAGGGTCTTTCCCCCGTGTGGATCCTCCGGTGGGTAATGAGGTTTGAGCTGAGGTTGAAACTTTTCCCGCAGTCGAGGCATTTATAAGGTCTCTCTCCCGTATGGGTTCGCTGGTGTCGAATGCAGGTGGAGCTGTCGCTAAACCCTTTCCCGCATTCTGGGCATTTGTAGGGTTTCTGTCCCGAATGGATTCTCCGGTGCTTAATCAGGGCGGAGTTATCACTGAACATTTTCCCGCACTCCGGGCACTTGCAGTTTTTTTCCCCCGTGTGGATTTTCTGGTGCGTGGTCAGGTTGGAGCTCTGAATGAAACTCTTCCCGCACTTGGGGCACTTGTGGGGTTTGTCCCCCGTGTGGATCCGCTGGTGCACGATGAGGCTTGAGCTCCGGTTGAAGCTTTTCCCACAGTCGAGGCATTTGTAGGGCCTCTCCCCCGTGTGTGTGCGCTGGTGCAAAATCAGGTTGGAGCTCTGGTTGAAGCTTTTCCCGCACTCTAGGCATTTGTAGGGCTTCTCTCCCGGGTCCGGGGTCAGATATCGACCAAGTTGTTTGCTCTTGTTGACTCTTTTCTTGCATTCAGGGCCTGTTTGTTTTTTCCCTCTGGGATGGGTTCTTGGCGGCACTGAGGTTTCCAAGATGTCCTTTCCACCTCCACTAGAATTCATGGATGGACTCCCTTTCATCCCTGGCTGCTTTTCCTGCTGCCTTTCAGACCTGTGTGGATTCTCAGAGGCTTTCCTTTGCTCGAGACTGGATGTAAGGTCTTCTTTGGAGCCTCTGGATGATACCCCACAAAGTTCTGGGTCCTTACAGCCTACTGGCTGCGGATTTTCTTCCGCCTCCTCACTTACCATCTTGTCACCCACTGGAATAAAGAGAGAACCCAGACATGAGTCATCCCCTCTGCCAGGGTAAAAGAAAGGGGTGTAGCAGAGAGGAAAGACACAACACAAGAACTATGGGGGAGACTAAGAAAGTGGAAAAAATTATCTATGTGTAAATTTCCCTTCTCCACAGTGTGAAGGGAGCAGGGGGACTCTCTGGCCTTATCTCCACTAACCGGAGGACCAATGCTCAGGCGATCGATCTTCCAGGGTTCCATTTAGCAGGTCTAGTAAAGACCCACTAAATCAAATACGGAGGGCACCCCCATCAACCACGGTACTCCTCACTCTTGTTTGCTCTTGTTGACTCTTTTCTTGCATTCGGGACCTGTTTGTTTTTTCCCTCTGGAATGGGTTCTCTTGTGAGGAGTAAGGGAAGTCAACGGGAGAGTTTCTCCCGTCGACCTCCCGCTGTGGTGCCACCCCAGAAAAATAGATGCAAGGTATGTTGACTCCAGCTATGCAATTCATGTAACTGGGGTTGCGTATCTTGCATTGATTTTCCCCACCAGTGGAGACCTGGCCTCTGGAACCATCACAACAAATTTATTCCTCCTCGTCTTTCAAACATAGAGTGTCCTTCATGTCCTCTGCCCTCCTCCCCACAACCTGCCCCCCATTTTTCCTCTCTCTAGCTTCACAATATAGTGTTTGCCAGTCATTGCCCAAGCTGGGAGGACAAACTATAAATTCTGATGAATACATAGGGTGAAAGATCAGCCATCTCCAGGCAGGAAACGTGTGTAGGTAGGTACGTGTGTGTGCGTGTGTGTGTGTGTGTGTGTCTGTGTGCATATAAAATAGAAATGAAGGCTGTTCTCAGCTGTCAAGGATGGTCTAGGTTTACTAAGTCCAGGGGGCTGGACAATATGACTTCTCCAGACCCCCTACATGTCTAGGATTCTTTCCAGCAGCAGTGATGCACTGGGGAGCTAGAGAAGGGGTCAGTTCTCTGAATGGCTCTGCCAGGAGACATGGCAGTGTGAAGCTAGACTAGTGGTTCTCAAACTTTTTGGCCCACAGTCCACCCTGCTCAATGCAGATTTTTCCATGGAGCACCAGCCAAACACCCATGGAGACAAAAGGATGCAGGAAAGGGTGGGAATGTGGGGTCCAACTGGGAGGGAGGGTGCAGGAGCAGGCTGAGGGTGAAGGATTTGGGAGGGAGGAAGGGAGGGTGCAGGACCGGGCTGAGGGTGAGGGATTTGGGAGTGTGCAGGAGCAGGCTGAGGGATTTGGGAGAGAGAGAGGGTGCAGGAGTGGGCTGAGGGTGAGGGATTTGGGAGGGTGCAGGAGCAGGCTGAGGATGGAGGGTCTGTGGGGAAGGGAAGGAGGGTGCAGGAGCAGAGAGCGGATGTGGGGTCTCAGCGGGAGGGGTGTGTGTAAGGGGGATGGGAGTTCTTACCTGACTTCACTCCTCCTGCCATCCCTGCTGCTCCTATTGGCAGTGATTCCGGCCAATGGGAGCAGCAGGGAAAGTCTCCAGGCAGGTGGTTCCCTCTGCTGCCATTCCCTCAGCCGGGGAGAGAGGGAGAAACAATGCTCAGAGCCTCTTCCTTACCCCCGTGAGTTGGATCCAGCCCACGAGGCTCACCCCCCCCACAGCCGCGGGAGACTGGCACTCGTGAGAGGAGGAGGCTGTGGGGCGCAGGCTCCCTGCTGCAGGGGAGAAGGATGAACCCCAAGTCTGCAGCCCACCTGGTCCGCAGACCATCCTTTGAGAACCACTGAGCTAGAGAGACAGATGGATCACACAGCAATGCCAAGAGACGTCGACGGGCTTGGAAAGGGAGGTGTAAGAACAGTGGTAAGGGACCACAGAACAGTAGGGGCACACGGGGGAGATACAGGACTGCCGTGCACATGCTCGGGGGGGGAGGGCATTCAGGGAGAGAGATCCTGTCAGCGGTCCATCAGGACGGGTGAGGCGCTATGAGTGACACAGGTCAGGAGGATAGGACACATCCTACCTACAGCCTGGACCAGGAGGAAATGAAGCAGAACTGGGTGAGGTCGCTCACAACACGTTTGTGGATGTACCAGCTTTTTTTCCTTCATAGAATCATAGAACACTAGAACTGGAAGGGACCTTGAGAGGTCATCAAGTCCAGCTCCCTGCCCTCACGGCAGGACCAAGCACCATCTAGACCAGTGGTCCCCAACCTTTCGTGGCTGCCAGGTGCCCGGAGGTGGGGCCGCCCACACACCATGGGCCAGCACCGTGCATGTGCCGTGCGCCAGGGGTAGGGGCTGCCCACGCGCCCTGCACCCAGGGCCGGCACCGTGCATGTGCTGCACGCCCGGGGCAGGGGTCACCCATGCGCCACGCGCCCGGGGCCGGCACCATGCATGTGCCGCACGTTGGGGGCGGGGCCAGCCCAGATGTTTCAGTGGGTGTACATAAATGCCCCAGCGGGCGCCATGGCGCCTGCGGGCACCGCGTTGGAGACCACTGATCTAGACCATCCCTGACAGGTGCCTGTCCAACCTGCTCGTAAATATCTCCAGGGATGGAGATTCCACAACCTCTCTAGGCAATTTATTCCAGTGTTTCACCACCCAGACAGGCAGGAAGTTTTTCCTAATGTCCAGCCTAAACCTCCCTTGATGCAATTTAAGCCCCTTGCTTCCTGTCCTATCCTCAGAGGCCAAGGAGAACATTGACCAGCTTGGTTCTGGTCCAGTCTCACCGATTCCTCACCGGAGCAGACCCCTCTCTGGATCCCAAGCTGCTTGGAGATCAGGGACTCAGAGTTCTTCCCTTCTTTCCAGATGGGAGATCAGGCCACGTTTGGAAAAGGGGGAGCCCTGCTTAAGGGACGTTAGGTCTCACATTGGAGGACAAGGACTTGTCACAAAGAACATACCTTGGATTTTATCCTAATGCCGGGCTCCACTGGGGGGACGCGGAATCTGAGCCAGTGGGAACATGGTCTCTGAGGCTACACTGCAGTTTTTTTGGCGGAAGAGGATATGCAAATGGTGCGCTCATTTGCATATCTTCTTCCGATTCTTTTTGTGGAAGAGGTTTTGCTGCTAAAAAGCCCCATTTAGACGGGGCCATTTGTCGGAAAACGCCCCTTTTTTACCAGATTCTGTAAACCTCGATTATTGAGGAACAAGGGATCTTGCGAAAGAGGGGGGTTTTCCGACAAATGGCATCATCTACACGGGGCTTTTTATCAGCAAAACCTCTTCCGCAAAAAGAATCGGAAGGAAATATGCAAATAAGTGTACCATTTGCATATCCTCTTCCTCAAAAAAAACGCAGCGTAGACATAGCCTGAGTCCCCTCCCGGGCAGAAGCCGACAGTGGCGCGGGGAAACAAGTTATTCCCTCAGTGGGAGTTTCCAGTATCTGATGCCTGGAGGTGGGGGGAGGGAGGGACTTGCTGAGCCAGACACAACTCTGGTGTTAAAGCTCCTGCCTATTTCGAAACCTGCTGAGCCCAGAGCCCTCCCTGCGGCGGGAGCTCGTCCCAGGAAGGGAGGGGAACTGAGATGCCATGTGCGTCTGTGCGTGAGAAGGGAAATGCGCTGCTTCTAGACCAAGCCTGAGGGACGAGGGTGAATTAGCAGCTCCCTTGCTGTTGGAACAGAATCTGGACACCATGTCTGAAGCAAGCAGGAGGGTGTATTACACACAGCGCGGGTGGAGTGTCACTTCGCTTGTTAGGCTTGGTGAACACTGCCAGACAATAGGTTACAATGGATTATATAAGATGCTGATGGGCGGATGATGTGTTGGGGAGGGAGGGGAAGATCCCAGACCCCCTGGATAGGAGCTAACCGTGAGGCAAAATGAGAGTACATAGTGTTTTCGCCCATAGCTTACAGAATACCTTGTATCTAGTTAAACAAGTACTTAAACAAAGCAGCCATCAATTGTCAATTATGTGTTAAGTGGCGATGTGTCTGTTAGCATCAGGAAGGTATCTTTGCACGGATGTGACCCATTGGTGTTGCACCAGGGGGATGAAAGCTGAGGCAGTAAGGGTACATGACAATTGCGCATTTGTTCCTAGCACCATTGAATGTGTTATGTCCGGTCTCTCACCCGTAGGGACTTTCCCTGGGATGTAACTGTCTGGGTAGTTATCTTTATGATGACCTTCCTCCGATGGGCTAAGCAGGGGGGAAGAGAGGGGGTCGGGTAACCTTCATGTACTATGCCTTTGGCATAGGTGTTTGTGTGCCTGTTCCAGACTTGAATTTTAGAATAGGGGTTCTTAACAGAATATCATAGCTGGCCTCAGAAATTTTTACCCTACACTTGCGAATCTCACATGGGATCGCGGGACCCATTCCTGTCCAGGCCACCTGAGCAGCGAAGAACCTGACCTGTGTCGGACATGCAGACCCCACGGCTCCTAATCCCCGAGGGGCCAGGACGCCCTTACCCAGCGAGGTCACCGCCTCGTAGTTCTCCTGCATGACGTCCCTGGAGAGGGCTCTCTGAGCGGGAGTGCCCCCAGCCCTGGGTGAAATACACAGCCACCTCCTCGAAGGTCACCAGCCCTGAAACAACAAGAGTCCCCCGCTCAGCCCTTGCCACGATCCCACTTCTCAGGTGGCAGAAGGACTGATCAAATGAAAGCTCCGGGCAATGACGGAGCAGCAAAATCCCCCCCGGATCTGGCTCAGAGCAGGCAGGAAGCATCTGGGTGGGGATGAAGAGAAAACTTCTTGTCCTTTCCAGCGGGTGGAAGAGGGCAGGGGCCTTCTCCTTTATCACATAACATAACATATGGAGATATATCTATCTCACAGAGCTGGAAGGGACCCTGAGAGGTTGAATCCAGTCCCCTGCCCTCACGGCAGGACCAAGTACCATTCCTGACAGATTTGCCCCAGATTCCTAAGTGGCCCCCTCAAGGGCTGAACTCACAGCCCTGGGTTTAGCAGGCCAATGCTCAAACTACTGAACTATCCTACCAGAGAGGTGTAGCCCGCAGGGTCTGGACACAAGAATCCCAAATCCCAGCAGCTGGGGGCGAGGGGTTGGGGCCTCTCCCCTGAGCCTCACTGCTGGGTTCCCCCTTCATCTTCCAGAGCATCCCCTGGCTAGTAGGTTCCGGCTCCACCAGGAGTTGGGTCCTTTTTCCCCAGCCCTGTTCCAGAAAGAGAATCTCTCTCCCCTGCAAGGGGCTGGTTCTGAAAATCAGGCCCCAGGCAGGATGTATCCCAGGCACTTTTTCACACCCTGCCCCCTTCCCTTCCTCCTCCGGCATGTGCCCCACCCTAGTACGCACCCGCCGGCCGCTCCCGGATAGTCCTCCGCCAGAGCTGGGTCAGCTGCCCCTGGGGATGGGGAAGAGGGAGGGACCGGCAGTGAAACCAGCCCAGGGCTTGGAAGGGGTTCTTCCCCTTCCCCCTCACCATTCCTGCTGTGTGTGCCTCCCCTGTACCGCAGGCATGGAGGCAGGTTGGACCCTTCTCCTCAGTGACAGCCCTCTCCACCTGCCCCAGCTCACCCCTCCAGCACCCCTGCACCCAGGGGCGTACAGAAGACAGCTGGAGATCAAAGGCCACACAAACAATGGCATGACTGCTTAGGCTAGCATGTGGGCCGCACGCGTGGCCCTTCTTCATCTTAGTAAGCTGCAGGATTCTCATAACCAAGACGGAATCCCGGGACAGGGTTGTTTTGCTACCCACACTCGCGCATCTAGAATTTGCAGGGAGGTGCCGACCGAACTGGAGCAGCACTGTGATTAGATGCAGAGGGAGTGCACGGCTCTCACAGTCAATGCTGTGTGCAATCAGCACACCCCTCCCTTCACATGCATGTCACTTTAGAAATACCGGCAGGAAAAAACCCAGCATGGATGGAAATCAGTGGAATCTGGCCACCCTGTGCATGGGCAACGGTGAACAAAATGCCTCGAGGGCCACACACAGAACCCCAATGGGCCACAGGGTTGCCCATCACTGGCTTAGTCCATGTATTAGTCCTCTTGTCCATGTATTAGGGCAACATTATTCCTGAGCCATCCCAGCCAGTTATTTCCAGCTCCAGGAGGAGAGCGGGGCAGAGTTAAGTGAATTTAGTTCAAAACTGACATCACAAGGCGTTACAACCCTGGGGCCCCTACATCCCAGGCTCAGATTTCTTCTGCCACCGCCAAGCTTTACATCTGGAAATTTTATACTGTGCCACCGCTTCGTGCCGCTCCCTTATTTCAAGGGCCCTCTCCCCAGAAGCGGAGTCCTTGCTGATGAATAGGGCAGTTGTTCTGTGTAAGCCCAGTGCAGGGAAACCCAGCCACCGCAGCTCCACTCTGGACTTAGGAACCTAAGTAGGACCATGCAGGGCCAAAGCAATGGTCCATCTAGTCCACGGTCCTGTCTTCTGACAGTAGCCAATGCCAGATGCTTCAGAGGGAATGAACAAAATAGGGAAATTCTTGAATGATCCATTCCCTGTTGTCCATTCCTAGTTTTGGCAAGAGATTTAGGGACATCTAGACCATGGATTTACATCCCTGATCATCTTGGCTAATAGCCACTGACGGAGGTATCCTTCAGGAACGTATTTAATTCCTTTTTGAACCCCTTTATATTTCTGGCTTTCACAACGTCCTCCAGCAAGGAGTTCCACAGGTCAACTGTGTGAAGAAATACTTCCTTTTGTTTTGTTTTAAAACCCTGATGCCTATTCACTTCATTGGGTGACCCTGGTTCTTGTGTCACGCGAAGGGGGTAAACAAGAATTCCTTATTCACATTCTTCACAGCAGTCTTGATTATATAGACTTCTTTCATACCCTTTCCCTCCTTAGTTGTCTCTTTTCCAAGCTAAGCAGCCCCAGGCTTTTTCATCTCTCCCCACATGGAAGCTGTTCCATACCACTAATTTTTTTTTTTTTTTTTTTTTTGGCTGCTCTTCTGTGTACCCTTTCCAATGCTAATGTATCTTTTTTGAGATGTGGTGACCAGGCCTGCACATAGGGTTAAAGCCGTGGGCATACCATGGATTTATAGACAGGCCATATGATATTTTCCGTCTTGTTACCTATCCATTTTCTAATGGTGCCTCACTTCCTGTTAGCTTTTTTGATGGCCACTGCCCAGTCAACAGATGTTTCCAGAGAACTAACCACAAAGTCTCTTTCTGAGTGGAAACAGCTAATCTAGGAGCCCAGGGTTGCCTCTATCTAGTGGCAATTATGCTCCCAAAGTGTATTACTTTGCATTTATCAGCTTTGAATTCCAGCTGACATTTTGTAGCCCAGTCACCCTGTTTGGTAAGGTCCCTTTGTAACTCTTGGCAGTTAGTCCTGGATTATTCCCCTTTATTTTGCACATAGAATCATATAGAATGATAGAACACTACAACTGGAAGGGACCTCGAGAGGTTATTGAGTCTAGTCCCCTGCCCTCACGGCAGGACCAAGCACCATCTAGATCATCCCTGAGAGATGTCTGTCTAACCTGCTCTTAAATATCTTCAGAGATGGAGATTCCACAACCTCCTAGGCAATTTATTCCCGTGTTAAACCACCCTGACAGTTAGGAACTTTTTCCTAACGTCCAACCTAAACCTCCCTTGCTGCAGTTTAAGCCCATTGCTTCTTGTCCTGTTCTCAAAGGCCAAGAAGAACAATTTTTCTCTCTTTTCCCTGTGATATTGCGAGTCCTCGCTATACTTTCCAAAAAACTTTCCAAGATACTTTCCAAAAAACTTGGACTTATAGCAAAACAACAAAGCAGGAAATTTTTTTCCCGTGGCTAACTTCCATTTAAGCAAATTGGGGGGAGTATTTCGCACAACTTATAGTGGGGAATGGGAGGACTAATAACGCAACAGTTCCTACAAACATCAATGACTTTAGTGTGGAATGGATGTATACCGGGGTGACTTATAGCAGGGACCACCTTTACCAGAAAACCGCTGTTATGTCCCCTCTCAGTCTTCTCCTTTCCAAACTAAACAAGCCCAATTCCTTCAGCCTTGCCTCGTAGCTCATGTTTTCTAGACCATTAACCTTTTTTTTTTTCATCTGGAGTATTGCATCCAATTATGAGCCCCCCGCTACAGAAAGGACGTGGGCGCACTGGAGAGAGCCCAGCGGAGAGCAACCCAAATGATTAGGGGACTGGAACGCATGACCTATGAGGAGAGGCTGAGGGATTTGGGCTTGTTTAGCCTGCAGAAGAGAAGTGTGAGGGGGGATTTGATAGCAGCCTTCAACTCCCTGAAGGGAAGTTCCAAAGAGGATGGAGAAGACTGTTCTCAGTGGTGGCAGATGTCAGAACGAGGAGCAATGGTCTCAAGTTACAGTGGGGGAGGTCTAGGTTGGTTATTAGGAAAAATTGTTTCATTGGAAGGGTGGTGAAGCACTGGGATGGGTTCTTTAGGGAGGGGATGGAATCTCCATCCCTAGAGGTTTTCACGTCCTGGCTTAACAAAGCCCTGGCTGGGATAATTTCATTAGGGTTGGTCCTGCTTTGGGCAGGACGTTGAACTTGATGACCTCCTCAGGTCTCTTCCAACTCTAGGATTCTAAGACCAACTATCCTGCATTATCTGAAAACTTTGCCACCTCACTATTTGCCCCCTTTTCCAGATCATTTATGAATATGTTGAACAGCACCAGTTCCATTACAGACCCTTAGGGGACTATACCATTTACCTCTCTCCATTCTGAAAACTGACCTTTTATTCTTGTCCTTTCTTTCCTGTCTAACTGCCAGTTGAACCTCTCTAGTCCAGCATTCTGGTCCAGCAACCTCCGTGGTCTGGCATGATGTGAGTTAGCCGGATGTCCACTTATCGTGGGTATGGCCAAGTTTCCTGTGGTCTCATAAAGTTGGTTTACAGCCACCAGGCTTGGCTCTCAGTTGTTCTGCGCTGTGATTTAGCTCTAATTTGCCCCTAAATGTCTTAGAATCATAGAATCATAGAGCACTAGAACTGGAAGGGACCTAGAGAGATCACCGAGTCCAATCCCCTGCCCTCGCAGCAGGACCGAGCACCAACCTTAAACTTCCCTTGCTGCAATTTAAGCCCATTGTCTTCTAAGAGCCCAGCAAGCAGCGGAAGGATTGGCAATGCTTCTAGACAACACTGAACTCCCGTGGTTTGGAAAATTCTCTGGTTTGGCACTGGTCAGGTCCCGAGGGTGCTGGACTAGAGAGGTTCAACCTGTAGTTACCGATCCACAAAAGGACCTGCCCTCTTCTCCCAAGACAGCTTACTTTGTTCAAGAGCCTTTGGGGAGGCACCTTGAAAAGATTTTCAGAAAGTCCAAGTTCTCTGTATCTACTGGATCCCCTTTGGCCACATGCTTGTTGATCCCCTTGAATAATTCTAATAGACTGGTGAGGCTTGATTTTTCTTTACAAAAGCTGTGTTGACTCCTTCCCAAACTCCTCCAAGTTCATCGGTGTGTCGGATCACTGTAGTTTTTTATAGTTTCAAAACAACGTGCCCAGTACTGAAGTCAGACTGCTGGCCAGTAACTGCCAGGATCCCCTCTGGAGTCTTTTAAAAAAAAAATCACTGTTTTATTAGTGATCCTCCAGTCATGTGGCACAGATGTTGATGTAAAGGATAGGTTACAAACCGCAGTGAGTAGTTCCACAATTTCACACTTGAGTTCCTCCAGAACTCTTGGGTGAATGCCATTGGGTCCCAGTGACTGATGACTGTTTGGTTTATCCGTTTGCTACAAGGAGTATGGCAGAAAGGGATCTAGGGGTTATAGTGGACCACAAACTAAATATGAGTCAACAGTGTGACACTGTTGCAAAAAAAGCAAACATGATTCTAGGATGCATTAACAGGAGTGTTGTGAGCAAGACACGAGAAGTCATTCTTCCGCTCTACTCTGCGCTGATTGGGCCTCAGTTGGAGTATTGTGTCCAGTTCTGGGCACCACATTTCAAGAGAGATGTGGAGAAACTGGAGAAGGTCCAGAGAAGAGCAACAAGAATGATTAAAGTTCTAGAGAACATGACCTATGAAGGAAGACTGAAAGAATTGGGCTTGTTTAGTTTGGAAAAGAGAAGATTGAGAGGGGACATGATAGCGGTTTTCAGGTATCTAAAAGGGTGTCACAAGGAGGAGGGAGAAAAATTGTTCTTCCTGGCCTCTGAGGCTAGAACAAGAAGCAATGGGCTTAAACTGCAGCAAGGGAGATTTAGGTTGGACATTAAGAAAAAGTTCCTAACTGTCAGGGTGATTAAACACTGGAATAAATTGCCTAGGGAGGTTGTGGAATCTCCACCTCTGGAGATATTTAAGAGTAGGTGAGATAAATGTCTGTCAGAGATGGTCTAGACAGTACTAGTACTGTGTCCTGCCGTGAGGGTGGGGGACTAGATTCGATGACCTCTCAAGGTCCCTTCCAGTCCTAGTATTCTATGAGGGTATGTCTACACGACAGCATTATTTCGAAATAAGCTATTTCAAAATAGTTAATTTGAAATGCGTTATTTCGAAATAACGCGTCTACACACAAAATGCATTTCGAAATAACATTTTTCTATTTTGAAATAGCACGTCCATACCGAGTGGATGTTGAATCGCATTTAAGGCTGGTTGGAACCAGTTCCAGCAGGGCATCAGGTCAGAAGCTGCCTTGTGGCCAGGGCGGCCAGCAGGACACCCTGGGAAGGTCTGGAGGCCCCCTATTTCGAAATAAGCATCTACACAGCACTTATTTCAAAATAGCAATTTCCAAATTGGCACTATTCCTCGTGGAATGAGGTTTACCAATTTCGAAATAAGCCCTTCGCTATTTTGAATTAATTTCGAAATAACGGAATGGCTGTGTAGACGCTAGGAAAGTTATTTCAAAATAACTTTGCTGTGTAGACATACCCTGATTCTATGAAAACCTCCTCTAATCACACCTCAGTCTGGGACAGTGCCTCAGACACTAACAAGAATGGCTCAGGTTTGAGAGTCTCCCTCACATCTTCTGTCATACAGACTGATGCAAAGAATTCATTTCGCTTCGCCCTACAGCCTTGGTGTTTTTTTGTTTTGTTTTGTTTTGTTTTGTTTTTTTAGCAACTCAATCATCCAGTGGCCCCACTAATTGTTTGGGAGGCTCCCTGCTTGTGATGTATTTAAAAACTTTTCTCCTTTGCTTTTGATGCCTTGTGCTAGTTGCTCGTTACATTCTTTTTTTGGCCTGCCTAATTATCCTTTTTCTACTCTTGGCCTGCCAGAGTTTGTGCTATTATCCTCGGTAGGATTGGACTTCCAATTTTCCAAGGATGCCTTTCTGCCTCTAACCACCTCATTGAGTTTGTCATTTAGCCATGGTGGCATATATATATTTTTTGTCCTTTTACTGTTTTTTTTTTTAATTTGAGACATACGTTCTTCCGAGCCTGTTACGGTGGTTTTAAAAAGTTTCCATACCGCATGCAAGCGATTCACTCGTGTGACTGTTCCCTTTAATTTCTGTTGAGTTTGCTTCCTCATTTTTGGGGCAGTTCCTCTTTCCAAATTAAACGCTGCTGCCATGGGCTTTTTTGGTATTTCCCTCCCCAAAGGACGTTTAAATGTAATTACACTATGGCCGCTGTTGCTGGGAAGCTCAGTTATATCCACTTCTTGGCTCCGATCCAGTGCGCCATTTAGGATTCAACTGAGAATTGCTTTTCCCCTTATGGATTCCAGGACTAGCTGCTCCCATAAAACCAGAGTGCATGGAGTCTAGAAATTTTATCCCTGTGTGCTGCCCTGAGGGGACGTGTACCCAGTCAATCTGGGGATAGCTGAAATCCCCCATTATTCACGAGGCTTCTATTTTTGGAGCCTCTCTGAGCACCGTCATCATCCTGCTCCGGTGGTCGGTCGCATTTTCCTACTGCTATATTCTTCTTATTCAAGCCCTGAATTTCTAGTCACAGAGACAGAAATTGGCTAACAAACTCTTAGGCTACATCTACACTGCACAATTATTTTGGAATAAGCTACTGCGGAAGAAATACTTCAAAATAGCTTAATTCGAAATAGCACATCTACACTACAGGGAAGCCTGGAAATTAGTCCGAGGCAGGCTCCTCCAATGTGGACACGCTACCTCGATTTAGAGCCTCAGGGAGCACTGGGGAGTCATTACTTTGAAGGGCCTGGGGAAGGAGCTATTTCAAAAGAGCAGCAGTGGAGCGTCCACACTATTGCGATTCTGAAACAGCTATTTTGGAAGAGGCATTATTCCTCATAGAATGAGGTTTATAGAAGTTGGAATAAGCCGCCCGTTATTTTGAAAACAGTAAGGGTGCATCTACACAGCAGCGTTAATTCGGAAGAGCTAGCGGTCACCAAATTAAATTAATAGGGAGCAGGTTTAAAAGAAACAAGAGGAAGTTTTTCACGCTGCCTACAGTCAACCTGTGGAACTCCTTGCCAGAGGATGTTGTGAAGACCAGGACTTTAACAGGGTTCAAAAAAGAGCTAGATAAGTTCATGAAGGAGAGGTCCATCAATGGCTATTAGCCAGGATGGGCAAGAATGGTGTCCCTAGCTTCTGTTTGTCAGAGATTGGAAACAGGTGACAGGAGAGGGATTCCCTGTTCTGTTCATTCCTTCTGGGGCACCTGGCATGGGCTACTGTTGGATGACAGAACACTGGGCAAGATGGACCTTTGGTCTGACCCAGTGTGGCCGTTCTTATGTTCTGGTTCAGCACCAGCCAGACCCTGAAGGCAACTACAGAGGTTCAACCTGTAAGTCCACTTTGGCATTTGCTGCTTCTGAAGGAACCCAAAGCCAGTTCCTACAAATAGTGACACTCCCTCCCCTCCACCCCCAAAAAAGTACTGTGTGTTACTATACATTGTTCAAGCCAGATTCCTCCCCACCCCACCAACAGCCCCACCCCACACACACACACACACACACACACCCCTCCTCTGCAGGAACATTTCCCCGGATCCCTGGCAGGCAGGGCATGGGTCAGTCTCTCTTACCTTGGCTCCAAATGGGGCAGCCCCCAGGAAGCAGGGGCTGCTCAGTGTGTGTGGGGGAGTCTTTCTTGCTGGGGGGGGGGGATCTCCCAGCTCTTTTTTTCTCCTGGGGGGGCGGAAGGTCGGGGAGACCCTGGGCAGGCCGAGATCTCTGAGCTGGCGTGGGAGAGTCTCTGGGCTCGCAGCCAGGAAGGAGCCTCTCCGGGGGTTCCCCAGCCGGGCTCCGCGGACTCCAGCCGCCAAGGCGCGGGGGGGAATCTTGCCGGGGGACAATGCGGGCAGCGAGCGTTCACACGGCAGTGAGCCGGAGTCACACTGGAGCGAGTGCCAGTCACTTCCTGCTGCTGGAGCTGTGTGTGACCCCCGGCACCGCCCCCCCAGCTCCTCCTGGGTCCTAGCAAGAGACCTATTGCATGGCAGCCCCAGATCCCTGCCTGGGGGCGGCGCAGCCTACCCCCGCCCTGCCCAGCGTGTCCTGGGGTGCATCAGCTAAAAGGGAGGGGGGGTGTGAAACTAACCAGAGTTGGGGAGGCTTAAAGGGAGGGGAGAGAGCTGGCCCTGTGGGCCTAGGAAAGCGTGCTTACTGCTAGGGGTGTGAATGGCAAACTCTACCCTCCTTCCCCCCCCCCCCCCTCCAGCCACTTGAAAGACAGAGAGATGTGACAATCTCCCCAAAATTAATGAAAGTCTCAGGCCCTAGAAGGGCTCCAAGATCTGGGTTTGTTTAGTCTGGAGAAGAGAAGAGAGGGGGCACTAGAGCAGTTTTCAAGTATCTAAAAGGGTGATACCAGGAGGAGGGAGAAAAATTGTTCTTTGTGGCCTCTGATGACAGGACATGATCATGGTGGTCCCTTCTGATCTTATAGTCTATGAGTCTATAAGACAAGAAGCAATGGGCTTAAACTGCAGCAAGGGAGGTTTAGGTTGGATATGAAGAAGAACTTCCTGTCTGTTAAGGTGGAGAAACACTGGAATAGATTGCTTGGACCAAGAACCGTGCTTGGTCCTTGCCTAGGGAGGTTGTGGAATCTCCATCACTAGAGATATTTAAGAGCAGGTTGGACAGACACCTGTCAGGGATGGGCTATTGTAGACGGTGCTTGGTCCTGCTGTGAGGGCAGGGGACTGGACTCAATGACCTCTTGAGTCCCTTCCACTTCTAGAATTCTAGGAGGTCAAGAGTAAGGGGCCCTCAGGCAGAAGGGGCAGGGTCAGAGTAGCTGGTCCTCTGTGCTGTCTAGATACGGTGACCAGATTTTCTGAACCAAAAATAGGGACACCTTGGCCACATGCCCTGAAACCACTAGCCATGCCCCTTACCTCTTAGTCCCTACCCATCTGGCAAAGGAAGTCCCACCCCTGGGAAAGTATTTCTGGGGTTGATCAAAATGAAGACATGACCGGAAATAAAGGGTATCATGTGACCCCCTCTAAGAACTCCTCCCACCATCCTCTACCTATAGGGATGGATTTGGGCCCCACAGACACCCCCCATGCAACTATACTGCAATTGCATTAACACAGGGTCCAGATCTAGGGTCCCAGGACAGTGCAGTGCTAGGAGTCCAACCTCGATTCAAGATGAGATCCAGGATCTAAGACCTATTACTTTGCAGTGTAGATGCAGCCCCATTTGACTCAGAGCATGGTGTGCCCTCGCCCCCAGCGCTGCATGGAAGCAGCACTCTGGTGGTGTTTTAAAGAGCCCGGAGCCCTTTGAGTTGCTGGGCCCCAGGGCAAGTACTCGCTGCCCCCGCAACCCCCGTTGGCAGGCCTGCTTCCAACAGATTTTGATATAAAATCCCCCCCAATTTTAATCAGCCCTCTCTCTTTATGCATTATGAATATCTGCATGCATTGCCTATTTTCCCCTCTAGGTATCCCCTATTTATACAAAACCATCTGCTAGTGCCCTTTTCCTGCCTAACCAATGAAATTACGCAGATCTGAGCTTTCCCCCCCCTCTGCTTTCTCTCAGGCTATGTCTAGACTACATTCCTCTTTCGAAAGAGGAATGTAAATGAGGCAAATCAAAAGTGCAAATGAAGCACAGATTTAAATATCCCATGCTTCATTTGCATATTTGCATCTGAGTGCTTTTTCGAAAAAGGGTTTTTCAAAAGTGAAAGCACAGTCTAGATGCGGTTCTTTCGAAGAAAAAAAAACTTTTTCAAAAGAACCCATACTCCTAATTTTTTCAGCAGAGAACCCACAGCTAGGTTTTGTGTTTCCACTGGTGGTGCACATTTACACATGCCTCAGTGCACAGAAAAAAAATTATTCTGCACATGGATGAAAAAAATCCACACATGGATGGAAAAGATGAGAAGGAACATTGCTCCTACCCCTCATTTCTGTACTGTTGCAGGGCTGCCTTCAGAGTTGGGCAGCTGGAGAATGGTGGCTGCTGGGTGGGAGCCCAGCTCTGAAGGCAGAGCTGCCACGAGCAGCAGCGCAGACATAAGGATGATATGGTATGACATTATCCCCCTTCCGTGTGCATGGTTGCCTTCAGAGTCATGTCTTTGGTCAGCCACTGCCCAGCTGTGAAAGCCATGCAGAGGGAAGGGTGGCAATAAGGCAACTCCCCAAAATAACTTTGCACCCCCCTGCAAATCTCTTTTGGGTCAGGAGCAGTGTTCCCTGCAAGCTGAGCACCCAGCTGGATTAGCAGAATGGTCACAGCCAGCAGTGTGTGTTTCTATGGGTGGTGCACATCCACACATTCCTCAGCATGCAGAACAAAATTTATTCCACACACAGCTAGAGTAAGTTAGAGGGAACACTGCCCATTACTCATAGGTCTACTTTGCCTCATTGGCCCACTGCCATTCTTCATCTAGTCTCTTCCCTCAGGGCAAAGCAGAGTCTGATTTAGCCATTCATCAGCAAAGGGGATGAACTTGCCCCTTTCTCCTATGCTGGCTGCCCCCAAGTAGCCCTAGTATCTCCTCTGTGGCAGGCCTCAGTCTGACAATTCACCAGGTCAGAGCTCTCCACCGCCTCCTGCCTTCCTCTAGCAGTGGTCTAGCCTAGCTACCTGCTCCTCTTAAGCAGCTAGGTCCTTTGTTCTCCCTACAGAGAGTAAGACTAAAGGCACAGCTAGGCTTACAGCCCTTTTATCCAGCCCAGCCAGGCTCTGATTGGCTGCTTCATGCCTCCTTTCCCATTGGCTCCCAGCCTCAGCCCCCCCCCCCACCTGTTCTAGTTCCTTTGCTACCATCCCACAGACAGAGACAAACCCCTTTCAAGATTTTTATCAGGCATTCTTAAAACTGAAATACCCACCTGGGGAAGTGAGGAAACAGATTGACAGAGCCAGGTGAAGCCCCGGAAGTCACCTACTTCAAGACAAGCCCAGGGTTGCCTATAAGCTGAGCACTTGGGCGGCCACCCAGGAGAGATTCACCTGCAACCAAGCTGATTAGCAGAGCAACCACAGCCTCCCACAGCCAGCAGCAAACTATGTCTACGGGGGGTGCACATCTGTGCATGCCTCGGGTGCATGTCGCAAAATGTATTCCACACCTCCTCCACAGTGTGCAGCCTATCCTGGAAAATGACCCCTCCCTCTCACAGACCTTAGGAGACAGGCCAGTTTTCAGACAGCCTCCCCGCCCCCAAACTGAAGCAAATCCTTTCCAGCAGCCACACCCCACACCTCAGACACACTCCCCCCAAGAAACGTCCTTCCCTTGCACCAAACCCCGGTGCCAACTCCGTCCACACACCTGACACCATCACAGGGCTGAACCCACATAACCTGCCACATCAGGGGCTCATCCAAGGCCACATCCTCTAATCCCCAGAGAAACCCCCCACCCTGGGGGGATCTGCTGGGCCTTTTCTCTGCCTCAGAGGTCCAGCAGCCCCTCCCACATGGGCTGCCTCCTGCATACTGGGTCAGAGCCCCAGAGAGACAGGCACAGGGGGCCAGGGGATGGGTGTAGCTCTAGGACCCAGAAGGGAACTGGGGGCAGGAGACATCCCACCCCCCCTCTCCTGGCAGCAGGAAGTGATTCGAATTGCCTCCGGTGTCTCTAGGTGGCTGTGGGAACGCCGGCCTCCCTGCAGGGTCCTGTGCCAGCCCCCTGGCGGCGGCTGCTGGGCGGGGACCCGATCCTGGCTGCAGGATCTTAAGGGAGTCACCAGGTAGGAGATCTTGTGTTGGAGCGGGAGTGGGAAAGAAAGGGGAGGGGGGGAGGAAAGTCCGGCTTTCTGTCCCCCCCCCCTCCCCGAGCTCTTCTGTGGGGCTGGGAAGGGGATTCCCCCATGGAAGGGATTGTTCAGCGGATAGGGTTAGCCCAGCCTGTAGGCAAGGTAGACTGGACACTGAACCCCTCTGCAGTCATAGGACCAAAACAAAGCGGGGGAGGGTTAGTGGTAGGGATGTAAAATCCCATGGAGTTAGTTCACTGGGTAAATAACTGATTAAACAGCATCGGTGGGGGGAGGGGGCGCTCCAGCCCCCACCAGTTAACCCCTTACCAATTAACCCTGAACACCTCTAGTTAAAGGGTTAGAAATTGTCGTCATTTATAGTAGGTCAGAAATCCAGTCTATTCCGGCCATGGATTTTAGTGGCTAGCAGAGTAAGGAACTTAAGCTCCCAGGCTACATAAGAACGGCCAGACTGGGTCAGACCAAAGGTCCATCTAGCCCAGTGTCCTGTCTGCCAACAGTGGCCAAGGCCACGTGCCCCAGAGGGAGGGAACAGAACAGGGGATCATCAAGTGATCCCTCCCCTGTCACCCATTCTTCTGCCAAACGGAGGTTCGGGACATCAACCTGCAGTGACTGTCAGTGTTCCCACTAATTTTTGCCATCCATGGGCAGCATAAATGTTGTGACATCTGCCGAGGCATGGGCAGATGTGCACCACCAGCAGAAACACAGACCTAGCGGTGAGCGCTCTGCTAATTAGCTGGAATCCCTCCTGGGTGGGTGCCCTAGCGCACATCTTACGGGGAGCACTGGTGTGGGGGGGGACCTGAGAGGGTACTGGCTACCTGACCGCTCCCCACCAACCCGGGGAAGGGCTAGGACATCCCCCCTCTGCCCCTGCTCCATACAAGACTCTCTTCCTTCAGAGAGCTATGCTGCCCAGCACATCCCACGTTGGGAAGACAGCCCTTCCCCCAGGCTCCCATCCCAATTAACCAGTTAACCAATAAGCAAAAGCATATAGGTGAATACTATAGACTATACAAATTTCCCCCCAGCTGCCAGGAAATTTTTTAGCAGTCTGGCTCAGTCCTGGCTTGCGATGGATCTGGGACTTACCCCTGCTGCAGCTCTGCATTTAAAGTGTATTAGAAGCTAGGTGGGCGGGCAGGCAGCCTGGCTCAATTCTGGCTTGCGCTGGGTCTGGGAACTCAGACCGCCCCCCCCCCCCCCGGACAGTCTTATATATGGAGCTGAAAAAGTGGACCACAAATAAGGAAGGATAATAATAAACAAATGCTAAACAAGGTCATGAGATCAACATTTAGTTTAATTGCACATCTTTAAAATCACATTTAATGTGTACAAAAAATAAAGCTCAAAAACTAATATGCATTAATTATTATTTTTTTAAATCATAAAATGTTATTGTAATGGAATTTTCTCGTGGAACCCTTATTTTCACTTCGCGGAACCCTGGGGTTCCGTGGAACACCATTTGGGAAATGCTATTAATCTCCAGGGATGTGAAAGGGTAATCAGTTAATGGGTTACCTACTAACCATCACCCTTACCAGGTGATGGTTACCAGTAACCGGTTAACCAGCACTAGGAGAGCAGCCCGCTCCTGCAGAGTTCTGCATAATCAATTACCCAGTTACATGCAATGTTTAACCGGTGAACTGATTAAATGAGATTTTACATCTCTATACTTCCAGGGTATGTCTACACAGCAACATTATTTCAAACTAACTAGCGTTAGTTCGAAATAATTTAGTCTGCGTCAACAGTGCAGGCAGTTATTTTGAAATTATGTCAAAATACTGTCAAGCTAGAGGACTTCTTACTCCAGCTCCAGTAATCCTCATTGCAGGAGGAGTAACGGTAGTTCGAATTAAGAGTGTTAATTCGAACTACCTAGCCCGTGCCGTGGGCAGGCAGTTCGAGCTACCGGGCATTTAAAAATGGCGGCGCCTGGGAACATGCAAATGAAGCCCGGGATATTTAAATCCCGGGCTTCATTTGCAAGTTCGAATGACTACATTAGCGACCCTAGTTCGAACTAGGGGGCTAGTGTAGCCATACCCTAATAGGTCAATATAATCCCCTCTCATCTTGTAACTTTTCCCTCCAAATATCAAACACAACAGAACAACACTGTGTTCTTTTGCCTTTTTCTCTGACCAGTTTTTCATATAAAATCCCTTTAAGTCATTTTCTCTGGGTTTATAGATTATTAATATATTAGCTATTGAATATGCTAACATAATGTTGGGAATCATTAGGAAAGGAGTAACTAATAGAAAATATCATGTTGCCTCTGTATAAATCCACGATTTGCTCACATGGCATGCGTGCAGGTGTGGTCCCTCCAACTTCAAAAAAAATTCAGAAAAGAGCAACAAAAATGATTAGGGGTGGAACCGCTTGCATCTGAGGAGTGATTAATAAGACTGGGACTTCTAAGCTTGGACAAGAGACGACTAAGGGGGTATGTGATAGAGGTCTATAGAGTCATGACTGGTGTGGAGAAAGTGAATAATATGAAGTGTTATTTACTCCTTCTCCTAACACAAGAACTAGGTGTCACCAAATGAAATGAGCAGGCAGCAAATTTAAAATCAAACAAAAGGAAGTATCTCTCCCCACAAGACACAGTTAACCTGTGGAACTCCTTGAAGGGTGATGTTGTGAAGGGCAAAATTAATATAACAGGGTTCAAAAAAGAGCTAGATAGATTCATGGAGGTTAGGTCCATCAATGGCTATTAGCCAGGATGGGTTGGAATGGTGTCCTAGCCTCTATTTGTTAGAAGCTGGGAATGGGTGACAGGGGAGGGATCACTTGATGATTCCCTGTTCTGTTCATTCCCTCTAGGGCACCTGGTATTGGCCACTGTTGGAAGAGAGGACACTGGGTTAAATGGACCTTTGGTCTGACCCATTGTGGTTGTTCTTATGCTCTTATTCGTTTCCTGAAATTCCCAGATTTTGGTTCACTCCTCCCTTTTCAAATTTCTGTTTGTGGAGGGGAAAAGCATTGAATCTTTCCCATGATTGCCAATGGGACTGGAGTGACAGGTAAGCTCCCAGCCACGATGGCTGAGATTGTCTATGCTCAGCTTGGGTGGTGATCAATGAGGCTAAAGCCAGCATGGTCCATGTTTGGCAGGAGATGGTGAAATATGAGGGATGTGCAGGGACCCAGAAGGAGGCTGAAGAATTGCAGGGGGTGTGGGAGCAAGACGGTATGCAGGGAGGTGGGGGGGATAAGGCTGTGGGGGGTGCATTAGAAGAGTATTGAGGGGGTGAGGGAATGGGATGCAGAAAGAGGGGGTGCAGGGAATTGAGGGAGGCAGGATGCTAAGGGTAGGGTGTAGGGGAAAAGGGGTGGCAGAGAGGGAAAAAGATCTTTCAGGAGAAGAAATACAGGAGATGGCTGTTCCCATGCAAATCCATTGACTGCAAAGTCCCTGGGCAGATGGATTTCCTGGGCACAAGGGGAGAAGCAGAGAGAGGAGAAGCCAGGACCTGCCTCTGCTGGGTCCCTAGGGTGCTGGGGGGATGCGCTGCCCTTGGGGAGAACATCTGGGTGGCTTTGATTCTAGGGTGTGGTTCAGAGACTCTGTCTCCATGGGGCTCACCCTGGTGGTCGGCGCCAGTTCTGTGATGAATCATAGAATCACAGAACCCTAGAACTGGAAGGGACCTCGCAAAATCATCGAGTCCAGTTCCCTGCCCTCAAGGCAGGACCAAGCGCCATCTATTCTAGATCATCCCTGACAGGTGTCTGTCCAACCTGCCCTTAAATATCTCCAGTGATGGAGATTCCACAACCTCCTCAGGCAACTTATTCCAGTGTTTTACCACCCTGACAGGAAGATTTTCCTCATGTCCAACCTCCCTTGCTGCAGTTAAGCCCATTGCTTCTTGTCCTGTCCTCAGAGGCCAAGGAGAACAATTTTTCTCCCTCCTCCTTGTGACACCCTTTTAGATACTTGAAAACTGCTATCATGTCCCCTCTCAGTCTTTTCTTTCCAAACTAAACAAGCCCAATTATTTCGGTCTTCCCTCATAGGTCATGTTCTCTAGATCGTTAATCTTTCTTGTTGCTCTTCTCTGGACCTTCTCCAGTTTCTCCACATCTCTCTTGAAATGTGGTGCCCAGAACTGGACACAATACTCCAATTGAGGCCTAATCAGTGCAGAGTAGAGCAGAAGAATGACTTCTCGTGTCTTGCTCCCAACACTCCTGTTAATGCATCCCAGAATCATGTCTGCTTTTTTTGCAACAATGTGACACTGTTGACTCCGATGTAGCTTGTGGTCCACTGTGACCCCTAGATTGCTTTCTGCAGGACTCCTTCCTAGACAGTTGCTTCCCATTCTGTATGTGTGAAATGGGTTGTTCCTTCCTCAGTGCATTTGTCCTTATTAAACTTCATCTTGTTAACCTCAGACCAGTTCTCCAGTTTGTCCAGAAATAAAGTGGCCCCAGCGTTTGCCCAGAATCTAGAATGTCCCTTTGAAGGCCAAGAACCGGGAGGGAACTGGGATGTGAAATGCACTAAAGTGCTTCTGAAATATCCCCCCTGGCTCTTCTCACCCTGACAGGCTGCAGAATCACGATTGTTGAGATTGTCCCAGGCAGCGACAGGAGCGGCCATGGAGCAAACTCCGGTAGGGGATTTGTTGGGAGCTGTGGATGGGTTTGTACTCGGGAGGGAGGAGCAGGAAACTCAGGGTGAAGGAGGGAGGGTGGGAAACACTGCTTGGAGTTGCTGAGTCTAGAATGCGAGCCTCCGAGGAGGCCTGTGGGAATAGGGATGAGGGTTGGAGGGCGAGGGAAGAAAAACAAAAGCTGTAAGGGGCTGGGGCAACAGCTGTAAGGGGCGTGGGAGCCAGAATCCACTAGCCAGGGGCTGCTGTGGAATACAAAGGGGGCACCCAGCCATGAGGCTCAGGGGAGAGGCCCCATCCCTTCCCCCCCATCTTCCAGGAGTGGGTAGGAGGGTTGGGATTCCTGTCCCCAGACCCTGTTCCAGGCTCCATCTCCTGTACCAGCCTCTGGCTGGTAGGTGTGAGGTAAATGGGAAGGTCTCTTCCTCCCATCATCTTGAACTCTCCTGGCTATTCTGACACATGGTGGGGGTAGAATTCTGCTGTTTTACCAGCCCTCCTCTGCCGTGAGTAGTGGGATTGTGGCTGGGGTGAGGGACTCTTGTTGTTGCAGGTGCGGGTGACCTTCGAGGAGGTGGCTGTGTATTTCACCCAGGGGCAGGGGGCGCTGCTGGGCCCCGCTCAGAGAGCCCTCTATAGGGACGTCATGCAGGAGAACTACGAGGCGGTGACCTCACTGGGTAAGGGCGTTCCATCCCCTTGGTTATTAGAAGCAGTGGGGATGCTGCTGGGCGGCTTTTTTGGCTTTTGCTCACGTTTTCCCCCAGCTGCTTAGATTTCCCAGGGGGAAATAGAGCCATATTCCCCAGATCCAGCGCTTGGCAGAAATTCCTTGTCAGATCTTCTTCCATAGAAGGGGGAGGAGAGAGGGGTTCAGAAACACAATGGAGATGCCAATTCGTCCCCATCCATCCCCTTGCAAAGAGGCAAAGCCTTATATTTAGCGGTCTGTATCAGGGATGTAATAGAATAACCATTTAAATGGTTACACACCAGCTCCCAGACCCGATCCAAGCGAGCCGGCAGCCACTGCATGCTGCTGGCTCTGTATCAGAGTCTGCAGCACGGGGAAGCAGCCAGCTCCCCGGGAGCAAGGCTGCAGGCGGGAGCCAGTGTGTACCGGGAGCCGGCTTAAAAGCTGACTTCCAGCTCACACCGGCTCCCGGGGAGCCGGCTGCCACTCCGTGCTGCGAGCTCTGCAGTATAAAGTTTATACTGCAGAGCCTACAGCATGTAACCATGTAAATGCTACATTTTTTTCCCCCAGCAGTTACATGGTTACTTAATTAACTGCTTTTCAACATCCCTAGTCTGTATTAGGGATGTTAAAAGGCTTTGCATTAAGTAACCATGTAACCACTGAAAATTTCAGCAATTACACGTGGGCTGGCAGTCGCCTCCACGGGAGCTGGTGCACACAGGGAGCCAGCTTTTAAGCTGGCTTCCCACGTGTACCGGGAGCCTATGTGTAACCGTGAACATTAACCGATCAGGCCAGGATCATTGATTAACCACATCCACCAGGGGTGGGGAATTGATGGCCCAGGGGCCAGATCCAGCCCCCTACTTTCCTGGATCCGGCCCCCAAGTCCTGAGGCTCCTCCCCAAGCATTGGGGAGCCCCACCCCAGAGACATGGGGGTCCACAAAATCTACTAGTCCGCGCCTTCCTAGGCTCAGGGGTGCAAGGGGAATGTGGGGAGGGTCTTTCTCGTTTTCAGTCAGGGGCCATGTCAATGAGGGGTTTTTTTTGTGCAGCCCCTGAATGATATTTCTGTGGGCCCCTGACCCAAAAAGGTTCCTCATCCCATGTGTACATGGTTACACTTTCACATCCCTAGTCTGTGTGAGTTCTGAGTCCGTATTCTGTCCCGCACAATCCTCAGCCCACTCCATTTCTAGGGCCCGCTCCCTCTGGGGGGGAGTGCTCCAGGGGCTTTGAAACAGGCAGGGTCTTTCGAGCTGAGTGCCTCCTGGAAACTCCCAATTGAGAGGGCAGCACCTCCCAGTCAGCCTGTCCCAAGTGGGCTCCGTCACCGGGTTCCCGTCCATGCACACGCCGCGTCCCCGCAGCCCAATGTGGGCCAGGTTAAAATCAGGGAATGTTCTTTGTGGCAAATCCTCTCCCAGTGCCTGACACAGCCTGATCTGCTCTGATTTCACCCCCTGCGCAGGGTTTCCCGTCCCCAAACCTGAGCTGATCGCCCGGCTGGAACGAGGAGAAGAGCCCTGGGTGCCCGACCTCCAGGCTGGGGAGGAAAGAGAGATCCCGAGAGGCACCCGCACAGGTGAGGACTGACACAGAAACCTGCTGGTGCATGAAGGAAAAAGTTAAGAGTTGTCAGCGAAACTGATACAGAAGTAGGGTTGCCGGATAATTTCACAAAAAATACCGAACGTGGCGGGGAAAAAATTGGTTGAGCAAAAAAAAAAAAAACCACAGGGACCAAAGTTGTTGAGCAACGGCGCCTTTAAATCCCCACGCTCCCCCCACCAGACATGGCAGGGGAAGAATGTCCCAAGCAGCCTTCTGGGGTTTTTTTACCGGACAGAAGCCACAAATACCAGACACCTGGCAACCCTATACAGAAGCTGTCTGATGAGTAAAGGAAAAAAAGGCCAAGATTCCCGTGAATGTGCTGTGAACTGTTCCCCCAGTCCTGCCTCAATCTCCCGCAGCAGAGACAACTGGAGAGAGGAGACCCGGGGGAGGGAAGAGGGAACTGGCCACTGCCACCCCCCCTAGTCTGGGGAAGAGCCGGGACAACCCACTCCATCCAGGTCCCGCCTCTCCGTGCCTCTCCTCTGCCTCCTCTCCTTCCCTTCCCCACTCCTGCTCCATCCTCTCTCCATCCCCACCCATCTCTTCCCCCAGCCAAGGTGACCCAAGGCACTAGTGAGGCCAGATAAGTAGTGGCCCTAGCTCGCTTTGCCTGCCCCCCGCCCCGGGCTGCAGCACTCTGCTTCCTGTCGGGGAGTGTGGGGGTGGTCTCACGCCTCCCCCGAGCGACACCAGGAGAGCAGAGCAGAACGAGCTGCGCCCGCCTCGCTCCGCTTCCCCCACCGCTGCTGGTGAGTGCGGTGGGGGGAGGAGGGGACGGACCCCTGCTGCAGACCCCAGCCCCCCCACTGGTTCCCTCCACTGGTTGCTGGCCGGCCCCTCCTGCCAGACAGAGACCAAACAATAGAGAGGTGGGGAGCATAATAGCAAAACAATAAAGAAATGAGGATTTTCCGACCTCAAGCTATTGAAAAGTGGGTCCTTGCCAGACAGAAAACTATCAACCTGTGCTTCCTTTCAATCTTATAGGCCAGGGGTGGGGAACCTTTTTAGGGTCAGGGGCTGCTGACCCATAGAAAAATCAGTCGGGGGCCACACACAAGAAGGGGGGGGAAAGACCCGACTGAGAAGGAGAAAGACCCTCCCCTCACGCACCAGACCCAAGGGGGGCCCAGGTGAGTTGATTTTGGACGGCAGGGGGGACTGGGGTACCAGCACGGGTTCCCCAATGCTGGTGGGGGAGCCCGGAGCCTCGGGGTCTGGATCAAGGCGAGCCAAGGGGCTGCATCCAGCCCCTAGGCCTTGCATTCCCCACCCCTGTTCTAGGCTCTTCCCATTATCTGGAGGCAATAGATGGGCTGGCCTTTCTCACAGCCCCAAATTGCCTTATTTCAGTGGGACTGGTTTGGGAACTGCGAGGATGTGACTGTACGTTTCCCAGCTTAAGCCTGCACTTGCTGCTTAGCCAAATGCCTTAAGAACAGGGCCTCAGACCGTCCATGAGAGAAGACTCCCAACACAGGCAGACTAGGGATGTCAGATATCGGTTAATTGAATAGTTGAGTAACCTCAAGAATTCTTATCAGTTAGTCAACTAATCTATAGTCCCTGGGGGCGGGGCCGGCAGCCAGTGCGCTCTGACCCCACTCCCGAGGAACCCCCTGCCACTCCGTGCTGCTGCCTCTGATACAGCGTGGGGTGCCAGGCGGTAGCTGATTCCACAAAGGGAGCCAGTTAATAAACCAGCTCCCCTCACAGACTGGCTGCCTGTCACCCCGTCTGCTGCCTCTGTTACAGAGGCAGCAGCGCGGGGTGGCAGCAGCCCCTGTCCATGTTGGGTCTGAGCTCCCGGACCCGGTGCGAGCCAGAACTGAGCTGGCCTGCCAGCCTGCCTAGCTCCTAATACTCTTTAAATGTAGAGCCGCAGTGGGGGTAGGTTCCAGGCCCCGGCACAAGCCAGGACTGAGCCGGGCTGCTGGCCAGCCTGCTAAAAAATTTACTGGTGGGGCAAGGGGAAAATGTGTGTAGTCTGTAGCATTAACCTATATGCTTTTGCTTATCTGTTAATCGGTTAATTGACTGCACTATTACATCCCTAAGGCAGAGTGTGATTTTGATTTGTTGTGTTTATACCCCTATAATCAGCAGAATGATTCAAACACACCAAAATTCTTAAAAGTATAGGCCTTTACAGGCAGGCCTGAATATCTATGTCCTAACAGCGATATTCAGGACTTGCCCATCCTGAGAGCTGGCAAAGCCCCCTGCCTGACTTTATTTCTCCCCGAGTGTATGGATAGGATGCGAAAACACACTGGCATGCATACGGGGTGTGCCAGGTGTGCCCAGGCACACCCTAATGTCTTAGGGTTGCCAGGTGTCCGGTTTTCTACCCGACAGTCTGGTTTTTTGGGGCTCTGTCTGGCAAAAAAACTCCAGAAAATACTGGACATGTGCAATGTCCCGTGTTTTCTGGTTTTCCGATTGGGTGCCCGGAAGCCTGGTGGGGGGAGTGGCTGGAAGGCAGGGTGCGATCGGCGCTGGGAGCCCTGGTTGCGTGTGAGGAGGAGGAGCAGCCCGGTCCGTGCTCCTGCGCACTGGTCAAGCATGTGGTGGAGCCGCAGCTGGACTGACTTGTGCTTCGCCTGGACCGTGTGAGGGGTGGGAGCGCCCTGGGATCTGCGCTACCTGGGTCAGTCACGCTCCCCCCCAACCCCTCCTGGCCAGCCGGTTGGTTCTCCCCCACTTCTCCTCCCGATCTTCCCTGGCCAGCCCCACTGCACCCGCCACCAGCCCTGTTTCCAGCAGCCAGTTCTCCCCTCCTCTCCGGATCTCCCCCAGCTAGCCCCGCTGTACCCAACCCCTGCCCCCGCCGCCAGCTCTATCTCCCGCTGGCTGGTTCCTCCTCCCGATCTTCCCTGGCCAGCCCTGCTGTACCCCCCACCAGCGCTGCTTCCGGCGGCCAGTTCTCCCCTCCTCCTCCTGAGCTCTCCCAGCCAGCCGCGCTCCCGCTGGCCGCCCCCCTTCCCCCCGATCTCCCCCGGCCAGCCCCGCTCTTCCCAACCCCCTCCCCCCACCAACCAGCTCTGCTTCCCGTCGGCCGCCCCCCCCCCCGATCTCCCCCGGCGAGCCCCCAATCCCCTCCCCACCAGCTCTGCTTCCCGCCCCCCCCCTTCCTCCTGGGCAGCCCCGCTCCCCTCTCAGCGGGTCCCTCCTCCCCCATGAAGTGTGTCCGGTATTTTTTTTAAGACTACCTGGTAACCCTATAATGTCTCAAAAAAAAAGTGGCTTTGCGTTTTAATTTAATCGCATGATATGCTCTTTTAGTTTTAAAGTATGGATTGCTGTATTATGTAATAAGCGCCGAATTGCATATGTAAAAAACAAACTAAGAAGTACAGTGTCCCATACTTAAGTTTGTATTTTTTAAGTAAAGTTTAGTTGTTAATTTAAAAAAAAATTAAGTTTAGTTAAGTTTTAGTTTCTTTAGTTTGTTTGATGAATAAAAATAATGTCCTTTATGACTGAGTATTCAATAAATGTTCGCCTTTAAAAAAATAAATAAATAAAATTCCATGGGTGCACACCCTAATGAAATGTGCTGCGCACGCTATGCGAAAACATAAGAATGGCCATAATGGGTCAGACCAAAGGTCCATCTACCCCAGTATCCTGTTTTCTGACAGTGGCCAATATCAGATGTCCTAGAGGGAGTGAACAGAACAGTTAATCATCAAGTGATCCCTCTCCTGTCACCCATTTCTAGACAAATTTCCAGAGGCTAGGGACATCATTCTTACCCATCCTGGCTAATAGCCATTGATGGACCTAACCTCCATGAATCTATCTAGCTCTTTTTTGAATCCTGTTAAAGTCCTAGTCTTCACCACATCTTCTGGCAAGGAGTTCCACAGGTTGACTGTGCGCTACATGAAGAAAAACTTCCTTGTGTTTGTTTTAAACCTGCTGCCTATTCGTTTCATTTGGTCCTTATATTGTGGGAATAAATAAATAAATTTTCCTTATTCACTTTTTCCACACCAGTCATGATTTTCAGACCTCTATCCTATCCCCCCTTAGTCTCCTGTTTTCTAAGCTAGAAAGTCCAAGTCTTTAATCTCTCCTCATGCGAGACCCATTCCAAACCCCTCGTCATTTTTATTGCCTTTCTCTGAACTTTTTCAGAATTGTGTATGTCAGTGTCCCCTAACTATTGTGCTGTGTTTCCTCTCTCTGCGGTTTCTTTTCCTTTCACTCTTCCTGCCTGGATTCTCTCTGTCTCAGCAGGTGAGGAGCTGACAAGTGAGAATGAAGAGAATACACAGCTGGAAGTTCCTGAACTTGTGGAACCTCAGGAAACTTTCTCGGAGGGAGCTGAAGGGTCTACTTCTCAGAGCAATGAGCAGGAAGAAACCTGGGAGAGTCGGAGCATGTCCAAAGGGCAGCTGGGAATCCAGGCAGGGAAGAAAATGGATAGATCAGTTTTGTGGCAGGGAGGGGTCAAGGATTTGAAGAAAACCGCAGCCCAGCAGAGAGTCCACCTGGGGGAGAGAAGAAACACCTGCTCTGCCTGTGGGAAAAGCTTCAGCCGGCACTCAAACTTTATTTCTCACCAGCGGATTCACACGGGAGAGAGACCCTATACGTGTGCAGAGTGTGGGAAAAGTTTCATTCAGAGCACACAGCTGATTAGACACCAGAGAGTGCACACAGGAGAGAAGCCCTACAAATGCCTCGAATGTGGGAAAGGCTTCAATCAGAATGCACACCTCACTAGACATGAGAGGCTGCACATGGGTGAGAAATTGTATAACTGCCCCGAGTGCGGGAAAAGCTTCCATCGGAGTTCAGATCTTACCTCCCATCAGAGAATCCACACTGGGCAGACTCCCTACCAGTGCCTGGAGTGTGGGAAAAGTTTTGATTGGAGCTCCCGGCTTATTGCGCATCAGAGAATCCACACTGGAGAGAGACCTTATAAGTGCCCGGAGTGTGGGAAATGTTTCATTCACAGCTCGGATCTTCTTGCCCATCAGAGAATCCACACTGGAGATCGACCCTATACATGCCCCGATTGTGGGAAAAGCTTCAACCACAGCTCCGATCTGCTTTCCCACCAGAGAAACCATACGGGAGAAAAACCCTACCAGTGCCAGGACTGTGGGAAAAGTTTTAATCGGAACGCTCACCTGGTTCGACACCGGAGACGGCACACGGGAGAGGAAGCTTATAAATGCCCCAGCTGTGGGCAAAACTTCAGTCAGCTCTCCGATCTGATTTCTCATCAGAGGAACCACGCGAGCGAGAAACCCTATGAATGCCGCGACTGTGGGGAAAGCTTAAGTGATCGGTTGGCCTTGAACAGGCATCGCCGGACCCACACGGGGGAGAAACCCCATAAATGCCTCGCCTGCGGGAAAAGTTTTGATTGGAGCTCGAACCTCATTGTGCATCAGAGGGTTCATACGGGAGAGAAGCCCTATAAATGCCCCGAGTGCGGGAAGAGCTTCAATCGGAACTCGCACCTCATTCGGCATCAGAGATGCCATATGGGAGAGACGCTTTGAATGGATCCTCTCTGCATTCAGAATGTGCCGCCGTGGGGACTGGTTTCCACTGCGCTCCTTCGTGGGCAGCCTGGGAGTCCCACCACAGCCTGAGCGGCGTCAGCTTCCCAGGGCTTGTCTAGTCTTGGAAGAGGGCTCTAGGGGTTCGCTAACACCACCCGGATTCCGAGCAGACCTCCCCCACGGTTCCTAGGGTGGGCTGAGTCTGAGTGTCTCACATTTACGGTCCCCTCAGCGAGTTTACAGCAAGTTCCCCCTTTAAAGACTGATTGTCTTGGGTCCAGATATTCTGAGAATGTTTCTTGCATAGACCCTGACTCCGTAGGTGCTTGGGGGCTGGAACACCCATAGTGTGGGGGGGGGGGAATAGTGGATGTTCAACACCTCTTGGCAGCCCCCTAAGTCAGCATCCTTCCCTTCCCCCCAGTGCCTCTCTCCCGCTCGTGGGCCCTGCTGATGGCTCCTCCCCTTTCTCCCATCAACTTCCACCCACTGTGATCAGCTGTTCTGAGTTGGGCAGGAGGTGGCGGGTAGAGTGGGAGGAGGAGCGGGGGGCAGAAAGAGGCAGAGTGAGGGCCGGGGCTGTGAAGAGGATGGACTGGCATGGGGGTTCGAGAAAGAGGTGGAATGGGGGTGGGGCCTGCAGGAGGGGCAGAGTCTGTGGCAGCTCAGGAGTGCGGGCTTGGAGGTGGGGGTGGAGAGGGGGTGGGGCCTGCGGCAGCAGTGGGGGCAGGGGCAGGGTGGGAGCTTGGAGGTAGGGGTGGAATGGGGGGATGGAGCCTGGGGCAGGAGCAGGGGTGGAGCCAGAGGCAGGAGTCGGGGGTGGAGCATGGGGTGGAAGCGGGGGTGGGGTCTGGGGCGAGGCAGGGATGGGAGCTTGGAGGTAGGGGGTGGTGTGGGGGTGGGATCTTGGAGGTAGGGTTGCAGTGGGGGCATGGAGCCTGAGGCAGGAGTGGGGGTGGAGCCTGGGGTAACAGTAGGGGCGGGGTCTGGGGTGAGGCAGGGATTGGAGCTTGGAGGTAGGGGGTGGAGTGGGGGTGGGGCCTGGGGTGGCAGTGGGGGCGGAGCCTGGGGTGGGGCAGGAGTGGGGGCTAGGTCTGGGGCAGAGCGAGGGTCGAGCATTCCCTGGGATCTCGGGAAGTTGGCACCTCTCTGCATCGTTCTGAAGAGCTCTTGTTTTTTGTGCCCTTTTCCTTTTGCAAAGCCGTGAGTGAGTCAGTTCTTGGAGTGCGGGAGAAGACGGTCTTTCCTCCTTTTTACCTCACGCCGGCAGGGTGAATGGGGATGGATTCCTTCCTTTCCCCCTCCATTCTCGCAATCCCCCTTGAGGCAGCGGCGTCTTCCCAAGACTGGAAGAGCTGATCCTCCCCCGTTCTCCCGCTCCGCTGCCTGGAGCCGCTGTGCTCCAGGATCACACTTTGACTTGTTTGAGCCTAAACCAGACAGGCGGAGGGCTGGAGAAAAAGGCATCACGGACCTGGAGGGAGAACTTGAAGGAACCCCAAACCCAGGGTGGCGGTTCTGAGCTTAAATCCATGTTTCCAACGGTTGGGAAAAGGCTAGGGGATTGAGGCACTTTATTGCTGCTTTAGGTTCCTAAATTCAGCAACTAGACGTAACTGCCACTGGGCAGATTTGAACTTCAGACCTTAGTGTAGGAGCCTCAACAGCTTGGGCTATAAAGCCAACTGGAGCTCAGCTTAAGCTGTAGAGCTCCCTTGTTCTTATCGTGCGCTGTACGTGGTTTAAGTGCCACTGCATGGGACAGTGAACCACACAAGGTGTGTGGGTTACATAGGCACCACCAAGATCCTCAAAAGCCCCTGCTTAGCTGATACCTAACTGTGTAGGTTCTTGTATTCCCTGGGGTCTAAACTCCTGCCAGCAAAGTCCTCTAAGCATCTCAGTTTCAAAAAGTCATCTAGTCCTTCCCTCGGGCAGCCAACAACCTCACCAGGCCCCTGGGCAAGGAGGGTGGGGCGGCTCTGCTGGAAGGGGCGGGGCGGGACCTTGGGCAGATGAGGCGAGGCCTTGGGCAAAAGGGGCGGGGCTTGAGTAAAAGGGGCGGGGCCTTCGGCAGAAGGGGCACCCAGAGCATACTGTGTGGCACTCCGGCTTCAATTTAAAGGGTGTGAGGCTCCAGGCTCTGCTGCTGCCAGTGTCGGCTGGGAGCCGCAAGCCCTTTTGAATTGCTGGGCCCTAAGGCCAAGAGGGCAGTTGCTCTGTCCTGTTGGTGGGGCTAGCTATCCCCTCTTGCTGAGGCCTAGACCATGTTCTTAAAAACCTCCAAGGATGGGGATTCCATAAACTTAGGTGAACTGTTCCAGTGCTTAATAGTGCTTGTCCTCAGCGAGTTTTCCCTAAGCGCTAACTTAAATCTGCCTTCATGGAAATTAAGTTGTTCCCTGTGGACACGGAGAACCACTGATCACCATCCTGTTTATCATAGCTCGCAGCATCTTCGGAGACATATCATTTCCCCCCTCCCACCTTTTCGTCTCAACGAAACATGCCCAGTTCTTTCAGCCTTTTCTGTTCCATCAGGGTTTCTCTCAACCTGTTACGTTTGTTGCTCTCCTCAGGACTCTGTCCAGTTTTGTGTTTTATTTCTAGCGTGGGGCCACAAAAACTGAGGTAGTTTCTTCATTTGCGGCCTCCCAGGACCGAGTAGACTGGAGGAATGGCCTCCCATGTCTTACACGTGACACTCCTGTTAATACATCCCAGGGGGTATTGTCACAGCTGCCCAGCTTACAGGGAACACGGGAGATTCTGTCTCCCTAGCTGGACACAAGTGGTTCCTCCCGTCCTTCCCCCCCCCCCCCCCCCCGCAAAAAAAGATTCCCAATGACAACAGGGTGAATGCCTGAAGGGCACTGGATTTTTATCGGTAAATGTTGATGTCACTGCACACACAGAGAAATGAAAACTATTCCCATTGAAAATAACTTGAAATTTATGAATGAGTAGTCCTTGTAACACCTTCGAGCAGTGGCGGGGAACCTTTTTTGGTTTGGGGCTGCTGACCCACAAAAAGAATCAGCTTTGCACAAGTGAGAAGCAAAAAACAAACAAACCCAAAACAAAAAAATCCCAAACAAACTAAAAAACGAAACCCTCACTGATGTGGCTCCTGACTGAGAAGGAGAAAGACATCCTGCTTGCACACCAGAGCCTGGGGGGGCCTAGGCTAGTAGATTTTGTGTGCTGCAGCCCCACAGTGGAGCAGCGGAAGGGCTGGACACCAGCGTGAGTTCTACAATGCTGGGGGAGGGGGAAGTTCTGAGATTTGGGGGCTGGATGTAGGCATCAGGGTTCCACAGCCCTGCCTTAGGGCATGTCTACACTACATGGCTCCGTCGACGGAGCCATGTAGATTACCTTTATAGACATAGGGAAATGAAGCGGCGATTTAAATAATCGCCGCTTCATTTAAATTAAAATGGCTGCCGTGCTGTGTCAATCAGCTGTTTGTCGGCACAGCGCTGTAGTCTGGATGCTCCGCGGTCGACATCAAAGGCATTTGTTGACCTCCCTGGTATGCCTCGTGGGATGAGGTTTACCGGGGAGGTCAACAAATGCCTTTGATGTCGACCACAGAGCGTCCAGACTACAGCACTGTGCCGACAAACAGCTGATCGGCACAGCATGGCAGCCATTTTAATTTAAATGAAGCGGCGATTATTTAAATCGCCGCTTCATTTCCCTATGCCTACAAAGGTAATCTACATGGCTCCGTCGACGGAGCTATGTAGTGTAGACATACCCTTTGAGACTAACAAATATATATATACTAGCCAATTAGCCCGTCATAAGACGGGATTTTCAGGTCTCTCCTCCACATCGGTCTTCTCTCCTGAGCCTCCGGTCTCTTGCTCCGTCCGTCCCTCTCTCTCTCTCTCTCCCCTCCTCCTACTGCCTCCCCCTCTCTCTCTCTCAGCTCTCCTCTGCCTCCCGCCTCTCTCTCTGTCTCTTCTCCTCGCCCTCCTGCCTCTAACTCAGGCTGAGCGCCACGGTGGGAGGCAAAGGGGGGGCGGGGCGGGGCGGTGACGTTCACAGCCAGGGGGCGGGGCATGGAACCGCTGACACGCCACACGTCACCGCCCCGTTCTCCTTCACCTCCCGCCATGGCGCTCGACTGACTTCTGCGCCATTCAGCCAGGCCGCTGCGGGGGAGCCCAAACAGCCGCTTGCTCCCCCGCGGCAGCCCGGCTGAGTGGCGCAGAAGTCAGCCAAGCACCACGGCGGGAGGCGAAGGGGGGCGGGGCAGTGACGTATACAACCAGGTCCCGCCCCCTGGCCATGTACGTCAGCGCCCCGCCCCCCTTCCCCTCCCACCGTGGCGCTCAGCTGACTTCTGTGCCGCTCAGCTGGGCCACCGCGGGGGATCAAGCGGAGCAAGCGGCTGTTTGAGCCTTGCACTCCCCACGCAGCATGGGCCGCCCAGAGGGAACAGCCAGCATTTCAGCGTTACAGACACTCAGACATTGGGCTACTATATATATGATAGTATCATGAGCTTTTGTGGGCAAAACCCACTTCTTCAGATGAGCTGGAGTGGAAATAACAGAAACCAAGATATATATAATAGCAAAAAAAAAGTACCTGTCAGTTGCAGGACTGGAGCTAATGAGACTAATTAAGTGGGCTGGGAATGTTCCATACTAAGCTTTTGATGTAAAAATGCAGTTGTTAAAGGCAGGGGAGACTAGCTTTGTAATGCAACATCCAGCTAATGTCTTTGTTCGAGCCCAGGGTAACAGTGACATCTGTAGATGAATACCAATTCTGCACTCTCTAGTGAAATTCCTGTGTAGAAGAATGGCTACTTGTAAATCCATGATTGAGTGCCCAGGCCGGTGAAAATGTTCCCTAACATGTTTCTGTGTGTTACCAGTCCTGATGTCTGATTTGTGTCTATTTATCCTTTGTCGTCGAGACTGTCCAGTTTGGCCAATATCCACAGCAGAGGGGCATCGCTGGCACTTGGTGGCAGAGATCACATCACATTGAAATTTACGAGTAGGCAAAGTATGAAAAATGCTGCTTGAGAAACTTTAGAGTTGAAATCCAGGTATTTAGACTGTTTCAAGTAGGTATGTTTCGAATGCACGAGGGAATGGCTAGTAAAAACAAGTCCGAGGGATTGATTCCTGAGTATGTATTTCCGAATATGTTGCGGTGTGATGTTGGCATTGTGGTGTAATGGTTTATGAAGTTTTATTTATTTTTTGAAATCTTGAGGCATCCTGCCATGAAGTAATTGTCAGGCCCTGCAAGTGTGGCAGTTATTCTTGCTACTGTCAAATTGCAGTTTTCCTGTGATGGTGAACATTTTAATCAATAAAAGACTAAAAAAAAAAGGGGGTGAGGGTTCAAAATAAACATCATGATTATCTGGTGAAGTTATTAAAAAGTAAAAATCAAATTCTGCCTAGAGTAGTTATAGACCTCGCAACTACCCCCTCGCCCGTTGAAGAGGTAGTGGAGAAGTGTCACTCCTTTTGGTGAGGTTCTGGGTCTGGTTAGGTTTAAGCCGGGGGCCACTCAGAGGGCTGGATCTGGCCTGTGCAGCAGTTCCCGGCCCCGCCCCCTAATGTGTCGCCTTGGAGCCAGGGACGTGGTGAGCTTTTTCAGCCGCTTCAATTTAAAGGGCTCACACCTTCCCCATAGCTGCCAGGCAATGGCCGTCGCAGGGAAGGCATGAGCCCTTTAAATAGAAGTAGCTGAAAGGGCTCTTGTGTCCCTGGTGCCCAGGCAATGCGCTAGCAGCGAGGCTGGGAGCAGTGAGCCCTTTAAATAGCAGGAGTTGAAAGGGCTCGCAGCTCCCACTCCTGCTAACGTGATTCCTGGGAGTGCAGGGGAGGCGCGAGCCCTTTCAGTTGCTGCCATTTAAAGGCCCCGCCCCTTCCTTGCAAGGCCCCGCCCCTTCCACCCGAGGCCCAGGGTTGCCAACCATCAGTAGATTTACGGACAGTCCGTAAAAAATTAGCCAAAATTGAACAAGTCCGTAAAAAAATGTAGGTGTCTGTAAATTTCGTAGAAGTGCGATAAAATTTCAAGAAACAGCAATTATTCTGTAGCAATGACATTTCTTCTGTGCTGCTTCAGCCATTTTACTGTGGAGCAGCGAAAAGCCATTTTACTGTGGAGCAGTTTTAGTTGTTTATTTAGCTCAATGGTTAACTGTCAGTGTTCGCATGTACGATCACAAAATGGAAAACTTCCAGGAGAGTTAAATAGCATGTTGTTCTTGTGATGTATGAATGACAATGATTACTTTTCCCTTTTGGCCATTTATGTCATCTTTATATAGTATAAAAATTATGTCCGTAAAAAATTTTGTCTGTCCGTAAATTTTTCCCATTTTGTCCGTAAATGAAATTTCTGTGAGTTAGCAACCCTACTGAGGTCCCACTCTGTCTGCACGAGGCACCTCCCTGCCACCCAAAGCCCCGTCCCTTCCGAGGTGGCCCTCCCACTTCAAAAATTATTGCCCACCCCTGGTTTAAGCCATGCTGGCGAGAGGGTCTGAAGGATCATCATTGAATGGAGGGGCAGCTATGCAGCAGGTTTCAGATCTCAGGAGGGAGGGTGTGACAGTGTAGCCAAAATGTATCTTTATAGCTTTTTGTCACTGTCATCACTCTTTTACCGTTACAATTGTTTTTGTTTTTTTAATTTAAAAGTGTAAAAATGGTTTTGGTACTAAATCTATTTTTACAAAAGCAGCTATGTAATTTTATTTATATAAATGTTATATAACTAAACTAAATTAACTATATATATGTGTATATATATAGTTATAGTTATATATATATATATATATATATATATATATATATATATATGAAGCCATCACCAAACCAAATGTTCTAATAAAACTCGCCCAAACCAAGCATAAAAGCACCAAAAAAATTGCTCTACACCCATATTAAAATACAAATAAAAAGCAAATCAACAACTCTAAAAAATAAAAGCAAGCACTTATTAATTAAAACAAAATAACTGTAATATAAAAAAGTTTTAGGAAATAAGCACTCATCAAACAACTATTAATTACAACGTAACAATATAAAATTTACTAATCCCAATTAAAAAAACCCCTCCTATTAAATAAAAGCTGCCTTGCCCTAATTTTTAGGGACATCTTGTCAAAATTCTAAAGCATCGGTCCAAACAATAAAGCTCCACTCCTTCCTATCTGTAGTCAATCTAGTTAGCCGCCGAAAAAATCCAAGCCCTAATAAATATAGCATCAAATAATAAAACTGTGTGTGTGTGTATACACATATATATACATATGCACACATACACATACTATAAGCATATGCTAACTGCTTTACTATTATATTTTTGATAAACATGGCTTATTGCCTTTTCCCATATAAGAAGCAAACAGGATTTTTTTAAGCATAACAACGGGGTGTGCATGCTCTGCACTGGCACTGCAGGGGTTAATTCCTCTCTCTCGTGCTGAGGAGGCTGCACCCCCTCAACCCTTCTGGGCATGCTCGGGACGGAGACCAGGTATAAAAGGGAGCAGCCCAACTCATTCAGGGCTGGCCACTGGAGAGGAAAGAGGTTTGCTGCCAGCACGCTACAATGTGGAGGCCAAATAAACGGCAGCGACTCACGTCCCCCAGGCTCTGGGTGTCACAGAGGGAGGTGAGACCATGGGCACCACCAGACCACAAGCTGCAGAGACACGGGAGTCAGAACTGGAGTCTCGTTTGGCTCATTTCAGCCGGATCCATGCCCATCTGGTGGTGGGCAACTCCAGCACCAACAAGGCCCTGGGTTGATACCCAGTGGTGAGGGAGGACCCGGGTCCCCCTATCCTGGCTGCTGCCACCCTGGGGTGGTGGCCCGCTTCACCACCTCTGCTAACTCTAGCCACTAGGCTGCACAGTCCTGATTGAGAGGGTAGTGAGAGGGACTCTGCCTGTTAGACCACTCTGCTTTGACACAGAAGGTGAGTAGATTGACTTTGTCTGTTAGGTGTATTACTTCAAGATCCAGAAGGGCATTGCAGACTTGACCATGGGCCTAGCCTGACCCAAGCCCCCAACCCAAAAGGGGCAGGGCATGCATAATCCGTGACCGGGTGCAACAGGGAGGGTCTGTGAGCTGGCAGTGTGCCTCAAGACCCCAGGAGCAGAACAGTGATTGGCTTCTGGTTAGGTTCCAGAGGCTTAAAACATTGGTGAACCCAGCTAGGCTCCCTTACTGCACTGTAGAAGCAGAGCCCTCACCTCGGACTTGCAGCCAAGAGATCACAGGACATCTGTTTTGCAAAGATCTGTAGCTCTATGGGATGATAATGACTATAATCAACTCCCATGCTTCAGGGCTTCAGCAGGTCACCTGGCAGGGGTCAGGAAGGAACTGGCTTAATATATTCTGTGTTCCTCCACCACCACCACCACCTTCCTCGGAAGCAGCTGAGATTGATTGCTGCCGGAGACAGGACCCTGGACAGGGTGGATCGGGGCTCTCAGGTGACACGGGGAAAAAAATCCTTCCTAGATCTGTCTTGCTCAGCTGCTCCGGGTCATGCCAGATGGGACATTGGAAGGGATTTTTTTTTCTCTCCTTAGCTGTAACTGGGGCAGGTGGATCATATAACAGGGAGTATGAATTGCCTCTTGGGATCACCTGGACCTGTCGCGCCGGTATCTGCTGCAGTTTGTGAAGCAGGAATTTACACAGGCCCATGGATGTCAGTGCATTTTGAAAGTTGGAAGCTGCTGATTCTGCAGAGAACTGTATCTTTGGGACCCCGTATGACTCCTCTTTTGCACCTTGCACTCCACCCCCAGCTCCCGTTGACTAACTTAGGGCCATCCCCTGGAGTCATGAGGCCACAATCTTCTAGTTCACCCTGATGCAAATCAATATGACCTGTCAGGGTGGTGGAACTGCCTCTCTTCCCTCGCTTCAGTGGGGAATCCCAGCATCGATCCACCGCAGTGTGAAACTTTTGTGAGCGGTGAGTCGGGGAGGAAAAAACCCCAAGAGGCCTCACAGCACCACCTGACTTGTAAAGAAAACAAGCAACAGGGGGTGACGTGTGTGTGTGTGTGCGTGCGCGCGCGTGCAGGGCTGGCCCGAGCCATTTTGGCACCCCAGGCATGCGGCGCTGCCCCTGGGCGCACGGTGCATGCGTGGGCCTGCCCCCCAGACGTGTGGCCCTACCTCTGGGTGCATGACGCATGCGCGGGCCCACCCCCGGGGCGCATGAACGGACGCACGGCGTATGCGCTGCCCAGTCAGCCTGGCCACCACCGATGGCGCGCAGCCCGGGGCCGCCCGGGGCAGGCTGCGCCTGGCCATGCAGGGCCCCGTGGCCGTGGGGGGAAGGGCACTGCTGGCCGGTGCTGTGGGGGTTAACACTGCAGCCTGCCGGGAGCCCCCCGTATGTTGGCGCCCTGGGCAGCTCCCCAGCTAGCCCACCCCTTAGTCCAGCCCTGTGTGTGTGTGTAGGGACAGGAGTGGTGGTGTCTGCAGGTGTGTAGTCTTAATTCATTTAAAGGTGTAACCCTATTACTCCCCCATTGACACGCTTGCAGGTCCCACTAAATTTCCCCAAGATGGGGGAATCTTCCCACACGTGCAGTGCAGTATGGGGTCTTTGTTAGTGTAATTTAATATGGCACGGAGCACCTTGATTCTGCCACAGCCAACCTGTGTGGACTTGAACGTGTCGCTTTGACAAGTAGCCTGCAAATTAGTAGTTTTGAGTGTGCTATCAATAAAAGTCCCCTCTGATCTTCCTTTGCTTCTGTCTTCCGTGTCATTAACTAACAGACAGCTCTGGAATCAAATTATAATTTTATAATTCTGTAGCCAATACAATCAAAACCCTGCGGTTTTCTTTCTGATAGTCAGCTATTGTTGTAAATTTCCCCCCCTCTTTCCTCACTTACTGAATGTTAATACAAAATCCCATTAGGTTCTGAGGTATTGCCATCGATTTATGGATTATTTGCATGACTATTACTTTTCTCCCTTATGAACTTAAACAGCCACTGTTTATGGCATGGCATAAACACAAAAATCCCTGGGAACTAAATCCCAGCGTTGGTATCAACCCGCGGGCTAAGTGATCATGCAAAACAAACTTAATTAGACTTTATAAGGGGGGGGGTCCAGTTAAACATATGGAGGGGGTTAAATACGTTTTTATGAACACGCTGTCTTTGCTGAAAATCCCCCAAGCTCCCAGAGCCTACACTCCCTCCCCCTGCTCCCAAACTCATACCCCAGTCCCCTCCCCTTGCTCCTCCTCCTGCCCCCAAATTCCCAGTCCAGCGCCAGCCCAGATCCTGCCCCCAAACTCCCTCCCAAACCCTGGGGGGGGGGGCGGGGCGGTCTTGGACCCATTCTAGGCACCACCAAAAATTCTGCCAACCTGCCCCCTGGCTGGGAACCACTTTAACCCAGGGTGGGGAGTCCCCTCCTCTGCCCCTGCTCTCGCTAGGACCCAGGAGGCGCTGGGGACGGGAGCCGCGGCTGGAGTCCCGTTGTCCCAGCAGGCGCGGGGGGAGCGATCGCTGGCTCCGGCCCGGCTGCAGGAAGCGACTCGCCGCCGCTGCTCGCGGGGACTCTGGGGCCAGGCTCCGGGCCGGATCCCCGAGCCCCGGCGGGGGCTGCTGCGGGGCCCCGGAGCCCGGGCTGCAGCCGGGAGGGGGAATCTCCGGCAGGGCCGGTCCCGCTGCTCCCTCCCCAGGAGCCTCTCCCCGGGCAGCGCCCCCAGCCCGGCCAGGCCCTGCCCCAGGGCGGGCAGCGCTTGGGGGGCAGGTAAGAGAGACCCCCCGGGAGTGGGGTCCCCGGGCTGCAGGGGGAGGGTTTGGCCCCCGGCTGCTCCCAGGCCTCCCAGCCTGCGAGGACTTGAGCTGCCTTGGTTGAGTGGGGGATTATCAGTCCCCGCCCCTCGGGGTTCAGGGCTGGATTAAAACTTGCCGGGCCCCAAAAGCAGAGCTGGGCAATAATTTTGGAGGGGGGGTGCCGCCCCCTCCAAGATTTTGGTAAGTGATCTAGGGCTGTACTTTTCATTGGAAGGTGGTGCAGGGTCTAGGACGGAGGTTGGGGGCAGAAGGGAGCTCGGGATAGGGGATTGGGGTGCAGGAGGGGGTGCGGGGTCTGAGGGGGAGGTTGGGGCAGGAGGGGGTTGTGACCTGGGGCAGGGGAGTGGGGTGCGGGTCCAGGAGGGCCTATGGGTGCAGGAGAGGATTCTGGCCTGAGGGAGGGGTGCAGAGTCTAGGAGGGAGTTGTGACCTGGGGCAGGGGGTGCAGAGGGTTTGATTGATGACCTGGGGCAGGAGGGGGTGGGGAGTTGGGTGCAGGAGCGGCCTGCAAGCTAGCCATAGACCCTGGCAGCTGTTTTGATCAGCCTGGGCTGATCAAAACAGCTGGCTTCTCCCCCCCATGTGGTGCTGGCCTCACTCCCAGCAAAATCTCTCAGCTCCCATTGGCCAGAAACTGGCCAATGGGAATGGAGAGATTTTGCTGGGAAGCAGGAGCAGCGAATGAAGTGTCCCCCTTTTCCCGCCTCACCCTGGAGCAGAGAACCACAGGGAGAAGCCAGCTGCTTAAAGTGGCGTGGGGCTGCTTTGCGCCTGAGGGTCCTGGCCAGATGGATCTAGCAGCGTGGTGGGCTGGATGTGGCCCATCTTGCCCAGCCCTGCCCTAAAATGTGGGAAGTTTCAGAGACCCCACAGCAAAAGAATACTTTCTTTTTTCCTAACAAAGGACTATAAAAATAGAAATAAAAAAGTTTTATATTTGCATCTAGACCGGTACATAGGTGAGGTGAGGATGTAGCAAAAAAAAAGAGTCTTTTTTTGTATTTAGAGGCCCCTCATAACCCGAGGCCCAAGTCTGTGCCTTACTAAGCTTGTGCATAAATCCAGCGCTCTTTGGCTTTTGCCGGCAGGGGCGTCCTTTTGTCCCACTGGAGTGTTCCCATCCTTGCTCGCAGCTGGAAAGTCTGCGTGCGTGGCAGCATTGTCAGCTCTTAGGATTGGGCCATGGCTCACCTTCATGAGCATGATTCATGGGCGGTCAGTAATGTAGGCAAGGGAAGGCACAGCCCGGCCGCCAGGGAGGGATGGGGCCCTGGTGTAGCAGTCCCGTTTCTCCACACGGCCAGGAAGGATCAGGCTGGGGGTGGGTGGGGCTTGGCTCTAGGGGCGGAGCCTTGGACGGAAGAGCAGGACTGGGTCTTGCATAAGAACATAAGAGCGGCCAGACTGGGTCAGACCAAAAGTCCATCTAGCCCAGGATCCTGTCTGCCGACAGTGACCAATGCCAGATGCCCCAGAGGGAGGGATCGCAACAGGTAATCCTCACATGATCCCTCCCTTGTCTCCCACCTCCAGAGACACAGAGGCTAGGGACCTAACCTCCATGAATCTATCTAGCTCTTTTTTGAACCCTGTTAAAGTTCTAACCTTTACCACATCCTCTGGCAAGGAGTTCCACAGGTTGACTGTGCACTGAGTGAAGGAAAAACTTCCTTTTGTTTGTTTTAAACCTGCTGCCTATTAATTTCATTTGGTGACCCCTCATTCTTATATCATGGGAATAAGTAAATAACTTTTCCCTTCCCTAACTGGGCTTCCACCTGCTGCCTGTGGCGTGATTGCTTTCCTTCAAGCCCCTACCCTGGCTGCTCATATCAGCCTTTGTTCCGGAAGAAAGAGTAAGTTGCTACTAGCCCTAGTAGAAAAAGCTTTAACATGTGACCCCCTAAAGCAGTGATGGGTAACTGAGGCTAATGACCAGTGTTCCCAGTAAGCTAAGCGCTCAGGTGGCTGCCCAGGTGCTGCCCGGCTGATTAGCAGAGCACGCACAGCCATCAGCATGTGTTTTGATGAGTGGTGTACATCAACATGTGCTTTGGCGCACATAACAAAATTTATTTTGCGCACTAATGGAAAAAAAATTGGAACATTGCCAGGCTGCATGAGTGGCCTGCCCATCTTCTCAGTGGGGGCACAAGACACGTGTAACCAAGACAGTCTCCTGGGACAGGGCAGTTTTGCTCACTGCACTTGTGTACCTAGTATTTGTGGGAGGTGCTGATGGAACTGTAGCAGCACTGTGATTGGCTGCAGAAGGAGCGCATGGCTTTGATGGTCGATGCTGTGTGCAATCAGCACACACCTCACATCGTGCCCTGGCTTTATGGGCGTGTCACTTAGTGGCAAGAAAAAAGCGATGCCAACAGAAACCAGCAGAATCCAGCCACCCTGCACATGGCCAATGGTAATGAAAGGTCTTGTGGGCCACCCATCGAACCCTGATGGGCTGCCTGCGGGCCAGTTGCCCATCACGGCCCTATAGGCTCAAAGAGCAGAAAGCAACCGCAAAGACCAGCACACGGGTTGCTTTTACACAGTCTCGCCATCTGAAAGCCCATCGCGTGCTGTTGGGGAGCCTTGCTCGTGATTTTTGAACGCGTAGGGTTGGCAGGACAGGCTGTTGCAAAGTCCCTGTGCTTTAAAGATCCAGAGCGGGTGTAGACAAAATCAACAGAGCTAAGGTGGAGTCACACCAGCTAGGAATCTGGCTCGAAAAGTTTGTACTAGCAGGTCGAGCTGATTGTGGAGTACTGAGCTGTATTGTCTTGGGGTTTCTTCCGAGGCTGCAAATGCCAGATGAATAAACCACACAGGAAAAAGTCCTACTTGCTCAAATTAGCAGAGCGGGAGGCTGGAGGAGTAGGTCTGATGGGGCTGGGAGGTTGAGGAGCTGGGGATTGGGTCCACTGGGGCTGGGAAGTGGGGAGAATTGGGGCCAATGGGGCTGAGAGGTGGGGGGGGCAAGGGATTGGGGCCAATGGGGCTGGGAGGTGGGGGGCAGGGGATTGGGGCCGATGGGGGTGGGAGGTGGGGGGCAGAGGATTGGGGCCGATGGGGCTGGGAGGTGGGGGGCAGGGTATTGGGACCAATGGGGCTGGGAGGTGGAGGGCAGGGGATTGGGGCCAATGGGGCTGGGAAGTGGGGAGAATTGGGGCCAATGGGGCTGGGAGGTGGGGGGCAGGGGATTGGGGCCGATGGGGCTGGGAGGTGGAGGGCAGGGGATTGGAGCTGATGGGGGTGAGGGGCAGGGGATTGGGGCCGATGGGGCTGGGAGGTGGGGGGCAGGGGATTGGGACCAATGGGGCTGGGAGGTGGAGGGCAGGGGATTGGGACCAATGGGGCTGGGAGGTGGAGGGCAGGGGATTGGGGCCAATGGGGCTGGGAAGTGGGGAGAATTTGGGCCAATGGGGCTGGGAGGTGGGGGGCAGGGGATTGGGACCAATGGGGCTGGGAGGTGGAGGGCAGGGGATTGGGGCCAATGGGGCTGGGAGGTGGGGGGCAGGGAATTGGGGCCGATGGGGCTGGGAGGTGGAGGGCAGGGGATTGGGGCCAATGGGGCTGGGAAGTGGGGAGAATTGGGGCCAATGGGGCTGGGAGGTGGGGGGCAGGGGATTGGGACCAATGGGGCTGGGAGGTGGAGGGCAGGGGATTGGGGCCAATGGGGCTGGGAGGTGGGGGGCAGGGGATTGGGACCAATGGGGCTGGGAGGTGGAGGGCAGGGGATTGGGACCAATGGGGCTGGGAGGTGGAGGGCAGGGGATTGGGACCAATGGGGCTGGGAGGTGGAGGGCAGGGGATTGGGGCCAATGGGGCTGGGAAGTGGGGAGAATTGGGGCCAATGGGGCTGGGAGGTGGGGGGCAGGGGATTGGGGCCGATGGGGCTGGGAGGTGGGGGGCAGGGGATTGGGACCAATGGGACTGGGAGGTGGAGGGCAGGGGATTGGGGCCAATGGGGCTGGGAAGTGGGGAGAATTGGGGCCAATGGGGCTGGGAGGTGGGGGGCAGGGGATTGGGGCCGATGGGGCTGGGAGGTGGAGGGCAGGGGTTTGGAGCTGATGGGGGTGGGGGGCAGGGGATTGGGGCCGATGGGGCTGGGAGGTGGGGGGGCAGGGGATTGAGGCCAATGGAGATGGGGGATTGGGGCCGATGGGGCTGGGAGGTGGGGGTGCAGGGGATTGAGGCCAATGGAGATGGGGGATTGGGGCCGATGGGGCTGGGAGGTGGGGGGGCAGGGGATTGGGGCCAATGGGGCTGGGAGGTGGGAGGGATTGGGGCCAATGGGGCTGAGAGGTGAGGGGCAGGAAATTGAGGCCAATGGAGATGGGGGATTGGGGCTAATGGGGCTGGGAGGTGGGGGGGGGGCACGGGATTGGGGCCGATGGGGCTGGGAGGTGGGAGGGATTGGGGCCGATGGGGCTGGGGAGGGGATTGAGTTCAAGGGGGCTGAGAGATTGACCCTGCCTACACTGCCGGGGTGTGTGTGTGTGTGGAATCCCTATAAAAGAGGATCTATAGACGCTGCTCTTTTCTGATGTTTGTTACAGACACTCAGCAGCAGGTTTAAAACTGTCTCGGTGGGTTTAGCCCTGGTCGGAGGGGCCGGGCCTGCGCTGGGGTAAAGCGACCCAGCGTTTTCCCAGCATTGCAGAGTCTGTAATGAAGGACGGTTTAGATGGTGCTGGGTCCTGCCATGGGGGCAGGGGACTGGATTTGATGACCCCTCGAGGTCCCTTCCAGTCCTACTGTTCTAGGACTCTATGATTCTAAGAAGGGAACGGGCCCCGGGGCACGGAACCAGGGTGTGACAGAGACGAAAGCCCCTTCTGAGACTTCCCCAGCCGCTCCTCTTGCCCCGCCAGGCTGCAGAGCAAGGACCACGCGCCGCTCCAGATCCGGACCAGGGACAGGAAATGGCTGGAGAGGAACCTGCTCTGGTAAAGGGGTTGGAAGAGAGGCCCCGGCTGAAGGGGCAGGGTAGGAAACCTACGCGCCGAGGGAGCGCAGGGGAGAGTCTCTCACTGACCCGCTGGAGCTGCTCGGCTCTGGGGGTGCGAATTTGCCATCGGGAGAGGGCGGAAGTTCCCTCCTGTTTCTAGAATAAGGGTGGGGACATGGACCAGGCTCCCAGCGCCGGAGCCTGAAACTTCAGGCCACAGGGAGGTCCAGGGGAGATGGCCCAGTCCTAAGTGCCGACTCCTTGGGTGCTCCGGGGCTGGAGCCCCCCACGCTGGTGAACTCCTCCCCTCTATGCCCCCCCCCCCAGTGCCTCCCACCTGCTGTGGTCAGCTGTTCAGTGGCATGCAGGAGGTGCGGGGAGGGAGAGGAGGAGGAGCGGGGGCAAGAAGAGGCAGAGGAGGGGCACAGTGGGGCCAGGAGAGCAGGGCAGGAGTGGGGGCTTGGGGGAAGAAGTAGGGGCAAGAAGAGGTGTGGGCGGGGCAGAAGTGGGGGACTGGGGGCAAGAAGAGGTGGGAGAGGGGCAGAGTGGGGCCAGGAAGAGGCGGGACAGGAAGTGGGGGCAAGAGGAGGTGGGGGAGGGGCAGAGTGGGGCCAGGAAGAGGCGGGACAGGAAGTGGGGGCAAGAGGAGGTGGGGGAGGGGCAGAGCGGGGCCAGGAAGAGGCGGGACAGGAAGTGGGGGCAAGAGGAGGTGGGGGAGGGCCGGCGCAGGGCAGGAGTGGGAGCAAGAAGAAGTGGGGGAGGGGCAGAGCAGGGTCAGGAAGAGGTGGGACAGGAGTGGGGGCAAGAAGAGGTGGGGATGGGGCAAAGCAGGCCTGGGAAGAGGCAGGGCAGGAAGTGTGGCAGGGTGGGGGTTAAGGATGTAAAGGGTTAACCAGTTACCCGATAAGCATCAGCCTTCCCAGCATGCTTACCCCGGTAACTGGTTAACCGGCAGCTTGGAGCAGCCCATGGTGCGGCGTGGCAGGCTTGGCCCGTCCCAGCCCGTCCCGTCCGGAGGCAGCAGCCCAGGTCGAGCTGGAGCAGCCCCCACCCACCCCGTGCTGTGCGCAGGGGGCTGTCCTGGCCCGGCTGGGCCCACCACATCACGCCGCCAGGGTTAACCATAGGGTTTAGCCAACTAACTTTTTAAGCAGGAAGTCACATCCCTAGTGAGGGCGGGGCTGGAGCAGAGGAGGGGCCGAGCATCCCCTGGGAACCCAGAGAATCGGTGCAGAGTCACTTGCCACATACCCGTGTCTGAGGAAAGGTGAGGGGCCAGGGTTTCTCTCTCCCTGGACTCTTTGGGGGGGGGCGCCGTCTCCCGACTCACCCTTTGGTTAGTTGGATGGGATAAATGGGACGGCCCCTGACTCCCTCCATCGGCTGGGAGGGACGAGGCCTCCCCACTCTGAGCAGGGTGGGGGTGGGATTATCCTACTCTGTCCCCTCCCCCCCGAGCTTCCTTTGTATTGGCCATCCTCCCCCGTGATGACTGGGATTGTGGCTGGGGCCACAGGCAGTGGGTGAGGGACTCTTGTTGTTGCAGGTGCGGGTGACCTTCGAGGAGGTGGCTGTGTATTTCACCCAGGGGCAGGGGGCGCTGCTGGGCCCCGCTCAGAGAGCCCTCTACAGGGACGTCATGCAGGAGAACTACGAGGCGGTGGCCTCGCTGGGTAAGGGAGTCCTGGCCTATTGAAACCACCGGCTCTGCGAGGCGCCCAGTTTCTGCTCAGATTTTTTTTTTTCCAGGCCATTCTAGATTTTAGGAGCACGGGCTGCAGATCCAGTGAGAGGGAGACTTCCAACACCACACCCCTCCCACGGGCTGGTGGAGGCAGGAACCCAACGGGGGTGTTCGGTTGACCCTGCCCCCACAGCTTTCAAGGGGGCAGGAGCTTGTATTTGCCTGCCTAAGTTATTTCTCCCGGCTTCCCTTCCTTCCTGGGTCTAGCTCCTTCCTGGGGCAGGACTCAGGGCTCAGCAGATTTAGAAATAGGCAGCGGCTCAGTGCCACAGCTGTGACTGCGTCAGCAAGTCCCCCAGCGCGCATAGATCCCGGGGTGGGGGGGTGGTTGGCCCCACGTACTCTCCCCCTCACTTCCCCCCCCAACATCAGTCGCTCCCATCAAGGCTTGAAGACACAGATAGATGCCAGGGCAGTGTGGGGCCACCGGGAATTAAAATCAATTCCCATTGCATGATGCACAGTGACGTAGCTGATTGCGTCCCATCAACAGGGTTTCCGGTTCCCAAGCCTGAGCTGATTGCCCGGCTGGAGCGAGGGGACGAGCCGTGGGTGCCGGATCTCCAGGTCTGTGAAGAAAGGGGGATCCCAAGAGGTGAGGGATCAGTGAAACTGACAAACCAGCCAGGGAGGGAAGGGAAAAGCGGGGACTCTCCTGCACGTGCTGTGAGCAACCCCCCCCCACCCCCCAGTTCTGCCTCACTTCCCCCAGATCCGGGCTGCCGCCAGCAGAGGTCACACGCTCCTGGGCAGGTGTCATTCACAATTTCACACCTTCCCCCCCCCGGGCTGACAGCTGGCAGGAGCTTCCTCCCTGACTTAGTTTCCCCCCAGCCTGTTGGCTTTGGGCTGGGATATGGTGGCAGCATGGAATTTCTCAGCTTCTCTTCTGGTGATTGAAAGGATATCTAAAAGGATGTCACAGGGAGGAGGGGGGAAAATGGTTCTCCTTGGCCTCTGAGGATGGGACAAGAAGCAAGGGGCTTAAACTGCAGCAAGGGAGGTTTAAGTTGGACATTAGGAAAAACTTCCTGTCACGGTGGTGAAACACTGGAATAAATTGCCTAGGGAGGTTGTGGAATCTCCATCCCTGGAGATATTTAAGAGCAAGTTAGACAGACACCTGTCAGAGGTGATCTAGATGGTGCTTGGTCCTGCTGTGAGGGCAGGGGACTGGACTTGATGACCTCTTGAGGTCCCTTCTGGTTCTAATGTTCTATGATTGTACGACTGTGTTGTTAGCCCTCTGTGCTGTTCTCCTATCTGTTCTCTCTGGCGTTGGGAGTGACACCTGTCTGGATTCTCTCTCTCTCTCTGTCCCAGCTGGAGATGGGCTGGGGAGTGAACACACTGAGGACAACCCCCATCAAGAAAATCCTGAGAAAGCAGAACCACGTGGGACATTATTGGACAGATCTGAAGGGACTTTTTCCCAGAGTCATGAGCAGCGAAAAGCCTGGGGATGTGAGCTCAGGCCGGAGAGGCAGCTGGGACCCCACCCAGGGCTGCCAGTGTGTAAATCCACCAATCCTACAGGAATTTGTAGAGACCCCAAAGAAACCAGAGCCCAGCGGAGAGCCCCACCAGGAAGGCGAGAAAACACCTGCGCTGAGTGTGGGAAAAGCTTCAATCGGAGGTCAAACCTTATTTCCCATCAGAGACTCCACACTGGAGACAGGCCTTTTACATGCCCTGAGTGTGGGAGAAGTTTTAATCAGCGAGAACACTTTGTTAGGCATCAGAGGCTCCACACGGGAGAAAAGCCCTATAAATGCCTGGACTGTGGGAAAAGTTTCATTCAGAGCTCGCATCTCATTCGACACCAAAGAGTCCACACGGGAGAGCGACCGTATATGTGCCCCGAGTGTAGGAAAATGTTTCGTGACGGCTCGGCCTTTATTAACCATCAGAGAATCCACACAGGTGTTAAACCCCATAAGTGCCTGGACTGTGGGAAAAGCTTCATTCAGAGCTCCCAGCTTATTACACACCAAAGAGTCCACACAGGAGAGCGACCCTACAAGTGCCCGGAGTGTGGGAAAATGTTTGGTGACGGTTCAGTCCTTATTAACCATCGGAGAATCCACACAGGAGTTAAACCCCACAAGTGCCTTGACTGTGGGAAAAGCTTCAGTCGGAGGTCCACCCTCGTGAGACATCAGAGAACCCACACGGGCGAGAAACCCTTTGTCTGTGAGTGCGGGAAAAAGTTCAGTGACAGTTCAGCCCTTATTGTGCATCAGAGACTCCACACAGGGGATAAACCCTTTAAATGCTCTGACTGTGGGAAAAGTTTCATTCTAGTCTCCCGGCTCCAGGCACATCAGAGAATCCACACGGGCGAGAACCCCTGTAAATGTCTCGAGTGCGGGAAGAAGTTCAGTGACCACGCAAACCTTATCACGCATCAGGTTACCCACACGGGAGAGCGCCCCTATAAATGCCTGGATTGTGGCAAAAGTTTCAGTCACAGCTCAGATCTCATTAGACATCAGAGAACCCACACAGGAGAGAGACCATATACATGCCCAGACTGTGGGAAAAGTTTCAGTCAGAACTCAAATCTTATCATACACCAAAAACTGCACAAAGGAAAGAAACCTTGATTGTGGTGGATCTTTCAGTTGGGGCTTTGACCATATTATGCATCAGAAATCCATACAGGGAAGACACCTCTTAAATGTTCTCAGAGTGGAAATGATTCCCGTGAAATGAACAGCATAGTGGATTGCAGAGATCCCAGGCTATGTCTAGACTGCAGGCTTCTTTTGGAAGAAGCTTTTCCGGAAAAGATTTTCTGAAAAAACTTCTTCCAAAAGAGAGTGTCTACAAAGCAACAGCGATCTGCTTTTTCGAAAGAGAGCGTCCACACTGAATGGACGCTATCTCACATTTAAGCTGTGATTACTATGGACGGAGTGACGACCAGGACACCCGTGCTTTTTCCTCTTTCCTCTTCTTCCGAAAGACCTCCCTCTTCCCTGTCCACACACGTCTTTTTCTGAAAGAACTCTTTCAGAAAAAGGCTTCTTCCTCGTAGAAAGAGATTTACCAATGTCAGAAAAACCCCTCTGTTCTTCCAATTTTTTTCCCGAAAGAACGCAATTGCAATGTGGACGTAAGTGAAGTTTTTTTGGAAAAAATGGCTGTTTAAACAAAAAAAACCTCTGCAGTGTAGACATACCCCCATACAGGAGAAAAATTCTCTTAATACTTTTAAAAAGCAGTGGCACAGCGTCTGGGACTGAGTGTGAGCCGGGACAGCTGATTCCTGGCTCGGGCCGGTCCCACCAGCTGTGCCTCTCCTTTTTAAATGTATTAAGAACCTGGTGGCTCTTAATACATTTAAAAAGTAGAGGTGCAGTGTCTGGAACCGGGCGTGAGCCAGGAATCAGCTGATTCCTGGCTCGCACCCAGTTTCCCCGCTATGTCTCTGCCACTCCTGCCCTCCTGCAGAGACAGTTCTGGGGGGAACAAGCTTTTAAGTGGCTCCCCCTAGCACTGGCTCCTGCTTCTGATAGAGGCAGCAAGGGGCGGGGGAAGTGAAGAGTCGAGTGACTACTTGACTACCTGATAAGCATATGCTTATCGGATAGTTGACTAGTTGCTTACATCCCTATGGAGCACCAGCTTGGGCTCTCCAGTTGCTGGGGCGTGGAGCCTTGAGCCTCAGCAGTTGGATCCAGGCAAGCCAGGAGCTACATCTGGCCCCTGGACCTTAGGTTCCCCACTCCTGTTTTATAGGATCTGTTTCTTCGTTCCAGCATGCATTAGTGGCCTTTGGCTCTCAGGGATGTGTGCCTGGAACATAAACATCTTTTTTCCTGTGCAAAGGTGGTTTTAAAATATTTTTATCCTCAATTGGGGGGTGGGGGGGGAGAGAGAGAAGGAGAGGAAAAGAAAGAAAGAAAAATTCACTTTCCGTTCTGTTTCAGGAGAACTAAAATGGAATTCCTCAGCTTCCTCTCTGACCATCTGCTAGGTTCTTGTCAATTCCATATTCTCCCTGCAGTGGGAAGGTGAAACTGAACTGGTTTCTCACGTAAGCCGTGCACTATGTATTATCCAACTTTTTAAAAACCCAAATGTCTTTTCAGGTTTTCTTGACTGTCTACAAAGGTATCCAGGGAGTAGTAGCTCATTTTGGCCGCTTTTAGAAACTGAAAAAGGACAGTGTGGAGACTGAGGCTGGAGGAGTTGTAGCAGGGTTTAATCTCCCAAACAACAGACACTCCTCAAAAGTCATTGGAAGCAGCCTCTCTCCAGAGGCTGAAAAGAAATCACCCTGGGAGAGGAACTCTCCAGGGAGATTTAGATGACTTATCATCGGATTGGGGCAGTGATATGTGAATGTGCCGGTTGTGTAAATAATTCTCCTTGTGCAATTTGTAAGTTGTAATATTATTTCTTTTCTGTCTGGGCAGTAAGTCATGCTGAGTGCCACCTTTTTAAACACAAAGATTTGGTCGGGAATAGAAGTGAACGGGACGGGGCTGTGAAAATAGCCGGACCAAAATACCCCTTCACCCCCAAAACACCGTGTAAACAGCTAAATTTGTTTAATTTGTCATTTGAGATGTGATTTCTTTCTAGTTGGGAGATCAGTCATTCATGGCATCAGCATCCCTGGCCTGATGTACACTTAAAAGTTAGGCCAACGAAGCTGTAGCAGTCGGGGATGTGAACAATCCACATGCAACTCAGAGCAATAACCAGCGTTCCCTCTAATTTGTTCCATCCCAGTGTGGAATAAATACTTGGGCTGCAGCTCATCTCTCTGCAACCCTTGCCTGAGAGCTGGAACCTCCTGTCCAGCTGCCTAGACCTTGGGCTCTGCGTGGATGCTTTCTCCCTCCCACCCTATCGTTTCAACATGCCTTCACCCAGAGCTCCACGCCCAACGCGTGAACCTTCCGCTTTGCTGTCCAACTCTCTTTGGAAAGACATGGCAATTGTGAAGCACCCACAGACCCTTTGCACGGACTCCAGCCCCGTCCGTTTGCTTAACACCTCCAGCACCAGAGAGGCGACAGAAAACCACAGACACCTGGCCTGCAATGCCCTGCATTAGCTCCTCTTTTCCCTTGTGGACCATCTGCATTCCTCTGGGCTTGATGCAAGCTGGGTAGCTTCTCCCTCTGGAGATCTTCTTCCTCATCTTGCTTCCTCTCCCCTCCACTGGTCCGCGACCTTCCTGGCTCTAGCCCATCCTTTCTTGTCCCCCCATGTATGAGCTATGCCCTCCCAGCACTCGACTTTGGCTTTTGGTAACTTTCCAGAGCTCCAAACCAAAAACAGAACCCTTCCCGCCAACCAGGGGAGGAAAAGTCTTCCCAACCTTTTTTTATAAAATACCGCTTTTAAAAAAAGTTATAAGTACCACCTTTTTTAAAAAAAATTACAAGTGTCCCCAATACCTACCGTTTTCAGACACACAAAAATTTTTTTTACCATTGCAATGCAGGCTTCTCCCAGCCTCTGCGAATCAGTTGTTAAGAAGCCCCTTGTCCCTAGCCCTGGGAAGACACTGACCTCGCCCAGCAATTAGAAATCATAAATGATACAAAAACCTCCTCCATGAACAGGATGATTTGGGGGATCAATCCTGTTGCATGAACAGGAGTGTTGTGAGCAAGACACGAGAAGTCATTCTTCTGCTCTGCACTGCGCTGATTAGGCCTCACTTGGAGCGTTGCATCCAGTTCTGGGCACCACATTTCAAGAACGATGTGGAGAAATTGGAGAAGGTCCAGAGAAGAGCAACAAGAATGATGAAAGGTCTAGAGAACATGAGTTAGGAGGGAAGACTGAAAGAACTGGGTTTGTTTAGTTTGGAAAGAAGACTGAGAGGGGACATGATAGCAGTTTTCAGGTATCTAAAAGGGTGTCACAAGGAGGAGGGAGAAAAATTGTTCTCCTTGGTCTCTGAGGATAGGACAAGAAGCAAGGGGCTTAAATTGCAGCAAGGGAGGTTTAGGTTGGACATTAGAAAAAACTTCCTGTCAGGGTGATTAAACACTGGAATAAGTTGCCTAGGGAAGTTGTGGAATCTCTATCACTGGAGATATTTAAGAGCAGGTTAGACAGACATCTATCAGGGATGATTTAGACGGTACTGTGTCCTGCTGTGAGGGCAGGGGACTGGACTCAATGACCTCTTGAGGTCCCTTCCAGTTCTAGTGTTCTGTGATCCCCCAAATCATCAGGGCAGGTGAATGGCAAATGGCAGCCTGTGACAGGGGCGTGGCAGCGCCCTGCACTGAAGACGCACCAGGGACAGCGTGTAAAGGAGAGGAGCTGCTGCGGCAAGGTGGAGGCACTCCAAGGGCCTGCCCTATAGGCACGCCATCTCCAGCATGCTGGGAGGAGGAGCAGCTGCGGCTTTGTGGTGCCTGCTCTGGGGCCGCCACCATCCTCCGAGGCCAGATAGTGGGCTGGGGGAAGGGTGAGGGCGGGACCAGAAGCAGGAGTCGGGGAGCTAGAGTGGCATCTCCGCCAGCTGGTGGGGATGCGGGGTTGAAGAGGGAGGGGCTGGATGAGGAGGACCCCCTCACGGCATCCCTGCCGGCATGGCGGGACGCTTAAAAGTGTAGCCAATACTGGCCAAAAGGGAGGTGTAGGAGGAGGTAGTGAGAGGCGGACAGGCCAGACGGCTCAGATCACTGTCGGCGACCAGCCTTCCCCTGGCCAGGATTCTGAGGCCAATGAGATGTACACAAAGCAGGAGGTAGGGAGCGGCCCAGGGCAGGGCAATTGGATAAGCCCATGGGTTGGTGAGTTTCGGGTAAACACCCCACCAACCAGACAGGGGACTGGATCTCTGTCCTTAGGCCCTGGGCCGGGGCTCGGAGAGTGGGTGAGCCCAAGTCCCCCTACCTCCTCTACCCCTTGGCGGGGAGGTCTGTTGTCATAGAATGTCCTATGGCACATCAAGGTGCAGTGACTTTGGCACGGATGGGATAACCCAAGCCTGCTTAAGTGGACCAAAACCATGGGGCATACTGGGAGGAGGGAGGTGAGGCATGAAACCCATGCGAGGTGTTGGGCCGCCAAGCCCCGGCCTCTCAGAAAATACGTCCAACAGGAACAGTAAGGAGCGGAGACCCAGTTCCCGAGTTGTAGTTTCCGTACTACTAAAATGGTTTTTGGACTCAACTCGGGCCTTGGTCCTCACATAGCCCAAGGGGATTTTCCTGTGGACAAAGCATTTTCCATCTCAGAACCCCCAATTGGCACTCAGACCTTATTGTGCTTGCCTCTGGCATGGGAAAAGTTTCAGCCAGTGCTCCCACCTCACTATCCCACTTTGATCCTAAAGCAAACTCCAGAATGATGAAGGCGAGTCCAGGGATGAGGGGTATGTGTGTGTCTGTGTGTGTGTGAGACAGAGAAGGGTCATGTGGTCCCCCAAATGCCATGGGGGGGAGAGGATCATGGGGCTGGCAGCTGGCAGGTAGAGCTGTTTCATAGGTGACTAGAACTCCCAATTGGTGTCCCCTGGGGTCCAGCGAAGCAAAAGTAAGGGTTTTGCGAGAACCCAACATTCCCCCACCCCTTCTTAAAGAGACAGTCTATTTTGTGGGGGTAGGGTTTTTTTTTTTTAATTTGCTCGACCAATTCTAACATTTTTGTTGTTGTTTTTGCTCAAGCAATTCTGGTGGGGCTTTTTTTTTTTTTTTGCTTGACAAATTTTACCCTGGCAATCCTAGGGGTTCCTTGAAATTGAAGCATTAAGATGAAAAGGGTTCCGTGGGAAACACTGCTATGGATAATAGAATGCAGAAGATGCCTACAACATGTGCAGATAACACCAAACTGGGAGAAGAGGGGATTGCTTGCTCTTTGGATTAGAATTCAAACTGATCTCGATAAACTTGAGGAGTGGCCTTGAAATAAATAGGATGAAATTCAACAGGAAGGACTACACTTAGGAAGGAAATGATCAGTTGCAGTCATCAAAATGGGAAATGTCTGCTTAGGAAGCAGGAAAAGGATCAGGGGCTTGGAGTCCATCCATCACAAGCTAAATCTGAATCCGCAATGTAAACCTGCTGCAAAAAGAGCGTGAGCTTGGGATGTCATAATGGTTGCTGGCTGCAATCCAGAACAATGAGGGTTGTGTCACTGCCTGGCAAATCCAGTAAATCTGTCAGCCTGAAATTTTCCTGTGTTAAAAAAATGACCAAAACCCTTACAATTTAGAATTAAAAGGAAAGTTGCAGCACAAACAGGAAGCGCTATGCTAGAAACACAGATGTGATGGGTGAAGTGTTCCCTGAGAGCCCAGCACTTGGGCAGCCACCCAAGAGAGATTCAAATGCCGCCCAGCTGAGTTAGCAAAGCATCCACAGCCTGTGTTTCTACTGGTGGTGCACATCCACACAGGCCTTGGTGCACAGAACAAAATTTATTTGGCACATGGGCAGAAGAAAAATTCGAGGGACCATTGCTAGCAACTATTAAGAGTTTCCAGGGTTATTGGCTATTACAAATATCAATGAAGTAGCACAGGGACATCTATTTGCACAGCCTTAATGAAGGTGAAGGATGAGGGGGTTAAGCAGAACATAACATTTTAAAGAGTAAATAATTCAAAGGAGTGAAGCCATCGTGCGTTACAGGACAAACCTCGCCACTCCAGGGAATGGGGGCAGCCGCTAAGAGAAATTTGGGATCGGGGAGGAAGTTGGAGGCAGAGCTAGACAACGGCTAAGGGATTATTTTCTGTTAAAACGTGCCGTGGAATGGTTATTTTTGGGAGGGGGGACTATAAAACATTTCACTCATTCCAGGCTCCTTCAGCCGCTCAATACATCCCCTGGACCAGGCGATGGGATGCCCCGGGCCTCGCACCACGCAGCCCTGGGACGGGGGTGGGGGAGATGCACCTTCTGGCTCCCCATGCATCATTTGTGCAACCCCTGCAGCTGGTTCTGGGGTGACTTTCCTCCCTCCTGCCCCTGTCCATCTGGGTGTCCCCCCGCGTCTGCCAGCGCATCTGCCCGGTTCCTCACCCGGCCCCACCTCTCGCCTCGAGCCTCGCCTCCCCAGCCCTTGGGCCCTCCCGTGCATTGAGCCTCCCCTGCGATGCCCCCCCCCACACACCCAGCCACCCACCCATGGCCCCTGGGGGCGGCGGGAGGCTCGGGCCGGGCGGAGCTACGGAGCAGCCTCCGCTTCGCCGCTGTTTGGTTCCTGGGTCAGCTCCTCCCTTGCGCGCCGGGAGCCCGGGCGGAGCTGCAGGTGCCGGGGAGCCCCGGGGAGGGACGCGGCTCCCTGGCTGGGCAGGCGCCGGGCGGGGGGAGCGGAGCTGCGGGGGGACGGGGACGGGAGAAGCTGGGGGGGCGGTCCCTGGTGTGTTTCTGGGGCTGGGTTGGCAGGAGTGGGGGGGGCACCTTTTCCTCACAGCATTTGTTGTTATTGGTGGTTGTAACTTTGTATGAACTTACATAAGAATGGCGAGATTGGGTCAGCCCAAAGGGTCCATCCAGCCCAGTGTCCTGTCTGCCGACAGTGGCCAGTGCCAGGTGCCCCAGAGGGAGGGAACAGAACAGGGAATCATCAAATGGTCCCTCCCCTGTCGCCCATTCCCAGCTTCTGACAAACAGATGTTAGGGACACCATTCCTGCCCAGCCTGGCTCATAGCTGTTCATGGGCCTCTTCTCCATGAATTTATCTAGTTCTTTTTTGAACCCTGTTAAAGTCCTGGTCTTCACAACATCCTCTGGCGAGGAGTTCCACAGGTTGACTGCACTTCCACTCACTCTCTCTTTACAAGTTGAGCCCTCAGCTGGGGTAGCACTTCCAGAACCCTGTGCCCACAACATGCTCTGCTAGGAGATGGAAAACCGGTTCAAAGAGGGGAGTTTCAGTTTCCAGGGATTCTGGTGGGGTAGGAAATACATGGGCAGGGAGGTGGTGACAGGATGGGACAAACCTGCTGGGGATCTGTTGGTCTGTGGCATAATGTAAGGAACTGGTCCTTAGGGGGGGATGGAAACTAGGGATGTAATAGTATGGTTCAGTGTTTCTCAACCTTTTTTTTTATAAAGTGCCCCTGTTTAAAATATATATAAAGTACCCCCAGTACCTACAGTTTTCAGACACACAATTTTTTTTTCTACCATTGCAACACATTTGTTTAAACAACTTAATCGTAGCCGGAGAGGCATTGACATTTTTGGGTGTAAAAAGTACAAAAATAATAAAACGCTGTAAAACTTAAACCAAAAATTTAGTTTTCTCCAAATTTCAGTTGTGTTGATGTACTCCCCCCAGACTTCTCTCAAGTACCCATAAGGGTACTCATACCACTGGCTGAGAAACACTGGTATAGTTGATGAACCAATAAGTAAAAGTGTATAGGTTAATGCTATAGACTACGCATCCCCCCGCCTCTCCTCCCTCCAGTAAATGTTTTAGAAGGCTGGCCAGCAGCCTGGCTCAGTCCTGGCTTGCGAGGGGTCCGGGACCTAGCCCTGCTGCGGCTCTGCATTTAAAGTGTATTAGGAGCCAGATGGGCAGGTAGCTTGGCTCAGTTCCGGCTCGTACCAGGTCTTGGAGCTCAGACCCTCCCCAGACAGAGGCTGCTGCCTCTGTATCAGAGGCAGCAGCGTGGGGCGACAGGCAGCTGGTCTGCGAGGGGAGCCAGTTTAAAAACCAGCTCCCCTCGAGGACCAGCTCCCGCCTGGTACCCTGCGCTGCTGCCTCTGGTACAGAGGCAGCATCGCCAAGTGGCAGGGGGGTCCTCGGGGTGAGGCTATAGAATAGTCCCAGGGATGATAGAATAGTCGAGTAACCGATAAGAATTCACGAGGTTACTCTACTATTCAATTAACTGATATTTAACATCCCTAATGGAAACTCCTTCATTTGTGGAATGGGAAAGAAACACACTGGGCAGGATGAGGAGAATGGCTCAGACTCCCAGTGTGGGAGCTGTAATCCTACTGGCCAGAGGCTGCTGTAAGACAAAGGGGGCACCCAGTGGAGAGGCCCACAGGAGATGCCCCATCCCCTCACCCCCAGTTGCTGGGAATGGGCGGGGGGGGAGAGGGTTGGGATTCCTGTCCTTGGACCCTGCCCCCGGACTCCATCTCTAGCACCAGCCACTGGCTAGTAGGGTGTGAGATAAATGGGAAGGTCCCTGCTCTCCTCCATCACTTGGGAGGGCTACGGAGCTCTCTCTTCCTCCCCACCCTGATGCCTTCTGGCTGCTCCGCAAGGGGTCAGGTTGGAATTTTTTCTCTCTGTTGCGTCTTGTTTCAGATGTGGCTGATCTTTGAGGAGGTGGCTGTGTATTTCACCCGGGGGCAGGGGGCGCTGCTGGGCCCTGCTCAGAGACCCCTCTATAGGGATGTCATGCAGGAGAACTACGAGGCGGTGACCTCGCTGGGTAAGGGAGCCCTGGCCCCTTGGTTATTGTACCCGTGTGTGCGCGTGCGTGTCCACACAGCATCTGGGAGGCGGGATTCTCAGTTCAGGTAGATGTACATGCCCTAGTTCTGCTAAAGCTAGTGTAACCCACACACCTAGTATGGTTCACTGTACCATGCAGTGGTACCTAGACCACAGCAACAGATAAGACTAAGAGACCTCTATAGCATGGGCTGAGAGCCAGCTGACTTTAAGCTCAAAGGGTAGAGGTTCCTATGTGAAGCTTCAGAGGTCCCAGGTTCAAACCCACTTGGTGGCAGTTACACTAGCCGCTAACTTTTTCAAGTACCTGAAAGGGTGTTACAAGAAGGAGGAGGGAAATTGTTCTCCTTGGCTTCTGAGGACAGGACAAGAAGCAATGGTTTTGAACTGCAGCAAGGGAGGTTTAGGTGGGACATGAGGAAAACCTTCCTAACTGTCAGGGTGGTGAAATACTGGAACAAATTGCCTAGGGAGGTTGTGGAGTTTCCATCTCTGGAGATACGTAACAGCAGCTTAGACAGACACCTGTCAGAGATGATCTAGATCAGTGGTTCCCAAACTTTTCAGCATCACGCCCCCTTTTTGATTTTTGAGAAACCCTCACGCCCACCCCCAAAAAAATTTTGCAGCAAAACTTGCTGAGCAAAAAAAAAAAAAGTTGCCCCTTTTAAGAGCAGAGCAGGCATTGCCCTTTGAAGTCTGCCCATGACGCTCCAACTCCCCCCACCCGAGCAAGTCTTGGGGAGGGATTGGGGGAGGCTGGGTTGCCTTGCGCCCCCCCTGGAATTTCTTCATGCCCCCCCCAGGGTTGCACGCCCCCCAGTTTGGGAACCTATGATCTAGATGGTGCATGGCCCTGCTGTGGGGGAAGGGGACTGGACTCAATGACCTCTTGAGGTCCCTTTCAGTTCTAGTGTTCTGTGATCTAACGATGCTCACTCTAACAGTACAAGGGCATGGCTAGGGCTAGCCGCCGGGTACGTACCCAGGGATAGGGCAGGAGTGTACTCAGGTGGCTCATGTGAGCCGCAGTTCTTGCTGCCATGGCTACAGTGCTCTTGTTAGATACTAGTTCATTCATCCACCACCAGTTCTTCCATCTAGCACCTGTATCACTGCTGGGGAACTGCACCTCCCAGCTACAGTGCCCAGTGCTTTTTTGGGTGGGGGAGGGAAAAAAAAAGTGCCGGTACTCCAGGGGAAAAGTTGTTGAGCTCTGACTGGAGGTACCGGTACTGCATACTGGGCAGTACCATCACAAAAAAACCACTGACTGTGCTGACCGACCTGTGGATTTCACCCCCGCAGCCCGTTTAAGACAGACTTTGACCTCCACTCCCCCAGCCAAAGGAGATGCTAATTCAGCTCCATCCCTGCATCCTTTGAGGGGGCAGAAGCATTGCACGATCGTGTCTATATTCATTAATGGCTCTTCCCCTTTCTTCTGGGGACTGGCTCCATTTGTGGGGCAGATGTCACCCAGTGATGCTGACCGGGATCTGGCAGGAGTTGCCCTCCCTGGTTTTACTTCCCCCTGCATCTTTGGAAGAGGGGTGGAGTTAGACTCCACTTTCTTCTTTGTGGGTCCCTCAATCTTGACATTGTCTGTTACAGCAAGGTTATTTCTTCCAAGCATGAAGGTTCCATTATGTTTTCAAATATATTTTTAACCTCTCTGTTCTTAGCTTCACCCTGTAGTGTTATTGTACCTGGTGCAGCATATGGTGAAGCTACAGCCCGGGAGAGGGTTTAAAAGAAAGAGGGGAGTGCATGTTGGGAAGATCATAGAACACTAGAACTGGAAGGGACCTCGAGTCCAGTCCCCTGCCCTCATGGCAGGAGTTGGACCAAGCACCATCTAGACCATCCCTGATATATGTCTATCTAACCTGCTCTTAAATATCTCCAGAGATGGAGATTCCACAACCTCCCTAGGCAACTTATTCCAGTGTTTCACCACCCTGACAGTTAGGAAGTTTTTCCTAGTGTCCAACCTAAACCTTCCTTGCTGCAGTTTAAGCCCATTGCTTCTTGTCCTATGAGGGGGAAGATCCCAGGTGTAATGGAACCTAGTGTACAAGGAACCCACTTCAGAGAAGGAAAAATTACAGAGGGGTTAGCAAATGTTCTCTTTCCCATTCTCCCCAGCTTCTGTGTTGTGTGTCCCCTCTTAGCTAGTCCCCTTTTGTTCCTTTCTCCCCGGCATGGGGCACAAATCCTGCCTGGATTCTCTGTCTGTATTCCAGAGGGTGCTGGGATGGTGAATGAGGATGAGCTGGAAAGTTGTGAGGACTTGCAAGGAACGGTCCTGGGAAGATCTGATGGGAATTTTGATGAGAATCATAAACCAGGAAAAACCTGCGGAAATCAACACAGCTTAGAGAGGCTCCTGGGTTATGACCTAGGGAAGAAAACATGTGAACCCATAAATGCTGATGGAGATTGTGAGGACCTCCAGGAAATCACAGATCAGCAGAGAATCGCCACAGAAGAGAGAAAAAACACATGCACTGAATGTGGGAAAACCTTCATTCGGAGGTCACACCTCATTTCCCATCAGAGGATCCACACAGGAGAGAAACCTTACAAGTGCCTTGTCTGTGGGAAAGGTTTCAATCAGACTGCAAACCTTATTTCCCATCAGAGGATCCACACGGGGGAGAAACCCTATAAATGCCTGGACTGTGGCAAAGGTTTTAATCAGGGCTCCCACCTTGTTAGGCATGAGAGAACCCACACGGGCGAGCAACCCTATAAATGCATGAACTGTGGGAAAGGTTTCATTCAGAGCTCACATCTTATCAGGCATGAGAGAACCCACACAGGTGAAAAACCCTATAAATGCCTGGACTGTGGGAAAAGCTTTGTTCTGAGCTCAGATCTTATTTCCCATCAGAGTAGCCACATGGGGGAAAAACCCTATAAATGCCTGCTCTGTGGGGAAGGTTTTGATTGGAACATGCAGCTTGTCAGACATCAGATGCACCACACGGGAGAGAAACCCTACAAATGCTTGGATTGTGGGAAAGGGTTTAGTGACAGTTCAGCCCTTATTATACATCAGCGACTCCACACGGGGGAGAAACCTTATAAATGCCTTGACTGTGGGAGAAGATTCAATCGGAGCGCACATCTAACTAGGCACAAGAAAACCCACATGGGAGACAAACCCTATAAGTGCCTGGACTGTGGGAAAAGCTTCAATCAAAGCTCCTACCTTATTTCCCATCAGAGAACGCACACAGGAGAGAAACCCTATACATGCCTGGAGTGTGGGAAAAGATTCAGCTGGAGCTCCAATCTGATTTCACATCAAAGAACTCACACAGGAGAGAGACCGTACAAGTGTCTGGACTGTGGGAAAAGGTTTATTGACAACTCCGCCTGTATTAAACATCACAAGATCCATACAGGAGAGAAACCTTATAAATGCCTCCACTGTGGGAAAAGTTTCAGCCGGAGATCAACCCATGTTCGACATCAGAGAATCCACACAGGAGAGAAACCCTGAATGTCAGGAGTTGCTTCTGTTTGTATCAGGCATCAGCACGTCCATACAGGGAATAGACCTCTTAAATATGTTTAACATGAAGAATGCTTCAAGTGGAATTGTCATTCGAGACTCCACACAAGAGAAGTTCTGTCAATTCCATCATTAGGACTGGACATAGTTTCTTTAAAAAATGAATCCATTCCCCCTGTACCTATCTTTGATTTCATTCATACTAAGCCAGACTCATCAAGGCTGTAGATTTAAATGTCCCAGGCCTGGAGGAGGAATTCAAATCTATTCCCAATATTGTGTGATCGTTCTCAGCTTAAATCTCAATGGACAAGTATTGGTGAAGTAGGTTCTGGTCTCTTTCCTGCCAATTTCCAGATGGCAATTTGGCTTTTCACCTTTCATTAAGGTGATGTTAAATCTTTTGTAACGAATGTGACTGTGTCAGAAGGCTCTGAACAGGACAGGTGTAGAGAGATCAGTAGAGAGCCTGGGTAAATCTGTTCTTCTGAGATGGAATCATCTTGACCAAGCTATAGAATGTCACTTTATATGGTCCCGAAAGTCTCTAATAGATCACCATTTATTAGGGGTTGTTCTCTATTTGTTGAAGGACATTTGGTCACTTAATAGTGTATTAGTTTTGTTTTTCAGGACATAGTGCCCAATGTATTGGTAGAGCCCTGCATGCACACCAAATTGGTATCTGCATCTGCAAAAATGAGCCGTGGTTATAAAGTGGATATCCTCACATTTGCAGGGTTCTAGATACAAAATTTGTACCAGCAAAAATGAGCCGTGGATATCCTCACATTTGCAGGGTTCTAGATACAAAATTGGTATCCGCAAAAATGAGCCGCAGATATCCGGATTCACATCTCTGGGGGCGGATACAAAGTGGATACCTGTGGATTTGCAGGGCTGTCCTAATAGAGGACTTCACAAGACGAATGGCTGTTGGCAAGCATGCTCTCCTGTTTTATGGGGACCATTGTATGACACGTTTCCATATTTTAGAATTCTTTCCTGATTATTATACAGCAGCAGCAGCACAAATACCGACGGGGCCCATGTGAGATAGTGATGTAAAAGGCTAACTGGTACCTCACCCTTAATGGGTGAGGCGTACCCGTTCTGGTTAGCTGGTAGGGCCTGGACCGGTTTCCCGCCCACTCTGGGCAGGGGATTGCTCCAGCCCTGCGGGGCTTGTTGGAGCAGCCCTGTCTATGGCGGACCTGGCCCGGCCTCCCTGCCGCAATGTTACATGCAGTTGCTCCCAGTGGGGCTGGCAGGGGCTAGTGGCCCTCAGCGAAGCCTCCATCCTGGCAGTGGGCCCAGCAGCAGCAAAGCCTCTTTCCCGGGAGCAGGGCTGGCAGGGGCTGGTGGCCCTGCTCTGGGGGAGGCTTTGCAGCAGGCTCTGCAGCATTTTGTACTACAGAACCCACAGAGCGTGGAAACCCTAACTTTTTTGGTGGTTACACCGTTACCTTTTTTAAACACCTTTTTACATCCCCAGCGTGGGCGTCGCAGGCCAAGAGGCAGACATCGCAACGGGGATAGAAGGTCCTGCCTGGTCCCTGCAGTGACGTGAGATACAGGAGTCGGGAGAAGGAGAGCGCAGGAGATAAACGGCTGGGAAGCGGCAGGGTCGTCTCTGGCGAGCCAGGCCGCTGAGGCTGAGAACTGTACACTTGCTACCCTGGAGCCAGAATGAGACAGGAACTAACCTGTGATCACTGGGGGAAGCCGTCCCTGGAGCCTTGGCTACAAATGACACTGCTTAGAATCCTAGCGCTGGCAGAGACCTCAGGAGTCATCAAGTCCAGCTCTCTGCCCAAAGCAGGACCAACCCCAGCTCAATCATCCCAGCCAGGGCTTGGTCAAGCTGGGATGTAAAAACCTCTAGGGATGGAGACTCTACCCCCTCCCTAGGGAACCCATGCCAGTGCTTCCCCACTTTCCTAGGGAAATAGTTTTTCCTAATGTCCAACCTAGACCTCTCCCACTGTAACTTGAGACCATTGCTCCTCCTTCTGTCATCTGCCACCACTGAGAACAGCCTCTCTCCATCCTCTTTGGAATCTCCCTTCAGGAAGTTGCAGGCTGCTGTCAAATCCCCCCTCACTCTTCTCTTCTCTAGGCACATCAGTGATTCCTGGGTGAATGAGGCTCCACAAAGCCAAGAAGGAAACTAAGGAAGTTAACAGACCCTGGCCCTGAAGCCGGCAGATGTCCATTACCAGCACAGGCGGGCAATAAAAAGTATGTGAACCAAGGTGGTCATATCTACACCCGCCTTCATAGTGTCCTTTGTTGGGGTGACAGAGAATCTCTCTGCCACCTTCCCCCCATGCTTGTCAAGGGCACCCCCAGGGGATAAAACCTTCAGCCAGGAGCAGAGATGTTCCCTGGCTCCTGTGAACCCGAGCTCCCTCTCATTCCGGCTCTCAGTGTTTGCTTCTCTGTGGCTGAATTCCAGCATCTCCAATGGATTCCCTGCATTTTTTGGCACACGGTTGTACTGCTGATGCCTGCGGGAGCCGCAGTACTTCGCCGGCCTGCGGCTGAAATTCTCTGTGTGGAGCTGGGCTCAGGGTACAGTGTGAGGAGATTTCAGCTTTTAATTCTTGCTTTGAAAGAATAAAGTAGAATTTAGTTTCTCAGATTCCCAGAGTCCTTTGTCTTGAATCACAGATAAAAATGCCCTTTCACGGAATCATCTGTGAGGCATTATTTCCCCAACCCCAGGCCTCACAGATGGTACAACCCAGAGCTACCAACTCTGTGGGGTTCATCCTGGCTAATAGCCATAGGTGGACTTCTACCTTCCATGAATGAATCTAATTATTTTCTTCACTCAGTGCACAGTCAACCTGTGGAACTCCTTGCCAGAGGATGTGGTGAAGGCTAGAACTTTAACGGGGTTCAAAAAAGAGCCAGATAGATTCATGGAGGTTAGGTCCATCAATGGCTATTAGCCAGGATGGGTAGGAATGGGTTTGTCTGTAAATGGGTGACAGGAGAGGGATCATGAGAGGATTGTGTTCCCTCCCTCCCTCCGGGGCATCTGGTGTTGGCTTTGCAGCAGCCTCCCCTGTCCTCCCCATACTGCTGCCTCTAATAGGTAGCAGCATGGGGGGGGGGGGTACAGGTGGCACTGCAGAACCAGTGCTGGGGGGAGGCCAGTTTTTAAGCCATCTCCCCCCCAGCACCAGCTCCTGCCTGCTCCGCCTCACACTGCCTCTATAAGAGGCAGCAAGGTGGGGTGCAGGCAGGTTCTGCAGAGCTGGCACGCATGGAAAGCCAGCTTAAAAGCCGGTTCCCAGTGCTTATTGGCTCCCGCCTGCCCCCGCACTCTCCACACTGCTTCCTCTCTATTCAAAGGGGTGGGAGGATGGGAAAAGGGGCAGCAAATTGTGACAGGCACTCCCTCCCTCCCCCAATTCAGGGGCAGCACACTGTCACAGAGCAAGAAAGAACCCCCCCCCCAAAGGCTGGCCCATTTAATTAGGGTACAAGCTTTTGTGAGCTAGAACAGTGTCTCTCAATCTTTTGTTTATAAAGTACCCCCTTTAAAAAGAAATGATAAGTATCCCGTTTAAAAAAAATAAGTACCTACAGTTTTCAGACACACAAAAATATTTTCTACCATTGCAACACATTTGTTTAAACAACTTAATCGTACCCAGGCAGGCGATGAAATTTTTGGGTGTAAAAAGTACAAAAATAATAAAGCGCTGTAAAACTTAACACAAAAATTCAGTTTTCTTCACATTTAAGTTGTGTTGACATACCCCCCCAGACTTCTCTTGAGTACCCCAAGGGTACTTGTATCACTGCTTGAGAAACACTGAGCTAGAAGGCAGGCAAGAGACCAAAGGGCTAATTCAATCAGAATGGATGTGGCTCATCTCCAACAGTGGCTGAGAACGTCTGTCTGTAACTTCAAAAATGCGTCGCCCGGAGGCACCTTAGAGACTAGCAAATCTGCATATAAGCGTGAGCTTTCGTGGGCACAACCCACTTCCTCAGATGAGCTGAAGAAGTGGGATGTGCCCACGAAAGTTCATGATACTGTCTCTCTGTTTCCGTTCATCTCTACGGTGCCCTGGGACCACTCGTATCTTCTAGGCCTGAAGTTTTTCTGGCTGTGAATGGCAACTAGCTGGGTGCCCAGGCCGGTTAACCTGCTTTGGCTTGGAGGTTGCCGTTCTTCAGGGCTGAGCCCCCAGTGGATGTGGGGAACTGGGATCAGGAGCAAATTGGGAAGGGGGCAATTTATCAAGTGACCCGGGTGCCTTCTGAATACCATTCCTCCCCCCCCTCCCCGAAACAACAGCTCATGGGTCCCCTTCCTTTGCACTCAGGCAGGATCAGGGCCCCCAAAGCCCCCTCTCCGCTCTGTAACTACAGGCAGCTGCCCAGCGAATTCCACCTACCGCCTGGGCACTGAGAAACTGGTGGGCTCCCTGGAGCCAGGAACCCTTTGGCTTGGGGGGCTTCACAACCATCCCCAGTGCCCATGAAGATCCCCCCTTCTGCCCCCTCCCAGGAGTCCTGCAGGCTCCTTCCCACCCCCACTGGGCAAGAGCCGCCCGGAGTGCGGGGCCAGGCTGCCCAGGGCTGCCCCATGGGTCAGTCGCTGGGGCCACAAGGGGGCTGGGAAGGGAAGTGACGGGCGCCCCCTCCATGAAGGGCTGGGTGAATCCAGGCCCCCAGCCAGCTCCTAAAGAACTGAACAAGGGCAGGGGAGGCGGGTGCCCTTAGCTGGGCTGGGCGGCAGGAGGCTGCGCCGCTGTTTGGCTTCCTGGGTCAGCTCCTCCCTTGCGCGCCAGGAGCCCGGGCGGAGCCGCTGCTGCCCAGCGGGATCTGGGGGGCCGGGCGCGGCCCGGGGGCCCGTTCTGCGGCGGCTGGAGCCCGCTGCTCGGCAGCCCCGGGCTCTGCCCGCCCGAGCCGGAGCCTGCAGGTGCCGGGGAGCCCCGGGGCCAAGGAGGGACGTGGCCCCGGGCAGCGACTCCCTGGCTGGGCAGGCGCCTGGCGGGAGGAGAGGGGCGGGCCAGGGCGCGGTCCCTGGTGTGTCTCTGTGGCTGGGTTGGCGGGGGGAGAGAAATCATCCTGAGATGCAGGGGAGGGGGTTGTTCATCTGAAACTGTGACCCCGACACCGATCCCTGAGCCAGGCCAATCCGCGCCCCCCCGAGCTGCTGCTGAGTCCTGTTTGCTCCCCCCGAGACAGGCTGTTCTGAGCCGGGCCAGGAGCCTGGTCTAATGAGCAGCCAGGTGGGACCCTCCCAGCTCCGGGTTCTGGTGTCCTGGGCCTGGCAGGCTGAAGACCAGACTTTGGGTGCCTCAGGCTGAGACCCATCTGCTGAATTTTCATTTCTCTTCTGTATCACTCGACTGGTCAGGATGAGACTTTTAATCGCTTAATGTGGGTAAAAGTCATTTCTGCCGCACCTAGACAAAGGGGACAAATACTTATTTCCATTGAAAATAATCCAACTGAGGTCGAGTAGGAAAAAGAGGCTTGAGAAAGTCGCAGCCTGTGATGTGAGGATTCTTACTCGGTATATTGTGGCATGTGGGGACCGTGCATAACGTTTATAAAGCGTTGACCTTTTTGAATCTCAATGTATCTGGTCATTGACTAATTATTGTTTGAGTTGCCCCATGGTGTCCTGCAACCGGGAACATTGAAACCGATACAAATTGAAACTAAATTCTTAAAAATGAACATTGATCTAATCACTAACATGATTTAAAAAAATCAAATCTGGCCCAGCTGGCATATAAATGTAACAATACAATCTCCACTACAGGTTGAACCTCTCTAGTCCCGCACCTTTGGGACTTGACCGGAGCCGAAGCACAGAATTTACCAGATTTTGGGAGGACAGTATTGTCTAACAGCATTACCAACACTGCCACTGTTTATTGGGCTCTTAGAAGACATTTAGGGTTATGTTAGAGCTAAATCACAGTCCAGACCACACAGAATCAGGACTGGTGGCTGTAAACAAACTTTATGGGACCGCGGGAAATGTGGCCACACCCATGATAAGTGGACATCCGGCTAACTAAAATCATGCTGGACCACAGATGTTGCCGGACCAGAGAGTGCTGGACTAGAGAGGTTCAACCTGTAGTATACCCTTTTTTCTCTTTATTACTAAGATATTGCTCTGTAACTCCTCAGATGTAGTTTTTTTTTCTGATTTGCCAGATTTTGATGTAAAATCACTTCAAAATTTGTTGTTTTTCTATTTACAGATTAGTATATTATATGTTGCTTACTTGTTTCTTTAAATACCCACTATTAAGGAAAAAATATTTTGTCATCACCCTTTCTAATCAGCTGAAACATAAAAATCCTCATCTACTTTCATAATTTGCTCTCTCCATTGTCAGATCATATCAAATCCCCCCAAAAGTCACCAATAGCTGCAGTCTTAAGTTTTGATTTATACTGGATTGCCTTAGTTTTGGAGGAGAAATTGTGCCTGGAGTCATTGATTGACTTACAAAGGCAAAATGGCAGCTTTTCAAGGCTTCCCAAATCTAGCAGAGAAAGGCATAAGAGGAACGAATGGCTAGAAGATAATGGTTAGTAATTCCCAGCTGGGAACCCTCTCCTGGCCTTTGAGGCTATGGGATTTTCCAGGGTATGTCTCCTCAGTCTCTCCTGTTGAAGCTGTTGCACCATGTATAAATAATTACAGCTGCACTGAGTGAGAGAAAATGAGATTGCCAGGCAGGGTGCTCAGCTAGGTTTTAGGAGATCCGTATTTCAGCCCTGCTCCTCCAATGACTGTTTGGCTCTTTTTGTTTGTGCCGACCAAGTCTGTCTCCCCTGGGTACCTTTTCCTACTGATATTCGGTGTTATCAGTGATTGTAACTTCGTATGAACTTTCACTGTCTTTTGAAAATTGAGCCCATAGCTGGGATAGCACTGCCAGATCTCGGGCCAGGTCTACCCAGCAGTTCGGCTTAAGGTACGCAGCTAGCTGAAGTCGAAGTACCTTAAGCCAATTTTGGTGTCGTCCCCACAGCAGGAGGCCAATGGGAGCAAATACTCCCGTCGGCTTCCCTTACTCCTTGCAGGAGCAGGAGTACTAGATGCCGGCGGGGAAGCCCTCTGAGTTTGATTGAGTGAGTCTTAGCTAGACTCGCTCAATCAAACTCCGGAAGATCGGTCACAGGCCCTCCCACCCCCATAAATAGCAGGATTGTGGCTGAGGCTGCAGGCAGTGGGTGAGGGCCTCTTGTTGTTGCAGATGCGGGTGACCTTCGAGGAGGTGGCTGTGTATTTCACCCAGGGGCAGGGGGCGCTGCTGGGCCCCGCTCAGAGAGCCCTCTACAGGGACGTCATGCAGGAGAACTACGTGGCGGTGACCTCGCTGGGTAAGGGAGTCCTGGCGCCTTGGCTATTGGAAACTGGTGGTGGTGGGGGGGGAGTTTCCATGATATTCCGTTTGACTTCTGCACATTGTTCCCAATTCCCTTAGGTTACATCTACACAGCGGCTGGGAGGTGGGATTCCCGGCTCAGGCAGGTTTACATACACTCGTTCTGCTAGATCAGGGGCTGGGAACCTTTTTTGGGTCGGGGGCCGCTGACCTACGTAAAAATCAGTTGGGGGCCACATGCACGTGAGAAAAAAAAAAGACAAACCTTCACTGATGTGGCCCCTAACTGAGAAAAAAGACCCTCCCCACATTCCCCTCGCACACCAGAGCCTGGAGGTGGGGCCAGGCTAATAGATTTTGTGTGTTCCAGTCCCGTAGTAGGTGTGGGCTTCCCAATGCTGGGGTGGGGGGAACCCTGAGCTTCAGGGGCCGGATACAGCAAGTCGGTGGGCCCCACTCCTTCTCTAGAGCTAATGCCTAAGAAGAGCAGCACAGATAGTGGCGGGGGCTGGACCCCTGAATAAATGTCCGGGGCTAGAGCAGGGTTGTACTGAGGTGACTGATCCAAGCCAAATCCCTTGCTTCCAGGGCCATGCTGCTATAGTGAGATGCTAGCTCTTGCCCATTGCACCTCCCAGCACCCATGCAGACCCACCCCTCGATTTCAGGGGGATCACCCTATAGCCCATTTAAGACAGACTTTGACCTCCACTCCCCCCGCCAGAGGAGATGCTAATTCGTCTCCATCCCTGCACCCTTTGAGGGGGCAGAGTGCCATTGTATGATCCGATCTGCCTTCATTCATGTTTGTTCCCCTCTTTGTCTGCAACTAGCCCTGTCCATGGGGCAGGGGGATGGGTTAACAGGGCTCAGAAAAGAGCTAGATAAATTCCTGGAGGATAGGACCATCAGTGGCTAATAGCCAGGATGGGCAGGGATGGTGTCCCTAGCCTCTGTCTGTCAGAAGCTGGGAATGTTCAACAGGGGTGGGATCATGTGATGATTCCCTGTTCTGTTCCCTCCCTCTGGGGCACCTGGCCTTGGGCACTGTCGGCAGACAGGATCGTGAGCTAGATGGACCTTTGGTCTGACCCAGTGTGGCCGTTCTTTTGCAGATGTCACCCAGTCACACTAACCAAGATCTAGCAGGAGCTCCTGCTCCTGGTCTTCATGTCCCTCGGGGTGTTTGGAAAGGATGGGGACGGAATCCAATTTCTCCATTGGGAGTCCCTGGGCTTCAGGGTTGTCTGTTGCCACTAGATTATTTCTTCCAACGGTGGAGGTGCCGTTACTTTTGAAAACTGATCCTATGGTGCTTTGTTGTCCCTGGTTCAATACACTGTAAAACTACAGTGGGATGATAGGAGTTACTATAGAGAACTTTTCCCTGTGTGTCTGGCTGGTGAGTCTTGCCCACATGCTCAGGGTTCAGCTGATCACCATATTTGGGGTCGGGAAGGAATTTTCCTCCAGGGTAGATTGGCAGAGGCCCTGGAGGTTTTTCGCCTTCCTCTGTAGCATGGGGCACAGATCACTTGCTGGAGGATTCTCTGCATCTTGGGGTCTTCAAACCATCATTTGAGGACTTCAATATCTGAGATATAGGTGAGAGGATTATTCCAGGAGTGGGTGGGTGAGATTCTGTGGCCTGCATTGTGCAGGGGGTCAGACTAGATGATCATAATGGTCCCTTCTGCCCTTAAAGTCTATGAGTCTACAGTGAGAGAGAGGGTTTATAAAAGAAAGAGGCTGTTTTATGCTTGGAAGATTAGGAGGAAGATCCCAGGTGTAATGGATCATGGAGCACGAGGGATGCACTTCAGAGAAGGAAAAATTACCAGTGGGATGGTGAATTTTCCCTTTCTCACTCTCCCCAGCTGTTTTTGTGCTGTGTCCCCCCTCTTTGCTGCTCCCCTTTCGTTCCTTTCTCCCCTGCACAGGGGGACAGATCCTACCTGGATTCTCTCTCTCTATTCCAGACGGTGCTGGAATAGTGAACGAGAATGTGGAGGAGAATCCACAGCAGGAAGGTCGTGGGGATGTGGATCTTCAGGAAATGGCCCTGGGAAGATTCGAGGGGCATGTTGATCAGAATAATAAGCAAGGAAATACCCATGAAAATCAGCGCTGCACAGAGAGGCCGCGAGGGTATGACCCAGGGAAGAAAATGTGTGAACCCACAAATGCTGGTGGAGATTGCAAGGACCTTAAGGAAAGCACAGACCATCTGAGGATCCCCACAGAAGAGAGAAAAAACACATGCACCGAGTGTGGGAAAAGCTTCATTCGGAGATCACACCTGATTTCCCATCAGAGGATCCACACAGGAGAGAGACCCTACAAGTGCCTTGTCTGTGGGAAAGGTTTCAATCAGAGCTCAACCCTTATTTCCCATCAGAGGATCCACACGGGAGAAAAACCCTATAAGTGCCTTGACTGTGGGAAAAATTTCAACTAGGGTTCTCATCTTATTAGGCATGAGAGAACCCACACAGGTGACAAACCCTATAAATGCCTGGAATGCGGGAGGAGCTTCATTCAGAGCTCAGATCTTATTTCCCATCAGAGAGCCCACACGGGAGAAAGACCCTATAAATGCCTGGACTGTGGGGAAAGTTTTGATTGGAACATGCAGCTTGTCAGACATCAAATGGAACACACAGGAGAGAAACCCTACAAATGCTTGGATTGTGGGAAAGCGTTTAGTGACAGTTCGGCCCTTATTACTCATCAGAGACTTCACACAGGAGAGAAACCTTATAAATGCCTCGACTGTGGGAGAAGATTCAATCGGAGTTCGCACTTAACTAGACATAAGAGAACCCACACAGGAGACAAACCCTATAAATGCCAGAACTGTGGGAAAAGTTTCAACCAGAACTCCTGCCTAATTTCCCATCAGAGGACACACACAGGGGAGAAACCTTATACATGCTTCGAGTGTGGGAAAAGATTCAGTTGGAGCTCAGATCTGATTTCACATCAAAGAACTCACACAGGAGAGAGACCGTACAAATGTCTGGACTGTGGGAAAAGTTTTAGTGACAACTCCGCCTTTATTAAACATCAGAGGATCCATACAGGAGAGAGACCCTATACGTGCCTCGAGTGTGGGAAAAGTTTCAGTCAGAGCTCCACCCATATTCGACATCAGAGGATCCACATGGGAGAAAAACCTTGAATGTGGCAGAAGTGTGAGCTGGGGTGAGCTCATAATGAGTATCAGCCAACCCATATGGGAAAGAGATCTCTGACATATCTGCGGCATGGAAGAGGTTTCAAATAGAAGTGACATTTGAAGGCTCGCCCCAGAGAGAAATTCTATCAAATCCATCATTTGAAATTCTATCAAATTCATTAGGACTGGCCTTTGTTGTTTTGTTTGTTTGTTTGTTTTAAAAACCTTGCATATAACTTGGTTTTCTTTCAGTCATAGAATCCATCACAGAACACAAAACTGGAAGGGACTTTGAGAGGTCCACACTAGGGTTGGGGTTCCTATGAGTAGGGCTTCCCATCCTAGGGTTAGGGTTTCCATTGGTAGACCACTTAGAGTTACGGTTAGGGTTCCTATGGGTAGGCCACTATGGCTACATCTAGACAGTGGGGCTATTGCAGGTTTTTTTGGAGTATCCCGAAAGAGCGATTCCACATCTTTAAACGCATCCGTTATTTCCAAATATATTTTGAAATAATGGGCACACTGTCCCCGTGTCCCTGTAACCCTCGTTCCACGGGGGTTAAAGGGACTTGTCGGAATAGCACTTTATTTTGAAATTACTTTGAAATAAGCTATACAATTCGTGTGGCGCAGATTGCGTCGCTTACTTGGAGGTCAGGGTGCTGTGTAGACGCACCATAAGAATTAGGAGCTTCAGGGGGCAGCCGTCTGTACAGGATAAACTTAAAAAACAACAAATGGGCTGGTAGCACTTTAGAGACTAACAAAACGTGTAGATGGGATCATGAGCTTTCGTGGAGACAGCCCACATCAGAAGAAGTGGGCTGTGCCCACAAAAGCTCATGATCCCATCTCCATGTTTTGTTAGTCTCTAAAGTGCTACCAGAACATTTGTTGAATTTTAAGTTTAAAAGAATTAGGGTTAGGTTTCCTATGATTAGGTCACTTGGAAATAGGATTAGGGTTCTTACGGGCTCTCCACCCTATGGTTAGGATTCCTATAGGTAGACCACTTGGAAATAGGATTAGGGTTCTTATGGGCTCTCCACCCTACGGTTAGGATTCCTATAGGTAGACCACTTGGAAATAGGATTAGGGTTCCTGTGGGTAGTGTTCCCCACCTTAGGGTTAGCATTTATGTTAGTAGGCCTGTGACGGGGTGCCCTTACCCCGCACTTTATGCTCCGCCATGCCGGCCCCGTATGGGACGTCGCAAGCAGGACCACGTGTATGTGCAGCGTGCTCGGTGTCTGCAGCCCAGCTGAAGGGGGGCAGAGTGGTCGATGGGAAGAGAGCGAGGGAAGGCAGGCCAGATGGGCACGCATGCGCAGAGGCACAAAGAGCCGCCGATCAGCTGAGAGGGGAAGGCAGGCCAGACCAGCACGCATGTGCGGAGTTGCAAAGAGCTGCCGATCAGCTGGGAGGGTGGGTGATAAAAGGTGCAGGCGTGGCGTGGGTAGGGGGAGGAATGGCTGGAGACAAGGCGGGAGTTTCAGAGCGAAGGTGGTGCGGAGAGGCTGACACGTAAAGGGTACAGACGGGGAGAGGAAGCAGCCCAGGGCAGGGTAATTTGGAAGCGAGTTTCGGCGGGATGCCCCGCCAGCTGGACCAGACAGCAGAAGGTGTGTCCTTAGGGCCCTGGGCTGGAGTCCGTGAGTGAGGGCGGGCCCGGACCCCCCTCTCCCTCTGCAACCTCCGTAACCAAAGATGGGAGCGATTCTGTTTTATTAAAGATGATGTAAGCCATTGGTTTTGAGCTAGGGTAAACAAAGACTCAGAAACTCAGGACAGGGATTGTTGGTGGTGGGATACAGTCTGGCTCACCAGGCGAGCCCACGGTAAAAAGGTTACAAGGCCACTTAGAGTTAGTGTTAGGGTTTGTATGGGTAGGGATCCCACCCTAGAGTTAGGGTTCCTGTGGGCAGGTCACTAGTATTTAGGGTTAGGGTTCCCATGGGTAGGATCATTTGGAATTAGGATTAGGGTTCCTATGGGTAGGCAACTGTTAATTGCTCTTATGCAGGTGAATTCCTCCTGCTAGAGGGTTGCAAAGAAAGAGGAATTACCTCCCTGTTGGAAGGACATGTTTACCTCTGCCTCTGGACTTTGAGGGGGCAAAATTTCTGAGCATAGGCAAAGGATCGCCAGTTCTAGAGTCTGGAATAGCCCCAAAACACTCATAAAGTTTACATGTGATGGAAACTCTTATTATTTTTTGAAACTTTAAACCATAACTTAATGATGTGAGTCTGTTTAACTGTTGTAACCTTGTAAATAAGTCTCATTTTCTTTTTTTAGTTAAAACATTTTTAGATAGTTTATCACTGGATTGGTGACGAGTGTTGTCTTTGGTGTAAGCCAACAGAATGTTAGGAATAATTAAAAAGGGCCTGAGAATAAGACAGAGAATATCTTATTGCCTCTGTATAAATCCATGGTACACCTACATCTTGAATACTGAGTACAGATGAGGTCGCCCCATCTGTCTTGGCATTGGAAAAAGTTCAGAAAAGGGCAACAAAAATGATTGGGGGTATGGAACGGGTGCCCTGAAGAGAGATTAACAAAACTGGGACTTTTCATCTTAGAAAAGAGGAGACTAAGGTGGGGGGGGGGGGGGGATATGATAGAGATCTATAAAATCATGACTGATGTGGAGAAAGTGAATAAGGAAAAGTTATTTACTTGTTCCCATAACACAAGAACTATAAATAATCTTAAAAGGTAGCAGGTTTAAAACAAGCAAAAGGAAGTATTTCTTCACACACCAGAGTCCAGTGTTTCTCAACCTTTTTTTATAAAGTACCCTTTTAAAAAAAATTATAAGTACCCCCAGTACCTACAGTCTTCAGATACACACAATTTTTTTTCTGCCATTGCAACACATTAGTTTAAACAACTTAATCGTAGCTGGGCGGGTGATGAAATTTTTGGGTGTAAAAAGTATAAAAATAATAAAGCGCTGTAAAACTTACAACAAAAATTCAGTTTTCTCCAAATTTCAGTTGTGTTGATGTACCCCGCAGACTTCCCTTGAGTATCCCTAAGGGTACTTGTACCACTGGTTGAGAAACACTAATATAGTCAACCTGCAGAACTCCTTGCCAGAGGATGTTGTGAAGACCAGGATTTTAACAGGACTCAAACAAGAATTAGATCATAGAATACTAGAACTGGAAGGGACCTCGAGAGGTCATTGAATCCAGTCCCTTGCCTTCACGGCAGGACCAAGCACTGTCTGACTCATCCCTGACAGATTTCTATCTAACCTGCTCTTGAATATCTCCAGTGACAGAGATTCCACAACCTGCTTAGATAATTTATTCCAGTGTTTAACCATCCTGATGGTTAGAAAGTTTTTCCTAATGTCCAACCTAACCCTCCCTTGCTGCAACTTAAGCCAGTTGCTTCTTGTCCTATCCTCAGAGGCCAAAGAGAACCATTTTTCTCCCTCCTCCTTGTAACACCCTTTTAGATACTTGAAAACTCTATCATGTCCCCTCTCAGTCTTCTCCTTTCCAAAGTAAACAAGCCCAGTTCCTTCAGTCTTCCCTCATAGCTCATGTTTTCTAGACCTTCCATCATTTTTGTTGCTCTTCTCTGAACCTTCTCCAATTTCTCCCCATCTTTAAATATATGGAGGTTAGGTCCATTAATGGCTTTTAGCCAGGATGGGCAGGGATGGTGTCCCGAGACTCTGTTTGTCGGAAGCTGGGAATGAGCGACAGGGGGTGGATCACTTGATGATTCCCTGTTCTGTTCCCTCCCTCTGGGGCACCTGGCATTGGCCACTGTTGGCAGACAGGACACTGGGCTAGATGGACCTTTGGCCTGACCCAATATGGCTCTTCTTAGTTATGTTCTGATGTAAGAGCTGTTTGGGTTTGATTAGTTGGGAGAAGAGAAGACTGAAAGGGGACACAAGAACAGACTTGAAGTACAAAAAACATTGTGATAAAGAGGAAGGAGATCAATGCCTCTTTCTCCCTTCCCTGAAGCCTCCTTGCGGTTCTCAGCAGGGTGGGGTGGCCTATTGTATCTGTGACCCTGTTGTTGCAGATGTGGGTGACCTTCGAGGAGGTGGTTGGGTATTTCACCCAGGAGCAGGGGGTGCTGCTGGGCCCTGCTCAGAGAGCCCTCTACAGGGACGTCATGCAGGAGAACTACGAGGTGGTGACCTCACTGGGTAAGGGCATCCTGGCCCCTTAGCTATTGGAAGGTGAGGGGGAGAGGTCTGTATTGTGGCCGGTTTGGCCCCTGCTCAGGTTCTTCCCAGGTCACTTGGGCTATGTCCATGGGTAGCAGGTATAAGAGGCAAAAGAAGGTTCCTGAACCCCGAGCCTAGCTCTGCCCGGACTCCACCCCCCAAAATGCCTGCTGTAGGCTTAATGGGAGCGGAGTGTTGCTGCCCCCAGCACCCCCATCCTCCCCGTGTTCTGGGGCCGGGGAGGCTCGTGCTACACACAGCCCCACCTCTCTGTGGTGGTAGGGGGCGGGGGTTGGTTCCTATGTGGGGCTCGGCCTGGGCAGAAGGTGTGGGGCTGGGAGCTTGCCTCCTCCAGCCCTACCTTCACCCACCCCCCCATGGCTATGTCCACACAGCAGCTGGGAGGTGGGATTCCCAGCTCAGTAGATGTACATGGCCTAGAGCAGTGTTTCTCAACCTTTTTTTTTTTTTTATAAAGTACCCCTTTAAAAAAAAAAAAAGTACCTCCAGTACCTACAGTTTTCAGACACACACATTTTTTTTCTACCATTGTAACACATTTGATTAAACAACTTAATCATAGCTGGGCGGGTGATGAAATTTTTGGTTGTAAAAAGTACAAAAATAATTCAGCGCTGTAAAACTTACAACAAAAATTCAGTTTTCTCCAAATTTCAGTTGTATTGACGTACCCCCCAGACGTCTCTTGAGTACCCCTAAGGTACTCATACGAACCGCTGGTTGAGAAACACTGGCCTAGAGATAAGGCCTCAAAACAGTGGTGTGGTCAGTCAGGCGGGATCCTCCCGATGAATTCCGGACGGGTCTCTGGCTCCGTTGATGCTGAGAAACAAAAGGCTGCTTGTGTGTGCTTAGTGGTGTGGGCCGTGTTGACTTATTCAGCAGACCCCAAGAGAGCCCCCCAAAGACCACAAGTCAAAGAAGGATGCAGGGTGCCCGGATAGGTTTATTGTTAAGCGAAGCACAGTCGTAGTTGTCAGTAAACTCTACTGAATCACTGTGTACAGGTACCCCTAACAATGGCCTCAGCTCAAGCAGTGGGAAATTCCCATTGCTACCCCCCCGCCCCAGCTGGATAAAGACTGCACCCCCACCACGACACCACTTTATATAGAGGTACCAACAACGAGAACTCCTGTGGCACCTTATAGACTAACAGATTTATTGGAGCATAAGCTTTTGTGGGCAAAGACCCACTTCGTCAAATGCAAGTCGGAGGCAAGTGGGTCTTTGCCACAAAAGCTTATGTTCCAATAAATCTGTTAGTCTATAAGGTGCCACAGGACTTCTTGTTGTTTATGCAGATTCAGACTAACATGGCTACCCCTCTAATACTAGGTACCAGCAAGTTACACATCACTCCTGATGTTGTCAGGTGACCATCCTCTGACTAGAGATTCATTTAGATGAATTAACTAATGGAATAGTTGATGGAATATCCATCGACTATTCGATTAGTCTATAAAGGCACCTCTGCCTTTGAACTGGGATCTTGCCCTGCACTTGGTGCCAGGCGCTTTCAAGTTATACCCAGTACCAATGACTGTTTTGCAGTCGGAACCTAAGACCAATGACTGTGCAACACCTAGGCCTATCACCAATTAGTGTTTCGCACGCTCGGCTCTGTTCGTGCCAAGTTCTGTGAGCAGGGGCCTGTCTCTTGCTCACAGTTTAGCTTTGCTTTATGTTTGCTTTATGTTTGTCCGTTGTTAGTCAGGCCTAAGGCCAGACCTGTGCTACATGGGCTTAGGTTTTAGGCCCTCATCTTACTACAGGGGGCCCACAGAGCAGCTAGGGCTAGCCACCTGAGTATAGAGGCAGCTAATGCGAGCCACACTAAGAAGGAAGCCAGGGAACTAAGCCTCAACCCGGTCAGCCCTCAGGCTCATAGACACCGATACTGTGGGTGACCCAGGGCTGAGGCACCCACGGGAAGAAATTAGTGGGTGCTCAACACCCACCAGCAAACAGCTCCCACCTGTCCCTCTGCTCCCTGCACCTCTCGCCTGGCAGTGGCCCCCCCACCGATGGACTTCTTTCCTCCCTCCCCCTGCCTTCCGCACACTGTGAACAGCTGTTTGGCTGCATTCCGGATGCGCCGGGAGGGAGGGGGCAAGGGTGGGAGCAGAGCAGGGGCAGGAAGAGGCAGTGTGGGAGCTTGGGGAAAGGAGTAGATTGGGGGGAGGGGCCTGGGCTGGGGTTAAGCACCTCCCCCTCCCCGTTGAACTAAAGGGGAAGTTGGTGCCTACGCTAAAGCCAACCCTACACCAATCACCCAGGCCAAAGTGAGTCCAGGAGCCTAACAGCCACCTCCTCTCCTGCCACCAGAGGCACCTCTGTGCCGAGTCACTCAGGGGGGTGGATTTGTACAGGGGGGGCATTCTATTTACTGCTGTCAGGTCGTGGCGTGGGCCTGGCCTTGGGAAAACTGAAAGATACAAAGGGCCAGAGCTCCTCTAGTCAAGGGGTGCTCCACCCCCGCCCCACACTTTGCCCCCATCCCCTTGCCAAAGCTCCCACTCTGCCTTTTCCAGCCATTGCTCCGCCCTCCAGCCCCACTCCACCCCTCCCCCCAAGCCCAGCCTCTTCCTGTCCTTGCTCCGCCCCCAGCCCCACCGCTTCCCCCAAGCTCAACCTCTTCTTGTCCTTGCTCCAGCCCCCCAGCCCCACCCCCACTCCACCCCTTGTCCCAAGGCTCCATCCCCTCTTCCTGCCCTTGCGCCGCACTCAGCCCCTCTCCACCCTTTCTCCCAAGTCCCCAGATCTGCTTCTTTCTGCCCGGGCTCTTCCCCCAGCCCCAACCCCACTCCCTTTCCCACAGGTGACGCCCCCACACCTCTTTCCTCCCCCGCGCAGGTCCTATCCCTGCTTTCTTTCCCTCCCTCACGGCAGTTCCCCCATGTCATGGACCAGCCGAACCACAGCAGGTGGGATGTGCTGGGGGAAGGGAGCTTGACTGCCAGTTGGGTGCTAAGCACCCCCTTATTTTTTGCCGGGTGTGCTCCACTCCGGACCACCTACAAAGGTTGGCACCTATTTGTACCGACGACAGGCTGGGGACTTGCATCAGTTTAACTACATGGCTCGGGGTGTGTGTGTGTATTTTTCACAATCCTGCGCGATGCCACTGGGACCACCTGCTGGAGCTCTTGTGCATTTCAAAGCCATGGAGCCCGGGGTCAGCGGGGGACTCACAGTCCCCCGCTGACCCCGGGCTACATGCTACGCTTCATGCCGCTAGGAGCCCAGGGTCAGCTGGCGAGGCCCCAGCTGGCCCCCGTGGCACTTCCCCAAACCCGGGATCAGCTGGCGACTCCCCAGCTGAACCCCAGGCTCCACAGCTGCCCCTTTGAAAGGGGCAGAAGTGGCATTTTAAAGGGGCAGCTGCCGCACAGCTGATCCGCGGATCAGCTGTGCAGCGGCTGCACCTTTGAAACGCCACTTTGAAGTATCCCTTCCGCCCCCCCTTTGCTGCCTCTATCTCGTAGAGGCAGCAAAGGGGGGAAGGGGAGGGATATCGACTAGTCAAAAGACTATCCGATAAGCAAATGCTTATCAGATAGTTGACTAGTTTTTTACATCCCTAGTCTACACTACACATTTGCAGCGGCACCAATGCAGATCTCTGCTGTCGTGCTCGAAGCCAGGGGATGGGGAACCACAAAGCAGAAGTTGCGGGGGAGGGCGCGGGAGACAAGGAAATACTCACCTCACTCTTACAACTTGGGGCACCAGGGTTCCCCTGGCGCTTCAGCCTGGGGTGCATGTGCCAAGGCTCAGGGCTCCCCCCCCAGGGCGTGTGTAGTGTTCAGGGTTGGGGAAAGAACACCCGGAAGAGGATTCCCAGGCAGGGGAGCTGACAGCTAGGCCGGGCCCTGGGGCAAGATGGGTGTGGGAGGAGGATGGCTCCTTAGCACCGCCCGGAGTGTGCCATGCCAGGTCGCTCAAGCCCTCAGCATGCTAACAGCAATTTAAAGAGCCCAGCAGCAGTGGTGGCAGCATCGGCCGGGAGCTCTGGGCCCCGGAGCAGTTTCCCTCCCTCCCTCCCACCCCCACTGGTAGGCCTGTTCCCAGATGGATTTGGAGTCCGTGAAACGCCCTTTTTTAGTCATGATAAGGGAATCTAAGAGTTTCAGAAACAAAGTTCAACTTTATTCTTTCCAAGCCAAAAACAAAAGCTAACCAGAGCCCAGCTCATCATGGCGTGTTTCAGCCACAGGCCAGTACGGTGCTGTTCCGGCAGGCACCGGCAACAGAGCAGTGTTGTGCAGTAAAATGCAGAGGATCCATCTGAGAGGCCGGGAATCAGTCACAGAGAAGCAAATGCTCTGAGAGCTGGAAAGCCTGAGGCTAAGGGGAGCTGGAGAACAGCACAGCATCTCCACTCCTGGGTTGAGAATTTGATCCCCCCCCCACCAGGGATACCCTTGGCGAGCATGGGGTGAACGTGGCAGAGAGACTCTGTCGTCCCAATAACGGAGGCTGTGGAGGCAGGTGCCGGGGTGACCATTTTGGTTGATAGATTCCTCATTGCCCACCTGTTCCAGTGATGGACGTCCACCGGCTTTACCGTCAGCTGTGCTGTTGACTTCCCTAGTTTCCCTCTTGGCTTTGCAGAGCCTCGTTTGCCCAGGAATCACTGATGCATCCAGTCTCTCCACAAGCAGCATCATTTGTAGCCTAGGATTCAGGGATGGCTTCACCGAGGCCAGGTCCACACTAGGGAGGAAGGTCGGTTTAAATTACGCAATTCCAGCTATGTAAAAAACATAGCTGACATCGACATGCCTTAAGTTGAGCTTTGGCACCATCCTCACAGTGAGAGGTTGATGGGAGAAATGCTTCCATCAAGTTCCCTTATGCCTCACGAGGAGTAGGCATTTTGGTGCTGTCAGGAGTGCCCTCAGCATTTGATTTCGCGGGTCTTTACTAGACCCACTAAATCAAACTCTGGAAGCATCGATCATCCTGCAAGTGGAGACATGGCCCCAGTGCTCACAGCCTGTTGCCTGGGTCACTGGCTCCAGTGCAGCAAGATAACAATTCTCAGCCTCAGTGGTCTGGCTCTCCAGAGAAAACCCTGAACTTTCTCAGCCCTTTATCTCTCTCCTTCTCCCAACTCCTGTATCTTACGTCGCTGCAGGGATCAGGCAGGAACTTCCTTCCCTGTTCTAATGTCTGCCTCTTGGCCTGTGACTCTCACACTGGCTTTGTGCTGATGGGGATGTATAATAATCATTGTTCAAACATTAACATTTCATGGTAAAGGGTTGGAATATAGGACAAATAAAATAACAGAGCCTTCTGGCAAATGGTCATTTGTCTTTTGGAGTCCCCACTAAATCTGGATCCTGCATAGAACAAAACTAATATCCTGCTACGTGACCAAACGGCCTTCGTTAAATGGAGAACAACCCACAATACAGGGCAGACTGTCAGACACTTTCAGGTCCATATAAAGTGACATCCTGGAGTATATTCTAGATGATTAAAAAACAGGAGAACAGACCTACTCGTGTTTTTCTATACACCTGCCTTATTCAGGGACTTCATGTATTGTCATGTTAGTTATAAAAGTTTTAACGCCATCCTCACGAACGGAGAAAAACTCAAATTCTAATCTGATGGAAACTGGATTTGAACTTGGAATGATCACACAGAGTTTGGATCCATGTGAATTCCCCTCTGGGTCTGTGACACATCTCCAACCCTCATGAGAGCCTGACTTGGCATGAAAGAAATCAAAGATAGGGGCAGGGGAATTGGATTAATTTTTAAAAGAAACTACGTCCAGGCCTAAGGGTGGAATTGACAGAACTCCTCTCCCATGGGGAAATGTGAATGTCAAGTCCACTCAAAGCAATTTCCATATTCAAGATATTTAAGAGTTCTATTCCTGTCTGGGTTTGCTGATGCCTGGTACAAGCTCACCCCAAATGAAGTTTCTCCCACATTCAAGGTTTTTTTCTTCTGTGAATTCTCTGATGTCCAATATGGGTTGATTTCCGACTGAAACTTTTCCCACAGTCCACGCATTTATAAGGTCTCTCTCCTGTGTGCATTCGCTGATGTTTAATAAGGGCTGTGTTGTCAAGAAATCGTTTCCCACAGTCCGGGCACTTATACGGTCTCTCTCCTGTGTGAGTCCTTTGATGTGAAATCAGATTTGAGTTCCAGCTGAATGTTTTCCCACAATCCAGGCATTTATAGGGTTTCTCACCTGTGTGTGTTCTCTGATGGGAAATAAGGTAGGAGCTTTGATTGAAACTTTTCCCACAGTCCAGGCACTTGTAGGGTTTCTCTCCTGTGTGGCTACTCTGATGGGAAATAAGATCCGAGCTCAAAACAAAGCTTTTCCCACAGTCCAGGCATTTATAGGGCTTATCTCCGGTGTGGGTCCTCTCGTGCCTAATAAGATCCGAGCTCTGAATAAAGCTTTTCCCACATTCCAGGCACTTATAGGGTTGTTCACCAGTGTGGGTTCTCTGATGCCTAATAAGGTTTGAACCCTGGTTGAAGCCTTTCCCACAGTCGAGGCATTTATAAGGTTTCTCTCCCGTGTGGATCCGCTGGTGGGAAATGAGGTTGGCAGTGTGACTGAAACCTTTCCCACAGACAAGGCACTTGTAGGGTTTCTCTCCCGTGTGGATCCTCTGATGGGAAATCAGGTTGGAGCTCTGACTGAAAACTTTCCCACAGACAAGGCATTTATAAGGTTTCTCTCCTGTGTGGACCTTCTGATGGGACACCAGGTGTGACCGCCGAATGAAGCTCTTCCCACACTCGGCACAGGTGTTTTTTTTCTCTTCTTTGGGGATTCTCGGCCGGGCTGTGGCTTCCTTGAGGTCCTTGCAGCCTCCACCATCTTTTATGGGCTCACACGTTTTCTTCCCTGGGGCACATGCCAGCAGCCTCTCTGAGCGGCGCTGGTTTTCACAGGCTGTTCCTCGTTTATGATTCTGAGAAAGGCTCCCCTCGGATCTGTGCAATACCGTTCCCTGCAGACCCACGTCCTCACAACTTTCCCGCTGTGGCTTCTCCTCATTTTCAGTCCCCATCCTGGCACTTTCTGGAATATAGACAGAGAATCCGGACATGAGCCATCCCCGCCCCGTGCAGGGGGAGAAAAGGACCAAAAAGGAACGGTAAAGAAGAGACACACCCCAGCTGCTGGGAAGACTATGAAAGGGAGCATTTATTAACCCCACTGTAATTTTTCCTTCTCTGAAATGGGTCTTTGCTGCTCCAAGATCCATTACACGCTTCAACTTCCAAGCATAAAGGAACCTTTTTTTTAAAACCCCTCTCTCTCCTTATAGCTTTACAGTTTATTGCACCAGGCCTAACAACAGTACCACAGGGTGAAGCCGGGAACAGAGGTTTTAAAAATAAACTAGGGGGCTGTGCCCCTGCTCGCTGTGATCGCCAACCCCCCCCCCCCCCATCCCAGAAGAAGGGAGAGGTAGGCAATACCGGCTCTTCCCCCCAGCCACCAGGAAGGGCTGGGATATGGCCGTACCAACCAGGATCCCTTCTCCCTCCCTGCCCCTGCCAGCCAGGGCCCCTTCTCCCTCTTCCCCTCCACCAGTCCGGTACTTTCTCTCCCTCCCCTCCTGCCACCGATGCAATGGAACAGCTGTTTTTAGAACACCGGCAGCCGCCCACCATGTGGTGACTGCCAGAGCTTCAGTCAGCCGCTGTGCAGCGGCTCAAGGGCTGGGGCGTAACCCAGTCCCAACCGCCCCCACAGGCCTCACCGCCGCCTGCCCACTTGCCATGCGGCCCTGCCCCCCCACCTCGTCCTTCCCCTACAAGCCCAGCAGCAGTTTACCTTCAAGGTGCAAGGAAGGTGAGTGCTGCTCTTGAGGAGTCAAAGAGCCATATTCAGGCTCGTGAGCCTTAGGTGGCTGCCCCCATGATGAGGTTAGCAGCAGGGGGGAGAGAGGGAGGAGGCCGGGTGGCTGAGGGGGGAGGGGCTGCGGGACGCAGAGTGACGTAATGACGTCACTCTGTGGTCCCGCAGGAAAAACCTTTTTTATAGGTAGAGTAAGATTTAAGAACTAACAGACCCTCCCAGCTCGGAGGAAATAACTTAGTTGTCAGAAACTTCAACAGGTAGCCGAGTAAGTCTGTACAGGTTCTGGTGAGGCCGCATCTAGAATATTATGTCCAGTTCTGGGCCCCCCACTACAGGAAGGATGTGGACGCATTGGAGAGGGTCCAGCGGAGGGCCACCAAAATGATGAGGGGGCTGGAGCACATGACCTATGAAGAGAGGCGGAGAGATTTGGGTTTGTTTAGTCTGCAGAAGAGAAGAGTGAGGGGGGATTTGAGAGCAGCCTTCAACATCCTGAAGAGAGGTTCCAGAGAGGATGGAGAAAGGCTGTTCTCAGTAGTGAGGGATGGCAGAATGAGGAGCAATGGTTTCAAGTTGCCATGGGAGAGGTCTAGGTTGGATATTAGGAAAAACTATTTCATTAGGAGGGTGGTGAAGCACTGGGATGGGTTCCCTAGGGAGGGGGTGGAATCTCCATCCCTAGAGGTGTTTAAGTCTCGGCTTGACAAAGCCTTGGCTGGGTTGATTTAGTTGGGATTGGTCCTGCCTTGGGCAGGGGGCTGGACTTGATGACCTCCTGAGGTCTCTTCCAGCTCTGTGATTCTAGGATAAACTTAAAAAACAACAAATGGTCTGGTAGCACTTTATAGACTAACCAAACATGGAGATAGGATCACGAGCATAATAAATGGGCACAGCCCACTTCTTCAGATGACCGGAGTTTTCCGGTAAGAAGTGGGCTGTGCTTGCGAAAGCTCATGATCCCATCTACATGTTTGGTTAGTCTATAAAGTGCTATCAGACTATTTGTTATTTTTTAGTTGTCAGAGACATCCCCAAGCACTGGGGACCCACAAAGAAGAAATTGGATTCTGCCTCCACATCTATTCCAAACATCCAGGGGGCCATGAAACCCAGGAGCGGCAGATCTTGGTCTGCGTGGGTGGGTGACATCTGCCCCACGGATGGAGCTTGTCCCAGGAAGTGAGGGAAACAGACATGAATAAATACAGACTAGGAATGTTCGATATCGGTTAATTGAATAGTCGATTAACCTCATGAATTCTTATCGGTTACTTGACTATTCTATAGTCCCCGTCAGCCAGTGGAATCCGGCCTCACTCCCAAGGAACCCCCTGCCACTCCGCATCGCTGCCTCTATCAGAGGCAGCAGCGTGGGGTGCCAGGCGGGAGCTGGTCTGCCAGGGGAGCCAGTTTAAAAACCAGCTCCCGTCGTGGACCGGCTGCCTGTCACCCTGTACTGCTGCCTCTGATTCAGAGGCAGCAGTGCAGGGTGGTAGCACTCGGGACAGGGGTGGGGTGGGGAAGACTGAGTTCCCAGACCCAGAATGAACCAGGACCGAGCCGGGTTGCTGGCCAGCCTGCTAAATCATTTACTGGCAAGGAGGAGGGGAAATGCATGTAGTCTATAGCATCAACCTATAAGCTTTTGCTTATCGGTTAATCGACTACACCAGGGGTCTCCAACCTTTTTAAGCACGAGATCACTTTTTGAATTTAAGTGCAATCCAAGATCTACCTCAAATATAAATACCCTAGCCCCGCCTCCCTCCCGCCTCTTCTCTGAGGCTCCGCCCCTGCTCTCTCCATCCTCCCTCTCTTCCCTATCCTCACTCACTTTCATCAGGGGCAGAGGGTTGGGTGCAAGCTCTGGTCTTGGATGAAGGGATCTAGAGTGTGAGAGGGGCTCTGATCTGCTCTTGGGGCAGGCAGTTGGGATGTAGGAGGAGTTCCAGGTGCAGGCTATAGATGAGTGTTTGGATGCAGGGATGCTTGGGGCTGGGCAGGGACTTGGCATGCAGAAGGGGATTCATGACCGGGGCAGGAGTTAGGGATGTGGGCTCCAGCTGGGCACTGTACCTCAGGTGGCTCCTGTTTGGTGGTGCAGTGGGGCTAAGGCAGGCTCACCCCTGCCCTGGCCCTACACCGCTCCCAAAAGCAGCCAGCAAACTCCATCCCAAGTCCCATTGTGCCCCCTCTGTGCTTTGTAGAGAAAGGATACAGAGTGGGAGGGGGCGGGGCACCTTGACATCAGCTCCCTCCTCTCCCTCCCCTGCCCTGTACAGCAAACAGGAGGCTCCCCAGGTGGAGGGGCAGCTCCAAGGCAAAGGGCAGGAGAGGAGCAGCAGTGCGGGGAGGGGCAGCTGAAGCGCAGGCACTTGACAGCCTCTTGGCCAAATCAGTCAGGATCACCTGTCAGAGGCTCCAAGATCTACCAATAGATCCTGATCTATTGGTTGGTGACCACTGGACTACACTATTCCATCCGTAATACAGACAGGACCATGCAATGCTTCTGCTACCTCAAAAGATGCAGGGATGCTGATGAATTAGGTTTCCCTTGTGTTTCTGACTCCCCTGGGGAGGTGCGGCTGGGGGAGTCTCTTAAACAGGATGAAAGAACTGTTTTCCCCTGAAATCAGAGGGTCTGTCTGCACCGCAGATGGGAGGTTCAGTTCCCGGCTCGACAGACAGATGAACATTACTATTAGCATCCAACAGCAGCAGTGTGGCCACGGCAGTCAAGGAACGTGGCTTGGATTAGCCACCTGCATACAGCCCCACCTTCCCCTCTGGCATGTACTCAGGTGTCCAGCACAAGGTGTTATGTGCGCTAACTCCAGCAGAGCTAGAGCATGTAAATCTACCTGAGCTGTGAATCCCACCTCCCCGCCACTGTGCAGACGTAATCTATGGGATCAGGGAAGAATCTGCACAGAAGCCAAATGGTCACATCCCAGACCTTCCACCCCAGCTTCCAATAATTGAAGGACTAGGATCCCTTACCCAGCAAAGTCACCGTCTTGCAGTTCTCCTGCATGACGTCCCTGTGGAGGGCTCTCTGAGCGGGGCTCAGCAGCGCCCCCTGCCCCTGGGTGAAATACACAGCCACCTCCTTGAAGGTCACCCACATCTGCAACAACAAGAGTCCCTCACCCACTGCCTACAGCCCCAGCCACAATCCCGCTGGTCACAGGATGGCAGAGTACCAGAATCCCATTCCTACCCTGTTTAGAGCGGCCAGGGGGCATCAGGATAGGGAGAAAGGAGAACTCCTTGTCCCCACAGCTGATGGAGGAGAGCAGGGGCCTTCCCGTTTCTCTCTCATCTACCAGCAAGAGGCTGGTACAGGATGAAGTGTGTGAGGCTTTGACAAAGCAAGGGATTTTCTTAATGTTTTATATGAACAGTGTGTGCCTCAGTTTCCCCTACATGCTGCACGATTAACTAGCTAGCGGGACAAGGGAGTTTTATCTTGGTATCAGACTCTAGGACGCCGTCGTCTGTCTGGCCACTCTCAGAGTGGCCAGGCATTTTGTAAATTAGCAATAAATGGCTGGATGGGAGGAGGGGGAAGAGGAGGAGTAGAAGGCTTCCCTGCAAGAAGCCAGCCAACCACAAAGATCTGGAGAACAGACAGGGAGGCGGAGGCTGGCAATGTTCTAATTTCTTTCCCAGCAGGTGTGGAATACATTTTGCTACGCGCGCCGAGGCCTGTGGGGATGTGCACCACCCACAGAAACACAAAACTTAGCTGTGGGCCTTTTTGCCAATCAGCTGGGCAGCACTGGACTCTCTCCTGGGGAGCCCTGGCTTACAGGGAACACTGGAGAACGGGGGCCCAGTTTTGCCCCGAGGGAATACACACAATAAAGGAGGGCAACAGGGTCAGCCCCAAAAGGACTTGTCTGTAACTTCCTGGCCACGCTGAGAAGAAGCCTGTCTCGGGGGAGGGGGGGGGGGGGAGGAAGCAGGGCCCAGCAGCAACTCAGCGCGGGTATATGGGGAGGGGGGGGGGGGAATTGGCCTGGCTCAGGGGTTGGTGCCGGGGTCACAGTTTCAGATGAACAACCCCCCAAAACCCCTCCCCTCCATCTCAGGCTGATTTCTCCCCCCGCCCCTCCCTGCCAACCCAGCCCCAGAGCCACACCAGGGATTCCCCCCACCCGGGCCCGCAGCTCAGCTCCACCCGCCCGGCGCCTGCCCAGCCAGGGAGCGTCCCTCCCCGGCCCTTAGCCCCGGGGCTCCCCGGCACCTGCAGGCTCCGGCTCGAAGCTGGGGCGGGCAGAGCCCGGGGCTGCCCAGGGGCGGGCTCCAGCCGCCGCAGAACGGGGCCCCGGGCCGGGCCCGGCCCCCAGACCCCGCTGGGCAGCAGCGGCTCCGCCCGGGCTCCCGGCGCGCAAGGGAGGAGCTGACCCAGGAACCAAACAGCGGCGAAGCGGAGGCTGCTCCGTAGCTCCGCCCGGCCCGAGCCTCCCGCCGCCCCCAGGGGCCATGCTGGGAGGGGGCAGCAGCCAGGAGCTGTCGGTGACGAGCTCCGTGCCCCCCCCCCCCCGGCACGCCAACCCCCTGCCCCAGCCCCTGCAGCCGAGCTCCCTCCCAGAGCCTGCACCCCCACCCTTGAGTCCCTTCCCACACCCCGCCCTCTGAACCCTGCCCACCCCTGAGCCTCCTCCCGCCCCCTCACTCCCCTCCAGACGCTGCACCCCCGGCGCACCCTGCTCCCCAAGCCCCTGGCCCCCAGCCGCCTCCTGCACCCCCACCCCCAGCTGGAAGCTGCACCCCCTTCCCACGCCCGAGGCCTCTGCCCCAGCCTGCCCCCTCACTCCTGGCCCCACTCCAGTGGCAGGGTTAAAGCTGACTCTCCCCCACCCCACCCCACCCCACCCTCGAATCCCAGAGACACTGGGAAGCCCTGAGCCCCCCAGCGGGGCTGCGTGTGGCCCGCGATGGTTTTATTTTTCCGGGTGGGGGCTGCAGCCGGTGGCTCTCCGCGGCCACGACCCCCACCCCTCGCAGCTTGCCGACCCTCTCGGGGTGCGGGCGCGGCTGGGGGGGGGGGGCTGCGCTCCGTGGAGCCGTGTGGGAAGGGGCGGGCGCAGGAGCTGCGGGGCGGGGGGAGGCTGGGAGCCGGTCCCGCCTCTCGGTTCCCTTCCTAGGTCAGCGGCTGCCTCCCCCGCTCTGGGAACCCGGCCCGGCGCGCCAGGGGGAGGCTTTCACCCTGGGCCCCTCCGCAGCCAAACCCTGGGGCAGCCCCGGGCTCTGCAGGTAACGGGGAGATCTAGGGGGCAGGGCGGGCTGGGAAGTGACTCTGCCCCGGGGAAGCTGGGGGCGCTGCCGGTGCAGCGCGAGAAAGTGTTTTACAGTAGCCGGTTTGTTCCAGTCCCTCCCCCAGGCGTCAGGGAACCGGTTTCTCCATCGAGCCGGTTCCCACGCCCTGGAGTGTGGGAGAGTGCGAGGAATTTGAAAACAGTCAGCCAGTGGTCCTGTGGCCCCTTAGACCAGTGTTTCTTAAACTTTTTGAGACCACGGAACACCAAACAATAATATTTTTTTTTAATGCGGAACACCTATGAAAATTTTCTTCAAAAAAAAAAAAAAAAGGTCAGACAAAAACAAAGAAGTAACAAAAACAAAGCAGAGGTCGTGGCACTCCTGCGAGTTGTTCACGGAACACCAGTGTTCTGCGGAACATAGTTTAAGAAACACTGCTTTAGACTAACACAGCTCCCCCTCTGAGATTTTTTTTCTGGAAATTTGCTAGATCACATCAGAGGTTTTTTTTGGGGGGGGGGGGTTGTTTTTTACAATCCCATCTGAGTAACTGCTACAGGGAGCAGATTCCTACAGCTAGCAGTTCCTCACCCCATATAGCATGTGAAGAAACAGATAATTGTAGACATTTGCTACCTCAGCTAGCAAGGTGGGGGGTTTTTTTTGTTTTTGTTTAATATCCCATATGAGGAACAGCTTACCAGGAGCAGATTCTCACAGGTAGCAGTTTCTGGAGCTACACCTGGCTTGAAGCAGTTTCCATCACATCCAAGGGTGGGGGGAACCTCTTATTTACCACTGACCCACAGAAAAAGTCAGGGATGGGCCACATACAGCCCCATGGGGGTGTGTGGGCTAATGCAGCAGCTTGGGCCAAAAATGAGGGGTTCAGGATGCTCCAGGTTGGGACAGAGAATTGGTGTGAAGGCTCCAACTGGGGGTGCAAGCTGTGGGGTGGGGCTGAGGATGAAGGGTTTGGGGTGCAGGAGGGGGCTGGTCCAGACAGGAAGTTGGGGTGGGGGGTCTGGGTGGGAGTTAGGGAGCTGGAAGGGCTAGGGCAAGGTGTGGGTGGGAGTTTAGATGTGGGAGGGGGCTTGTGGCTGGGGCAGGTGTAGGAGGGGGTGTGGAGTGCTTATCTTGGGCAGCTCCCGGTTGGTGGTGCAACTGCCCTCATCTTCAGATACCACCCCCACAGGTCCCATTGGTCATGGTTCCCGGCCAATGGGAGCTGTGTTAGCAGCACCTGCAAGCAGAATACTGAGCGTGCCAGTAGGGGTGCTCACTGCTCCAGCCCAGCAGCAGGGGTGGGAGAGGTACCAAGGCTCAGGGCTTCCGGCCCATGGCATGGAAACTTGCACTGAAATTAAGCAACAGGCCAGATCCATTCCAAGGGCCAGAGGCTTTCCACCCTTGACATGCACGGTTTGCCGTTTGGTTCAGTGATGCTCAGGGCCTCCCCCTGGACACATTGTTCCTGCCCTGCTGGAATCTGCACAAACGCTCCCCCTGTCTCCCTACCCACCCACCCCACTCCAGAACCTCAGATCTCTCAGCTCCTGGGAATCTGCTCCCACCGGTCTGAACTGTGTTAAGGAGGGGCGTCATTTCAGGGGGTTGGCTGAAGATAAGACATTATCTAACATATGACATCCTGCAAAGCCTGGGGAGAAAGGTGTAGTGTAGTGGGAACTGTACTCACTATTTGCTTTGTTGTGTTGTATGTGATTCCTACAGTCCTGTACTGTTTTGTTGTAACCCTGTGTGTGTGTGTGCCTCAGTTTCCCTGGGCACTGTACCCAAGCCCGGCTGGGGATGGGAATGTTGGGTGTGGCTCTCATGGGGGGGGGCTGCCCCCTCTTAGCATGTACACAGAAATAGCTCAGCCTTTCTTGTAACCTGAGCCTGGGTGGGGGAAGGAATCAGGTGACACCTTGCTGGGGAATCTGAACAAAGGAGGAGGCGGGGCCGCCTGGAGGGCTGGGACCAGTGGCTGGGTGTGTGAGTTAGTTTTTTCCACTGGCTTAGGGAGAGGGGAGTCTAGCTGGCTTGGGTGGCAGGGCTCTGGGCTGCCCTATCCCCAAGATGGGTTGTACTGACGCTCCTGGTTCCTGTGCTAACACATCTGTGCTCTGCTGTGTCCCTGTGAACCAATAAACCTTGGTTCTACCTGCTGCCTGAGGGTATGTCTAGACTACATGGCTCTGTCGCCAGAGCCATGTAGATTAGTTTACTAGACATATCCAAATGAAGCGACGATTTAAATAATCACCGCTTCATTTAAATTAAAATGGCTGCCGCGCTGTGCCGATCAGCTGTTTGGTGGCTCAGCACACTGGTCTGGACGCTCCGCGGTTGACATCAAAGGCATTTGTCAACTGCCCTGTTATGCCTCGTGGGATGTCTCCCCGTGTTCTCGCTACCCTCTCCTGTCCTTAACCTCTGATGATCGGACAAGAACAACGGGTTAACTTACAGGGTAGTTAAGCGCTGGAATAAATTGACTAGCAAGGTTGTGGAATCTCCATCACTGGAGATACTTAAGAGCAGATTGGACAGACATCTGTCAGGGATTGTCTAGTCAGTACTAGGTCCTGCCATGAGGGTAGGGGACTGGACTCGATGACCTCTCCAAGTCCCTTCCAGTTCTAGTGTTCTATGATCCTATAACATGTGTTAAATTATTCCAATGCATAAGCTAAATATTTACGCTTCATTTCCAATCTGAATGTGCTTAGTGTCAGCTTCCAGACGTTGGGCTGGGTTAGACCTATTGGGGTTTGTAAGGGTTAAATAAAGGGTCTTGGTACTTGTGACCATGAGAATGGGGCACAGCTCGAGCTTCTATTGAAGCACAGACTTGCTTTGATTCCTCCTTCCCTACTTGCTCAGGACTGATGAGCGTGCAACTGCGCCCAAGACGTAACTTTTTAATGAATGGCCTCTGTGTTAACCATGCTATCTTCCTTGCTCCCTTATCTGCTCAGCAATACACATTCCAGGTCGCCTCTCCTGTTTTCCTTGTAAGTTGCGAATTCAAGGAGTTTTGTGATGTGAAAAAACAGGGGTGAGTAAAATGATATTCATCACATGGTTATGATTATGCGTTATATGGGCGTTAACATATGGGTGTTAACACTACTAAATTAGGGCATATAGGGTGATGGAATTGATAAGCATATTTACATACTGACTAAGGGTACATCTACACTGCACAGCTATTTCGAGATACCAGAGGTATTTTGAGTTTAACAGGGTTCCATGGCCAAAGAAAATTGGGGAACACTGGTCTAGAAAATATGAGCTATGCGGGAAGACTGAAAGAATTGGGCTTGTTTCGTTTAGAAAAGAGAAGACTGAGAGGGGACAGGATAGCTGTTTTCAAGCACCTAAAAGGGTGGAGTAGCTGTTGATAAAAAAAAGTGGCAGTGTAGAGTGTATAAGGGCTGGGGATAGCTAGTGATGGAGAGGAGAATAGAGAGGGCAGGGCTTCAAGGAAGGGGTGGGGTCTTGGGGGAAGGATGCGGCGGTAGATCTTGGCTTGTTCTGACATTTAAAAAGTGATCTTGGGTGTAAAAAGGTTGGAGACCACTGGTCTAGACAGTACTGGGTCCTGCCATAAGGGCAGGGGACTGGACTCAATGACCTCTCGAGGTCCCTTCCAGTTCTAGTGTTCTATGATTCTACGAACACAGCCCTTATACACTCTACACTGCCACTTTTTTTTATTCTTCTGTAGGAAGAGGTTTTTCCAACATTTGGCCTGTCTAGACCGGACCAAATGTAAGAAAAACCCCTTCTTTTGGAAGCCCCCTTATTCCTCATGGATCAAGGAATACAGGGGTTACCGAAAGAGCATGTTTGCTCTTCCACTAAAAAAAGCGGAAGAACAAACGCGTCCCTGGATGCAGAAGAGTTTTTCTAGAATATCTGTGGAATCCTGAAAAACACCTGCAGTCTAGCCGTACCTTCACTGGGTTGAGACAGGATGTGTGGGCTCTGGGGTGGGAATGAGGGATTTGGGTGTGGGAAGGGGTGAGAGGTGCAAGCTCTGGGAGGAAATTTGGACGCAGGAGGAGGTGGAGAAGGGGATGCTGGCTTGGGGAGGGGGCTCCAGGCTGGGGAGTGTTGGGGTATTAAGCAAGCCACAGTCTTGTGGATGTGAGGGTGCAGGAATTTGGTTTGGGGTATGTGAGGGGCTCAGGGCAGGGGGGGTCCAGTGTATGATAGGCTCAGATCTAGGGTCTGGGGGGGAGGGTGGGTGCAGGAGTGTTATGATGCTGCAGCCAGATGGGGGCTTGGCCCCAATTGGGGGTTTGTTGGCCAGGCTTCATTTTTAAATAAAATACTATGTCAAACACAAAAAGTTTCTGCATTGTCTTTATTTATGAGAAGGGCAGGAAACCTGTTTTGAGTCAGGGGTCACTGACCCACAGAAAAGTCGGTTGGGGGCCACACAAGTGAGATGCAAAAAAACAACTCCTCCAAAAATCCCCCAAGCCTCACTAATGTGGCCCCAACTGTGCTGGTGGGAGCAGGGGACATGGTAATGGGGAAGGGTGCTAGTGGGTGCTGGGGCAGGGGACAGGGTGCCAGTAGGGGCAGGGGACAGGGTGCTGGGGTGGGGGCAGAGTGCCAGTGGGGGAGAGGGGACAGGGTGCCGGGGGGGGCAGGGGACAGGGTTCTGCAGCAGGGGACAGGGTGTTTCTAGGGGCAGGGGACAGGGAGTCCCCCACATCTGCCTCCTCCCAGGACTCCTTCCCCCTCCCCCCCAGAGGCGGGAAGCCCCAGCGTATGCCTCCTCCGGGGACGACTCCCCCCTCCTGCAGAGCAGGGAAGCCCCGGCGTGCACCTCTTCTGGGGACTCCCCCCACCCCCTGCAAGTTCCCAGCATGCCACAGACCTGGGGGAGGGGAGTAGCCGGCGCACTTTCAGAACCCCCAGAAGTGGTGCGCAGCTGCAGGACTTCCGTCCACCCCGCAGGAAGCCGGCGCTACTTCCATTGTCGCTGGAGGTAGGTAGTGGGGCTTCTTGGGGGTGGGAGAAAGTGGGGGGGGGGGGGGTGAATGCCTTGCGATCGACTGGTCGAGCCCTTGCTATTGACCAGTCAATCGCGATCAACAGGTTGGTGACCTCGGGTCTAGACCATTCCTGACAGACATTTATTTAACCTGCTCTTAAATATCTCCAGAGATGGAGATTCCACAACCTCCCTAGGCAACTTATTCCAGTGTTTAACCACCCTGACAGTGTTGTCTTTCACCTCTTGGCTGTTCCCCATGCTTCCCTTTCAACCTGGCTCGGAGAATGACTCTGGATTCTCTCTCTGTCCCAGCACGTGAAGGGAAGGTGTGTAAGAAGGAAGAGAATTTCCAGCAGGAAAGCCCTGAACAGATGGAACTCCATGGGGGAGAATCAAAAAGATATGAACATAACACTTCCTGGAGTGTCGACCAAGCAACATCCTGTGAGAGTCAAGACATGTCTGAGACAAACCAGCTGCGGAAGGAAGTGCCTAAATCCATGACTTGTGAAGAAGACTGCATGGACCTCAAGGAAAGCCCTGCCCAGGAGGGAATACACCCACAAGAGAGAAAAAACCCATGCACAAAGTGCGGGAAAAGTTTCCGTTTGAGATCACGGTTGCTTACACACCAGAAAACCCACATGGGTGAAAACCCCTATAAATGCCTTGAGTGCGGAGAAAGATTCCTTCGGAGCTCAAATCTTATTGTGCATCAGCAAATCCATTCCAGAGAAATGCCCTATACGTGCCCTGAGTGTGGGAAAACCTTCAATAGGCGTTCAAACATGACTAGACACCGGAAGATCCACATGAGAGAAAAACCTCACACATGCCCTGATAGTGGGGAAAAGTTTAGTGACAAATCACAACTTACTATGCATCCAAAAACCAAGAGTAGAGAAAGACCTTATAAGTGTATTGTTTGTAGGCTAAAGTTTTGTGACCAAGCACATCTTATTACGCATCAGAGAACCCACATGAGAGAGAAGCCCTATAAATGCCTTGACTGTGGGAAGACTTTTTCTAAGAGTTCAGATCTTATTTCACATCACAGAACCCACACGGGAGAGAAACCGTACAAATGCCAGGACTGTGGGATGAGTTTCAGTTGGAAGTCAAACCTAATTCGACATCAGAGGACCCATACGGGAGAGACACGGTATGAATGCCCTGAGTGTGGAAAAGGGTTTTGTGACAACTTCCACTTTCTTGCACACCAGAGAACTCACACAGGCGAGAAGCCCTACAAATGCCCTGAGTGTGGAAAAGAGTTTTATGACAACTCCCAACTTCTTGCACACCAGAAAACTCACACGGGAGAGAAGCCCTATAAATGCCTCGAGTGTGGGAAAAGATTCCTTAATAGTACAAATCTCATTGCACATCAGCAAATCCACACTGGAGAAACACCCTATAATTGCCATGACTGTGGGAAAAAATTCAGTTGCAGTTCCAACTTGACTAGACACCAGAAAATACACATGAGATTAAAACCTTCTACATGCCTTGATGGTGGGGAAATACTTAGTGATCAAACAGAATTTAATGCGCCTCAGAGAACCCATGGTGGAGAGAACTCTTACAAATGCCTTTGCAGTGGGAAGACTTTTTGTCAGTGCTCAGATCTTATTTCCCATCACAGAATCCACAAGAGAGAGAAACTGCATAAATGCCAGGACTGTGGAAAGAGTTTTAATCAGAGGTCAAACCTAATTCGACATCAGAAGATTCATACAGGAGAGACACCGTATAAATGCACTGAGTGTGGGAAAGAATTTAATGACAAATCACGACTTAAGCAACATCAGAATATCCACAGAGAGGATACACGCTTTAAATGTCTTGAGTGTGGGAAAAGTTTTTGTGGCAACTCATACCTTCTTGCACATCAGAGAACACACACGGGAGAGAGACCGTATCAATGCCTTGAGTGCGGGAAAAGTTTTTATGCCAGCTCACACTTTCTTGCACATCAGAAGACCCACACGGGAGAGAAACCCTATAAATGCCTTGACTGTGGGAAAAGATTCCTTCAAAACACAAACCTTATTATCCATCAGCAAATCCATACACGAGAAATATCCTATAAATGTCCCGACTGTGGCAAAAACTTTAATCATCATTCAAGCCTGTGCAGACATCGGAGAATCCACACAAGACAAAAACTTCAGAAGTGCCCAGACTGTGGAAAAACGTACAGTGACAAATCACAACTGAATACACATCAGAGAACCCACACTGGAGAAAGACCCTATAAGTGTATTGATTGTGGGCAAAAGTTTTCTGAATCAGGGCATCTTATTGCACATCAGAGAATCCATACGGGAGAGAAGCCCTATAAATGCCCCGACTGTGGGAACAGGTTTAATAAGCGCTCAAACATGACGAGACATCAGAGAACCCATAGATGAGAAATCCCCCTAAAAATCTTTACTGAGAGAAAAGTTGAGTGACAAGTCACATCAGGAACATACAGGGGAGATGGCTTCTGTAAATGCCTGGACCGTGGGAAGACTTTCACTCAGAGTTCAGTTCTTAGTTCACAGCAGAGGATCCAAAGCAAACGCAGAGATGCTTTGAACATGGGAAATGTTTCATTCAGAGCTCACAACTTTTTCCCATGTCAGAGTAACAGTCAGTCCTGCCTTCTTGCTGCAGCCCTGGCTGTTTTGCAGAGAGGCCTGTTGGGCCTTTGAGAGTTGTCTTGAGGGGGAAAACTGGTTGTAGTTGATAGATGGCATGATTTCCCCTGATCTTGACCAGATCTTCTCCACTTCTAGTCTAGACCAACCGTGAGCATCTCATGTATACAGTGGTCCCCACCTCCCACCAGGTCACACCCCTGAGGGCTTGTGATAAAATTGTCCATCCTGCAAGAGCTCCTTTTCTTAGGATGACATTATGATTTCTGACAATAGCATGATTCTATAAGAACAGTGTTTCTTAAACTATGTTCCGCAGAACACTGGTGTTCCGTGAACATCTTGCAGGTCTGCCATGACCTCTTTGTTGTTTCTGTTACTTCTTTGTTTTTGTCTTTTTTTTTTTGGTCTGACAATTTTTTGTTGGAAGAAAATTTTCATAGGTGTTCCGCATTAATAAAATATTATTGTTTGGTGTTCCATGGTCTCAAAAAGTTTAAGAAACACTGTATAAGAAGGTGTGACGATGCTGGATTGTAATACGAACGTACAGATCATGGTTCCAACCACTGTTATGTTTGCCCCAAATCTTATACAGAGTGGGCCAAGTGAGATGTCTCTAGAAAGTGTACGATTCGCTGATTCTGTTTATACTGTTGGTGTACATGGGTCATTTTTGTGCATGACGATATGGACATTAGCCATGTGGCTGTTTTTCAAACATCAGCCCCTGGAGTCACTCCCACTGAGTAGCCAGCCAGCATGTCTGGGAAAGACTTGTCAGGTTGATTGACCCATCAAGCAACATTCAAAGAACAGTATAGCATGGGAGGCACCAACTACTCTGAATGGACTTTCCTGCAAACCTTCAATCTGGAATGTGAGCCGTGGGGTCTGCCTAAAGAGGACTGAGTCATGCATGGGCAGGGTGACTTGCTCATGTGACAAACTCCACTCTGGGACATACTTTTACACAGTGAGAACAATGGGAGTCCCTCCCCGTGGGAAAGGCTATAAAAAGGACCCTGGGGGGGTTCCTCCGTTTGTCCCCAATCCAGCTCATCCCCTCTAAACGATCCCTGCTCTGAACTGAAGCTTGAAAGGACTGATGAGCCATCCTAACAGAGGACGTGTTTCAGAGACTTGATTTAAGACTGTAGTTTAGTCCATCTCTGCTACGGGCCTGCACCAAGAACTTGACTATTGGTGTATGTATTTGATTCCTTTCACCGCTCTACCACTCACTCCTTTTCTTTTTTCCTTTTCTCTCTTTTCTTTTCTTTTTTTTCTTTTTTCCCTTTTTTCTTTTTTTCTCTTTCTCTTTCTTTTTTCTTTTTTTCGTTTTTTTCCTCTTTTCTCTTTTTTCTCTTTCTTTTGTTCCCTTTTTCTTTTTTTCCTCTTTCTTTCTTTTTTCCTTTTTTTGTTTTTTTTCTCTTTTCTCTTTTTTCTCTTTCTTTGTTTTCCTTTTTTCTTTTTTCCTTCTTTTCTCATTTTTTCTCTTGTCTTTTTTTTCCCTTTTTTTCTTTTTCTTTTCTTTGTTTTTTGGGTTTTTTTTTCTTTTATAAAAAAATAAACCTTTAGCTTTTAGAGTCTAAAAGATTGGCACAGTGTGCTTTTAGGGGAAAGATCTAAATTATTAATTGACATGAGAATGTGGCTGTGTCACCAAGTGTGGGGGAGTCACCGGGCTCTGCACCCCCATCCACTCTCAGGTGGCCGGTAGAAGAGAAAGTTTTTTAGTTGGCCAGGGACACAGCGTAGAAAAGACGTGTCAGCACAGGAACCAGAAGCCACCAGCACCATCCATCTTGGGGAGAGGTGGTACAGAGACAAGGGCCGTTCCCCCACTTGCTGTGCCCCTAAGCCAGCTGAGACCAACTCACACACTCAGCAGCCCCGTTCTCACCCTGCAGCCAGCCCCTCCTCTGGAATTGTTGCTTCTTCCCACGCCAAAGATGTCACCCAGTTCCTCTCCCATCCCAAGCTCAGGTTACAGAAAGTGTCAGCCATTGTGTATATGAGAGAGACGCTTACACTGAAATTCCCACCCCAAACTAGCTACTGGTGCAGTGCCCAAGGGAAACTGAGGCATGCACACGGGGTGACTACAGGACAGGAGAAACCACACGCAACGGGACAAGGGGAATAAAAGCCACACAATCCCCACTTCCTCACAGGCTGGTCCTTTGGGATCAGGTGAACCTATACTGGTTTGAGGAGGTTGGTTTCCATAACTTCTCATCTCTATTAAAGCATGCTCTTGGCCCAGGAAAAGCTCGACTGTCTAAAAGGATTGCTGGGGTGTGCTTTCTGGCCAGCCAGTGGGGCAAATAAGTTCTCTTTGTGACTGGTTTGGTGTGCCTTAGCACGCAGGACCCCCCAGTCTTGGACTGTAATTAGCCCTGTCTCGGAGCAGTTTGCCTTGACTTGACCCTCTCAGTGGTACCCAGAAACCAGTACTACAGAAAGCTCCAAAGGCTGATTAGTTGAAAGGAGACCAGGGGTCAATCTGTTCTCCCCTGATTTTGAGTACGAAGGGACAGTCTCTGGGATGTGAAGGCTAGGACTATAATGTGAAAGCTAGGACTATAACAGGGTTTAAAAGAGAGCTAGATAAATTCATGGAAGTTAAGTCCATCAATGGCTATTAGCCAGGATGGGTAAGGAATGGTGTCCCTAGCCTCTGTCAGAGGTTGGAGATGGATGGCAGGAGAGAGATCGCTTGATCATTACCTGTTCGGTTCACTCCCTCTGGGGCACCTGGTGCTGGCCACTGTCGGCAGACAGGGTCCTGGGCTGGATGGACCTTTGGTCTGACCCAGTGTGGCCGTTCTTATGCAGATGTCACCCAGTCACACTAACTAAGGTCTAGTGGGAGCTTCTGCTCCTGGTCTTTATGTCCCTCACGGTGTTTGGAAAGGATGTGGCCATTCTTCTGTTCTTATGTCGCCTTCTATGAACCTGACTGTATCATCCAGCCTGCTCTGTAGGGTGGGTGTTTCTTTCTTTGCTTGAAGGCCTTTGGGTGACATAAAGTCATATGATGTAAGGGCAGCAGGGATCACTAGCTCCTGGCCTCCTGGACATCCCAGGTCACCTTCTCTTCTCCCCCCCCCCCCCCCCCCCGCACACAGAGCCCTGCGACGGAATTGGAACAGACCCCCATCTATGCATATGAGTTTAGTCTGATGTGATGAAAAGCCGATTGTTCAGGGACTTCACAAAATAAAACCCTTTTGCCAGAAGGGGCCTTTTTTAAAATTGTGTTTGATCTTTTCCCCTCCCACCTGCTGCCATGAGAACTGTGTGTGGTTTGAACCGTTCTCATTCTACAAACAAACCCCAGTGGGTGAGCGGGAGGGACTGAAGAGGAGAAGGGGGTTGGTTACTATCTGAGCCCTGTGATGAGGTGAGACCTGGGCAGGAGAAGGGAGAGAGTAGGAGGTGGGAGACGCAGCGCCCAGCGCCAGCTCTGTCTCCCACTTGGACGAGAAGGAGGGTGCAGGAGCATCCTAGGGATGGGGGGGTCTGAGCGGGAGGTAGGGTGCTGGTGTTCCAGCCCCACGAGGGAGAGGTAGATATGCTGAAGGGCAGAGATAGGGTCCAGAGTGACCTAGACACATTGGAGGATTGGGCCAAAAGAAATCTGATGAGGTTCAACAAGGACAAGTGTGGAGTCCTGCACTTGGGATGGAAGAATCCCAAGCATTGTTACAGGCTGGGGACCGACTGGCTAAGTAGCAGTTCAGCAGAAAAGGACCTGGGGATTACAGTGGACGAGAAGCTGGATATGAGTAAACAATGTGCCCTTGTAGCCAAGAAAACGAATTGCATATTGGGGTGCATTAGGAGGAACATTTCCAGCAGATCCAGAGAAGTGATTATTCCCCTTTATTCGGCACGGGTGAGGCCACATCTGGAGTATTGGTCCAGCTCTGGGCCCCCCACTATAGAAAGGATGTGGACGCATTGGAGAGGGTCCAGCGGAAGGCAAACAATATGACGAAGGGGCTGGAGCACGTGACCTACGAATAGGGGCTGAGGGATTTGGGCTTATTTAGTCTGCAGAAGAGTGAGGGGGGACTTGACAGTAACTTCAATTTCCTGAAGGGAGGTTCCAAAGAGGATGGAGAGAGGCTGTTCTCAGTAGTGAGGGATGGCAGAACAAGGAGCAATGGTCTCAAGTTACAGTAGGGGAGGTCTAGGTTGGCTATTAGGAAAAACTATTTCACTAGGAGGGTGAGGAAGCACTGGGATGGGTTCCCTAGGGAGGGGGTGGAATCTCCATCCCTAGAAGTTTTTAAGTCCCGGCTTGACAAAGCCCTGGCTGGGATGATTTAGTGGGGGCTGGTCCTACTTTCGGCAGGGGGTTGGATTTGACTGCTCCTGAGGTCTCTTCCAGCCCTAGGATTCTAGGATTGTGTGTAGGGTAGACAAGGCCTCAGTTGTGACCATTAACGCTAGGATGACCTTATTTCCCTAGGCTGAATATGGGACACCTGGTAAAATTTCCCATATTAAAGCAGGTTCAGTGGCAGTCAGTGAGAACCCTTATCCCTGCCCTCCCTTCCCTTACTTATTCTTGGCTCTGGACTTCTAATACTCCAGTCATCTGAAGAAGTGGGTAGCGCCCACGAAAGCTCATGATACCATCTCCATGTTTTGTTAGTCTTTAAGGTGTTACTAGACTATTTGCTGTTTTTAAAGTTTTTCCTGTTATAGACTAACTCATCTACCCCCTCTGCAGTGAGAACTATGTCATGCTAACATGCAAATTAACATCGAGTTGACTGAGCCCCCGATAAAAAGGAACCCTGTATAGCTGGGCTCTTTTTATTTACCTTCTTACCTTTAAAGTTTGCATGGGGAGAGGTGACACACGCACACTCCTGTAAACCTCTGTCACATGAGGATGGGAGTGGCCAACCCACCTCACTCAACCCAGACAGCGCCGAATGACGAAAGAAGCTATTTCGAAATAAGATCGAAAGTGGATACGCCATTTGCGTTGCTCCGACTGTGTAGCTTATTCCGCGCGATGCTGCAGCATAGACACATCCGAGCTGCTTCCCGCCACTGGGGGGGTGTGGGGGTAGGGATGATTTGGCCCGTGTCTTTGCAAAAATCTTCTCTTCCCTCCTCCCCCCTTCCCTGCTGCCCTGTGGCTAGAAGCAGCATGGCCCGTCTTGCCCTTAGAAAACCAGCAAACGCCTCCAAGCTGCTGCCGGGAACTGGGAGGCTGTTGGCCACGGGCACTGGTCTTGCAGACTCTGTCTAGGCCTTACACCTTCCCATTCCTCGGGATGCTTGGTTACTATAGCAACCCCTTATCTTCTCTTCTTACTGGCATGCAAGGTTACCGGGGGAGGCCCGACTTCCGCGGCAGCCTTGTGCTTTTCCTCACACACCCTGGCTTGCTTTTTCTGCACATTTTGATGACAAGCAAAGCCAGATTATGATTATTGTTTAGGCTTTGCTGCCCTGTTTACTTCACACACACACACACACACACACACACACACCCTCCCAATGCGAAGAAGGCAAAAGAGGCATGAACACAACCCAGCGGGCCACAAGCCAGTTGCACCAATGTGACAACGGATGTGAAGGGGGGAGGGGAAATAAGAACGACCATACTGGGTCAGACCAAAGGTCCATCTAGCCCAGTGTCCTGTCTGCCGACAGTGGCCAAGGCCAGGTGCCTCAGAGGGAGGGAACACAACAGGTAATCATCATGTGATCCCTCCCCTGTCACCCATTTCCAGACAAACAGAAGCTAAGGACACCATCTCTACCCATCCTGCCTAATAGCCATTGATGAACCTAACTTCCATGAACTTATCTAGCTCTTTTTTTTAACCCTGTTAAAGTCCTAGTCTTCACCACATCCTCTGGCAAGGAGTTCCACAGGTTGAGTGAAGGAAAAACTTCCTTCTGTTTGTTTTAAACCTGCTACCTGTTCATTTCATTTGGTGACCCCTAGTTCTTATATTATGGGAACAAGTAAATAACTTTTCCTTGTTCACTTTTTCCTCGCCAGTCATGATTTTATAGACCTCTGTCATACCGCCCCCCGCCCCCCCCCGTCTCCTCTTTTCTAAGCTGAAAAGTCCCAGTCTTTTTAATCTCTCTTCATATGAGACCTGTTCCAAACCCCTAATCATGTTTGTTGCCCTTTTCTGGACTTTTTCCAATGTCAGTATATCTTTTTTGGGATGAGGTGACCACATCTGTATGCAGTATTCAAGTTTCTTTAAATCAGTTTCTTTGCACCAAATGCTGGACATCTGGGTTACAGGAGGGAGGGTGCTGAAAGAAGGGGTGATTGGTGAAGGAGGGCGGGGGGTCCACTGGCCATGGGAACCACCCCCCACAGTCTGGAGAAGGACCGGGAAAATCCCCCTCAAGGAAACAGTTTACAACCACGGAACCCAAGTGACAGCTGGGCCCTGGAAGTTTGATTCCAGCACGTGGGAGAAATAGACGCAAAATCTACCTCTGCCAAAGTGTTCCTTTTTTATTATTTTGGGGGCAATGGAATCAAAGAAGAGTAGAGATGCGGCAGGCCCTGAAACAGCTTTAGGAAAGATGTGGGTAAATTGGCGCGAATCCAGAGGCAAGCAATACCAATGAAAGGTTTGGAAACCTGCCTGATCAATGTGGAATGGTTAAAAAATCTGGGAAGGTTTAGCCTTGAGAAAGGAAGATGGAGGGGGCAGACGTGATCACGGTCGTCCAATACGTTAAGGCAGGGGTAGGGAACCCTTTTTTGTACTGACCCCCACAGAAAAATCATTCAGGGGCCACACAAGTGAGCAGCAACCTCCCCCATAGAAAAACAAAACCCCCTCACTGGCATGGCTCTTAACTGAGAAGGAGAGAGACACTCTCCACATTCCCCTTGCACACCAGAGCCTGGGGGACCCGGCTAATAGATTTTTGTGGGACCCTCAGTCTTCAGGGTGGGGCCAAAAATGAGGGGTTCAGTGTATGGCAGGAGGATGATGGGAAGCGGGCTTAGGGCATGGGGTCTGGATGGGAGGGAAGGTGCAGGAGCAGAGTGGGGGTGCTGGAGTGACCGGGGGGTGGGAGGCCTGAGCAGGAGGTAGGGTAGGGAGCAGGAGGTAGGGAGCAGCACTCCACACCCACAGGGGAGGCCGCAGGGCTGAAGCACCAGCGCCAGCTCCCCGATGCTGGAGGGGAGAGCCCCAAGGCTAGATCCATCTCCTCAGCTGTAAGTTCCCCACCTCTGCTGTGACAGGGTCAGGCCAGGGAGCTGCTGCAGAGAAGGGAAAAGGCAGCCCAAAAGGGAAAAAGCCTTGTGAGAAGAAGCAGAGAACTGCAGACCAATTAGATGCAGCTGGGAGGGAGCTGGCTCAGGCAAATTGGGGCCAGCTGACTTCTCTGCTGTCTATCTGAGGGCCTTTAAAAGCCTCAGCAGTTGGAGGCTGCAGGAGAGAGTGAGAGGATGAAAGGAAGGTAGCGGAGAGCCAGAAAGGAAGAAATCGTAGAGAACAATTTTGACCAGCATTAGGTAAAGGCAGCTAGGGAGGGAGCCTGTGGGCCCCTGGCTGGGCTCCCTACCATTGAGACCTGCTGCAAAACCCCCCAAACTTGGGGGCTAAGGGGAGGAGGCCTACCCAGTGGTGGCTTGGGGAAGGCAGGCCCTTTCCACACTTCATTAAAGGCTGGTATAGCAAGGACGGTGCTCAATGGGTCTCTATGCCATTGAAGGTCAGACAAGAACTAAGCGGCTTAATCTGCAGCATGGGAAATTTGGGTTAGTGTCAAGCTGCTGTTCAGCGGCTCAGGAGCATGAATGCCAACCTCGGGGCAGAGTAGCACAACCCGGGGCCCAAACCCCAGTGCAGTTGTATAGTTTGGGCTTGTCTCCACTACATGGTGGATTGCTGCTGAGGCGATCAATTTATCGTGTCTGCTTAGACATGAAAAATCTACCTCCGAGTGCTCTCTTGTCCACTCCAGGACGAGAAGAGTAGGTGGAATAGATGGAAGAGTATCAGTCACTGACCTTACTGCATGGAAGATGCTGCAGTAAATAGGTTTAAGTATGTTGACTTCAGCTACGCTATTCACACAGCTGATGTTGCATATCTTAGATAGACCGGGGGGTGGGGGGCATAGTGTAGACTGAGATTTTACCAACCAGATATTAAGCATAAACTCCTCATGCACTTAACCATGAATTCCCAGGCAGTCCCCTTGGAAACTCTGGTCTTTCTTGCCACCTCAGTAAGCTTCCTTTTGTGATGGCCTGTTAAATCCAAAATCCCACCAATATTCAGGTTTCAGAGAAGCAGCCGTGTTAGCCTGTTTCAGCAAAAATCAACAAGGTGTCAGGTGGCACTTTAACTGTCTAACAACTGTATTAGAGCCTTAGCTTTCATGAGCTACAACTCACTTCAGATGCTGAAGAAAAAGAAAGAAAGAAAGATTGATTCAGAGATGGGACCATGCCAACAGTGCTAATTAAATCAGAATGGATGTGGCTATTCCCCAACAGTGATGAGAAGAATAGTCCTATAGCACCTTAGAGTACCAAAATGGGAAATTACCTATTGTAAAGGGAGAACCACTCCATATGTTTGTTTTGACCTAAGCTCAAGGTGTCAAATGTGCATATGAACTCCAGCTCAGCAGTTTCTCTCTGCAGTCTGTTTTTGAAGTATTTCTGTCTGCGAATGGCAACTTGCAAGTCCAAAACTGTGTGCCCAGGGAGGTGAAAATGCTCCCCCACAGCTTTTGGATATTGCTGTTCTTAATGTCTGATTTGTGTCCATTTATTATTTTGCATAGAGCCAGTCCGGTTTGTCCAATGGCAGCAGAGCAGCGTTCACACATGATGGCATACATTACATTAATAGATGTGCAAGTGAGTGGGCCTTTGATGCTAAAACTGATTTGGTTAGGTCCTATGATAGTGACACTAGGGCAAATGTGCGGACAGAGTTGGCAAGGGGGTTTGTTGCAGTATTCAGGATACTCCCAATCCCAAAGGACCAGTTGCTTACCCCAGGCCTCTGGCACCATAGATCTTACCCCGAAGACAACACGTATAAGCCAATACAGCAATATATTAGCTACAGATTTATTAACTAAGAAATGCAAATGATTTGCAAGGTGAAAGCAATTTACCATACATACTCAAATGAGTTACAGTTGTTAGTTCTAAAAGTTAAGAAGATTTTCTACCACAAGTAAAGTTTATAAGGGCTATCTCAGGTTTTAAGCTGGGGATCCCTTGCTTTGCTTCAAAATCTTGCCCTCATAAAGTCCAGTGGCATAGAGATAACTTAGTTCTTCTTGTCAGGGTTTTGTTGTTGTTTTTTTAATTCCTCTTTTTTTACAATTCTCCTGCATACCCTCACCTCATAGTATGGTGAAGTGTGGCTAGGGGAGGGAGGAAGAGTAATTAACAGCATATTTTGTTTGATGGTGTCCGATAGATCCTCTGATGTTGAGGTGCTTTCGTGACACCACTACTTTACAATAGTCACTATCCAGGAATTTGCCTGATGCTGGGGAAAATGACATTCTTTCTGTAGAAAGCAAAGATTTTTCTTTCCTGTTTTGCTGACTGGCACATTTACAGAGCAGATGCTTTATATCCCAGCATAACATGGGATTCAGCTGTTATAAGATTATTGCCTGCCACATTTTACAAGCATCTTATCAAATCTAACCTTATAAACTTAACATCTGTTCCAACAATACTACCCTACAGGTAAGCCAGCTTGAATTCCAATGGTCATCTTGCCATGAGGCTTGCCAGCTGTTAGGTGGGGGATGAACAGGAGCAGCAGGTAATGTAGGCTAGAGAAGACAATGCCTTCTCTAAACTGCTTACACACACCAGCCGCAAGGGAAGGTTGACGTGGCATCCCTGATCCTCCAGGGGGCCAGGAAGGATCAGGCTGAGAGGGGCAGGGCTTGGCTTTGGGGCAGGGAAGGTTGATGAAGCGGTGGGGCCTTGAGCAGAAGGGGCAGGGCTTGCCTTGCCCAGCTGGGTGTTCACCTGCCACCCATGGCGATGAATGTGATTTGGGGGCATAGGCACCAACTTCCTCTCTAGCTAGGGGCAGAGTGTGCTCAACCCCCGACCTCCACCACAGGCTCCGACTCCACTCCGCCCCTGCCCTTAAGCCCCCACCAGCCTCGTCCCACCCAGTTCTGCCTCTGCCTCACCTATTTCTATTTCTTGCCCAGAGCATACCCCTTCCCCGCTCCTCCTTCTCCCTCCTGGAGCCTCCTGCGCACCGCAGAACAGCTGTTTGCCATGGGTGGGAGATGCTGGGAAGTAGGAGGAGGAGTAGATCTGCAGGCGAGGGGCACTGATGGGGCCAGTGGGACGAGGCTGGTGGGGGCTTAAGGGCAGGGGTGGAGTGGAGGCCGGGGGTCGAGCACACTCTGCCCCTAGCTAGAGAGGAAGTCGGTGCCTATGCCCCAAATCACATTCATCGCCATGGGTGGCAGGTGAACACCCAGCTGGGCAAGGCAAGCCCTGCCCCTTCTGCTTAAGGCCCCGCCCCTTCATCCAGTACCAGTGGGTGCTGAACACCCTGTTAATTTTTCCCCATGGGGGCTCCAGCCCCAGAGCACCCACAGAATCAGTGTCTAGGGGCTTAATGAGGAGTCAATTAAAGCATAAAATTAAATGATCCTTGGCACGAGAGGGACGGGTCTTTACAATTTCACAAGTGTGGGTGGTTGTTATGTAGCAGGCTCAGTGTGTGCGCTGGTGCAGGGAGTCGGGCCACCTAAAAACAAGAGCTGCTTTAGCAAAGAGAAGGGGATAGAAAGGCTCCTGTCAGAGCAGTGGTCACCAACCAGTCAACTGGGATCTAGCCTCAGACAGGTGATCCTCACTGGTTTGGCCAAGAGGCTGTCAATGTGGGCAGCCCTCCCCCCCGCCAGACTGCTGTGCATCTCCTGCTCCCCCGACTGCTGCCCCCTAGATTGCTGTGCATCTCCTGCCCTTTGCCTTGGAACTGTACCCTAAGGAGCCTCTGGCTTTCTGTGCAGGGCAGGGAAGGGGGAGGGGTGCTCATGCCAAGGTGACCCCCCCCCCACACACACACACTCTGTATCCTATCTCCACAGAGCAGACAGGGGACACAACAGAACCTGGGATGGAGTTTGCTGGCTGCTTTAGGGAGTGGGCCAGGGCCAGGACAGAGGTGAGCCTGCCTTAGCCCCCTGTACCACCAACCAGGAGCCACTTGAGGTAAGCAGGGCCCTGCTGGAGCCCACATCCTGAAACCCTACCCCAGTCATGAACCCCCTCCTGTGCCCCAAGTCCCTGCTCTAGTCCCAAGCACCCCTGTATCCAAACACTCTCCCAGAGCCTGCACCTAGAACCTTCTCTGGCACCCTGACTGCCTGTCCCAAGCTCAGCTCAGAGCCCCTCCTGCCCTCCAGATCCCTTAATCCAAGACCAGAGCCTGCGCCCCAACACACTGCCCCTGCCTGGTGAAAAGGAGGGAGGTTGGGGGAGGGAGGGAGGATGGAGTGAGCAGGGGGCGGGGCCTCGGAGAAGGGGCACGAAGGAGGTGGGACCAGAGTGTTTGGGTTTGAGGTAGATCTTGGATTGCACTTCAATTCAAAAAGTGATCTCATGCTTAAAAAAGTTGGAGACCGCTGTGTCAGAACTATGCAAGCAGTGCAGTCTGTCACTAAACCCTTTCCCACAATCTCCCAGGTGGATTTTCTCGTGAGGCCTGTCAGTGAATTCTTTCCCACACTCAGGGCATGGATATGGTTTCTCTCCTGTGTGGATTCTCTGATGTCGAATTAGGTTTGATCGACATCTGAAACTCCTGCTACCGTCCTGGCAGTTATACGGTTTCTCTCCCACGTGGATTCTGTGATGCGAAATAAGATCTGAGTGCCGCAAAAACATTTTTTTTTTCTCCCCAGACTAAAGATAGCGTAATAGGGCACCTCTCCTGTGTGGATGGTGTACATTGTAAAGTGTGCTTTGCTATTAAACTTTTGCCCACTGTCAAAGCATGTATAGGATCTCTCTCCAGCGCGGGCTCTCCAATGAGAATTACTCTATGTTTTACCACAAAGGGTATGTCTAGACTACATGCCTCTGCCGACAGAGGCATGTAAATTAGACATACCGACATAGTCAATGAAGCAGGTATTTAAATATCCCCCGCTTCATTAAAATAAAAATGGCCACCGCGCTGTGCCAGCGCTGCTGATTGTCGGTACAACGTGGCAGTCAAGACGTGGATCGGTTGACAGGGAAAGCCTTTGCTGACCAATCCTGTAAACCTCGCTATTTTTATTTTAATTTTAAATCCCCCGCTTCATTGACTATGTCGGTATGTCTAATTTACATGCCTCTGTCAGCAGAGGCATGTAGTCTAGACATACCCTAAGCATTGTCACACAGTTGAGGCACTTATGAGGTTTTTTCTGCCATGTGGATGTTCTGGTGTCTAGCCAGGTTTGAACTCTGATTGAAGCTTTTCCCACAGTCAGGGCATTTATAGGGCATTTTTCCTGTATGGATTCGCTGATGCACAATAAGGTTTGAGCTCTGAAGGAATCTTTTCCCGCAGTCCTGGCACTTGTAAGGTCTTTCTCCTGTGTGGGTTCTCTGATGGGCAACCAGATCCGAGCGCCAACTGAAACTCTTCTCACATGCAAGGCATTTATAGGGTCTTTCCCCCGTGTGCGTTCTCTGATGGGAAATTAGGTACGAGCTCTGACTGAAACATTTCCCGCACTCCAGGCATTTATAGGGTTTGTCTCCCGTGTGGGTTCTCTTGTGTCTAGTAAGGATTGAACTCCGATTGAATCTTCTCCCACAGTCGAGGCATTTATAAGGTTTCTCCCCCGTGTGGAGTCTCTGATGTGAAATAAGGGCTGTACTGTCACTAAATCCTTTCCCACAATCCAAGCATTTGTAGGGTTTCTCTCCCGTGTGCTCCATCTGATGTCTGACAAGCTGCATGTTCCAATCAAAACTTTCCCCACAGTCCAGGCATTTATAGGGTCTTTCTCCCGTGTGGGCTCTCTGATGGGAAATAAGATCCGAGCTCTGAATGAAGCTCCTCCCGCATTCCAGGCATTTATAGGGTTTCTCACCTGTGTGGGTTCTCTCGTGCCTAATAAGATGGGAACCCTGGTTGAAACCTTTCCCGCAATCGAGACATGTGTAAGGTTTCTCTCCTGTGTGGATCCTCTGATGGGAAATAAGGTGTGAGCTCTGATTGAAACCTTTCCCGCAGACAAGGCACTGGTAGGGTCTCTCTCCTGTGTGGATCCTCTGATGGGAAATCAGGTGTGATCGCCGAATGAAGCTTTTCCCACACTCGGTGCATGTGTTTTTTCTCTCTTCTGTGGGAATCCTCGGATGGGTTGTGCTTTCCTTAAGGTCTTTGCAATCTCCACCAGCATTTGTGGGTTCACACATCTTCTTCCCTGGGTCGTACCCTCGTGGCCTCTCTGCCTGGCGCTGATTTCCGCAGGCTTTCTCTTCTTTATGATTCTGATAAAAAAGGCCCTCAGATCTTCCCAGTACTGTTCCCTGCAGACCCACGTTTTCACAACCTTCCTACTGTGGATTCACCTCCCCATTCACCATCCGGGCACCTTCTGGAATATAGAGAGAGAATCCAAGCATGAGTCCATTACCCATGTGGGGGAGAGAGGAACAAAAGGGGAGCAGCAAAGAGGGGACAAATAGCACACAAATTGCTGAGGAGACTGAGAAAGGGGAAATTTACCAACCCATCTGTAACTTTTCCTTCTCTGAAGTGGGTCCCTGGTGCTCCATGGTCCATTACACCTGGGACCTTCCTCGTCATCTTCCATAAATGGAGACTCTTTATTTTCAGCCCTCTCTCTAGCTCTAGTTTCACAGTGTATTGCACTATAACATAAGAACTAGAGGGCACCAAATGACATGAATAGGTAGCAGGTTTAAAACAAACCAAAGGAAGTGTTTCTTCATGCAGCACACAGCCAACCTGTGGAACTCCTTGCCAGAGGATGTTGTGAAGGCCAGGACTTTAACAGGGTTCAAAGAAGAGCTAGATAAATTCATGGTCCATCAATGGCTATTAGTCAGGACAGGTAGCAATTATGTCCCTAGCCTCTGTTTGTTAGAAGCTGCGAATGGGTGACAGGAGAGGGAATCACTAGAAAAATCAAAAAGGGGGCATGATGCTAGAAAGTTTGGGAACCACTGCACTAGATGATTCCCTGTTCTGTTCATTCCCTCTGGGAGCACCTAGCATTGGCCACTGTCAGCAGACAGGATACTGGGCTAGATGGACCATTGGGCTGACCTCATATGGGTGTTTTTATGTTCTGAACCAGGGTCAACAAGCCACCGCAGGATGGAGTTAGGAACAGAGGTTTTAAATGGAGCCTCCCTGCTTGTATGAAATAACCTAATTGTCACACACAATATGGAACACCAGGGAGCCACAAGAGAGAAATTGGATTCTGCTGCCACATCCCTTCCAAAGACCCAGGGGGAGGTAATGGGAAGAGGTTCTGTGCACACAATTAATTTCTGAAAAATTCTGCACCATGCGGTGGAGTAGCTAAGGGACTTTGGGGGAAAGAAAACCTGAGCAGAAGACAAACTGATCAGCTCACAGATTCCCCCATCTCCCGATAACCGAAGGGTCTGGACTCCCTTACCCAGCGAGGTCACCGCCTCGTAGTTCTCCTGCATGACGTCCCTGTAGAGGGCTCTCTGAGCGGGGCCCAGCAGCGCCCCCTGCCCCTGGGTGAAATACACAGCCACCTCCTCGAAGGTCACCCGCATCTGCAACAACAAGAGTCCCCCACTCAGTCCCTGCCACAATCCTTCTAGACACAGGGGAAGAGGGCTGGCCACACGAAAGCTTTGGAGAGGACAGAGCGGTGGAATCCCACCCTGCTCCGGCTCAGAGCAGCCAGGAGGTGTCCAGGTGGGGAGAAAGACAGCTCCCTGGGCATCCTAGATGGGCATCCTAGATGATGGAGGAGGGCAGGAACCTTCCTGTTTTTCTCACACCTACTAGCCAGAGGAGGTACAGCCCTCAAGCAGCGTCCAGGGAGAGGAATCCCAGCCCCCTCCCCATTTCTAGCAGCTGGGATCAGCAGACGGGGCCTGTCCCCCTGGACCTCACAGGATGCTCCCGTCGTATTCCACAGCAACCTCTGGCTAGTGGGTTCCGGCTCCTGCACTGAGAGTCCAGACCATTTTGCCAGCCCTGCCCAGGAGGAGGAAGGTTGTTTCCACTTCCAAAAAGGGGAGGATTCCCCCCCCCCCAATGGGTTGCTCTGCCCATACTCAGGTGGCCAGCCAACACTAGCGGCGAGGAGTCCTGTGGCACCTTATAGACTAACCGAAGTGTTGGAGTATAAGCTGCATGCATCTGACGAAGTGGGACATGCATCTGATGAAGTGGGACATGCATCTGACGAAGTGGGTCTTTGCCCACAAAAGCTTATGCGCCAACACTTCCGTTAGTCTATAAGGTGCCACAGGACTCCTCGTCGCTTTTGCAGATTCAGACTAACACGGCTACCCCTCTGATACTAGCCAACACTAGCAGAATGATGGAACGGAAGCGAGCAGGGAAGAACCCGTGCTGAAAGCAGACAGGGCACATCAGAGACCCCAGGCGTGGCACAGTCTTGGCACATCCCAGGAGGTTTGTCCCACCCCATCCTCCCGTCCCTGGCCCTGGGTATTGCCTGCTCCCGCCCTTCTAACACAGCGGTTGCCTGAAACTCCCCTCTGTGAATCCCACCTGGGCTAGAACCAGTCTCAATCTCTCTCTTACCCAACACACATGCAGCTATTTATATATGGCGGAACAGCTTCAGGGAGTGGTACCGAAAGAGATGTACCCTAGAAAACCCTGTAGCCTCGTGCACCAAATCTTGGTGTAACTCAGACTCCTAGTGCGGGTCTCTGTCCTGTAAAATGGCACTTAGACCATTTACAGTGAGAGATAAGAACAAGGGAGCTCCATAGCCTAAGCTGAGGGCCAGCTGGCTTTATAGCTCAAGCATAGAGGCTCCTACAGTAAGTTACAGAGGTCCCAGATTCAAATCTGCCTGGTGGTGGTTACATCTAGGTGTTGAATTTAGGAGCCTAAAGCAGCAATAAGGTGCCTTAATCCCTTTGTGGATCTAGCCTTTTCCCAACCATTGGTAACATGGATTTAAGCGAGGACCGCAACTTAAGTGTGGGTGCGTATATATGCAAATAGCTTCTTTCACACTGACAGGCAAGACTACACAGCACGCAGGCCCCATTTAAGTCAGTTCTGCTGATATTAATAAAACACACTATTTACCCGATTGCCACCCATACGGCAGCACTGTTCATGGGCAATGACAGTCTAGGAATTTAACTACTAAAATGCATCTCAACAGAAGACCATTATCTTCACTACTTTTTTGTTTTGGCTCCCACCCGCGGGCCGCAAATAAATGTGTTGAGTAGCCCTGCTATAGGGTGACTAGAGGGGGTTGTAAGGCAGGCTCCCTGTCTGTGCTGGCACCACGGACCACACTGCACCCCCGAAGTGGCCAGCAGGGGGTTCAGCTCCTAGGCGGAGGGCCACGGGGCTCCGTGCACTGCCCTCTTCCTGAGCACCAGCTCCATACTCCCAGGCTGTGTCTAGACTGGCACGATCTTGCGCCAGAGCTATGCAAATGAGGCTCAGCGTGGAATATCGCCGAGCCTCATTGGCATAACTAATGAGCCGCCATTTTTGCGGAAGAGGCTCTTGCGCAAGACGGAGCTGTCTACACTGCCCCTTCTTGCGCAAGAAAAACCCTCTTGCACAAAGCCGTTACACTGATTATTTTCAGGCATAACGGCTTTGCGCAAGAGGGTTTTTCTTGCGCAAGACGGGGCAGTGCAGACAGCTCCGTCTTGCACAAGAGCCTCTTCCGCAAAAATGGCGGCTCATTAGTTATGCAAATGAGGCTCGGCGATATTCCACGCTGAGCCTCATTTGCATAGCTCTGGCGCAAGATCGCGCCAGTCTAGACACAGCCCCATTGCCTGGGAACCTATCCCCTAGGCCATGCCAGAACCCACCCCACCACCTTACCTTCAGGGCATCCCTTATCCCGCCTTCCACCGGGGCCTCCTGGCTGCTGGCTGTCCTGTCCCTCCCAAACTTACCTTTCTGGTTTTTTTGAAGGAAATAGTTTTTTTTCCCCTCCAGGCTGTGGGCAGGTGAAATGGCCATTCGCCCACATTTATGCCCAAAGTCTTATCCTGCCAAGTCTGAAGAGGAGAAAAAAAAAAAAAGGAGCAGAGGCATCTCAGAGTTACCCACACAAAGGGCACCCAAAGTCTGGTCTTCAGCCTGCTTGGCCCAGGGCACCAGGACCCGGGGCTGGGAGGGTCCCACGCTGGCTGCTCATTAGACCAGGCTCCTGGCCCAGCTCAGAACAGCCTGTCTCGGGGGGAGGAAACAGGGCCCAGCGGCAGCTCAGCATGGGGGGATTGGCCTGGCTCTGGCCTGGCTCAGGGCGGGGTGGGCTCGGGGGTTGGTGCCGGGGTCACAGTTTCAGATGAACAACCCCCCTCCAACCTCCTCCCTTCCATCTCAGGCTGATTTCCTCCCTCCCCTCCCTGCCAACAGAGACACACCAGGAACCCTCCCCCCGCTCCCCACAGCCCCTCTGCTCCCCCCGCCTGGTGCCTGCCTAGCCAGGGAGCTGAGGCTGCGGGGCCGCGGGGGCAGCGTCCTGCCCTAGGGCTCCCCGGCACCTGCAGGCTCCGGCCCGGGGCCACCCAGGGGTGGGCTCCAGCCGCCGCAGAACGGGCCCCAGGGCCGGGCCCGGCCCCCAGACCCCACTGGGCAGCAGCGGCTCCGCCCGGGCTCCCGGTGCACAAGGGAGGGGCTGACCCAGGAAGCCAAACAACAGTGCAGCCTCCTGCTGCCCGGCTCCTCTCAGTGCCCACGGGGACAGCAACAAAGGCCCCCCCCCCCCCGTCCCGCACCCCGCTCAGCTAGGGGGCACCCGACCCAAAATCTCCCCCCCTGCGCCCTAGAGACCTGCCCAGGCGACCCCCTCCCCAGCCTGTGCCACTGGGAAACGTACCCCCTCAGCTCATTTGGGGGTCCCTCAGAAACAAGCCCGAGTCCCCAAATCCCCCTTCTCCAGGATCCTGGAGGCTTCTTCCCAGCTCCACTGGGCAAGAGCAACTCTGAGTGTGGGGGCCAGGCTGCCGGGGGGCTGCAGGGCCATGGCTCTATTGCTGGGACCCACCAGGGAGCCGAAAAGGGCTGTGGGTTAGTTCTCTGGCTTCCTTCCTGGCCCATGCACTGGACCCCTCATTTTTGGCCCCACCCCAGAGCCTAGAAGGGAGGGGCACAAAATCCACTAACCCTGGGGACCCCAGAAGAGTTAATCTGGCCTCAGGTCTTGAATCTCAGTCCTACCTACCCTCCCCCCATGGGGCTGGAGCACCAGGGGAGTGGGGTGTCTCAGTTGGGGGGCTACATCAGTGAGGGTTGGAGATTTTTAGAGGGGTTGTTTTTTTGCTTCTCACGTGTGTGGTCCCCGACCCAAGAAAGGTTCCCCGCCCCTGGCATAAATCAAGACAATGTTGAAACCTTTTGTGTTGGATATAATATTTTACTGTATTTAAAAATGAAGCCCAGCCAACAAGCCCCCAATTGGGGCCCAGCCCTCAGCTGGCCACAGCGTCATAACACTCCTGCACCCCAACCTTGGGCCCATCATACACCTGGACCCCCTGCCCTGAGCCCCTCATGCACCCACATCCTCAGACTCCTGCACCTCCCCATTTCCAGGCCCCTGACATAACACTCCTGTACTCTCACGCGTTGGGCCCTGGGCCCATCATGCACCTGAACCCTCATGCACCCCAACCCAGACTCCTGCACCAGGGTTCCCTCTAAGTTTTTCCATCCGTGAGCAGAGTGAGTTTTGTTTTGTGCACCAATATTGAGGTCATGTGCACTTCTTTGGATGGGAACCACTGAGACACCTGAGTTATTAACAAACATCTTACCTCTATTTTGTAAAATGTTATGGAAGAAAGAACACTAAAACACGGGATGCTTAACCTGTGCATGGCTTCAAATGTTGATTGACTATGAAGTCAAAGACAAAAAAAATGAACACTGCACTATTTTCAATAGCCAACTGTCTCTGTTTAGAGCCCTCTCCCACCCCCCCCCCCCGACTAGACGTGGAATAGATGATCTCCCTTCCCGGCCTGTGATTCTGTGATCACCCTCGGCGTTCAACACACCAAAAGGACGTTGGTGGGTTTGCGAGCAATCGCCGAAGTCTGAGCTCCAGCAGAGAAGTGTGAACGACGGCATCTCTCGGCTTTTGTTAGGGTACTGAGGCACCACCACGGTGCATGCAGGAACGCTGAAAGCTGTATCTCAGCCCCTTTGTGCTGTCTGTATTTTCCACCTTGCCAGAAGCAAGTCCCGCCACTGCGGTATGTTAGAGCAAGACTGTTCTAAGTCTGCCCTGCCCACCGCTCCATAGAAGTCATAGGAGGCCAAGAAGAAGCACAGCACAGCCAGGGCTGGCCTTCCCATGAGGCGAACTAAGGCGGCTGCCGCAGGTGCCAGACTTGGGGGGGACAGAGGAGGCACCACTAGGACCCAGAGAATTGAGACCTTTCAAAGTTTTGGCCCAAGTGAGGGGCATGGGGGGCGTCATTTGAGCTCCCCGCCTCAGGTACCAAAATGTTGTGGGCCGGCCCTGGGCACAGTACTGCTCTAGTTCTCCTCCAGAATGCCCTTATCTTGGGAACTTTAGGGGGCAGGACCACAGCGTCATTTCATCGGCTGTAAGCAAGATAGGGAGCCCCCTCCCTACACTGGGGGCAAGACATAAGAACATAAGAATGGCCACACTGGGTCAGACCAAAGGTCCATCTAGCCCAGTGTCCTGTCTGCCGACAGTGGCCTATACCAGGTGCCCAAGAGGGAGGGAACACAACAGGGAATCCTCACATGATCCCTCCCCTGTCACCCACTTCCAGACAAACAGAGGCTAGGGACACCATTCCTACCCATCCTGGCTAACAGCCATTGATGGACCGAACCTCCATGAATCTCTCTCGCTCTTTTTTGAACCCTGTTAAATTTCTAGCCTTCCCCGCATCCTCTGGCAAGGAGTTCCACAGGTTGACTAAGACCCATGCAGGGAAGTGAGATCACTTCCTTTAGGGTATCTTTGTGCCACCCGCGTACAAAAAGGCCACACTGCACACTGCTGCGCAAGTGGCATGGGCACCCACCAGCACAGCCAGGCGGGATCCGGGGCAGGGCGTGCCTTTCCCCCCTTGGCAGCGGTGCCGGGTGCTTGGGGTGCGCTGCTGCAGGAGTCCACAGCACCCCCCTCACCCTGGCTGGGTCCCTGCCCTGGGTACCCCCCCCGCCCCCCGCAATGTCTGAGCCATGTTGTTGCTGTCTGCAGAGGATGGCAGAGCAGCTGCAGGACAAGCGGCAGGTAGCGCTGCGTGGGCTGCAGCGGGCCCAGGCGCTCAGCACAGGTGCCATGCACCTGCCCCTTGGGAAGGCTCTGCGCCCCCCCAAGGCAGAAGGGAAAGGCAACTCTAAGGCTGGGGACGACCCCCCCCCCCGCCTTCATTTTTTAGCTGTTTTGCCTGCTGCTTCAAGCACCGATTGCAGCCAAATCCTGTCCCTCCTCCACAGCCAGGGCCAACATCACAGCATGTCCGGTGTCCTGGCGGAGCTTTCTACCTCTCTGAGTGCTGGCTCAGGCATTTTTGGGCCCCGGCCTCATGGTTATTTGAATGCCTGGGTTTGGAGATGCTGCCTGGAATGTTAAACAATCTCTACCAGCCTCCATCCGTCCTAAGCCTGATGGCACATGCCTGACCGCCCTGCCCCTGCCCACGGCTTTGGTTGAGTTCTCGTCTCCAGCGGTGAAAGTAACTTAGAATTTCTTACAGGCGCTGCCCTATCGCAACCCGGGGCCCTGCCAGCTCTTTCACTAGCTCCCTGCTGGCTTTTGCCATGGCTCAGCCAGCACAAGCTGGAGCGGTACACCACAGCGGGCCCACGTCCTTTCACCTCTGTGCTTCTCTCTGTCTGTGCCTTGACTGCTTCTTAGATTGTCAGCTTGTGAGGAGAAGGACCCGCTCTCTTCGCCTGTCCACAAAGTGCCATGCATGCTGTCCGGACCATGCAAATAAGAGAACCAGGCATTCATAATGCATGTGTTTTAGCATTCCTGCCCTCCCGGCATTACACTTTTATACACGGACGTATCATGTGTAAAGTTACAATTGGCTGAATGTGGACATTCTGGCTCTGTGCGTACCTCACTTCTGTCTGTGAAGTTAGAAATAGTCAGTGGAAACCTATTTTATTAATGAAGTGAAGAGGAGTCCTGTGGCACCTTAGTGTAATAAACCCGATCCAGGCTCATAATCAGTCTGATTCTTTCCTCCTGCTCCTTTCAGGGCCCTTTCCTATTCCAGGCTGGCTTCACCCAGCACTCGCGTGCCAGCTTTGTCTCTACCGTGCACCAGTGCAGCAATTGAACAGCTCTCGGCCTCAGCTGTCTGGATCGCCAGAGAAAACCCTGCATGTCCCCAGCTTTGTATCTCCCCCACATCCTACGCTCTCCCCACTCCTGATCGGGTCACACCTCCTCTCAGGGCTCAGGCTGCAACCCCCTTCTCCGTTTCAGTCTCTGCCTCCCAGCCTGCTGCTCACGCTCACCCACTGGGGTTGGTATATTGGGGTGCTGTAGGATTATAACAGTTCAAACCACATGTAGCTCTCATGGCAGCGGGGGTGGGGGGAGACCAAATACAATAAAAAGGCCCCTTCCTGCAAAGGGCTTTTATTTTGTGAAGTCCCCGATCAATCGACTTTTCATCACGTCAAACGAAACTCGTATGTGCAAATGGGGCCTGTTTTATTTCCACTGTAGGGCTCAGTGTGTGGAGGGATGGGTGGGGTAGGTGACCTGAGATACGGGGGACGCCAGCCTACAGGATCCAGTGATCCCTGTTGCTCTTACATCACACAACTCTGGGTGACCCAAAGGCCTTCAGCAAAGAGAGAAACACCCACCCTACAGAGCAGGCTGGACAACACTGCAAGGTTCACAGAAGGCGACAATCCAGAGACTGTTCCTTCTTGCTCAGAATCAGGAGAACAGATTGACCCTGGTCTCCTTTACAGATGTTAAATTGCGGTTATCTGGCTAATTGTGTTGTCGATATTTGTATTGATGACATGATTAATCGATAAGGGCCGCTCTGCAGAGCCGCAGCAGGGGTAGTGCCCGGAACCGGCTCGAGCCAGGACCGAGCAGTAGGGATGGAGGAGGCAGCACTGCAGAGATGGTGCTGGGGGGAACCAGCTTTTAAAATGGCTCCCCCCAGCACCGTCTCCTATTCCCCCGCCCCCACACACACACTTGCTGCCTCTGATACAGAGGCAGCAAGAGGTGGGGGAAAGTGAGTAGTGGAGTACTCCAGTCGACTACCCAATAAACTTGTGCCCAGATGAGTTTTCCTGCTCTTGACAATCCTCAAAGGACCCTCCGCTCAACAGCCAGGGCTGCAGCATGGAGGAGGGGCTGATTATACAAAGTTGTGAGCACTAAATGAAACATTTCCCACATTCAAAGCATCTGTGTTTGCTCTGGAGCTTCTGCTGTGAAATAAGAACGGAACTCAACTCGTCCCACAATCCAGGCACTTATAGAATCCATCACGTGAAATGGGCTCTCCGATGTGCACTGTCATGACACAACATCAAGGAGTCCTGTGGCACCTTAGACAGTAACAGATTTATTAGGGCATCCGCTTTTGTGGGTAAAACCCAGTTTGTGACTCATCACTCAAGTTTTTTCCACAGTCAAGGCGTTGAAGGGGATTTCTCCCATGTGGATTCTCTGGTGTTTGATCAGGTTTGAACGCCGATTAAAGTGTTTCCCGCAGTCGGGGCATGTATAGGGTTTTTCTCCTGTATGGATTCGCTGATGTACAATAAGATTTGAGCTCTGAATAAAGCTTTTCCCACAGTCCTGGCATGCATAGGGTTTCTCTCCTGAGTGGGTTCGCCGATGTGTGACAAGGTGCGAGTTGTCACTGAATTTTTTCCCACAGTCAAGGCATTTATACGGGTTCTCCCCCAGGTGGATTTTCTGATGTGCCACAAGGCGGGACTTGTCATGGAATCTTTTGCCACACACAGGGCATTTATAAGGGGTTTCTCCTGTGTGGATCCTCTGATGTCGAATGAGGTTTGACCGCCGACTGAAATTTATCCCACAGTCCTGGCATTTATGGACGGTCTCGCCTGTGTGCATCCTGTGATGTGACACAAGATCCGAGCTATGAAAAAATTGTTTCCCACAGCAAAGGCATTTATAGGGTCTTTCTCCCCGGTGGGCTCTCTGATGGGAAATAAGATCTGAGCTCTGAATGAAGCTTTTCCCGCATTCCAGGCATTTATAGGGTTTCTCACCCGTGTGGGTTCTCTCGTGCCTAATCAGATGGGAACCCTGGTTGAAACTTTTCCCGCAGACGAGGCACTTGTAGGGTTTTTCTCCCGTGTGGATCATCCGATGGGAAATAAGATCTGAGCTCTGATTGAAACCTTTCCCACAGTCAAGGCACTTGTAGGGTTTCTCTCCTGTGTGGATCCTCTGATGGGAAATAAGGCTTGATCGCCGAATGAAGCTTTTCCCACACTCGGTGCATGTGTTCTTTTTTTCTATTGTGGGGATTCTCTGCTGGGCTCTGGTTTCCTTGAGATCCTCCCAATCTCTACCATCGTTTTTGGGTTCACACGTTTTCTTCTGTGGGTCACATCCCAGTGGCCTCTCCGACCTGCGCTGATTTCCATGGGGTTTTTTGGGTCTCTGATTCTCAGAAAAATGCCCCTCAGATCTTCCCAATACTGGTCCCTGCGGATCCACGTTGCCACAACTTTCCCGCTGTAGAGTCTCCTCATGCTCGCTCATCAACCCAGCACCCTCTGGAAGACACAGAGAGAATCCAGACACGAGTCATCCCGTGGAAAAAAAGGGGAGTGGCAAAGAGGAGACACACAACACAACAGCTGCTGGGCAGACAGAAAAGGGAGCATTACCCAACCCATTGGTATCTTTTGCATCTCTGAAGTGGGTCTTGATGATCGATTACAGCTGGGAACTTCCTCCTCATCTTCTAAGCATGCAGACTCCTCTTTATTTTCAGTTCTGTCTCAACCTCTAGTTTCTCAGGCTATGTCTACACTGCCAGCTTTTACCAGCAGAGAGTATGCAAATGAAGTGCTGATTAGCATTTTGTGGTGCTTCATTTGCATAATCTATTTGAGCCGTTTTTGCGCAAGGGGTTTTTGCGCAAAAACAAGCAGCGTGGACGTTTCCTTTTTGCACAAAAAACCCTTTTGTGCAAGATCCTTATGCCTCTCTGGACTGCTTGTTTTTGTGCAAAAACCCCTTGCGCAAAAATGGCTCAAATAGATTATGCAAATGAAGTGCGACAAAATGCTAATCAGCGCTTCTTTTCCATACGCAAAGTCTCAGTGTATTGCAACAGATACAGCAATGACTCCACAGGGTGAAGCCGGGGACAGAGGTTTAAACTAGAAATTTAAAATGAATGGAGCCTCTGTGCTTGGAAGAAATAACCTATTTCTAAGAGAGCACCAGGGACTCACAATGAAGAAGTTGGATTCCGCCTCCACATCCCTTCTGAAGAACCAGAGGGAGATAAAGTCAGGGAGGAACCTGCTGTCAGATCTTGTTTAGTGTCAGTGGGTGACATCTGCCCTGAGGATGGGGCTTATTGCAGGAAGGAAGGGGAGGAGATATTCATGAATACGGACAGGAAGGAGAATACAAGGATTCTGTCACTGCTTGGCTCTAGCCAAACTACTACATGTAAATCTAGCTGAGCTAGAATCACACACCTCCCAAATGCTGTGTAGTCGTAACTTAATAGAAGCCAAACTGGCTACATCATATACCCCTACTCTCAGCTTCTAATAGCCGAGGGGATGGGACTCCCTTACCCAGTGAGGTCACCGCCTCGTAGTTCTCCTGCATGATGTCCCTGTCAAGGGCTCTCTGACCAGTGCCCCCTGCCTCTGGGTGAAATACACAGCCACCTCCTTGAAGGTCACCCGCATCTGAAACAAGAAGAGTCCACTGCTCAGCCCTGGCTAATACATATTGATGGCCCTATCCTCCGTGAATTTTTGTAGCTCTTTTTTGAACCCTGTTAAAGTCCTGTCTTCACAACATCCTCCGGCAAGGTGTTCCACAGGTTGACTGTGTGTTGAGTGAACAAATACTTCCCTTTGTTTGGTTTAAATATGCTACTTATTTGTTTCTAGTTCTTCTGATAGTCCTTATCCTTACATCACACTCTAAGAAATTCTGAAGCAACTTTTTTTCTCACTTGGTTTCTCTGTACCTTTCAATGATTTTTGATGGTAATATATTTCCTCCATTTGTGTGAATGCAGTGAAATGATCATTAACCTGCATTTATAATAAAGCTCTCATCCTATAAAGCCTATTTATACGTGACCATGTGGTTCCCTCGGTAATTGTTCTGGGACCAATCCTATTCAACTTATTTATAAATGATCTAGAGAAAGGGGTAAACAGTGATTTGCAGATGATATTAAACTGCTCAAGATAGTTAAGGCCAAAGCAGAGTGTGAAGGGCTTCAGAAAGATCTCACACAACAAAGTGACTGGGCTACAAAATGATAAATGAAATTTAATGTTGATAAATGTAAAGTAATGCACATTGGAAAAAATAATTCTAACTATGCATACAATATGATGGGGACCAGTTTAGTTACAACTACTCAAGAGAGAGATCTTGGAGTCATTGTGGATAGTTCTCTGAAAGCATCCATGCTGTGTGCAGCAGCAGTCAAAAAAGCAAACAATGTCAGGAATCATTAAAAAAGGGATAGAGAATAAGACATAAGAATATCTTATTGCCTCTAAATAAAACCATCATAATCACATAAGAACATAAGAGTGGCTACATTGGGTCAGACCAAAGGTCCATCTAGTCCACTATCCTGTCTGCCAGTACCAGTGGCCAATACCAGATGCCCCAGAGGAAGAGAACACAACAGGGAATCCTCACATAATCCCTCCCGTCACCCATTTGCAGACAAACAGAGACTAGGGACACCGTTCCTACCCATCCTCCGGTGGAGTTGTGCATTTGCGTTTCCCTTCCTAAGGCTACATTATGTCACTTGGGGGGGGCTAAATAAGCCCCTCTCCCCTCCCCCAAGCAGCACGAGATGCACTGACACAAGTGCTCGTGCGCACAGTTCACTGTCCATGTGAGAGCTTCTCCCGCACACGTAGATTCTGCCACGTGCAGAGGGGTTTATCTTCGAGCGCTCCTGTTGGCCTGGAGCATCTTTACAGCGGCTCTCACTTTGGCCTTATTCCTCAAAAAATGAGTTTTACAGGGTTCTTTCGAAAAAGGGGGTTTTCGTGTGAAAAACCGAGTTGAGACTGCTTTTTTTTTTTTTTTTTTTTTAAACTCTTCCAAAAAAGGGATCAGGAAAAGATATGCAAATTCACGCCTCATTTTCATATTTTCTTTTGGATGCCATGGGTAGTCTAGATGTAGCCTCAGCCTGCCCCTTGCCTGCTCCGCCACTGGTGTTTGTTTGTTGGGGTGATTCAGAACGATAATGGTTCAAACACCACACATCTCTCATGGCCACGGGTAGGGGGGAAAGACCAAATACAATAAAAAGGCCCATTCCAGGAAAGGCATCTCTTATTTTATGAAATCCCCCATACATTGACTGTGTCAGACTCAACTAGTATCTGAAAGCGTGACCTGTTTCATTTCCATTGGAGGGCTCAGTCTGCAGGAGTAGCTGGCCTGGGATACCCGGGAGCCCAGCCTAGAAGTCTTTGCCGGCCTTACATTGTATGACTCTGGGGCTACGTCTACACTACGAGTTTTTTCAGAAAAAAATATACTAATAAGGGACTCATTTGCATGAGTTGCAATCTCATTTGCATATTTTCTGCTGATCCATTTTTGCGCTGGGGTTTTTGCGCAAAAACAAACAGTGTGGACGTTTTCTTTTTTGCACAAAAACCCCTTTTTGCACAAGATCGGCATACCTCCTTTTTTGGGCCATAAGGATCTTGCGGAAAAAGGGGTTTTGCGCAAAAAGAAAATGTCCACACTGCTTGTTTTTGCACAAAAACCCCAGCGCAAAAACGGATCGGCAGAAAATATGCAAATGAGATTGCGACTCATGCAAATGAGTCCCTCATTAGCATATTTTTTGCGGCCAAAACTTGTAGTGTAGACGTAGCCTGTGTGAAACGAGAAAAAACACCCACCTTACAGAGCGGGCTGGACGATAGTCATATTCTTAGAAGGTGACAACTCAGACTCCGTTCCTTCAAACTCAAAATCAGGAGACGAGACTGACCCCTGGTCTCCTTTGAAGTAGCCAAACGTTTGGAGCTGCCTTATAGGACAGGGGTGGGCAAAAGGGCCTCTGTGGACAGGATCTGGCCCGCCAAGCGGGTGTATCCAGCCTGTGGAGGCCCTGCCACTCCCCCACCCCCAGGCCAATTAGGGCCTGGGAACAGGGGAGCGCGCGAAGCCTCCTCCTGTCCTGCCAGGAGCACGTGGTGCTTTGAAGCGGAGGAGAAATGTGTGTGTGTGGGGGGGCAAAGGCACTCCCTCACCCCCAGACCAATCATTCTCTGCAGGTGGGGAACCTGGATGTACCTTGCCCCCGCCCCTTCCTGTGAGGCTTGGGGCCACTTCAAACGTTTCCGAAGTGGCCTCCAGCAAAAAATGATTGCCCACCCCTGTTATAGGAATATGTTGTTTTCTAAGGTTTTAACGTCATCCTAAGGAAAGGAGAAAACCCAAACTCCTTTCTGCACACAAGCGGAGCAGGGCAGTGAAAAGGCCAGCACTGCATTACCCAACAGCGGGAACAAAGGATCACAGTTCAGAAGGTTCACGCTACATTTAGGATTTATTCAAATTCCCCTTGCGGGACTGAGACAATTTCATCTCCAGCCCTCAGGAGTCTGATCTGGTGGGGGGTGGGAATCACTGTATACATGAGATGCTCAGGGTTGGTCTAGACTAGAAATAGAGAACGTTTGGTCAAGGTCAGAGGAAAACGCGCCAATTACCAACTCCAATCAGTTTCCCTGCTTGAGACAATCCTCAAAGGCAGAAGGGACCCTCAGCTCAACAGTCAGGGCGGCTGCAAGGAGCAATTTGACTGTACTTTCTGACATGGAAAACATGAGCTCTGAATGAAACATTTCCCACATTCAAAGCATCTCTACATTCGCTCTGTGGTGAACAAAGAACTGAACGCTAAGTGAAACTGTTCCCACAGTCCAGGGATTTATAGGAGCCATCTCCCCTCTACGTTCTCTGCCACGTATTAAGTGGTGACTTGTCACTTAATTTTTTCTCATAGTCGAGATTTTTAGGGGTATTTCTTGTCTATGGGTTCTCTGATGTCTAGTGAGGTTTGAACGCAGATTAAACCTGTTCCCACAGTCGGGGCATTTATAAGGCTTCTCCCCCGTATGGGTTCTCTGATGCACAATAAGGTGCACTTGGTCAGAAAACTTTCGCCCACAATCAATACACTTATAGGGTCTTTCTCTTGTGTGGGTTCTCTGATGTGTACTCAGTTGTGATTTGTCACTGTATGTTTTCCCACAGTTCGGGCACTTATGAGGTGTTTCACTTGTGTGGATTCTCTGATGTCTAGTCAGGTTTGAGCTATGATTGAAGTTTTTGCCACAGCTGGGGCATTTATAGGGCATTTCTCCTGTATGGATTCACTGATGAATAATAAGGTTTGAGCTCTGAAGGAATCTTTTCCCACAGTCAAGGCATTTGTAGGGTTTCTCTCCCATGTGGGTCCTCTGATGTGCAAGAAAGTGTGAGCTATCACAAAAACTTTTCCTGCACTCAAGGCATTGACAGGGCTTCTCTCCCACATGAATGTTCTCATGTACTAGAAAGTGTGAGTTGTTACAAAAACTTTTTCCACACTCGAGGCATTTATAGGGTTTATCCTCTCTGTGGATTTTCTGATGTTCTCTAAGTCGTGACTTGTCACTAAATTCTTTTCCACACTCAGTGCATTGATACGGTGTCTCTCCTGTGTGGATCCCCTGATGTCAAAGTAGGTTTGACCTCTGATTGAAACTCCTCCCACAGTCCTGTCATTTATGCAGTTTCTCTCCCATGTGGATTCTGTGATGTGAAATAAGATCTGAGCGCTGACAAAACGTTTTCCCACAGCAAAGGCACTGATAGGGTTTCTCTCTTGTCTGGGTTCCCTGATGGGCAGTAAGCAGGGTTTTATCATTACAATTTCTCCCTTGTTCAAGGCATTTGTAAGAGTTCTCTCTGGTGTGGGTTCTCTGAGGTGTATTAAATTCTGCTTTATCATTAAGTATTTCCCCACTGTCAAGGCATGTATTAAGTTTTTTTTCTTATGTGGATTCTCTGGTGTCTAGTCAGGTTTGAATTGTAATTGACTTTTTTCCCACAGTCAGGACATGTATAGGGTGTTTCTCCAGAATGGATTCGCTCATGCACCATAACATTTGTAATTTTAAGGAATCTTTTCCCACACTGAAGGCATTTAAAGGGCTTCTCTCCCATGTGAGTTCTCTGATGTGCAAGAAGGTGGGAGCTCTCACAAAAACTTTTCCCACACTCAAGGCATTTATAGGGTTTCTCGTCTACGTGAGTCCTCTGATGTGAAAGAAAGTGGGAGTTGTCACAACACCCTTTTCCACACTCAGGGCATTCATACGGTGTCTCCCCTGTATGGGTTCACTGATGTCGAATTAGGTTTGACTTCCAACTGAAACTCATCCCACAGTCCTGGCATTTATACAGTTTCTGTCCCGTGTGGATTCTATGATGTGAAATAAGATCTGAACTCTTAGAAGAAGTTTTCGCACAGTGAATGCATTTATAGGGCTTCTCTCCAGTATGGGTTCTCTGGTGTGTAATAAGGTGTGCTTGGTCACAAAACTTTTACCCACAATCAATGCACTTATAGGGTCTTTCTCCAGTGTGGGTTTTCCGATGTACCGTAAGATGTGATTTGTCACTAAACATTTCCCACAATCAAGGCATGTATGAGGTATTTCTCCCAGGTGGATTTTCTGGTGTCTAGTCAGATGTAAACTCTGATTGAAGGTTTTCCCATGCTCAGGGCATTTATAGGCCATTTCTTTGGTATGGATTCACTGATGGAGAGTAAGATTTGAAGCTTTGAAGGAATCTTTTCCCACACTCAAGACATTTATAAGGTTTTTTTCCTGTGCGGATCCTCTGATGTGCAAGAAACTTTGAGTTTTCACTAAAGCTTTTTCCACAGTCAAGGCATTTGTGGGGTTTAACTCTTCTGTGGATTCTCTGATGTCCCACAAGGTGTGTCTTGTCACTAAACTGTTTTCCACGTGCCGTGCATTGAAACGGTTTCTTTCCTGTATGAACCCTCTGATGTTGAATTAGGCTTGACCTCCGATTGAAACTCAACCCACACTTCTGGCATTTATACAGTTTCTCTCCCATGTGGATTATGTGAGGTGAAATAAAATGCGCTTTGCCAGTCACCTCTTTCTCCAAATCAATGCGTTGATTTGGAGAAAGAGGTCTGTCGCAAAGCTCCCTGGTCGCTTACCAGCAGGGTTTAAGTGCTCGGCCTCCCTGATAGCTCCTCCCTCTGCCTACAGCTCAGCCAATCAGCACACGGTGTTTCAATTCAAACCTAATCAGCTTCCAACTGCCTGCCTGCCTGCCTGCCTGAGCACACGGCCTTTCAAACAAACAAACAAACACACTCAGCTCAGCACTCCAAACGCTCCAAACAAAACAAACAAACTCCAAACAAACAAACTCCAAACAAACACACACAAGCCCAAAACCTCCAAATATAAGCAGCCACTTACCCCAAGGTGCTTTAGTTTGCTCCTTCCTTCTCCTCCTCCAGGAGAGCCTCTCAAAACTCCCTCCTGTTAGCACTCACACTTTGCCTCTCACACATACACACACTCCCCCACACACACACTTACACTGTCTCCTGCATGCACACACACATTTATTTTAGTTTTTTCACTGGTCTGTGCCATTTCATCATGTTATTTCTCTTAGACTGAAATTTAATTCTCCGAGGTGTGAGTTCTAAAATGCCTCACCTGGCCTGGCTGTAATTACTTTTAGGACTATATTGTGCCTTGCCTCATATTCTTTTGCTCCTGGTACAGGACAGTCTTTGCTTATGCTCCCAGGCCCTTGGTACCTCTGGCATTTGCCCTGGAACCTGGAGGTTCTACCTTCTGGAGCATGAATGTTCGGGAAAAGGTTCAGAAAAGGGCAACCAAAATGATGAGGGGTTTGGAACAGGTCCCATATGAAGAGAGATTAAAAAGACTTGGACTTTTCAGCTTAGAAAAGAGGACACTAAGGGGGATATGATAGAGGTCTATAAAATTATGACTGGTGTGGAAAAAATGTATAAGGAAAAGTGATTTACTTATTCCCACAATATAAGAACTAGGGGGTCACCAAATGAAATTAATAGGCAGAAGGTTTAAAACAAACAAGGAAGTTTTTATTCACTCAGCACACAGTCAACCTGTGGAAGTCCTTGCCAGAGAATGTGGTGAAGGCCAGGACTTTAACAGGGTTCAAAAAAGAGCTAGATAGATTCATGGAGGTTAGGTCCATCAATGGTTATTAGCCAGGATGGGTAGAAATGGTGTCCCTAGCCTCTGTTTCTCTCGAGGTAGGAGACAGGGGAGGGATCACATGAGGACCACCTGTTGCGTTCCCTCCTTCTGGGGCATCTGGTTTTGGCTACTGTTGGCAGACAGGATACTGGGCTAGATGGACCTTTGGTCTGACCCCAGTATGGCCATTCTTATGAAAACTGATGGATTTCCTGCTGAAATCTAGAAACTGCCCATAAACTTGGGCTTTTCTAGGGATTCCGATAACTGTCCCTCGACAGGACATAAGAACATAAGAACATAAGAATGGCCATACTGGGTCAGACCAAAGGTCCATCGAGCCCAGCATCCCATCTGCCGACGGTGGCCAATGCCAGGTGCCCCAGAGAAGGAGAACAGAAGACAATGATCAAGTGATTTATCTCCTGCCATCCATCTCCTGCCCTTGTTATGAAGGCTAGGGCACCATACTTTATCCCTGGCTAATAGCCATTTATGGACCTAACCTGCAAAAATTTATCAAGCTCTTTTTTAAACCCTAATAGAGTCCTGGCCTTCACAGCCTCCTCGGGCAAGGAGTTCCACAGGTTGACTGTGCGCTGTGTGAAGAAAAATTTCCTTTTATTAGTTTTGAACCTACTACCCATCAATTTCATTTGGTGTCCCCTAGTTCTTGTATTATGGGAAAAGGTAAATAATTTTTCTATAATCACTTTCTCCACACCATTCATGATTTTATATACCTCTATCATATCACCCCTCAATCGCCTTTTTTCCAAACTGAAAAGTCCCAGTCTCTCTAGCCTCTCCCCATATGGGACCCTTTCCAAGCCCCTAATCATCTTAGTCGCCCTTTTCTGAACCTTTTCTAATGCCAATATATCTTTTTTGAGGTGAGGAGACCACATCTGCACGCAGTACTCGAGATGTGGGCGTACCATAGTTTTATATAGGGGAAGTATGATATCTTTTGTCTTATTATCTATCCCTTTTTTAATAATTCCTAACATCCTATTTGCCTTACTAACTGCCGCTGCACACTGCGTGGATGTCTTCATAGAACTATCCACTATAACTCCAAGATCCCTTTCCTGATCTGTCGTAGCTAAATTTGACCCCATCATGTAGTACGTGTAATTTGGGTTATTTTTTCCAACATGCATTACCTTACACTTACCCACATTAAATTTCATTTGCCATTTTGCTGCCCAATCACTCAGTTTGCTGAGATCTTTTTGTAGTTCTTCACAATCCCTTTTGCTTTTGACTGTCCTGAACAACTTTGTGTCATCTGCAAACTTGGCCACCTCACTGCTTACCTCATTTTCTAGATCATTGATGAACAAGTTGAACAGGATTGGTCCCAGTACTGACCCCTGGGGAACACCACTAGTTACCCTCCTCCATTGTGAAAATTTACCATTTATTCCCACCCTTTGTTTTCTGTCTTTTAACCAATTCTTGATCCATGAAAGGACCTTTCCTCCTATCCCATGACCACCTAATTTACGTAAAAGCCTTTGGTGTGGGACCGTGTCAAAGGCTTTCTGGAAATCTAGGTATATTATATTTAAACCTGCTACCCATTAATTTCATTTGGTGTCCTCTAGTTCTTCTATTTAGGGAACTAATAAATAACTTCTCTTTATCAGCCCTCTCCACACCACTCATGATTTTATATACCTCTATCATATCCCCCCTCAGTCTCCTCTTTTCTAAACTGAAAAGTCCCAGTCTCTTTAGCCTCTCCTCATATGGGACCCGTTCCAAACCCCTAATCATTTTAGTTGCCCTTTTCTGAACCCTTTCCAAGGCCAGAATATCTTTTTTGAGGTGAGGAGACCACATCTGTACACAGTATTCAAGATGTGGGCGTACCATAGTTTTATACAGGGGCAGTAAGATATTCTGGGTCTTATTTTCTATCCCTTTCTTAATAATTCCTAGCATCCTATTTGCCTTTTTGACTGCTGCTGCACACTGTGTGGAAGTTTTCAGAGAACTGTCCACGATAACTCCAAGATCTCTTTCCTGATTTGTCGTAGCCAAATTAGCCCCCATCATACTGTACGTATAGTTGGGGTTATTTTTCCCAATGTGCATTACTTTACACTTATCCACATTAAATTTCATTTGCCATTTTGTTGCCCAATCACTCAGTTCGGTGAGATCTTCTTGGAGTCCCTCACAGTCTGCTTCTGTCTTGACTATCCTAAACAGTTTGGTATCATTTGCAAACTTTACCACCTCACTGCTTACCCCTTTCTCCAGATCATTTATGAATAAGTTGAACAGGATTGGTCCTAGGACTGACCCTTGGGGGACACCACTAGTTACCCTTCTCCATTCTGAAAATTTACCATTTATTCCTACCCTTTGTTTCCTGTATTTCGAAATATAACGGGCTCGCAATTCCAATATCCCTGTAAACCTCGTTCCACGAGGAGGAAGGGACGTTTCGGAACAGCGGGTTATTTCGAAAGAAGTGCTGTGTCGCCAGCGCCAACTTTCGAAATAAGCTGTTTCGAAATCACCTCGAAAGAAGCTACACAACTAGCGTTGGGCAAATGGCATAGCTTATTTTGGGGTAAGGGTGCAGTGTAGATGCACCCTCATTTTAATCATACAGTTATCAAATAAATTGTGCCCTGCAGGTTGAGAAACACTGATATAGAGGCATAGGGGGCTGGTAACTGCTGGGGGGGGGAGTGGTGTACTATGGGAGGGACTCCCCCAGCCATGGTGAATTTCCTGGTGACTACCAAGACACTCTTAGCAACCCCCTTTGACCATTACACCCCCTGCCAACCAGAACATCCTGGGGAGGGCATCCATATGTCCCACTCTTAAGGTCAGCTCTGCCAGGGTCAGCCTCGGAGAAAATGGAGTCTGGGGAACCTTTTGTATTTTGGCACCTGTGTCCCTGACCCCCCCCCCCCCTTTTTGCTTTCCCCAGACATCCACCCCTTCCCATCGTCCCAGACCCTGGCTGCCTCCCACCGTCCATCGCCCCACACCCCCTGGCCCTTGCTGCCTCTCCTACTCCACCATCAGCCCTGGCCCTACTACCACCCTGGGATCCCCACCCTAGCCCCTGTTCCCCCAGGCCCTGCTGCCTCCTCCCCCATTGTCCCAGCTGTCTTCCAGAGCTCCCCTCTGCACAGCCCAGGCAGGAGACTCGGGACACATATGTTGGCTGGTAAGTGTGGGTGAGGACAGGTGTTGCTTCCCAGGTTTGGGCGCCCCCTAGTGGGGCTCGGGGGGGCACTACTTGTTGGTGCCTTTCCTGGGCACGTCCCAGGACAGTTCCCGACCCGACAGAAAATGGCACCTTGGGGAAATTTGTATCTTGGTGCTCTGGCCACCCTGTCCCCTCCCCCATCACCACTGTTGTTTCCCCCACCCATCCGCATGAAGAAATGAACACAGGGGAGAGGCCTCCTAGGTCTTCTTTGCTCCACTTGGTGCACGTTCCCTGCTAACCCCACGTGGAACTCAGTAGATGCCTCCTTCACACTGGGAGGAAACTCAGTGCCTTGATTAGAACAGGACCATAATTAAAAAAAAAAAGTCCATTTTCTCATTCCCAAATCGAGCATCCTGCAGGCTGGCCCAGGACCCAGCATCTTTTTCAGATTCTCTTCCCTTTTCATCCATCACTCAAATGTAACTCATGCCTGCAGGAGCCAAGCGCAGTGAGGGGCGTGGTGGAAACGCCGTTTGCAGAGCAGGGTGGAAACGCACGTTGTGGAACAGGGCCCTGAGTTACCGTGGGAAAGGAGGGGGAGTGTTAGTTTTCTGGCTTTGGAATAATAAAGTAGAATTTAGTTTCTTAAAATGTCCCGAGTCTTTTGTCAGGAAGAATCCATCAGAAATGGACTCGGGAGCTGTCTGGGAAGCTTCTTTCAGGGGATGTTTCTGAGCACTGCAGAATCTTGCAGATCCTTCTAGGAGCCTGGGGGTGAGAAACACTCACCTACAGGAGAGAGCCCCTCTGTCCGGCAATGTTCCCTCTAATTTTTCCCACCCACATGCAGATTTTTCATCCATGTGCAGAATAGTTTTATGTGCACCAAGGCCTGGGCCTATGTGTACCACCCATAGAAACAAAAACCTTGCTGTGGGCACTCTGCTCATCATCTGGGGGAGGGGGGGGGGGCCTGGAATCTCACCTGAGCACCTGCACAAGCGCCCAGCTTACAGGGAACACTGCTGTCCAACATGTGTGTTCAGCTGTCTCCGGCTGAGGGAGACAATCAGAATGGTAACACTCAGCTGCTTTTTCTTCTTTATTTTGAAGCTCAGTCGAGCACTCATGGAGAGAAATAAAGAGCAGGTTTGTAATGTGTTTGGAGATTGGCTGACGTACAGTGCTGGGTCAGAGCTAGGTATTCTCTGTGATCCAAAAATCAAGTAGGGGGTGCATTCGATTGTACAAGTGGGAGGAGGGTTCACCTGATCACACAAGGGGGTGTTTTGATGAATTGCACGGGGGGGGAAGGAGGGGGTTTGCACTTGATAGCACCAGAAAGTGCTATAGTCAGCGTGTAGTCAGCCTGTGGAACTCCTTGCCAGAGGAGGCTGTGAAGGCTAGGACTATAATAGAGTTTAAAGAGAAGCTAGATAATTTCATGGAGGTTAGGTCCATAAAAGGCTATTAGCCAGGGGATAAAATGGTGTCCTTGGCCTCTGTTTGTCAGAGGCTGGAGAGGGATGGCAGGAGACAAATCGCTTGATCATTGTCTTCGGTCCACGCTCTCTGGGGCACCTGGTGCTGGCCACTGTCGGCAGACAGGATACTGGGCTAGATGGACCTTTGGTCTGACCCAGTACGGCCATTCTTATGTTCTTATGAAATAACAGGTGCGCTCAAAAGATGCAGAATAGCTATTTCAGAATACCTCCGGTATCCTGAAATAGCACTGCAGTGTAGACATAACCTTAGAAAGGAAGCCGTCTTTCAGTGCTAGCATCACACTTTTGTCGGTGAATTTAAAGTATTGAAGCCTCCGAAAAGGGACACAGTGACCTAAAAAGGTGGAGAGCAGCTCATTTCTAGGCTCTCTCTGCATGTACTTTCTCAGGGGTGGGCAATAAAACAGGAACAATTTTACCAGGGTTAGCCCCTGGTGGGTCGCTGCCGCTATATTTACCTGCACCTCTGCAGGTACGGGTGACTGCAGCTCCCATTGGCTGGGAATGGCAATCTGCAGCCAATGGGAACTGCGATCCCCTGTACTTGTGGAGTTGCAGATGAATACAGCAGTGTGTGTATGGCAGGGGGAGGGGGACCAGTATTTGCCCACCTCTGTATTATCTGATCAATACAAAGCTGGGAATGAAACATTTCACACATTTGGAGTATGTACACGGCCACTCTGCCATGAGGCTCTTTCAATGTGAAAGAAGAACTGAACTTTGAAACTTTTCTCTCAGTTCAGGGATTAATAAGAGTTTTCTCCAATATGGGCAATCCCGTGGGTAGTAAAATGTGAGTCGTCACTCAATTTTTGCTCACAAGTGGAGGCATTTAGGATTTTAGACAGACACCTGTCAAGGATGATCTAGTCAGTGCTTGGCCCTGCCATGAGGGCAGGGGACTCGACTCGATGACCTCTCGAGGTCCCTTCCAGTTCTAGAACTCTATGATTTTTTCCCCCCTCATGTGGATTCTCTGATGCACTATAAGATCGGAAGTTTGAATGAAACTATTCCCACAGTCCAGGCATTTATGGGGTCTTTCCCTTGTGTGGATTCTCTGATGTCGAGTAAGGTTGGACCTCCGACTGAAGTATCTCCCACAGTTGGGGCATTTATAGGGTGTTTCTCCTGTATGGCTTCTCTGATGCACAATAAGATCTGAGTTCTGAATGAAACTTTTCTCACAGACCAGGCATTTATGGGTTTTTTCCCCTGTGTGGATTCGCTGATGTCGAGTGAGGTTGGAACTCCGACTGAAGTTTTTCCCACAGTCGGGGCATTTGTAGGGTGTTTCTCCCGTATGAACTCTCTGATGCACAATAAGATCTGAACTCTGAATGAAACCTTTCCCGCAGTCCTTGCATACGTAGGGTTTCTCCCTTGCGTGGCTTCTGTGAAGTGTTGGAAGGTGTGACTTATCCCGAACCTTTTCCCCAGCATCAAGGGATTTAAGTGTTTTTTCTCGCATGTGGACTATCTGGTGTCTCTCCAGGTTTGAACTGCGATTGAAGTCTTTCCCGCAATCCAAACATTTATAGGGTTTCTCTCCCGTGTGGATTCGCTGGTGCACCAGCAGATGTGCCCGCTGAAGGAAACTTTTCCCACAGTCAAGGCACTTATAGGGTCTCTCACCCATGGGGACTTTTTGATGTGTAACAAGTTGTGAGAGGTCACTAAAATTTTTCCCACACTCAAAGTGTTTGCAGGGTGATTCTCCTGCATAGACTCTCGGATATCCAAATAGGCTTGACTTCTGATTGAAATTTATCCCAGAAGTCTACATGGTTTCTTTCACGTGGGGATCCTGTGATGTAAAATAAGATGCGAGTTCTGAAAAAAAGTTGCTCCCTATAAATTCATATGTAGGGCTTCTCTCCTGTGAGGCGGTTCTCTGACACATAATCAAGAGTGCTTCTGTCGCTAGACCAACTCCCACAGTCAATGCGTTTATAGGCCTCTCATGGGTGAATTTTTTGAAGTCCAATAAGTGCTAAGTTGCCACTAAATCTTTTTCTACACCAGTGGTTCTCAAACTTTTTGGGCTCCGGAGCCCTTTACATGCGTAAAAATTTATGCGGAGTCCCAGTGGTCCACTGACTGTATGTGTTGTACCTATCAATGTTTCCAGTTTGTCAACCTCGTGGAGCCCCTGGAGATGTCTCGCAGAGCTCTGGGGCTCCACGGAGCACAGTTTGAGAAACACTGTTCTACACTCAAGCCAATTACAGAGTTTCTCTGCTGAGTTGGTTTTCTGGTGTCTAATAAAGTGTGACCTCAAACTGAAGCATTTGCCGCATGTTATGTATATGGTTTCTCTCTCTTGGGTGTGGCCTCTATGCTGGGCCGTGGTTTCCTTCAGGTCTTTGCACCTTTACCCACGAAGAAGGAATTTAATTACTTCCCTCCACACTTGGTTTCTCTGATGTCTCTCTGACTGAAATGACTCTCATAGAATTTTTCGTGGTCAATGCTCCAAGGAAAAAAAAAATCAATTTAGATCTTCCTGGATAAGGCCTCATACAGCTCCACTTGCTTAAGAGTTCCTTATTGGAGAGTCTCCTCTTCATTCCCACCTCAGCATCTCTTCACCTGCTGGGATAAAGAGAGAAGTCACACCCCAGTCATTCCCAATGCTAGAGTTAAAGGAAAGAATGGGGAACAGCAAAGAGAAGAAAGCAAACAGAAGAACTGATGAAGGTTTGAGAAACATACCCACCTGTACTGTTTTCTTCTCTGAAGTGAGCACCGGATGCTCAGTGATCCATTACAACTGGGTTGCTCTTCTTCATCTTAGGAGCACGGAGATCAAATCAAGTAACATTTGCTAGAGTCACAATCTTGTGCCAGAGAAATGGAGGGATTCTGTGACTATTTTGCTGCTTCAGCTCTCAAGACAACTGCCCAGGTTGAGAAGACGAGCTATAAGTTGTACTCCTGTGGGAATTGTGGGCGTCTGCAAAGGTGCAGATTTCATATCTCCTGCAGATACTTTTCCCCACCTGCAGAAAACACCTTTCTGCCCAAGAGGGGCTGCAGTTCTGCTTTTTGCCCAGTAGGGGCTGCTGTGTTGCCAGAACAATCAGCAGAATGAACACAGCCTGCAATTTTGGCTCTACAGCGGCCTCTAGCCAAAAGGCAGAACTGCAGCACGCCCGGGGAAGGATTTTATGGTGTTATTTTGACAAATACAACACGCAGAATGTGGCAGCAATGTAAAATATTGTGGGCAGAATTCCCCCAGGAGTAAAGTTCGGATGAATAAACTTTACAGAAGATTAAATATCCTCCTTAGAGATGGCTTAGATATTCATTCGTGTGGTACACACAACTGGAAATGAAGACGTACAGCAAAGTCGGATCCCAATAGGTGGAATCCAACGTTTTCTCTCTCTCCATGTCGGGCGGCAGAGGGGAAATAAAGGATTGAGATATTTCCCCTTCAACTGGAAGGTAATGCAAAATCTGTGTGGGGTTTTCATGCAGCACCAGAGCCCACTTCAGAGAAGGGGAAATGATGGTTTGTTAGATAATTTTCACCTTTTTCCTACTTCAGTAGCTGGTGACCTATGATCCTTTACAGCAGGGATGTAGTCTAGACCAGTGTTTCTCAACCTTTTTTATAAATTACCCCCTTTTAAAAAAAAATGTAAGAACCCCCCAGTACCTACAGTTTTCAGACACGCCACATTTTTTTCTATCATTGCAACACATTTGTTTAAACAACTTAATCGTAGCTGAGCGGGCAATGAAATTTTTGGGTGTCAAAAGTACAGAAATAATAAAGCGCTGGAAAACTTACAACAAAAATTCAGTTTTCTCCAAATTTCAGTTGTGTTGATGTATCCCCCAGACTTCTCTCAAGTACCCCTAAGGGTACTTGTACCACTGGTCGAGAAACGCTGCCCTATACTAAAACCCATCTCCATATGGATGGAAGGTATGAAAGAACAGTTGCAGCATGCCTCTGGACCCTTTTAAATCACCAGGCCCTGGGGCAGATACCCCCATTGGCAGCCTGATAGATAGATAGACAGATAGATAGGGTGGATGGGGATAGATAGACAGATACATAGATAGATAGATAGAGGGGGTAGATGGGGATGGATAGATGGATAGATAGAGGGGGTAGATGGGGATGGATAGATGGATAGATAGAGGGGGTAGATGGGGATGGATAGATGGATAGATAGAGGGGGTAGATGGGGATGGATAGATGGATAGATAGAGGGGGTAGATGGGGATGGATAGATAGATAGATAGAGGGGGTAGATGGGGATGGATAGATAGATAGATAGAGGGGGTAGATGGGGATGGATAGATAGATAGATAGAGGGGGTAGATGGGGATGGATAGATAGAGGAGGTGGATGGGGATGGATAGATGGATAGATAGAGGGGGTAGATGGGGATGGATAGATGGATAGATAGAGGGGGTAGATGGGGATGGATAGATAGAGGGGGTGGATGGGGATGGATAGATGGATAGATAGAGGGGACAGATGGGGATGGATAGATGGATAGATAGAGGGGATAGATGGGGATGGATAGATGGATAGATAGAGGGGGTAGATGGGGATGGATAGATGGATAGATAGAGGGGGTAGATGGGGATAGATAGATAGAGGAGGTGGATGGGGATGGATAGATAGATAGATAGAGGGGGTGGATGGAGATGGATAGATAGATAGATAGAGGGGGTGGATGGAGATGGATAGATAGATAGATAGAGGGGGTGGATGGGGATGGATAGATAGATAGATAGAGGGGGTGGATGGGGATGGATAGATAGATAGATAGAGGGGGTAGATGGGGATAGATAGATAGATAGATAGAGGGGGTAGATGGGGATAGATAGATAGAGGAGGTGGATGGGGATGGATAGATGGATAGATAGAGGGGGTAGATGGGGATGGATAGATGGATAGATAGAGGGGGTAGATGGGGATGGATAGATGGATAGATAGAGGGGGTAGATGGGGATGGATAGATAGATAGATAGAGGGGGTAGATGGGGATAGATAGATAGAGGGGGTGGATGGGGATGGATAGATAGATAGATAGAGGGGGTGGATGGGGATGGATAGATAGATAGATAGAGGGGGTGGATGGGGATGGATAGATAGATAGATAGAGGGGGTGGATGGGGATGGATAGATAGATAGATAGATATTATACTCACAGGTTGTGTCTACACTGGCGGAATCTTGCGCAAAAGCGGCCGCTCTTGCGCAAAAACTTGCTGCCTGTCTACACTGGCTGCGTGTTCTTGTGCAAGTACACTGACGTTCTAATGTATGAAATCATGGCTTCTTGCGCCAGAACTCTGATGCTCCCGCTCAAGAATAAGGCCTTTTGCACAACTGTTCTTGCGCAAGAAGCTGCCAGTGTAGACGTAGCCACAGTGAATATGTGAATAACTTACTACAAATTGCTAACGTGATTGGTTACTAACACAATAAAAGCATCCTGACTGGTTAATTATTAAAATCACACAGTGTTCTAATAACATGTGCTGCAAAGAGCCCCAGGAAACTCACTAGAATCATTACAGACTCCTCATTCCCCTCCTGTAGACCTGATTTGATTGGCCTCTTTTCTTAACCCTGGATTACACTAGGGCTTTATTTCAAAATAATCCCCCCTTAGGTCAAATTACTAAACAGAGCATCCACACTATCAAGCCTGTTATTTCAAAATAACAGGCTGGTTATTTCGATATCTGTCCTTCTGCTTTCCATCAAGGAATAACGCTAATTTCGAAATAGTTCTTTCAAAATAGCGGTCGTGTGGATGCTCTGCTGCTGCTATTTTGAAATAATGACTCCCCAGAATTACTCCCCAGTGCTTTGTGGGGTGCTACATTGAGGTAGTGTGACCACATGAACGGCGCCTGATTCAGGGTAATTTTGAGGCTTCCCCGTAGTGTGGACACACAAGTTCAATTTTGTTAAATCGGGAGTGATTAAGTCAAGTTTAGTTATTTCAAAAGGGTTTCCTAGTGTAGACACAGCCTTAGTAGGCACAACTAGGACAGCGAACGAAAGGTTAAGGTGTGAACAAGGGGCATGACAAACCGGAGGCTGGAGTCAGGACGTCTCTGTTAGCTAAGACTGGAGCCGCCCCTTGAGGCGAGGGACTCTGGCGAGCTAGACCTGGAAGGTACAGATCAGGTGCCATGTGAACAGCACAGGGAAAGAGCAGGCTGTATGGGGATTCGAAAGTAAGCAGCCCAGAACCATGTGATTAATGCATGGCAAATGCAACATCCATAAGGGAAAAGGTTGGATCAGGATGGTGGAGCCATCCAAAAATGGGGCACCAACATCCTACCCCATCTCTTTCCCTTGAAGCCTTACATCCTGGCCAAGCTGAAATGGGGTGCCAGGGACTCTCCATGTGCCCGGGTTGGGGGGGGGGGGCTCTGAAAATAACCCCAGACCTGTGTCCCTGCTCCTCCTCCCCTGCCGGATCCACTGCCCAGGGCAAGTGGAAGTGCTGTGGATTCCCACATGACTCATCCCTGGACCTAGCTCTGGCTGGGGGGTGGGGCCTCGGAGCCCCAGCCAGGCCACGGTAAGAGCTACCTAGGCAGCTGCAGATCCTCCATCTGCCCAGGGTGGGGACATGGGCCAGGGGTTGCCTTTGGGTCCCTCACCCCAGACTTATGGGGGGGTCCAGAGGTACCAGGGCCCCAAGGGAACGGGGAAGGCCAGAGTTGGGGCCTCTGGCAAAAAGTGCGAGGGCTTTGCCGCCTCCCCCCCTCCTGTTCTGTTGTCCCCGGTTGGATGGGTTAATGTTGAACGTGCGGCACCCCTTACCCTTGAGTGCAACCACCTCGCGTAGCGTTGCTCTCCGCCAAAACAAAGGCACCTGCGAGAGGCAATCCAGAGTCGCACTGAGTGTTTTGCTGCCCCGAGAACTGGAGGAAGAGTTCTCCCGCAACAGGGCACCACGTTCTGGAGAAGCCAAACGGAAATGGTCTCGCAGGGGGATCCCCACGCATCCCCAACCTGCCGGAGGCCAACACCCACACCGCCCCATTCTCCACTTTTGAGTTCCCATTAGACAATAGCTAGCTGGAATTACCCAGTGTTGCTCGGGAAAGTTGATATAACTGAGGTGAGGAGCCTGAGGGGAGGGAGGGGGGAGGGAGCCGCACGCCTGCCGCCGGCGCCCAAGCCCGCCCTCCGCTTCCTTGTCCCTCTGCCGGCCTTAGTGAGTGACTGTCCCTGACGCTTCCCCGGGGAAGCTGCTTCTCCCCGCACTGCCAAGCTCCGTGCAGCCCCGGGGAGAGGCGTTGGTCTCTCATCTCTTCCCTCCCACAGTACCTTAAAACCTTCTCCTGGATGAAAGGTTATCCCATGCAAAGTTTGGTTGCAGGAACTCTTATAGTGTCCAAGTTATTACAGCACAAACATACAAACATTCTCCTTTATATATTAGATTAAGAGAGCCAACTCTGTACCCATGAAAAAAAATGGTGTATTCGTATATAAGAGAAAATGAGGAAAGTCTGAAAAAAATGTACATAACTTGGCTTATTCAGTCGGAAAAAAAAGGCATTATCAGTGGGGTTGTAGAGGACTAGCTCTAGAGAAAGAAATAACATTTATACGAATAATATATTAATAATCTATCAATAGAAATTGATCATAATCAGAGGGAATTGTATATCAAAATCTTGTGGCAAAAGGGAAAAGAAATGAGGGGCGAGCCAAGATCAGAGAGGATTACCGTATATTGCCATACTGGATAATTAAAACAAACAGCAAAAATCGGAGGGAATTTATAGCACTATTGCCCACAAAAATCCATATTAAAAAACGTTATTAAGAACATAAGAACGGCCATACTGGGTCAGACCAAAGGTCCATCTAGCCCAGTGTCCTGTCTGCCAACAGTGGCCAATGCCAGGTGCCCCAGAGGGAGAGAACACAACAGGTCATCCTCACATGATCCCTCCCCTATTACCCACCTCCAGAGAAACAAAGGCTAGGGATAGATTCTAGCCAGGATGGGTAGGAATGATATCTAGCTCTTTTTTGAACCCTGTTAAAGTCCTAGTCTTCACCACATCCTCTGGCAAGGAGTTCCACAGGTTGACTGTGTGCTGAGTGAAGAAAAAACTTCTTTTTGTTTGTTTTAAACCTGTGGCCTATTTATTCAAGTTGCAAAGTCCAGCACTCACAGTTAAGCAGGCCAGAATCACGGAAGCCTGAGCAATGTTATTTCTCTCCCCTTGTGTAAGTGTCATTAGGAAATAATAATTTCTAATGATAGGCTCACACTGTGCACTTTTCACTAACGCAGGACATTGCCTCCTTCAGTCCTTTCAAACCTGCCATCTCTGATGGAACAAACAAGTCCTTGACAGTATGATAAGAACTGAGGAAAGCCATAAGGATCCCCTTCTGTGCATGTTTTAAATTTCTAAACTCTCATGCTTCAGGGCATCAGCCAGGGCAGGGGTCAGGAAGGGATTACTCCCCTGCTCACCAGAAGGTACTGGAATTTTCAAGGGGGAGGCCCTTTCCTGTATTTGGAATCAGGAAGGAATTTCAACTCAGACTGGCAGGAATCTTGGGATTTTTTAAAAAAAAAAAAACCTTCCCGCGCAGCATGGGGGTTGCCAAGAGGGACCATCTAGATATCTCTCAATTTCCAGCGTCCTCTTCTATGCCCATAGTTTGCCATAGCTTGGTCTCCGGAGTCCTGTAATTACTTTGGTTTAATTCTGGCTGTTGGGTTTGGTGTGGAGGAGGCTGGGTGGGGTTCTGTGGCCCATAAGAGACCCCAGGTCAGGCTAGATGATGTGGCAGTCCCTTCAGCACTTAAATTCCATGAAATCTATGAAAACTCCACAGCTCCATGAAATTTACACAGCACCAATGCCTTATCTCTGTGGTGGGAAAGGGGCTAGGTTTTAAAAAGAAATAACTGCCAACGAAACGCTTCTCCTCTATTGTCACCCTTTCTCTACTCACTCCTTTTTCGCTACACTTCTTATGTTTCATCCCTTCTCTTCCTGACAACCATCTAATTTTTTTCCATCCGTGTGAAGAATAAATTTTGTTCTGTGCACCGAGACATGCACAGATGTGTGCCACCTGTACAAACACACACTGCCGGCTATGGGCGCTCTGCTAATCAGCTGGGTGGCATTTGAATCTCTCCTGGATGGCCGCCCAAGTGCTCAGCTTACAAGGAACGCTGCTGACAACCCATCCTCCGATGCACAAAGAGACAGATGGGGCCTGTTTAGGATTTCCCCACCTCCGACCTCATACCCATTTCTCCTCCTAAGCTTGGACCTGGGATCAGATGTGAGGCAAAATGGACAGCAGCGATTCATTGCTGTCGGGATGGTGGTTTGCTCCCATCCCCACCCTGCCAGACCCATAATAGTTAGTTAGTTAGCTAGAAAGAAAGATTCTTTCTTTCTTTGTCGAACCTCAGCGTTACCAATACCCAGGGAATGGAGGTCATCGCTAACGCCAAACAAATCACGGTGGTGGTTCTTTCAAAAAGTTTGCAACTGACCACTGATTTAATACTGCTTTGAAGCTTTAGTATGCAGAAGGAAAAAAATGCTGCTTTTAAACCATCTTAATTTAAGCAAAACCAACACAGAAGCATTGACATCAGAAGCTACGTATTGGCCTCTTTCAGCCCACTCGGTTAGCCTCATTAGCACCAGGATTACAATTGACAGGTACATTTTTTGTCTTTCCACGCTCCCTTCTTCCCCCCCCCCCCACTCAAGATCATCTCCTCTGAGGAAGTGGGTTTTGCCCATGAAAGCTTATCACCTAATAAACTATCTTGTTAGTCTTTAAAGTGCTACATGACTGCTTTTTTTGTTTTACCAAGATCAGACTAACATGGCTACCTCTCTGTTACTTTTCAACACTATATATATCTGTTAGTTTCTAAGGGCATGCCTACACTAGGAAATTATTTTGCAGTAATTAACCTCAAAATAATAACTTCTGAATTAACAAAAAAACCCCAAACAAGCATTATCCCCCAAGGAAAGCAGAAGCACAGATGTCAAAATAACCAGCCTGTGCGTTTGAAGTGACGGGGTCGGTAGTGTGGATGCTCTGCTTATTATTTCAAAATAAGAGGGGGGGAGGGTTATTCCAAAATAATAGGGTGCCACAGGCCTCTTCCTTGTTTTTTTGAAGTTATTTTTAAAGCACAGAAGCTGTTTGCTTACCTTGTCAAATTTTTTTTAAAAACTTTCCCTTTGGTTTTTTTTTTAAAGCAATTTACACAGAACACAGCACAACACTGTCCTGCATTCACCATTTTTTGATCCTACTTGCTGCGGAATAAAGCATCCCAGGTCCGAATGAGGGGTCTGTTCCTAACTCTGGTGTTTGTAACTCCGGGGCGCTGCTGGTCTCACATGTACTGTGCCCTGGGTGGGCACGACTTTGGGACCCCTCCGATATTTTGTTCCCCCCAAATCCATGCCCCTGATTGCGGTGAGCAAATTCAGAGCCTGCGTGTGCAAAACTCCAGGCATCTGAAGAAGAGGGCTGTGCCCAGGAAAGCTCATGATCCCATCTCCATGTTTTGTTAGTCTATAAAGTGCTAACAGACTATTTGCTGTTTTTTAAGTTTATCCTGTACAGACTAACTCAGCTGCCCCCTGAAACTTGTGTGCACAAAGTCACTCCCCTGCCCTGTCCCCAATACCGACCCCCCCCTCCTCCCCAGTTTTCTCCCTCCTCACCTGGCGTCTCCAGCTGAGGGCTGGGACCAGCCACGGGGGAAAGTCCCCAGCTAGGCTCAGAGAAGGCTCAGATGCGACAGGTCTCTCCCGGCACAGACTCAGAGAAGCAGCGGCCTCAGCCCCGACTTCCCAGCTCACAATGGAGACCCTGACCCAGGAAGAGAAGCGGAGTCCGATAGGGCGCCCCCCTCCCCCGTGTGAACGAGAATCAAGAGCCCTCCGGATTGGACAGCGAAGGAACCGCCCCCTCCGCCTTACGCCCCGCCCCCTCCAGGCCCTTAAGAGCTCTGACCGGGCTGGAAACCTGCCCTCATACCTCTCTCTGGCCTTGGGTGCCTCTCGGCTGCAGGGCCGTTCGCGCACCCGGGCAGGGTCACTCGTCTGCCTGCTGCAGGAAGCGAATTTCTGGCGGTGTTTGCACATGGGTGGGGGGGGAGCGGATCTCTCCCCTCCCCTCTCCTCCAGACAGACTGCACTGCACTGGGTTACTAGCTGGGAGGCAGGGGCATTGCGAACCAGACTCCCTCTACTCGCAGGGTTGGAAGAGACTTTCGGAGGTCCTGGAGTCCCAAACAATCCCAGCTACGCCATCCCGGCGAGGGCGTGGGCAAGCGGGGACCTCAATACCCCTAGGGATGACGATTCCACCCCCTCCCGAGGGCACCTAGTGCTGCACCCCCCCCCTCTCCCCCAGGCATGTGCCTACACAGCAGGGCTTAACTCATAAGAACAACCATATTGGGTCAGACCAAAGGTCCATGCAGCCAACAGTGGCCAATGCCAGGTGCCCCAGAGGGAGTGAACGGAACAGGTAATGATCAAGCGATCTCTCTCCTGCCATCCATCTTCACCTTCTGACAAACAGAGGCTAGGGACACCATTCCTTACCCATCCTGGCTAATAGCCATTAATGGACATAACCTCCATGAATCTACCTAGCTCTTTATGATCAAGCGATCTCTCTCCTGCCATCCATCTTCACCTTCCGACAAACAGAGGCTAGGGACACCATTCCTTACCCATCCTGGCTAATAGCCATTAATGGACATAACCTCCATGAATCTACCTAGCTCTTTTTTGAATCCTGTTAAAGTCCTTCACCACATCCTCTGGCAAGGAGTTCCACGGGTTGACTGTGCACTGAGTGAAGAAAACTTTCTTTTGTTTATTTTAAACCTGCTGCCTATTCATTTCGTGAATGTATCTAGTTCTCTTTTAAACCCTGTTATAGTCCTAGCCTTCCCAACCTCCTCCAGCAAGGAGTTCTACAGGTTGACTGTGCGCTTTGTGAAGGAGAACTTCCTTTTATTTGTTTTAAACCTGCCGCCCATTAATTTCATTTGGTGGCCCCTGGTTCTTATATTATGGGAACAAATAAATAACTTTTCCTTATTCACTTTCTCCACAGCACTCACGATTTTATAGACCTCTATCCTATCCCCCCTTAGTCTCCTCTTTTCCAAGCTGAAAAGTCCCAGTTGCTTTAATTTCTCCTCATATGGGACCTGTTCCAAACCCCTAATCATTTTAGTTGCCCTTCTCTGAATTTTTTCTAATGCCAGTATATCTCGAACGAAACGACAAAAATTGAGCTGCATCAGTGGCGTAGCTTATTTCGCAATAGCTCATTTCAAAATTGGGAGTGTCTACACAGTGCTTCTTTCGAGCCAGAGCCCTCTTCCCCTGACTACCCATCCTCCTCATACAAGGAGGGCGACAGGAGTCGGAATAAGAAGTCCTCCAGCTTGATGGTGTTTTGACACTATTTCAAAATAACTGCTGGCGGTGTAGACGTGGACTCTGTTATTTCAGAAGAGCGCTAGTTATTTTGCAATAGTGTTGCAGTGTAGACGTACCCTAACATAGCACTTATTTCGAGATGGTCTTCCTCAGATTTCCTGTACTCCTTGTGCAAGGAGGACTACAGGAGTTGGAGTAAGATGTCCTCCCTCTCGACAGTATTTCAAAATAACTGGCAGCTGTGTAGACGCAGACTAAACTGTTCTGAAATAACGCTCGTTAGTTCAAAATAATGGGTACGTCTAAAGTATGGGTTTTTTTCAAAAGACGATATGCAAATTTAGTAGGAATTTGCATATCTTCTTCTGATCACTTTTTCGAAAGCGAGTGTTTCAAAAGTGAAAGTAGTCTGGATGCGAGGTTTTTTTGGAAAAAAACCCTTTTTCGAAAAACTGTGTAAACCTTTTTTTAGAAAGAGCGGGTTTTTTCGAAAAAGAGTTTTTTTCTGAAAAAACTGCATCCAGACTACTTTCACTTTCGAAAGGCCTGCTTATGAAAAAGTGATCAGAAGAAGATATGCAAATTCCCACTGAATTTGCATATCCTCTTTCGAAAAAACCCCCATACTTTAGACGTACCCAATGTTGCTGTGTAGATGTACCCCTAGGAAAATAGGTTTTTTTCCCTAATATCCAACCTACACCTCCCGCACCGCAACTTGAGACCATTGCTCCTTGTTCTGCCATCTGTCCCTGCTGAGAACAGCCTCTCTCCATCCTCTTTGGAAGCCCCCTTCAGATAGATGAAGGCTGGTGTGTTCCTTATATTTAAAAAAAAATTTTAGAAAGGAAAACCTGTCTAGATCAGTGGTTCTCAACCAGGGGTAAGTTTACCTCTGGGGGTAGGCAGAGATCTTCCATGGGGCACATCAACTCATCAGGATATTTGCCTGGTTCCGATTGATTTATTAAGATATGGCAACAATGAGAAAGTTGGCCATTTGTCAGTGCCGGCGGCTGTGGCAGGTTTGTATTTTCATGCCTGATGGTGTAAGCCAGTCGTTTTTAAGCCAGGCAAAACTTGGGGGTAGGCAAGAGACATCAGGTAAGGATGCTTGGGACCCTCAGACCCGGGATGGGGACCCATTTCCCCCAGCAAGCCTCTAACCTTACCCCCTGATATAATAAACATGCGTTTTAAAAACATATTTATCGTAGAAGATTTACCCGCCATTGCTCGGGTCCTTAATTAATTTTGGGTTTTTTTGGAAAATTAAATTAAAATTGTCCATGTTTCATGTAAATCATTGCTCCGGGACGGGGCTGGGAATGCGGGGCTCGGTATGCAGGCTGCCCCGGGGGGGAGAGGACTACCCCAGCCCTCTCTCACCACAGCAGCTTGGGGACAGGTGAAAAGTGCCTCTCCATGGCTGCTGCAGTTCCAGCGGACACACCCGGGGAAGGGTGCATGTCGCTCTGCAGGGGCAGGTCCAGATTTGACTGCCCCCTGTGCTCCCCAGCAAGCGGGAGGAAAGCGGCAACAATGTACTTTCCCCTTGCTCTCTGATGAAAGGGAACAGCCAGCAATGATCTCATACAAACTGGGGTGGGAGGGAGTTCTTCAGCACCCCCACCCTTTCTAAAGGGTGCCTGAGGGATGGAAGGCTCCGGGTGGGGGCAGATCTTCATAATTTCCCCACCATTCCAACACAGAAAAACAACACACAGTGAACCTGTGGAACTCCTTGCCAAAGGATGTTGTGAAGGCCAGGACAGGATTAAAAAAAGAACTAGATAAATTCATGGAGGACAGGTTCATCAGTGGCTATTAGCTAGGATGGGTAGGAATGGTGTCCCTAACCTCTGTTTCTCTGGAGGCTGGAAATGGATGACAGGGGAGGGATCATTTGATGATTCCCTGTTCTGCTCATTCCCTCTGGGGCACCTGGTGTTGACCACTGTTGGTAGACAGGACACTGGGCTAGATGGACCTTTGGTCTGACCCAATGTGGCCGTCCTTATGAAATCCGATGGCAAAGGGTGAGGAAAAGGCCAAAATAAAGTAAGAAAAGGGTTGTTCTGGACTCAAGGGTGGGTGTATTTCTGGTGCCAGCACAGACGGAGGCAGATGGAGCTGGTGGAAGGACAGCTGGCCATTGTGACAGCTTTGTTTTTCCAGCTTCAAAATGGAATCTAACACAAACATGGGGCCTTGCGCTAGGGAAGTGGGGAGGAGCCCAGAGCCCCCAGAACACGTAAAGGGGCTGATTAAAACAAGGGGTGGCCAGATGTCCCAATTTTACAGGACCGGTCCCGATATTTGGGGCTTTGCTTATACAGGCACCTCTAGAGGCTACGTCTACACGGCGGGTTTTTTGCGGAAGAGGAAATGCCAATGGAGCGCTCATTTGCATATCTCGCGCTCTCATTTGCATATCTTCTTCCGATCCTTTTTGTGGAAGAGATTGTTGCACTAAAAAGCCCAGTGGAGACGGGGCCATTTGTCGGGAAAAAAACCCCTTTTGCACAAGAGCTCTTATTCCTCAAAAAATGAGGTTTACAGGCTCTTGCGCAAAAGGGTTTTTTTTCCGACAAATGGCCCCGTCTCCCTGCGGCTTTTTATCACAAAAACCTCGTCTGCAAAAAGGATCGGAAGAAGATATGCAAATGAGAGCACAAGATATGCAAATGAGCGCTCCATTGGCATTTCCTCCTCCGCAAAAAACCCCCTGTGTAGACGTAGCCTCACTGACCTTTCACTTTCCTGTCCGGGTTTTTCACACTTGCTAAACAGTCACCATGGTGAAAAGAGCAGTGTCTATGGGTGGCCTGTAATGTAGGCCAGGGAAGGCATGGCCTTCCCAAAATTGCCTACGCTCCCCAGTTGCTGGGAGAGGCTGGGGCCACGGTGCAACAGCCCGGCTCCCCGGCTGCAGAGGAAGACTGGGGCCATGGCATGGCCTTCCAGCTGGTCAGGAAGGATCCAGCTGGGGTGGTGGGGCTTGGCTCTATGGGGGAGGGTGATGGTTGCTGAAGGGGCGGGGCCTTGGGTGGAAGGGGTGGGGCTAGGGCTTTTCACGGGGGAGCTGCTCCAGTTCAACTCCAGGCTCCTCTAGGTCTTTCGCTCCAGCTGCTGAATGGAGTGAAAAGCTGAGTTTCCTTCTCTTTTCGGGGCTATTTTAACCAGGGGTGAAAGGAACTGAAATTTCTCACAGGTGCTGCCCTGTCCCAACCTGAGGTCCTGCCAGCTCTTTCACTAGCTCCCTGCTGGCTTTTGCTGCAGCTCAGCCAGTTCTTCCCGGAGCTGCGTACCACAGCGGGCCTGCTTGCTTTCCCCTCTGATTGTAACCTAATTAAGAACAGCTTTTTGGGGGGGCTTGCTGGCCACTGGACATTCCTTTCTCCCAAGAGCAATAAAGAGCAAGTTGCAAAGCTGACAAAGCTGTTTTTGGGGGGGGATCCCCGCTCTGGAAAAAAACCCATTTTGATAATGTGTTACAAGCAGGGAAACGCCCTGTTGTTAACAAAGCGTTCGTCCTTTTCTGGGAATAAGGAAATGAAACAGATTTGCCCTGGCACTCCGGAGCTATGGCTGCTGCCGATCCAGCAACTGTGTTTGAGGACACAGCCTCTTGCCCCATCTGCTTGGATTATTTTAACGAGCCGGTGACTCTGGACTGTGGGCACAATTTCTGCCGGGCCTGCATTGGCCAGTGGTGGGAGGGAGCCGCTGCAGCTGTTTCCTGCCCCTTCTGCCTGGAGATTTTTCCCCAGGGGAACTTCCGAGCCAACAGGCAGCTGGAAGCTCTTGTAAACCTAATCCTCAGACGGCTGAAGGGCGAGAATGAACAGGCCAAGCCAGGAGGGGAGAGGGTGTGTGAGAAACACCAGGAGCCTCTGAAACTCTACTGCGAGGAGGATCAAACCCCCATCTGTGTGGTGTGTGACAGAGCCAGAGAGCACAGAGCTCACTCGGTGGTCCCCATAGATGAGGCTGCCCAGGAATACAAGGTGAGAGGGAATCAGCTGAGCGGGACAGATTAAAGCTATGTGCAGTGGGGTTGGGGCCGGGTCAGTCCCAGGATGTCGGAGGGGCAGGAACGGTGCGGGGGGCGGGGGGGGACAGAATATCTTTTATTGGACCAAGTTGTGTTGGTGAGAAGGACAAGCTTCCAAGCCATGGGTGTCCTGCAGCCTAGGCGAGGGAAGGCCCAGCCTGTAGGCATTCGGGGAGTGGGGGGGCGGATGTCCCCCACACCCGACGTCCCCATACTCCGGGGCCAGGGAGGCTTGACTCATGTGCCCTTCTCTGATGGGGGCGTGGCCTAATCAGAGGGGGTGGGGCTGAGAGTGGGGTTGGAGGCTTGCCTCCCCCAGCCACCCATGTTCCCAGCTGACACAGAGCTTTTCTTCCAGAGCCTGACAGCTGGTCTCTCTTGCCGGTAGACGTTGGTCCCAGTATGTGTATCCTGGGCAAGGGCGGGGGAGTCAGAGGTCATCCAGGGGGATACATCTGCTCAGCTAGATAGTGGCCTTGTTTCGCAACAGGCTACATAAAAAGCACCAGCCAAGTCAGTACAAATGTTGTAAGTCTCGGGGGCGGGGGGCGGGGGTCGGGGTAAGTCTGTATCTGCACAAATAACGAGAAGTCCAGTGGCACCTGAAACACTAACAGATTTATCTGGGCCTCAGCGTTCCTGGGTAAAACCCACTTAATCTGCAGGCAGCCAGCCCCATGGCTTTGGCCCACAGAAGCTTATACCCAACTAAATCTGTTAGTTGTTAAGGTGCCACAGGACTCCTTGTTAAAATGCCACACAGACCAGGGGCTGGGCCTGGGGTACAGTGCTCCGCCGCAGTTGTTGGGAGAGGCATGTCCTGTCCCGCCTCTCAGCCAACCAGCGCCAGGCAGGGGCAGGGTCTCTTCCCGGCCATGGAAGAGCGCTTCCCTGCACGATGGTAGGGCCAGGTGGAACCTGGCACGGCAGCCTTACAGCAGCCCCGACCTGACTTAGAGCTAGTGGCTGGGAGGCAGCACAGGGCTAGTTTGGCAGGGGGGAAGCACTGGGGGCTCTAGGGCCAGGGCTAGTGCTGGGGGGATATGGGGGTTGGGGGCTCCAAGAGGCAGGGGACTGACACTGGGGCATCCGGGGTGGAGAACTGGCACTGGGGGGATTTGGGGGTGGGGCTAGTAGTGGGGGGGGGCTCTGAGAGCAGGGCTGGCACTGGGGGGCTCTGGGGACAGGGCTAATATTTGGCACTAGGTGGGGCTGGGGGGGTTGGGTACACTGGGGCTCTGGAAACAGGAGGCTGGCACTGGGGGGTCTGGTGGCAGGGGGCTCTAAGGGGTGGGGGGCTGGCACTGAGGCATTTGGGATGCAGGGCTGGCACTGGGGAGCTCTGAGGATGGGAGTCTGGCATGTGGGGGTTGGGTGCAGGGGACTCTGGGGTTAGTGGCTGGCACTGGGGGCTAGTGGAGGGGTGTGGGACTCTAGGGGTTAGGGCTGGAGGGTTCTGGGAGCCAGGGCTTTTGGTGGACAAGCATGATTTTATTTGCCTATTTGCATATTCATTATTTGCACAATGAATATGCAAATAAAATGTTGCCAGTCCACCAAAAGTTTGTGAATGGGTTTGCTGATCCCCGTTATGAAAAGGGTTGGGAACTGTGACGGACCGGGCCAGGCCTGGGCACTGCTGAGGGCGTCCGTTCAGGGCAAATTGCTCAGACTCGGGGCTCCTTACAGCCCCAGACTGGAGACCTTCCCAAACGGGTCACAAACAAGTCACACCAAGAGTTCCAGCTGCCTATCTGGCCAGCCTGAAGCCTCACAAGCAAAACCCCTCTGGCACCCCAGCTCCCTCTGTGCCGCAATCAGCCCCAGGCCTAACACACAGGGGAGGGGTTATAGAACCCAATCTCACCTACCCCAAACGGGTTCTTCCAGTCCCAAGAAACCAGCCACAGTTTCCGGTCAATTTACACCCTGGATCTTACCCACAAGATCACGCTGGGCCAATCCTTTAGAATCTAAAATCTAAGGCTATGTCTACACTGGCAGCTTCTTGTGCAAGAACAGACTTTCTTGCGCAAAAGCTTGCCTGCTGTCTACACTGCACGCGTGTTCTTGCGCAAGTAAATTTACAGTACAGCGTTGTAAAACAGGGCTTCTTCCAAAAGAGTTATTCCTTTTCCCATGAGGAATAAGCCCTCTTGCGCAAGAGCTCTTCCACAAGAGGGCAGTGTCGACAGGCAACATGAATTTCTTGTGCAAGAAGCCCCTATGGTTAAAATGGCCATCAGAGCTTTCTTGCGCAAGAGAACGGCCACACTGCCATAGATGCTCTTGCACAAAAGCACATCCCTTGCGCAAAAGCACATGGCAGTGTAGACGCGCTCTTGTGGAAGATTTTTTGCACAAGAACTCTTCCGCAAAAGAGTTCTTGCGCAAGAAGCTGCCAGTGTAGACATAGCCTAAAGGTTTATTACTAAAAGAAAGAAAAGCATGAGAGTAAGGTTGTTAAGGAGAATACATTACATGCATCGAATCACCCAGTTCTCGATACAGGCTCTTAGCAGAGATGTTACAAACTGCTATCTTAAAAGTTTCTGGTGCACATCCTATGTCAGGATGTGTCCACGGTTCTTTCCGGCTCACTGTTCCTCGCAAGGCTGCATCTGGAATCAGAAGCTGAACTGATGACCAGATGGAGGGTGCCACATGGCACTTAAATACCTCTCCTGCCATCCTCCTGGCCAGAGCAGGACACATGGTTGAGCGACCTATCTCCGTTTCACATGCTGGCAGCCATTATGCCCTGGCTGGCTTGCAGGTATCAGTCACATTCCTCAGGTGTGTATTGGCACCTAGAGATTCATAGTCGCCTTGCTAATTAGCACAGGCACTGGCTGAATATTCTTTGCCCATTGCTCTGTCTCAGACAGAGAATTTTCCAGCATCAACACAGAGTACATATTTATAACTCCACATACAGATATTATACAAGTACATGAACAGCATGTACAGAATCAGTAGAACAGAAGCTTTCATTCAACAGCTCACATGACCCCCTTTGTACAGACTTTTGGGGCAAACACCCCCGCCCCATGGGTGCAACAGTGATCTTTAGAATCCAATAACGTGACAGGAACCACTGACACTGACTTGTTTATCCTGCCCTATAGGCAAGCATAGGGGTAAGGAGAAGGGGAGGAGACAAAGTTCTTTTTTATCCAGGTGCAGAATAATTTTGTGTGCACCAAGGCTTATGTGAATGTGCACCACCAGGAGAAACACAACATCCAGCAGTGGGCACTCTGCTAATCAGAATCTCTCCTGAGTGGCCGCCCAAGCACTCAGCTTAGAGGAGGAACCCCACACATTTTTGTTATCTGATTCTTTCAGGAGCAAATCTGGAGGCGACTGGATGGTTTGGAGAAGGGGAGAGAAGAGATTCTGGCTCATATAGCGTGTGAGGAAGAGCAAAGCCGGGAACTATGGGTAACCACCATTGGTATCCTGTAGCAAATTCACACCGGGAAGTTCCTATGTGACAAGAAGAAGGAAAATTTGGTGGTTATGGTTCCAAGCCTATGACCCAGAGAGCTGGGTTTATTGACCGGCTCACCCCCCAGTCTCCTTGTGTGGTTTTGGACAAGTCTTTGAGTGGCTCTGTGCCTCGGTTTACCTAGGGATCATAGAACTTCCCACTTCTGGGAGGAGAGCAGCTTCTAGGGGCTGGAAGCCAGAATACCTTGGTTCTAGTCCTATCTGCAGGAGAGGAGTGTGATCTAGTGGTTAGAGCAGGAAGCTAGCTGAGAGTCAGTACTCCTGGGTTCCATTCATGATGCTGGGAGGGGGATGGTATGTAGCAGTTAGCACAGGGGAAGCAAGGCACTAGATTCATTTTTAGATGTAGACAGGTGCCATGGCTTGTGGTTAGATCATGAGAGCTGGTTGTTGGGACTCCTGCAGTCTATCCCCACAGGAGCGTCAGGGGGACAGACACACTAAAACCTGCATCTTGTCCAAATATTACAGTGAAGACAATCATATCAGTAACTCATGTGACACAGAAGCACTGAGGCCATGTTGCCTACTCTAGTAGGGAGAAATTAAATATTTCCTCTTTGTCACGCAAAAATCATCTCTTGCTTAAAGGAACTGAGAGGTCAAAGGGTTTCTTTAAATAATTGAATTTCTGTCATTAAACCACGACTGGTAAACATGAGAACGGCCACACTGGGTCAAACCAAAGGTCCATCTAGCCTAGTATCCTGTCTTCCAACAGTGGCCAATGCCATCCTAGCTAATAGCCATTGATGAACCTATCCTCCATGAATTTATCTAGCTCTTTTTTGAACCCTGTTAAAGTCTTTGACCTTCACAACATCCTTTGGCAAGGAGTTCCACAAGTTGACTGTGTGTTGTGTGAAGAAAAACTTCCTTTTGTTTGTTTTACGCCTGCTGCCTATTCATTTCATTTGGTGACCCCTAGTTCTTGTATTAGGAGAGCAAGTAAATAACTTTGCCTTATTCACTTTCTCCACACCAGTCATGGGCTATGTCTACACTACAGAGTTTTTCTGGGATACCAGAGGTATCCCAGAAAAACTCTGCCATGTCCCGGGAATGTGTCTGCTTTTTCAGATCAGTTTCCGAAAAAGCAGGCGCGTTCTTTTGGAAGCCCTGTATTCCTCATTTTATGAGCAATAAGGGCTCTTCTGAAAGAGGAGGTTTTTCCCACATTTGGCCCCGTGTACACAGGCCAAATGTCAGAAAAGCCTCTTCTGAAAAAAGAATCAGAAAAAGGTAAGCAACTTGCGTATCTTTTTCCAAAAATAACTGCAGTGTAGACTTTTATTATATCCCCCTAGTCATCTCTTCAAGTTGAAAAGTCCCAGTTTTATTAATCTCTCCTCATATGGCCGCTGTTCCACCCCCTAATCATGTTTATTGCCCTTTTCTGAACTTTATCCAATGCCAAGATATCTTCTTTGAGATGAGGCGATCACATCTGCATGCAATATTCAAGATGTGGGCATACCATGGATTTATATAAAGGTCACAAGATATTCTCTGTCTTATTCTCCATCCCTTTTTTAATGATTCCTAACATGCAGTTTGATTTTTTGACTGCTGCTGCGCATTGAGTGGTTATTTCCAGTGGTCATTTTTCAGAGGTCCAATGAGACAAATCCAAATTTTCTTCTCTAAAAGTTACCTTTAAAATGACCCTGAAGAACATGTCAGACATTGCAGGAGCCTCTCTCTATGCGTGGCCTTTCCCTGTCCCTTGCAGAGACACGTGGAAATTGAAAAGGAGAAGGTCGAAGATCGGTTTGAGCGACTGCATATGTTTCTACGAGAACAAGAGTGCCTCCTGCTGGCCTGGCTGGACAAGCTGGGGCAAGAGGTCACAGCCAGAAAGGATGAAACTGTTCTCCGGCTCACCGAGGAGGTTTCCTGTCTCAACACCCTGATCAGGGAGATGGAGGAGAAGTGCGAGCAGCCAGCATGTGAATTCATGCAGGTGAGTCCATGCAAGAGACAACCCCAGTCCTGGCTCCCGAAACCAGTGTCACCGGGCTCTGAGTGTCACTCAGCCCAACAGAGCTCTGCCTCTGTGCAGCCCAGAGGGAAAAGGTTTGATTCTTTGGGGGAGAGAAAAATCTTCCTTTGTCCTGAATTGAGTGGGAGAAGATTGCCCCCAGCCTAGACCTTGGTCTCTGCCAGAGAGCTACTGAGGAGAACGGAGAGATTAAGTCCTTCAGGGCAATGGAAAAGCCAAACTTTGGGTGGATGGACAATGCTGCAGGATGCAGGGGTAAGCCCCCGTGTTGGTGCTGGGCCGGCTGGCGAAGTGGGACAAGCTCTGGGATGTGAGGAGTGCCCTGGAGGGCGGCAGGGATGGGCCTGGATGCAAAGTGGATTGGCCACAGGCCACCCAGGCCCACCCATGGCTATGCCCCTGCTCCAGGGTGCTGCCTTCAGGGAAGACAGCTCCACCATGCAGGTATAACCCAGAGGCACTAAGACCCCTGACACGGGAGAGTGAAGCTGGCTTGTAGCTCATGCTGCAGACGCACGTGGCTTTAGCCCAGGGGTGGGGAACCCAAGGCCCAGGGGCTGGAGCCAGCCCCCGACTTGCCTGGATCTGGTCCCCAAGGCTTAAGGCTCCCCACTCCCAGCATTGGGATCCCTCACCAGCATCGCCCAGACCCCGCACCTCTACCCCACTCCTGCACCCTCCTCCTGCCCAGACCTCCCAACCCCCAGCCTGTTCCTGCACCACCACCCCACTCCCTCAGTCTGCTTCCTGGCAGCCCCTTCTCAAACACCGAACCCCTCATTTTGGGCCTCACCCCAGAGCCCAGGCGGGGCTCACAAAATCCACTAGGCTCTCGTGTGCGAGGGGAACATGGGGAGGGTCTTTCTGCTTCTCAGTTGGGGGCCACGTCAGTGAGGGGTTTTTTTTCTTCTCACTTTTGTGCAACCCCCAAATGATTTTTTGTGTGGATCAGTGGCTCCTGACCCAGAAAAGGTCCCCCCCCCCCGCTTTAGCCCATAAGGTCGTAGGTTCAATCCCACCTGCTGATGACCCAGGTCTACTAGTTTTACGCAGGGGCCTGGGGCTGATGGTGATACAGAGCGAGTCCCCCTGTGGGAGCAGGGGGTTCCCCCACCTGTGGCACTGAGCTTCTGTTTCTCTCTCTCTCCCTCTAGGATGTGAGAAGCACCTTGAGCAGGTAGGCAGCTGCTTTTCACCCCCTCTCGTGCTTCCTGAGGCTGGGAAGGGGCCCAGGCATCAGGTGAAGGACACGTCTCCTTGTCTCCAGCAGGGAGAGCCTGGGACGGCCTCCCCGTTACAGCTCCTCATCTTTCCTCCATTCCCCAGAGTCCAGCATGGCCCAGACCATCAGGGCGGGTGACTCTGAGAACTCCGCTCCAGTGCCGTCTCTTCTCCCTGGTGCTTGGGCCGGGCTCTCCGTGGGTAACACCCCCCGTGTCTCTCTCCAGATGTGAGATGAGGCCGTTCCAGGCTCCAGCACCTGCTGTTCCTGAACCAAAATGGAGGCTCTGGTTGTTTTCTCAAAGCCTCGCTTTTCTCCAGGATACGCTGAGGAAGCTAAAAGGTAACGGGGGGAGGGGGAGATGGGGACATTCAGGAGGCATGAGAGTGTTTACACAGGGGTGGGTCTGATTTGGATTTCACTGACTCTGGTTTCACATCATCCAAATTCTGGTGACACGGGTGGGTCTTGGGTGGTTTTGATTAACCCCAGGGTGAAATCAGCCCCCCCCACCCCCCACCCCACATCTCTTTCTTGTTGAGCGAGTGGGAAAGAGGCAAGCCACCCTGAATGCTTGTAGCCTTTTATTTTATTTACAGTGAATTTAGTAATGTGGTGTGACACCAAATTAGGATTCCGATCTGGTGGCTACTGGTTCAAGAGTGAAAGTCACCTCTACTACTCACTTCAGATTAATAGTCTCTAGGAACCAGAGGTGACAGGAGAAGGGGGGGCACTGGCCATGTGACCCCCCTCCCCCAGTGCGGGACAACCCCCTCCACCACAGGTCACACCTCTCCCCCCACCCTGCACCTCCCGGCTTCTACTCCACCTCCCTCCCTCCAGTGCTGTGGCCCAGGGGACTAGTGGAGCCGGGGTTAGCACTCACTGGCAGGGGAAGCAGAGTCACATGGCCAGTGCCCGCCCCTTACTCCTGTCACCTCTGGTTCCAGGTGCAGAACTCTGCACTTGTCCTTGTTGAACCTCACTGCAACGTGAGTTTCTTTTGGCCCACCCCTGTAATGGCCTCCCCCCCCGCCCTCCCTGGGAGTCACTGGACCACCAACACAGGATATAAAGGACATCCTGAAAAGCAAGCAGTGGGGTGCATTCTTGAGCAGCTTAGGGGCTAAGGCATTCGCCTGGGGAGCAGAGGGTGGTGGGTTCTAGAGCCACTTGCTCTAGGAGGCCCCAGACTGCTAACAAAGGATATAAGGGATGCCCTGAAGGGAGAAAGGTGGGCTGAGTTCTTGAGTGGCTTAGGGGATAGGGCAGTCACATAGGAAGCAGAGAGTGGCAGGTTCAAGTCCCAGTTTTCCCCTCTGCTCTGCTTCCTGCTGGTGAGCATGGGTGTGGTCCTATCCCTCCCCATCCTGTGTTGCTCTGCATCCTCCACCATTAACTGTGAGTGTGGATAGTTGTCCCTCCAGATGTCCAAGGACTCTGGCCTCCCCAGCTGCTGGTCAGGTTCCTGTCCATGACACCTTGGGGGGGGACATGTGCCCCTTCACAACCCACACACATCACCCCTTCCAGGAAAACATAAAGATTATAGGCAGCAACATGCTGACATTCACAAGTATAAGGTCTCACCTGTTTCACCAGTTCTACTCAAGTTGCACAAATATGGGTGCTCGGACCCTTGACAATAGCATTAGGGTCTGATGGGCTTGAACATGGGTGGTGAGTGATGGCAGGGCTAGGGGAGGCAAGCCTTTTGCCAAGGTCCCAGCCCCAGCTTCCCTGGCCCCAGAGCATGGGTGCTCAGGGCAGCAACACTCTGCCCTCAGTATGCCTACAGGAGGCATTCAGGGGGTGGAGTGTGGGTGGAGCCACACTGGCAGTTTGGGAAGGCAGTGCCTTCCCCCGCCTAGGATACCCTCCACCCCTGGGCATGAACATCAGCAGAGAGATGGTTCCTGCTGAAGTTTCCCACAGGAGGCTCAATTTTTTAGAATATGATTCTTCCTAGACCTCATTAGCATTTCTGCACATCGTACAAGCGGCAGTGAAGGTGTGTGTTAGAAAAATGCGACTGCTAAATATCTGGTCAGCAAAATCTCCCTTTACTGTTAATTGTTGGCACTATCACCCATTGGTACCACTCCTCCCATAATCTGAGGGCATTGAGTTAATTTTTGGTCACGTGTTTATCAGTATTTCTGAACTCTAAGCCAGTGGCAGGCAACCTGCAGCCCAAGCACCACATGCAGCCAATCAGACTTCTGTGCGTGGCCAGCGAAACATTTTGTTTGCTGGTGCCCATGCTCACGGTTGCCAGATTCTGCCAGTGTGTCTGTCTGTAGAGTTTTTTTCCGACCGGTATCACTAAAATAACACACCCGTAAAGCAAAGGCAGGTAAAGGAAGGTGCGTGTTCATCGCGCACAACATTGCCTGTGAGAGCTGCATGCTCCCTCTGTGTCCAACCACAGTGCTGCTCCAGTTCAGCCTGCCCTGCCTGCAAATTCTCGGTATGCAAGCGCAGTGGGCGAAATGACTCTGTCCAGGGAGGCTGCCTTGGTTACAATGATCTTGCAGCCCACTGAGATAAAGGAGGGTCACTCATGTGGCCCACTCACTAGTCTAGGTTGCCCATCACTGCTCTAGGGCCTACTGTGACTAAACTACAATCTTATAGGCCTTAGCTGGTAGCCCGTGTGTTTTGCCATACTTACTTAAATATCTAGTATGTAATTATCCCCTCTAACTACTAATTAAACTAATGCATCTATAATCCTACAATTTAACTCACATACACCATGATTATATCTGATATAACATGGTAGCTATAACATCACATAATAAATGAACAATAAACTTAATTATTTCTTAATTAATCCCATGGGTGAAGGGAGGGTTGGGGGAGGAAAGGCCCCAGCTCCACTCTAGTCCTGCCCCTTCTGACAAGGCCCCACCTCCCCACCCTGGGGAGAGGAGGAGGGTGGGCGGGTGCCATGAGGTTCCATCCTCCTTGGCTCTGGTGCATGGGAAGGATGGGCACTCAGGGGAAGCAACACTCCACCCCCAGTATCCCTACAGGAAGCATTCATGGTGGGGGGAGGGGAGGAGTGTGGGTAAGGCCAGGCTGGTGGTTTGGGAAGGCAATGCCTTCCCCTGCCTAGCATACCGGCCACCCATGATTAATCCACACAAAATTCTAAGTCACTGGAAAAATCTGTCGATGAGTTTTTTCGGTGTCGTCTTTTCTGTCCCGTCCCTCGTTCCCCTCTTGTCACTAATTTCACAAATGTAATCAACAAAATCTGATCCACTCTCCATGCTCTTCTTCCTTTAGCGAGTCTGGTGCCTGAACCGAACCCGGGCAGAGGTAAGTTTCTAAGGGGGCTGCAGGGAGATGGGCATGATTGAAGGGACTGCTTTCCTGGCATGAGGAGAGCATGTTTGGTTTGGGACCACGCAGGCATCAGGAATCCAACTCATTTCTGGAGTTGGGGCGACAGAAAGCACCTTGCTTTGCCTCCGCCTCTAGGAATGTCCCTCGCGGGATATTTTTAAGAGCAGGTTGGACAGAGACACCTGACAGGGACGGTCTAGAGCAGTGTTTCCCAAATGGTGCTCCACTGAACCCCGGGGTTCCACAAAGTGAAAGTAAGGGTTCTGCAAGAACTCCATCACTCCCCCCCCCCCTTAAAAAGACAAAGAGGAACTGGCGCGCACAGACACCTCCCCTCTCCCACTGCCACTCTGCATATCCAAAGCCCGCTTAGGACATGCGTGACTGCATTTTGGCCCCCAGGTCTCCTTGGTCCACTCCCTAGTGGTGGTTTTTGGGTTTTTTTGCTTGACAAAAAAACTTTTTACACCCAAAAATTTTATCACCCGCCTGGCTACGATTAAGTTGTTTAAACAAATGTGTTACAATGGTAGAAAAAATTGTGTGTGTCTGAAAACTGTAGGTACTGGGGTACTTTTTTTTTAAAAGGGGTACTTTTATAAAAAAAAAAAGGTTGAGAAATGCCCTGCCAGGGCTGTGCCTTGGGTTCTACTGCCCTCTGGTGGCCACTCATAGGCATTTGTTACAGCCCTTCAAGCGTATTTTTATGCCCACCCCTTTTTTCTGTTCTGACCTTCTGTCCCTCAAATCACTGATCACCCCCCCTCCCCCCAGCTATAGGGGGTTCCTCAAAATTCTTCCAAGTTTAAAAGGGTTCTGTGGCCAAATAAAATTGGGAAACACTGGTCTAGATACTTAGTCCTTCTCTTAAGGACCTTACCAGTCCTATGATTCTATGCAATGACCACTGAAAAGGGTTATTACTAACTACTATTGGAAAAACTTCAAAAACAACTAAAAGTCTCCCTGCACCTTAAAGACAAACAAAACATGTAGATGGGATCATTAGCTTTCGTGGGCACAGCCCACTTCTTCAGATGAATGGAGTATTAAAAGTCCAGTTCCAAAATAAATAGGGGATGGGCATGGGGAAGCGGGAGAAGGAAGGGGAAAAAATAGTGCATTAGAGTGTTCATGTTACATGAAGCTGATAGAGAAGGTGCAAATGGTTCTTAACTACCATTGTTTGGTAGTTAAGTCATTAGAATGTGGAAGGTAGTATGCTAGCCAGCCAATGTCTTTATTCATTCCTCTCGGACAGGAATCAAACTTGTAAATGAAGTTAAGTCCCAACCCTTCCCTGTGTATTTGGCTTGTGGAATTGGCCTGAAACAACACGGTGACTTTGAGATCCATTAATAAGTACCCAGGCAGTATTATCAACTTTAATTTTAACCATACCAACACGACTGTATTGTTTTAAAGACCCAGCTCCTGGACTCATGTGATTTTGGGGAAATCTTGCTTTCATTTACTATTTTTAAATAATGTCTCGCCCTTGTGGTTACAGAGAAATTTCCCCCTCCCCGAAAATAAAACCACAGGGCACCTTAAAGCCTCAGAAAGAAAACAGCAAGACCTTGATGTTTATGTGGAAAGAAAATCCCGTTGTTTAGGCTCGGGCTGACTCTCTGACTGAACACTTGGATGAGGCTCCCAGATAGGCAGAGCCTGCCTCAGGATTGGCTCAGTCACTGTTTAACAATCAGACTGGAGGGGAGAGGAAATTTGATCAGTGATTTGAGGGACAGAAGGTCAGAACAGAAAAAAGGGGCGGGCATAAAAATAGGCTTGAAGGGCTGTAACAAATGCCTATGAGTGGCCACCAGAGGGCAGTAGAACCCAAGGCACAGCCCTGGCAGTGCTGTAGGCCGGCATTTCTCAACCTTTTTTTTTTTTTATAAAAGTACCCCTTTAAAAAAAAAAGTACCCCAGTACCTACAGTTTTCAGACACACACCATTTTTTCTACCATTGTAACACATTTGTTTAAACAACTTAATCGTAGCCAGGCGGGTGATAAAATTTTTGGGTGTAAAAAGTACAAAAATAATAAAGCGCTGTAAAACTTAACACAAAAATTCAGTTTTCTCCAAATTTCAGTTGTGTTGATGTACCCCCCAGGCTTCTGTCGAGTACCCCTAAGGGTACTCCTACCACTGGTTAAGACACAGTGCTGTAGATTATGTGGAAGCAAACCTTGACCTCTAACACCGATTTTCATTCTCTCCCTCCCTGGCCAGCGGACGTGACTCTGGACCCTGAGACGGCAAACCCTTGGCTCGTCGTATCCGCGGATGGCAAAGACATGAGCTGGGGGGCCGCCCTGCAGGATCTGCCCGACCACCCCGGGAGATTCGATCCTGCTCCCTGCGTGCTGGCCTCCAAGGGCTTCGCCTGTGGAAGGCATTCCTGGGAGGTAGAGGTAGGAGAAGAGGCAGTCTGGGTGGTGGGAGTAGCTCAGGAGCCCGTGAAAAGGAAAGGAGTGAACCAGTTTTCACCGGAGCAGAGGATCTGGGCCGTGAGGAAGTATTGGGAACAGCACTGGGCGCTCACCTGCCCGGAAACGCCTTTGCACCTGCATGGGAGGCCTAGGAGGATCCGGGTGTATCTGGACTACGAAGGGGGGCTGGTGGCATTTTATGATGCGGGCAATCAGGCCCCGATCTTCACTTTCCCCCCCGCCACTTTCACTGGGGAGACTGTCCGCCCTTTCTTTGAGCTGCTGAGCTCGGCCTCCCAGATCAGACTGTGCCCCTAAGACACAAGACGAACCCTCCCCGATGGGCCTCGTCTCTGTTGTGCCCATCCTACCTAGACCAGACCAGCTCTTTGCTTCAACTTGAACGTCTTACCATTATTGTGAGGACCGGAGGGACGGCAGCACCCTTGCAGGCTCACCTCATGAGGGAGAAGCTGGCTGGCTTTGCAGAGGGGATAAGATCAGCTCGGAGACCCCAGGTTGGCGTGGGAGGAGGTGGGGACTCAGTGAAGCTGACAGCCTCATCAGGCCCCTGGGTAAGGCTAGAAGGGCCCTGCTCTGGGCTCCAAAAGGGCGGAGCTTTTAACCAGAGGGGCAGGGCTGGGGCTAATCTCCCCCAGGCAGCCTCAGTGCTGCCCAGAGTGTGCCACATGGGATTTAAAGGGTAGCAAGTATCATAGGCAGGGGAAGGCATTGCCTTCCCAAACCGCCAGCCTGGGCCCCACCCAGACTCCGCTGCCAGAGCGCCTACTGGAGGCAGAGTGTTGCAGAGTGATCCAGGGCCAGGGGAGGCTGGGGTCACATGCCCTCCCCCTGGTGCTGGGAGGGGGCGGCCTGGCTCCTTTGGGTGGCAGGGCCTGGGCAGAAGGGGCAGGGCTGGGGGTTTGTCTCCCCCAGCCCTGCCTTCCCCCACCACCCATGCCCTGGTTTCTGCTCAACCCTGCCTCAGTTGCAGTGTCTGGAAGCCCTGGGCCCTTTTGAACTGCAATTGTCTCCTTTGCCCCCCATCCTCCCTAGCAGCAGGCCTGTGAGGACTTGAAGTTGGCAAGAGGTGAAGTTGCCCTGGCTAGTCCTTTGCCTGGTCAGTGCAAGTCTCCAGTTGATCCAATACTTCTTGGCCTAGGAGCAGGGAGGGAAGGAATTCAGAGCAGCGCTGCTGCTGGCGGCTTGAGTTCAGCCAAAAAAGGGATTCCCTGTCCCCTGGGACTTCATCCCTTAGGAAAACCCAGAACCCACTCAGGTCCAACCTCTTCCCACCTGGCGCTGAGGGGTAGAGCCTATCTTGCTGCATGTTGTCCAGGCTATTCAGCCCAAATCAAAGATCTTTAGGGTCTAATTTTCATTGATTTGAGTGGAGCCTAAGTATTTTTGAAGATCGAGGCTTGAGCTCCTAAGCAGCAATAACTATTCCAGGCTGGGCTGTCCTTAGGATTTATGGGGCCCTATTTAGTGCTATTACAGTAGCATACCCTATGCCCGGTGGGAGAATGAAGATTTTTTTAGAGAGGGGATTTTTACCATCTTCAGCAACACTGTAACGAAATATTTTTAAAGCAGATTTTTAAAACTAAGGTCTGGTCAACAAACCCAGTCAATTCACAAATGAACAGTATACCCTCCCTCTCCACCCCTGGGGTTGGCACATGCCTCTTAAAAGGCTTCTTTATCACTTGAATGGCTTTTTCACAGGTTCTGCTAATAGGTTTGGCAGGTTTTGTCACTTTTAAGGGAGCTAGATCTGTTATGCTTATAAGAAGCACATGGGATCTTTTCTAGGAAAAAAGGCACAAGGCGCCGCGTTTATTGAAAATACGAATGAAAAGAGCATATGAATTCACACATACACACACAGGTCCTACAGATTGTGCATAGTTACCAGTCCATCGGGGCTCAAGTCAGTCTTACCGGCCCGGCAAGGATGACTGAGTGAGGAGTCGGGGTTCCTCTGAGACTCCTCTGAAGCTTGGCTTGCAGGATTGAACCCAGAGTATAATGGCCAGAGCTTCCCTTCTTATACATGTAATTTCCCATTGGAGTCTGTGGGTTTTGCAGAGTCATGCTACAATCATCCACCCTTAGCAGATGCTTCAGGGGGTAGTGGAGTTAGTCTGTTACAGAAAAAAACAACAAATGATCTGGTAGCACTTTATAGACTAACAAAACATATAGATGGTAACATGAGCTTTCGTGGGCACAGCCCACTTCTTCAGACGACCGGCGTTTTCCACAGTTACCCTTTGATGGTGTGTGTCAGGCTACCCATTGCTGTCTCTCACTCTTGGGCAGGTCTCTGCCTATCTCCAAGGTTGTCAATGCTGCTAATTTAATTCAGCCTCAAGACACAATGGCTGTTTCCTCGTTATCTTCAAAGTTTCCACTTCTCCTTGATCACCTGGGCATCCACAATGGCTTTCACACACACTCCCATCAAACAAGATTAATAGTTACTAGAAGACACAACTTAGTTTGTGGTGCAGACAAGGGGCACAGCTTAATTTGTAATGCTAACAGGAAGTAAGGCCTTACAGTAAACATCTAATCATGAGAGAGAGAGAAAGAAAGAAATAGAAGCTACAGAATTTATAAGCAAGTCATTGTACATTAAATCATTACACATCATACTTATAGTCTTATAACCAATACTAAGCAATTCTAAAATATACATTTGTGCTACAGATCCTCTCCAGAGGAAGGAAAAACCACAGAATAGGGATAGGAAGAGGAGGATGGGTGGACATTAAGACCCAGCGATGCCCCAAATTTTCAGGTACCCTACACAGCTGCGTATTCTGCATATGGGTAAAAACAGCCCTAGGAATCATTACTTGGCACCTGAGAGACTGTGGTCCACAGAACACTCAGTGAGAGACAGGCCCTACCCCAGCTGAGATGAGGGCCCCGTTATGCCGGGCGCTGCACAAACACACAGCGAAAGACAATCACTATGCCAGCTACAGAGCTAAGCATAATCCTTCCACAACTGTGCCCTCACATAGGTTAATCACAGAATAATAATTCCTAAAGCTCATAGTTTTAAAAGAAATACCAGCATTGGGGTGATCCTTCTTCAGGACTTCATACCCAGCAAGAGTTCTGAACCCTGCAAGAGTCCTTCCTACTCATCTTTTGCTTTTCATCATTTTTTTTTTTTAAACCAAGAGAGAAGTATTATTAGAAATACAGATTCAGGCTTCAAGAGACTCAATTCAATTAGATTAAAAATTAGTGCTAGCCTTTTTGAAAACAAGTGCCATCAAATAAAGGCTACAATATTGTTCAAGGGAGAACTTAGACCACAAAGCTACAACTTTCTGTTGATAAAGAGACAAAAATGTTTCTGTACATCAGCATACATGGGCCTATCAGTTCTCCATACAGAGCTCTGTTCTCTTTGTCATATGGACATTCACTATTTTCAGGCCAATAAGATAACTAAAAAGCATAGTACACACCATCAACCTGTATGTATCAATAGATAGTCTGTTGTGAGGGAATTATGTGTATACAACAAATAAAGAAGAAACCATATAAACACAAATGCATGGCTGTGATGTTCTACAAGAGCAAAGGATTATTACCCAGGATTCCAGATGTAAAGCCAAAAAACAAAAGATACCATCTGTACTCAACAGATAGTTTCTAGAGAGAGACTGACTCCTGGCCACTGAATAAATGCATTAAAATAAACAACTGATATCTTCAACCAATATCTACAGGCCCCTTCACGCAACCCCTTTTTCAACTCTGAGCTTAGGGTCTGAACTCGGACCTGAGTTAAGACTTAGCCACTGGAGCACCGCTCCACCCTCGTTCAAGCCAACCCAGAACAATCATTCTTTGTTGCCGGGAGCGGTATGCAAATTAGGGATTCCAAAAGTCAACTTTTCATTGGCTCCCTTGGGGAAGCCAATCAAACAGCACCAAGGTTTGAAAGAATATGGGACACAAAGGGGCATGACCTCGCTCCCGCTATTATCAGAAACCCTTAGCATGTGCATTCCTAGGCGAGGAACGTGTTTGTACAGCGCCTAACAGTGGACCATCGTTCCTGAGTGGGGGTGCTTTGATAGCACAGCACAACTCAACGCTTGTTAAAACAAGCCTTTAATTGAACCCTTCCTCCGGTTATTAGATACCCACGATATCGGCCCTTATGGGGGAGGGGGTTGGGACCATTTTACAACATGTCTTCCCTCTAGCTCTATTTCTCAGTTAAAATCAGAACCGTGATCCTGCTAAAGCAGGTTGGGGGAAGGGAAGTGCGTGGCCCACCAAGAGATCTTTGAAGACCAAATCACTCAAGAAGCAGCTAAAAAACAATGCAACGGGGAGAGCACAAAGAAACTAAAAAGGAGCTGGTAAAATCCAGAAAAAAAATCGGAGGAAACCGCCACATCCCTCATGCAGCGGGAAACGTCCTTTGGAAAACTCAGGCACTAAACTATTGATTTATTCACCCGAGTGAAAAATCGAGGGTTCTTCTAACATTCGCTAGATGAGCTAAGTTTAGCAGGGACTCTACTAGCTAGAATTCATGGCATGGATGTCCACGAACCAGATTCCTGTACCTGTGAAATACCTGCAGCTGAGGAGGCCAAAAGGGGCTGTAGAAACGCTAGCTTAGGAAATACTTTTTAAAAATCCTGTTTAAACACCAGCCTCAGGCTAACTTTGAAAGTCCCCCCGGCCATATCAGGCCCTCGGTTTTCCCCCATTGTAAACGACCTCTCTGCTAGCACTTTCATACCCGGGGCTTTCTTTCCCTGATCGCCTTCACTAGCAAACACGCTACACCCAGTCTAAGCCAAGTTGCTCTTCTGAAAAACCCCGAGGTGTGGTTCTGAAAAGAACCGTTTTGCTTTGTGCTCCTGCTGAGTCCATAAGAAAAGGCCCTTCACGGCATCTTCTAAGCTCGGCTTCCCGCGGGTTGCAGCAGCGTGTTGATTTTTCCCGCTAAGGTCACTGGGCCTCCTATTCCTTTCTTCGCCGGGCTCTTGCGCCTCCTGACTACAGCTGCTTTCCTTTTTGCTTTTGGGGCGCCGCTTCCCCGCTGCAGCCTGAAAGCACTCGAGGCGCCGCTGCCGCGAAGCAGAGACCCCTTTGCCCCGTAGATACTGGAGCTCTGTTGCGGCCCTTGTTCTTTGCCCGCCACGGAGGAGCGCCCTGGAGGCGGCGGGGACACCAGCAGCCGCCTGGAGGGTGGTCTGGATGAGAGCTGGTTTGCGCCTTCCCTTGGGCGCGGAAGTCTCTGGAGCTGTGTGGGACGCTGCAGAAGCCTCTGGAAGAGGAAGCGAACCTGGCCCGGCCCTGCGAATCAATCTCCGCCGCTGGCCCCGAAAACCGCACGTGGAACCGCCGCCTTCACACTGGGCCAGGCGGCCGCCGCTCCCGGCTAGATAAAGAGCGGAGCCCGACGCAACCGAATCAATCCCCTGCTTCATCCTTCCTTGCCGCCTCCTCTCCCAGCCTGTGTTTCTTCTGCCCAGCCCCGATATGCACAATCCGTGACCCCCCTCCCCACTCGAGGAGACGAGGCTGCTTCCCCTGCTAGAGTTGTCCGAGATGTTAACCACTTACTGTTTGCTACAGGTCCCAAAGCTGTGCTGTGTCCGCCCTTTGGTTCCTCACTTCCTAAGAGAATTCGCGTTTGTTCCTAAGTTAAAACCGCATTCAAGCAGCTGCCCCGTCTGCATTTCACTGGGACAGGCTGGGGATTGGGTGGCAAAGTAAAAAAGCCAAACAATTAATCTACGTTTCTGGTTCTGTTGTCCTCCGACTCGTCAAAGGAACCTAAGACACACACCCAAACACGTGCAAGTAGAGGGAATAAACTTTCCTTTCCTCCCATTGGACAAAAGATAATTCTCACATCCTAATGGGTCTCGTTCTTTACCATTCAGGGCAGGGGGGTTTATATTGTTTGCAGGTTTAAAATCGGAAAGGTGAGTTTCAGATTGGTTTTGTTGCTTGTTTCTATTGCTTCCCTTCTTATACATGTAATTTCCCATTGGAGTCTGTGGGTTTTGCAGTGTCATGCTGATCATATGGGGAGGAGGGGGGGGGGGAAGATTATCTTCGCGACAGGCTACTCCCTGAAAATCCCTTACATTAGTCGGAATAATTACTTGAATGGTGGAGTGCATGGAGAGGTTTGTCTATGGCAGCTAAAGCCCTGTTGATAATTGGCTCTAGGAATCAAAGATATAATTCCCTGCTCGCTCTTGCATAGCTTCCTCAAGTCGCAAATACTTTAAAAAAATGTTCCGAAGAAAATTTAGCAAGACAGGCCACCTATTTGAAATTAAGAGTTCTGCAGTAGTAAAATGCTTGTTCCAAAAATGGCCCTGTTCCATTAAAGTTATTGATTCACCTTTGCCTTGACTCACCTGGGAATACTGCACTCTTAAATCCCAAACTAGTTTCAATTTTGCACTTGAAGGAGGGAGAAAAACGAGGGCGCAAAGGAGAACGGTATGCAAAATGTGTACCTGCTATTTAATCCCAATTTCTGGCCACTTTATACTACTTCTATTTCAATGTATTTGGAAGTCTTTTTCTAGGGTGTATTTTCTCCTTAATTCTCTAACAACGGGACAATAAAAAAACCCACAACGTCCCCTTCACTGATTTTCTAGTATATATTTCCCCTTAATTCCCCCCCCCCCCATCTGAAAAAAATACAATATTGCTATCACGGATTCTCAGATCCAAAATTTTGATCCATTTTCTAATAACTGGATGTGTGAATATCACAAAGTGAAACTAACTTTTACTATCGCTACCACACCGACAAACTACACAATAGAATGTAGGATGGAGTATTTTGAACGGTCCCGTGGGGGGTAACAGCACAGCAGTTAATCTATGGGAATCCCAACAGGAACGCATGGTGGGAAGATAGGAGAGGGTGTGCGTGGGTTCTTGCGTGAGCACAGCAGGTAGGAAAATCAACAACACGGTGCATAAAATGTGCGAGGAAGTGTAGTATTTCCAGCACAGACTTGTGCATCTATCTACTTGCTCATTCCATGAAATATTTTACTTCAAACTAACCCCTGTAAAATTATTATAATTGATGGGGGGAGGGGACAGAGAGCCAAAAGGACAGGATTAGGCAGACTTCATTCAGACCCCTTTGGCAGAGCTCTAGAAAACAGATCGATCTCCCTCTCTCCCTAATACACAACTTATTTACTGCCCCTGCTCTATAGTCTCGAAACATCAGGACAGAGAAACGAAAGACAGAAACTCTGCCACACACAAACAGAAAATTGCGTCTGATTTAGCAAACGGAACTTGTAAGCGATGTGAGCATTTCCCTCTCCCGAAAAAAAAAAAAAACTTATGGGAAAGCGCTTCGTGCCCAAGTGCCACTGTCATCTCGCTCCACGTTAATGCCGCTCAGGCACTTTCCCCACGCAGACACCGCACGAGCTGCACATCGCTGGAGACCACAGAGACGCGCTTGGCATGCAGCGCGCACAGCTGCCAATCCTCGCACAACTGCAGCAAATAAACTTCCGCGGCTTCTTGCACGGCGCGGTAGGCGTAAGGTTGGATCCGCAGGCTGCTACCCTCGGCGCGCTGAAGCAGCGCCTGGGTCAGGCGCCGGAAAGGCTGTTGAGGAAACAACATCTCGGAAGATCTCGGAGACCGACGGCTCTGTCGCGGCGCTTGAGGACCAGGGCGCCCACGGTGAGGTTTCTTCGCCTTCTCCAGTAAGCGGGTGAAAACGCTTTCCCCGCCCTTCTTCCGGAAACCACTCCCCATGGATAATTTCGAAGCGATCTGCTTTACTCTCCCCATCAAGACAACCAGAATCACCCCCCACAGCTCTTTTTTTTATTCACCTTCACCTTCAACCCTCACGAAAACAAATAAAAGAAAGATGCTCCCAGCGGATCTTTATACAGGCACGAACGAGCGCTGATTGGTTCACCAGGAAAGCCAAGCGCTGATAGGAAGACAAGGAGTGTAAGACCCTGATTGGCGGAAAATAAGTAAGCCTGCATGTTGTATACACCCACCATGCGCAAGAGCGGACGTGATAGGAAACAGGCAAGAAAGCTCGCTCCAGGCTAGCTCTAATGACTCTCTCCATTACCACCTGTGGCACAGCTGATAGTCTTCTGCTGAAGTCTTTTAGTAGTGGGTCTTCAGTTTCTAAGCACTAATCAAGGGTTACAATGGCAAAGATAAAGCGTTGTTAGATCAGCTGCCAGGATTAAAGCTATGTCTACACTGCCACGATCTTGCGCCAGAAATATGCAAATGAGGCTGTGTGGAATATCACCGAGCCTCATTTGCATAGCTAATGAAATGCCATTTTTTTTCAGAAGAGGCTCTTGCGCAAGAAGGAGCGTCTACACTGCCCCTTCTTACGCAAGAAAAACCCTCTTGGGCAACGTCGTTCTTCCTGAAGGGTGTGTCTAGACTGGCAAGATTTTACGCAAAAGCAACCGCTTTTGCACAAAAACTTGCCACCTGTCTACACTGGCCGTGAGAATTTGCGTGAGAATACTGACTTTGTAATGTACAAAATCAGTGCTTCTTGCGCAAATACTCTGATGCTCCCGCTCAGGCATAAGCCCTCTTGCGCAAGAATACTTGTGCAAGAGGGCCAGTGTAGACAGGAACGTTAATTTCTTGAGCAAGAAAGCCCGATGGCTAAAATGGCCATCGGAGCTTTCTTGCGCAAGAGAGCATCTATACTGGGCACGGATGCTTTTGCGCAAAAGCAAATTTTTTGCGCAAAGGCACATGCCAGTATAGACGCTCTCTTGTGCAAATACTTTTAATGAAAAAACTTTTCCGTTAAAAGTATCTGCGCAAAATCATGCCAGTCTAGACGCAGCCAAAAAGTAATAGGTGTAACGGCATTGCGCAAGAGGGTTTTTCTTGCGCAAGAAGGGGCAGTGTAGATGCTCCTTCTTGCGCAAGAGCCTCTTTTGAAAAAAATGGCGGTTCATTAGATATGCAAATGAGGCTCAGCGATATTCCACGCTTAGCCTCATTTGCATATTTCTGGCGCAAGATCGTGCCAGTGTAGACATAGCCAAGGAGTGGGTGGATAATGGTTTTGCTCCAGGCTACAATAAAAACAGTGAAAGTTTGAAACCTACAATAGAGGTTTAAACAAAGACGTTAACTGGATTACCCGTTAACATCCTAATGATATAAAAAAACCCAAACATCAGGCACTTAAGAGCACTTTGTACTCACTCCATCGGCTTCATTTAGCATGGACACTCAAATTGACAATATTTCCCTTCTTTTTTCCCCCATCCCCTCTCTTTCTCGCCTATTTATTTAGAAACTGGACCCCTTAACTCCATGTATCTGAAGAAGTGGGTTGTGCCCATGAAAGCTCATGATACCATTTACATGTTTTGTTAGTCTCTAAGGTGCTGCTAGACTATTTGTTGTTTTTTAAGTTTTTTCAATAAAAACCAACAATGGAGCCCTCCACCTGCATTCAGCACTTGAAATCTAGGGCAGGGGTGGGGAATCTAAGGTGCGGGGACTGGATCTGCCCTTCAAATTGGGTACCCCACACCAGCATCACCCAGATCTCTCATCCCCTAGCCTGCTCCTGCATGCACCCAGAGCTCCCAACCCTCAGCCTGCTCCTGCACCCTTTCCACCCAAACTCCACCCTCACCTCCACTTCTCTCCCTCACCCTTCTTACCACCCAGACCCCACACCCCCACTTTGCTCCTGCACCCCCATCTGGCTCAGACCCCTCACCCCCAGCCCTCTTCCTGGCAGACCCCTCCCCTACACTGAACCCCTCATTTTTGGCCTCACCCCAGAGCCCAGACTCTCTAGGTTCTGGCGTGTGACCCCCGAGTGATTTCTTTGTAGGTGAGCGGCCCCCAACCCAAAGAAGTTTCCCTGCCCCGATCTAGGGCCCAGCAATTAAAAGATGGGGTGATGTGACCCATCTGGGGGCACATGAACCCCCATGAGCAGCATTCCCTGGAAGCTACATGCTTGGGATTCCAAGGAGAGACTCCAATGCCACCTGCCTGATTAGCAGAGCGCCCCCCAGCTGGCAGCAGGTGTTTCTATTGGTAATGCACATCTGCACATGCCTCGGTGCACATGACAACATTTATTCTGTGTGTGGCTGGAAAAAAATTAGGGGGAACACTGCCCATGACCCCCAAACCCTCCCACACATCCCTTGTGTTCCATGGCCTGGAGTGTCTTGTGTGTTCTGCTTTATTAGGACTGTTTGGGTCAATTTTACAGACTCCTGGAGCCTCAAGAGAGAAGAACCTGAAGATGTGTGAACCTCTCAGATCAGAAGGTCCATATTTATCCCAGGGAGGTAATGGCACTGAAATCAATGGTGATCTGCCAGGGAGGTTTCTGGGCCTCAGGCTATGGGGAAAGACTCTTGGCAAATCAGGAGAATACAAACTACCCACCTGACATGACTCCGTGGAGGGAGAAGCCAGCGGTTGTCTTCCCCAGAGGTGCCAATCAGCTTTGGATCCCGCCCTGACTTTACAATGAAAGAGGCAACGAACGGTGCATGATGTTCTCTGAGCACATGTAATTGCCGAGCCCTGGATCACATTGCTGCATGTCGGCAACAACTTTTGTGAGTGGACATGGGATGCAAGCCAGCCACGGCAGGGGGGTTTGTAATGGTCAGGCTAATACATAGGCTGACCTACAGGGAGAATGCTGTGATTCTGGGAGACATGAATAAGATGGGTCCCATCTTCCTGAAAGCAAGCAGGAAAGAAAGACTTGTTGCAGCCATACAGTGGGAGAATTAGCTCAAGTGGTACGGTGTTTGCTTTGCCTGCTGGAGGCAGTGAGATTGATGCCTGTGCTCTCTGGGGCTGGTGGTGTCCTTCATTTTTTAAATATCTAAAAGGGTGTTACAAGGAGGAGGGAGAAAAATTGTTCTCCTTGGCCTCTGAGGACAGGACAAGAAGCAAGGGGCTTAAACAGAAAACATCTGAAAATGTCCACTCCGTGTGCAGCGGCAGTCAAAAAGCAAACAAAATGTTGGGACTCATTCAAAAAGGGATAGAGAATAAGACAGAGAATATCTTATTGCCTCTATATAAAACCATGGGACACCCACCTCTTGAATACTGCGTACAGATGTAGTCGTCTCATTTCAAAAAGGATATCTTGGCACTGGAAAAGGTTCAGAAAAGGGAAACTATAATGATCAGGGGTTTGGAACAGGTCCCATACGAAGAGAGATTAAAAAGAGATGGTCTTTCCAGCCTAAAAAAGAGGAGAATAAGGGGGCATACGATGGAGGTCTATAAAATCATGAGGGATGTGGAAAAAGTGAAAAAGGAAAAGTTATTTACTTATTCCCACAATATAAGAACTAGGAGTCACCAAATGAAATGACTAGGCAGCAGGTTTAAAACAAACAAAAGGAAGTTTTTCTTCACTCAGCACACAGCCTGTGGAACTCCCTGCCAAAGGATGTGGTGAGGACTAGGACTCTAACAGGGTTCACAAAAAAGCTAGGTAGATTCATGGAGGTTAGGTCCATTAATGGCTATTAGCCAGAATGGGTAGGAATGGTGTCCCTAGCCTCTGTTTCTCTGGAGGTGGGTGGCAGAGAAGGGATCACATGAGGATTACCTGTTGCGTTCCCTCCCTCTGGGTCACTTCGCATTGGTCATTGTTGGCAGACAGGATTCTGGGCTAGATGGACCTTTGATCTGACCCGGTATGACTGTTCTTATATTCTTAAACTGCAGCAAGGGAAATTTAGGTTGGACATCAGGAAAAACTTCCTACCTGTCAGAATGGTGAAACACTGAAATAAATTGCATAGGGAGGTTGCGGCATCTGTCATTGGAATTATTTGATAGAAAGTTAGATAGGCATGTGTCAGGGATGATCTAGATCCGTGCTGTCCAACCAGTTAGCACACTAGTCACATTCTGAAAATATAAATAATGTTGTGAGCCAAATAGCCACCCTCAACCATCCAAATAATCACATGTGGCTAGTGGCCAGCGCATTGTGGATGCAATAGATCTAAATGGTGCTTGGCCCTGCTGTGAAGGCTGGGGCCTGGACTTGATGACCTCTCGCGGTCCCTCCCAATGCTCTGGTTCTATGATTCTGTGAGTCCCCAGGATATGAACCACACAGGCCTGGCAAAGAGCCCTGCGTTGCTAAAAATGTGCATCTTTCGCCACAGGGTGTTGCCTAACAAAAGTCACTACCTCACCCTGCTGTCCCTCTGCAATATTTTGTCAATTTCAGAGGGGTAGCCGAGTTAGTCTGTAATAGGAAAAACTTAAAAAACAATGAATAGTCTAGAACAGCGTTTCCCAAATGGTGTTCCATGGAACCCTAGGGTTTCGTGAAGTGAAAATAAGGGTTCCGCAAGGATATTCCATTACAATCAGATTTTATGATTAAAAAATAATAATTATGAATATTATGTGATTTTTGTTTTTAAATATGTGCAATTAAACTAAATGTTGATCTCATGACCTTGTTTAGCCTTTGTTTATTATTGTCTTTCCTTATTTGTGGTCTACTTTTTCAGCTCCATATATTAGACTGTAATTAGGGGTTCTGCAAAATTCTTTTGAGTTTAAAAAGATTCTGTGGCCAAATAAAATTGGGAAACACTGCGTTAGTAGCACCTTAAAGATAAACAAACCATGTAGGTGGTATCATGAGCATTGGGCTGTGCCCTGCATGTTTTGTTAGCCTGTAAGGTGCTACTAGACTATTCAGAGCGGAGGCTGCAGGGGATCTCTGCCGCTATCTAGTGGTGAGCTGGGAGAGAAGACATTAGGAACCTTGGCTGGGTGGAAACACTTGCCCTGGGCGCAGGACGATGGAACTGCTTTGCCCAAGCCATCATTTTTGGACTGCAGGTCACTTTGGGGAGGGGGAGGGCAATAAAGTTTCATCTGTGTGACAGAAGAGTAGCCACAGAGGTGACTAGTGGGGAGGAACACAAAGGGGGCCACATGACTCCCCATCCCCACATGACCCCTTTCCATGCTCCCCCCATCTGCCCTCCCCATCCTACATATTCAGGAAAAGTCAACATGAAGTATCCCAGATAGCATGGCTGAAACCTGCCTGGGGAGACAGAACGCAGCAGCCAGGCATTGTGGTGGGAAAAGGAGAAGCTCTCGCCTCACCAGTTTTCAGACCCTTGTCCACCCCCCTGGGCTTTTTGGGAGGGTAACATGACCCTTCCAATCTCCACACATCCCATGTGGTGCTCCTGGGCAGCAGAACCTTACCCTGACTGGGGGGTTCACACTAAACTGGAATCTAAAATTGCTAAGCAGGAAGTAGAGGTGCCAACTTGCTAAGCAGGAGGTAGAGGTGCCAACACCCAGATAAGAAAGGGTGGGGACAGGTATTTCTACCTGGGCGTAAGCTCTGCCTGAAGGGGCAAGACACCCTGGGACCCTTTTGTCTCCCATTTTTAATAAGAGGAGGATTTAATGGCAGCATTGGAGAGGGCTCAGTGGAGGGCAACCAAAATGATGCGGGGGCTTATGCAGAGAGGCTGAGGGATTTGGGCTTGTTTAGTCTGCAGAAGAGAAGAGTGAGGGGGGATTTGACAGCAGCCTTAAAGGGAGGTTCCAAAAAGGATGGAGTGAGGCTGTCCTCAGTGGTGGCAGATGGCAGAATGAGGAGCAATGGATTCAAGTTGCAGTGGGGGAGGTCTAGGTTGGATAGTAGGAAAATCTATTTCCCTAAGAGGGTGGGGAAGCACTGGAATGGGTTCCCTAAGTGGGGGGTATCTCCATCTCTAGAGGCCAGCTTGACCAAGCCCTGCCTGGGATGATTGAGTTGGGGTTGGTCCTGCTTTGGGCAGAGGGTTGGACTTATAGACTCATAGACTTTAAGGTCAGAAGGGACCATTATGATTATCTAGTCTGACCCCCTGCACAATGCAGGCCACAGAATCTCACCCACCCACTCCTGGAATAATCCTCTCACCTATATCTCAGATATTGAAGTCCTCAAATGATGGTTTAAAGACCCCAAGATGCAGAGAATCCTCCAGCAAGTGACCCATGCCCCATGCTATAGAGGAAGGCGAAAAACTTCCAGGGCCTCTGCCAATCTACCCTGGAGGAAAATTCCTTCCCGATCCCAAATATAGCAATCAGCTGAACCCTGAGCATGTGGGCAAGACTCACCAACCAGACACCCAGAAAAAAGTTCTCTGTAGTAACTTGATGACCTCCTGAGGTCTCTTCCAGCCCTCATTTTCCATGAATCTATCATTTGATTTATCTATGGCTTGTATTATACAGAGGCTCCTTAGAACATAGATTACCTGAGCATCCGACCCCAGCCCTGGATTTAACAGGCTACTAATGTTCCATGAAGAGAATGACACTAGTGTTTCAAGTGGGGTAACATGATGCCTCCCTGCACTAACCATATGCGTAACCCTCATCCACTAGCTAGCTATTAATGTTAATCTTGGCTCTGATGAGGCCACATCTGGAGTATTGTGTCCAATTCTGGGCGCCCAATTACAGGAAGGATGTCGACGCATTGGAGAGGGTCCAGCAGAGGGCAACCAAAATGATTAGGGGGCTGGAGCATATGACCTATGAGAAGAGGCTGAGGGAGTTAGGTCTGTTTAACCTGCAGAAGAGACAAGTGAGGGGGGATTTGATAGCAGCCTTCAACTTCCTGAAGGGAGGTTCCAAAGAGGCTGGAGAAAGGCTGTTCACAGTAGTGAGGGATGGCAGAACAAGGAACAATGGTCTCAAGCTGCAGTGGGGGAGGTCCAGGTTGGATATTAGGAAAAACTATTTCACTAGGAGGGTGGTGAAGCACTGGAATGGGTTACCTAGGGAAGTAGTGGAGTCTCCATCCCTAGAGGTATTTAAATCTCGACTTGACAAAGCCCTGGCTGGGTTGATTTAATTGGGGTTGGTCCTGCCTAGAGCAGGGGGCTGGACTTGATGACCTTCTGAGGTCTCTTTCAGCTCTATGGTTCTATGATTCTATAATGTCGAGTAGTATTTTAAAATGTAAGCAATGGGCTTAAATTGCAGCAAGGGAGGTTTAGGTTGGACATTAGGAAAAACTTCCTAACTGTCGGGGGGGGACGGGGGGTGGTTAAACACTGGAATAAATTGCCTAGGGAGGTTGTGGAATCCCCATCACTGGAGATATTGAAGAGCAGGTTGGACAGACACCTGTCAGGGATGGTGTGGACTAGGGCTACCCTACTCGCGGCTAGCGGGGTGGTTTGGATTTATGAGGGGCTCAACACACGGCCTGCAGGTGGGAGCCAAAACAAAAAAGTCATCAATATAATGGTCTTCTGTTGCTGTGTGTTTTAGTAGTTACATTCCTGGACTTTCTTTTCTCATTAAAAGCACTGTCATAGGGGTGGAAATAGGGTAACTATTGCATTTTACTAATATCAGCAGAACTGACTTAATGGGGCCTGTGTGTTGTGTAGTCTTGCCTTAATTTTTGTATTCATGCCTGTCAGTGTGAAAGAAGCTATTTGCGTATATATTGCATGTCTATGCAATCACACTTAAGTTGTGGCCCTCGGCACATGCTGTGAGTATCATTGTGGCCCCCGGGGCTTCCAAAGTTGAGTAGCCCTGGTCTAGACGGTGCTTGGTCCTGCTGTGAGGGCAGGGGACTGGAGTCAATGACCTCTTGAGGTCCCTTCCAGTTCTATGATTTCATGATTCTTTGTACCTCTTCTCTGCTTTTTATAGCAGCAACTGCAGAAAACCCCGACTCGCACAAATAAGATGTTGCAAACGGGATCAGTATGTTCATAGCCTTCTCACTTAATTCTTGTACTCATTTTGCACACTGATCCAAAATTCAGAGAGAGACATTGTTGAGAATTTTATTTTTAAAGCAGCGTCAGAAGCGATATCCATGATTTGCTCCCCCTCGGTAGTAGCAAGCGTACCAGCTATTAGTTTAGCATCGAATGGGTTCCTTATCCAATCACATTTTTCAATATCCATATCCAGGGCTTGACAAACGGGGGCGAAAGCCGCTCGCCAGCCCCACACTACGCATGCTCAAGAGCCGCATTGCGCATGCGGCGTCTCCAGTAGACGGGGCGCGCGGCTGAAATCTACTCACCACAGGCGAGTAGCTTCTATAGTTTGTCGAGCCCTGTCCATATCTGAGAAATAGTTCTTAAAGTAAAATTTTAAAGAAGAAAGGTGATTTAAAAAAAAAAATTTCACATCTTCACTAATATGTGTGTGATTGCTTTCAATAAATTGTTTTAAAATAGGAAACATGTCTAAATTTGAATTTTTCATTTTACTCTGCCACCGTTCAACTTTCCTAATAAATGCTTTCAATTTATCATAGAGTTCAAGAATATTATCACCTTGCAGTGAAGTATTAAGAGTGTTCAGCTTGTTGAATATGTCACTGAAATATGCTAACCCCCCGATCCCAGTGCACTCCCCCCTGCCTCAGACCCAGGGCCCCTAGCGCCCCCCCATCCCAGTGCACTCCCCCCTCCCCCTGAGGCACGGAGGAGCAATCTTACTTTTAAAGTGGCTGCTTCTGCCACCCGGCCCCAGCTGCCTCAGCTCACAGCTTGTAGGGGCACGGGCAGCGAGTTATATGGGCTCGTGGTGCCCAGGCTCCAACAATATTCAGAGCCGGGGTCCCTGCTCCAGCAATATTTGGAGCTGGGTCTCTCCCCCAGCCCTGCCTGGAGTAGGCCCCAGCCCCCACCTGCCGGCCCCCCCGAGTGTCTCCCCGGACCCAGCCCCAGCCCCAGTCCCAAAGTGTCCCCCTCAGCCCCATCCCGTCCCTGCTGTGCGCAGCTTTCAGTCCGGCTCCCCCTTGCCAGATGCTGCTGCCATGCGCGGCGTTCCCAGGTGAGCAGGAAGACGCCCGGGCGTGAGGTGACATCACAGCCCGGGACTTTAAAACTGCTAGGCACGGCGTTGCGCTGCACGGCCTAGCTCCGGGTTCAGAGTCTGGGGACTTCTGGGGCCCAAGCGCAGATGGCAGCCCCGCGAAGTGGAAGGCAGAAGGTAAGGTAAGGGGAAAGGTAAGGGGAGAGGGAGGGGGAAAATAGGGGAAGGTATGGGGGAGGAAGGGGCTTGTGCGGAGGGGGAAAATAGGGATGGGGAAGGAAGGGGCTTGTGCGGAGGGGGAGAGGGAGGGGGAGGGGGAAAATAGGGGAAGGGGTGGGAGATGAAGGGGCTTGTGTGGAGGGGGAGGGGGAGGGGGAAGAAAGGGGAAGGTACCAAGGGACAGCATGGAGGAGAGACAAATGCCAGGGGGCCAAGTGCAGACAATGAGGAAAAGGGCAGGAGGGGAGGTGTCAGTGGGAGGGGGGACAGGGTGATGACGGGAGAGGAGAGAGTAAGGACACTGGCTGCTAGAGGGGGGAGGGAGAGGTGCTGGGAGAAGGCTTCAAAGAAGGGGTGGGCATGAGAAAGGTAGGGATGGAGCAAGTCATGTGTGAGGGCACAGAGGGGCATGAGGGAAATGGGGGCAGAGAGTGGTGAGGGGGTGGGCATCAGGGAAAAAGAGGGCAAAGGGGGCAGGGGCAGTGAGGGAAGGGGGAGGCACCAGGAAGGTGCAGGGCTAAGGGAAGGTGCAGGTGCAAGGGGATTCTGGGGGTGAAGCAGAAGGGCAGACACCTGCAGGGGAGGGACTAGCACCAGAGGAGAGAGGCAGGGTAGGTGTGTAGAGGGAGGTGTTAGAAGAGGGGATGAGGAAGGGTAGCTCACATGATCAGAGTGGGGCTACTGGAGGAGTGGGCACAGGGGGCAGAGAAGGGCTGGTGGAGGGGGGCAAGTCGCAGGAGGGCTGAGGGCAGTGAGAAGGGCAGGAGTCAGGACAGCAGAGGAGGGTGAGGAGCTGGGGGGCAGTAAGCACTAAGGGAGCTGATGGAGCAAGGGGAGGTGACATGGCAGCAGAGAGAAAAGGTAAAGGTTTATAAAATATTTATTAATAACTTGGGTGCCACAGTGGCACATCCAAACAAGGCACATGAACTCAGTACTGGTGCACAACACAAAATTCATTCTGCTCACGGGAGGAAACTCTTAGGCTATGTCTACACTGGCGGCTTCTTGTGCAAGAACATCTTACACAAGGGTTCTTGTGCAAGAAGTCTTGAGCAAGAACCCATCCACACTGCCATGTGCGAGCTGTGCTTTTGCGCAAGAGCATCCATGGCAGCGTGGACGCTCTCTTGAGCAAGAAAGCTCCGATGGCCATTTTAGCCAAGGGGTTTCTTGCACAAGAAATCCCTGCTGAGCATCCATACTGCCCTCTTGAGCAAGAGAGCTTACACCTGTTGGAAAAGAGCGTAGCTCTTGCACAAGACGCCCTCTCTTACCACGCCGTACTGTAAATTTCCTTGCGCAAGAGCAGGTGGGCAGTGTGGCTGCTCTGCGGGTTCTTGCGCAAGAACGGCTGTACTTGCGTAAGTAGCCACGAGTGTAGACATAGCCTTAGAGAGAACACTTCCCCCAGCCTCTCTGCCCCCAAGTTAATGTCATACACATTGGGTTAATGCAATTGCAGGATAGTTGCATGAGGGGGGTTTGGTGGGGGCCAAATTAATCCCTGTTGGTAGGAAGATGGTGGGAAAAGCCCTTCGAGAGGGGTGACATGACCCCTTTTACTTCTGGTCATGTGTCCATCTTGCCCCGAGTGTGTTACCTCCAGAGGCCTGGTTAATGGGGGCCAGGGGGTGTGGCTAATGGGGATCGGAGCATGGTTAACAGGAGTCAGGAGATGTGGCTAATGGGGCACCACAAAAATTATACAAACCTGCCACCCCTGTGTAGGGGAGGCAACACGTGGCCAGCTGCCAGTCTCTGCTGGTCATGTGGGCCAGAGCAGCATGCGCTCTGCTCCCACCCAGCCCGGTGTCCCCCTAGCATGGTGCCCGGCAACTGCCCCCTCTTGCCCTCCCTTCACTAGACTCTGCGGCGCTCCTCACACCCCCGCCCCCGCCAGACACGGCAGGGGAAAATTGACCGGACTCCCTGGAGATGCCGGGGAGACATAAATGCAAGAAAAAAAAATGGATCCAGCTACGACCCCCCCTGTAAGTTGCTCGCGACTCCCCTGGGGGTTGCGACCCACAGTTTGAGAAACACTGGTCTAAAGTGCAGGCCCTCTCACCGTGCGTGCTGCAACCCAGGGTCCAGAGCCCGGCTTTAGGGCAGGGTTGGGCAGCCGGTAAACGGTCCCAAAAGCCCATCCTTCGTTCAAGGTGGGGCAGTGAGTAAATAATCCAGAAACCCAGCCTTAGTGCAGGGCGGGGCAGCCAGTAAATAATCCAAAAGTCCGGCCTTAGTGCAGGGCGGGGCAGTAAGTAAATAATTCAAAAGCCTGGCCTTAGTGCAGAGCAGAGCAGCAGGCAAACAAAACAGTTTGGAGCCAGGCCCTTACTCAGGGCATGGCAGCAGTGGGAACAGGCTGCACTCCAGGCACAGCCAAGGGGGGAGACTGCCACTCGAGTGTGGGGTGGCAGAGGGGACACAGACCTGCCCACTCCACTGCGTCCCAGCCCAAGGCCCTGGCAGTGGCAGAGCAGTCTGCTGCTGGGTCCGCAGGGATCCGCTCCACAACGGGCTGACCCGACTTTGACTCAGCCAAGAGGCGGTCGGCTTTCCCTGGGTTCCTTCCAAACTCCCCCAGGGGCTGTACCTGGGTTCCGGGCCAGGCCTCGGGGCCTCGTTGCTTTGGCCGCTCTGGCTAGGTAAATAGTCCATCCAGGTCATCTGGGGGCTATGGGCCCAGCGGCCCAGGCCAGTCCTCTGCTTCTGCGGGGTCCAGCCAGTGCAGAGGGGAAGCTTCTGGCTCCTTCAGCCGTCGGGGCCTCCCTGGCCGGCCTTTTGTAACTCTGGCCCCTCCCCCTGGCTCCTGGTCAGGTGTCTCGTCGGGGCCAGATGCTGTCCACCAAGGCTCCGGGAGGGGCAATTCCCCTTCATGGTTAGTGGGCAGCCACTCTGACCCACTACAGCCCCCTTAGGCTCTGGTGTGCAATAGGAATGTGGGGAGTGTCTTTCCCCCCAGTTGGGGGCAACGCCAGTGTGGGCTTGGGGAGGGGGGTTTGCTTCTCATGTGTGAAAGATTTTTTTGGAGGGTTGGTGGTCCTTGACCCAAAAAAGGTTCCCCACCTCTGTAGTAGAGTGTTGTGCATGAAGGGTCTGAAGAGGGTGATTAAGGATAGCAGGCAGCATGGGAGTGTGACCAATTGTTCCAATGAGCCACAAGCCAGCGTCCAGTTAAGCCCATTGTTCCTGGCGGCCTAGCGGAGCTGTGGAGTGACGTGTCCCGGCTCCATGTTGGAAGGTGCTGCGCAGGTGTCCTTTGAGGACAAGGTTGGGAAGGGCAGACCGGGAAGGATCACGATGTGAGAAGAGCTGGCGCACAGGTGATAGGGCAGGGGCGGGCAGTAATTTTTGGTGGGGGGCCACTCCAAGATTTTCGAAAGTCGTCAGGGGCTGCACCTGTCTGTGGAGGGGGTGGAGGGTCTAGGATGGAGGTTGGGTGCAGAAGGGTGCATGGGGTAAGGGACTGGGATGCAGGAGATGATGTGAGGTCTGAGAGGGAGTTTGGGCAAAGGAGGGGGTTGTGACCTGGGTCAGGGGATAGGGGTGTAGGATCAGGGTGGGGACATGGGTGCAGGAGAGGATTCTGGCCTGGGAGAGGGGCACTAGGAAGGGGTGCAAAGTCTGGGAGGGAGTCGTGACCTGGGAGAAGGGGGAAAAGGGAGTGCAGACTGCAGAGGGTGTGGATGGTGACTTCGGGCAGCAGAATGGGGTGCAGAGTCTGGGAGGGTGTTTGGGTGCAGGAGAGGATTCTGGCCTGGGGGAGGAGTGTAGATGGGGGTACAGCATCTGGGAAGAAGTTGTGATGAGGGGCAGAGGGTGCAGAGAGTTTAGATGGTGACCTCGGGGAAGGAGTTGGGGTGCAGGAGGGGCTGGGGTCCCAGAGGCAGGCTCTGGCTGGGAGGCGCTCACCTAAGCCTGCAGCACCCCAAGGTGCTTAAAACTGCAGGCAGCTCCCTCCACCTGCTACTCAGCTCCAGGAGGAGGAAGAAGCTTGCACTGACCCCATCTCCCAGGCCAATCTCTCAGCTCCTATTGGTTGGTTATTTCCAGCCAATAGGAGGTGAGAGATTGGCTGGGGTCAGTTCCTATTGGCCAGTGGTTTCTGGCCAATAGGAGGTGAGGATTGGGCTGGAGGCAGGGAGATCGCACAAAGCTTTCCCCTCCCTGCAGAGCAGAAAGCTGCACAGACTGCGCTTTAAACCGCGGCAGCTGCGTGTGCCTGAGGGTTCCGGTATCGTGCTCCGTGGGCCGGATCCAGTGGCTTGGCGGGCTGGATCTGGCCCCCAGGCCGTATTTGGCTCAGCCCTGTGAAAGGGTGTGCCTGTCTTTTATCAGTTTTCTGTGTGACGTCATTCAAGAGTGCAGTAATTGTCTGGTCTCACCCACACTTGTCATTGGGGCACTGAGGCTATGTCTACACTGGTAGGTTCTTGTGCAAGATCGGCTGTTCTTCTGCAGAGTGTCCACACTGCCCGCCCGCTCTTGCGCAAGATTTACAGTAAAGCATGGTAAGAGAGGGCTTCTTGCGCAAGAGCTATGCTCTTTTCTAACAAGTGTAAGTCCTCTTGCGCAAGAGCCCTTGTGCAAGAGGGCAGTGTGGACGCGCGGCAGGGGTTTCTTACGCAAGAAAGCCCTTTGGCTAAAATGGCCATCAGAGCTTTCTTGCGCAAGAGAGCGTCCACACTGCCATGGAGGCTCTTGTGCAAAAGCACATGGCAGTGTGGATGTGTTCTTGTGCAAGAGTTCTTGCACAAGAGAACTCATCAGTGTAGACATAGCTCAAGTGTCTTGGATGAGGTACGGTACATGTTTTGACAGGCCTGCGTGGGACCCATGGGAGATGGGGAGCATAAGCTGAGGAAGGCGGGGCCTCCACAAACATCCTGGGGTGGCCTTGCCCATGCTTTTCCCTTTCCTTCCTCTTACCAGGCCCTCTCCTGTCTTCCCTTGAATCCCTCCCTGCTCTTCTGTGGCAGGCTGGGGCCAGTGCTTGCAAAGTTCACACCCCACTCGCAGACCCCTCCTCCAGCCACCTTCACATTCCCCCAGGTCCTGTTGCCCACTTCCTTCACCAATCGCTGGAGTCCTACCCCCCGTTGTCTCTGCAGGCACCAGAGCCCACCATCCCTGTGGGCCAGGCCACTGGCTCTGGAGGCTTCACTGCAGCTTGGGGTCCTGCCACCAGCTTGGGACTCTGCAGCTGCCTCTAGCTGTGACCCCAGCCTGGAGCAGTGAGGGGCATGAACAGGTGTAAGTGGAGCGGGGGACACAGCTCAGCACTGTGGAAGCCATTTCACATTTAGCTAGGAGCCATTTCATACAACAGAAGCCATTTAAGTTTCTTGCTTCTACACGTACACTAGAGAGTGAACTCTCCTTCACTAGTGTGAGCAAGGCCAGAAGGATGAGCTATTGGAATGTGTTAATTGAGCTGTTTTGAGCTGGAGCTCTCACTCCCTACTACCTGTTTCTTCTTGCTGATAACAGTCTTCTCTTCTGAGTTTAATTGATGATTTCTGTAATTGGATGCCCTGACGTCAGACTTGTTTGGTTAAGGGTATAAAGATACTAGGATTGATTTGTATTAGCAGCCTTACTGGGCCCGGCTCTGCTGGGGTCACGTTTGGCTCACTTTGTGCCTTATTGATCAATAAAGCTAGTTGTTAGCCGCCTAAACACGGAGAAGTCTTTTGCTTCTACAGTTTAGAGGTTCCACCAAGATCCTAACACGCCACTTGCCCGGACGGAGGGACCGGCGCTCCGCTTCCAAGCCTCTCAAAGCGTGCAATAGAAGGTAAGGGGGATACCTGTTAAGGAATCTCCTGGAGAGGGCTTGGGATTGGAGTGACGACCGGCCGTAGGAGTAAGGGGAGCTACAGATTTCACCTTTGTGGAGCGGCTAACATTTTGTTTGTCTGTGTCTATCTTTGTCTATTAGGCCTGTCTTATGTGTCACAGTTCCAAAAGGGCACATCGGTGTCTCTAGTGAGGTAGCCATGTGCTGGACCCTCAGTGTTCGGATGCTAAAGACTGGTGTGGTGTCATTACTCTCTTTCGGCACACGGAACTGTGGGAAAGCTTTGTTGTCTCTCTCTGGGTATGTCTACACTAACTTAGTTTGAATTAGTTAATTCGAACTAAGCTAATTCGAACTAACGCATCTAGACCCAAAAACTAATTCGAATTAGCGTTTTGCTAATTCGAACTAGCGCATCCACACTGATTGGACGCTGGGGCGCATTTAAGGGCAGCTCAAACCAGTTCCAGCAGGGCATCAGGTCAGTAGTTGCTTTGTGTGGCTGCTATCTGAGGCTATCTGAGGCTCGTGCTTAAAGGGACCCCCTTGGACAGCCGGTTCTCAGCTTCTCCGCTTGCTTGCCTACCTCGCCGAGGGACAGCAAAGCATTTTCCTCTGCACCTGCCTGTGTTGGTGGTTCCCATTGGGGACGCCGCCGCAGTTGGCAACATGGAGCCAGAGCTCGCCCTGGGCATTCTGGCGCAGTTCTTGGACTTGCTGCTGCAATGGCTGGAGGCTGCCGGGCACCATCTGGTGCACGTCAGCCCCCTGCCTCTCCCCCGGCCTCCCTGGGGGCCATGGAGAAGCCGCAGCACTGCCCGGACGCCAGCGTGCCCTACCACATCTGGCGTCTGGACACCAGCAGCGACTGGTGGGACTGCATCGTCCTGGAGCGCTGTGAAGACAGACAGTGGACCCAGAACTTCAGGATGAAGAGGGACACCTTCCTGGAGCTCTGCAAGTGGCTCGCCCCTGCTCTGCGGCGACGGGACACTCGCATGAGGCCCGCCATCCCCCTCCAGAAGCGTGTGGCCATCACCCTGTGGAAGCTCTCCACGCCGGACAGCTGCCGATCCATCGGGAACCAGTTCGGTGTGGGGAGATCCACCGTCGGAGCAGTTCTCATGCAGGTACGGCACTCACCAGCCACTGGGCAGGGGGGAAAGGGGGCTGCAAGGAGGGAATGGGCCGCCCCAGGGAAAACGGGGGCGGGGGAGGAGGTGACAGTGCCCCACACGGGAGGGTTCAGTCTGTCCCGGCTGTACTACATGCTGTCCGCGGCGGCCAGGATCACAACAGGGGTTGCTTCTGGGAGTGGGGCGTGGGGCAGTGCCAGGGAACGAACATTCCCAGCCACCCAGGCGCCCCAGTGGTTCGCGGTTTACTGTATCTCTCTGCAGGTGGTCAAGGCCATCAACCGGGTGCTGCCCCGCAGGGTGGTCTGCCTCGCCGACCTGGACGCCGTCATCCGGGGGTTCGGCGCCCTCGGCTTCCCCAACTACGGGGGGGCCATCGACGGGACGCATATCCCCATCCGTGCCCCAGAACACCAGGCCTCCCAGTGCATTAACCGGAAGGGGTACTTCTCCGTGCTCCTGGGGCTCCTGGAGTGACCACTGGGGCCAGTTCACGGACATCAGTGTGGGCTGGTCCGGCAAGGCACACGACGCCAGGGTGTTCCGCAACTCCTCTGTGTGCCAGAGGCTGCATGCCGGGACCTTCTTCCCCGACTGCCACATCAGGGTCGGGGACGTGGACATGCCCGTCTGCCTGGTGGGGGATGCGGCCTACCCCCTACAGCCCTGGCTGATGAAGCCGTACACGGGGCACCTCAACCCCTCCCGCCAGGCCTTCAATGCCAGGCTCACCAGGCCCGCATTGTGGTGGAGGGGGCCTTTGGATGATTGAAAGCACGCTTTAGGTGCCTCCTCACCCGCCTCGACCTCGCCGAGCACAATATCCCTCCCGTGGTGGCAGCATGTTGCGTGCTGCACAATTTGTGCGAGCGGAAGGGGGAGGCTTTCCTGCCAGCCTGGATGGCTCAGGCTGAGCACATGGCTGGCCACTACGCTCAGCCCCACACCACCGCCATCCGGGAGGCCCAGCGGGGGGCTGTCCAGATCCGGGAAGCCCTGCGGGAGAGCTTCCAGGTGGAGGAGGAGGACTGAACTCTCCCTGCATGCCCCATTGGGGCCTTCTTCCACCCTCCCCTCCTTCTCCTTTCCCCTCCCTCCCTAGCCCCCCTTCCTAATGTTAAATAAAGACACCTGTTTTGAAAACAACAATCTCTTTTTATTTTACATAACTGGGATGGGGGGAGGGAGGAATGAGGGTGGGAGAGGAGAGGGGGAAACCTGGGAGGAGGGAGCTAGAAGAGGGAGGAAGGGGAGGAAGGGAAGGGAAAGCTCAGGGTAAAGCTCGGGAAAGCTCTCCCGTCTCGCAGCACTGCGGGTGCGGGGGCATCGGCGGGGGGTGGGTGTGGAGGGTGGGGCAGGAGGGACGGGGGGTGCGGAGGAAGCGGGAGGGGGAGCAGGGGTGGGAGGAGGAGCGAGAACTGGGGCGGCCACAGGGGCCGGAGCAGGAGGAGGCAGGAACCTGTCCACCAGAGTCTGGAGGTGGCCTCTGAGGGCATGGCCCTGCTCCTCCAGTTCCTCCAAGCTCCGCTGCTGCAGCCGCAGGTCCTCCTGGACCCAGTGGTCCTGGGTGCAGAGCTGGTGCTCCAGTAGCCGCAGGTGCCGCGGCTGATAGTCCTCAAGATTGAGGGTGCGCCTGCTGGCCCAGGTGCGGGTGGCTGTTCCAGGCGGGGTGGTGCACCCTGCAGTCCCAGGTGCTGCGGCTGTGGTGAAACAAGAGCAGTGGTCAGTTCTCCCTGGGGACACAGTGGGTGAAACCCAGCCCCCCTCTGCAAGGCGAGGTCGGCGTGTGGGGAACAGGCCAGGGCCCCTGCATGACACCCAGCTGCTGCTCCATGGTGGGCAAGGCCCAGGCGCACAGTCCCTGGGCTCCCTCTCCCCCCCACCCCCCTGTACACATAAGGGAGCATGATGGCACTCACATGTGGAGCCCTCCTCGGCCTTGGACGACACAGCCGATGTGCTCTGTGGGATGCCTCGGGGGTCCTGGGCAGGCTCCCTGCAGGCTCCTGGCTCTCGGCGTCCTCCTCCTCCTCTTCGGTGTCAGGGATGGGTCCCTCTGTCCCGGGGTCGATCACCACCCGGGGGGCATGGACTGCGTGAGCCCCCAGGATGCAGTCCAGGGCTTCAAAGTGGGGGCAGGCCTCCAGGTTGGCCCCTGGCTGGGAGGCCCTGGAGTAGGACTGCCGCAGGTCCTTAATTTTGCAGCGGACCTGCTCCCAAGTCCGCATGTGGCCTCTGGTGGCCAGGCTGGCAGCCATGCGGCTGTAGACGGCTGCGTTCCTGTGGCTAGTGTGGAGATCGTGGACATTAGAGGCTTCCCCCCAAACCTCGATGAGGTCCACGATCTCCGCACTAGACCAGGCGGGCACCCGCCTCTTGCAGCCCCAGGCAGGCTCCTGGGAGCCGCCAGACTGGTCCTGGGAAGAGGCGGAGGGCTGGGTGGCGGCGGGTGGCTGGCTCATGCCGTGCCAGGTGCAGGGTCTGCTGGCTGGGTGCTGGCAGGCTTGCAGCTGGCACGAGCAGTGTAGCCAGACCGTGCCCCTTTAAGGGCTCTGGGGCCTGGAGGGGGGCAGAAGAGTTTCCCTGGTTTGGCCCAGAGTGGCCACCAGGGCAAGCTGGGAAGGGCTAGCCTCCAACTAGTTCGAATTAAGTGGCTACACAGCCCTTAATTCGAACTACTTAATTCGAACTAGGCGTTAGTCCTTGTAGAATGAGGTTTACCTAGTGCGAATTAAGCGCTCCGCTAGTTCGAATTAAGTTTGAACTAGCGGTTTGTATGTATAGACGCTATGAAAGTTAATTCGAACTAACGGCTGTTAGTTCGAATTAACTTTGTAGTGTAGACATACCCAGAGGAGGTGGAGGATCTACTACAGGATCCTACCGCTGCCCTATTCCCCTCTATTCCTGAACCAGATGCTGACCTTTTGTCCCAGGTCCCCAACTGTTTGTGGGCCACCACCACAAATGAAGTGGGTAAGATATCAGTGGATCCCGTTTACATTTCTGTTGACCCGACTAAGCCCCTGCCCCGTATCCCTCAATACCCGCTGAATCCAGCGGCTGAGGCAGGGATTCAACCTGTTATTTCTGACCTCTTGGCACAAGGTGTTCTTATTCCCTGTTCAAGTCATTGTAACACCCCTATACTGCCTTTAAAGAAACCAGGAAGGGACGCCTATCGTTTTGTCCAGAATCTTCGAGCTATCAATTCTATTATTATCTCTCAATTTCCTGTTGTGCCTAACCCGGCCACTATTCTTTCCTCTATCCCACCTGATTCCACCCATTTTACCATTGTTGACCTCCCCTCTGCCTTTTTCAGTGTTCCCCTCCATCCTGACTGCCAATACCTCACAGATTTTACTTATAAAGGACAGCAATACTGCTGGACTGTTCTGCCACAAGGTTTTAGAGGTTCTCCCACCTATTTTTCGCAAATTCTACAAGCGGGATCTCTCTGACATTACATTCCCTTCCAGCTCTGCTCTTATTCAGTATGTCAATGATTTGCTTCTTTGCAGCCCATCCCTTGAGGCCTGCAAGTCAGATTCTGTTGTACTTCTCACTGCTCTCGCCAAAAAGGGTCATAAGGTGTCTAGGCAAAAACTTCAGCTCTGCCAGCCTACAGTTCCGTATTTAGGCCACGACCTCTCAGCAGGGAGCTGTCACCTCTCTACTGACAGAATCCAGGCAATCCTTTCTGCTCCTAAGCCTACTACTCCTTCTCAAGTCCATTTTTTCCTAGGTATGGCTGGCTATTGTAGACAATGGATTCCTAACTTTTCTCAGTTAGCCAAATCACTCCAGGATCTCACTCGCAATGCTACCCCTTCTCCTATCCCATGGGGCCCTCAGCAAGAGGCTGCTTTTACTTCTCTAAAACAGGCTTTGGGGTCTGCTCCTGCTTTGGGCTTACCCGATTACTCCCGTCATTTCACTTTGTTCTGTCATGAAAAAGAAGGCTGTGCTTTGGGTGTACTGGTGCAGAAACATGGTGATAAATATCGCCCTCTTGCTTATTATAGTACTTATCTTGACCCTGTGGCAGCTTCTTTCCCTCCCTGCCTGCGAAGAGCCCAGCGTAGCTAAAAACGTGTATCTTTTGCCACAGGATTTTGCCTAACAAAAGTCACTGCCTCACCCCGCTGTCCCTCTGCAATATTTTGTCAATTTCAGAGAGGTAGCTGAGTTAGTCTGTGACAGGAAAAACTTAAAAAACAATGAATAGTCTAGAACAGTGTTTCCCAAATGGTGTGCCGCAGAACCCTAGGGTTCTGTGAAGTGAAAATAAGGGTTCCATGAGGAAATTCCATTACAATCACATTTTATGATTAAAAAATAATAATTATGAATATTAAAAGAGTTTAAAAGAGTTGCGTGACCAAATAAAATTGGGAAACACTGCTCTAGTAGCACCTTAAAGATGAACAAACCACACTGATGGTATCATGAGCTTTGGGCTGTGCTCATGGAAGCTCATGATACCATCTGCATATTTTGTTAGTCTTTAAGGTGCTACAAGACTCTTCAGAGCGGAGGCTGCAGGGGATCTCTGCCGCTATCTAGTGGTGAGCTGGGGGAGAAGACATTAGGAACTGAGGTTGGCTGGGTAGAAACATCTGCCCTAGGTGCAGGATATTGGAACTGCTTTGCCCAAACCCTCACTTTTGGATTGCAGGTTGCTTTGTGGCAGGGTGGGTTGGGATGGGGAATAAAGTGTCACCTTGTGTCACACAAGGGTAGCTGCAGAGGTGACTAGTGGGGTAGGACACAAAGGGGCACGCACCAAAGGGGGCTGCATGCCCTTCCCACCCCCACATGACCCCTTTCCATGTTCCCCCTGTGCCCACCTCCCCTCCACATCCTACATTATGCGGGATAGGTCAGCATCAAGTGTCCCAGACAGCATGGCTGAAGCCTGCCTGGGGAGAACGCAGCAGCCAGGTATTGTGGTGGGAAAAGGAGAAGCTCTTGCCTCACCGGTTTCCAGCCCCCTGACTCCCCCCCCCGGGCTTTTGGGGAGGGTTACATGACCCTTCCAGCCCCCACACACCCCATGCGGTGTCCCTGGGCAGAACCTTGCCCTGACTGGGGGGTTCGCACTAAACTGGAATCTAAACTTGCTAAGCAGGAAGTAGAGGTGCCAACACCCAGTGGAGATAAGAGAGGGTGGAGACAGGTGTTTGTACCTGGGTGTAAGCTCTGCCTAAGGGGGCAAGACACCATGTGACCCTTTTGTCTCTCATTTTTAATGAGGAGGATTTAATGGCAGCATTGGAGAGGGCCCAGCGGGGGGCAACCAAAATGATGAGGGGGCTTATGCAGAGAGGCTGAGGGATTTGGGCTTGTTTAGTCTGCAGAAGAGAAGAGTGAGGGGGGATTTGATAGTCAGCCTTCGGTTACTTGAAGGGGGGTTCCAAAAAGGATGGAGAAAGGCTGTTCTCAGTGGTGGAAGACGGCAGAATGAGGAGCAATGCATTCAAGTTGCAGTAGGGTAGGTCTAGGTTGGATAGTAGGAAAATCTATTTCCCTAAGAGGGTGGGGAAGCGCCGGAATGGAGGTGCTGGAATCTCCATTCCTAGAGGTTTCTAAGTCCTGGCTTGACCAAGCCCTGGCTGGGATGATTGAGTTGGGGTTGGTCCTGCTTTGGGCAGGGTGTTGGACTTGATGACTCCGGAGGTCTCTTCCAGCCCTCATCTTCCATGATTCTATGATTTGATTTATCTATGGCTTGTGTTGTACGGAGGTTCCTTAGAACATAGATTACCTGATCATGTGACCCCAGCCCTGGATTTAACAACAGGCTACTAATGTTCCATGAACAGAATGACACTAGTTTTTCAAATGGGGTAACATGATGCCTCCCTGCACTAACCATATGTGTAACCCTCATCCACTAGCTATTAATGTTGAGCAGTGTTTTAAAATGTACACAATGGGCTTAAATTGCAGCAAGGGAGGTGTAGGTTGGACATTAGGAAAAAGCTTCCTAGCTGTCAGGGTGGTGAAACACTGGAATAAATTGCCTAGGGAGGTTGTGGAATCTCCATCACTGGAGATATTTCAGAACAGGTTGGACCGACACCTGTCAGGGACAGTCTAGACCAGGGCTACCCAACACATGGCCTGCATGGAATGCGGCAGCAGCCTGTTTGTTTGCGGCCCGCGGTGCAGTCTGGGTTTATGTGGGGCTCAACACGCGGCCTGCAGGTGGGAGCCATCACAAAAAAATTGTCAATATAATGGTCTTCTTTTGCTATGCGTTTTAGTAGTCACATTCCTGGACTGTCATTGCTCATTAAAAGTGCTGTCCTAGGGGTGGAAATGAGGTAACTATCGCATTTTATAAATATCAGCAGAACTGACTTAATGAGGCCTGTGTGTTGTGTAGTCTTGCCTTAATCTTTGTATCATGCCCATCAATGTGAAATAAACTATTTGCATATATTTGCATATATATTTGCATGCATATGCGGCCAGACTTAAGTTGTAGCCCTCGGCATGTGCTGTGAGTATCATTGTGGCCCCCGGGGTTTCCAAAGTTGAGTAGCCCTGGTCTAGACAGTGCTTGGTCCTGCCGTGAGGCCAGGGGACTGGACTCAATGACCTCTTGAGGTCCCTTCCAGTTCTAGGTATTCTATGATTCCGTGATTCTTTGTACCTCTTCTCTGCTACTTCATGTGTCCCGTTTCTTCCCCTGGACATACTTTCATTATAGATGCACAAATGTACTTCTCAGGGTAAATACCGGCGCTAGTTTCTTCCCTAACACATTTTCTAAAGCAAGGGTGGGCAATAATTTTTGATGGGGGGCCACTCTAAGATTTTGGTAAGTGGTCATGTGCCACGCTTTTCTATGGAGGGGGTGCAGGGTCTGGGATGGAGATTGGGTGCAGAAGGGAACTCGAGGAAGGGAGTTGGGGTGCACGTGAGGGCGTGGGGTCTGAGAGGGAGGTTGGGTGAACAAGGGGATTGTGACCTAGGTCAAGGGATTGAGGTGCAGGGTTAGGGAGGATGGATGGGTGCAGGAGAGGATTCTGGTCTAAGGGAGGAGTATCAGAGGGGGTGCAGGTTCTGGGAGGGGATTGTAACCTGGGGCTGGGGGAGAGCAGAGGGTTTGGTTGGTGACGTGGGGTGTGGTTTCCAGCCAATGGAAGCCGAGAGATCGTGTTGGGAGCAGGGGCAGAACGTGAAGCCTCTTTCCCCCACCCAGACGGCGCAGAAAGGCACATGAAGCAGCCAGCCGCATTTGAGTGGCATGGACCTGCTCCTTGTCTGAGGGTCTCAGCATGGCAGGACAGATTGAACGACGTGTTGAGTTGGATCTGATGCACAAGTGATATCTTCCCCACCCCTGTTCTAAAGTCATCAGGCTTCAAAAGTCGGATCCTTTGTTAAAAATTAGGTCATCACAGGCAGCATGGAGGATACATTCAGAGCCAATAAAAGACATAACGGGCACAAATGTTTATTGCCAACTCATCAAGATTTCTGCCCTGTACAGAAAAAGCAGGACTCGCGAATCACACGAGGAACAGGTGTTTTCTTAAAATAATAATAATAGTAATTAATAATAAAATAGCTGTCATACAAAGCCCTGTAGGGGAATGGAGACTGGGTCTGATTTTGTTTTATTCACCAGTGGGCTCATTTCACGCTTATTCCATCATCCGATTACTGTTGGGAGAGCCCTCGCCCCCTACTTGTCTCATTCACTAAGCTATATACACGGGAAAAGATACAGGGCAATCCAGCGCAGGATGGATTCGCATCACTCTTGCATTTTTTGTAGCCAGTTGCTTTCATATCATGCATCAAACAGTGGAGAAGAGAGACCTGAATGGAGCTTCCAAGCATCTATTTCGTTGGAGTTTTATTTGGCTAATAAACTCAGTGGAAAACAACTTTCCACTTCTACTAGCAAGGATTTCAAAAGGGCTCTCTCATGCTACAAACGAGAACTTGTTGGAATGAGCCAACTTTCTCTCTCTGAAATATCCGTTGAAGTGGGAGGGCTGGACAGGTGAACACTAGAGGAGAATTTGGCCCAGTTACATAACAGACTCAAAGCAGGGCTTCCTGCCATTAAAATCTACTCTCTATTTTGAAGAGTTTGTTTGTGCAAAATGAAGCCATACTTGGTGATTACTGATAGATACACACACTGGGTTACCCTCCCCCTTCCCATTTCAACTCTTCTCTTTGCTCTCAAATTCAACCCTCACTTCACTATGTTCCCCCTTCAGGTCCACCCCTTCTCCTCTCTGGCTTTCCCTTCTCTACTGACCAATTCCTTCACCAGCATCTCCACTTCCCCTTTCCCCGGTTTCTCTCTCCCTGCCCCCTTTCCTCCTCCCCCCTCCATCCAGATTCTCTCTCTCCGATTCTGAGCTGGGAGACAGCTGATTTAACAGAACCTGCAGAGGTCCGAGTTGAGACAGGCCGGACAGTCCCAGAGACAATAGCGCAGGCCAGTGTTTCTCAACCAGAGGTACAAGTACCCTTATGGGAACTCAAGAGAAGTCTGGGGGGGGTACGTCAACACAACTGAAATTTGGAGAAAACTGAATTTTTGTGTTAAGTTTTCCAGCGCTTTATTATTTTTGTGCTTTTGACACCAAAAAATTTCTTCGTCCGCCCGGATACGATTAAGTTGTTTACACAAATGAGTTGCAATGGCAGAAAAACATTTTGTGGGTCTGAAAACTGTAGGTCCTGGGGGTACTTATAATTTTTTTACAGGGGTACTTTATAAAAAGAAGGTTGAGAAACACTGATTTAGAAGACCCTCTGAGGTCTCCTCCAGCTCTATGATTCTATGATATAAGATCCATTTAAAAAAGGGGCACTTTATAAAAAAAAAAAAAAGGTTGAGAAACACTGGCTTCGGCCACACTTAAAAGAAGTTCGGATGACATAGCTGCGTCAGTCAGGGTGGTGGTGGTGGTGGAATAACATTCTCCTCCCAGAGGCTGGAGCTACTCCAACCTAATCCTGAGCCTGTACAGGGCTAGTTCAATGTAAGTAGGCTTCCATCAACGTAGTTACCTTCGCTTGGGGAGGTGGAGTTCCTACACTGATGGAAAAACGCCGTCTGTTGGCGTCGGTGGTGTCTGCACTGTGGGATGATGCCAGCCAGGCTACGGCCAGCGAGTGATGCTGCAAATATCCCTGCAGAAGACCCGTGAGTAAGGCTTATGGAAGAAGCCCCTCTCCTGCCAAGGACGCTCTCTGTACAGAGCCCCAAGGCCACGTGTTACCCCTGTGATTCAGGGGCCTATCCTGAGGCAGGTTTGCATATCCCCAACCCGGAAAAAAGGGAAGATTTTCTCCCCTGCAAAAGACGCTGAGGGGAATGAATGGAGCAAGGCCAAGTTTTCAAGGTCAAAGAACATCACCACGTCAGCTTCATACTTCAGATACACCACAATCCTTTGGGGGTTCCTGCTCACAAACAGAGGCGTCACCGGGGAGGTTAGAACTCGGTACAGACCTCTGCAGAACCCCACCGCCCAGATCCCTCCCTCAGGGTCCAAGAGGATCTCTCCTTTCCTTTTCACTGACTCCCTGGCCACCCCCACGGCCCACGTTCCCCCGTCCCCCACCTCCACCACCCAGCCATGGCTCCCCGAGGTGAATCCCTCGGAGCCCAAGACGCAGCGAGATAGATCAAATCGCTCGGGGCGGTAGGGCGGCTCCTGCCGCATGTCTCCCCATCTCACTCTCTTCCCGTTCTCCGACATGACAAATCGGGGATGAGCCGTGGCCGGATCAAAAGTGACGTTTGCTGCAGGGGAGAAAGAGAGAGACAGTCAGAGCGTTGGGGAAGAGCTTAGCCAGGGGGGAGGGTGTCAGAATCAGCCCCAGCGTTAGAGAGTGAATCTGGGGAATCTACTTTCTCCAAGATGTACCTGGCGCTGCATGGGGAACCACTCTGAGACCTCAGCAGATTACAGGGAAGAGGCATTCCCTTGGCACAGATGGGTTACGGCTACTGAGTGTGCGGGGGGTGGGCAGGTGGTGGGGACCCCTGCTGCTGGTGCCAGACCCCGGCTTGTCCCCGAAGCAGAGGCGTAGCGAGGGTGTTATGCGCCTGGGGGCAAAGGCCAAATTTCCCCCCACCCCGCCACCGCCGCTGCTGCGTGGTGGGGCCCCAAACTTGCCACATGGCTGAGCCCGCCCCTGGGAGGAGTGGGGGGAAGTTTGTGCTGCATTGTCCCCCGCCCCCTCCAGTTTGGGGCCAGGCCCCCACACGCACTAACCCACCAGCGGAGATGGAGGAGGGTCAGGCTGGGGGCGGAGAGGTGAGGAGGAGACTCCAGCTGGCAGCGGTGGGTGGAGGAGGAGCAGGCGAGCTGAGGGATGACAGGTGGGAGCAGAGGGGGACTAAATTGGCACCCCCCTAGCATGGTGCCTGGTGGCAACTGCCTCCCCCGCCCCTTGCTACACCACTGCCCCCAGGCTGTGTTGCTTCAGGACGAGGTAGGGAGGGGTGGAGCAGACAAGGGGAAGGGGTGGAGCCGAGGCTGTCTTGGACTTTCCCTAGCTAGGGGTGGTGCAGGGAGGAGTCGGGGGGGAGGGGGCAGTGGATTCATCCTCTTTCATATTTTTTCCACCGTGGTGAAATGTGTTAGATGAGTGACAGATCCTTCCTCAACCCAGCACAGCACGTTCGATTCCTTCCCCCCTAAGGCCTGGTGGGCAACTCCCCCAAGTGTGTTCTTTTGGCTATGTGAACCAGGTTAGATAAGACCCACCAGCCAGCAGGTTTACCCTCCTTAGGGAAGCGCTCTGACCCCTGGAGCTCGGCCCATACCTCCTGCTGCACCCTGGTCATGCACTCAGTTTTGTTGGGCTTCAGGGGCACCTTCCCTCACTCCAGACTCCCAGGCCCCCACAAACCAACTTTTCTCCTCAATTCAGGGAGAAAATCGCCCTGCCGACATTCATGGGTGACTGCTGAGGAGGGACACAGCCATGTGACTGCCTCTCCATGTGACTCCTCCCCATGCCCACCGTAGCCCGAGAGAGGGCTGGGACAACCCCGCCCCCCATACCGCAGGCCCCGCCCCTTCTCCACTTCTACTCCACCCCTGCCCTACTTCCCCCAAGTGACGTGGCCCCGGGGGACTAGCAGAGGTGGGGTTGGGCCTCCCCCCCCCCGTATTCATCAGCAGCCATGGGGGGGAAAGCAGAGAGACCCAGACCCAACCCAATCTCCCCTCTAATTTTTTCAACTCTGGAATGGAATGAATTTTGTTATGTGCACCAATGTGCAGGCGACGTACACATAACAAAATTAACACAGCAGGGGTGGGGCCAAGGGATTCATAGTTGGGAGAAGAGGCTCAGGCCTGGGGCACAGGGTTGAGGTGCTGGGGCATGAGGGCTCTGTCTGGGGCAGAGGGCTCTGGGATGGGGCCAGGGAGGAGGGGCTCAGGACTGGAGCAGATGGCTGGGGTGCAGGGGGGTCAGGGCTGCCATTGGGGATACAGGCTATTGGGTGGGGCCAGGTTCAGGGTGAAGGAGAGTGTTCCGGGGAGAAGACCCAGCCCCCAGCCAGATGGGGCCCAGGGCAAGGCACTGTGCCAGGTCACCATGGCCAGATGGGAGCTGAGATCACCCTCTCCCCGCAGCTGGGGCCGGGGACAGGCTGCCACAGCCAGAAAGCGGTTGGGAGATTGGGCTGGGCTGTCACAGCAGGAGCCAAGTCAGGGCTGCATTGGAGGCTGGGCTAGTTTGAGGCTGGGGGTGGGGCAGCACTTTCCTAGCTCCCACAGGTCCCTGGCCTGGGCATCTTAACTGAGTGCCTGCATGGTGCTAATTAGGCAGCTGCGCGGCCACTCAGCCACGCAGCTTACAGGGATCTTAGGGCTTTGCTGCTGCTGCCAGAGCCAGACTCCTGGGCCACCCAGAGGCTCAGGCCTCTTGCCCCTCCTGCCTATGTCATGGGGGGCATATGCCCCCCAATTGCAGACCCTGCCCACTGTGGCCCGCGACTTACCTAGGTTCAACGTGGAGCCAGGTGACAAAGTCTCTAGAAGAAGAAGAAGAAAAAAAAGAGTGAGGGGAGGGGGAAGGTGAACTCTCCTGCTGCCATCGATTATGGTAAGATTCCCCCAGGGTTCATTACCAGAAGGGGCTTAGCTCTCTGTGCTTGTGGACGTGTGTCTGTGCAGAAATGAACTCAGCCTTTAGCCCGGTCTTATGGGGGCTGGGCGGAATGTGCCGGTGGACGGACACCCGCTCAGCTGGGTTCCGAACCTGTTCAGTTGATTGAAGTGCTGGAGCTGCACAGAGTGAGCTCGAGTCAAAGTTTCTCTAGGTTAAACTCCCGAGCATCCCAGAGGCTCCTTTCAACCCTCTATTCCCCTCCTTCCATGAACCCCCCATGAGCCCCCCATCCCCCTCTATTTCCCTGCTACCCGCCCCATCACCTATGCCTTGCCGAGGGCCCTATGTGCCCCCATGCACCTAGCCACCGTGCAATTGAACACTCCAATCTCCCTCCTGCCAGGAGTTGTAACACCCCGCATTGCACACTCCAGAGACCCCATTCTCTCCTCTATACATCTCCCATTTCCAGTGTATCCCACCTGGCTAGAATCATAGAACACAAGAACTGGAAGAGACCTCGAGAGGTCATCAAGTCCAGTCTCCTGCCCTCACGGCAGGACCCAACACCTTTTAGACCATCCCTGACAGGTGTTTGTTCAACCTGCTCTTAAATATCTCCAATGATGTAGATTCCACAACCTCCCTAGGCAACTTATTCCAGTGTTTAACCACCCTGACAGTTAGGAACTTTTTCCTAATGTCCAACCTAAACCTCCCTTGCTGCAGTTTAAGCCCATTGCTTCTTGTTCTATCCTCAGAGGCCAAGGAGAACAATTTTTCTCCCTCCTCCTTGTGACTGACACCCTTTTAGATACCTGAAAACCACTATCATGTCCCCTCTCAGTCTCCTCCTTTCCAAACTAAACAAGCCCAATTCTTTCAGTCTTCCTTCATAGGTCATGTTCTCTAGATCTTTCATCATTCTTGTTGCTCTTCTCTGGACCTTCTCCAATTTCTCCACATCTTTCTTGAAATGTGATACTCACAACTGGACACAGTACCCCAGCTGAGGCCTAATCAGTGCAGAGTAGAGCGGAAGAATGACTTCTCATGTCTTGCTCACAACATTCCTGTTAAGGCATCTGAGAATTGCGTTTGCTTTTTTTGCAACAGCATCATACTGTTGACTCATCTTTAACTTGTGGTTCACTAATACCCCTAGATTCCTTTCTGTAGTTCTCCAGTCCCCTCATGGCAGCGCTATGCACCGTCTAGATCATCCCTGACAAATGTCTCTCTAACCTGCTCTTAAATAGCTCCAGTGATGGAGATTCCACAACCTCCCAAGGCAGTTTGTTCCAGTGTTTAACCACCAGTTAGGAAGCTTTTCCTAATGTCCAACCTAAACCTCCCTTGCTGCAGTTCAAGCCCATTGCTTCTTGTCCTAAAGCTGCTTTCCCCTTTCTATTCCATACCAGGGTTCCCTTCAATCCCGCTTTCAGTTAGGGGTTTTGTGCGCACCCTTATACTTCCTCCCAGGATCAAGGTCCCTCATTCTTTTCCACATGGCAGAGGATCCATGTGCACCCTCATTCCTCATACATTTTTGTACACACATCCAAGAAAGAATGAGTGAATTTGGCAACAGAATAGTGTGTAAGTGGACTATAGAAACCACTGACACTGAATGTCACCTAAGGCAGAAATTTAGTATTTTTCCAAAAAGGCTTGAACAGGTAGATCATTATATTCTTTATACTTGATTAAGTATTAATATCTATGAGTTGTTATTAACATTTTGTTTGGAAGGATTCGATTTTTAATTGGGAAACGGTGATAGACGTTGATTTCACTGCACGCACACAAACCGAGGGAGAAAACGTCGCCACTGTTAAAAATCAAAATTGGCCAGCAAGGCAATGTGAGAAAATTCTTTCCTCAGATCTTATTAGAGTTTGATTGAAGGGTATTTTGTTTGTATATTTTGACCTTTGATGTCAACAAATTGTGTTTTCATCATGACAGAGTTTCAGGCTTGTGACATGTATCTGATGAAGTGGGTCTTTGCCCAAGAAAGCTTATGCTCCAATAAATCTAAATAAGTCTATAAGGTGCCACAGGACTTCTTGTTCTTCAGGCTTATGGAATCTCCACAGCTACTGTCATTAAATAATTATTTGACCCTGTTCTCTCAAATCACTGTACAAGAGTGTTTCCTCTAAGCTTTTCCATCTATGTGCGAAATAATTTTTGTTTTGTGCACCAAGGCATATGCAGATGTGCACCACCAATAGGAAACACATGCTGCTGGTTCTGGGCACTGTGGGCACTCTGCTAATCAGGTGGAGGCATTTGAATCTCTCCTGGGTGCCCGCACGAGCGCTCAGCTTAAAGGGAATGTTGCTGTACTACTGTGAAAATTGTAAAATAGATAAAATCTAAGAAAAGGCTTAAAATGAAACATTCATCTGCCAAAATTATCCAAAAAAAATTGAAGACTGTTAGGCTACGTCTACATTGCAGAGTTTTTCCACAAAAACTTGCGGAGTGTCCACACTACAAGCAGGTTTTTGTTCAAGAAAAAGTACAATAGATTGTCAGAAGACAGGGCTTTTTGCGCAAGAGCTCATGCACAAAAAGGCATGTGTGGACGGACAAAGCACAGGTGCTCTGATGGCCATTCTGTGAATGGCCACCAGCGCTTTCTTGCACAAGAGTGTCCATGGCAGTGTGGACGCACTCTTGCACTAGAACTTTTTGCAGATCTCTTCCACAAAAAGTTCTTGCACAAGAAGCCTGCAAGATGTAGCCCTTGTGTCTTGCTTTTAGTGCTTTTGACCAGTGGGTCTCCAAGGAGCTGTATGAAGAATTTTATTCCCATTTTACAGATGGGAAAATGAGACAGAAAGAGGAAAAATGATCTGTCCAAGGTCACCCAGTAAGCCAGTGGCAGAGACCCTTGGTTTCCTGATCTGCAACCAGGAGGACTGAATCAATTTTTTATAGTGGGAGTTCTGACAGCCATTGAACCAAACTGTGAATCCTGTCTATAATGGAAACCATTTCAAGTCAGAGGGAACTGTAGCATCCCTGCACCCCAAGTTCCAGCACCTATGGCTGTAGTCCAGTGAATTACCCACTAGGCCAAATTGTTGGATAACAAGATCAGCAACAGCAACAGCAACAGCAACAGCAACAGGCCAGCACCCTCGGGACCTGACTAGGGCTGCCAGGATGTAGACAACTATATGATTAACCAATAAGCCTGGGCTTGTTGGTAAATCCTGTCAACTGCACTCTCTCCCCTCCTGCTTGCTGCCTCTGTATCAGAGGCAGCAAGGGAGGGGGAGGCGGGAGCCAGTGGCTGGCTCCTCATGAGCAGTGGATCCTGTGGAGCCGCCTGCCCCCCCACCTGCCTGCCCCCTTCCTGCGTGTGGGGAGCCAGCTTGAAAGCCAGCTCACTGGCTCCTGCATCCCCTCCCCCCATGCTCCGCACTGCAGAGCTAGTTCACTGTTGCTGGCTGTGGGGGATTTTGGTCCTGCTGTATTCAGAAAAGCACATTCCTCCCCAGCTACCAACTTATCCAGGGTTGTCCCCAAGGCTACGTCTCCACTGCCAGGTTATTTCGAAATAATAATAACTCCGGAAATAACTATTTCGAAATAAGCTTGTTCCTATCCACAAGCAGGAGTTATTATTTCGAAGTAAACAAGCCCTTTATTGCAAAATAACAGGCTTGGTCACGTGGACACTTGCCTTGTTATTTCAAAATAATTCCCCAGTGTAGGCATGCCCCAAGAGCCCCCCGGCTCTGTTGCCGCTGGACTAAAGAGGCCAGCCCTGGCTGGCTGGAGTGCAGGCCATCCATCAGCTGCGAGCATTAGAGATCAGTGAGTAGCCCTGGAGCCCAGTGACAGGACGTGTCTCTGTTACCTTTGAACTTCTTCGCCGCATCCTGGAGCGAGACGGTTTCTCGAGAGAGTTCCTTGATTCTCCTTCTCCAGGTCGGAGGCTCAGCCGCTGGATTTTGAAACATCCCCTTCCCCTTCATGCATCTGCAGAGAAAACAACCTACATCACCTTCATCTGAACTGTACTTGGTCCTTGCTCACAGGCATACAATGGGCCAAGCGCAATTGCAGTCCTTTGGACTTGTCTACATGGGGAGTCATTCCAGAAACACAATTCTGGTTTAACTTCCTGTGTGGACGCTCAACTAATTTGGGATGAGGGAGGAATTGGAGTATTCACTGGGGGAGGTTATCAAGAATAGCTAATATAACATAAGAACATAAGAATGGCCGTACTGGGTCAGATCAAAGGTCCATCTAGCCCAGTAGCCTGTCTGCCAACAGTGGCCAGCACCAGGTGCCCCAGAGGGGGTGGACCGAAGATAATGATCAAGTGATTTGTCTCCTGCCATCCCTCTCCAGCCTCTGACAAACAGAGGCCAGGGACACCATTTCTATCCCCTGGCTAATAACCTTTTATGGACCTAACCTCCATGAAATTATCTAGCTTCTCTTTAAACTCTGTTATAGTCCTACCCTTCACAGCCTCCTCTGGCAAGGAGTTCCACAGGTTGACTACGTGCTGTGTGAAGAAGAACTTTCTTTTATTAGTTTTAAACCTGCTACCCATTAACTTCATTTGGTGTCCTCTAGTTCTTCTATTATGGGAACTAATAAATAACTTTTCTTTATTCACCCTCTCCACAGCACTCATGATTTTATATACCTCTATCATATCCCCCCTTAGTCTCCTCTTTTCTAAACAGAAAAGTCCCAGTTGCTTTAACTTCTCTTCATATGGGACCCGTTCCAAACCCCTAATCATTTTAGTTGCCCTTTTCTGAACCCTTTCTAAGGCCAAAATATTTTTTTTGAGGGGAGTAGACCACATCTGTACACAGTATTCAAGATGTGGGCATACCATAGTTTTATACAGGGGCAGTAAGATATTCTGGGTCTTATTTTCTATCCCTTTCTTAATAATTCCTAACATCTTATTTGCCTTTTTGACTGCCGCTGCATACTGTGTGGAAGTTTTCAGAGAACTATCCACTATAACTCCAAGATCTCTTTCCTGATTTGTCGTAGCCAAATTAGCCCCCATCATACTGTACGTATAGTTGGGGTCATTTTTTCCAACTTGCATTACTTTACACTTATCCACATTAAATTTCATTTGCTATTTTGTTGCCCAATCACTCAGTTTGGTGAGATCTTTTTGAAGTTCTTCACAGTCTGCTTCTGTCTTGGATATCTTAAACAGTTTAGTATCATTTGCAAACTTTACCACCTCACTGCTTACCCCTTTCTCCAGATCATTTATGAATAAGTTGAACAGGATTGGTCCCAGGACTGACCCTTGGGGGACACCACTAGTTACCCCTCTCCATTCTGAAAATTTACCATTTATTCCTACCCTTTGTTTCCTGTCTTTTAACCAGTTCTCAATCCATGAAAGGACCTTCCCTCTTATCCCATGACAATGTAATTTACGCAAGAGCCTTTGGTGAGGGACCTTGTCAAAGGCTTTCTCAAAATCTAAGTATAATCTGCTTTTAATTGACCTACAGGGTAGAAAGGCCTTACTTTCTGCTAGAAGGATCAAAATATTTCTGAGTGGTTGTTGTTTTTCTATTGCTCTTGTATAACTCAAAACATGAAGCTCTGAATTAAAGATCAATGTTATGGCTGACTTGGGAAAATGTTTAGTATCTCTCTCTTTTTTTTTTTTTTTGCCTCTAGATCAGAGTGGGCAATCAGCAACCCATATGTCTGGACGTGGTTCACCAGGGTTAGTCCCTGGCGAACCTCCAGATGTTTTATTTACCTGTGCATCTGCAGGTATGGCCGCTCACCATTCCCAGCCAATAGGAGCTATGAGAAGAAGCACAGACTGGGACCATTTCCCATCGCTCCCATTGGCTGAGAGTGGTGATCTGCAGCCAACAGGAGCAGCCAGCGGCCACCCTGTGGATGTGCAGGAAAATAAAGCATTGGGCGGTTACCAAGAACTAACCTTGGCCACACACCTCTGCTGTAGATTATTTGAAGAGCATGTCTGAATAAGGGAGTTTTTCACATACTTCCTGCCTTCCCCCAATCACTTTAATATTTTAAATACACAGAATTCTTTCAGTGGAATGTTATTGGCATCTATTTTTGTAACTTTCCTGTTGCCTAGCGGCGGTAGGGCACCTTAAATTAATAAGAAGTCTGCTATTGTTTGAAATTGAATATCCTTTGATGAGAAAGGGCCTGGTCATTTTGGGGTTGGGCTTTTTTTTTCCTTCTTCTCTTAAAAGGAATATTGCAGGGTAAATTAAGTGGAGAAAGAAGGGTAGATTTTCAAAAGAATGCAAGCCCCATTCATTTTCAGCTTGAGCACTTTACCCCTCAGGAGAGGTTCACAAAGGCCTGTTTACTTGTGTGACTACTTTGGGGCATGTGTAATCTTTTACCAATATAGTTTATAGTTACAATATAGCTTATATTGATAAAAGCTCTAGTGTGAACACAGTTATACCAGTGCAGGTTGAACCTCTCTAATCCATCACTCTTTGGTCCGGCAACCTCTGTGGTCTGGCTTGATTTGAGTGAGCCAGATGTCCACTTATCATGGGTGGACCCATTTAGGTGCATAGGTATGTATGAGCTGAAAAGAATTCAAGATTATAAAGTTCAATGCGCCTAAATGTTATGTGCTTGGGGGAAGAAAGCTTGTGACTCCTCCGGAGTTTAACAGCTCTTCACAACTACTACTGGGGTTTGAACCAGCGTTCCCTGTAAGCTGTGCACTTGTGCGGCTGTTCAGGAGAGAATCTGCTGCCACCCAGCTGATTGGCACAACACCCACCGCTGGGTTTTGTGTTTCCCCTGGTGGTGCACATTTTCACATCCCTTGGTGCACATAAAAAATTATTCTGCACGTGCATGGGAAAAGTCCACACAGAGATGAGAAAAATTAGAGGGAACATTGGTTTGAATCTTATAATTCTCTTTTCTGTTTACAAGCAATTCATGGCCTGCTGCAGAAGTTATTATAGGGCACCATATTTATAAGTCAGTTTGCATAGGGCTGTCTGTTTAAAGGGCAAATAATACATAGCACCCCAAAATCCATATGCATGTTCAGTCTGGCCTGAAATTGTGTATTTGCAGTCATTTGGTCAGACAGGAACCCCCCCACCCCCCCACAATACTTTTATTTGTGGAGCTCGGAAAACAAACACTATGCACAGCATCCAAATAAAATTTCTGTCCCTGGACAAATCCTGCACTCATCAAGTGTCCAGCATCATGAGCAACATTCCCTGTAAGCAGAGTGCTTGGGCAGCAATGCAGAGGAGATTCAAATGCCACCCAGCTGATTAGCAGAACACCAGCAGTAGGTGTGGGTACAGCAGGTGTGGGTGCACATAGCAAAATTAATTCTGCACCTGGATGGAACAAATTAGTGGGAACATTGACCATGATCCATCCTCGAAAGCAAGTAAGTCAAACATTATGAACTTGTCATTTTGGTTCAGCAGAGTGATGTGCGAGGTTGACGTGAACAGGGCAGAATCCCAGCAGGACTGGAATATGCACACACACCATTTAAGAGCAAATTCTCAAAGCCCTCTAAAATGCACAGGCAGAATTAGCAGGGCTACACCAGTTGAAGCTTGGTCTGGAAAGAGTCAGCTGGCAGCAAGAAGAGGCCACATACCTGCTTAAGGTGCTTCTGATATCCTGGAAAGAGAAAGAAAGAATCGAATCACTGGACTGGAAGGGACGTCTAGAGGTCATCTAATCCGGACCCCTACTCTCATGGCAGGACTGAGTGTAATCTAGACCAGCGCTGGGCAACCCACGGCCCATGAGCCCCATTTGGGCCATCAGGGTAATCTGACCGCAGATCACAAAACAGGGACATGGTGACTGCCACTTCATGCAGCTCCCACGGGCTGGGAATGCTGAGTGTTGGCTGCTGGGAGTCTTGATGGGCTGGGTCAACATAAACAAAGGGTACGTCTACATTTGCTCCCTAGTTCGAAGTAGGGATGCAAATGTAGCCGACCGAAATTGCTAATGAAGCGGGGATTTAAATATCCCACGCTTCATTAGCATAATCTAGCCCTCATTTTTTGAGGAGCAACGTTAGTTCATAAGAACATAAGAACATAAGAACGGCCATACTGGGTCAGACCAAAGGTCCATCTAGCCCAGTATCCTGTCTGCCGACAGTAGCCAGCACCAGGTGCCCCAGAGAGGGTGGACCGAAGACAATGATCAAGCAATTTGTCTCCTGCCATCCCTCTCCAGCCTCTGACAAACAGGAGTAATGATAGTTCGAATTAGAGATCCTAATTTGAACTACCTACTCCATGCCGCGTGTAGCCGCGGGCACGGAGTTCGAACTAAGGGCATTTAAAAATGGCGCCCGCCCGGCAAGATGCAAATGAAGCCCGGGATATTTAAATCCCGGGCTTCATTTGCAACTTCAAATGCCTACATTAACCACCCTAGTTCGAACTAGGGTGGTAGTGTAGACATAGCCTCACAGTCTGCTTCTGTCTTGACTATCCTAAACAGTTTGGTATCATCTGCAAACTTTACCACCTCACTGCTTACCCCTTTCTCCAGATCATTTACCCAAGGGGTTTGATTCGAACTAATGCGTCCCGGAGCGCACTTCCTGGTTCGAATCAGCTGGCGTGCGGAATAGCGCGTGGGCGAGATTATGCTAATGAAGCGCAGGATAGTTAAATCCCCGCTTCATTAGCAATTTCGGTCGGCTACATTTGCATCCCTAGTTCAAACTAGGGCGCAAGTGTAGACATACCCAAAATGTCCCGTGGCTGGTGTGTGTCTAACCTGGTCTTGGGAACCACAAATGCTGGAGATTCCACAACCTCCCTAGGCAATTTATTTCAGTTCTTAATCTCTCTGACTGTTAGGAAGTTTTTCCTAGAGTACGCTACACAGCAACATTTAGAAATAACTTAGTCCGCATCTACACAGTCGGCAGGTATTACAAAATGTCAAAATACTGTCAACCTGGAGGACTTCTTGCTCCGACTCCTGTAACCCTCATAGTATGAGAAGTAAGAGAAGTTGGAGGAAGAGTGCTCTATTTCGAAATAAGTGCTGTGTAGACTAGGGATGTTAAGTAGTGAATAATCTGCTAGTTGAGTAGTTGGTGGAATTTCTATCGACTACTCGACTAGTCCAGTGTTTCTCAACCTATTATTATAAAGTATCCCCTTTTTTTAAAAAAAAATTGTAAGTACCCCCTGGACCTACAGTTTTCAGACACATACAATTTTTTTTCTACCGTTGCAACACGTTTGTTTAAACAACTTAATCGTAGCTGGGCAGGCAATGAAATTTTGGGGTGTAAAAAGTACAAAAATAATAAAACGCTGTAAAACTTAAAACAAAAATTCAGTTTTCTCCAAATTTCAGTTGTGTTAATGTACCCCCCCCCCAGACTTCTCTCGAGTAATCCTAAGGGTACTCGTACCACTGGCTGAGAAACACTGGACTAGTCCATAAGCACTTCGCATTCTGCCTTTGAAATGTACAAGAGCCCCAGTAGGGGCTCTTGTACATTTCAAACTTGGAACGTCGCGTGCAGCCCAGGGCCAGTGGAAAGTCTCGCTGACTCTGGGCTTCCATGCGGGCGCTTCCTTTGAAATGCACAAGAGCCCCGCTGGGGACTCCTGTACATTTCAAAGCTGGCACCCTGCATGGAGCCCAGGGTCAGCTGGGGAGTCACCAGCTGATCCCAGGCTCCACCCAACATTTCAAAGCGGCAGCACCGCCCCAGCTGACCCCAGGCTCCATGCAGCACTGCCGCTCTGAAATGCCATGAGGAGCCCGGGGTCGGCTGAGAATCTCCAGCTGACCCTGGGCTCCGTGTGGTGCTGCTGCGTTGAAATGCCGGGTAGAGTCAGGGATCAGCTGGGGACTCCCCAGCTGACCCCGGGCTCCCCGCGGCAGCACTGCACAGAGCAGCTGACTCCGGGCTCCGTGAGTGCTACTGCTTTTAAGTACTCCCCTCTTCTCCCCCCCATCCTGGCTGCCAATTTCAAAATAAGCTATGCAATTGACAGGTAAGGCAGCTCCCTTCCTGGCCTGGCACTGCAGATTGTGCTGTGCCCCAGAAGCAGCCGGCAGCAGGCCCAGCTCCTAGGCGTGGACTGAAGAGCACACAAGGCACTGTGCACTGCCCCTGCCCTGAACATTAGCTCTGCACTCCCATTGGCTGGGAACCTGCTTCTGGCTGCTTCTGGGGGCAGCATGGTTTGGGTACCAGGAGAGATAGGCAGCTGCCTTAGCCACTGCCTGGGAGCCGCTTGAGGTAACCCCCCCCCCCCCGCCCCAGCTCTGGTGTGTGAGGCGAATGTGGGGAGAGTCTTTCTCCTTCTCAGTCAGGGGCTTCTCACTTGTGTGCAGCCCCCGACTGATTTTTCTGTGGGTCAGCACCTCCCCCCCCCCACACCCAAAAAAGGTTCCTCACCCCTGCAGTAGAACCTCAGAGTTCCAAACACGTTGGGAATGGAGGTTGTTTGTAACTCGGAACAAATCAATCCTTATGACTGGTCTTTCAAAAGTTTACAGCTGAGCAGTGAAGATGCATACAGCTTTGAATCTTTACTCCACCGAAAAAATGGTTTTTTAAAAGACAGGTTGGTCCGGCAACTTCCATGGTCTGGCATGAGTTGAGTTAGCCGGGTGTTCACCTACCATGAGTATGACCAAGTTTCCCATACAGTTTGTTTACAACCACCTGTCGTAACTCTGTGTTCCGTGCTGTGACTTATCTCTAATTTACTCCTAAATGTCTTCTAAGGGCCATGTCTTCTCTAGGAAACTTTTTCGAAATACCTACCTTTGACTTAATAACTCCTGTTTTTACATTGACCTAGTGTGTCCCCACTGTGAGGAAGCCTCAAAATTAGTCAGAGGCAGGCGCCGTTAATGTGGACGTGCTACATCAGACTTATAGTCCCAGGAAGCACTGGGGAGTATAATGAATTCAGATTACCCTGGGGAGTCGCTATTTCGAAATAGCGGCAGGGCCGGACTAAGGGGTGGGCTAGCTGGGCAGCTGCCCAGGGCGCCAACCTATGGGGGGTGCCTGATGGCATCTGTAAGGGGCGCACAGTGTCCCTTATAGCTGCCATCAGGTGCCGCACGCCCGGCTCCCGCAGCGCTGGCCCCCCATCCCCGCGGCGCCGGCCAGCAGCGCCCTTCCCCCCACGGCCGCGGGGCCCTGCATGGCCAGGCACAGCCCGCCCCGGGCTGCGCGCCAGCAGTGGTGGCCGGGCCGGGCTGGGCAGCTCATGTGCCGTGTGCACAGAGGAGGCGCCGCGCACCCGGGCCCGGGGCGCCAAAATGGCTCGGTCCGGCCCTGAATAGCAGCACCAGAGAGTCCACACTGCTGCTATTTTGAAATAACTAGTTTGAAATTAGCGTTATTCCTCGAGAAAAGCAGGACGACAGATTTCAAATTAAGTGGCCTGTTATTTTGATATAACGGGCCTGGTAGTGTGGACACTTCACTTATAAATTCTACCTAAGGGGATGTTATTGCGAAGTGTAGACCAGGGCTAAGCCCTAGTGTAGACCAGGGCTAAGAGCCCAGCAAGCAGTGCTAGACAATACTGACCTCCTGTGGTCCAGCAAATTCTCTGGTTTGTCACCGGTCAGATTCCAAGGGTGCTGGACTAGAAAGGTTCAACCTGTAGTTTACATTTAACCCAGTACTGTTCTATATCTGGGACTTGGGGGTGTCTTTTTCTCTCTGCTGCTGCCTGGCTGCATACTCCCAGTTCCAAAGGAGCTGCGTGATTGGCTGGACGGTTCATAACACTGGTGTTCGTAACTCAGAGGTTCTGTTGTAACTCAGTATTGAGTAAGGAATTCAATGTTGCAAAGTGCATCTGAAAAGTGGAATAGGACTTCTACCTTTTGAGCTAAAAGATTGGTACTCATAATTCTCTGTGGGTTTCCCAGCCACTATATCAGGGTTACTCAACACACGGCCTTTGGGTCACATGCAGCCCACGGCCCATTTGTTTGCGACCTACGGGTGGGAACCAAAACAAAGATATAGTCAATATAATGATCGTCTGTTCTTACAAGTTTTAGTAGTTAAATTCCTGCACTGTCATTGCTCAGTAAAAGCATTGTCATATGGGTGGAAATGGGGTAACGATTGCATTTTATTCATATCAGCAGAACTGACTTAAACGGGGCCTGTGTGTTGTGTAGTCTAGTAGGGGAGCCTGCACTACCCTACCTTGGCAATAAATGGTGATGTCTGCCTTGTCCAAAGTGTGGATTTCTGGCCTGTTTCAAGTCTGGTGTAACAAAGCACGCAGGCAAGGCTGGGGTTAATAAAGAAAGCTGTGAGAGTCAGGAAATGTTTTGCATAACAATGCAGATTAGGACAAACAGCCTTGTACTGGTACTTTTGTTTTGATAAGCAAAAAGTACAGATGCAGCCATGAAACTGTCAACTACACACATAGCAGCAACATCCTGGGTAGCAGGATGTACCCCGAATAGGGGCATTGGGCATGTGACGTATCCTACACAATACGGAATCAATTGGTAAATATTATTAGAATGACCAAGTCTCAATTTGCTATAAATTGGGTTTAGTAAGAACAATTGATGGGAGGGAATGGGCAGGATTAACCCACACATCCTGCTCGAGGTACCTAGAAGTGATTAGGCCCTTCACACTGGCTACATCAGTGGTGGCATTCCTATTAGGGTTGCCAGGTGTCCGATTTTGAACTGGACAGTCCAGTATTTGAGCTTTCTGTTCGGGAAACAAATTGAGAAAATAGAAATGAGAAAATAGAAATGTCCGGTATTTTCTAAATAAGATGTAATATAGATTGTGATGTAATGTCAAGTGTGTCCGGTATTTTTGTTGAAACCATCTGGCAGCCCTAGTTGAAGCCCTGCACATGCACGCACATAATTTTCACCTGGATGATGCAGTATTTGAACTACCAAGTACTGAATGATCCAGCCATTGGAGGGGAGGGGATTGAAACAAAGAACCACCTGGTATTTACACAGCTTGCAACAGAATGAAATGGAGGAAGGAAAAAAAAAAGTTGAGGCTGATTGTCAGGGAAAACTTCCTAACCGTGAGATATGCGAGCCAGCAATATTTTAAACCAGTTCTGGCCAACCCCCCAGGACATGTGGGAAAGGGTGCAATTCTGCACTTGCCCGAGAGGAACTGGGGTGAATGACATAGCAGGGTTTTGACACCCATCACATACGTGAATCTGTGACTCAGCTTTCTAAGAGCTAAATAACAACACAAATAGCAGCAGCTTGCGGACTGATTTCGAAAACGGTCGCTGGGTGCTGGGTGCCGCTACGGATGATTCATGATGAGCCCTTCCTTCCTCATACAGAGGGGTGAGGAGACTCAGGCCCGGAGGCCAGATCTAGCTCGCCAAGCATTTCTCTCCAGCCTGCCCAGCTGATTAGCAAAGTGCATACAGACTTACAGCCAGCAGCATGCGCTCAGCTGCCCCTCTCCCCACCTTACTTCACCCTGCAGCCCAGCTACTTCCAGGATTCTCCTGCTCACTGTGCAGGAGGGTTGGGGTGGAGGGGAGGGCTGACGTCAGGGTGTTCCCCTGTCCCTGTGCCCCATCTCTGCAGCGCAGGCGTCATAGAGGGAGACACACAGTCAGCCGAGCTGCTTCAGTCCAAAGCATGTGACCCCACAGGAGTGCGGAAGGAGGGGAAGGTGGGGGGAGACAACAGAGCAAGACAGATTTCCCTTACAGCAGGGGTGGGGAACCTAAGGCCCGGGGGTTGGATGCGGTCCCCGACTTGCCTGGATCTGGCCCCTGAGATTTGGGGCTCCCCCCCCAGCACTGGGGAGCTTGTGCTGGTCTTCCAGCCTCCCCACTGTCCCCCCGCAGGGCTGGAGCACACAGAATCTACTAGCTTGGGGCCCCCCAAGCTCTGGTGTGCGAGGGGAATGTGAGGAGTGTTTTTCTCCTCAGTCAGGGTCTTCCCAACTTCACTCCCCCACTTCCTTCTCACATGTATGTAGTCCCCCTAACTGATTTTTCTGTGGGTCAGTGGCCCTTGACCCAAAAAAGGGTTCCCTGTCCCCTGCCTTAAAGAGACACAGCCAACTGCTCTCAGAAACTTACCCAACACACACACACTTTGTGTCACTGTCACACACACACACACCATGCCACACATACTCTTCCATATGTGCCACATGTTCAGTCTGTGTGACAAAGTCTGCCTCTCACACACAAAGTGTCTCTCTTTCACATGCACGCATGCACACATGCACACATGTGCACGCAAACGCACACCACACACATGCATGCACACAAGTGTGCGCACACATGGGCACACGCGTATGCACACACACATGTGCATGCACACATGCACACAAGCACACGCACATGCACACATGTGCACACAATCACGCACATGCACACACATACACATGTGCGCACACATATGCACACACGCACACATGCACGTGCACACACACACAAGTGTGCACAAACATACACACACACATGTGCACACGCACATGCACACACATGTGCACATTCACACACACACATACGCACACTTTGTAGCCACAGCACCACCTCTTCTGCCTGAGGCCCTGAACCTTCTGGGAGGCCTGGAACCGGCCTGTGACCACGTACCAAAATTTGTGATGTGACCCTCCCCATCCCACACAAATTATTCCTCACCTCTGCCCTAGAGGAACTGGGGTGAATGACACAGCAGATCTTTGACATTGTGACTCAGCTTTCAAAGCTCTAAATAACAACACAAACATCAGGAGCTCGCAGGCTGATTTAGAAGATGGTCTCTGAGTGCTGGGTTCCTCTAGGGATGATTCAGGGAGTTCCTCCTTCCTCATCCAGGGATCTGGGGCAAGGGGGGAGAGAGGGGTCCTCTAACACCGTCTTACCTGCAAGAATTCACTCGCTGGCTGCTGGCACTTCCCCTCCAGCTCACAGACCAGGTCATCGAGGCAGGAGAGAACCGCGGAGAATTTGGTGGCATTTTCATCCCTCCTCTTCTTAATCTCCTGGTCCAGCTCCCCCAGCTGGCCCAGTCGGCGCTGTTCTTGTTTCTCCAGAAACAGGTGCAACTGCTCAAATTCAGACACAACCTTCTGCCTCTCGGCTTCCACTTCTTCCTGCAGCAGACAGGCACAGGCAGGGGAAAAGTCAGGCCAGGGACCCTCAGAGAGTCACAGGACATTTCATAGACCCTCTTGTACCCCCTCCCCCAGAAATTCCTGCATACTGGCCTGTATCACCACGCTTACTTCTGCATTGTGGCCAAGTGCTGCCTTCAGAGCTGGGCACGTGGCCACCATGACAACCACCACTCTCCAGGTGACAAGACTGTGACTTTCCTAAAATAACCGTGTAATCCCTCTGGAACTCCTTTTTGGGGCAGATTCCCGAGTCTGAGAAATGCTGGTCTCCCCACCCTAATAAAATCTGGGCAATATTGGGTAAAAGCACATGAACAACTAGATTTCACACATGGACTCCAGATTTCGTGGTCTATGATGCATTTTGCGTGGCTGTGAATTTGGTAGGGCCCTGCCCATCACAGACAGAGAATCTGGGAACCTGGACAGAGTTTGCAAAAGACAGCTGAGTAATTCCGTACTCAGAGGGGAACATGTTACTCGGAGTACCGGTGATGTCCTTGAGCGGGTAAGCAACAGCGGCTCTTACCAGCAGTTCCTGGCTTGTCATTTCCCCACTCGACTGAAACGCTTGAATCTCAGCTCTCTCTTTCTTCAGGATCTCCAGCTGGCTCTGAATTTCCACCTATGAAGAGGGAAGGGAAAAAGCGAGTTTTGAGAACCCACTTGTATTTTTAAGGCTCTTCCATCATCAAGGACAAATCGATTATTTTTTAGCCCTGTGGCTTATTAATATGCGCTGTTAATCCCGGTGTTAAATGCTCATGTCTAGCTATTGTCCCTCTAATCTTTTCCATCCAGGCACAGAATAAATTTTATTTTGTGCACAGAGGCCGGTGTGAATGTGCACCACCCATAGACATACAAACCTAGCAGGGGGCACTCTGCTCATCAGCTGGGTGGCCCTGGAATCTCTCCTGAGTGGCCGCACAAGTGCATAGTTTACAGGGAATGCTGAATTGTCTAGAATATTATTAGTTATAGTGTGGGCGCAGCCAGGAGGCCCAGTTCTAGGCCAGGAGCTCACTGTACAAATAGACTGTCTCCGCCCCCGACTGCTTGCCATCTACACAGGTAATAAAGAAATCAACCATTTTTCAGATTCCCTTTGGAAACATACCCACGACGCTCAGAGGAATACAGTCCTCCTGCCCTAAAGATTATATAGCATAAGGCTTTGTCCAAACTATGGATTAAATGCAATCAATGCTCTGGCATCCATATAATGGGTCTAAAGAAGACACGCTAAATTGACAGGAGAGTGAAACTCAGCCAGCCCAGGGAGCAGGAAGAAGGAGCCACATTACTCTGGGCTGGGGAGGGGAGGGTGGATAAACCATGCAAGCAGCTTCCCTTGCTTTCGCTCCCAGCTGGTGTGAGGGGTGGAGTCAGAGGAGTAAGTAAGCAGTGTTGCTCCTAGTTGGAAAACTGGGGGCAGAGGAGGAGGGCTGCAGCCCTCCCTAAATGGTGCCCTTGAGAGAGGGCAGCTGGCTTCACACTGGGAATCAGTTACTCCCTGCTTCCTGGCCCAATTCAGGGTCCTATCTCAGCCTCGGAGGAGCTGGGGGGATCCCATTCTTATTCCCCTTCCCTGCTGGTGGGTGAATTTCTGCAAGGATGGTAGCACCCACAGAATATTTTCAGTGCAGTGACATCCCTCCCCCCCCATTCCCTCCCCCCCCCCACAGCCAGAGCACCTCCATTCCCCCATCTTGGTGAAGAATAACCCCATGCCTATGGAAAAACCAATGGGGTTTAGATGAGGGATGTGAAAGGTTAACCATAAGCATCATCCCAGTTCTGGTTAACCCCTATGGGCAGGCGGCTGCTCCAGCCTCACGGACAGGTGCTGATTGGACATTAGGAACAACTTCCTGTCTGTGTGGTGAAGCACTGGAATAAATTGCCCAGGGGGGTTGCGGAATCTCCATCCATGAAGATATTTAAGAGCAGGTGAGACAGACCCCTGTCAGGGATGGGGAACATATGGCCTGTGGGCCGGATCCGGCCCCCGGTGAGTCTCTGAGCCTCAGTGTACCCCTTGTGACTGGAGCATGAGCACCAGCTCCCCACTGTGGGGTGGAGCAGCGGGGACAGGATTCCAATGCCCCTGCGTGGCCAGCTCTGCCTGGTGGGGGGAGGAATCGCAGCCAATGGGCGGGGCGGGGAGGGGCAATTACTGCAAGGGGAGGGCAGTGCAGTGCCACCTGTGCCCCCCCTGCCACATGGGAGCTGGGCCAGGTAAGTGCCCCACCCCAGCCTGGTCCTACACCCTGCTTCCCTGCCCAGACTCTGCACCCTCTCATCCACTCCACTCCTGCACCCTCCTACCTGCCCACATCCTGCCTTCCCACCCTACATCCACTTCCTGGTAGCCCCCCCCCCACACTGAACCCCTGATATGTGGCCTCACCTTGGAGCCCCACAAAATCAACTAAGTCCTGGTCCCCCAGAAGAGCTAATCCAGCTTTGGGAGGGGGGGAGCCCTGAGCCTCGGTCCTCCCCTCACCAAGTTGCCCCAAGTTGTGTGAGTGAGGCGAGCGTCTTTCCCTTCTCTTGCTTCTCACTTGGGGGCCAGGTCAGTGAGAGGTTTCTTTTGGGGGGGGGTGCTTCTCCCTTCTGTGTGCCCCCCCATCTGAATTTTCTCTGAGTCAGCAGCCCACCCCAAAAAAGCTTCCCCACCCCAGCTCTGGATGGTGCTTGATCCTAGGGTAGCCAGGCATCCAGTATTGGCCCTGACAGTCTGATATTTACGGCCTCTGTCCGGTAAAAAAAACATTTTACATGTCCAGTATTTTCAGTTTTTCTTGGACAGAAGGCCGCTTGGGACATTCCCCCTCTGGTGCGTCTGGCAGGGGGAGCGGTGAGAGTGGGGATTTAAAGGCGCAGTGCCCTTTCTTTTGTGCCTTTTTTTGTGTGTGTGTGCTTAACTTTGGTCCCCTAGGTTTTTTTTTTCTCAACCAATTTTTTTCCTCGCCATGTTCGGTATTTTTTTTAAGTATCTGGCAACCCTACTTGATCCTGCCAGGTGCGCAGAGGACTGCACCAGATGCCTTCTGGTGGTCCCTTCCTCTCCTCCATGGTCTACCTTGTACTCCTGGGCAGCTTCCTCACTGGGCACCACGCTGTGAGCCCTGTGCTCCTTGGAGCGGTCACACACCATGCAGATGGGGGTCTGGTCCTCCTGGCAGAAGAGTTTCAGGGCCTCCTGGTGTTTCTCGCACACCCTCTCCTGTCCGGAGTTTTTGAGCAGCTGCAGGCTGAGCTGCTTGGCCACTTCTGCTAGGTTGGCCAGCTGCCTGTTGGGCTTGAGGTTCCTCTGGGGAAAGCTGCCCCTGCAGCAGGGGCAGGAAAGGTTTGTCTGCCATCCCTCCTGGCACTGGGTGATGCAGGCCCAGCAGAAGTTGTGCCCGCAGTCGATAATCATCACCGGCTCGTGAAAATAATCCAGGCAGATGGAACATGTCACTTCCTCCTGCAGCGTCCTGGCTGGATTCGCAGCAGCCATGGCGCGCTCAAGCAGATGCACAGAATGGAGCTGGGTCTCCACTTCCTGGAGCTCAGCAATGGGTGGAGCTCGCACTGGCTCCTTCCCTGAGGTTGTGAGTGGCTTTGGCAGCCATCCACCAAGCCCAGCTCCAGCACCCGCCAGTTTGTGTGTTTCCCAGCTCCTCAATGGCTGGCCTAGTCTAGAATGTTTGCTCCTGGTGGAACCGATGGATCGCCAGTTCCCACCAGTTTGCACACCCCAGGATTAGGGATGTTAAAAAGTGAGTAATGGTGTAAGCACAGAAAACTTTCAGCAGTTGCACGGTTACACACGCCTGCAGCGCGGGGTGACAGCTAGTGTTATGCTTGTAAGAAGCGCACGGGGTCTTTATGAAGGAGGAAAAGGTAACACACCACATTTATTGAGAATACAACAGCAGAGCAGTTAGCATATGCTTACATAAACAGACAGACACACTGTCCCACCAATCGATGTTATATTTACCAGTCCTTGGTCTGTGGCCAGCCAGGTAGACCCCCTCCTCCATCTGTGATCAATCAGTCCGGACCAATGTTCCAGTCATGGCAGGATGTCCCCAAAGTTGCATATCAAAGCAGCCCCTTTTTAAAGTACCGTAAATTAGCATATATAACCCGCGGGTTATACACGTTTTTATAAACCCCGCCCCGCCACCCCCACGCGGGGTATACAAGTTTATTTTTACTCATTCGAATTGGGTCTCTGCTGCAGGGAGGGTCTGATGAGCTTCCAGCGTGCCTGCGCTGTGCTCTCTGTTTCCCCGCCCGGAGGAGGGTGGGTTGCACTTGGCTGCAGCTGCGCGGGGCCTGGGCATGAGTGCAGCTCCCCTCCCACAGGCCGGCCAGCTTGCCTGCTCTGCGCTCTCCGTTCCCCCCACTGGAAGCAGGATGGCTACCTAACAAAAGATGGGTGGAATGCAGGACATTGGCAGTTTATCCTGTTATGTGCAATTACCGTGAATTAGCCTACAGAACCCATGGGTTATACACCTCCGCGGGTAATCTACTTTTTTTTTTACACAGCAAAGAAAAACCACGGGTTATACACGGTGCGGGTTATACACAAGTGCGGGTTATATATGCTGAAACACGATAGTTTTTTCTTCCTTGGGATTAGTAAGTTTTGCGTCATCCTGCAGTTTTTCTGGTGGATGTTTGTTATCTCCGGTTGTTTCTCTTGCTCCTTATCTTCTTTGGTTGGCCATGCTCAGCTGGTTTCTTTGGTCGGCTCAGCTCAGCTGGTCTCAAGTGATAAATGTTTGCCCTTTTCCCTCCGTGTCCTGGGTCACTGTTTTACTTCAGAGGCTGGGCCAGCCAGACTCTGCTCTCAGGTTCAGAGGGTAACCAAGAAGACACAAATCGCTGAATGCGAATAAGTGCAAGGTTTATTAGATACTACAGAAAGAAAAGTAAGAGAAGGCTTACAACATCCTTTTGGCTTGCTGGGGACTCCAGCTCAGCAAAGGGTGGACTCCTGGGCCATGTCTGAGAGGCATCTCTGTACAGTTCCAGATCCTTCGGGAAGTCCAAAGGGCATTGGCAACATTAAGCAATATATAGCCTGTGCACGGAATCCTAGAAGCAGCAGCTAACTCTGTGCTAAAGCAGAAACCAAAACAGCACCTACCTGTGAGGAGTTTCCCATGGACAGGTTCCGGTTACCATAGAGCCTATCTCAACTATGTGATGAGCTCCCTCCCACACACACACACACACACACACACACACACATGCACATTAGGCACAGCCTGTCTCTCTAACAAGCTAGACACTGGGAATAGCCCCTTCTAACAGCAGGCCAAAGCCTGTTTTCTAGTTTGCAGACATGAGAATTGGGAAGATTCACTAACTCCTCCACAGACAATGGTCTTCCGGTTTTCCAGCCACAACTGTCACCCATCTGCCTTCGTTGGATATGCCTGCTAGTCGGTTATTGGAGCCTCCCTTTCAGTGTCCTTGGTTTGGTGGGGCCCTTCACCCATATCTCTCACACACTCCTTACTCTCACACAGCACAGAAACAAGAACAAGGGTTACAAACAAAATTTCAAGAAAAAACAAATCGTTCATTCTTCTGCAATATTACAATAGCTACTGTAAAACAAAAAACCAAATAATAACCATAAACATCTAAATCGATTTCTACATAAGAACATAAGAGCGGCCACACTGGGTCAGACCAAAGGTCCATCCAGCCCAGTGTCCTGTCTGCTGACAGTGGCCAAAACCAGGTGCCCCAGAGGGAGGGAACACAATAGGGTAATCCTCACATGATCCCTCCCCTGTCACCCATTTCATGACCAATGGAGGCTAGGGATACCATTTTTATCCATCCTGGCTAATAGCCATTGATGGACCTAACCTCCATGAATCTATCTAGCTCCTTTTGGAACCCTGTTGAAGTCCTAGCCTTCACCGCATCCTCTGGCAAGGAGTTCCACAGATTGACTGTGTGCTGCAGTAATTCTAAATCAAATAATTCTAAATCATTTCCACAATAATAATAACTATAAAAGTCAACATGTATTTCTACTTCAAAATAATTAAAACCATATTAAAACTTGTCATATTAACACTTAAATGCTTAAAATGTCACTAAAAATGGGAATTTTTCTACTATACCAGCTCCCCAGCAGCGATGGTGCACTGGTTCCCACCTGCTGGCCCCTCCTGGGGAGCCAGCTGCCACCCCATGCTGCAGGCTCTGATGCAGCTGGATCCTGGCAGGAGCCTGCATGTAACCGATTGGGTGGAGGAGGGGTGCAGGTTCTGGGCATTCTGAGTACCACCAACATTTCTGTGAACCTGCCACCCCTGATCATGTCTGCCTGAAATTTTAGTTTGTACTGATTTTACTAGTGCTTTTGTTGTGTGGTTCGTTTTTTAGATCCAAGGGAAACCAGAACACTCCAGAGAGACTTAACCATTTTCTTATTTATTGCAAGCTTTAAACAGTTAGCACAGTTACAGTAATTCCTCATTTAACACTATAGATATGTTTCAGAAAATGATCGTGTTGAGTGAAACCGTGTGATGAGGGGTCAATTTTCCCATTGAAAATAATGGAAAAGGTGGGGGTTGCATTTCAAGCGGTGGTGTCTGTTGGGACCAGAACATAAGGTTGGGGGAGAAAGGGGACTGGGTTACAGCAGGGAGGGGAGGTGTTTGGCTCTGGGGAAGGGAAGGGGAGAAGAGGGGAGGGGGATTGGGTTGGGAGTATGTCCCTGTGATGGGTCTGCCGGGACCTGCACTGCGTTGCTGGGGAATGGCGCAGCGAGCAGCGAACCCTATGCCGCTTTGCAGGGAGGCGGAGGAAGCCCGGCGCAGCCGCTGGCGATGGGCTGGCTGGAAAACCCAGCCGCTGGCCTGCAAGCCAGGGAGGAGGAGAGAGGGCAAGGCGTCCGGTGAGGGGGAGTCAGTGGAGAACGGCACGGCGAGCAGCGAACACTCCATCGCTTTGCAGGGAGGCAGGGGAAGCCCCATGCAGCTGCTGGCAATGGGCCGGCTGGAGAAATCATGTTATTCCAAGGACGGTCGTGTAATTCAAAAAACGTTCCCTAAAAAAAAAATCGTGCTATTGCGAAAACGTGTTAAGCGGGCACATGTTAAATGAGGAATTACTGTATTTAAGTTTTACAAGTCTTTCAAACAATTACTATACAATTTAAAATATTTAAGGTTTAAAATCTAAAGCAATTAATACCCATAGCGCAATGCAAATAATAGAAGACTATGGGTATGTCTACACTAGCCACCCTAGTTCGAACTAGGGTGGCTAATGTAGGCATTCGAACTTGCAAATGAAGCCGGGGATCTAAATATCCCGGGCTTCATTTGCATGTTCCCGGGCGCCGCCATTTTTAAATGCCCTATAGTTCGAACTCCCTGCCTGCGGCTACACGTGGCACGGACCAGGTAGTTCGAACTGAAGCCCCTAATTCGGACTACCGTTACTCCTCCTGCAATGAGGAGTACCACCTCATTTGCAAGTTCGAATGCCTACATTAGCCACCCTAGTTCGAACTAGGGTGGCTAGTGTAGACATACCCTATTATAATACAATAATTAAGCCTAGTTCACTTACACTTCACCCGTATGCTACCTACAGTACCAGGCAGGAAGTCATGGTTCCTTTGTTTCCCACGCGTCGGAACGCCAGGCACTGGGCCCACCGGTGTGAAGGGATCCATTCCTTCTTGTTACATCGAAAACAGGACCTGTGGGTCAGTCCTGCTTATTCACTCCCACTGATTGTTCTTACTAAACCCAATTTATAGCAAAGCAAGACTTCGTTGTTCTAGTACTATCTACCAATCAACTACATAAACTAAATCAACTAAAATACCTATTATGCCAAAATCTAGAATACATTTTTCTATGCCAAAATATTGCAAAAGTGCTTAATTAATAGTTTTTCTGGCTGTCTCTTGAATTTTTCTCTTATCAAAATATGGGATGTACCTAGTACCAGGTTGTTTCTGGCCTTCTTGCCCTGGTCTCACTGTCCTGTACAAGTTCTGCATAATTGGGCAGCACTCCTGACTTTGCCCCACCCTTTCTGGCCTGGCCTGCGTACATACATGCGTGCCCAGGCTTGAGTCAGACCTGCGGTGGTGTGTTAGAGATCCATACTTTGGACAAGGCCGGGACGAGGCCTAGCACTCCAGACATTGTTGTTCTGGTCACGGGAGGCCCATCCAGGCTCCCCTACAGCTTTTTAGATCGCCGGTTGTAAAACTAGGCAGTTCTGACCCAATATCTACCCCTCAGACCTTATATCCCATCTTGGCAGCTCCTGGAGTCAGAAGGCTGTCCCTAGGGAGGTATGGGATAGGGTAGCCTCTAATGTTTCTTCATCCATGCACAGAATAAATTTTATTATCTGCACTGAGGCATGCACACCACCAGAAGGTACACATGTTCCTGGTTGTGGGCGCTTTGCCAATCAGCTGGGCAGCACGTGAATTTCTCCTGGGCGGCTGCCCAGGTGCTCAGCTTATAGGGAACACTGGCTGCAGAGCCTGCAACAATCTCCTGCCTCTGCTCAGGGGAGTGAAGTCAAGCAGGCTGAGGCTGGGTTGCTCTGCTTTCTCCTGATCCCACTGCTGCTGGGGAATATGGGGGCAGGCCCAATCCCTGCTGCTGGCTCCAGCCTCCCTCTAGTAATTCCCCCAGGCTGCCCTGGGCCCCATGAGCCCCCTAAAACATGAGGTCCAGGGCACTCACTCCAAAACATCCTGTGCACCGGACACCTCTCCCCAGGGTTCCTCAATACGTGAGTCAGATGAGCAGGAGAAAGAAGAGGGTTCTCAGATGAGGGATTTTAGATTTGTGTGTTTTAGTAATTGTGCAGCCACAACAATTTTTAACAGTTAAATAAATACTTCTCAGGGGCAGGGCCAGCAGCCAGTGTGCTCCCCGCTCCCGGCTCCACTTCTAGGGAGGCCCCTGCCACCCTGTGCTGCGGCCTCTGGAACAGAGGCAGCTGTACAGGGAGGCAGGCAGAGCCAGTCCGCGAGGGGAGCCAGTTTAAAAATGGGCTCCCTAATGCTGCTGCCTCTGATCCAGAGGCAACAGCATGGGGCAGCAACAGCTCCTGTCCATGGGTGGCCCGAGCTCCCATTGAACAGATGCTGCACCAGCATCCCACCTGCCCCACTACACTCTGCTGCCTCTGAAACAGAGGCAGCAATGTGGGAGTGCGGCAGGTGGCTCCGTGGAGCTGGCATGTGTGGAGGGCTGGTTTGAAAGCTGGTTTCCCATGTGTCCCAGCGCCCGCCTGCCCCCTCCCGCTCCGTGCTGCTGCCTCACTATCAGAGGCAGCAGTGCAGGGGAGGTGGGGCAGGCGGCTCCTCGGAATCCAGTGCTCGTGTTGAGCCAGCTTTCAAGCCGGCTCCCCATAGACACCGGCTCCCACCTCCCACCCTTGCTGACTCTGATACAGAGGCAACAAGGGGGAGGGGAGTGCTGCATGTAGTCATTTGGATTAATTGATAAAATGAGGTGTATCGTTCAATCGTTTAAACGGCTACACACTAACATCCGTATCTCAGACCTGGTGGAGCAGCTGTCACAGGGTTCCAACCAGGACTTCCTGTAAGCTGTGCACTGGTGTGGCTGCTCAGAAGCGATGTGAACAGATGATGCTTCCTGGGTGACGGTTAACCAGTGCCCAGGGACAACTCCCCCGCCCAGGATCTCGCTTGGTCGATTAACCAGTCAAACATTAGGTGAACCCAATGTTTAACTGGCCAACAGATTAATCGGGATTTTACATCCCGACTGCTCAGCTGATGAGCAGAGCGCACACAGCTGGGTTTTGAGTTTCTTCTGGTGGTGCACATTTGCACATGCCTCGGTGCACATAACAACATTTATTCTGCACATGGATGGAAAAGATTAGAGGGGGCATTGTCCCGAACCAACTCCCCTCTCTGGGGATAAAGAACTTCTGTTTTGGATCAGTGGCCAAACCAAAAAAGAAAAGAAATCGGTGTGAGTCACCCTGAAATAACAAATATTTGTTTCCTTTATTTTTCTCAGCAACTATTCGAAAGTCATCTTCTTGTAAATGACAACTTTGAACTTGAGTTGGGGGGGGGGGAATAAATGACCAGTCCATGTTTGTCAGCAGGGGGGAGGGGAGGAGCTTGGAAAGAATTGAGATGCAGTGACATGAACCGTGAGAACAAACGTGTGTTGCAAAGTCAGGGGTATTTCTGCTAGTGACAGAAAAGCAAGGAGGACAAATAGGACATGTTTGAAACAGGATTCCCCCCTGGCACACGCCTAGCAATAGGCCTGGTTTTATTCCATGTGTCTCTTTGGACTTTCCCCTGGACTCATTTATTTGTATTTATTTCACGTTCCCCTTATTGCTGGGGGCACTGGCTTGCCTGTTTACTTGAATCGAACAGGGATGGAGCTGAGGAAGGTCCAGTGTGTAACGGGGCTGGGCATTATTCCTAACATGCTTCATGTCTTGTTGCCTTTCTCTCACACTGTGAACAGCAGAGACCATACATGTGTCTTCACAGCCACCGGACCGCCTGCCCGGGGCTTCAGCCATTTCATTGTTATGACTTTGCAGCGAAGCAGAGATGGTCGTCGCACTCTTCGCTTTGTTCTGTTGCATGTGATTTCTGCTGTCCTGTGCTTTCGTAACTCTGTGCGAGTGCCTCAGTTTCCCTGGGCACTGCCCCCGTGCCCAGCTGGAGATTTGACTTCGGGGTGTGGCTCCCACTGAGGGGAGACTGCTTCAGGCTCTTGTATCCTGAGCCTAACTGGGGATGCAACCAGGTGTCACCTTTTTGCCTTAGAAGTTGGACAAAGGAGGAGGCGGAGCTGCCTGTAATGGGGCTGCAAGCAAGACTGGGCCCCCTTGCTGAGTGGGTGTGTTAGTCTCTGCTGGCTTAGGATGCAGGGAGTCTAGCTGGCTTGGGGGGCAGGGAGGGGGCCCAGAGCCCGGGTTCTGGGTTTTCCTATTGCCAAGATGGATTGCGCTGAATGCTCCTGGTTCCTGTAACAAGTCTGTGCTACGCTGTGCCCTTGTGAACCAATAAACCTTCTGTTCTACCTGCTGCCTGATAGTCTTGTCTCGCTGCGGTTGGAGATTCAGGGCTTGGTGACCCCCCTCACCCCAACACTTCTGTGACAGACTTCCAGGCTTGGGATGGTGTCTCAGCTTTAACATCTTCCCTCTTGTGACGTTTCAGGGCCTGGCTTCCCGCCCGGGTGCGGAGCTGCTCTAGTTAGGTCTGCAGCCAGAACCATGCAAGCCTGAGTCAGCTGCTCTGGGTCTGGACTCTCTGCAGAGCCATCCCATCCCTAGGATAGGCGGGGGCAGCCGCCCCAGGCCCCACACTTTGGGAGTCCTGGGGTTTTATCGGAGGGCCTGGTGCTGGCGGCGGGTGAGTGCGGTGCCGGGAGCTGCAGGAAATGGAGCAACCCATCGGACTGTTCCGCTCCGCTCCCAGCCATGTTGCCCCCTCCGCTGCTGGGGGCAGTGTAGGGAGTGGAGTGAGGGGGGGAGTCTGCCAGGCTCATCAAAGTGAGAAATGAAGGGCAGCACCGCACCGTGGTTTGGAGCCCGCGGGAGTGAGGGCTGGTGGGGGCCATGTTACTGCTCCCAAAGGCAGCGGCACCAGCTTCCTCCAGGCCTGGGAAATGCTCACTCCACCCTGGGCCTTGCCCCTCTCTGACCTCTGCCCTCAAATCCCCTCCCCCATCCTGCCTCTCCCCACCCCTGTCCTGCCCCAGGTTCTTCCCCCACCCTGCATCTTTCCCCACATCCCATCCCCCATCCTGCCTCTCCCTACCCCAGTTCTGCCCCAGGTCCAACCCCTCCCCACTGCTTCCTCCAAGTCCCCACCCCGGTCCCGACTCTTCCTGCCCTGTTCACGGACAGGACACTATGGTGCAACGCGCTGTACAGACCCCAGTCCGAAAAGACAGCAGCCAGCATATCCATGCCTTCTGTCTATGCTTCAAAGACTATGCTGATGTTACTGCTCTGTGTGCCCTGTGTGTTCCAGGCATCTCAGAGAGGGGCAAGCAAGATGTTACGGGGGGGGGGGGAGTTCCTGTCTGGCTACACTACCCCAGTTCTGGCCCAGGTCCAACCCCTCCCCACTGCTTCCTCCAAGTCCCCACCCCGGTCCCGACTCTTCCTGCCCCTACATCCGAGCGCTCCCTGTCCTTGCTCCTCCCCCTCCTCCCAGAGCTTCCTGCACACCTCAGAACAGCTGAGCTATGGTAGGTGGGAGATGGTGGGAGGGAGTGTGGGGGAGCTGACTGGCAGGGCTGCCAGTGGACAGGAGGTGGGAGGGGGTGGAGGGGAAGCTGGGTGCTGAGCATCCACTAACTGTTTTCCACGGGCAATCGAGCCCCAGAACACCCCACAGAGTCGGCGCTTAGCCCAAAAAGTTCCTGTGCAGATGGGCCTTTGAAATTGCAGCCCCAGCTTTGAAGCCCTTTCCTCTCCCCAGCTCTAGACCTGAGCTGCGGCTCATGGGGAAACGTCAAAGTGCTCTCTGTGCTTTGGAGTCCTTGCATGAGCCCTGGGCCAGCGTTCCCTGTAAGCCGGGCACTTGCGCAACCGATCGGGAGAAAGTTCAACGCCGCCCATCTGATTAGCTGAGCGCCCACAGCGAGGTGTTGTGTTTCTCCTGGTGGTGCACATAGGCACATGCCTTGGCGCACACAACAAAATGTAGTCCGCACATGGATGGAAACCATCCCCACATGGATGGGAAAGATTAGAGGGAACATGGGCAGTGGGTACAAGGGGTGGGGGAAGGCCATGCCTTCCCAAAATGGAGGCATGGCCCCACCCCCACTCCACCCCCAGCCTCAGCCCAGTTCCTGGGTTCCAGCCATCCTGAGGCTGGCGTAGTGCACCTTCCCCATGGAGACTGGGGTGGCTGGGGCCACAGGGATCCCACCCTCCATCAGGGAGGCTCACGTGGAGGCCTGCTGCTGTGGTGGAGAGGTGGCCCGCCATTCTGATGATGGGGTTGGGCTTGGTTTCCCGTGGGGGTGGGCCACCACTCATAAGAGGGAGCCACCACTCATATTCACCCACCACTCACATTCACCCACCACTCATAAGAGGTAGCCAGGCAGTAGTCTGAGTTGCTCGGCCAGGGCTGAGATGATCGATAATGCAGTGTGGAGGTCTCCTCTCCATGCACTGCTGCACCCATTTAACAAAAGATGGGGGTTGTCAACTGGATGTAGGTAACCCCCTTCAAAAGCTTCTTAAATCGACACAAACGATCCCTTTTAAATCAGTTAGGAGCAAGTTTAAGTTAATCCCAGTATTGCCAAACCCCCGCATTCAAACCATCCCCGCTTCTTAAAAATCAGATTTTAAAAAAAAATAGTGTTGTTATTAGTATATTGTGGTAGCACCTGTTCACGGACAGGACACTATGGTGCAAGGCGCTGTACGGACCCCAATCCAAAAAGACACCCCCCCTCCCACCGAAGAGAACTAGCAGTAATAAATGTGGGGTATTTGAATTTGCTGGAGTGTTTAGGAATCCATTTTTTTCTTTGCTGCCACTGGGAAGCCTGGAAACTTCTCCTGTGCATTGATGAAATCTTATGCTCTCATGATTTTAATTGCTTGATTTAATAAGCGCTCAGAGCCTGAGGGAATCACAGGACTCCGGGAACTGGGGCTTTAAGAGAAAAAATCAAATATTATGACACACATGAGAAAACTACAAGCGCTGGCAACACTTAGGGCTCGTCTACATTACAATGACCCATTCTTCCCCCAGCTGATCTAACCTGCACAATTTCAGCAATGCAAATAGTGTCGCTGAAGTCGATATACTTATTGTGGTGTCTTCCACACGGTAAGGTGGGTGGGAGCTGTTCGCCTGTCAACTCCAGCTACTCTTCTCACCCTGGTGGAGCGCAAGAATCGTCGGGAGAGCACTCAGAGGTTGATTTATCATGTCTAAGCAGACGCAATAATTCAACCGCCGGTGGATCGATCGCTGCAGCCTCGATCCCCCATTGAATGTAGACAAGCCCTTAAAATTGAGCCACACCACTTTGGAGCCCAAGTAAGAGCATCCACACAGGTGTGTGCTCCGGTTCAAATTAAATCAGATGCTGGCGCAAAGCTTGTGTGTAGACAAGGCCACAGAGGCTAGGGCAGGCTGTGCAGAAAATGGCTAGAGGGATGCCTTTCCTGGGGGAAAGGGGGGAGGTCGAGTCCCAGTGTGCTTCAGGGGGAGATTGTGAGGGTAACCGTGGAGCCCACGTAAAAGAAGGGGAAAATGACTTCCTCGTTGAAGGAGGCCAACATCACAGTCATATGGCCATCCTCATAAAATCCAACCCACCCCTCTTCATAATCCAGACAAACCCCGATCTTCCCAGACTTCACACACCCCTGTGAGGACACATCAGAGGAGCCGTTTGCTGCCCTCCGAAGCCACCAGCACCCATGACACCAGATCCCCTCCTCCGGCTGAAGAGTGAGATATTTCTTCCTCTCCACCGACTCTAAAGCGACCCCCACGGCCCACTCCCGCTGATCCCCAACGTCCACCTCCCAGTAATGTCTCCCTGAGGTGAACCCCGGGGCGCCCAGCACGCAGGGAGCAAGCTCAAATCTCTTGGGATTGGGGGGAACGTCCTGGGGGGGGTGTTCCGCCGTCACAGACTTCAAGTCTGCAGACAGGATGAGAGAGGCGTGCGCCGTGTCCGGATCCAGAGTCACGTCCGCTGGGCAGGGAGAGAGAGAAGCAGAGCGTTAGAGTCGGGTGGGTTCTTCTCCCGTAGAAAACCCCTGGGCAGAGCCCCGAGCACATGGAGCAGGGCCAACACAGCCAGCACCTGGAGCCTCATGTGTCCCTTGTGGGCTTCTTGTGTGGACCTATTAGAGGCCCAATAACTGCAGCACTGGGCAGCCGCATCTTCTGGATTAGAGATGTGAATTGTTAAGTGGTTAAATCAGGGGCGGGCAATAATTTCTGATGGGGGGGGGCCACTCCTAGATTTTGGCAAGTGGTCTAAGGCTGCACTCCTCCATGGAAGGATTGCAGGGTTTGGGATGGAGGCTGGGTGCAGAAGGGAGCTTGGCGTAAGGGACTGGGATGCAGGAGACGGTGTGGGGTCTGGGAGGGAGTTTAGGTGGAGTAGGGGGTTGTGACCTGGGGCAGGGCATTGGGGTGCAGGATCTGGGAGGGAGTAGGGGGTGCAGAGTGATTTTTGATCTAGGAGGGGGTGTAGCAGGGGTGCAGGTTTGGGGAGGGAGTTGTGACCTGGGGTGAGATGTGTGGGCAGAGAATTTGGGTAGTGACCTGGGGCAGGGAGTTGGGAAGTGGGAGGCAGGCTCTAGCTGGGAGTCATTTACCATTGGTGCCTCCCAGCCAGCAGCCCAGCAGGGTCCCCAAGGCAGGCTCCCTCCTGCATCAACCCGAGGCTGCTCAAGGAGGTTCCCTCCATGTGCTGCTCAGGGCCGAGTATCCCTGGTGGGCAAGAGACTTTCCGTGCTCCCCTTCCTCTGGGGGTGGAGGAAGCACACAAGCTCTCTCGCCCCCATGCCAGGGTCGCGCAGCACTGAGAGGGAACCGCCAGCTGTTTTGAGCGCCTGGCGGCTCCCTCTATGCACCGTGCACCACCCCAGGCCAATTGGTCTGAGGGCAGGGGGCTGCACACAAGTGAGAAGTGAAGAAAAAAAGAAACCTCACTGGCGTGGCGTGGCCCCTGACTGAGAAGGAGAAAGAAAAGATGCTCCCCACATTCCCTTCGCACACCAGAGCCTTGGTGGCGGCGGGAGGGAGGGGGTGGAGCAGGCCAGTAGATTTTGTGTGCTCCAGCCCCGAAGGGGGGACTGCAGAGGGGCTGTAGCATCAGTGCTGAACGGGAGCCCTGAGCCTGGAGGAATGGATCCAGGCAAGCCGGGGGACATATCCTGGGCCTTAGGTTCCCCCAGCCCTGACTTAAAAGGTTGCTCAGTCTTGGGAGGGCACCAGCAAACTCAGCAGCACCACCAATGGCACAGAGAGACAGGATCACAGCCAGGAGTGGTTGAGGCTCAGGGAGAGGATGGATTTTACCTTTGCACTTCTCCAGAAGCTCGCTTCTCTCTGGCAGTGCCTCCCGGAGGAGTCTGGGAGCACGAGAAGAAGCCATCTCAGCCCGACACTTCCCTTCTTGAGGATAGAGATAAAAACAAAGCAGCCGACTAACCACCCGAACCTCTTCATGTCAAGGTTCAGTCTTAACAGAGATCCAAGACTCTGTAATTCATGGGCGGCAGGTAATGAAGGCAAGGGAAGGCTTTGCCTACCCAGAGAGACATGGGTGGCCCTGCCCATGTCCTGCCCAAGTCAAGCCCCCTCCTACCTGCCTGCAGCAGGCTGCTCTTAGCTCAGGACTGGGGTTGGTGGTTGGAAGGGGTTGCTGGGGGTTGGTCTGGCAGCAGGACCCAGGCTTCTTGGGCCCTTCATCCCGCCCCCCCAGGGCCAGGAAAACAGGGCAGTGCTGCTTCCTGGCCCCCCAGCACTCCGGGGACAGGAAGGCTAGGGCCACATGGATGCCTGGGGTGGAGTGGTGCGCACGTGGCTAGCTTGGGGCCAGCAGCCACAATGGAGGGGCTTGGGGGTGCAGGGCAGGGCCCAGTGGCTGCAGTGAGGACCAGGTGGGCTCCAATGAGCACATAAAGGCAGGGCTTTGGGGGGAAGGGGCGTGGCTGGGAGATCGAGCCTTCCCCAGCCAGTCTTTGAGACATCACCCCCGGTCTTCGCCTTGGCGTGCGATGGTGTGGTGTCGGTGTGTGTGTGACTGGAACGCAAACACAAAACCGAACCAAACCCTGGAAAACGTGCTGCCGAGGGCTATGCTGCCCATGGGGTGGTGGGTAAAACTTCCCCTGTGGGAGGCTAGCTTCCTGCCCCACCTCTTCATGGCCCCCCCCACATGCCACCCTGGCCCCGCCCACACTGCGCCTAGACCACGCCCACCTTATTTACTTGTCTCCCCTCCACTGCCCCTCGTCATGTCCCTCCTTCCCTCCACCCCCTTCCTTGGTGGCAGAGGAGTGAGAAGCGGAGCGGTGGAGGGAAGTCTGGAGAAAGGGGGTGCAGTGGGGGGAGAGGCATCTACACTACAAAGGCATCTTCCCCTCTCTTGATAGTCACATCTCCCCATCAGCTGCAGCAAATGAGCCATATCTACCCTGACTTGATTAGCCTCATTAACACCTAAGAAGTCACTTTTATTGGACTTTCATATCATATATATAGTAGCCCAATGCCTGTGACTCTGTAATGCTGTAATGCTTGGTGTTGCCTCTGGGTGGCGCTGTTGCCTCTGTAACGTCCTTCGCCTCCAGCCGTGGCACTCGGCTGACTTCTGCGCCGCTCCCACGTGGCGGCCCAGATGAGCGGCGCAGAAGTCAGCCGAGCGCCACGGCGGGAGGCAAAGTGGGGCAGGGCGGTGACGTACACGGCCAGGGGGCGGGGCCTGGACGAGCGTGCATCCCCGATGGAGACAAAGGAGAGCGGAGGAGAGCGGAGAGAGAGTCAGAGGCAGGAGGGGCAGAAGAGAAAGAGAGAGACAGAGAGACAGGCAGGAGGGCGAGGAGACCTGAGAGAGAAAGATGGGGAGGCAGGAGGAGGCGGAGAGAGAAAGAGAGAGATGGATCGACTGACAGACAGACCGGAGGCTCAGGAGAGAAGAGCGAGATAGAAAGGGATTAGGACGTGGAAGAGAGACCTGAAAATCCCCTCTTATGACGAGCTAATTGGCTAATATATATATATACACACACACCCCTGGCTCTGTAATTTCCACTCCATTTCATCTGATGAAGTGGCTTTTACCCACAAAAGAGCAGGATTCCATATGTTTTAGTTCGTCTCTAAGGCAGGGCTACTCAACTTTGGAAGTCCTGGGGGCCACAATGGTACTCAGAGCACATACCAGGGCCACAACTTACATGTAGGTGCATATACATGCAAATCTATGCAAATAGTTTTTTTCACACAATGCCCCAGGGCTCCTGGAACCTCCTCCCCGGGGGCTAGACACACCGACACCCTGTATCCATTTGTTCCAGCCAGCCCATCTGCTTGCGTCATTCAGCGCTCACCCCGCCTCGGAGATGCCTCGCTGATGTGGAGCGTATTCCCAGTGGAGGCCATGTTTAAAGGATCCCACCTGTGGGCGCATGCTGAGCCCCGCGTAAACCCAAATCTCACGGGAGGCAGAAAGCAAATGAGCCACGTGCCGTGTGTTGAGTAGCCCTGCTCTAAGGGTACGTCTACACTGCACGCTTATTTTGAAATCAGCTGTTCCAGATGAAATACTCCGAAATAGCTTATTTCAAAATAGCGCATCTATAGTACAGGGAAGACTCAACATTAGTTCGAGGCAGGCTCCTCTAATGTGGATGTGCTACCTCGATTTAGAGCCTCGGGAGGCACTGGGGAGTATTTATTTGAATGGCCCTGAGGAGGAGCTGTTTCGAAATGGCAGGAGTGGAGCGTCCACATGACTGCGATTCCAAAATAGCTATTTCGGAAGAGGCCTTATTCCTCATGGAGTGAGGTTTACAGAAGTCAGAATAAGCCGTCTGTTTTTTCAAATTTATTTGGAAATCACAGAATGGCTGTGTAGATGCTCCCAGTGTTATTTCAGAATAACGCTGCTGTGTGGACGCACCCTAAGGAGCAACAAGACTCCTCATTTTTCCTCGCTTAACATTGTCGTTATGTTCCTGAACAATGCAACTTTAAGGGAAACAATGTGAAGCAAATCCAATGTCCCTATTAGAGTTAGTGTGAACAGTGGGGGCTAGGTTCCAGGGACATTTTTTTCGCCAGCACAGATACCACTTGTAAATAATTTTAAACGATTGAATCCTGTGCCCACCAATGATGATTGTGAAGCTTGGTGGAGGAAGGGGTGTAGCTGGGCCGGGGTGTGGAAGTTTTCCCCACTCCGCTCACCTCATGCTCCCACCGAGGAGCAGGTTTGGTGTGTGTGGGTTGCTCTATTCTATCTATCCAGTGCTCCCGTAGGGGTTTGTCCACACCCTAACTTGAATGCCAGGCGAGCAGGGTGAGGTAAGTCCCGACGCCCCAACCCCGCTCCCTGGCTGGAACATTGTGTGGGCGGGCAGAATTGGGCAAAGCAAAGAACCTTACACCACAACATTGCTTTAAACAAGTGTGTTCTTTAAAACATCGACTACATAAGAACCCAAGAACAGGGTCCATCTGTCCTGTCTGCTGACAGCGGCCAACGCCAGATGCCCCAGAGGGAGGGAACGCAAGAGGGACTCCTCACGTGATCCCTCTCCTGTCACCCATTTCCAGACAAACAGAGCCTAGGGACACGACTCCTACGCATCATGGCTAAGAGCCATTGATGACTTAATAAGGAAATAAAGGAAACTTAATAATCTGAAGAAGAGGGCTGTGCCCACAAAAGCTCATGATACCATCTGCATGTTTCATTAGTCTTTAAGGTGCTGCAAGACTATTAGTCGTTTTTCAAGTTTTTTCTGTTACAGACTAACTCCGCTACCCTTCTGAAAGTTAACTGGGACAACTTTAAGCAAGCAGCTACTGTCGAACTTTTTTTATTTTCTTTTATGATTTTATTTTTCTTGTATTTACTTTTATTTATTTTTTATTTGATTTGATTATTTGCAGCGTCTTTGGGCAATTTTCTTTTCATGATTTGAGCTGAAAAAAAATATCAGTATTTGGCAGTTTGGGGCCTTTTTTGGGTTGTGGGTTTTTGGTTTTTTTTTTTTGGACATCTTTGGGGCAAATGTTTTTCAGGTGTTGGCAAGTTTTGGCCGAATATTTTCTTTTTATTCATCTGAGCATTTGAGAATAAAGCAGCATCGCATTTTCTTTTAAGTCAACCCTTTCTGAGGAGAAAATGAAAAGCCCAAATGCCCGGCCGTTCCAGTATTCAATCCTCTTCACAGGAAATAATAACACAAGAAAATAAAGTGAATCCCTGGGTTAAAAAGGATCAGCATTCGGAGAGTTCACAAAGCCACCCTGAGAAGAAGGGCTGTAATCCTTGTCAGACACAAACCAAACAACAGTTCAAAGACTGTTTGCTCTGTTCAAAGACTGGACGGCGGAGCGTGACTGTGGAGGTGAGGTGCGGGATGTTTGAATCCCTGCTTCATTTGCGCTTTTGCTTTCATTTCCCTTCCAGTCCTAGTGTTCTATCATTCTATGATTCTGTGACGGAGCCCTCCCAAGCCATAACAAGGAGGCGAAACACACACACACACACACCCCACCAGATCCCTTACCTCCACGCGCAGGATCTGCAGCTACCTCTCCAAAACTCCGTGACAGCCTTCTACAAGGTGTCGGCTTGCAACCAGCTTATATACCTGCCTAGCCCCGCACACCTTCCCTCTTCCCAGCTCTTTCCCAGATTGCAAAAGGAGATATAGGTCCCGTTCCACAGAATTCCCGGTACGCCTGTCTGGCACAACGTTTCCCTGATGAAAGATCTGTCTCTGTGCTCAGCGGAGGAGGTGTTCCTACCTGATTCCCCGGAGCACCGAAGGATGCAGACTCAGCAGAAGTTGTGTCCGCGGTTTATAAACACCAGACTTTATACCCAGTGCCAGTGAAAGCAGGGCCGGAGTCAGCCATGCTGAGGTCTGAAATGATGTCACGTTTAAGAGGCCCTCACTGCATTGTCCCCCAAAATGTGCATGATTCCAACTGAAAGGAGAATGAAAATAGAAACAAAAAAGTTGCATATTTGCATCTAGGCCAGTACGTAAGTGAGGCTGCAACTAAAAACTAGTCATTTTTTTAATTTAGGGGCCCCACATAATCTGAGGCCCTAAACCAGCATTGGAGAGGGGGGTCGCTGGTGCACAGAAAAATCAGTCAGGAGCCGCAAACAAATGAGAAGCAAAAAAAAAAAAAAAAAGCTACTCTCACTCACGTGGCCCCCAGTTGAGAGGCAGAAAGACACTCCCCACATTCCCTTCCTCCTCACACCTGTGCCTGGAGAGGGGGGCAGGTTAGTAGATATTGTGTGCCCCAGCCCTGCAGTGGGGGTAGGGGTGGGGCTGGGAGAGGAGAGGGTAAGGGCAGTACCCCGGTACCTACAGTTTTCAGACACATAAATTTTTTTTCTACCATTACAACACATTTGTTTAAACAATTTTATCATAGCCGGGCAGGCAACGAAATTTCTGGATGTAAAAAGTACAAAAATAATCAACCGCCGTATAACTTCAGTTTTCTCCAAATTTCAGTTGTGTTGATGTACCCCCCAGACTTCTCTCGATTAACCACTAACGGTACTTGTACCGCTGCTTGAGAAACACTGTCTTAAGCTATAGCTTATTTAGCTTGTGCATAAACCCAGTCCTGGCTTAAAGCCAGACCCCTTATCCTGTCTGTGCTGCCTCCCCCCAACGGAGCAAGGTCAGGGCTGTGTTTCCAGCTGGGGGGGAACCAGACGGGATGGGGGGGCCAAGGCTGGGGACACAACTGGGGCTGTGGGAAGGGGGCCAGCCGGGACCCTGGGAGCAGGACCAGGAGTGGAACCCTAGGAGCAAGACTGGCGGCCGAGACCTCACATGGGGGCCAACAACAGATGCCTAAGCATGGGGCCAGAAGCTGGAACCGCACATAAAGGGCCAGAAGCAACAACCCCAGGTGCAGGGCTGAGAACCAGGACCCCGCAGATGGGGCTGGGAGAAAAGAGCTTGCATTAAATCTGGGGGTGCCACAGCACCCTCGCATCCTGAGATCTTGCCCCTGTGCATAATCCAGACCTTGGAGTATTTTTCTGGATTCACACAGCTCCTTCCATGAAAGTCAGATCCAACCTCCTCTTCACAGAAACACAGAACAGCTGCCATATGAAGAGAGATTAAAAAGCCTTGGACTTTTCACCTTAGAAAAGAGGAGACTAAGGGGAGAGGATATGACAGAGGTCTATCAAATGATGACCGGTATGGAGAAAGTAAATAAGGAAAAGTTATTTACTTGTTCCCGTAACATAAGAGCTAGGGGGTCACCAAATGACAGCAATGGGGCTAATGACCTCCTTGGGCAAGTGCCATGAGATGGCTGGATGCAAAGTGCTGGGAAAGTGCTGGATGTTACCAGAAAATTGCACCTGTTCTCCAAAGTTTCAAAAGCCCCACTCTCCTGGGGCATCTGGTGGGACTACACCTAGAATGCCCTTAGGCCTGAGGAAAACCCTCCTGGCGGATCAGAACAGAAGCTGGGTTCTGGGCCACTGCGGCTTGGAAACACAGACGGGTTGAGGGCCCATTGGAACAGGCAATGAATCTTCCCACTGGCCCTCCCACCTGTGGGGTCCTGTCAGTTAGAGGGGGCAAGGACCCAACATAGGCAGGGAGACCTGCTCCACCACTTGTGGGGATGGCCCAAGCCAAAACCTCCTCGTGGTGCTGCAGGTGCAAATGCCAGATCAAGGGCAGACTGACAACTCTGTGCTTCCTTCTACCCCACAAGAGAACACCCCCTACTGCTGGGCTGTGTCAGGCTTAAATAAGGGGTACGGCATGAGCAGACCCTGCTTCTATTGACTTATAGGCTTGCTTTGATCCCTTTCCTGCTTGCTCAGGATTGATACCCAAGCAGCTGTACCAAGGATGTCGCTTTTAATGGGTGCTCTGTGTGGTAAGAATGCTGCTTTCCTTCCCCAGTTGTCCACTCCCATTGGCTCTGAAATATACATTCAAGGTCACATCTCCTTTCCCCCTTGTATCTTGCTGATATCAAGAGCTTTGTGATGCGAGAACCGCCCAAAAAGCTGTAAACAGGGGCACGTCTAATTATTTTCATCACATGGATATGATTATGCATGATAAGAGTGTTCTTGTTATTAAATTAGGGTTCGCAGGGTGATGTAATTGAGTTGCATATTTACATACCAACGACGATACAAAAGTGTGCCCATGGTCAGTTTGTGATTCACTTGGATCCCAAGGTTTGTGGGGGTCTGAGGCGGAAGGAGTATCTCCAATAAAGGAGCCCTGCTACCCCATCTGCCTCTGGGTCACCCGCGTGTTGAGTAGCCCTTCTTTAAGGCTACATCTACACTCAGGGGCAGCCCGTGACTATAGGCTGACTCGGCCATCGCCTAGGGCGCCGCCTCCAACGGGGCGCCCGGGGCGCCCGATGATGACGTCATGGGGCGCCCGGGGTGCCCGATGATGACGTCGCTCCATTGACAGCCGTGCAGGCCGTGGCCCCGATCACACATTCCACCTGGGGCCCCAGCTGCCGCAGCCTGCCTCAGGCCGCTCCTGTCTACACTGCACGCTTATTTCGGAGTCAGCTGTTCCGGAAGAAATACTCCGAACGAGCTTATTCTGAAATAGTGCATCTACGGTACAGGGAAGCCTGGAAATTAGCCCGAGGCAGGCTCCCCTAACGTGGATGTGCTACCTCGATTTAGAGCCCCAGGAGGCACTGGGGAGTCATGACTTTGAATGACTTGGGGGAAAAGCTATTTTGAAAGAGCAGCAGCGCAGCGTGCACACTACGGCAATTCCGAAATAGCTATTTCTAAAGAGGCGTTATTCCTCATGGAATGTGGTTTACAAACACCGAAATAAGCCACCTGCTATTTCAAAATTGTTTCTAAATAATGGGCTTGCTGTGTAGACACTTGGGTACTTATTTTGGAATAACGGACTAGCTGTGTAGACGCTCGCATAGTTATTTATTCTGAACTAATGCTCCATTACGAGCGAAGAGGATTAATAATAATATAATAATAATAATAATAATAATGCTGAATAGACGTACCGTAACACATCCCAAGGAAAATCTCCATGCTGTTGAGTTGCCAGAGAACAGGTTTACTTCAGGGGAAACAGAGAAAAATGAACTGATGTCACTGAAGGCTAGAAATGTGGCATTTTATTTTGCTTCTTCCACACACACACACTTTGGTTCATTTTGACACAAAGAACAAAACAGGGGAGAGGGAGGTTGCCTGCGTTATTAGTGGAGAATGCTGAACAGATAAAACCACCAGGCTGCAAAACATTTCAGTTGAAAAAATGCAAACAGGCAAAACCAAATTGGCTTTGGGGCAACATGGCTAAAAACTGAAAAACTTTCAATGTGTGGAAAGGTTTTTGGGCGACAAAAAGAATAAAACCTTGGCGAGGAAAGCAAGCTGCTGTTTTCTGCAAAATAAAAGCTTTAGTAAAAACTTTGAAAACGAATAGTCTCAAAGCACCTTAGAGACTAACAACACACGTAGATGGGATTATGAGCTTTCATGGGCACAACCCCTTCTTCAGATCATTGTTTTTGAAGTTTTTCCAGTTACAGACTAACTCAGCTACCCCCTGAAGCTTTTGAACATGCAAAAAACTTTAGTGTAGTCGAAAATCCAATGTACCAGCAAAAAGAAATTTGGATGTAAATTTTTGGCCAACCCTAATAACAATCATCTAAAAAATATTGTGCTTCTCCTTAAAAACCGACGGAAGAAATAACACAGCCCTGGTACAGACCGAGGCTGCACTGCAATTTGCACATGTAGGCCAAATAAACAGGCATGGTTGATTAAGGACAGCAATTTTTAAGTTGATGCAACATATTTGCATCTAGTTTCCTTCTAGGATCCAGATTCCATTGGGGTAATGCCTTGTCTGGAAGGAACGGTTTCATTTCTCTAGCCCAGCTAGTTTTTCCTGTCCCTACTGCCACATGTCTCTCCTGGGACTTGGGAGATTTGTATCAGTTCTAGGGCAGAGACCAATTGTCTTTGGAAAGATGGGAAAGGAAATTTCAGAATCTCCCTCATTTGGAGCTGGATGCGTCTTTCCCTGCGTCTTAGGGTCAGTGGTTTTCATCCTATGGGTCAGACCCAGTGCTGGGTCGTGGGATGTAAGGCACCATGTTGCCCTGCTGTCGGGGGGCCCAGATGACCAGTGGGGGTGCTTAGGCAGGTTCCCTTCTGAGGTGCAGCATGGTCCCACAGTGTCAGAACAGGCTGGAGGCCTGACTTAGCACCCCCACTGCATTGCTGACAGAAGCAGTCAGAGGTAAACCTTCAACCCACCCTGCTCCCCAGTCCCTGACCTAGCCCTTACTCCCCTCCCCCAACCCAGAGCCCCTTTCTGTTCCTCTTACCCCTCATCCTCAGCCCTGCCATGGAGCTTGTCCTCTAATCAAAAGATATTGGGTCATGGGCATCAATCATTTTCTTCAACAGGGTCACAAGAAAAAAATGTTTTAAAACCACTGTCTTAGGGAATCCCCAGGGACCAGTATTCCCTGAAAGCTGAGCACATGTATGACCACCCAGGAGAGATTCAAATGCCACCCAGCAGATTAGCAGAGCGCCTGCAGTGTTTTTATGGGTGGTGCACATCTGCATGTGCCCTGGTGCACACAACAAAATTTATTCCACTCACGGGTGAAAAAATTAAAGGAAACCTTCAATCATGAGTGACGTGGAGAGGGTGAATAAAGAAAATGTAATTATTAGTTCCCATAATAAAAGATCTAGAGGACACCCAATGAAATTACTGGGTAGCAGGTTTAAAACTAATAAAAGAAAGTTCTTCTTCACACAGCGCATAGTCAACCTGTGGAACTCCTTGCCAGAGGAGGCTGTGAAGGCTAAGACTAAAATAGAGTTTAAAGAGAAGCTAGATAATTTCACGGAGGTTAGGTCCAGAAAAGGCTATTTGCAGGTAGTCATTTCTCTCAACAGATAAAACTAGGCATATCGGTTAATTGTTTAAACGGCTATCCGCTAACATCCCTATCTCAGACCTGGTGGAGCAGCTGTAACGGGGTTCTAACCATGGCTCCCTGTAAGCTGTGCACTGGTGTGGCTTCTCAGGAGTGATTCCAATGCTGCTCAGAAGGGATGTGGACGGATGATGCTTCCTGGGTGATGGTGCCCAGGACAACTCCCCTGCCCAGGATCCTGCTTGGTCAATTAACCAATTAAACGTTAGCTGAACCCAGTGTTTAACTGGCCAACTGATTAAGCGGGATTTTACATTCCTACTGCCCAGCTGATGAGCAGAGCGCCCGCAGCTAGGTTTTGTGTTTCTACTTGTGGTGCACATTTGCATGTGCCTTGGTGCACATAACAAAATTTATTCTGCACATGGATGGATAAGATAAGAGGGGACATTGTTCCCAACCAGTTCCCCTCTCTTCCTCCCTGGGCTGGAGGCTGCAGGAAGGTAAAGGGCAGGGTGGTGTGGGAGGGACAAACAGACAAGCCCTCCCACTGTTTACAGAAGGAGCGGGGACCCTTTTTTGGGTCTGGGACCACTGGCCCGCGGAAAAATCCCTCGAGGGCTGCACATTCACTGAGGTGGCCCCCACCTGAAAAGGAGAAAGACACTCCCCATATTCCCCTTGCACACCAGAGCTTAGGGAGGCCCAGCCTAGTAGATTTTGTGTGCTCCAGCCCCATGGTGGGGCAGTAGGCGGCCTGGAGAGCCAGTGCGAGCTCCCCATTGCTGCGGAAAGGCCCTTAACCTTGGGGGACAGATCCAGACAAGTTGGGGGCCACACCCATCCCCTGGGCCTGAGGTTTCCCCACCCCAGTTTAGGAAAGGAGCAGTAGAAAGAAGCAGGAACAGATTTGCCTTGAACTATGGGGCACAGCTGGATAAAAAACTTATGTTTTGGTTCAGTGGCCAAACCAAAAAAGAAAAGAAATTGGGGTGAGTCACCCTGAAATAACAAATACTTCTTTGCTTTATTTTTTTCATCAATATATTCGAAAATCTTGTTTTAAATGACAACCTTGAACTTGGCGAGGTGGCGTGCGGGGGGAATTAAAGGACCAGTCCCTGTTTGTCGGCAGGGTTGTGTCTAGACTACACCTCTCTGTCTCAGAGAGATCTAGATTGGGCACATCGAAATTGCTAATGAAGCTGGGATTTAAATATCCTGTGCTTCATTAGCATAAACATGGCTGCTGCTTTTTTTTTAAATGGAGTTTTTTGGAAAAAAATGGCAGTCTAGATGTGGATCTGTTGAAAATAAACCCTTTTTTGACAGATCCTGTAAACCTCATTTTTACAGGGGTATTTCTGTATTCTGGCGGGGAGGGAGGAGCTTAAATAAATATACAGAGATATACCATTAAATAAATATATGGAGACATACCATCTCATTGAGCTGGAAGGGACTTTGAAAGGTCATTGAGTTGAGTCCCCTGTCCTTCTAGGGGAAGCAAGTACCATCCCTGACAGATTTGCCCTGATCCCTAAATGGCCTCCTCAAGGATTAAACTCATTGCTCTGGGTTTAGTAAGCTAATGTGCAAAGCACTAAGCTAGCTGTTCCCCCACCTCATTCTTGGAAAGAATTGAGATGCGGTGATGAAAACCATGGGAACAAATATTTGTTGCAAAGCCAGGGGTATTTCTGCTAGCAACGGAAAAGCAGGGAGCACAAATAGGACTTGTTTGAAACAGAATTCCTGCCTGGCACTAGGCCTGGTTTTATTCTGTGCGTCTCTTTGGACTTTCCCCTGGACTCATTTATTTGCATTTATTTCATGTTCCCCTTATGGCTGGGGGCACTGGCTTGCCTGTTTACTTGAATCAAACAGGGATGGAGCTGAGGAAGGGCTAGTAAGTGTATAACAGGGCTGGGCATTATTCCTAATATGCCTCATGTCTTGTTGCCTTTCTCTCACACAGGGAACAGCAGAGACCGTGTGTGTGTCTTCACAGCCACCGGACCACCTGCCATCCTGGGCCAAGCTGCTGATTCTGGCTCGTGGGGCTCCAGCCGTTTCTTTGATATGTAGACTTCGCAGCGAAGCGGGGATGGTCATCGTGCTCTTCCCTTTGTTCTGTTGCATGTGATTTCTGCTGTCCTGTGCTGTCATAACTCTGTGCGCGTGCCTTGGTTTCCCTGGGCACTGCCCCCACCCATGCCAGGCTGGGGATGGGAGTTTGGGGTGTGGCTCCCACAGAGGGGAGACTGCTTCCGGCTCAGACTCTCTTGTATCCTGAGCCTAGCTGGGGGGCAACCAGGTGACACCTTTTTGCCTTGGAAGCTGGATTAAGGAGAAGGCAGTTTAGGATGCAGAAAGTCTAGGTGGCTTGGGGGGCAGGGAGGGGGTCCAGAGCCCTGGTTCTGGGCTTCCATATCCCCAGGCTGGATTGCGCTGATGGCGCCTGGTTCCTGTAACAACATGTCTGTGCTACGCTGTGTCCTTGTGAACTAATAAACCTTCTGTTCTACCTACTGCCTGAGAGTCCTGTCTGGCTGGGGAGGGGGGTGCAGGGCCCGGTGACCTCCCCCCCACATTTCTGTGACAGACTTCCAGGCTTGGAACGGCATCTGAGCTTTGAGATCCTCCCTCTTGTGGCGTTTCAGGGCCTGGCTTCCCACCCCGGTGCGGAGCTGCTCTAGTTAGGTCTGCAGCCAGAGCCGTGCAAGCCTGAGTCAGCTGCTCTGGGTCTGGACTTGCTGCCGTGGGCAGAGCCATCCCGTTCCTAGGAAAGGCGGGGGCAGCCACCCCAGGCCCCACACTTTGGAAGCCTGGGGGTTTATTGGAGGGCCTGGTGTGGGTAGCTGGTGAGTGCGGTGAGGGGAGCTGCAGGACCTGGAGTGACCCAGCGGCCTGTTCCACTCCGCCAGCTCCCAGCTGCGTCGCCCCGCTCCGCTGCTCGGCTGGTGCAGGGGGCAGAGCAAGGGCAGGAAGAGGCAGGGCAAGAGGGTGGAGTTGTCTCAGGTCCCACGTTCCCCCCGGGCCGGTGCTGGCTGTGGGGTCTTTACGGGCTGTGTTGAGGAGGCTGCGAGAAGCATCTCCGTGAGAGCGTGGGCCCCGGGACTCAGGGGAGAGTTGCCCTTGCACGGGAAGGTTTAAATGCCTCGTTCTTACGGTGCGACCAGGCCTGAGCAGAGGCTGGGGAGAGGATGAGGTGAAGCTTGGAGCGAAGGGGGCGGGGAGGGGAGTCTACCAGGCTCATCAAAGCGAGAAATGAAGGGCAGCGCTGCACCATGTTTTGGAGCCCCAGGGAGTGAGGGCTGATGGGGGCCATGTGACTGCTCTGAAAGACGGCAGCGCCAGCTTCCTCCAGGTCTGGGGGATGCTCATTCCATCCTGGGCCTTGCCCCTCTCTGACCTCTGCCCCCAAATCCCCTCCCCCGTCCTGCCTTTCCCCACCCCTGTCCTGCCCCAGGCCCTTCCCCCACCCCGCATCTTCCCCCACATCCCATCCTGCCTCTCCCTACCCCAGTTCTGCCCCAGGTCCAACTGCCCCACTGCTTCCTCCAAGTCCCCACCCCACTCCCGCCTCTTCCTGCCCTGTTCACGGACAGGACACTATGGTGCAACGCGCTGTATGGACCCCAGTCCAAAAAGACATCCCCCCTGCCGAAGAGAACTAGCAGTAATAAATGTGGGGTATTTGAATTTGCTGGAGCGTTTAGGAATCCATTTTTTTCTTTGCTGCCACTGGGAAGCCTGGAAACTTCTTCTGTGCATTGACGAAATCTTATGCTCTTATGATTTTAATTGCTTGATTTAATAAGCGCTCAGAGCCTGAGGGAATCACAGGACTCCGGGAACTGCGGCTTTAAGAGAAAAAATCAAATAGTATGACGCACATGAGAAAACCACAAGCGCTGGCAACACTTAGGCCTCGTCTACATGACATTGACCCCTTCTTTCCCCAGCTGATCTAACCTGCACAATTTTAGCTATGCAAATAGTGTCGCTGAAGCCGATGTACTTATCGCGGTGTCTTCCACGCAGTAGGGTCGGTGGGGGCTGCTCGCCTGTCAACTCCAGCTACTCTTCTCACCCTGGTGGAGTGCCAGAATAGTCGGGAGAGCACTCGGAGGTTGATTTATCACGTCTAAGCAGACGCAAAAAGTCAACCGCTTATGGATCAATTGCTGCAGCCTCGATCCCCCATCGAATGTAGACAAGCCCTTAAAATTGAGCCACACCACTTTGAAGCCCAATTAAGAGCATCCACACAGGTGTGTGCTCCGGTTCAAATTAAATCAGATGCTGGTGCAAAGCTTGTGAGTAGGCAAGGCTGCAGAGGCTAGAGCAGGCTGTGCAGAAAATGGCTAGAGGGGTGCCTTTCCTGGGGTGGGAGGTCAAGCCCCAATGTGCTTCAGGGCAAGATTGTGAGGGTAACTGCAAAGCCCACGTAAAAGAAGGGAAGAACGACTTCCTCGTTGAAGGACGCTGACATCACAGTTGTATGGTCATCCTCATAAAATCCAACCCACCCCTCGTCATAATCCAGACAAACCCCGATCTTCCCAGACTTCACACACCTGTTTGGGGGCACATCAGAAGAGCCGTCTGCGTCCCTCCCAGGCCACCTGCATTCACGACACCAGATCCCCTCCTCTGGCTTAAGAGTGAGAGTTTCCTTCCTCTTCACTGACTCTATGGCAACCCCCACGGCCCAGGGCCGCGCATCCCCGACGTCCACCTCCCAGTAATGCCTCCCCGAGGTGAACCCCTGGGCACCCAGCACGCAGGGTTCATGATCAAATCTCTTGGGATTGGGGGGTGCCTTCTGGGGAAAGTCTCCCTTCATCACGGACTTCCTGTCCTCAGACAGGCTGAGATACTCTTCCGCCGTGTCCGGATCCAGAGTCACGTCCGCTGGGGGGGGGAGGGAGAGAAGCAGAGCGTTAGAGTCGGGGGGGGTTCTTCTCCTGTAGAAAATCCCTGGGCAGAGCCCGGAGCACATGGAGCAGGGCCGACACAGCCAGCACCTGGAGCCTCATGTGTCCCTTGTGGGCTTCTTGTGTGGATCTATTAGAGGCCCAATAACTGCAGCACTGGGTGGCCTCATCTTGTGTATTCGGGATGTGAATGGTTAACTGGTTAAATCAGGGGCGGGCAATAATTTCTGATGGGGGGGCCCACTCCTAGATTTTGGCAAGTGGTCTAAAGCTGCACTCCTCCATGGAGGGGGTATGAGGTTTGGGATGGAGGCTGGGTGCAGAAGGGAGCTTGGGGTAAGGGACTGGGGTGCAGGAGAGGGTGTGGGGTCTGGGAAGGAGTTTAGGTGGAGTAGGGGGTTGTGACCTGGGGCAGGGGATTGGGGTGCAGGGTCCAGGAGGGAGTAGGGGGTGCAGAGTGATTTTTGACCCAGGAGAGGGGTGTAGCAGGGGTGCACGATTGGGGAGGGAGTTGGGACCTAGGGTGGGATGTGTGGGCAGAGAATTTGGGTAGTGACCTGGGGCAGGAGGTTGGGAAGTGGGAGAGGCTACGATGCAAGAGGCAGGCTCTGGCTGGGAGTCACTTATCGTTGGCGGCTCCCAGCCAGCAGCCCAGCAGGGTCCCCGAGGCAGGCTCCTTCCTGCATCAGCCGGAGGCTGCTCAAGAGGTTCCCTCTATGTGTTGCTCAGGGCCGCGTATCCCTGGGGGGCAAGAGACTTCCCGCGTTCCCCTGCCCCCAGGCCAATCATCGCAGCTGGGAGCAGGGTCTGGGGGCAGGGGGACCGCGTGAACTCTCTCTCCCCCTGCCAGGGTCACACAGTGCCAAGAGGGAACCGCCAGCTCTTTTGAGCAGCTGGCCGCTCCCTCTATGCTCTGTGCACCACTGGTGGCAGTGGTGGGGGAAGGAAACTTCACTCATTCCCCCGCCAGCCCCAGGCCAAATGGTCTGAGGGCAGGGGGCTGCACACAAGTGAGAAGTGAAGAAAAAAAGAAACCTCACTGATGTGCCTCTAGACTGAAAAGGAGAAAGAAAAGACCCTCCCCACATTCCATTTGCACACCAGAGCTTTGGCGGGAGTGGGGGAGGGGGGCAGAGCAGGCGAGTGGGTTTTGTGTGCTCCAGCCCCGAAGTGGGGACTGCAGAGGGGCTGGAGCATCAGTGCTGGAGGGGAGCCCCGAGCCTGGAGGAATGGATCCAGGCAAGCCGGGGGACATATCCTGGGCCTTAGGTTCCCCCACCCCTGACTTAAAAGGTTGCTCAGTCTCGGGAGAGCACCAGCAAACTCAGCAGCACCTCCAATGGCACAGAGAGACAGGATCACAGCCAGGAGTGGTTGAGGCTCAGGGAGAGGATGGATTTTACCTTTGCACTTCTCCAGAAGCTCGCTTCTCTCTGGCAGCGCCTCCCGGAGGAGTCTGGGAGCACGAGAAGAAGCCATCTCAGCCCGACACTTCCCTTCTTGAGGATAGAGATAAAAACAAAGCAGCCGACTAACCACCCGAACCTCTTCATGTCAAGTTTCAGTCTTAACAGAGATCCAAGACTCTGTAATTCATGGGCGGCAGGTAATGAAGGCAAGGGAAGGCTTTGCCTACCCAGAGAGACATGGGTTGCCCTGCCCATGTCCTGCCCAAGTCAAGCCCCCTCCTACCTGCCTGCAGCAGGCTGCTCTTAGCTCAGGACTGGGGTTGGTGGTTGGAAGGGGTTGCTGGGGGTTGGTCTGGCAGCAGGACCCAGGCTTCTTGGGCCCTTCATCCCGCCCCCCAGGGCCAGGAAAACAGGGCAGTGCTGCTTCCTGGCCCCCCAGCACTCCGGGGACAGGAAGGCTAGGGCCACATGGATGCCTGGGGTGGAGTGGTGCGCACGTGGCTAGCCTGGGGCCAGCAGCCACAATGGAGGGGCTTGGGGGTGCAGGGCAGGGCCCAGTGGCTGCAGTGAGGACCAGGTGGGCTCCAATGAGCACATAAAGGGCAGGGCTTTGGGGGGGAAGGGGCGTGGCTGGGAGATCGAGCCTTCCCCAGCCAGTCTTTGAGACATCACCCCCGGTCTTCGCCTTGGCGTGCGATGGTGTGGTGTCGGTGTGTGTGTGACTGGAACGCAAACACAAAACCGAACCAAACCCTGGAAAACGTGCTGCCGAGGGCTATGCTGCCCGTGGGGTGGTGGGTAAAACTTCCCCTGTGGGAGGCTAGCTTCCTGCCCCACCTCTTCATGGCCCCCCCCCACATGCCACCCTGGCCCCGCCCACACTGCGCCTAGACCACGCCCACCTTATTTACTTGTCTCCCCTCCACTGCCCCTCGTCATGTCCCTCCTTCCCTCCACCCCCTTCCTTGGTGGCAGAGGAGTGAGAAGCGGAGCGGTGGAGGGAAGTCTGGAGAAAGGGGGTGCAGTGGGGGGAGAGGCATCTACACTACAAAGGCATCTTCCCCTCTCTTGATAGTCACATCTCCCCATCAGCTGCAGCAAATGAGCCATATCTACCCTGACTTGATTAGCCTCATTAACACCTAAGAAGTCACTTTTATTGGACTTTCATATCATATATATAGTAGCCCAATGCCTGTGACTCTGTAATGCTGTAACGCTTGGTGTTGCCTCTGGGTGGCGCTGTTGCCTCTGTAACGTCCTTCGCCTCCAGCCGTGGCACTCGGCTGACTTCTGCGCCGCTCCCACGTGGCGGCCCAGCTGAGCGGCGCAGAAGTCAGCCGAGCGCCACGGCGGGAGGCAAAGTGGGGCAGGGCGGTGACGTACACGGCCAGGGGGCGGGGCCTGGACGAGCGTGCATCCCCGATGGAGACAAAGGAGAGCGGAGGAGAGCGGAGAGAGAGTCAGAGGCAGGAGGGGCAGAAGAGAAAGAGAGAGACGGAGAGACAGGCAGGAGGGTGAGGAGACCTGAGAGAGAAAGATGGGGAGGCAGGAGGAGGAGGAGAGAGAGAGAGAGAGATGGATCGACTGACAGACAGACAGACAGACCGGAGGCTCAGGAGAAAAGAGCGAGATAGAAGGGGATTAGGACGTGGAAGAGAGACCTGAAAATCCCCTCTTATGACGAGCTAATTGGCTAATATATATATATATATATATATATACACACACACACCCCTGGCTCTGTAATTTCCACTCCATTTCATCTGATGAAGTGGCTTTTACCCACAAAAGAGCAGGATTCCATATGTTTTAGTTCGTCTCTAAGGCAGGGCTACTCAACTTTGGAAGTCCTGGGGGCCACAATGGTACTCAGAGCACATACCAGGGCCACAACTTACATGTAGGTGCATATACATGCAAATCTATGCAAATAGTTTTTTTCACACAATGCCCCAGGGCTCCTGGAACCTCCTCCCCGGGGGCTAGACACACCGACACCCTGTATCCATTTGTTCCAGCCAGCCCATCTGCTTGCGTCATTCAGCGCTCACCCCGCCTCGGAGATGCCTCGCTGATGTGGAGCGTATTCCCAGTGGAGGCCATGTTTAAAGGATCCCACCTGTGGGCGCATGCTGAGCCCCGCGTAAACCCAAATCTCACGGGAGGCAGAAAGCAAATGAGCCACGTGCCGTGCGTTGAGTAGCCCTGCTCTAAGGGTACGTCTACACTGCACGCTTATTTTGAAATCAGCTGTTCCAGATGAAATACTCCGAAATAGCTTATTTCAAAATAGTGCATCTATAGTACAGGGAAGACTCAACATTAGTTCGAGGCAGGCTCCTCTAATGTGGATGTGCTACCTCGATTTAGAGCCTCGGGAGGCACTGGGGAGTATTTATTTGAATGGCCCTGAGGAGGAGCTGTTTCGAAATGGCAGGAGTGGAGCGTCCACATGACTGCGATTCCAAAATAGCTATTTCGGAAGAGGCCTTATTCCTCGTGGAGTGAGGTTTACAGAAGTCAGAATAAGCCGTCTGTTTTTTCAAATTTATTTGGAAATCACAGAATGGCTGTGTAGATGCTCCCAGTGTTATTTCAGAATAACGCTGCTGTGTGGACGCACCCTAAGGAGCAACAAGACTCCTCATTTTTCCTCGCTTAACATTGTCGTTATGTTCCTGAACAATGCAACTTTAAGGGAAACAATGTGAAGCAAATCCAATGTCCCTATTAGAGTTAGTGTGAACAGTGGGGGCTAGGTTCCAGGGACGTTTTTTTCGTCAGCACAGATACCACTTGTAAATAATTTTAAACGATTGAATCCTGTGCCCACCAATGACGATTGTGAAGCTTGGTGGAGGAAGGGGTGTAGCTGGGCCGGGGTGTGGAAGTTTTCCCCACTCCGCTCACCTCATGCTCCCACCGAGGAGCAGGTTTGGTGTGTGTGGGTTGCTCTATTCTATCTATCCAGTGCTCCCGTAGGGGTTTGTCCACACCCTAACTTGAATGCCAGGCGAGCAGGGTGAGGTAAGTCCCGACGCCCCAACCCCGCTCCCTGGCTGGAACATTGTGTGGGCGGGCAGAATTGGGCAAAGCAAAGAACCTTACACCACAACATTGCTTTAAACAAGTGTGTTCTTTAAAACATCGACTACATAAGAACCCAAGAACAGGGTCCATCTGTCCTGTCTGCCGACAGCGGCCAACGCCAGATGCCCCAGAGGGAGGGAACGCAAGAGGGACTCCTCACGTGATCCCTCTCCTGTCACCCATTTCCAGACAAACAGAGCCTAGGGACACGGCTTCTACGCATCATGGCTAAGAGCCATTGATGGCTTAATAAGGAAATAAAGGAAACTTAATAATCTGAAGAAGAGGGCTGTGCCCACAAAAGCTCATGATACCATCTGCATGTTTCATTAGTCTTTAAGGTGCTGCAAGACTATTAGTCGTTTTTCAAGTTTTTTCTGTTACAGACTAACTCCGCTACCCTTCTGAAAGTTAACTGGGACAACTTTAAGCAAGCAGCTACTGTCGAACTTTTTTTATTTTCTTTTATGATTTTATTTTTCTTGTATTTACTTTTATTTATTTTTTATTTGATTTGATTATTTGCAGCGTCTTTGGGCAATTTTCTTTTCATGATTTACCTGAAAAAAAATTTATTATTTTTTTTCAGTCTTGAGCTGAAAAAAAAATATCAGTATTTGGCAGTTTGGGGCCTTTTTTGGGTTGTGGGGTTTTTGTTTTTGTTTTTCTGGACATCTTTGGGGCAAATGTTTTTCAGGTGTTGGCAAGTTTTGGCCGAATATTTTCTTTTTATTCATCTGAGCATTTGAGAATAAAGCAGCGTCGCATTTTCTTTTAAGTCAACCCTTTCTGAGGAGAAAATGAAAAGCCCAAATGCCCAGGCCGTTCCAGTATTCAATCCTCTTCACAGGAAATAATAACACAAGAAAATAAAGTGAATCCCTGGGTTAAAAAGGATTAGCATTCAGAGAGTTCACACAGCCACCCTGAGAAGAAGGGCTGTAATCCTTGTCAGACACAAACCAAACAGCTGCTCTGTTCAAAGACTGGACGGCGGAGCGTGACTGTGGAGGTGAGGTGCGGGATGTTTGAATCCCTGCTTCATTTGCGCTTTCGATGTGTCTAGTTTGCATCTCTCTGCCGATAGCGGGGTGTAGTGTAGATACACCCATCCAGAATGGGAAGCGACTGTCTAGGAAGGAGTACGGCAGAAAGGGATCTAGGGGTCATAGTGGACCACAAGCTAAATATAAGTCAACAGTGTGACGCTGTTGCAAAAAAGGCAAACATGATTCTAGGATGTATTAAGCGATGTGTTGTGAGCAGGACACGAGAAGTCATTCTTCCGCTCTACTCTGCCCTGATTAGGCCTCAGTTGGAGAATTGTGTCCAGTTCTGGGCACCACATTTCAAGAGAGATGTGGAGAAATTGGAGAGGATCCAGAAAAGAGCAACAAAAATGATTAAAGGTCTAGAGAACATGACCTATCAAGGAACACTGAAAGAATATGGCTTGTTTAATTTGGAAAAGAGAAGACTGAGGGGACATGATAGAGGTTTTCAGGTATCTAAAAGGGTGTCACAAGGAGGAGGGAGAAAATTTGTTCTTCCTGGCCTCTGAGGATAGAACAAGAAGCAATGGGCTTAAAACTGCAGCAAGGGAGGTTTAGGTTGGACATTAGGAAAAAGTTCCTAACCGTCAGGGTGGTTAAACACTGGAATAAATTGCCTAGGGAGGTTGTGGAATCTCCATCTCTGGAGATATTTAAGAGTAGGTTAGATAAACGTCTATTGGGGAAGGTCTAGACCCATGGTCCGCAACGCGGTGCCCGCGGGCGCCATGGCGCCCGCTGGGGCTTTTGTGTGCGCCCGCCTAGTGACCAGGGCCGGCCTGAGCCATTCTTGCGCTCCGGGCCCCGAGAGCCCGGTGCATGCGCGGCCCCCACCCCAGGCCTGCGGCGCACGCACGGTGCCACCCCCAGCAGCCCTGCGTGGCGCCCCTTGAAAAATTGTTGGTGCCCGCCACACTCTTCTGAAAACAGGAATGTGCTATTGGCCACAAAAAGGTTGGGGACCACTGGTCTAGACAGTACTGGGTCCTGCCACGAGGGCAGGGGACTGGACTCGATGACCTCTCCAGGTCCCTTCCAGTCCTAGTGTTCTGTCATTCTATGATTCTGTGACGGAGCCCTCCCAAGCCATAACAAGGAGGCGAAACACACACACACACAGCCCACCAGATCCCTTACCTCCACGCGCAGGATCTGCAGCTACCTCTCCAAAACTCCCTGACAGCCTTCGACAAGGTGTCGGCTTGCAACCAGCTTATATACCTGCCTAGCCCCGCACACCTTCCCTCTTCCCAGCTCTTTCCCAGGTTGCAAAAGGAGATATAGGTCCCGTTCCACAGCATTCCCGGTACGCCTGTCTGGCACAACGTTTCCCTGATGAAAGATCTATCTCTGTGCTCAGTGGAGGAAGTGTTCCTACCTGATTCCCGGGAGCACCGGAGGATGCAGACTCAGCAGAAGTTGTGTCCGCGGTTTATAAACACCAGACTTTATACCCAGTGCCAGTGAAAGCAGGGCCGGAGTCAGCCATGCTGAGGTCTGAAATGATGTCACGTTTAAGAGGCCCTCACTGCATTGTCCCCCAAAATGTGCATGATTCCAACTGAAAGGAGAATGAAAATAGAAACAAAAAAGTTGCATATTTGCATCTAGGCCAGTACGTAAGTGAGGCTGCAACTAAAAACTAGTCATTTTTTTTATTTAGGGGCCCCACATAATCTGAGGCCCTAAACCAGCATTGGAGAGGGGGGTCGCTGGTGCACAGAAAAATCAGTCAGGAGCCGCAAACAAATGAGAAGCAAAAAAAAAAAAAAAAGCTACTCTCACTCACGTGGCCCCCAGTTGAGAGGCAGAAAGACACTCCCCACATTCCCTTCCTCCTCACACCTGTGCCTGGAGAGGGGGGCAGGTTAGTAGATATTGTGTGCCCCAGACCTGCAGTGGGGGTAGGGGTGGGGCTGGGAGAGGAGAGGGTAAGGGTAGTACCCCAGTACCTGCAGTTTTCAGACACATAATTTTTTTTTCTACCATTACAACACATTTGTTTAAACAATTTTATCATAGCCGGGCAGGCAACGAAATTTCTGGATGTAAAAAGTACAAAAATAATCAACCGCCGTATAACTTCAGTTTTCTCCAAATTTCAGTTGTGTTGATGTACCCCCCAGACTTCTCTCGATTAACCACTAACGGTACTTGTACCGCTGCTTGAGAAACACTGTCTTAAGCTATAGCTTATTTAGCTTGTGCATAAACCCAGTCCTGGCTTAAAGCCAGACCCCTTATCCTGTCTGTGCTGCCTCCCCCCAACGGAGCAAGGTCAGGGCTGTGTTTCCAGCTGGGGGGGAACCAGACGGGATGGGGGGGCCAAGGCTGGGGACACAACTGGGGCTGTGGGAAGGGGGCCAGCCGGGACCCTGGGAGCAGGACCAGGAGTGGAACCCTAGGAGCAAGACTGGCGGCCGAGACCTCACATGGGGGCCAACAACAGATGCCTAAGCATGGGGCCAGAAGCTGGAACCGCACATAAAGGGCCAGAAGCAACAACCCCAGGTGCAGGGCTGAGAACCAGGACCCCGCAGATGGGGCTGGGAGAAAAGAGCTTGCATTAAATCTGGGGGTGCCACAGCACCCTCGCATCCTGAGATCTTGCCCCTGTGCATAATCCAGACCTTGGAGTATTTTTCTGGATTCACACAGCTCCTTCCATGAAAGTCAGATCCAACCTCCTCTTCACAGAAACACAGAACAGCTGCCATATGAAGAGAGATTAAAAAGCCTTGGACTTTTCACCTTAGAAAAGAGGAGACTAAGGGGAGAGGATATGACAGAGGTCTATCAAATGATGACCGGTATGGAGAAAGTAAATAAGGAAAAGTTATTTACTTGTTCCCGTAACATAAGAGCTAGGGGGTCACCAAATGACAGCAATGGGGCTAATGACCTCCTTGGGCAAGTGCCATGAGATGGCTGGATGCAAAGTGCTGGGAAAGTGCTGGATGTTACCAGAAAATTGCACCTGTTCTCCAAAGTTTCAAAAGCCCCACTCTCCTGGGGCATCTGGTGGGACTGCACCTAGAATGCCCTTAGGCCTGAGGAAAACCCTCCTGGCGGATCAGAACAGAAGCTGGGTTCTGGGCCACTGCGGCTTGGAAACACAGACGGGTTGAGGGCCCATTGGAACAGGCAATGAATCTTCCCACTGGCCCTCCCACCTGTGGGGTCCTGTCAGTTAGAGGGGGCAAGGACCCAACATAGGCAGGGAGACCTGCTCCACCACTTGTGGGGATGGCCCAAGCCAAAACCTCCTCGTGGTGCTGCAGGTGCAAATGCCAGATCAAGGGCAGACTGACAACTCTGTGCTTCCTTCTACCCCACAAGAGAACACCCCCTACTGCTGGGCTGTGTCAGGCTTAAATAAGGGGTACGGCATGAGCAGACCCTGCTTCTATTGACTTATAGGCTTGCTTTGATCCCTTTCCTGCTTGCTCAGGATTGATACCCAAGCAGCTGTACCAAGAATGTCGCTTTTAATGGGTGCTCTGTGTGGTAAGAATGCTGCTTTCCTTCCCCAGTTGTCCACTCCCATTGGCTCTGAAATATACATTCAAGGTCACATCTCCTTTCCCCCTTGTATCTTGCTGATGTCAAGAGCTTTGTGATGCGAGAACCGCCCAAAAAGCTGTAAACAGGGGCACGTCTAATTATTTTCATCACATGGATATGATTATGCATGATAAGAGTGTTCTTGTTATTAAATTAGGGTTCGCAGGGTGATGTAATTGAGTTGCATATTTACATACCAACGACGATACAAAAGTGTGCCCATGGTCAGTTTGTGATTCACTTGGATCCCAAGGTTTGTGGGGGTCTGAGGCGGAAGCAGTATCTCCAATAAAGGAGCCCTGCTACCCCATCTGCCTCTGGGTCACCCGTGTGTTGAGTAGCCCTTCTTTAAGGCTACATCTACACTCAGGGGCAGCCCGTGACTATAGGCTGACTCGGCCATCGCCTAGGGCGCTGCCTTCAACGGGGCGCCCGGGGCGCCCGATGATGACGTCATGGGGCGCCCGGGGTGCCCGATGATGACGTTGCTCCATTGACAGCCGTGCAGGCCGTGGCCCCGATCACACATTCCACCTGGGGCCCCAGCTGCCGCAGCCTGCCTCAGGCCGCTCCTGTCTACACTGCACGTTTATTTCGGAGTCAGCTGTTCCGGAAGAAATACTCCGAACGAGCTTATTCTGAAATAGTGCATCTACGGTACAGGGAAGCCTGGAAATTAGCCCGAGGCAGGCTCCCCTAACGTGGATGTGCTACCTCGATTTAGAGCCCCAGGAGGCACTGGGGAGTCATGACTTTGAATGACTTGGGGGAAAAGCTATTTTGAAAGAGCAGCAGCGCAGCGTGCATACTACGGCAATTCCGAAATAGCTATTTCTAAAGAGGCGTTATTCCTCATGGAATGTGGTTTACAAACACCGAAATAAGCCACCTGCTATTTCAAAATTGTTTCTAAATAATGGGCTTGCTGTGTAGACACTTGGGTACTTATTTTGGAATAACGGACTAGCTGTGTAGACGCTCGCATAGTTATTTATTCTGAACTAATGCTCCATTACGAGCGAAGAGGATTAATAATAATATAATAATAATAATAATAATAATAATGCTGAATAGACGTACCATAACACATCCCAAGGAAAATCTCCATGCTGTTGAGTTGCCAGAGAACAGGTTTACTTCAGGGGAAACAGAGAAAAATGAACTGATGTCACTGAAGGCTAGAAATGTGGCATTTTATTTTGCTTCTTCCACACACACACACTTTGGTTCATTTTGACACAAAGAACAAAACAGGGGAGAGGGAGGTTGCCTGCGTTATTAGTGGAGAATGCTGAACAGATAAAACCACCAGGCTGCAAAACATTTCAGTTGAAAAAATGCAAACAGGCAAAACCAAATTGGCTTTGGGGCAACATGGCTAAAAACTGAAAAACTTTCAATGTGTGGAAAGGTTTTTGGGCGACAAAAAGAATAAAACCTTGGCGAGGAAAGCAAGCTGCTGTTTTCTGCAAAATAAAAGCTTTAGTAAAAACTTTGAAAACGAATAGTCTCAAAGCACCTTAGAGACTAACAACACACGTAGATGGGATTATGAGCTTTCATGGGCACAACCCCCTTCTTCAGATCATTGGTTTTGAAGTTTTTCCAGTTACAGACTACCTCAGCTACCCCTCTGAAGCTTCTGAACATGCAAAAAACTTTAGTGTAGTCGAAAATCCAATGTACCAGCAAAAAGAAATTTGGATGTAAATTTTTGGCCAACCCTAATAACAATCATCTAAAAAATATTGTGCTTCTCCTTAAAAACCGACGGAAGAAATAACACAGCCCTGGTATAGACCGAGGCTGCACTGCAATTTGCACATATAGGCCAAATAAACAGGCATGGTTGATTAAGGACAGCAATTTTTAAGTTGATGCAACATATTTGCATCTAGTTTCCTTCTAGGATCCAGATTCCATTGGGGTAATGCCTTGTCTGGAAGGAACGGTTTCATTTCTCTAGCCCAGCTAGTTTTTCCTGTCCCTACTGCCACATGTCTCTCCTGGGACTTGGGAGATTTGTATCAGTTCTAGGGCAGAGACCAATTGTCTTTGGAAAGATGGGAAAGGAAATGTCAGAATCTCCCTCATTTGGAGCCGGATGCGTCTTTCCCTGCGTCTTAGGGTCAGTGGTTTTCATCCTATGGGTCAGACCCAGTGCTGGGTCGTGGGATGTAAGGCACCATGTTGCCCTGCTGTCGGGGGGCCCAGATGACCAGTGGGGGTGCTTAGGCAGGTTCCCTTCTGAGGTGCAGCATGGTCCCACAGTGTCAGAACAGGCTGGAGGCCTGACTTAGCACCCCCACTGCATTGCTGACAGAAGCAGTCAGAGGTAAACCTTCAACCCACCCTGCTCCCCAGTCCCTGACCTAGCCCTTACTCCCCTCCCCCAACCCAGAGCCCCTTTCTGTTCCTCTTACCCCTCATCCTCAGCCCTGCCATGGAGCTTGTCCTCTAATCAAAAGATATTGGGTCATGGGCATCAATCATTTTCTTCAACAGGGTCACAAGAAAAAAATGTTTTAAAACCACTGTCTTAGGGAATCCCCAGGGACCAGTATTCCCTGAAAGCTGAGCACATGTATGACCACCCAGGAGAGATTCAAATGCCACCCAGCAGATTAGCAGAGCGCCTGCAGTGTTTTTATGGGTGGTGCACATCTGCATGTGCCCTGGTGCACACAACAAAATTTATTCCACTCACGGGTGGAAAAATTAAAGGAAACCTTCAATCATGAGTGACATGGAGAGGGTGAATAAAGAAAATGTAATTATTAGTTCCCATAATAAAAGATCTAGAGGACACCCAATGAAATTACTGGGTAGCAGGTTTAAAACTAATAAAAGAAAGTTCTTCTTCACACAGCGCATAGTCAACCTGTGGAACTCCTTGCCAGAGGAGGCTGTGAAGGCTAAGACTAAAATAGAGTTTAAAGAGAAGCTAGACAATTTCACGGAGGTTAGGTCCAGAAAAGGCTATTTGCAGGTAGTCATTTGTCTCAACAGATAAAACTAGGCATATCGGTTAATCGTTTAAACGGCTATCCGCTAACATCCCTATCTCAGACCTGGTGGAGCAGCTGTAACGGGGTTCTAACCAGAGCTCCCTGTAAGCTGTGCACTGGTGTGGCTTCTCAGGAGTGATTCCAATGCTGCTCAGAAGGGATGTGGACGGATGATGCTTCCTGGGTGATGGTGCCCAGGACAACTCCCCTGCCCAGGATCCTGCTTGGTCAATTAACCAATTAAATGTTAGCTGAACCCAATGTTTAACTGGCCAACTGATTAAGCGGGATTTTACATTCCTACTGCCCAGCTGATGAGCAGAGCGCCCGCAGCTAGGTTTTGTGTTTCTACTTGTGGTGCACATTTGCACGTGCCTTGGTGCACATAACAAAATTTATTCTGCACATGGATGGATAAGATAAGAGGGGACATTGTTCCCAACCAGTTCCCCTCTCTTCCTCCCTGGGCTGGAGGCTGCAGGAAGGTAAAGGGCAGGGTGGTGTGGGAGGGACAAACAGACAAGCCCTCCCACTGTTTACAGAAGGAGCGGGGACCCTTTTTTGGGTCTGGGACCACTGGCCCGCGGAAAAATCCGTCGAGGGCTGCACATTCACTGAGGTGGCCCCCACCTGAAAAGGAGAAAGACACTCCCCATATTCCCCTTGCACACCAGAGCTTAGGGAGGCCCAGCCTAGTAGATTTTGTGTGCTCCAGCCCCATGGTGGGGCAGTAGGCGGCCTGGAGAGCCAGTGCGAGCTCCCCTTTGCTGCGGAAAGGCCCTTAACCTTGGGGGACAGATCCAGACAAGTTGGGGGCCACACCCATCCCCTGGGCCTGAGGTTTCCCCACCCCAGTTTAGGAAAGGAGCAGTAGAAAGAAGCAGGAACAGATTTGCCTTGAACTATGGGGCACAGCTGGATAAAAAACTTATGTTTTGGTTCAGTGGCCAAACCAAAAAAGAAAAGAAATTGGGGTGAGTCACCCTGAAATAACAAATACTTCTTTGCTTTATTTTTTCATCAAATATTCGAAAATCTTGTTTTAAATGACAACCTTGAACTTGGCGGGGGGCAGGGGAGGAATAAAGGACCAGTCCCTGTTTGTCGGCAGGGGTGTGTCTAGACTACACCTCTCTGTCTCAGAGAGATGTAGATTGGGCACATCGAAATTGCTAATGAAGCTGGGATTTAAATATCCTGTGCTTCATTAGCATAAACATGGCTGCTGCTTTTTTTTTAAATGGAGTTTTTTGGAAAAAAATGGCAGTCTAGATGTGGATCTGTTGAAAATAAACCCTTTTTTGACAGATCCTGTAAACCTCATTTTTACAGGGGTATTTCTGTATTCTGGCGGGGAGGGAGGAGCTTAAATAAATATACAGAGATATACCATTAAATAAATATATGGAGACAAACCATCTCATTGAGCTGGAAGGGACTTTGAAAGGTCATTGAGTTGAGTCCCCTGTCCTTCTAGGGGAAGCAAGTACCATCCCTGACAGATTTGCCCTGATCCCTAAATGGCCTCCTCAAGGATTAAACTCATTGCTCTGGGTTTAGTAAGCTAATGTGCAAAGCACTAAGCTAGCTGTTCCCCCACCTCATTCTTGGAAAGAATTGAGATGCGGTGATGAAAACCATGGGAACAAACATTTGTTGCAAAGCCAGGGGTATTTCTGCTAGCAACAGAAAAGCAGGGAGGACAAATAGGACTTGTTTGAAACAGAATTCCTGCCTGGCACTAGGCCTGGTTTTATTCTGTACGTCTCTTTGGACTTTCCCCTGGACTCGTTTATTTGCATTTATTTCATGTTCCCCTTATGGCTGGGGGCACTGGCTTGCCTATTTACTTGAATCAAACAGGGATGGAGCTGAGGAAGGGCTACTAAGTGTATAACAGGGCTGGACATTATTCCTAATATGCCTCATGTCTTGTTGCCTTTCTCTCACACAGGGAACAGCAGAGACCATGTGTGTGTCTTCACAGCCACCGGACCACCTGCCATCCTGGGCCAAGCTGCTGATTCTGGCTCGTGGGGCTCCAGCCGTTTCTTTGATATGTAGACTTCGCAGCGAAGCGGGGATGGTCATCGTGCTCTTCCCTTTGTTCTGTTGCATGTGATTTCTGCTGTCCTGTGCTGTCATAACTCTGTGCGCGTGCCTTGGTTTCCCTGGGCACTGCCCCCACCCATGCCAGGCTGGGGATGGGAGTTTGGGGTGTGGCTCCCACAGAAGGGAGACTGCTTCCGGCTCAGACTCTCTTGTATCCTGAGCCTAGCTGGGGGGCAACTAGGTGACACCTTTTTGCCTTGGAAGCTGGATTAAGGAGAAGGCAGTTTAGGATGCAGACAGTCTAGGTGGCTTGGGGGGCAGGGAGGGGGCCCAGAGCCCTGGTTCTGGGCTTCCATATCCCCAGGCTGGATTGCGCTGATGGCGCCTGGTTCCTGTAACAACACGTCTGTGCTACGCTGTGTCCTTGTGAACTAATAAACCTTCTGTTCTACCTGCTGCCTGAGAGTCCTGTCTGGCTGGGGAGGGGGCTGCAGGGCCCGGTGACCTCCCCCCCACATTTCCGTGACAGACTTCCAGACTTGGAACGGCATCTGAGCTTTGAGATCCTCCCTCTTGTGGCGTTTCAGGGCCTGGCTTCCCACCCCGGTGCGGAGCTGCTCTAGTTAGGTCTGCAGCCAGAGCCGTGCAAGCCTGAGTCAGCTGCTCTGGGTCTGGACTTGCTGCCGTGGGCAGAGCCATCCCGTTCCTAGGAAAGGCGGGGGCAGCCACCCCAGGCCCCACACTTTGGAAGCCTGGGGGTTTATTGGAGGGCCTGGTGTGGGTAGCTGGTGAGTGCGGTGAGGGGAGCTGCAGGACCTGGAGTGACTCAGCGGCCTGTTCCACTCCGCCAGCTCCCAGCTGCGTCGCCCCGCTCCGCTGCTCGGCTGGTGCAGGGGGCAGAGCAAGGGCAGGAAGAGGCAGGGCAAGAGGGTGGAGTTGTCTCAGGTCCCACGTTCCCCCCGGGCCGGTGCTGGCTGTGGGGTTTTTACGGGCTGTGTTGAGGAGGCTGCGAGAAGCATCTCCGTGAGAGCGTGGGCCCCGGGACTCAGGGGAGAGTTGCCCTTGCACGGGAAGGTTTAAATGCCTAGTTCTTACGGTGCGACCAGGCCTGAGCAGAGGCTGGGGAGAGGATGAGGTGAAGCTTGGAGCGAAGGGGGGGGGAGGGGAGTCTACCAGGCTCATCAAAGCGAGAAATGAAGGGCAGCGCTGCACCATGTTTTGGAGCCCCTGGGAGTGAGGGCTGGTGGGGGCCGTGTTACTGCTCCGAAAGGCGGCAGCGCCAGCTTCCTCCAGGTCTGGGGGATGCTCATTCCATCCTGGGCCTTGCCCCTCTCTGACCTCTGCCCCCAAATCCCCTCCCCCGTCCTGCCTCTCCCCACCCCTGTCCTGCCCCAGGCCCTTCCCCCACCCCGCATCTTCCCCCACATCCCATCCTCCATTCTGCCTCTCCCTACGCCAGTTCTGCCCCAGGTCCAACCCCTCCCCACTGCTTCCTCCAAGTCCCCACCCCAGGCCCGACTCTTCCTGCCCCTACACCCGAGCGCTCCCTGTCCTTGCTCCTCCCCCTCCTCCCAGAGCCTCCTGCACACCTCAGAACAGCTGAGCTATGGCAGGTGGGAGATGGTGGGAGGGAGTGGGGGGCAGCTGACTGGTAGTGCTGCCAGTGGACAGGAGGTGGGAAGGGGTGGGGGGAGAAGTTGGGTGCTGAGCATCCACTAACTGTTTTCCACGGGTGATCGAGCCCCAGAACACCCCACAGAGTCGGGGCTTTGGCCAAAAAGTTCCTGTGCGGATGGGGCTTGGAAATTGCAGCCCCGGCTTTGAAGTCCTTTCCCCTCCCCTCGCTCTAGACCTAATCTGTGGCTCATGGGGGAACATCAAAGCGCTCTCTGTGCTTCAGAGTCCTTGCGTGAGCCCTGGGCCACGTTCCCTGTAAGCCGGGCACTTGTGCAGCCAATCAGGAGAGATTTCAACGTCGCCGGCTGATTAGCCGAATGCCCACAGCGAGGTGTTGTGTTTCTCCTGGTGGTGCACATGGGCACAATCCTCAGCACACACAACAAAATGTAGTCTGCACATGGATGGAAAACAACCCCGCACGGATGGAATAGATTAGAGGGAACATGGGCGGTGAGTAGAAGGGGTGAGGGAAGGCCATGCCTTCCCAAAATGGAGGCATGGCCCTGTCCACACTCCACGCCCAGCCTCAGCCCAGTTTCCAGGTTTCAGCCACCCTGAGGATTGGGCAGTGCACCCTCCCCATGGAGACTGGGGCGGCTGGGGCCACGGGGGTCCCACCCCCCCATCAGGGAGGCTCACGTGGGGGCCTGCTGCTGTGGTGGAGAGGTGGCCTGCCGTTCCGATGGGATTGGGATTGGTTTCCCGTGGGGGCGGGGCCTTGGGCACAAGGGGCGGGGATGGCGGCTTCTTTCTCCCAGCCCTACATTCACCCACCTCTCATAAGAGGTAGCCAGGCAGTAGTCTGAGTTCCTCGGCCAGGGCTGAGATGATCGATAATGCAGTGTGGAGGTCTCCTCTCCATGCACTGCTGCACCCATTTAACAAAAGATGGGGGTTGTCAACTGGATGTAGGTAACCCCCTTCAAAAGCTTCTTAAATCAACACAAACGATCCCTTTTAAATCAGTTAGGAGCAAGTTTAAGTTAATCCCAGTATTGCCAGCCCGCCACATTCAAAACATCCCCGCTTCTTAAAAATCAGATTTTCAAAAAAATAGTGTTGTTATTAGTATATTGTGGTAGCAGCAGTTCACGGACAGGACACTATGGTGCAAGGTGCTGTATGGACCCCAATCCAAAAAGACACCCCCCCACCGAAGAGAATTAGCAGTAATAAATGTGGGGTATTTGAATTTGCTGGAGCATTTAGGAATCCATTTTTTTTCTTTGCTACCACTGGGAAGCCTAGAAACTTCTCCTGTGCATTGATGAAATCTTATGCTGTTACGATTTTAATTGCTTGATTTAATTAGCGCTCAGAGCCTGAGGGAATCACAGGACTCCGGGAACTGGGGCTTTAAGAGAAAAAATCAAATATTATGACACACATGAGAAAACTACAAGTGCTGGCAACACTTAGGCCTAGTCTACATTACACTGACCCATTCTTCCCCCAGCTGATCTAACCTGCACAATTTCAGCTATGCAAAGAGTGTAGCTAAAGTCGATGTACTTATCGCGGTGTCTTCCACGCAGTAAGGTTGGTGGGGGCTGTTCGCCTGTCAACTCCAGCTACTCTTCTCACCCTGGTGGAGTGCCAGAATCGCGGGAGAGCACTCAGAGGTTGATATATCACGTCTAAGCAGACGCAATAAGTCAACCGCCGGTGGATCGATTGCTGCAGCGTTGATCCCTGGTCTAATGTAGACAATCCCTTAAAATCGAGTCACACCACTTTGGAGCCCAAGTAAGAGCATCCACAGAAGTGTGTGCTCTGGTTCAAATTAAATCAGATGCTGGTGCAAAGGCTGTGTGTAGGCAAGGGTGCCAGAGGCTAGAGCAGGTGGTGCAGAAAATGGCTAGCGGGGTGCCTTTCCTGGGCGAGAAGGGGGAGGTCGAGTCGCAGTGTGCTTCAGGGCCAGAGTGTGAGGCTAACCTCATGGCCTAAGTACAAAAAGGGGAAAGCGTCTTCATTGTTGAAGGAGGCCAACATCACAGTCGTATGGTCGTCTTCATAAAATCCAACCCACCCCTCTTCATAATCCAGACAAACCCCGATCTTCCCAGACCTCCCACACCCATTTGAGGGCACATCAGAGGAGCCGTCTGCTGCCCTCCGAAGCCACCAGCACCCAAGAGACCAGATCCCCTCCTCCGGCTTAAGAGTGAGCAATTCATTCCTCTTCACTGACTCTATGGCGACTCCCACGGCCCACTCCCGTTGATCCCCCACCTCCACCTCCCAATAGTGTCTCCCCGAGGTGAACCCCTGGGCACCCAGCACACAGGGAGCAAGCTCAAATCTTTTGGGATTCGGGGGCACGTCCTGAGGGTGGTCTCCCGCCCTCACAGACTTCCCATCCGCAGACAGGAAGAGCCAGGCGTTCGCCGTGTCTGGATCCAGAGTCACGTCCGCTGGGCAGGGAGAGAGAGAAGCAGAGCATTAGAGTCAGGTGGGTTCTTCTCCTGTAGAAAACCCCTAGGCAGAGCCCCGAGCACATGGAGCAGGGCCGACACAGCCAGCACCTGGAGCCTCATGTGTCCCTTGTGGTCTTCTTGTGTGGACCTATTAGAGGCCCAATAATTGCAGCACTGGGCGGCCGCATCTTCTGTATTAGGGATGTGAATGGTTAACTGGTTAAATCAGGGGTGGGCAATAATTTCTGATGGGGAGGGGCACTCCTAGATTTTGGCAAGTAGTCTCAGGCTGCACAGCCCCATGGAGGAGGGTGAGGGGTTTGGGATGGGGGCTGGGTGCAGAAGGGAGGTTGGGGTAAGGGACTGGGGTGCAGGAGAGGATGTGGGGTCTGGGAGGGAGTTTAGGTGGAGTAGGGGGTTGTGACCTGGAGCAGGGGATTGAGGTGCAGGGTCCAGGAGGAAGTAGGGGGTGCAGAGTGATTTTTGACCTAGGAGAGGGGTGTAGCCAGGGTGCAGGATTGGGGAGGGAATTTTGACGTGGGGTGGGATGTGTGGGCAGAGAATTTGGGTGGTGACCTGGGGCAGGAGGTTGGGAAGTGGGAGAGGCTACGGTGCAAGAGGCAGGCTCTGGCTGGGTGTCACTTATCGTTGGCGGCTCCCAGCCAGCAGCCCAGCAGGGTCCCCGAGGCAGGCTCCCTCCTGCATCAGCCCGAGGCTGCTCAAGAGGTTCCCTCCATGTGCGGGCAGCTCAGGGCCACGTGTCCCTGGGAGGCAAGAGACTTCCCATGCTCCCCTGCCCCCAGGCCAATCATCGCAGCTGGGAGTGAGGTCTGGGGGTGGGGGGAGTGCGCGAACTCTCTTACTCCCTTGACAGGGTGGCGCAGCACTGAGAGGGAACCGCCAGCTGTTTTGAGCAGCTGGCGGCTCCTTCCGTGCCGTATACCGCTGACGGCAGCGGTGGGGGAAGGAAACTTCACATACTCCCCCGCCAGCCCCAGGCCAATCAGGGTCTGAGGGCAGGGGGCTGCACACAAGTGAGAAGTGAAGAAAAAAAGAAACCTCGCTAAGGTGGCCCCCAACTGAGAAGGAGAAAGAAAAGACGCTCCCCACATTGCCTTTGCACCCCAGAGCCTGCGGGGGGAGGTTAGTAGATTTTGTGTGCTCCAGCCCCGGGGGGGATGGGGGGGGGGAGACTTCAGGAGGGCTGGAGCACCAATGCTGGAGAGGAGCCCCAAGCCTCGAGGAATGAATCCAGGCAAGCCGGGGTCCTTATCCTGGGCTTTAACCCCTGACTTAAAAGCTCACTCAAATCTCAGGAGGGCACCAGGAAACTCCTAAGCACCTCCAGGGGCAGAGAGACAGGAGTGGTTGAGGCTCAGGGAGAGGATGGATTTTACCTTTGAACTTCTCCAGAAGCTCGCTTCTCTCCGGCAGCGCCTCCCGGAGGAGTCTGGGAGCACGAGGAGAAGCCATCTCAGCCTGACACTTCCCTTCTTGTGGCTAGAGGTAAAAACAAAGCGGATGACTAACCACCCGAACCTCTTCATGTCAAGGTTCAGTCTTAACTGCTATCGAAGACTCTGTTATTCACGGACAGTGGGTAATGAAGGCAAGGGAAGGCTTTGCCTACCCAGAGAGACATGGGTGGCCCTGCCCATGTCCTGCCCAACTCAGGCCCCCTCCTACCTGCCTGCAGCAGGCTGCTCTTGGCCCAGGACTGGGGCTGGTGGCTGGAAGGGGCTGCCGGGGTTGGTCTGGCAGCAGGACCTAGGCTTCTTGGGCCACACATCCCGCCCCCCCAGGGCCAGGAAAATGGGGCAGTGCAGCTTCCTGGCCCCCTGGCACTCCAGGGACAGGAAGGTTTGGGCCACAAGGTTGCCTGGGGTGGGGTGGTGCGCTCGAGGCTAGCCTGGGGCCAGCAGCCACAATGGAGGGGTCTGGGGGTGCAGGGCAGGGCCCAGTGGCTCCAGTGAGGACCAGGTGGGCTCCAGTGAGCACAGAAAGGGCGGAGATTGGGAGGAAGGGGCGTGGCTGGGGGATGTAGCCTTCCCCAGCCAGCCTTTGAGACATCACCCCCTGGTCTTGGCCTTGGCGTGCGATTGTGTGGCGTCGGTGTGTGTGTGAGTGGGGGTGCCATCGGGAGGGGGAGAGGAATTAGTCAGGGTGAGCTGTGGCAATGCAGGTGAAGATACAGGGAGGGGCTTGAGCCTGGTCAAGTTCAGGCAGGAAACTGGAGACGGTCCAGATCCCGAGACAGGAGTAGCCGGCGGTGGAGCTGTCTCCAGGAGAGGGCGCTCCATCACCCTGGAATGCGAACACAAAACTGGACCAAAACCTGAAAAACGTGCTGACGAGGGCAATGCTGCCCATGGGGCGGTGAGTGAAACTTCCCCTGTGGGAGGCTAGCTTCCTGCCCCACCTCAGTGGCCCTGCCCACACTCCACCCTAGCCCCGCCCACACTCCGCCCAGACCACGCCCCATTACGTACTTGGCTCCTCTCCACTGCCACTCGCCACATCCCTCCTTTTCTCTACACCCTTCCTCTGGTGGCGGAGGAGTGAGAAGCGGAGCAGTGGAGGGAAGTCTGGAGAAAGGGGGTGCAGTGGGGGGAGAGGCATCTACACTACAAAGGCATCTTCCCCTCTCTTGATAGTCACATCTCCCCATCAGCTGCAGCGAATGAGCCATATCTACCCTGACTTGATTAGCCTCATTAACACATAATAAGTCACTTTTGTTGTACTGTCATATATATATATATACCCTTGCCTCTGTAATTTCCACTCCATTTCATCTGATGAAGTGGGTTTTACCCACAAAAGCTCAGGATTCTATATATTTTAGTTAGTCTCTAAGGCAGGGCTACTCAACTTTGGAAGTCTTGGGGGCCACAATGATACTCAAAGCACACACCAAGGGCCACAACTTACATGTAGGTGCATATATATGCAAATATATATGCAAATAGCTTCTTTCACACAATGCCCCAGGGCTCCTGGAACCTCCTCCCTGGGGGCTAGACACGCCAACACCCTATATCCATTTGTTCCAGCCAGCGCATCTGCTTGCGTCTTTCAGGGTATGTCTAGACTACAGGCTTTTGTCGACAGAAGTTTTGTCGACAGATACTGTCGACAAAGCTTCTGTCGACAAATAGTGTCTAGACTACATCCAGTTCTGTCGACAAAGCAAGCCGCTTTGTCAACATGACAGTGTAGATGCAAAGGACAGTGTAGATGCAATAATGCTTTCTGTCAACAGAACTCTGTCGACAAAAGGCGTTATTCCTTGTAGAATGAGGTTTACAGCCGTCGACAAAACTGCTGAGTTCTGTCGACCTTATGTCGACAGAACTCAGCAGCAGTGTAAACGCAGGTATAGTTTTGTTAACAAAAGTCCACTTTTGTTGACAAAACCCTGTAGTCTAGACACACCCTCAGTGCTCACCCACCTAGGAGATGCCTTGCTGTTGTGGAGCGTATTCCCAGTGGTGATCATGTTCAAAGGATCCCACTTGTGGGCGCATGTTGAGCCCCGTGTTAACCCAAACTGCACCACAGGCAGAAAACAAATGTGCCATGTGCTGTGTGTTGAGTTGCCCTGCTCTAATTTAGGGTAAGTCTACACTGCACGCTTATTGTGAAATAAGCTGTTCCAGAAGAAATACTCCAAAATAGCTTATTTCAAAATAGCGCATCTACAGTACAGGGAAGCCTCAAAATTAGTTCGAGGCAGGTTCCCCTAAAGTGGATGCGCCACCTTGATTTAGAGCCCCAGGATGCACTGGGGAGCAATTACTTTGAATGGCCCTGAGGAGGAGCTATTTCGAAATGGCAGGAGTGGAGCGTCCACATGACTGCGATTCCAAAATAGCTATTTCGGAAGAGGCCTTATTCCTCGTGGAGTGAGATTTACAGAAGTTGGAATAAGCTGTCCATTTTTTCGAACTTATTTCAAAATCACAGAATGGCTGTGTAGACGCTCGCATTGTTATTTCGGAATAAAGCTGCTGTGTGGACGCACCCTAAGGAGCAACAAGACTCCTCATTTTTCCTCGCTTAACATTGTTGTTATGTTCCTGAACAATGCAACTTTAAGGGAAACAATGTGAAGGAAATCCAATGTCTCCATGAGAGTTAGTGTGAACAGTGGGGGTAGGTTCCAGGGACATTTTTTCGCCAGTACAGATACCACTTAGAACATAAGAACATAAGAATGGCCATACTGGGTCAGACCAAAGGTCCATCGAGCCCAGCATCCCATCTGCCGACGGTGGCCAATGCCAGGTGCCCCAGAGAAGGAGAACAGAAGACAATGATCAAGTGATTTATCTCCTGCCATCCATCTCCTGCCCTTGTTATGAAGGCTAGGGCACCATACTTTATCCCTGGCTAATAGCCATTTATGGACCTAACCTGCAAAAATTTATCAAGCTCTTTTTTAAACCCTAATAGAGTCCTGGCCTTCACAGCCTCCTCGGGCAAGGAGTTCCACAGGTTGACTGTGCGCTGTGTGAAGAAAAATTTCCTTTTATTAGTTTTGAACCTACTACCCATCAATTTCATTTGGTGTCCCCTAGTTCTTGTATTATGGGAAAAGGTAAATAATTTTTCTATAATCACTTTCTCCACACCATTCATGATTTTATATACCTCTATCATATCGCCTCTCAATCGCCTTTTTTCCAAACTGAAAAGTCCCAGTCTCTCTAGCCTCTCCCCATATGGGACCCTTTCCAAGCCCCTAATCATCTTAGTCGCCCTTTTCTGAACCTTTTCTAATGCCAATATATCTTTTTTGAGGTGAGGAGACCACATCTGCACGCAGTACTCGAAATGTGGGCGTACCATAGTTTTATATAGGGGAAGTATGATATCTTTTGTCTTATTATCTATCCCTTTTTTAATAATTCCTAACATCCTATTTGCCTTACTAACTGCCGCTGCACACTGCGTGGATGTCTTCATAGAACTATCCACTATAACTCCAAGATCCCTTTCCTGATCTGTCGTAGCTAAATTTGACCCCATCATGTAGTACGTGTAATTTGGGTTATTTTTTCCAACATGCATTACCTTACACTTACCCACATTAAATTTCATTTGCCATTTTGCTGCCCAATCACTCAGTTTGCTGAGATCTTTTTGTAGTTCTTCGCAATCCCTTTTGCTTTTGACTGTCCTGAACAACTTTGTGTCATCTGCAAACTTGGCCACCTCACTGCTTACCTCATTTTCTAGATCATTGATGAACAAGTTGAACAGGATTGGTCCCAGTACTGACCCCTGGGGAACACCACTAGTTACCCTCCTCCATTGTGAAAATTTACCATTTATTCCCACCCTTTGTTTTCTGTCTTTTAACCAATTCTTGATCCATGAAAGGACCTTTCCTCCTATCCCATGACCACCTAATTTACGTAAAAGCCTTTGGTGTGGGACCGTGTCAAAGGCTTTCTGGAAATCTAGGTATATTATATCCACTGGGTGCCCCTTGTCCGCATGTTTATTAACCCCTTCAAAGAATTCTAACAGATTAGTTAGACACGACTTCCCTCTGCAGAAACCATGCTGACTTTTGCCCAACAATTTGTGCTCTTCTATGTGCCTTGCAATTTTACTCTTTACTAGTGTTTCTACTAATTTGCCTGGTACTGATGTTAAACTTATTGGTCTATAATTGCCAGGATCTCCTCAAGAGCCTTTTTTAAATATTGGTGTTATATTGGCCATCTTCCAGTCATTTGGTACCAAAGTGGATTTAAAGGATAGGTTACAAACCACTGTTAATAACTCCGCAATTTCACATTTGAGTTCTTTCAGAACCCTTGGGTGAATGCCGTCTGGTCCCGGAGACTTGTTACTATTCAGCTTATCAATTAATTCCATAACCTCCTCTAATGTCACTTCAATCTGAGCGAGTTCCTCAGATTTGTCACCTAAAAAGGCTGGCTCAGATTTAGGAACCTCTGTAACATCCTCAGCCGTGAAGACTGAAGCAAAGAAATCATTTAATCGCTCCTCAATGGCACTGTCTTCCTTGATCGCTCCTTTTATATCTTTATCATCCAAGGGCCCCACTGCTTTTTTAGCGGGCTTCCTGCTTCTAATGTATTTAAAAAACATTTTACTATCATTTTTTGAATTTTTGGCTAGCTGTTCCTCAAACTCTTTTTTGGCTTTTCTTACTACATTATGACACTTAATTTGGGAGTGTTTATGTTCCTTTCTATTTTCCTCACTAGGATTTGACTTCCACTTTTTAAAAGCTGCCCTTTTCTCTCTCACTGCCTTTTTAACATGGCTGTTTAGCCATGGTGGTTCTTTGTTAGGTCTCTTACTGTGTTTTTTTATTTGGGGTATACATTTAAGTTGGGCCTCTAGTATGGTGTCTTTAAACAGTTCCCATGCAGCTTCCAGGGATTTTAGTTTAATTACTCTCCCTTTTAGTTTCTGTTTAACTAGCTTCCTCATTTTAGTGTAATTCCCCTTTTTAAAATTAAATGCCAGAGTGTTTGACCGCTGCGGTGTTCTTCCCAACACAGGAATATTAAAAGTTATTATATTGTGGTCACTATTTCCAAGCGGTCCAGTAACAGTTACCTCTTGGACCAGATCCTGCGTTCCAGTCAAGACTAGGTCGAGAATCGACTCTCCCCTTGTGGGTTCCTGTACTAGCTGCTCCAAGAAGCAGTCATTTAAGGCATCAAGAAATTTAATCTCTGAATCCCGTCCTGAGGTGACATGCACCCAATCAATATGGGGATAATTGAAATCTCCTATTATTACTGTGTTTTTTATTTTGGTAGCCTCTCTAATTTCCCTTATCATTTCAGCATCACTATCACTGTCCTGGTTAGGTGGTCGGTAATATATTCCTAATGCCATATTCATATTAGAGGAATGAATTGTTATCCATAATGATTCTATGGAACACTTGTAAATAATTTTAAATGATTGAATCCTGTGCTCACCAATGATGATTGTGAAGCTTGGTAGATGAAGGGGTGTAGCTGGGCCGGGGTGTGGAAGTTTTCCCTGCTCTGCTCACCTCATGCTCCCACCAAGGAGCAGACTTGGTGTGAGGGGGTTGCTCTATTCTATCTATCCAGTCCTCCCGTAGGGGTTTGTCCACTCCCAAACTTGAATACTGGGCGAGCAGGGTGAGGTAAGTCCCTACGCTCCAACCCCGCTCCCTGGCTGGAACATTGTGTGGGCGGGCGGAATGGGGCGCACCAAAAAATCCTTACACCACAACATTGCACCACTTTAAACAAGTGTGTTCTTTAATAAATCCACAACATAAGAACACAAGAACGGCCACACTGGGTCCGACCAAAGGTCCATCTATCCTGTCTGCTGACAGTGGCCAATGCCAGGTGCCCCAGAAGGTCAGAACACAACAGGTACTCCTCATGTGATCCCTCTCCTGTCACCCATTTCCAGACAAACAGAGGCTAAGGACACCATTCCTACCCATCCTGGCTAGGAGCCATTGAGGACTTAATAAGGAAACAAAGGAAACTTAATAATCTGAAGAAGCTGTGCCCACAAAAGCTCATGATACCATCTGCATGTTTCATTTGTCTTTAAGGTGCTCCGAGACTATTAGTTGTTTTTTAAGTTTTTTCTGTTACAGACTTACTCAGCTATCTTCTGCAAGTTAACTGGTACAACCTTAAGCAAGGAGCTACTGTTGAACTTTTTGTCCGATTGTTTATTTGCAGCATCTTTGGGGCAATTTTCTTTTCATGATTTACCTGAAAAAAACATTTTTTCACAGTTTTGTGCTGAAAAAAAATCAGTATTTGGCAGTTTGGGGCTTTTTTTGAGGGGGGGCGGATTTGGGGCAAATGTTTTTCAGGTGTTGGCAAGTTTTGGCTGAATATTTTCTTTGTATTCATCTGAGCATTTGAGAATAAAGCAGGGTCGCATTTTCTTTTAAGTCAAGCCTTTCTGGGGAGAAAACAAAAAGCCCAAATGCCCGGCCGTTCCAGTATTCGATCCTCTTCACAGGAAATAGTAACACAAGAAAATAAAGTGAATCCCCTTGTTAAAAAAGATCAGCATTCAGAGGGTTCACATGCCCACCCTGAGCAAAAGGGCTGTAATCCTTGTCAGACACAAACAGCTGCTCTGTTCAAAGACTGGATGACAGAGACCTCCCAAGCCACAACAAGGAGGTGAAACACACACCCCCACCACCAGATCCCTTACCTCCACGCACAGGATCTGCAGCTACCTCTCCGAAACTCCCTGACAGCCTTCTACAAGGTGTTGCCTTGCAACTAGCTTATATACCTGCCTAGCCTCCAAACCTTCCCTGTTCTCAGCTCGTTCCCAGATTGCAAAAGGAGATATATGTCCTGTTCCACAGCATTCCCCGTACACCTGTTTGGCACAAAGTTTCCCGGATGAAAGATCTCTCTGTGCTGAGCGGAGGAGGTGTTCCTACCTGATTCCCCGGAGCACCAGAGGATGCAGACTCAGCAGAAGTTGTGTCCATGGTTTATAAACACCAGACTTTATGCCCAGTGCCAGTGAAAGCAGGGCCGGAGTCAGCCATGCTGAGGTCCTAAATGATGTCATGTTTAAGAGGCCCCCACAGCATTGCCCCCCAAAATGTGCATGATTCCAACTGAAAGGAGAATGGAAATAGAAACAAAAAAGTTGTATATTTGCATCTAGGCCCGTACATAAGTGAGGCTGTAACTAAAAACGAGTCATTTTTTTTATTTAGAGGCCCCTCATAATCTGAGGCCCTAAACCAGTGGTGGGGAAACTTTTTTGGGGCGGAGGTGGTCACTGGCTGACAGAAAAATCAGTTGGAAGCTGCACACAAATGACAAGCAAAAAAAAAAAAAAAAGCAACTCTTACTCACGTGGCCCCCAATTGAGAGGCAGAAAGACACTCCCCACATTCCCCTCCCCATCACACCTGTGCCTGGAGAGGAGGGCAGGTTAGGGTTGAGGCTGGAGCACCAGTAGAGGTGTGGGGGAGCTTTGAGCCTTGAGGGCCAGATCCAGGCAAGCTGGGGGCCACATCCCTTGGGCCTTAGGTTCCCCATCTCTTAAGCCAGTATTATTCAACCTTTTTTTCTAAAGTACCCCTTTAAAAAAATTATAAGTACCCCCAGTATCTACAGTTTTCAGACACACAATTTTTTTTCTACCATTGCAACACATTTGTTTAAACGACTTAATCGTAGCCAGGCAGGCGATGAAATGTTTGGGTGTAAAAAGTACAAAAATAATCAAGCGCTGTAAAACTTACAACAAAAATTCAGTTTTCTCCAAATTTCAGTTGTGTTGACGTAACCCCCAGACTTCTCCCAAGTACCCCTAAGGGTACTCATACCACTGGTTGAGAAACACTGTCTTAAGTTACAGTTTATTTAGCTTGTGCATAAACCTAGCACTGTCTTAAAACCAGACCCGTTACCCTATCTATGCTGCCTCCCCACAGCACAGCGAGGGTCAGGAGCAGAGCTGTGTTTCCAGCTGGGGGGAACGAGACGGGATGGGGGGGTCAAGGCTGGGGACACAACTGGGGCTGTGGGAAGGGGGCCAGCTGGGACCCGGGGAGCAGGATCAGGAGTGGAACCCTAGGAGCAAGGCTGGCAGCTGAGACCTCGCATGGGGCCAGCAGCTGGAACCCCACATAAAGGCCCAGAAGCACAGCGCCAGGTGCAGGGCTGGGAGCCAGGACCCCACATTTGGGGCTGGAAGAAAAAAGCTTGCATAAAACCACAGCACCCCCGCTTCCTGAGATCCTGCCCCTATGCACAATCCAGACCTTGGAGTATTTTCCTGGATTCACACAGCTCCTTCCATGAAAGTCAGATCCAACCTCCTCTTCACAGAAACACAGAACAGCTGCCATATGAAGAGAGATTAAAAAGCCTTGGACTTTTCAGCTTAGAGAAGAGGATACTAAGGGGGGAGGATATGAGAGAGGTCTATAAAATGATGACCAGTATGGAGAAAGTAAATAAGGAAAAGTTATTTACTTGTTCCCATAACATAAGAACTAGAGGTCACCAAATGAAATGAATAGGCAGCAGATTTAAAACAAAGAAAAGGATGTTTTTCTTCACACAGTGCTCAGTCAACCTGTGGAACTCCTTGCCAGAGGATCTTGTGAAGACCAGGCCTTTAACGGGATTCAAAAAAGAGCTAGATAAATTCATGGAGAATAGGTGCATCAGTGGCTATTAGCCAGGATGGGTAGGAATGGTGTCCCTAGCCTATTTGTCAGAAGCTGGGAATGGGTGACAGGGAAAGGATCACTTGATGATTCCCTGTTCTGTTCATTTCCTCTGGGGCAGCTGGCATTGGCCACTGTTGGAGGACAGGATACTGGGCTGGATGGAGCCTTGGTGTGTCCCAGTCTGGCCATTCTTATGTTCTTATGAGCTGAGCTTTGAACAAGGATTCCTGGAAAGATCTTTGTGCATATTCTTAGTGGATCATATTGCATCCTTTTCCATCAGTGTGTAGGTCAGAGTTAGATCCTTGGATGAGTCAAAGAAGACCACAGGAGTCTGGGCAGAGAGTGGGGGTCTATTGAGAGAGCATTCGATTGGGCCTCAGCAGACCAAAGTTGTAGCCCCAGCTGCACCTCTGGGAGACCTTTCCTGCCTCAGTTTCCCCACAGCTCAAACAGCCATGGGGCTAATGACCTCCTTGGGCAAGGGCCGTGAGATGACTGGATGCAAAGTGCTACATAAGTGCTGGATGTTACCAGGAAATTACACCTGTTCCCTGAAGTTTCAAAAGCCCCATTCTCCTGGGGCATAACTCCTTGGCGGCAGGTGGGATTACACCTGGAATGCCCCTAGCCCTGAGAGAAACCCCTCCTGGCAGATCAGAACGGAAGCTGCGTGCTTTGCCTGGGCCATTGCTGCTTGGAAACACAAAAGGGTTGAGGGTACATTGAAACAGGCAATGAATCTTTCCACTGGCCCTCCCAGCTGTGGGGTCCTGTCAGTTAAATGGGGCAAGGACCCAACATAGGCAGGGAGACCTACTCCACCACGTGTGGGGATCATGGCCCAAGCCTAAATCTCCTCGTGGTGCTGCAGGTGCAAATGCCAGATCAAAGGCAGACTGACAACTCTGTGCTTCCTTCTACCCCACAAGAGAACACCCCCTACTGTTGGGCTGTGTAAGGCTTAAATAAGGGGTACGGTGCGAGCAGACCCTGCTTCTATTGACTTATAGGCTTGCTTTGATCCCTTTCCTGCTTGCTCAGAATTAATACACAAGCAGCTGTACCAAGGATGTAGCTTTTAATGGATGCTCTGTGTGTTAACAATGCTGCCTTCCTTCCCCCTTCTCTGCTCCCATTGGCTCTGAAATCTACATTCAGGGTCACATCTCCTTTCCCCCTTGTATCTTGCTGATGTCAAGAGCTTTGTGATGCGAGAACCGCCCAAAAAGCTGTAAACAGGGGCAGGTCTAATTATTTTCATCACATGGATATGATTATGCATGATAAGGGTATTCTCATTATTAAATTAGGGTTTGCAGGGTGATGTAATTGAGTTGTATATTTACATACCAATGACGATACAAAAGTGTGCCCATGATCAATCTGTGATTCACTTGGATCCCAAGGTTTGTGGGGGTCGGAGGCGGAAGGAGTATCTCCAATAAAGGAGCCCTGCTACCCCATCCACCTCTGGGTCACCTGCTCTTCTCTGTGGTTACATCTAGACTATGTTCTTCTTTCAAAAGGAGATATGCAAATTCCATGCTAATTTGCATATCTTTTTTCGAAAGCAGTTTTTTCGAAAAAGAAAGCAGTTCAGATGAAGTTCTTTTGAAAAAAAACCACCCCTTTTTCGAAAGAACCCTGCACATCTCATTTTTTGAGGAAGGGTTCTTTCAAAAAAGGGGTGGGGTTTTTTTTTGAAAGAACCGCATCTAAACTGCTTTCTTTTTTGAAAAATATGCTTTCAAAAAAGCAATTGGAAGAAGATATGCAAATTAGCTCTGAATTTGCATATCTCCTTTTGGAAGAAGAATGTAGTCTAGATGTACCCTTAATCTACACTGCACAATTATTTCGGAGTCAGCTATTCCGGAAGAAATACTCTGAAATAGCTTGTTCTGAAATAGCGCGTCTACACTACAGGGAAGCCTGGAAATTAGTAGGAGGCAGGCTCCCCTGATGTGGATGCGCTACCTCGATTTAGAGCCCCAGGAGACACTGGGGAGTAATTACTGTGACTGGCCCTGGGGAGGAGCTATTTCGAAATAACAGCAGTGGAGCATCCACACGACTGCGATTCCGAAATAGCTATATAGGAAGAGGCGTTATTCCTCGTGGAATGAGGTTTACAAACACCACAATAAGCCACCCGCTATTTCAAAATTATTTCTAAATAATGGGCTTGCTGTGTAGACGCTTCCATAGTTATTTATTCCGAAATAAAGCTGCTATGTAGACTTACCCTAACACATACTAAGGAAAATCTCCATGCTGTTGGGTAGCCAGAGAATAGGGTTAGTTCAGGGGAAACAAAGAACAATGAACAAATTTCACTGAAGGGTAGAAAATGGAATTGGTCAAGAAATGTGGTATTTTTTTGTTTGCTCCACACACACACTTTGGTTAATTTTGACACAATGAACAAAACAGGGGAGAGGGAGGTTGCCTGCCTTATTAGTGGAGAATGCTGACCAGAAAAACCACCAGACTGCAAAACAGTTCAGTTGAAAAAATGCAAACAGGCAAAACCAAATTGGCTTATGGCCAACATTGCTGAAAACTGAAAAACTTTCAATGTGTGGTGAGATTTTTGGGTGACAGACAAAAAAAATCATACCTTGGCTAGGAAAGCAAGCTGCCGTTTTCTGGAAAACAAAAACTTTAGTAACAACTTCGAACACAACAAATAATTTTGCAGCAACATGTAGATGGTATCATGAGTTTTCATGGGCACAACCCACTTCTTCAGGCTGTGCCCACTAAAGCTCATGATATCAACTACATGTTTTGTTAGTCCCTAAGGTGCTGTAAGACTATTTGTTGTTTCTGAAGTTTTTCCACTTACAGACTAACTTGGCTCCCCCTCGGAAGGTTTTGAATACTCAAAAAACTTTAGTGTAGTCGAAAATCCAATTTTCCAGCAAAAAGAAGTTTGGATGCAAATTTTTGGCCAACCCTAATAACAATCATCTAAAAAATATTGTGCTTCTCCTTAAAAACTGACAAAAGAAATAACACAGCCCTGGTACAGACTGAGGCTGCATTACAATTTGCATATGTAGGCCAAATAAACAGGCATGGTTGATTAACGACTGCAATTTTTAAGTTGACGCAACATACTTGCATCTAGTTTATTTCTAGGATCCAGATCTCAGTGGGGCAATGCCTCGTCTGGAAGGAACAGTTTCATTTCTCTAGACCAGCTAGTTTTTCCTGTCCCTAGTGCCAGGTCTCTCCTGGGACTTGGGAGATTTTTATCAGTTCTAGGGCAGGGACCAATTGTCTTTGGAAAGATGGGAAAGGATAAGTCAGAATCTCCCTCATTTGGAACCAGATGCGTCTTTCCCTGTGTCTTAGGGTCAGTGCTTTTCATCCTATGGGTCAGACCCAGTGCTGGGTCATGGAATGTCAGGCACTGTGTTGCCCTGCTGTGGGGGGGGGGGGCAGATGACCAGTGGGGGTGCTTAGGCAGGTTCCCTTCTGAGGTGCAGCATGGTCCCACAGTGTCAAAACAGGCTGGAGGCCTGCCTTAGCACCCCCACTGCATTGCTGACCAGAAGCAGTCAGAGGTAAACCTTCAACCTACCCTGTTCCCCAATCCTCTGACCTAGCCTTTAGCCCCCTCCCCCAACCCAGAGCCCCTTCCTGTTCCCCATAGCCCTCATCCCCAGCCCTGCCACGGAGCCTGCCCTCTGATCAAAAGATACTATTTTGTTGGGTCATGGGCATCAATCATTTTCTTCAACAGGGTCACAAGAAAAAAAATGTAAACCCACTGTCTTAGGGAACCCACAGGTGCCAGTGTTCCTTGTAAGCTGAGCACTAGGATGGCCACCCAGGAGAGAGTCAAATGCCACCCAGTTGATTAGCAGAGCTCCCACAGTGTTTCAATGGGTGGTGCACATCTTCATGTGCCTTAGTGCACATAACAAAATTTATTCCACATGTGAATGAAAAAATTAAAGGAAACCTTGCTAGGGACTAGAACTAGATGAACATTTTAAAAAAAGGCTGCACTAAAAAGACATTTCCAAGTTATTTCCATTTCAAAGTGTTTGAAAAGACCTGTGTGTATAATTTTTTCTCTCTCACAGAAACTTTACTGAAAATAATTGAGATCCAATAAAGAGTGTGAGCAGTAGCTTCTGCAAAATCAGGGGTATTTCTGTCAAACACAGAAAAGAGGGTAAAGGGACTTATATATAGAACAAATATGACATGAGACCTTTTAAACCAAATTTCCCCCACAAAGATGCACACTGGGTATGTTTTATTCTTTTGTATCACAAGGGAGTTTCCCATTCACTCACTTCACTCTTGTTTCATGCCCCCATTATTTCTGGTGCATGCCCTCCCCACCTGTTGGCTCCTTTCCCTAATTGCTTAAGAAAGCCACAGGACATAAATCCTGCCTTTATCCTGTATTTTTCATGTACGTTAGCCTTTCTTTCATACATTGGAGTGGTCAGTGAAAAGGGGAAAAAGTCTGGAATGAGACTTTCAAGCATCTGCAGTATTTGGATTTGCTTTGGATTAAAAATAAATATGGAAACCAGCCAAACAGAGCCCCAATGTGTTAACCTCTTCATAAAAACACGTCAGGAAAAGACCCTCTGCCTCTCAACAAACATTTAGAGACAAGTTTAGACAGCAAACTGATGGCAAAGATGCACAAGGTAATTGAAAGAGTTTTCATGCTGCCTGGCTCACTGGCTCATGTTTATGATGATGGGGTTTTTTTAATGTGGTTACAGCTATTCTCTTAAAAGTATATTGACATTTTTGCATCCTAACTGGGCTTTTTTTATGTAAAATTGGGTTTTAGCCAAAAAAAGTTGAAAAATCTAACATCTAAAAACCAAAATATGGAAAGTGAAAAATGTCAATGTGGAAATACTATTGTGGTACCAGATGGAGCAGTCCAGAGGGAGATTGGTTGTTTGGGTGTGTGTGGGGGTGGAGGGGGATTTTTTAATTAGGTGGGTCTCTCATCCCTCAGCTGGAGTCCCTGACCCGGAACCTCATTGCCCCTGCAGCTAGAAGTTCCGCAGGTCTCTGATCCATTAGCTTCACATTTGAGAGACCTGATGGAAAACTAGCTTAGCTGGAGACTGCCCCCTCTGGTCTTTGTGTCTCCTCTGCTGGACCTGATTGGAAACTTGCCATATTGTCACCAGATCACTTTTTCTCCCCTATATACCTGTTTGCATTTTGCCTCTCAGACAATCCCCTACGCAAGTGCTTACATTTGCTCCACCCAGAAGCCCCAGAATCTCTTTTGTGGAGAACTTTCCTCCCAGGGAGAGAAACAGATAACATTCATTTGTCACGCATGCTCAGTGAATCATTATCAGGCCGAGCAACCTACATGTTCACAGTGAGACTGATCTTTTCTAACTATATGATTGTATATTATCAATTTTTTTAAAGGAAGAATGCTACATTTAAATTGTTCTATTGTTTACATTAAAACTAGCACCAGTGAAGGTCTGATGTCAAGTCAAAAATCTGGGAAAATGAGGAGGAAAGTATCCAGAAAAGACAGAAAATAAAAAGGGATTTGAAACCTGGACGCCTACAGTTAAATTCCTAAGTACATAAGTAAACTCCAAAAATAAGTACTAAGTTAGCTGCAGAACCTATTAATTCATGTCAGTAGTAGCTGCTGGGTGGTTATCGTGACTTTTAAATCAGAACACTTCCAGGCACCTAGGAATAGATTTAGAAACCAAACTTCAGTCTCATAGACAGTGTTTCTCAACCAGTGGTACGAGCAGGGTCGGCCCGAGCCATTTGTGCGCCCCAGGCCCCGGGAGTGCGGCGCTGCCCCTGGGAATGCAACACATGTGCGGCCCCGCTCCCAGATGCGTGGCGCCCCCCATCCCCAGGCGTGCAGCACATGCGTGGCCCCACCCCTGGGGGCCCAGCGCATTCGTGGCGCCACGCTGGGCACACGGTAGCCCACTCAGCCCATAGCCTGGGCTGGCTCTGGGTACGAGTACCCTTAGGGTTACTCAAGAGAAGTCTGGGGGGGGGGAAGGTACATCAACACAACTGAAATTTGGAGAAAATTGAATTTTTGTTTGAAGTTTTACAGCGCTTTATTATTTTTGTACTTTTTACACCCAAAAATTTAATCACCCACCTGGCTACGATTAAGTTGTTTAAACAAATGTGTTGCAATGGTAGAAAAAAAATTTGTGTGTCTAAAAACTGTAGGTACTGGGGGTATTTATAATTTTTTTAAAGGGTATTTTATTAAAAAAAAAGGTTAAGAAACACTGGATTAGACGATTAAACACTGGATTAAACGATAGCAGTGACTGAAATTTAAAAAAAATCCATTCTTTCATCCCTACAAAAGAAGTGGTGTGGATCTTTTGTACACATGGCAAGTGCTGCAGATCAAAATATAGATGAGATTACCTGTCAAAGTGAAACTTGTGTACGGAGAGGCAAAAAATCAGTGATCAGAATTGCACTGAAATGGCTCTTGTTGCATCTATGATTCATATGTGAAAAGTGAAAGTACAATGATTTTTAAAACGTGGGAAGGTAAGCTAACTTCTAACCCACTGGCCATGGAATGGAAATGTTAATAGCAAGTATTCTAACTTTCACAAATCTTTGGAATCCTAAAGGATCAAACTGCTTTGTTAAGAGTGGGATAATCTAAGAAGAAAGAAGACACAACTTTTGAGAGGACACTAGATTCTAGCATTTATGCTCCCTTCTCAGTGGTGGTTGGTGAATAAAGGGAACCCTTATGCAGAAGAGAAACTTGAATTTTCTCCATTTTCTCAGATGGCACTTTGCCACTGTTTGAAAGAAACTGCATGAATAAGTGGTAGTGTGGAGGAGTGTTTCCCCCTACTTGCATTGCTCCTCAATTCTACAAAAGTGACTCCATCTGTTATGAAAAGCCGTCCTAGAGTGAAAAGTATAATGCTATGGCCTGTGGGGTTGCCAGTTCCAAAAAGATCTTAGACAAAAGTCTGTCAGTAGGACATGGTACAAAAACACACCAAATCTTACCGGGGGGGGGGAGGGGGAAGGAAACGGTCACTGCTGGTCGATTGGTTTCCCATCTGAGCCAATGAAAAGGTGAATAATGGGATCCTTGGTTTGCATAAAAGTAACAGAGACGTTCCATAGTCGAACGGCGGGAGGAGGCCTAGAAAAGGGGCGGGGAGGGGGGGGAAAAACTCAGTCTTCATTCAGGTCGGACACCAGTCTATATAAAAAAGAACTCCGTCGTTATCTGTGTTAATCGCGGGGAGAGAAGAGAGTTGGCCGAGATGTCTGCGCGGGTGCCGAAGAAAGGGGGAAAAAAGCTGATTGGTGAGGGAGCGAAGAAAGTGGATAAAAAGCGTAAGAAGAGCCGTAAAGAGTCTTACTCCATTTACGTCTACAAGGTGCTGAAGCAGGTGCATCCGGACACGGGCATTTCTTCTAAGGCCATGAGCATCATGAATTCTTTCGTAAGCGATCTCTTCGAGCGCATTGCTGCCGAGGCGTCACGCTTGGCTTTGTACAACAAGCGATCGACTATTAGTTCGCGAGAGATCCAAACCGCTGTGCGGCTGTTGCTGCCCGGGGAGTTGGCCAAGCACGCGGTGTCGGAAGGCACGAAGGCTGTCACTAAATACACCAGCTCGAAGTAAAGTGTAAAGAGGAGAGGCAAAATCGTCAGCTGCACTGAAACCAAAGGCCCTTTTAAGGGCCACCCACTTGTCCTTAAAAGAACTGCTCCTTATGGTTGGTTTGTATCTTAACGAGCAATTTAAATGCTCATGTTTATTTTCCGGGCTGAACAACATGGAAGGAAGCACTTACTGTGAATTTTTATTTATTTTTAATAAGTAAGAGGCAGGTTTGCTTACAAAAGGCGGTTACAGCCTATACATTATTTGTACACAAAATAGTGAGGCCTTTAATACTAAAATAGCAGAAATTAAAGCACAGCTGGGGCGGGGATAAAAAAACATTTGGTTAGTCGTTTTGTGAATAGTGTAGACTTATGATAAGGTGTTAAACTAGCAAAAGTAAGATTGGATACCAAAGAATCCTCGTTTTTCAAAACCTGCCATTATTAGGAAGCCAGCAGCCCCAAGGTTCTAAGAAAGCAAACACAAAATCCTAAATTAAAGGGGGGAAGGAATAACATGTAAACTAAGCTACTTTTGCCTTTCCAAATAACCTAAAGTTGCCGGGTTCTTCTCTCTCACAAACCCCTCCGGGCTTTGTGGTGGTAAACAAAACTCGCTGATGGAAAAACACATTCTAAATAAACGGGGCCCGTTCTCACTCTAAAATATACCTTCAGCAAACCAGGAGCTGTCACTCGTCTGTGGAGCTAGCGGGGGAGCGCGGGCATAAACACTGAGTGCTCGGGCAGCCACCTGCTTGTAAATCCTTGTTTAAGGAGCAGACAACTCGGAAATTACAAGGAAGCGCGGTACAAGTCCCCCTTATTGCCTTTCCAGCAGCGAGACTAAGGGAAAACCGCCGCTAAGAGAAATATACAGAACGGCTGGTGGCTCTTGCTGGTGACGAGTATCTAATGGGAAAAGGGGCTGTATTGTGAAAATCTTTTTCCAGACCCATGTGGAATTTGATTTTAAATTAGTTTCCAAAGGTCCGGACACAACCCTTATTTTTCTTGACATTTGTTTACTTCTGATTTTTCACACTTGTTCCCTTCACGGAGAAAGCCTCGTTATGTTTAAAAATCTAATGAAGTATTCTCGTCTTTCTGTAGGGCAGGAGGCGGGGAAGGGAAAGAGAAGACCTAAAAGCCTCGTTCTGGTTTGCTAGCGCACCGGCTGTTTTTCGTTGAAATCCAGGGGAGGCTTGCTAGATAAGAAGGCAGTATTTGGGCCTCAACAATGCACAGGAAACATCAGGGCCGTTATGCTTCAAGCTCTTCTGGGAATAGCTTAGGGTGGCTCTTAAAAGAGCCGTTTTGTTGTGTCGTTGCGGCGAATTAACAGACGTGTTAAGATTTCCGCTTGGAGCAGGGAGCAGAGGAGGCCGCGGTTTTCCCCGCTCCTTTGCCTTCGACCACGCTCCTCATTTTCCTGGGGTCCTTTTTTGGCCCCACGTGTAGGTTTTTCTTCTTGACCTTTCTAGCCTCTGGGTTGGCAGGCGGCTTGGTATCCACCTGTCTCTTTTGCTTCGTGGGCTTCTTGGCCTCCTTGCTCTTGGGCAGCTGCAGAGCGAGCTGTGTTTTGCCGATCGCTGGGTCCTTGTAGAGCTTGTAGGAGCCGGGAGCACCGGTCACTCCGGGCACCTTGCACAGGATGTTGTTGGTGACAAGCTTCTTGAGCGCCGCTTTAATGCGACTTTTGTTCCTCTGGACGTCGACCCCCGTCGCTGCCAGCTCCTTCTCGATGGCCTCCAGGGAGAAGCCCTTTCGGTTCTTGGAGAAGTCCACGCTCCACAGGATGAGCTGGGCGAAAGCCGGCCGCTGTCTTCGGAGCGGCTTCTTTTTTCTCTTTTTCTTTTGGCTGGCTGGGGTTGCAGATGCCGCGGGAGCCGCAGCGCCCGGTTGCGCTGCATTCATTGCAGCGCAAAGGGGGCGCAGTTTCTCCGGCCGCCAGCAACTCCCGCTTCTTTTTCTTTAGAAGCCAATTGGCGCTTCACTGCCAGGCGCTTCGAGCGGAGCCGCTCTCGCCCTCTTACGCCACCCACTGGAAGCTAGAGCTGCTGCACGCTGCTAATATAGCCTAGACCCGGACGCAACCGAATCAATCTCCCAGCCCTCCTGCCTCTGCATCTCTGATCCTGGCTCTCTTCGAAAAGTTGTGTCTGCAACACCGAGATCCCAAGAGCCACCCGAGGCCTCCCGTTATTCCACTGCAGCCAGGCATCTTGATCCGAACCGGAAGGTATTTCCTTCTCTAGCCTTGCTCCTAAGGAATGATCAATCTCTTGCTTGGGAAGAAGGTGAAGGAGAAAGAAGAAAAAAAACCACCAAAGCTTTGCGCACACCCGCAGTTCTGCGCTCAGACTGGATCAGTATTTGATTTTTTTTCTCTGCACGAATGTTACATTTCCCCGCCTATCTCTAACTGAAAGAGAACGGGAATGAATTAACAAATAAATCGATTTATGAAGGAATTCAATAGATGATTTGGTGCGAGGAGGAATTGTTTTTAAACGGAGCGGGTGAATGTATCCCCATGATTATCAGGGATCTAATCCCATGTTCTAGAGGTTCCTAAACTCTGAATGCCAGATGCTGGGACTAGAGGACAAGCGATAGATCATCAGGCAAGTGCCCTGTTCTTTTAATGCCTTCTGGAACATCGGGCACAGGCCTCTTCAGCTGTTTGTGTTGACAGTAGAGCGTGAATAGAGCAAAGGAAAGAAAAGAGGCTCTCTCATTGGTTTATTTAGAATCCTCATTCTCACTGGGTCAGCGGGGCTGTACTCCTATGAGCCAATCAGGATGGAGGAATTGCTCAGCTCTAGGGTTATAGTAAAAACACTTAAATATTCTATTTTGTTGAGACAAAAAAGGGATATTGAAGATAGTTTATGGCTGATTGGGAGGAAAGGAAATTGCATAGGTAAAGTCTTGTTCATTTTGGGTGGAGCAATACGTTTTCTTTGGTTAGGCTGTATAAGCTGCTCCCTGAGGGGCTGCAGAAATTTTGCCTGTTGATAATTTTGTTGTTTGTACTGAAATATCTAAGAACGTTTTATGGGGAGAGGAGTCCTGGGGAGCCTGAGAAGAGCCAAACTGTGCTGTGCCATCTATAGCTCTAGTAAGACTGAAGACCTGAACAAGCTGTTGAGAGGTTTTCCTCTTGTGGGGTCTTGCACTGAGTACTAAGGCAGTGTTTTATGTGAGAAATCACCACCTAGCAACAACAATAATTACTAATGCCAAATATAATATCAGAGGCTACTATTGGTAGAAGAACTCAGGTTGTGTCTGGTTTTGCCTTTACATCCCCTTTAAAGGAAAAGCTAAAGAAAACTCTCCCGGGCATACATAGGAAGAAACTTCTGATAAAACATTATCCCCACTCTTCATTGTGGCCAATAGCTATGGGGGGGGGGTCCCTTTACGTTTTACAGCCTATTTCTTTCATTGAGCTACATGGTCTTCATGATAGAAATCACTCCAGGTTACAGGCAATGCATATTCCACCAGATTACATTGCATATATAATTATACTGTGTGTGCATATAACACATTAAAACTTTGTCTCACTTTGTGGCCAGCTAAGAAGTAATATGTAGATAGCCAGCAGGGCTGTATCTGGGCTATGTTCATTTGCATGTTTCTGAAAATGTGTTCCTTAAACGAGAAATTTTCACATATATGGGAGATTTTTCTCAAAGTTATAGCTGATAAAGTTGGACTTCCAGCTCTGAGTTTTCATTAGAATTAGGCTATTTCAGTTGGGCCTAATTGCTATTTGTGATATTGAAAACCTTTCTCTAAAGGTCTAAAAGGATGCAGAATAATAGGAGTATTGAGAGTATAATCATGCAGGATTTCACTGCTGTAGGGTTTAAAAATTATTTTGGCAGGTGAATGTACTGCTTAATGTTTGTAGTCCTCAGTCACGCATATTTGTCATGTGGTTGCTGTTGCATTTGTTTGTGAAGATGGATTTTTAAACTTGCATGAAACGAAAGTCAAGATATGTGGTTTGGTCCCAGAATTGCGATGTTTTTGTAATTTATTACAAAATTTTTATAGAAGATCACAACTTTGCATAGGGTATTACCATGCTTGAAAAAAATTAATGGCCCCCATTTCCAGCAACTCTTCTGTTGCTGTTTTCTCCTGGCCACCCACCAGAATGTGGTATAGTTTTACACATGCATTGTAGCTAGAGCTGCCTGAATAATGAAAAACATGATTGGTGAATTTATTCATGAATGGCGGCTTAGAGTTTGATATGTCACTGTAAATCAATAAGATTTAAATTCCCAAGTCACTTGGCACCACTGAATATTGTTGTTCAGTGGTTGTTCCTGTGTATTTCAGCTCCTGGTTTTCATGCTTTTGTTCACTTTGTACTGTTAGTTTCACTCTGTGTCCTCCTTTTCTTCTCCTGAAAAGATTCTTACAAACATAACTAGGATAACACACACTTATATCAGAGCATACAGTTCAAACCATGTTCTGTCAAGTTCCTGGTTTTAAAAACATTTAAAAATGCAACATGTCTTTCATTATGAAAATCTTGTATATTTAATATTTAATTACAGTTTTCTAATTCCTATGATAGTGATTTGAAATTAATAGATCATAAGAATGGCCATACGGGGTCAGACCAAAGGTCCATCTAGCCCAGTATCCTGTCTGCCAACAGCGGACAATACCAAATGCCCCAGAGGGAGGGAACACAATAGGTAATCCTCATGTGATCCCTCTCCTGTCACTCATTTCCAGACAAATAGAGGCTAGAGACACCATTTCTACCCTTCCTGGCTAATAGCTATTGATGGACCTAACCTCCATGAATCTAGCTCTTTTTTAAACCCTGTTAAAGTCCTAGTCTTCACCACATCCTCTAGCAAGGAGTTCCACAGGTTGACCGTGCGCTGAGTGAAGAAAAATTTCCTTTTGTTTGTTTTACACCTGCTGCCTATTAATTTCATTTGGTGACCCCTACTTCTTGTATGGTGGGAATAAGTGAATAACTTTTCCTTATTCACTTTTTCCACACCAGTCATGATTTTATAGACCTCTATCATATCCCCCCTTAGTCTCCTAAGATGAAAAGTCCAAGTCTTTTTAATCTCTCTTCATATGGGACCCATTCCAAACCCCTCATCATTTTTGTTGCCCTTTTCTGACCCTTTACCAATGCCAATATATCTTTTTTTAGATGAGGTGGCCACATCTGTATGCAGTATTCAGGATGTGGGCATACCAGGGTTTTATAGAGAGGCAATAAGATATTCTCTGTCTTATTCTCTATTGATTTTGTAATGATTCCTAACATTGTTTGCTTTTTTTACTGCCGCTGCATATTGAGTGGTTGTTTTCAGAGAATGCTCCACAATAACTCCAAGATCTCTCTCGAGTAGTGATAGCTAAATTAGTCCCCATCATATTGTATGAATAGTTGGGATTATTTTTTCCAATGTACATTACTTTACATTTATCAACATTAAACTTCATTTGCCATTTTGTTGCCTAGTCACTTAGTTTTTGAAACTCTTCACACTCTGCTTTGGTCTTAATTTATTCCTTATCAGCCACAGATTAATATTGAGTGCCTCTTCCCCTGTATAAAATGGCAATGAAAAAAATCAGCTTTCCCTTTGGAAAATAAATGACCTTTTGAATTGTGGGTATTCTACACAAACAGTTTCTTTGTCTTGTCCAATGCCCAGGAGGACCTGGCACATGCAGCAGTGCATTAGTGCAGTGGTCACCAACCTGTAGATCAGGATCTACTTGTAGACCTTGGCCAGGTTTGGCCAGGAGGCTGTCAAGTGCTGGCATTTCATCTGCTCCTCTCAGTACTGCAGTGCTGCCCCTGCCCTCTGGTTTGGAACTGCCCTGCCCCCAACTCCCAGGAGTCTCCTGCTTGCTATGCAGGGCGCGGGAAGAAGGGGGGGGTGCTGATGTCACGGTGCCCCTCCCCCTACTCTATACCCCATCTACACGGAGTGGCAGAGATGGAGAGAGTTTGCTAGCTGCTTTTGGGAGTGGTGCAGGGCCAGGGTAAGGGTGAGCCTGCCTTAGCCCCCTGCTCCACCACCCAGTAGCCACCTGTGGTAAGCCGTACCCAGCTGAAGCCTGCATTCCAAACCCTGGCCCCAGTCCTGAACCCCTCCTGCCCCCCAAACTGCTGCCCTAGCCCTGAGTCCCCCTGCACCCAAACTCCCTCCCACAGCCTGCACCCAACCCCCGCCCCCTTGCACCTCAACTTCCTGCCCCAGGCTCAGCTCAGAGCCCCTCCCACACTCCAAACCCTTTAGCCCAAGACCAGAGCCTGCATCCCCCACAACCCCGTGCTCTGCCCCACCCCCCTAGCCTGATCGAAATGAGTGAGGATGGGGGAGGATGGAGTAAGGGGGCGGGGACGCAACTGTGTTTGGGTTTGAGGTAGATCCTGGATTGCACTTCAATTAAAAAAGATGATCTCGTGCTTAAAAAGGCGGGAGACCCCTGCTTTGGTGCTTTCAAAGGCAGTGACTTTACCAGGGCCCCAGGCAGTTGCTAACGAGCAGCACCAGGCCTAAAGGGGATGTCTCCCTATGGCCCTGCTGCCAAACCGATCGTTCCCAAAACAAAGGAGGCGTGTGACCGTAGAGGAACGCCTGATAAACGGATGCAACCGTTTCGAATCCTGCACCTTGTAGAGCCCAACCACGTAAAATGGGTTCCGCTTTGCTTTGTCTTGCTGCTGCTGCTGCTTCCGAGAGCGGGAACCTAACTTTTTTCCCCGCCCTTTTTAGTGTCGTTAAAACACCCTAAACAATAAAGAAACAAGCCACGAGTGTTTATGTTTGTGGAGGACGTGCGTGGTGAAAACCAGCTGTCCCCACCTTTCCCGCCCCCAACGACTATCCAATCCTTCACTGCTTCTTCCAGCCAGCACACGCTGAGATCCCAGCAGTTTGTCTTCTCATTGGTTTATTTAACACCCCTCCCCCCGAATCCTCTTCCTTCTTCCCTCCCTCCCAGCAGGTTTTCTCCGATTACCCAACCCGGCTGTCAAAAAAAAAAAAAAAAAATCTGAGTGGAAATCAGATACATCTCACGTTTTTATGGCGATCGAAATTTTAACATCGCAATGACAAGGTGCCCCAGGACTGCTCCTTGTTTGTACTCGAGACCAACAACTAACTATACTAAGGCACCAGCTCCAATACCAGCACCAAATAGCCCTTACTGCACAATTTCCGTACCCTCTCCGCAACCCCACCAAGAATAATAGGAGGGCGTTAGTCGGTACATTCCCACAAGTAAGCCTCTTAGAACAACACAGGGCCTCGATATAGGAAAATTGAAGAACAAATCTACGAGTTATCCTTTTATAGCCTTGGACTAGAAGCATTCTCCACTCTTGATTGGCTAGTCGGAGACACCTTCCCCCCCTGGAACCAATGGGAGCGAGGGTCCCTAAGAGTACCACTGAGAGACCCTAGTTCTTTCATCCTTGTTTGACACGGACACGCTCCACATAAGGAAGTCATTTAACGGGAAAGGTGGCTCTGAAAACTCAGTGACCAGAAAAGGAAGGCATATTTTTTACACTCAGCTAGGGACAATTCTGTCGTTCATTCAGCACATCCATGTGCAGTTCATATTTATGTAGTTTAGCCATTAATTAACTTTGTTGCCATTCTAATCGTTAACTCCAATTAACTCCAATGTAACAAGTCCAAGTGCTAGAGTTTAAATTAGGTTGTTCACCTCCATTTCCCTTCCAGTTTTGCAATCAGTAATATCACAGCCTGTATTTTCCCCTCTTAAAACAATTCCTAAATCTTGCAAGAGAGAACGTCACTGAGTGAGATGGTCCTTTGGATATTTACAGACAGAAGTTGTTTAGCTAAATAGCGGGAGCTGATAGAAAATGGAAGGGAGTATTTAAAAGGGGCTACCAACCCAGATCAGAGAAATGCATTTGTAAAGAATGTCATATAGATTATTTCAATTTTGGTGACTCTCAGTGAATCGGGTGAAAAAATGCTCCTTTCATTCTTCCTACCATTAAAACACCCCCTGCAAAAATAAGTTCTTAGAAAAAGTTTAGGAGAGACACCTGAGACTTTTAAAAATTAGCAACACATTCAGTAAATTATGATTTAATTGCTAACCATATGAACAATCAATCATGCAACTGACAAGCCTGTTACCAACGTAAAAAGTATAGAAACAGTGAAACAGCACTTCCTCCTTCCTTTATTCAAACAAAACCGCAAATTATCAAAATGGCAGCAACAACAAAAACTAGCTCTTGATGAAAGATTTGCTGAGGGCCTTGCTAGTCATTTAAAAACTGCTAATGCCTCATCCTCTCCTATACAATATAAACCAATAGAAAGATCTTTTATTCCAATAGGAATGACGTAGTTTGATTCCACTGTCTTCGCAAGCAACTAGAGAATGTGGATGTGTTTTTAAACTTTTTAAATCAGATAGTACCAGAAAAAATAAGTTAATTATTTTGCTCCTTGACTCTGCCTGGCACCCTCAGCCTGTCCCAGTAAAATCCAGAGGGGGCAGCTGTAGGGAATATCGTTTTAATTTAGCAACAAACACGAATTCTCTTGAGAACAGAGGAGCCAAATGGGCGGATACAGCTCAGTTTTGTGACATAAAAGACAGACACTGGTTAATATTTCGGATCACTCCAGCAGGGGAAGCAGCCCGGTGTCCTCGAGCGGGCAGGGCTAAAGAATTGTGCAAATCCGGGCTGGGCCTTTTTCAGGGGCAACACGAATGGGACAGAAGAAACACAGGCTGAGAGGGTAGGCAGCAGGGAATTGATTCGGCTGCGTCGGGCTTTGCTCTCTATCTGGCCCGGATCGGCGGCCGCCCGGCTCAGTGTGAAGGCAGCAGCTCCACGTGAGGATCTCGGGGCCAGCAGCGGGGATTGATTCGCAGGGGCATGCCGGGTTCGCTTCCTCTTCCCGCGACTTCTGCAGCCTCTCGCGTAACTGGAGAGAGTCCCGCGCCCAAGGGAAGGCGGAAACCAACTCTCAGCCAGCTCATCCTCCAGGCGGCTGCTGGTGTCCCCGCCGCCAGCAGGGGCGCCTCCCTAGCCACCATCAAGAAGATGCTGGCGAGCGAAGGGTATGACGTGGGCAAGAACAAGGGCCGCATCAAAACCGTGCTCCGTTACCTACTGAGTAATGGGGCCCTGCTGCGGGTCAGCGGCAGCGGCGCCTCGGGCTCTTTCAGGCTGCAGCGGGGAAGCGGCGCCCAGAAAGCAAAGAAGAAACCAGCCGCGGTTAAGAGGCGCAAGAGCTCGGCAAAGAAAAGCACAGAGGCTCCAAAGCCCCATGACACCCGAGGGAACATCAGCCCAGCTGCTTCAAGAGCCAAGGGGGTTAGCAGGAGCCCGGGCAAACCCAGGGGGACGGTGGCAACACGAAGAAAGCAAATATTAGATGACATTATTAAGGGCACTTTCCTTATGGAGTGAGAACTCGCAGCAGGGGCGAAAAACAAAACGGTTCTTTTCAGAACCATCTTGCAGGGCTCATGGAAAGAGCGAATCTCTTTGCTCTCTCGTGTCCTGTTTTGTCAGGCTGCGCTTTCAGAGGTTCAGGAGAGCTATGTGTGTTGTGGAGCTGTCACACCTTCTGTCAGTGTCCAGTGGTGCAATTGATGAGGAATGCAGTTAAGTATAGGCCAGGAATGCCAGCAACAGCATAACAAGTCAGGGAGCTATTGAAGTAGCTGTCTGGAAGGGGTTTATGGTTATTTTGTTGGCTTTGTTTTTAGACTTGGGTGAAGAAGTCAAAAGAGCGCGCGTACGTGCTAACGCTCTTTCAGGGAAAGTTTTGGGGTGGCTCTTAAAAGAGCCTTTGATTTATTTTTTTTTTTTTCCATTCGAATGACTGAATATATTTATTTCTGCCTTTTAGGACTTGCCCTCGGGAGACGTTTCCCACTGCATAAAGCATACAGAAGAAGCGGCAGTTTCTCCAGTTTCCTCTGCCTGTTCCCCAGGCTCTTCTGGTTTCTTGCCTTTTTTCTTCGCTGCTTTTTTCCCCTTCTTGATGTTCTCAGCCTCCCGCTTCTTCGGCGACTTGGCTTGCTTCACCAGCTGAGGAGGCAACGTCGTTTCTCCGATGAGTCGGTAAGAGCCCGGGACCTTGAGCAAGATATTCATGGCCACCAGCTTCCGGAGTCCCGCTTTGATTCGGGCTTTGTTCTTCTTGACATTGACCCCCGCTGCCGCCAGCTCTTTCCTGATGACGCCCAGGGAAACCTCCCCGGACTGCTTGGAGAAATCCACGGTCTGGAGAATGTAGTGGGCGAAACCTTCGCGGTCTTTTCGAGTTGCCAGCACCTTTTTCCGCTTGGTTCTCTTGCTGGCTGGAGCCTGGGACTGGACAGCCGGCTGATCCGTGTTCATCTGGGTAGATACAAGAGGCGCTGCCGTGTTTTCTGGTTTTGCTGGCTCAGGTTGTTCTCTACTTGAGACAGAGTAGCCTGAGTTGCCTCCTGAACCTCACGCAGCAGCATACAGAAGCTAGCGGCTGCAACCCGAGGAGGGGTAATTATACTCCAGTGTCTGACGCAACCGAATCAACCTCATTCCATTTCCCCGCCTCTCGAGCGTCCTCAGCATAAAAACCTGCCCTTTTAACTCCAATGAAAACTTCCTGAGCTCTTCACTTTCTCGTGTTATAGACACGGTGTGTGTGAGAATGTTTCTTTTACCAGGGTTTGGTGGGCATCAGATAAAATAAAACCATCTCTAGCGAGGAAAATATACAAAACTCTCGGATTTGCTCCCCAACTAAGAAGAAGCGAAGAAACAACATTTGTGATTTTTGCCTTCAAAATATTGCTAAAATGTCACCGGCTATGTCTCTAGAATAAGGTTAAGAAAAGGGTTTACCTATTATGGGGTTGTAATTCCCTAACTAATACTTTAAAGGAGAGGAAGCATTGGTTCTGTTTTTGCTTGGCTTCCCTAATGAGCTAAAGAAGAGAATAAATGTTTGGATCCTTAATTTGCGTATCAAGGGAACGAGATGTGATAGGTAGGTGAAGAAGTGAAGTGTGAGAGCTGTACTAGCCTCAGGTTACGCGATAGGCGGTTTCAGTCCCATGTCAGGTCCGATATCGCCTAATAAAGGAGAACTCGGTTTGGTTAGGTGCTATTTCTTTGAAGGGAACTAGATGAAGAGAGAGTTTAGTGCTTCTATGGTGAAACAACTTAGGTATGCTTATTGGTGATGATGCGAAAAAAAATGCTGAAAGAGTAGGAAAAAGGTTTACTCTGCTGAAGTAGGTTCACTGGGGTATAGCCCTGTTTTCACAAGCATCCCTAACTTTATCGTGAATCATCTATCTGAGCATATTGCTACAGAAACTATCGTGACTGTTCATATACAATAAGTTCGGGGGAGTCGGTCCCAAGGAAGTTGAGGCCGTAGTGTGCTTATTGCTTGAGAAAAGGGTTAAGGAGACTGTGTCCGGTGCACTCCGGGTTAACAGGCCACTTCTAAATAAAATTTGCTGCCTCGCTGGGAGAGGGAGAAAGGCAACGGATAGCAGATCCTGAAGGGCCACCCACTTTTCCATAAAAAGAGTCGCTATATAGCGGAATCTGAATTTGTTTAAATTATGAAAGTCAGTACAGATTTGGAATAAAATAGAAATTTTGGCTGGCGGTTAAGCGTCCTTTTCCTGCAGCCGGCTTCGCTGCTTTTTAGATAGTTCTATGTTGTTTTTCTTTCCAGTTCAGTCACATGCACACAGAATCAGCTCTAATTCTCGTGAGTCTGCTTATGTTTTAAATTCGGGGTACAGAAGGAGAAAATTCAGGTTTACTGTAAATATGCAGCCCACTGGGGATTTCCCTTCTTACAGCAGTTGGTGCTGGGATCTTGTCCTCAGCGCGTGGCTTGGTTTGTTCTTTTTAGAGGTTTCCCCTCCATTTCTTCCCTCTCCCTGTAGTGCTAGGGTGTAAATAATTTTATTTATATAACTATCCCAGCCTAAAGTATTGTCATCGATAATTTTGAGTCCTACTGGATAATTATTGCATTAAATCATTGTCCGTTTTAAAGGTATTAATTTTTATTATATGGTTATATTGACTGTCACCTTAGTCTTATAATGTGAAACAGCAATTGTAGCACCTCAGTTATCAACTTCAAATAAAATGCTCCCTTATATTCTCATGCTGTGAACTTGACTCATCGATAGCTACTAGCCACTTTTGGAAATTATAAGTTAATACCTTTACGGCAGACGCATAAAACAACTGGGTTCTAAATTATTCACAAATATGTTTCAACAATACATACTTTATATTTTACAGACGACATTTTATTGTATCATATATTTAGCTTCCCCCTTTACTAAATATATATATATATATATATCTTAAAACAAAATAATGATTTCTCAAACACAGGCAACTAATTATTCTTGTTCTGTTACATTTTTTCTGTGTTTGTATTACATAGTTTCCTGCAATTTTTGCTCTTCCTACTGAAATTTATTGATGTTTTGACATTTAATTAGTCAGATCACGAGAGTAGGATGCAACCTCATGTATATGTATGTGCTTACATTTAACGTCTTTTGTAATGTTCTACTATGACAGAAAACTAGAGATTTATTTTCTTTTGAAATTAGACAAATCCTGTCATTCTTCTAGGTGAGCATAGGAAAGCCTACGTGTGTTTCTTGTTTGTTTTTGGAAAGGCACTGCATAAAAAAGAAAGGAGGAAATAATTTCATTTCTTAATGTAGGATACATCACTCCCCATCAATGCTGTTCCCTCCATATCTTGAGAGCAGGTACAGAAATGAAATTTTAATTTAAGATTAAACCCAAATTTTCTTGACTGTCGGGGGATAAATCGAGGATTTGTGGATTTCTGCCCCCGGGCGCTCGTTCGCAGGATCAAAAACATGCAACGAATGAAAACATGTAACAGACCTAGCCTGGGAACGTCCACTTTAATTGAGCAAAAAGCCAATGGGACTTTTAAAATTAGAGATAAATAGAGTTGTAGAAACACAGATTGTGAGGCTCTGGGGGAGGCAAGAGGAGGCTGATTGATTCCGTTGCGTCCGCTGCCAAGGCGCTAGGCGCGCGAGCGACGGAATGGTTGAGTCAGTTGCGTCGGGTTCTGCTCTATATAAATTCGGGCAAGGCAGCCAGAGAGATCAGTTTAGAGAGCTCCTGGAAGCGGTGGGGGTGGGTGGTTGCGTCGCAGATCCGCAGGAGGCGCCAGCGGCCGGAGGTGGAGGCGGCGGCGGCCTGAGCAGTCTTTTGCCTGTGAATGCAGCAGGGGAGAAATGCGAAAAATAACCTCGGTTCCCCACGTTTCTTCTACAGAAGTAGCTGCAGCTACTTCTGTGGTGCCCAAGAAGAGAGGGAGGCCGTCTCTCCCAGACCTCATTCTCCGAGCTGTCTGCTACGCCACAGCCCGCAAAGGCGCCTCTCTGGTTGCCATCAAGAAGGCGCTGTTGACCGACGGCTACGACGTGCAGAAGAACAACGGGCGCCTAAAGGCGGCGCTCAGCAATCTCGTTAGCAAAGGGCTCCTGCAGCGGGTCACTGGCAGCGGCGTCTCGGGGTCCTTCAAGCTCAGCAAGCAGCAGAAGGGAGGCGCCCTGAAAACCACGCGGAAAAAAACGGCCGGCAAGAGACCCAAGCCCCAGATCGTGGCCCGGAGGACTCCGAAAAAAATTAACCTGCCGGTAGCTAGAACGGCAAAGGGAAGTAAATTGGCTGTTAAGAGACCTAAAGCGCACAGGGATCCGGCCAAACCCAAGGAGAGAGCTGCGGTCCGCGGCAAAGCCGCTGTCCAGAGGCATTAATTTGAACTAACAAAACTCAAAGGCTCTTTTAAGAGCCGCCCTAAATCTTCATTAAAGGAGCTAAGGTTCGGATGGGAGGGAATGAAAACTGCCTTGAATTTAAAATACAATGGATGCTTCTAGCGGGGGAAATTTTACATAGTTTTAGTCTATGCTATTCAAGAGTAGCAAGGTAACATGTAAATAAATAGCGAACGTTGCTATGGGGCAATATTAAAAGTTTATTAAAATAACGATTAATAAAATTGTCCCCTGGGAAAAAATGCTTCATAATATTAAAAGAAATTTATATTCACGTTTCTTCACAACTGGGGGATTCCAAGAAAGAATTGGAGCCCGGGCTTTTCAGTGATGCCTTTCCTATGCACAGTGGTAAAGTGCCGCCCAATGAAAGTTCAGGCCACCTTCCCTTGCCCAGTCCTTGTCCTTCCCCACAAACACTCTACCAATGATTCATCTTCACAAATTCACACCCTTGCCTCTACCACAGAGCGCAAAGCTGTACAGTAGTTCCCGTTTTGCTGGGGGGGGGGGGAGAAGGGAGTGAGAGGCTTTCACAGTCTTGCCATTGTAGCGAGGACAAGACAGATTTCTGAGGAGGTGCCACAGCAGCAGCTGGCGCCTAAAACGGTTCGCAAGAGAGTGATCTTGCTGCAAGTGAGATCAGCGGCGATCGATTTAGCACGGTGGCGCTACAGGTGGTTTGCTATTGTCCCTGCTTTCTAAACGCGCCTTTCGAGCGCCTGGTCAGAAAAGTCGCTCAGGATTTCAAGAGCGATCTTCGTTTTCAGAGCTTCGCTGTCCTGGCCCTGTAAATAAACTAATGAAGGTTACCCCGTGGTGGTCTTAATGGAAAACAATAGTAATTAGTGTGCTATTCCAGTGTGCCTCACCTTCCCCAGGTAGATTTCCAAGCGATCTTTTTTATTCTTACTACAGTAGGAGCTCATGCAGTTGGACCCTATGTGAACACTGGAATTATGATCAAGGTGCTGTGTTCTTGCTAGCACCTGGGAGAGGAACGTGGGAATGAAACAAAAACCTTTTCTGGGCCACAGCTCTTCCCTTGTATTAAGGGAACAAAACATTCCCCCCACACACCCCACACACATTATTTTGGGTGCTCCCTTGTGATTTTCCCAAAGGACTGGGGGCGGCTGAGACACTATGTACCAAAAATAAATAAAAAAATCCCCGCCCAGCTTTGTAAATAGATCGAAGTTAAATGAAGAGATGATATTAGCAACTATTTCATGGTAGTACGATATCAAACTGAAACCCCAACCAGGAATGATAACCCCACACACCTCGTGAAAGAGTAGGAGCCAAGTCACTTCCCCCTAGTTTGTTTGTTTGTTTTTTAATGAAGCCATTCCCTATTTTCCTTCAATAGTCGATGCTGTGTGACTGGCCTCCCAAAAAACAAGGACAAGGCGGATCGGCGAAACGTTGTATTTACATATCCGGGGAGCTAGGAATGGGTCTTGAGTGTTGAATACTCCAGGGGGCGGTGTTAGCTGAGGGCCGGACAAGAAGAGGTCTCAGTCTTCATTCAGGTCGGCTTCACAGGAGGTTCAGTTTCGAGCCGGGAGTGTTTGGTTGCCTACATAGAGAGGTGTAGTTAGTTGGTGGCTTCTGGAGTCCCGTGATCAGGCTCTCAGCTCCCCATGCTCCCACCTCTGAGATGGAAGAAACGCTGCTGGTGAGGTTAGGTTCCCCCAAGGAGGGTAGTGTGGACGTTAGTTACTGCAAAAACAAAAAATGGTCCCAAAATGTATAGAATCATGAGCTTTCATGGGCAAACCCCACTTCCTCCGATGAACTGGAGTGGAAATAACAGAAACCAAAAGAGAGATGTGTATAACAGCAGAAGTATCTTTGACTTGTGGGAGCTGTGTTAACAAGTCTAATAAATGGTCAGGATGCATCCTATTATATGTAGCATTTGATGTGGAAATGCAGATGTTAATGGCAGGAGAAATTGGCTGTGTAATGTGCCACCAGTTAATGTCTTTGTTTAGGCCCAAGTTACAGTATCAAAACTATAGATCAATTCCAGTTCTGCAGCCTCTCTCTGTAATTGGTTAGTGAAATTCCTTTGTGGAAGGATGGCTACTTTTAAGTCCATGACTGAACCTAGATGGGTTAAAATGTCCCCCTCCAGGTTTCTGTGTGTTACCATTCCTGATGTTTGATTTGTATCTATTTATCCTTTCTCACAGAGACTATCCGGTTTGGCCCATATCCACGGCAGAGGGGCATTGCTGGCACTTGATGCCATAGATCACATTAGAGGATGTGAAGGTGTATGAGCCCCTGATATTGTGGCTTATGTGGCTAGGTCCTGTGATGGTGTCACTTGTATAGATAACAGCACATACAAACAACATACATGGCATATGGGCAGAGGCTGGGTTGGCCACCTTCCCATCTGCTGCCAAACTCTGTAAAGTGCTGGCTGTCTTCAGTGTCTTCAGTGTCTACTCTTCACTTGGTTCCCATCTCCTCAGCTCCAGGAGTTTCCCAGTTCTCTCTGCCTCCTCTGGGAAGAACCCCATATTTTCCTTACTCTTTTCCTGACTCTCCAACAGCAGCCCCCTCCACCACTGACAAGCCTTAGTTGCTTTTTAGTTCCATTAGACCAGGTATCCCTCCCCCTCCTCGCCCCCATGGCAAAGGGTTCCTGGCCCTTCTTGGCTTGTCTCTGCCTCTCAGCGGATCTGGGATACCCCTTCATGGGACCACAGAACATTCTTTTTTCATACAGCAATACTAATTAAATACACGTTCCATTTAAAATGAGTTGACTCAAGCTGGTACCAAAACAAAACAAAAAAATTAACCAGTTAGTTTTTTGTTTGGGGTTTCTTGTCACAATTCTGGAAGTTTTCTGACCCACTCCCATGCACAGTTTGCTAACCAAATAAAACCACCTACATTGGAGAATATTTTGAAGGCTACTGACAGGCTCCCATTTGTCCTGAATCCAAGTCTCAGGGGGACTATTATGGTTTGTTAGTTGAACAGTAGACCCTCAGCATTCCAAAAGCCAGGGTTATGAACTCACCAGTCAACTACATGCCGCATTTGGAATTGGAAATACACAGCCGAACATGTGCGGATGTGTACTACCCATAAAAACACAGGCTGGTGGCTGTGGGTACTCTGTTAATCAGCTGGGCAGTACCTCAAAGTTCCCTCTGATTTTCCATCCATGTACAGGATAAATTTTGTTTTGTGCAGCAAAGCATGTGCAAATATGCACCACCCCTAGAAACACATGCTGACAGCTTTGGGCACTCCATAAATCAGCTATTAACCCCCCAGCTGCTAACTCCTCCACCTCAGCCACTAACGCCCCTGGCCTGTAACCCCCTCACCTAGCCATTGACGGGAGGCCACTGTAAGATTTTGGAAAGTAGCCGAGGGCCGCACTCTTCCGTGGAGGAGGTGTGGGATCTGGGATGGAGGTTGGGTGCAGAGGGGAGCTTGGGGCAAGGGACTGGGAGACTGGAGTCCGGGAGGGAGTTGGGATGATGCAGGCAGTTGTGACCAAGACCAGGGGACTGAAGTGCAGGGGATTGGGATGTGACCTAGGCTAGGAGGGGATTGTGATCTGGAGCAGGAAACTGGGGTGCCAGATCTGGGAGGGGGTGTGGGTGTATGAGGGGGACAGAGGGTTTGGGTATGTGGAGTATGGGGGGAGGCAGAGAGTTGGGGCAGGAAAGCACTGGGGAGACAGAGGCAGATTGTCGCCAAGAGACTAACTTGTCAGCTGCCAAACTGGCCTGCCTGTTTGCAGAGCTTGAAATGTTTCCCAGCCAGCCTGCCTGGCCATGTGCTTCAGGAACAGCTCAGCCAAAGAGAGGGGGTGTGATTATCCTTGGCTGCCTGTTATTCCAACAAACAGCTCCTATTGGCTGGATTCTGCCAGAAACCAGCCAATGAGAATGTGCTGGGATGGGATGGCTCCTCAAATATCCCCCCTCCCCTCCAGTTTCAAAGCAAAGGGAGCTCTGCAGCCGCATGGCAGGCAGGGCTGCGGGGTGAGCTGGGGACCTGCCTGGTGCTCCCCGCTGCTCCCGTGGGCCAGATCTGGTGGCTTGGTGGGCCAGATTCGGCCTGCGGGTCAGATTTAGCCCAGGTCTGCTCTAGCAAGACTGGCTTCCCTTGGGGGCCCTCTGGGGTCAAAGACAAAGCCCTTGAGCACAGCCTGGCAATGCCTGTAGGGTGGGCTATCGCCTGGTTCCCCTTTTGTCACATTCAAAGCACTAGGAGAGGCTAAATGAACTGGCATCTGCATTGGAGGGTCCCAGCGGCCCTGTCTGTGGATGCTTGGTGGCTGCGATTGTTGCACTAGCTGCTCCATTTCACTTCTCCTCGCAAGGTGCTTAAGGTTCCAGGCTGGGATTTGGGGCACCCAGCTCTTCCACCGGCTCCTGTGTGACATTGGATGAGTCCCTTGGGGCCAACCAGCCCCCTCCCCTTCAACATGTGCAGGTGCCAAAACCCGAGCAGGGGGGGCAAATCAGGCTGAGGCCGGGGCAGTGACATGGAGCCATCTGGATCCCTTGGGAAGCAGGACCCAGGCCAAAAAACAGGTTTTCCCAGAGCCAAAGGCAAGACCCTCCCTCATCCCAGAGCAGGCAGGCCCCATCCCTGGAGTGGGGAGCTGTCCCCAGCAGGCAGGGACCGTGAGAACGATTTTGGGGACACGCAGGACAAGATGCTCAATGGGCACCCACAGGGCGCTGCTTTGAGGAATGTGGCTCCAGCCGTCACTAGGCACCTGGGCAGAGGGGTGAGCAGGGCCGGGAGGGGACACAGCATCCAGGATATAGAGACTGGAGGCTGCAGCTGTCTCTGGGGCCACATGGAAACAGATGTTGGAAAACAAAAGCTGGGGCAGCAGAGAGCCCCATGGTTTGAGGGCTGAGGAAAAACACCTTCTGTTTAGCGTCTGCCAAAGGAGGCTGTGGGGACATGTCTAAGGGCTCCCTGCAGAGCAAACATTCTGGACCAATGGGCTGGTTCATGTTGCAGAAAAAGGCAGAACAAGGCCTGTGGCTGGAAGGGGCAAACAGACAAGCCCATTGAAGAAATGAGGCACAAATATTTCCCGGGGAGCCTGATGCACCATTGGCACAAGCAGCCAAAACCCATGAGGGATTCTCTGTTGCCTGGTGCCCTGCAGTGCAGACAAGCTGCCTGTCTGGTGTGTTGGGGGGGGTCAGAACATAGCTACTGGGAGATACAGGCGGGCTGGGATGTGCAGGGGGCAGATCTGATGCTCTAATGGGCCCCTCTGGCCTTACGCTCTGCTAAGGACTGACAAGCTGGGTGGGGCCGAGGGAGCAGCCCCTGGGGCGTTACTGCCCAGTCCTCTCGGACCCTGACCCAGCCACCGTTCAGTGGGGCTCCAGGGGAACCCCTCAAACATCCAGAGGGCTGGCCAGGGCCAGGACACCAGCTTAGCAGAGGATGGGTGGGCAGTGGGGGGTGGCAGTGACATCACAAAGGCCTATTGCATGACCGCAGCCTATTGGGGGACAGGGATGACCTCACAAAGAGACCCTGGCAACAGCCAATCAGAACAGAGGCGCAAGGCCGGGGCCAGCTCAGAGTTTCCCGCAGCTTGGCAGCAGCATGGCGCCTTCCCAGGGTCCCTGCAGGGGCCGGACAGAGAATTGGGACCGATGGGCGGGGGCAGGAGGAGCCTCATCGGCGTTTTCTACTTCCCTGCGGCCGGTCGTGTCGGGTCCGGTGAGACGGTCGGAGACTCAGAGAGGTTTGGAGCCTGCTCAGTCTGGTTCCCCTTTGCCTCCTCCCTCGGTCTCGTGTTCTCCTGCGTCTTCCCCCCTTTCCCTGCCCCCCGCCCCACCAAGCAGGGTGTGTGGGTGTTGGAGGGTTGGGGCAGTGGGAGGCCTCACACGGAGCTAAGGCTAGCAGAGCACTGAGAGTCAGAGGTGACGTGGGCCCTCTGATTGGATGACTGCTCAGACCCCCCTGCCACCCAACTCCCAGAGTCTCACTGCTGATTAGGCCTCAGTTGGATTATTGTGTCCAGTTCTGGGCACCACATTTCAGGGAAGAGGTGGAGATATTGGAGAGTGTCCAGAGGAGAGCAACAAGATGGATGAAAGTTCTGGAAAACATGAGTGATGGGGGAAGACTGAAAGAATTGGGCTTGTTTAGTTTGGAAAAGGGAAGACTGAGAGGGGATATGAAAGCAGTTTTCAAGACCCTAAAAGGGTGTCACAAGGAGGAGCGAGAGGGAAATGGTTCTCCTTGGCCTCTGAGGACAGACCAAGAGGCAAAGCACTTAAACTGCAGTGAGGTTTAGGTTGGACATTAGGAAAAACTTCCTACCTGTCCCGGTGGTGAAACACTGGTATAAATTGCCCAGGGGGGTTGTGGAATCTCTGTCACTGGAAATATTTAAGAGCAGGCTGGGCAGACACCTGTCAGGGATGGTCTGATGGTGCTTGGTCCTGCCGGGAGTGCAGGGGAGTGGACTTGATGTTCTCTAAAGGTCCCTTCCAGTTCTACAGTTCTGCAATGCACAGACCAGACCAATCAGTCCCAGGCCAGCGGGAGGGGTGGTGGGTAGGGGGGAGGGTCGAGCTGCTTCTCTGCAGTTCCTGTCTCGGCGCAGTTCCTGAGTTTTCCTAAGGGGCCAGAGCTCCTCACACACTTGCTGACAGGGCCCATGAGCGGGGGTTGGACTGCGGATGGTTGCAGAGCCCTGGGCTCTGACTGTCCGTGTGTCCCAAGGGGCTGGCTGGGGAAAGAACACCAGTCGTACAGAGGGGAGGGGGGCGATGACACCACAAGGGCCTGTGGGGAAAGGGGCAAAGGAAGGGCTGAGCTCATGGAGATCCCCTGACATCAGCTGCAAGGCAGGGGAGCCTCAGATACACCCCCCGAGCCCTTTCTGGCTGTGTGAGGAGTCCCCCAAAGAGGCGGGGCTGGAATCGCTCTGAGACCGACCCCTCTGGGGGTGACCTGGGCCAGCCTTTGGGATGTCCCCTAAGACCTTTCAGCCGACCCCACTCCCAATCTCACTGGACAGGGAGGAGGTTTCCCAATTTCCCAGCTTTGACCCCTCCCTCCCCGCCCTTCCTTTGCAGGCTCCGCACAGCCTGGTCTGGCCTCGGGCTGGCCCTGCGGGGAATCTGCAGGCAGAGCCCCCAACGGCTGCTAGGAGAGCTGGTAGGTGAGCATGGGCAGGGGGCAGGGGAGGCAGTTTTCCCTTAGCACTGTGGGGGCAGGAAAGGGGAGACTGGGAACCCTTGGGCAGGGCCGGCAGGGTGGGGCTGTGTTGGGCCCTTCCTCCATTAGGGAGAGGGGAAGGAGATGGACGTTAAAGTCAGGACCTGGCTGGCTTTGGGATAAGGGAGCCTCAAATCCCACACACCCAGGAGGAGGAGGCTCATTGGCACAGCCTGGGCACTGGTCTTTTGAGCCTGCCCCACCTTTCTCCCCCACAGCAGGTCAACTCCTGCCTCACGTCCAGAGTGTCCCAGGGGAGAGCCAAAGCCGCAGGCAATGGCACAGCATGTTGTAACTTCCCCACTCCGCCCCTCCCCCCCGCTCACTTGGGGCGGGAGTGACCTCTGAGCTTTTCCCCACGGGCTCCAGCAGAGGGACGTGGAGAGGGAGGCACCTGGCCCAGGGGGGTTTGGAGCTGGCAGCAGGACGCTGATGGAGCCCCGTCTCCTCCCTTCCATCCCAGCTCAGCACCGACCCCCACTAGGGAGCTTGGGGCCCAGCTGGGACTGTCCCTCAGGGGCCCAGCCGAGAACACCAGCTGGCCAGGGAAGGGCCTGACCCCTCTACCTACTGCTGCTGTGCCAGAGGTAAGGGACCCGGCTGGGCTATGAGCCCCCAGGCAGTGACACCGACAGACGCCAGGCCAGGGGCCCTGTGGAAATGACTCCCCTCTCCCCCCCGAGGCTCTCACCTGGCAATGGGAGCCCTGTAGCAACGTACCAAAGCTTCTGGGACTGGCCCCACAGAAGGGCGAGTTTGTCTCTCCTCCCCTCCCCCCCGCTCCATGTAGGACCAGCCCCTCCCCAGGCACCAAGGTGCCAGCTCTTCTGTGGGGCCAGGGATGCAGCCCACTGGGAACCCAGCCCCAGCCAGGGCCTCGGGGCAACTGGATGCTGCGGGGGAACAGCTGGCGCGGGGTGAGGGATGGGGGTGGGGGGAAGGCAGAAGCAGCTCCTGCGCCGATAGGCCGGGAGAGGTCTGGCCCTGGGGGGGACTAGAGAGGCGCCGTGTCCATCCCAGGGCCCAGCTCCCACTGCCCCCTGGTTCCCAGGCACCGCGTCTGACAGGCCCTTGCTCTCTTGGGACAGGAGGAGCCCAGCCACGGGGCCACGCCAGCTCCCGCCGTCTGAGCCTGGCGCCAGGTGCCGGCGGCTCAGCAGGGGCTGCACCAGGGCAGGCGACGGCTGCTGGGGAGGGAGCCGCTGGTGGGATCAGTGCATCACGGGGAGCTTCTCCCGCTCATGCCAGGACTGGAGCCACGGACACGACCCGGCCCTGGGCTGGGTGCTGGTGGAGAGGGAGGCGCTGCCCCTCCCCCCCACGGGGGATGGAAAGGTGCCACCATCTCCTGTGCCTGGAGAGGGACCTGCACAGCCCTGTTAGTCGGGGCCAGCTTCTTCACTGTAGCCATTGGGCTGCACAGCCCTGACTAAAGGGGCAAGGTACTGACTATGGCCATTGGGCCATACTGCCCTTTGAAAAGGGGCAAGATACTGACTCTGGCCATTGGGTCATACTGCCCTTTGAAAAGGGGCAAGGTACTAACTGTGGCCATTGGGCCATACTGCTGTTAGAAAAGGGGCAAGGTACTGACTCTGGCCATTGGGCCACACTGCCGTTAGAAAAGGGGCAAGGTGCTGACACTGGCCATTGGGCCACACTGCCGTTAGAAAAGGGGCAAGGTGCTGACTCTGGCCATTGGGCCACACCGTTCAGTGAAAAGGGGCACTATATTGACTCTGGCCTTTGGGCAGCACTACCCTGAGTAAAAGGGATGGGCTATGCGAGTTCACACATGGGACCAGGGCAGCAGAGGAGGAAACCGGCCGGCCAGGGCAGAGAGGCCAGATGGGGGCTGCACCTCAGGGACCTGCTGAAGCTTCAACAGACCAAGGGGCCTCCCCGTCGTGCCGCTTCCCCCAGACCCCGAGCTCAGGCTGTTGGTGCCCTTCAGCCAGGGCACCTGGCGGAGAAGCCACTGCAAACACGGCGCCTCACAGCCCTGCCCTGGGCACCTGTGGCCTGGCCAGGCCATTCCCAAGGAGACTCCCATCAAGTGCAGATCCCTATGGCAGGGGTGGGGAACCTCAGGCGCGGGGGCCGGATGCAGCCCCAATTTGTGGGGACCCGGCCCCTGAAGCTCAGGGCTCCCCCCTGCATTGGGGGGCCCACACTGGAGAGAGGAGGGGGGGCTGTTTCTCACTTGTGTGCAGCCCCCCATGGATTTTTCTGTGGGTCAGTGGCCCCGACCCAGCAAAGGTTCCCCACCCCTGCTCCGTGGGGGGTAAAGGTCTCTGAGAACCTGACTAGGGCCCCACCCATTTCACAACCAGGAGATGTGCAACGGGGGGGTGGAGACTGAGCTCCCCACCATAGGTGTGCGCAGCACATTTCATTAGGGTGTGCACCCAAAGAATTTTTTTAAAATGTACTCTTTGACCCCCATTAGCCACACCCCTGACCCCCATTGGCCACACCTCTAGAGGTAACACTCTCCGGGCAAGATGGACACATGACCAGAAGTAAAAGGTGTCATGTGACCCCCTCTAAGGACTTTTTCCACCATCCTCCTACCAATAGGGATTAGTCGTCCCCCCCCCCCAAATTCCCCTCATGCAACTATCCTGCAATTGCATTACCCCAATGTGTGTGACATTAACTCGGGGGTGGAGAGGCTGGGGGAAGTGTTCCCTCTGAGAGTTTCCTCCCATGAGCAGAATGAATTTTGTGTTGTGCACCAGTACTGACTTCATGTGACTTGTTTGGATGTGCCACCCAAGTTATTAATAAATATCTCATAAACCTCTACCTTTTCCCTCTGCTGCCATGTCTCCTCCCCTTGCTCCATCAGCTCCCCTGGTGCCTGCTGCCCCCCAACCCCTTACTCACCTCTGCTGTCCTGACTTCTGCCCTTCTTACTGCCCTCAGCCTTCCTGAGACCTGCCCCCATCCACCAGCCCTTCTCTCCCCACTGTGCCCACTCCTCCAGTAGCCCCACTCTGATCATGTGAGCTACCCCTCCTCATCCCCTCTCCTAACACCTCCCTCTACACACCTGCCCTGCCTCTCTCCTCTGGTGCTGGTCCCTCCCCTGCAGGTGTCTGCCCGTCTGCTTCACCCCAGAACCCCCTGGCACCTGCACCTTCCCTTACTCCTGCACCCTCCTGGTGCCTCCCCCTTCCCTCACTACCCCTGCCCCCTTTGCCTTCTTTTTCCCTGATGCCCACCCCCCTCACCACCCTCTGCCCCCGTTCCCCTCATGCCCCTCTGTGCCCTCACACATGCCTTGCTCCATCCCTGCCTTCCTCATGCTCACCCCTTCTTTCAAGCCTTCTCCCAGCACCTCCCCTCCCCCCTCTAACACCTAATACCCTTACCCTCTCCTCTCCCAGCATCATCCTGTTCCCCCTTCCACTGACACCTCCCCTCCTGCCCTTTTCCTCATTGTCTCCACTTGGCCCCCTGGCATTTGTGTCTCCTCCACCCAGTCCCTTGGTGCCTTCCCCTTTCTTCTCCTGACCTGCCCCCCTCCCCTCAGCACAAGCCCCTTCCTCTCCCACCCCTTCCTCTTATTTTTCCCCTTTCCCTCCCCTCCCTTACCTTTGGCTTCTGCCTTCCAATTCGCAGGGCTGGAGTCAGAGCCGGCCCAAGCTACAGGCCGGCCAGGCCTTAGCCCGGGGCGCCCCCGGGGCACCGCACGGTGCTGCCAGGCCAGGCGGGGGCACCCCTGGGGTGCCTCAGGGGGGCCACGCGGTGCTGCCGGGCTGGATGGGGGCGCCCCCAGGTGCATAAGGGGCGGGGCTGCGGGGCCTGGGGTGCAAAAATGGCTCGGGCCAGCTGGCATTTGTAGTCGGGACCCAGCTGCTTCTGGAGCTGGGCCGCGCAGTTTTAAAGTCCCGGGCCGTGATGTCACGCCACGCCCGGGCGTCTTCCCTCTCACCTATTGCGCGACATTTGAGCACGCCGCGTATGCGCTCTCTCTGCCCCACAGTGTCCCATAGATGGCTGCGGGAAATTTAAAGTGAGGGGCTGCGGTGCCCTGTCATAAATCCCTCTCCTCCTCCAGCAGCCGCTAGCCGGCCTGAGACATTAGGGTGTGCCTGGGCACACCAGGCACACACCGTGCGCACGCCTATGCTCCCCACACAGTGAGGGGCCTGAGGTGCCAGCTGCTCACCTGGCCCAACTGGGATGGGACACGCATTGTCCTGCCCCGATATGGCCACACTTGGAGGGGGCAGATCGGAGCCACCCTGAGGGTCAGGGAGTAATGAGGGTGGAACAGCTCTAGCCCTACCCTGCAGGCCGCTGGGAAGTGAAAGTCCCCCACTCCCACCACACACAATCCTAGTTCAGGCCAGGACCCGCCTGGTCAGAGCGCCGTGAAATTTCCCTTAGAAACACCTGAGAGTATGAACCGGCGCACCGTGGAAACACTCTGGCTGTGAAATGGGCGAGGTTGCAGGGGGACGCAATGGGGCCCTAGTTCTGGCGTATTCCCTGGAAGTTGTGGGAAAGGGTCTGCCAGAAACTCCTGGCCCTGTTGGTCCTCAGGGTCATTGGGGAATCCCCTAGTGCAGCCTTTCTCCAGCGGGGGCTCCCAACCCAAAAGCGGGTCACAGGGCCAGGGGAGGGGGCTTGCGAGCAGGGTCTCTGGCCTTCTGGGTTTTCCCAGGCACGACCTCATCTTTGGGCCTCAAATCTTCCTCTGGGCAGATGTTTGGAAATATTAAAAACTGTCAGATTTCTTCTGGCTTTCCAAGCTGAGTGGCTGGAGAGCAGCGGCCACTGTCTGGGCACCCGGTTTGGAGGCAGCGCCACTGCCAGCAGCATCACAGAAGGAAGGGAGGCCTGGTACAGTGTTGCCACCCTTCCTGCTGCACCGCTGCTGGCGGTGGGCTGTCTTTTGATCTGGGTGGCAGCAGAGCAGTGGCCGCTGGCAGGTCACCCAGCTCAGAAGTCAGCGCCACCACCAGCCACAGCACAGAGGGAAGGGGGCATGATATGGTCTTGCCTGCTCCCCTTCTGCACTTCTGCAGGGTGTGGGGCTGCCTTCTGAGCTGGGTGGCCGGAGAGCAGTGGCTGCTGGCCAGGGGCCCAGCTGAGATGACGGGGTCCTTGCCAGCAGCAGCACAGAAGGAGGGGTGGCTCCGTGTGGTGTTGTCACTCCTACTTCTGCACCACTGCTGGCGGTGGCCCTGTCTTCCAAGCTGGGCATCTCACAAGCAGCCACGACCCTCTGGCCGCCCTGCTCAGCCGTCAGTGCTACCCCCAGCAGCGGTGCAGCAGGAAGTGCAGCTGGAGGTGGGATTGCAGCATTTCCTTCAGCACCGCGGTGGGTGTCAGCCCTGCCTCCCACACAGGGTGACCAGAGAGCAGGTGCCACTGGCCAAGGGCTACTTCAGAGGGCAGCGCCGGCGCTAGCAGCAGCACAAACTAGGGATGTCAATGCATGTAGTTGGCTACACGATTAACCAATATGCCTGAGCTTATTGGTTAATCCTGTCGACTCCACGCACCCCTCCCCCCCGTCTGCCTCGGTATCCGAGGCAGCAAGGGGAAGGAGGTGGGAGCTGATGTCTGGAGGGAGCTGGCTTTTAAGCTGCCTCCCCATGAGTGCCAGATGCCACACGGCTGCCTGGCCTCCTACCCCCATGCTGCTGCTAATGACAGAGATGCAGCAACACGAAGGGTGAGGGGGGCAGGCGGGAGCTGGTACACATGGGAAGCAGCTCCCCATGTGTATCAGCTCCCATGGAGCCACTTTCCGCCCACCCACATCCCACTGCTGCCTCTGTATCAGAGGTAGCAGTCTGTGGCGGGGGGCAGACAGGAGCTGGTATGTGCGAGGAGCCATCTTTTAAGCCGCCCCTCCACACATGCCACTTCCGCGAAGGCCCCTTCTGACCCTTGCTGCCTCCTGCAGTGGGGGGATGGGGACAGACAGGAGCCAGAGCTCTGGGGAAGCCGGCTTAAAAGCTGGTTCCCCATGAGCACCAGCTCTGCAGAGCCGCCTGCTCCCACCCCTCCCACTGCAGAGGAGGCTACTGCAGAACAGCCTCTGTCCGTGACTGGCTCAGGCTTGCTGCGCACAGAGGCTGCCGTGGGGGATCCCGGTGCAGCCTCTGTCCGCAGGGAGTTCAGATCTGCTGTGGACAGGGGCTGCACCGCCCCACACTGCTGACTCCTTGTCAGAGACAGTAGCGTGGGGTGGTTGGGGGCTCCCCGGGGCTGGGGCAGGAGCTCACTGGCTGCCGGCCCCATCCCGGGGACTATCGAATAATCATGGAATTGCTGCTGTTTGATGCGGTGCCACAATTATTCAATGACTCCCTCTCTGACATCCCTGGCGGAGAAGAGAGGGTGGCCCTGGATGGTGCTGCCCCTCATCCTTCTCTGCCATTGCTGGCGACAGTGCCACCTGTCACGCCAGGCAGCCAGACAGTCGGTGCTGTGGCCAGTAGCCGCGCAGAGGGGAGGGTGGCCTGGTGCAACTACTTGACTAGTCGATGGGCACATCTGCACTTTGAAATGTACAAGGGCCCCAGTGGAGGTTGGAACATGCACAGCCTGGGGCCAGCGGGACGTCTGGAGGCTCTTGTGTATTTCAAACTGAAGGGCCCTCATGGAGCCTGGGGTCAGTGGGGGACTCTGAGTCCCCCACTGACCCTGCACTCCATGCAGTGCTGCTGCTTTCAAATGCCATGCAGAGCCCAGGGTCAGCGGCTCCGCATGGCATTTCCCTGGAACCCAGGATAAGCTGGGGACTCTCCAGCTGTCCCTGGGCTCTGTGCACTTTGAAATACTGCCCTGGAGCCCAGGATCAGTGGGGGAGTCCCCAGCTGATCACAGATTCCAGGGTAATGCTGCATGGAAATGAGGGTCAGCTGGGGACTGCTAATTCGAGGTGCTGTGTGGCATTTCAAAGTGGCAGTGCCACACGGAGCCTGGAGTCTGCTCGGGACTCCCCAGCTGACTCCGAATTCTGCGTGGTGCTGTCGCTTTGAAGTACCCCCTTTTCCCCTCCCCTTTGCCGCCTCATTCTGATAGGGGTGGCAAGGAGGGGAATCGACTAGTCGATGTGACTATCTGATAAGAATTTGCTTATTGGATAGTCGGCTAGTCCTTAACACCCTCCCTGCTGGCAGCGCTGGATTCCACTCTAGGAGGCAGGGCAGCAGCCCCTGGCCAGGCACCTGGCTTGGAAGGCAGCAGGGCTGCCAGCAGCAGCGCAGAACACAGGGCGGCATTCGATGGCATTGCTGCCCTGCCTGCTGTGCCCCTACTGGTGGGGCACTGCATTTTAAAGGGGGAGGGTGGCTGGGAAGCAATGCAATGGGTCAGACATCTGCCCAGGGTGGCAACTCCAGCTCCAGCAGCAGCACAGAAGGAACATGGCATGATCTGTGACTGCCACCCTCCTTCTGTGCCATGGCTGGGGGCTGGAGAGCGGTGGCTGCTGGCAGGACGCCCAGCTCGGAAGGCAACACGGCTGCCAGCAGCAGCGCAGAAGGCAGGGGGGTGTGATCGGTGATTGCCACTTTCCCTCCTGCACTGCAGCTGGTGGCGTGTGGCCAGAGAGCGGGAGCCACTGGCCAGGTGCCTACCCAAGAAGGAAGCGCCAGCAGCAGCACAGAAGGGAGGGTGGCACAGGATGGTGTTGCCACTCCGCCTTCTGCGCCATTGCTGGCGGCGGCTCCACCTATCAAGCTGGGCAGCCGGAAAGGCAACACCACCCCCAGCAGTGGTGCAGAAGGCAGGGTGGCCTGGTGTGTTGTTGCCTCCCTTCCTTCTGTGCTGGTGCTGGTGGCGGCACTGCCTACTAACGGGGTGGCTGGGGGTGTTGTAATGGGTCAGGTGCCCAACCTGGATGGCAACCCCACTGCCAGCAGCAGTGCAGGAGGGAGGGAGGCCTGGTCTTGTATTGCCACCCTCCCTCCTGTGCCACTGCTGGGGGCAGCCCAGCCTGCCACACTGAGTGGACCGAGAGTGGCAGATGCCGGCAGGACACACAGCTCCCAAGTCAGCACCACCACCAGCAGCGGCACAGAAGGAAGGGAGGCCTGGTCTGGTATTGCAGCCCCTGCTTCTGCACAGCTGCTGGCGATGGCGCTGCCTTTGGACCTGGGCAGCAGCAGAGCAGTGGGGCCCAGTTCGGAGGGGGGCCCCACTAAGCAGCGAGTGAGGGGGGGTCACTGATGGGTCACCCCAGCTCAGAAGTCAACGCTGCCCCCAGCAGCAGCACAGAAGGCAGGGTGGCTTGGCATGTTGTTGCCACCTTTCCTTCTGTGCTACTGCTGCCAGGGCTGCCTTCTCCACTGGGGGCCCACAGAGCAGCAGCCACTGGTGAGGTGCCCAGCTCGGAGGGCTGTGGCGCTGCCAGCAACAGCACAGAAGGAAGGGGTGTGGCCTGGCATTGCTGCCCTTCCCTCTGCACCGCTGCTGGTGGCATCACTACCTTCCAAACTGGGTAGCCAGAGCGAGCAGGATCCCAGCTGTGAAGTCAGCACCAGCAGCAGCAGCAGCAGTCCAGAAGGAAGTGCAGCCAGTGATGGTGTTGCCACCCTTCCGTCTGCACCGCTGCTGGACAGGTTAGGCTGCAGAGAACAGCTGCCCCTCCAGCCACCCAGCTCAGAAGGGCAGGAGAGATCAGGGACATTTCTTCTTATTTCCAGTCTCCGCCGGGACGGGGACCTGGGGACTGAAGACGAGGCCACAGCCGGGAAAAGCCAAATGTCCAGTGCCCCTGCGAGCAACCCTCCTGCCCTTGCCTTGCTGCCCCCTTCTGAGCGGGGACCCCCAGGGAGAGAAACACTGCACTAGGGGTTTCCTCTACGACCCCGAGGGCCAACACGGCCAGGAGTTCCTGGCAGCCCCTTTCCCACCACTTCCACGGAGGAGGCGGTAGGGTCTCAGGGGAGGTTTCCCCAAATCAGAGATCTGCCTGGATGGAGAGTGGAGGAGCAAAGGGAGGGCCTGGCCAGGAATGCCCAGGGCCACGGCAGGGCTCACACAGCAGCCCCCCTGGCAGGGAGTGCCCAGAGACTCGTGGGTACAGACTGGGGTGTTAAGAAACCTGCTGCTCACCCAGGCACAAAACACTGTGTCTGCCGGCCACTGAGACTAGCCCAGATGTATCCAGCCTCCCGCTGACTCTGGAGTCCCTGCTGCCTCCTCCAGCGCAGCCTGGAAGAGCAAAAGTGAATCGTGGCCTCCGAGAGATGCTCCCTCGATGCCAAAATCTCCACCCACCTCAGGTGTATCGACAGCAGAAGCCAAATAAAAACATTGTGAGACTGGCTTAAAATAAAGCAATTAAAGAGAAATAAACCAATCATTTTATTTATGAACTTTGCTTTCTGGGCCTTAAGCACACGCTCAGGTCGGGTTTTAGCCTTTCCCTGCAAACCGGAGCACTTGAAATACTTTTCCCATGACAGCCGAGGGGGCGGCTATACTCCAGGGCCTGTGGGACAGAGCTGGGCCAGCCGAGCCCCCTCGCTGGGATGCAGCCCACAGGCACAGAAGGAGTGTTTCTGTTGCCATGACAGCAGCCCCCCCCAGGCAAAGCCCTCCCAGACGTCTCCCTGGAGCAGTGGCTGGCAGAGCCGTGAGTCGGAGCTGGGGCCAGGAGTCCCGGATCAGCCCAAAGGCAGGTCTCCTGGGCTCAGACTTGACAGGCTGAAGGGACCATCATGAGCATCTGGTCTGAGCTCCTGCACCTTGCAGGCCCCAGAACCTCACCCACCCCTCCGCTCCCAGCCCCGCTCGCCCTGGCTGAGTTACTGACACCCTCACATCACGGCTGAGCGGTGTCAAGGGATGGAGAATCCCCCATTGCATGACTTAAACCCAGCCCGTGACCCTGCCCCACGCTGCAGAGGGAGGCAGCCTTATCCACCCAACCCCCACGGGCTCTGCACATCTGACCCCTTGACAATCCCTTCCCACCCCCAGACACAGGGTCAGTCAGAGCAGGAGTGTTCTGGCCAGAGCCCCCAGCCGCACGGCGGGGAAAGAATTGTCTGGAGCAGCTCAGCACTGGGGAGCCCACATTTCTCTCTGCTGCGTGTAGGGCAGCTGGTCCAATTCCTCCCACTCACGTGAGTTCAAGAGCCATCAACGGGAGCTGGGCAGCACAAATTCTCACATTGACTCTCAGTTGCCTGAGCCCCTGTGTCGGGGGTGGCTACCCCTCGAGATGAGCCCTTCCACGTGCATTGCTCTGCCTTTACTCCAAGGCCATGCCAATTCCCCACACTCAGTGCTAACCTGGCCGGTCAGCCCACGTCCGTAGGTGTGTCTGCTAGCGCCTATGCGACTCCGTGGCCTTGCACCCAGCTGGGTCCCCTCGGTTAGAGGCCATCCAGCCCAGAGGCCTAGTTGAGAAGTGAGTCCCCGCTCCCTCCAGAGAAATATGGCCCAGAGGCCCAGTCCACAGGTGAGTCCCTTCTATCGGGAGCAATACGGCCTAGCTCAGAGGGGAGTTTGCAAACTTCCAGGACATGGTCTTGCTACGGGGGGTGGGGTTAGCTGGACCTGGGCCCTTCCGCTCCACTGTGTCCAAGCCCGGGCCCTGTTGGCTGTGGAGCGGGGACTCCGACCGCAACACGCTGAGCTGGCGAGGAACAATTCCCCGCCCTGGGCACCTTCCGACCAGCTCTGGCGCTTCTCTCCTGTCGCGCAGCCAGTGGGCAGCATCCTGTCCGAGGGCCTCCATGGCCGCAGATGCTGCTGGAGTCTCCCGCCACACCCTGTTACACAGAAATCCTGCCTGGCTGGAGATGAGCGCTCATGGCTTCCACTTCCTGAAACAGAATTTTCCAAGGGCCAGGGACCCTTTGTGGAACCCTCCCCATCCCCAGGTGAAAATACCATTTCAAGTGTGTTCCAGCACCAGCTGGCAGGGTTCCATGTCTCTGTGGGACCCACCACAGGTTGGGCTTTGAGGGAAATCAAAGCCATTTCCAGATCATTCCTGTGAGCACTGGGCCATTAAGGTTCTTACGTACCATGAATGGTTTTGTCTACAAGACCTAGATTAATAACACAGGTATTGGGGGCAGCTGGAGCCATTTTAGTCGGTATCTACAAAAACAGTGAGGGGTCCAGTAGCACCTTAGACTGTCCATGGTTTTTTAAATTTTTCCTGTTACAGACTAACTTGGCTACCCCGTCTGAAATTGACAAAATAATGCAGAGGGACAGCGGGGTGAGGCAGTGACTTTTGTTAGGCAACACCCTGTGGCAAAAGATACACGTTTTTAGCTACGCAGGGCTCTTTGCCAGGCCTGTGTGGTTCATATCCTGGGGACTCACAGAATCATAGAACCCTAGCATTGGGAGGGACCACGAGAGGTTATCAAGCCCAGGCTCCGGCCTTCACGGCAGGGCCAAGCACCTTTTAGATCTGTGGCATCCACAATGCACTGGCCACTACCCACATGTGACTATTTGGCTGCTTGAGGTTGGCTAGTTGGCTCACAACATTATTTATATTTTCAGAATGTGACTAGTGTGCTAACTGGTTAGACAGCATGGATCTAGATCATCCCTGAAGCATGCCTATCTAACTGTCTATCAAATAATTCCAATGATGGAGATGCCGCAACCTCCCTCAGCATTTTATTCTGGTGTTTCACCATCCTGACAGGTAGGAAGTTTTTCCTGATGTCCAACCTAAATCTCCCTTGCTGCAGTTTAAGAACATAAGAACATAAGAACGGCCATACTGGGTCAGATCAAAGGTCCATCTAGCCCAGAATCCTGTCTACTGACAGTGTCCAATGTCAGGTGCCCCAGAGAGAGGGCAACACAACAGGTAATCCTCATGTGATCCCTCTCCTGTCACCCAGCTCCAGAGAAACAGAGGCTAGGGACACCATTCCTACCCATCCTGGCTAATAGCCATTAATGGACCTAACCTTCATGAATCTACCTAGCTCTTTTGTGAACCCTGTTAGAGTCCTAGTCCTCACCACATCCTTTCGCAAGGAGTTCCACAGGCTGACTGTGTGCTGTGTGAAGAAAAATTTCCTTTTGTTTGTTTTAAACCTGCTGCCTATTCATTTCATTTGGTGACCCCTAGTTCTTATATTGCAGGAATAAGTAAATAAGTTTTTCTTATTCACTTTTTCCACACCACTCATGATTTTATAGACCTCCATCATATCCCCTCTTAGTCGCCTCTTTTTTAAGCTGGGAAGTCCAAGTCTTTTTAATCTCTCTTCATATGGGACCTGTTCCAAACCCCTGATCATTATAGTTTCCCTTTTCTGAACCTTTTCCAGTGCCAATATATCCTTTTTGAGACCAGACAGTCCAGGCAAAAACCATTCACCTGGCAAACCTGTCTGCGTTGTGTCCCTGTCAGCTCATGCACCTACCTTCTGGCTGAAAGTCACATCTGGCTGTGGAAGAGGGATGCGGGGGGAGGGGGAACAGGATGCAGAGTCCTCTGACACCCCCCTCCCACTTTGGTGACGGGGATAATGCAGGGCAGGCAGTAAAAGTCAGGGAGCGGCCTTTCATAACTATTGTTCTTTTAATATTTGCCTCACGACCTGCCTAGGCTGGGATCCTAGCCCTCCTGTCGGCCATTCACAAATACTTCCTCAAAGTTCATGGTGGAACAAAGTGTAGCCTAGAGATGAGCCACTAGGATGCCCACCCCCATCCCCGAGCTCTGAGGGGAGACTGAAAGAATTGGGCGTATCTAGTTTAGAAAAGAGAAGACTGCGGCTAGGTCTAGACTACGGGGCTTTATCGGAAAAAGCGATGCAAAGTGCGCTCCACAATTTGCGTCGCTTTTTCTGATCGCTTTTCCGGAAGAGGCTTTTCCACCATTTGATACCTCTGGTATCCTGCAAAAACCCTGTAGTCTAGATGTAGCCTGAGAGGGGACAGGAGAGCAGTTTTCAAGTATCTAAAAAGGTGTTATAAGGAGGAGAAAGAAAAATGGTTCTCCTTGGCCTCTGAGGACAGGACAAGAAGCAAGGGGCTTACACTTCAGCGAGGGAAGTTTAGGTTGGACATGAGGAAAAACTTCCTCACTGTCAGGGTGGTGAAACACTGGAATAAGTTGCTTTGGGAGGTTGTGGACTCTCCATCACTGGAGATATTTAAGAGCAGGTTAGACAGACACCTGTCGGGGATGGTCTAGTACAGGGTATTCCCTCCACCAAGAGACAAGGGCTGCAGGCCCCTTCTCATGCGCACCCAGCTACAGGTGTTGCCCCCCTGCTCCAGGGGCAGAGAAACACCCCTCCTCTGCCCCCTCCACACACCAGGAAGGTGACAGCTCCTGGAGCTCGGATGCCTTTAGAGTGCACAAGCAGAGGACAGTGAGTAAACTTATGGGGTCTTTTTTTCCCCCGAGCTGTTCAGAAGGAGAGCGTCAGGCTGCAATAGCTGCTCCTGCTGCATCTGCTTCTGCTTCTACTCATGTTCATCATCATCACCCAGCATCAATCAACTGGGAGTGCCCCAAGATTAAAAACCTACATACATTCGAAGGTAAAAGAATGCGAAAGGGCTCACTTGCAGCTCGCCAAGGCGGCGAGGGATTCTCCCTGTCTGACTAGAGGCGCTGTTGAAATACCTAATGCCGAGAAGCATCACCGGGGTTTTCAAGCGCCTTGTAACACTAGGGGCGGAGGAGAACATCCAGGCACTGCGGGCGGTGATGCATGTCCCCAGGCCCTCTAGCAAGCCAGGCTCTCAGCCAACCGGCTTGACAACGTAGCCAGGATCCCCACGCTCCAAAGCCTGACTCAGCAAAGGAGCTTGGTAGGGCTGGCCCCGGGGTTGGTGCCACTTTCTATCTCACCCACTGCTCCACACCCGGCCTGCTGGGAGTTCTATGGGGGCAATGACCCGCCCCCCACCCATTCTTACCTGGCACTACAAAGGCTTCCACCAGGGAAGTCTGTGGAATTGTTCCCAGGGAGCAAATGGGGAAACTGAGGCCGGGAGCAGCTGGCCCAACATCACACAAGCCTGGGAACAGCCCCCAGGGCTCCAGAGTCCCAGAGCGCAGCACTACCCACCAGTCTGTCCTGCTGAAGGGAAGGAAGTTTCTCTCCCAAGCTTCTTAGGGGGTGGTGTGGGAACAGGTGGCAGGGCAGCAGGAGCAGGGAGCAGTCTACCCTACCCTCCCCCCACACACTTTGAGCCCTCTTCCTTCCTTCCACCATTCACCCAGTCACAGAGCGGCTGTTTGCCTCCCCCCACCCCACGCACTGCTGCACAATGCTCCCACCTTTGGAGCCGTGCCCCCAGCTGTGTTTGCCGGCCCAAGCAGCAGGGACTCTGATGTGTTATTTGCCACCTTGGCGGCAACTCCTGCAGAGGAGGGGGGGTGGGAAACAACCTCCCGCACTTTCTACTCACAAGCCGAGAGGAGGGAAGGAGGCTGGGACTGGGTTCAGGGGGTGGGGGTGGGGGCAACTCCTGCAGCCTGCACAAGGCATCTTGCTATGCCTCTCAGCTGCATCCCTGAGGGAGGGGGCTGGGGGAAGGAGTGGAACTTCCTCCCACCCCCCCACACATTCACAAGCAGCGAGAAGCAGGAAGGAACCACTGGGGAGGGGAAGGGCCTGGGGCTGGGTCGATCCACTTTCCCCACAATCTGTGTGTGAGTGCAGGGGGGTGGCATCTGCTACCGGTGCCAGGCCCCGTACTAATTGCCTCCCCGCCCCAAGCGCAGGCCCTGGGGCGGCTGGGCAAACTGTCCATAGAACAGAATGGTTCTGCCCACCAGCAGCTGGCTGCTAGCACATCCCTCCCACGGTATTTGCGGGGACGGGGGCCTCCTAGTGCTCCTTCCCCGCGCATCACCCCTTCTCTCTCTGTTCCCCAGAGGATGTGACTCTGGATCCCGAAACGAATCATCCCAACCTCATCCTGTGTTGGAAACATAAGTGTGTGAGATGGGAAGCGCCACCGCAGAATCTGCCCGACAACCCTGAGAGATTTAACAACCTTCCCTGCGTGCTGGGCTCTGAGGGGTTCAGCTCGGGGAAACACTACTGGGAGGTGGCGGTGGGGAATCACCCGGAGTGGGCTGTGGGTGTGGCCAAAGCATCTGTGAGTAGAAAGGGCTGTATCAATTTTATCCCGGACTTCGGGGTCTGGGCTCAGGTGTGTCAGTGGGTTGGATGCGGTTCTGTCTTAGAGCCGGGGGGGGGGATGGGTAGGGGTGGACCCTCTATTGCCGAGCACAGGGAGGGCGAGGCAGAGCATCTGCTACCAGAGGGAGCTGAGACTATTGGGGTTTTTTTGGAATATGAAAAGGGAAAAGTGACCATTTTCGAACAGGACAAGCTCACAATCATGCAAGCCCATTTCGGCGGCGAGACAGTTCTTCCTTTCTTTTACGTGGGCCCAGGAGTCCACCTCAAAGTGATTTCCTGAGTCACAGAGGAAATATCCCACAGGAACCTTCTGACATGGATTTCTTGGGTTCTGCCAGTGGCTATCCTAGCCTCGAAGTCTCTATGCCCCTGGTGGACGCCCTTCACATTCCCGACAGGACTCTCCTAGCTGCGTAGTTGCTAATATCTCTGATTCTGCAGGACTTCCATGTTCCTGCAGAGCGTTTTCTTGCTACATCTTTCCTTAGGGATGGAAGAGTGTAGTCAATTCCCCAATTAACCGATAAGCAAAAGCTTATCGGATCATGCTATAGACCACGTGCATTCCCCCCTCTCCGCCCTTGCCAGTACATTTCTTAGAGGGCTGGCCAGCAGCCTGGCTCAGTTCTGGCTTGAACCAGATCCAGGATCTACCCCTTCTGTGGCTCTGCATTTAAAGTGTATTAGGAGCCAGGCGGGCAGGCAACTTGGCTCAGTTCTGGGAGCTCAGCCCCCACATCCCAGAGAGGGGCTGCTACTACACCGTGCTGCTGCCTCTGTGTCAGAGGCAGCAGCGTGGGGTGACAGGCAGCCAGTCTGCGAGGGCAGCTGGTACCCTGTGCTGCTGTCTCTGATACAGAGGCAGCAGCATGGAGTGGCTGGGGGCTCTTTTGGGAGCGCATTGGCTGCTGGCCCCACCCCTGGGGACTATAGAATTGTCAAGTAACCAATAAGAATTCATGAGGTCAATCGACTATCCAATTGACCAATATTTAACATCCCTATGTTCCCTAGCTTAAAAGTTGAATAAGCATCTAGCTGAGGTTGGTTGGTTTGATTCTGATGGTTGACATTTTCAGACAAAGTTTTTGACTTTTGGTCAAAAAAGACTCACACACCCCCCATAAAAGGAGCGGGGGGGAAAAGGCCAAAAAAGACTGAAAACTGCTGGGAACGATTCCCTGCACCCCTGCCCCTACTTCAATATTCTGGGGGGAAAAAACCTTCACTAGATTTCTAAAAAAAATAGACATTTTCTGAAAAAAAAAAAATTCTGTTAAAATCCACATTTTTTTACTGGGAAAAAAATGAATAACAGGAAATCTGTAACCAGGTTTACCTACATCTTATATAATTGTGCTGTATAAGAAAGGAATTAAACCCCATAGTCAGGATGACAAGAATCAAAAAACACTGGAACTGAAAGGGACCTCGCGAGTTCATCGAGTCCAGTCCCCGGCCCTCCCAGCAGGACCAAGCACCGTCTAGATCATCCCTGAGAGATGTCTAGCTAACCTGCTCTTAAATATTTCCAGTGTTGGAGGCATTATGCAGAAACATAAACTGAGAATGGGATTCTTTTAAGCCACAGGTAGGGGTTCCTTTCTTTTTGGGTCAGGGGCCACTGTCCGGCAGAAAAATCAGTCGGGGGCCACACACAAGTGAGAAACAAACAAACAAAGACACTTCTCACATTCTCCTCTCACACCAGAGTCTGGGGTGGGGCTAGGAGATTTTGTGTGGTCCAGCCCCATAGTGGATATGTGGACTCTGTTCCCCCCCTTTTATTTAGCCTATCAAAACTTCTTGCATGAACCAGGGAAAGAAATTTGGCTGTTTATTATTTGCTGTGTTTCGCTGCATGAGATCAGAACTACTGGAACCAGGAGGTGGGTTTCCACTTGTGTGTTTAAGCCCATGAAATTCAAAATCAACAGAAAGCTGAAAGATCCATTCATGCCCTCCCCTCTACTGTCCAATAGTTGCAGGGAATGTATAGGGGGAACAGAGCAGTGATGCTAAAATTCTCTCATGTACTGAATTTCCTCACCCAAGCAATTTAGCAATCCAGGCAAAATCTTCTGTGGGGCTCACATTAGCAACGGTGGCAATGTCAAATACATGGGAAATCACTCTGGGGAAAAAATTGTAGATAATCACAGCACAAAAAATGTGGCCAACATTTGTTCCTTCCCAGGGTTGTCCCATTAGGAGAACTGGGTCTGAAGCTTTGTCAAATTGATTCTGTCTCTAATTCCATTTTCTTGCTTTTTTTGTGGGGAGCGGGTAGTAAATTTCACTCTCGGCAATACACTTTGTTTCCAATTCATCACATTATTGTTTCTGAATCTTTTCCAAGAACTACTCCAAAACCTAGGGATGCATTGTTTTCCATCTGGTGTTCATAACTTAAAATGTGGCAATTATTTAGGATTCATTCACTGGTCCAAATATAAAGGCCCCTGTTCTCACTTGCTCAGATATGAAAGTTGTATGGCTTTAAACTGTAGCACAACAGGAAAAGAACACAGAGTACCATTAGACAAGAGTGGCTAGAGGAGGACTAGTAAAAATTGTTTATACAGTAGAACATCAGAATTACAGACCCAATTCTCATTGATGTTCTCCTGATGCTCACGTGATACTATTTTGTCTCTGCATCACAAAAGTCCATGTCAAGGATATTTCCAGAGAAATAAGGAATAACCACTGACTATGAAGGAATAATGCATTTTCCAATATGAAAACACAACTCCGCTAACATTTGGGAAAATTGTAGGATTCGTGAACATCTCCAAGAGGCCCAACATATCAACTCTTCGTAGCTTTCAAGGTCTGAGGGGGCCGTTACTAATTTGACCTGCTGCTAATGAAATTCTGCCCATTTATCTGTGCTCCCAGCCCATGACTTCTGGTGGAGCTAGAAGGAAAGGTCCCCAGTATATATCCCAACACAAGAACAATAAAGCTAAAGCACGCTCACCACTCTAATAGGAACTCTGATTTGGACTTTGTTCCACAAATCAGTCATCCTGCTATTCATCTGGCTATAGATACAATATTGGTACTAAAATGACCCTGTATTCTTGTTGCTAAGCATCAGAAGCCAGCGTTGTCTAGGGAGATGGAGACAGAACAACATAATATGACCATAAAAACAGCCACACTGAGTAAGACTAAAGGTCCATCTACCCCAGTATCCTGTCTTCCAACAGTGGCCAATGCCAGATGCCCCAGAGGGAATGAACAGAACAGGGAGGCATCAAGTCATCGTGCTTAATGACTTCTTTGTTTTGGTCTTCACCGAAAAGTCTGAAGGAATGTCTAACATTGTGAATGCTAGTGGGAAGGGAGTAGGTTTAAAAGATAAAATAAAAAAGAACAAGTTAAAAATCACTTAGAAAAGTTAGCTGCCTGCAAGTCACCAGGGCCTGATGAAATGTATCCTAGAATATTCAAGGAGATAATAGAGGAGGTATCTGAGCTTCTAGCTGTTATCTTTGGAAAATCATGGGAGACAGGAGAGATTCCAGAAGACTGGAAAAGGGCAAATCTAGTGCCCATCTATAAAAAGGGAAATAAGAACAACCCAGGAAACTACAGACCAGTTAGTTTAACTTCTGTGCCAGGGAAGATAATGGAGCAAGTAATTAAGGAAATCATCTGCAAACACTTGGAAGGTGGTAAGGTGATAGGGAACAGCTAGCATGGATTTGTAAAAAACAAACCATGTCAAACCAATCTGATAGCTTTCTTTGATAGGATAACGAGTCTTGAAGATAAGGGAGAAGCGGTAGATGTGGTATACCTAGACTTTAGTAAGGCATTTGATACGGTCTCGTATGATATTCTTATCAATAAACTAGGCAAATACAACTTAGATGGGGCTACTATAAGGTGGGTGCATAACTGGCTGGATAATCGTACACAGAGAGTATTTATTAATGGTTCTCAATCCTGCTGGAAAGGTATAAAAAGTAGGGTTCCGCAGGGGACTGTTTTGGGACCGGCTCTGTTCGATATCTTCATCAGAGACTTAGATATTACCATAGAAAGTACGCTTATTAAGTTTGCAGATGATACTGTCGAAGCAAAAAAGCTCCTCTCTGTTTAGGCAGCTAACAAACAGCTTTATTAATTAATAAAGCACAGCATGAGCCAAACGTGGTCCCAGCAAAGCCAGGCCCAGTAAGGCTGCTAATACAATCAGTCCTAGTATCTTTATACCCTTAACCAAACAGTCTGACGTCAGGGCATCCAATTACAGAAATCATCAATTAAACTTGGAAAAACAAAGCCTTATCAACAAGATGGCAGACAGGTATGAGGGAGTACACCTCCTGTCCCAACCAGCCCAATTAACACATACCAATAGCCCATCCTGTAGGCCTCTTCTCACGGGGTGACAGAAAGTTCACTCTGGTCTACGTGCTTGAGAGACAAGCTGAAATGGTTTCTGTTATACAAGATGGCTTTTAGCTAAATATGAAATGGATTCTACAATACCAACCTGGGAGGGCTTGCAACTGCTTTGGAGGATAGGGTCATAATTCAAAATGATCTGGACAAATTGGAGAAATGGTCTGAGGTAAACAGGATGAAGTTTAATAAAGACAAATGCAAAGTGCTCCACTTAGGAAGGAACAATCAGTTTCACACATACAGAATGGGAAATGGCTGTCTAGGAAGGAGTACGGCAGAAAGGGATCCAGGGGTTATCGTGGACCACAAGCTAAATATGAGTCAACAGTGTGATGCTGTTGCAAAAAAAGCAAACATGATTCTGGGATGCATTAACAGGTGTGTTGTGAGCAAGACACGAGAAGTCATTCTTCCACTCTACTCTGCACTGGTTAGGCCTCAGTTGGAGTATTGTGTCCAGTTCTGGGCACCACATTTCATGAAAGATGTGGAGAAATTGGAGAGGGTCCAGAGAAGAGCAACAAGAATGATGAAAGGTCTAGAGAACATGACCTATGAAGGAGGACTGAAAGAATTCGGCTTCTTTAGTTTGGAAAAGAGAAGATTGAGGGGGGACATGATAGCAGTTTTCAGGTATCTAAAAGGGTGTCATAAGGAGGAGGGAGAAAATTTCTTCATCTTGGCCTCTGAAGATAGAATAAGAAGCAATGGGGCTTAAACTGCAGCAAGGGAGGTTTAGGTTGGACATTAGGAAAAAGTTTCTAACTGTCAGGGTGGTCAAACACTGGAATAAATTGCCCAGGGAGGTTGTGGAATCTCCATCTCTGGAGATATTTAAGAGTAGGTTAGATAAGTGTCTATCAGGGATGGTCTAGACAGTACTTGGTCCTGCCATGAGGGCAGGGAACTGGACTTGATGACCTCTCGAGGTCCCTTCCAGTCCTAGTATTCTATGATTCTGTGATTCTAAGTGATCCCTCCCCTCTGACCCATTCCCAGCTGCTGGCAAATAGAGGCTAGGGACTTGATCTCTGCCCATCCTGGTTAATAGACATTGATGGACCTACCCTCCAGGAATTTATCTAGTTCTTTTTGAACCTGTTATTGTCTTGGTGTTTTGCAACATCCTCTGGTGAGGAGTTCCACAGGTTGACTGCACATTGGATGAAGAAATATTTCATTTTGTTTGTTTTAAACCTGCACAAACAGGTTGACACCAACAGATAACACCAACACCCTTCTTCTAGAAGTGAATTAAGTGAAAGCAAGGCCATAGGAACATCCAACTTGGGATACAATGCAGATACACTGTGTCTGGGTGGATGGCTACACATACACATGATTGCATTGATGCAGCTGGCATGCTAAATGTCAATGATGCTCTCATTGTTTTGTGCTGAGCTGTGTCCCCCACCCCACTTACACCTGTTCATGCCCCTCACTGCTCCAGGCTGGGGTCTCAGCTGGAGGCAGCTGCAGAGCCCCAGGCTCGTGGCAGGACCCCAAGATGCAGTGAAGCCTCCAGAGCCAGTGGCCTGGCCCACGGGGATGATGGGCTCCGGCGCCTGCAGAGACAACGGGTGGTGGGACTCCAGTGAGTGGTGAAGGAAGCAGGCAACAGGACCTGCAGGATCATGAAGGTGGCTGGAGGAGGGACCTGGGAGTTGGGTATGAATTTTGCAAGCACCGGCCCCAGCCTGCCACAGAAGAGCAGGGAGGGATTCAAGGAAAGATAGGAGAGGGCCTGGGAAGAGGAGGGGAAGGGAAAAGCATGGGCAAGGCCACCCCAGGCTGTTTGTGGAGGCCCAGCCTCCCCCAGCTTATGCTCCCCATCTCCCATGGGTCTCACACAGGCCTGTCACAACAGGTACCGTATCTCATCCAGAACACTCAGTGCCCCAATAACAACTGTGTGGGTGAGACCAGACAATTACTGCGCTCTCACATCACACAGAAAACTGATAAAAGACAGGCACACCCTTTCACAGGGCTGGGCCAAATACGGCCCCGGGGGCTGGATCCGGCCCATCAAGCCACTGGATCCAGCCCATGGCCCACAATACCGGGTCCCGCAGGCACACGCAGCTGCCGCAGTTTAAAGCTCAGTCTGTGCAGCTCTCTGCTCTGCAGGGAGGGGAAGCTTTGTGCGATCTCCCTGCCTCCAGCCCAATCCTCACCTCCTATTGGCCAGAAACCACCAGCCAATAGGAACTGACCCCAGCCCATTGCTCAGCTCCTATTGACTGGAAACAACCAACCAATAGGAGCTGATAGATTGGCCTGGGGAATGGGATCAGTGCAAACTTCTTTCCCCTCCGGGAGCTGGGAGCCAGGTGGAGGGAGCTGCCTGCAGTTTTAAGTGATCTGGGGCTGCAGCAGGCAGGGAACCCAACCTGCTTTGGGGGTGTTGTATGCTTAGGTGAGCGCCTCCCAGCCAGAGCCTGCCTCTGGGACTCCAGCCCCTCCTGCACCCCAACTCCCTCCCCGAAGTCACCATCTAAACTCTCTGCACCCCCTGCCCCTCATCACAACTTCCTCCCAGACCCTGTACCCCCTTCTGCACTCCTCCCCCAGGCCAGAATCCTCTCCTGCACCCACCTTCCCAGACCTTGCACCCCATTCCGCTGCCCCGAGTCACTGCCTACACCCGCTGCAGTCTGCACTCCCTTTTCCCCTTCTTCCAGGTCACAGTTCCTAGTACCCCTCTCCCAGGCCAGAATCCTCTCCTGCACCCACACCCCCTCCCTGACCCTACATTCCTATCCCTTGACTCAGGCCACAACCTCCTCCTTCGCCCAAACTTCCTCTCGGACCTCACACTGTCTCCTGTATCCCAGTCCCTTACCCCATGCGCCCTTCTGCACTCAACCTCCATTCTAGACCTCCACTTCCTCCACAGAAAAGTGCAGCCTCTGACCACTTTCCAGAATCTCAGAGTGGCCCCCACCACCAAAAATTAATGCCCGCCCCTGCCCTATCACCTGTGCGCCAGCTCTTCTCACACCGTGATCCTTCCCGGTCTGCCCTTCCCAACCTTGTCCTCAAAAGACACCTGCACAGCATCTTCCAATGTGGAGCCAGGAAACGTCACTCCACACCTCCACTAGGCTGCCAGGAACAATGAACTTAACTGGACGCTGGCTTGTGGCTCATTGGAACAATTGGTCACACCCCCACGCTGCTGGCTCTTAATCGCCCTCTTCAGACCCTTCATGCACAACACTCTGCTACAGGAGTGGGGAACATTTTTGGGTCAGGGGCCACCAACCCTCCAAAAAAAACTTTCACACATGAGAAGCAAACTCCCCCCTCCTCCGCCCAAGCCCACACTGACATTGCCCCCAACTGGGGAGAAAGACACTCCCCACATTCCTATTGCACACCAGAGCCTAAGGGGGCTGTAGTGGGTCGGAGTGGCCACCCACTAACCATGAGGTGGAGATGCCCCTCCCAGAGCCTTAGTGGGTAGCATTTGGCCCCGACAAGACACCTGACCAGAAGCCAGGGGGAGGGGCCAGAGTTACAAAAGGCCGGCCAGGGAGGCCCCGACGGCTGAAGGAGCCAGAAGCTTCCCCCCTGCACTGGCTGGACCCCACAGAAGCAGAGGACTGGCCTGGGCTGCCGAGCCCACAGCCCCCAGATGACCTGGATGGACTATTTACCTAGCCAGAGTGGCTGAAGCGATGAGGCCCTGAGGCTTGGCCCGGAACCCAGGTACAGCCCCCGGGGGAGTTTGGAAGGAGCCCAGGGAAAGCCGACCACCTCTTGGCTGAGCCAAAGTCTGGTGAGCCCGTTGCGGAGCGGATCCCTGTGGACCCAGCAGCAGAGTGCTCTCCCACTGCCAGGGCCTTGGGCTGGGACGCAGTGGAGTGGGCAGGCCTGCATCCCCCCTGCCACTCCACACTCGGGTGGCAGTCTCCCCCCTTGGCTGTGCTTGGATTGCAGCCTATACCCACTGCTGCCACGGTCTGAGCAAGGGCCTGGCTCTGAACTGTTTTGTTTGCCTGCTGCCTGCCCTGAGCTAAGCCTGGGCTTTTGGATTATTTACTCGCTGCCCCTCTCTGCACTAAGGCTGGGCTTTTGGATTATTTACTCACTGCTCCACCTTGAGTTAAGGATGGGCTTTTGGGACCATTTACCGGCTGCCCTACCCTGACCTAAGGCCCAACTCTGGACCCTCGGTTGCAGCCCGCCTGGTGAGAGGGCCTGTGCCTTAGATCACTACCACTGCTGATTCCCCGACAGACAACACAGCAGGTAGTGGGTTCTATTTGAAAACATGGGAAGGTGGGCGGGCAAAGCCCGCCCACGTTCTAAAAGCCCTTCCTCCAGCCTTGCAGGAGGGACAACTGGACCCATGTCCAACTAATCACGGAGGACAAATAATGACAAAAGGATAAAGGGGTGCAGGTTACAGGTTCAAAACAAGGGAAGCAGATGGGGACACCAAGCAGAGAACCCCGGACAGCGCCCACTGCTCCTCAAAGCTATCGATGGAGCCAGTGGACGCTGCCCAGAGGAACTCTGCCCGGATATGTGACACAAGGGAGGAACGGAAGTAGGCCCCACAGTCACAGAGAACCCCCTCGTCCAGCATCCTACTCCTGGTATTATAGATGGCAGCTTTCGCTAAGGCCAGGAGTAGGTTGACGAGGAGGTCTTGTGACTTTGTGGGGCCATGGATAGGGAGTGCGTATATAAAAAGGTGACGGGAAAAGTGCAGCCAGAACCTCAATAAGAGGTTCTGGAGGAGCCGGAATAGGGGCTGCAACCTGGCACATTCAGGGTAGGCGTGCACCAGGTTTTCCCTCACGCCGCAAAAGGGGCAGCTGTCCGGGATGGGGGTGAACTGCGCCAAGTACACGCCCGTGCTCACCGGCTCCATGGAGGAGCCGCCAACTGATGTCCCTGATGGGCCGCAGAACTAGGGTGGAATATACGCTGGCCCATCGGGGTCCCCCACCCTCAACAGATCTTAGATAGTCCCGCCACTTGGTATCGGGGCGGGACACGAGGGTGGGGGAATGCAGAGTATGGAGCACGAGCGTGTACAGATGTTCCCTAGGCGTGGTTCGAAAGCAAACCGGCTGCAGATTTTGCAGCCGGCTGGGAGTCCAGGGATGGGGGGGCCCCGCGGAACAGGGGCCCAATAAGAAGGGACGGAGGCTTTGCAGAAAGGGAGGGGCGGAGCATACCCTCTCGCAGGGCTATCTGTAGGAGGTCGAAAGCGGGCCGCGGCAAAGCCGCCTTCACCTCCTGGAGTAGGCGCAGGGGGGTTCGGAGGGTGGATAGCCCCATGCTCCGAGCAAGCGCTCAGGGATCCACCCAGTCCCCCTGTCGTAGTCCAGGAGGTCTCCGACCTTGGTGGTTTCTGCCATGATCAGCCTCCAGCGCACCGTGGGAGACTCCGCCACCTGCACGCACAAGGCTGGATTGTGGAGCAGGGGCTCCGTGAGGAGGTCTGCTCCCTCGGTGGCCAAAATGGACCTGGTCGCCGAAAACAGTTTCCAGGTCTGGAGGAGTTCCTGGTAGAATTCCGGCAGCTCTGAGAGGTCTCGCGGAAGGCCCCTCGGATGGATAAAAAAGAGCTGCCGGTCATATCGGAACCCTCAGAGGCGGCAGAGGAAGGCACGCCCCAAAATGCTCCATGCCGGACTACCTGCACTAAAGAGGAGTCTCTGCAGGGCCTGGAGGTGGAAGGTCCGGACCTGGCTGTGTGCGCAGACCAGGCCCTGGCCCCCCTCCTCCAGGGGGAGAGACAAAACCCCTGCAGAAACCCAGTGCAGTCCTGGCCAAAAGAACTCCAGAGCTGTCCTCTGGAGCTTGGCCAGGGTGTTGAGCGAGTGCCAGAGCATGGACAGGACCAGCTGATTTAGCACCAGTGCCCTCCCTCGAAGGGAAAGACACTGAAGCAGTCCTGTCCATCTCCGCAGCCGCTCACCCACCCTGGCCTCCAAACCCTGCCAGTTTTCCGGCGGAGAAGGATGCGTGGCGGATAAATAAACGCCCAGATAGAGCAGCGGATCCGCGCTCCACCTGATGGCCTGAAGCGCGGGTGGGAGGGAGCCGGCCCGCCACCCGTCCCCAACCACCAGGCCAGAGCTCTTGACCCAGTTGACCCGGGCGGAGGAGGCCGCCAAGTAGACGGCTTGGCAGGCCTCCACCCGCACCAGGTCGCCCGGGTCCTGGACCACGAGGAGCACATCATCGGTGTACACTGACAGGACCAGCCGCAGCTCCGGCTCTCGGAGCACCAACCCCGTCAACCTCCTACGGAGGAGACGGAGGAAGGGCTCGATCGCCAGAGCGTACAGCTGGCCCAACAGTGGACACCCCTGATGTACCCCCCGCCCGAAGCTGACCGGCTCGTTCAGGGTCCAGTTGAGCCTGACCAAACACTCCATGAGGGCGTAAAGCACCCGGAGAAAACCCACAAAACGGGCCCCGAAGCCGAAGGCCTGCAGAGTGCCCAGGAGATACCCGTGGTCCATCCTGTCGAACGCCTTCTCCTGGTCCAGGGACAGGAGGGCAAACGACAAGCCGTCCCTACACCCAAGCTCCCCAAGATGCTATGGCCCAGGACGGTGTAGGTCTGGTCGGGGTGGATCACGTCCGCCAGCACAGACCGCAGTCACAGCAAAATGGCTTTTGCTACGAACTTGTAGTCCATGCTGAGGAGCGAGATGGGACGTCAGTTCCAAAGGTCGTGGAGGTCCCCCCTCTTCAGTAGCCAGGCAAGCACGGCTCGCCTGCATGACAGAGGGAGGACCCCACTCTCCAAGGACTCGGCCCAGACGGTGACGAGGTCTGGGCCGAGGAAGTCCCAGAACATGCAGTAGAACTCCACGGTCAGCCCGTCCATGCCCGAGGTTTTATTGTTGGGCATGAGACAGAGGGCTTCCGAGAACTCGGCCACAGTGAGAGGCAGCTCCAGCCGGTCCAGGTTGCCCACGCTGACCATCGGGAGCTCAGTCCGGAGCACCTTGCAGGCGTTGGCTTCGGTCGGATCCAGGGAGAACAAACTGGCGTAGAAGGCCCTGGCCCTTCCACGCATCTCCACTGGATCCGTGAGGGGGGTGCCATCCTCCGCCAAAAGGCAGGTGATGTGCTTTTTGGCCCCCCTCTTTTTCTCCAGGGCATAGAAGAAGCGGGAGCCGCGATCCATCTCCCGAAGGAGCTGGATGAGAGATCGAATGAAGGCACCCCAGGCCCTGTGATCTTCCAGGGCCCGGAGTTCCTTCCGCTTCTCCTGGTACGCCTCGCGGAGGGGTGGATCCTCGGGGGCAGATACCAGGCACCTCTCAAGCTTCAAAACCTCCCATTCCAGCTGCTCTATCACCACATCCCTCCGCCGGCTGGTGCCCCAGGAGTAGTCGCGGTAGAAGAGCCGGGCACACACCTTCTCCACGTCCCACCATCACCGCGCCGAGGGAAAGGCGGGCCGCTGCCCCCGCCAGGCCTGCCAGAACTCCCGGAAGGATGCCACGAAGCCCACGTCCTCCAGCAACCTATTGTTGAAATGCCAATAGGCCAGCCCCAGCCTCTCCGAACTCAGAGAGGCTCTCACGGTCACCAAATGGTGGTCCGTGAATGGGGCTGGCCGGATGCTGGAGGAGTGGGCCTGCGCCAGATGGAAACGGGAAAGGTAGATGCGAGCCAACCGGGAGTGGCTCGACCGATGGTCCCCCACCCGGACATAGGTAAAGGTGGGGTTGTCGTCTGGGTGGTGGTCTCACCAGACGTCCACCAGGGAGTGATGGTCCACGATCTCCCTGAGGACGCCTGCTGCGGCCTGGCAGTTCGCGAGTCCTACACGGTCCCGGTCATCGAGGGTGGTGTTGAAATCCCCGCCCAGGACCAGACACTCGCAAGGATCCAGAGTGCCGAGGAAGGTGGCCGCCTGCCGATAAAAGGTGACCTGGTCCGGGCCCGCGTGCGGGGCATAAATGTTGACCAAGTTCAACGTCAGCCCCTTTACATGGGCCCAGACGTGCAGCAGGCGGGCTGGGACAACCTTGTCACTCCCCAGCACCTCGGGCCGTAGGGCAGGGGGGAAAAGGGTGACCACCCCGGCCGAGCGAGCGCCGAGGTGGCTAAAATGCACCCGTCCCCCCACTCCAGCCACCAGCCAGCCTCGACAGCTGGAGTCGTATGGGTCTCCTGCAGGAAAATCACTGAGTACCCTCCCTCCCGAAGGAAGGAGAGCACCCGGCTCCTGCGGAGACCCGCCCTACAGCCCCAGGCATTTAATGTTGCGAATGTGGTGTGCTTCATGATGAGGGCTGGGGTGGATCCTCACAGGCAGGGGAATCGTCGGCCCCCCGCAGGCCCCACAGCAGACCGCTCTCCGACCCAAAGATCAAGAGACTGTCTCGGAATCTGCAGGTCCGGTGGTGGGCCGCGCCATCCTGCCTATTGGTCCCTCTCCCCTCCTGCAAAAGGGCCCTGGTGGCCTGGAGGATTGAATGAAAGTCCCCCCAGCGCTGAAGGGCGAGCTGCACCTTGCCCTTGGCCCCACAGTTATCTACGAGGAACTGGCGCAGCTCGACCCTCAGCACCGAAGGGGGACTGGGGTTCTCCTCCGTTCGGGCCCCCGGGTGGAGCTCACGGGCCACTGAGCCGGGCAAGCAGGGATCCGATCCACGGCGTGGCGCCGACAGCGACGGCGCCGCGCTGCCCATCCCTGACCCCAGTGGGGAAGGGATCGGTGGAGGGAACATAGCAGCCCCTATGGGACTGGGGATGGGGGACACAAATACCAACCCCCCGAGAGCCGCCCACAGGTAGCAGAAATGAAATAGCCCTCGTGGGGGTGGCAATAGTGGTGGTTTGGAAGGACGGGACAGGCAGCATGGTAGGGGTGGAAAGGGGGTGCACTCGCGGCCGGACAGTGGGTCAGGGGTGGAGGGGGGGGGCGGTAACGGTAGGAGAGGGATCAGGGACGGGGGAGGACTCGGGGCTGGAGATGGGTTCATAGAGGGCGAGAGCAGGGATGAGGGGCGGATCGGGACATGGGAGGGAACCAGAATTTTGGGCAGAGTCTGAGGGAAGATCCCCAGGGTTCATGCCACCGGGCTGCGGCTCCTCCCGAATGGGGACCAGGGGGGCGGGAACGGGGAGGGAGCCCACGCCAACACCGGGCTCAGGTGGTGGAACAACGACTGCGACCACGGTGTCGGCCAGGGGGATGTTCTCTCCTGGGCCCCCACCAGGAAGGGGAAATGACCACCCCACCTCATTTACGGGAGAGGGGGCGCCCCCAAGCTCTGGGCCCGGCCGCTTGGCACCAGCCGTCGCCCGTGAGGACTCAGCGGCTTCAGCTCCGGCGCCCGAGTCGGCCAGGCCGATAGGTAGCACCAGGGGTGCCCCAAGAGTGAGGACGGGGTCGGCCACCTGGGGCATAAGGTTGGGGAGAGGAGGGGGCGGCACTACAAAGTTGCCGCACAGACCGAGGCCCGCTGACAGTGGGTCATCCTCCCCCTGGGTAAGCGGGGTCAGACCCAGGGCCTCGATCTCCTCGAAGATGGAGCCGAGTTCCATCCTCTCGGCCCCAGAGCCTTCCTCGCCAGCCGTCGAGGCAACAATTTCCTCAGAGGTAACGGCGGGGGGCTCGGCTGGTACCAGGCCCGGGGGGCTCCATCCGAGGCCTCCTCGCAAATGGGCTCCGCAGGCGGGATGACGATGTCCCCCCTCGCTGCCACGGCATCCTCAGCCGGTGCCTCCTGCTGACGCTCGCCGGGGGCACTCTCGGCAGCGCTGGCTCCCCTCAGGATCTTTCGGAGGGGGGCCTTCCCTCCCTCCTCATCGGAGGGGGGAGGTTGAGCCCGCAAACAGTGGGCTCTGCACTTCCCCCGGATGAGCGTCCAGCCCTCCGAGGTGGAGGCGGAGGGCTGGTCAGCAGGGGCAAGGCCAGGGGGTGCAGCTGGTTTTCGGGGGACACGTTGAGGTAGTGGAGGGAGAGAGGGGGGGAGGGAAACCTCCACCTGGGGGGAGCCCTCTCCCTCGCCCAGCAATGACCGCGCCACTCTCTCCTCCTCAGGCCCCGCAGAAACTGATTGAGTAAAGGTGGGGCCCGCCTGCTTGCTTGAGCATGCCAGAGGGGGTGCCTCCAGCTCCCGATCAGCGCCGTTGGTCAGAGGAGAGGCAGCCATGGAGGCCGGACTACCGGGGGGCCGGCAATGTTGGGGCCAGCACCCTCCTGGGCCCCAGGGGGCCTGGACGACTCCCCCGACTGGGCCAAGGGACAGTCCCTCCGGATGTGCCCCATCACCCAGCAGAGGAAGTACTGGGCCTCTCCCATTGAGTAGTGGACCCGGTAGAGGGCCCCCTGGTAGGGCACCATAAAGGAACCCTCTAGTGCCACCCTGCCACGCTCCGCCGGCAGCAGCTGCAGCTGTACCTGCCGGCGGAAGGACAAGACGTGGCGGAGGGCGGGGTCCTAACAGCCCAACGGGAGAGGGCTGATGGTAGAGATGGGCCTCCCCAGAGTGGCGAGGGCAGGTAACAGGACGGCATTGGGGAGGAAGGGCGGGACGGAGGTGAGGACCACCCGTACGCCCAGGTCCTCCCGTGGTTCGAGGGGCACGTGCACGCCCCCCCCCGCCAGGCCCCTCTCCACCACCTCCTGGGTGGCGGCCTCCGAAGCAGGGAAGAACACGACCTTCCTGTACATTTTGGAGGCCGCCACCACGGCCGAGGCCCCCACCACCCTCACCAACGCCCACATGTAGGTTTCGATGTGGGGCGAGGCAGCGACCAGGAGGCAACGGACGCCATGCCTCCTGGTCATGGTGGGAAAGGGGCCTCAGCCACCAGGGATGGAGCTGGAGGCGGCGGTTGGGGCTGATGACGTGGGGGGCACGCTGGGGGGCAGCAGAGGCCACCTGGGCGTACGCTCTGGGGGCCATAGGTGGATCACCACCAGAGCCGGTGGGGGGAACAGCAGGGGAGGGAGGGGCTGCGGCAGATGTCTGGGCTGCAGTGGGTGGGGCGGCCTTGGCCGCGGGAGTTACGGCCTTCCGGGCCGGGCCTTTGCCCTTCTTCCCTCCCCAGCCTTTCTTACCGGCCGAGGTAGAGGGCCCGTCCATATCGGGGGGGGATCAGCCGTGGCAGTGGCGGAGCTCAGGCCGGGAGTCAGGAGGTTGGCCGCGGCATTCTTTGGGCCCGGTGGCAACGGGGGGACCATGGGACCGACAGGGGCAGGGGTTTCCTCCATCGTGAGGAGGGGGAGGAAGGAGGCACAAATGGCAGGGGGGGCAAGGGTTAACCGCCCCTCCCCACCAAACGGCAGGCAGGGGAGGAGGGCTTCAGTGAAGGGGGGGGGAGAAAGGAAGGGTACAGGTTTCAGGAAGGGGCAACTGAGGAAAGAGGGGGGGTTAGCAGCCTCTCCTCCTTGCTGAGGCTGTGGCAGAGGAGGAGGGCGCTATTGCGGCGGGGGGGGGAGAATGCAAGGGAAGGGGGGATGCAATTGGGGAGGGAGGGAAAGGGGAAAGCAACCACTCCCTCCCGCTGACTAATTGCAGGGAGGGAGGGCACCAGGAAGGCTGGGATGGAAACAGGGAACCAAGGGGCCAGCAACCACTCCTCCCCGCAAGGCTGGGGACAGAGGAGGTGGGTGCTGGCAGGGTGGAGCAGGGGACATGGTAACAGGTGCAGGGCGGGGGCCAGCTCCTCCGGCTGCACTGGGGTACAAGAGGGAACTATGGGGCTGTCAATGTAGCAGGGGGTGCAATGTGCAGGGGGGGTAACTAAAAAGGAGGGGGCACAAGCACTCAAGGTGGGGACCGGTACTCTGGGTGGGGCCAGAGGACTACTGGGAGGCGGTGGGGGAGGGGCACTGGGTGAGCAGGGCGGGGCAGGGCAAGGCAGGGGCAGGGAAGGCACACTGCAGCAAGTGAAAGGCGGGTGGGGCAGGTAAAAACAAACTGAGGCTGGGCAGGTCAGCAAACTCAGGGAGGGAGGGAGAAACAGAACTGGCTAACAGGGCGGGGTGGCCAGGCTTCTGTAGTGAGGGGCAGGGTGGGGAGAGCAGGAGTGAAGGGGCCCCCCAACCAAACACTACGGAGGGAGGGGAGCCGAGTCCAGGGAGGGAGCACACCCACGAGCGCTTGTGGGGGGCTCAGTCCTTGCCCACTGCTGCAGCAGGACAGTCCCAAATGATGAAAAAAATGGGGGGGGAGCAGCTAGCCCCACCGAGGGGTAGGTCCCGGTGGTGCAAGGGTTGGTGGAGAGGGTTGTGGGGGTGGTGGTATGGGGGGGGGGAGCTGGATCGGGGGGGAGGGCTCTACACCTCCTCCCAGCCCCCCTCTTGGTGTCTCAGTCCATCACCACCCCAAGAGCAGATGAAAGGCTCAGTCCCAACAAACAAACCCCCTCCACAGTCCAACTTGCAGTCTTCATCTCTCTCGGTGGGGTGCAGGTGGTAGAGCAGCAGCAGCGGGCAGATGGCAGCCAGGTGGGGAAGGCCTCTGGGTGGTGGTGCTGGGGGGGTCCTCTTCCTCTGGAGCGGAGGAGGGGAGAGGGAGGGCAGCTGGCAGGCTGCTCTCTCCCCTCAGGCAGCAGCAGCAGCAGCCGGTGGTGGTGGGAAGCAGCGGTGTCCAGGGGGAGCAGGTCCAGCAGCATGGAGGCCTCAGGTGGTGGCTGGGTAGGGCAGGGAGGGCTCCGGCTGGTGCAAGGAGCAGGAGCGGGGGAAGAAGAGGAGGAAGAGCAGCAGCAGCTGCACCCTGCTGCCTCTCCTCCTTCTCTGGAGTGGGGTGAAGTCGCTGCCCACTGACCATGAAGGGGAGCAGCCCCTCCTGGAGGCGACCGGCCTACAGGGCCCATTCTAGTAGCTTTTGTGGGCTCCAACCTCAAAGGGGAGGTGCAGGCGCTGGAGTACCAGCACAGGCTCCTCAATGCTGAGGGGGGGAGCCCTGAGTCTCAGGGCTGGATCCAGGCAAGATGGGGGCCACATCTGGGTCCCGGGTTTTAGGTTCCCCACCCCTGCTCTACCGCCTAGCGACCCACTTCCATTCCAGTGGCAGCCTCCAACCTCTTACCCCTTTTGCTTAACAGTTTGCCCCAACTTTCATTTTGCTCAGACACCAGAGGCGTAGCGGAGCGCAGCGGGGGGGCAGTTGCCCCCGGGCGCTATGCTACGGGGGGGGGGGAGGTGCCAATTTAGCTGCCAGGCCACTTGCTCCCTGCAGACAAGCTGCCGAGGCAGGGCCGGGCGGCGGGAGCAGGCAATTCAAAGGCCTAGTTATTTCAAAATAATGTTGCTGTGTAGACATACCCACAGTTATTGACTTTACAAGTTGCCATTCATAGGCAAAAAAAAAAAAAAACCCTTCAAAACCAGACTGCAATGAGAAGCTGCTGAGCTGGTGCTGGTATCCATATGCAAAACTGACACTGTCAGAGTGGGTGTGAATAAAATTATAGAATAGCTATCTTATTTCAATAAGAAATTAATTTCTCCTTCAGGTCCTCTTTCCTTTTTATCACTGTTGGAGGCAAGTCACATGCACCCTGATTTAATTAGCACTAATATCTCTATATCTACTATCTCTATAGCTCTGCCTTTCTTTCACTTCAAGAGACTAAGGTAGTGAGTTGTATCTCACAAAAGCTTGTGTCCTAATAAATTTTGTTCGTCTTTAAGGTCTTGTGAGGGATTCAGAAGCGGGCCTGTCAGTGCAAGGGTTAAACAAAGCCTTTTTTTGCCCAACTAGCCCCACCCTGTTTAACCTGCAGCCAATGCCAGGCCTGAAGGAAGGATAAAAGAGAGGAACCTGGCTCTTTTAGGGGCTGATCAGCAAAGAGACAGGAGCTGGTTCTGCTCTTGCCCCATGCCCATGCCCATGCCCATGCCCATGCCCATGCCCATGCCCATGCCCACCACAGGAGCATGTAAGCCTACAACCCCTCCCTTTGGTGGGAGAACCTACAAGGAACCCTCACTGAGGGGGAAATTGGACTCTTGGGGCCATGTCCCAAACTTAAGAACCAGACTTAGATAAAAGACTGGAATTCTCAAGCCTGGGGCTCCAACGGCAGAGGCCTACACCCCTTGGCTACCAGCTAACTATGGGACCTAACCACTAGGCCACCCTGCTGCCTGAGAGACCCGGCCACAGGTGTCAACAGACTCCTTGTTGGTTTTGCTGATACAGATTAATGGGGTTCCCTCTCTGACATATCTGATAGGTTTCCTACCTGGCAGACAATGTAGGTGAGTTATTGGAGCAATGTCAGCTAGTGAAAGGAACAAGCTGTAGAGTAGGGATAGGGAGCCTTTTTTGGCTTGGCGGCTTTGACCCATAGAAAAATCAGTTGGGGGGGTCACATGCAAATGAGAAGCAAAAACAAATTTAAAAAAACCTCACTTACCTGGACCTCAAGTGAGAAGCAGAAAGAGACACTCACATCACTCCTGTTGAATCATAGAATCCTAGGGCTGAAAGAGACCTCAGGAATCATCGAGTCCAGTCCCCTGCCCAAAGCAGGACCAACCCCAGCTCAATCATCCCAGCCAGGGCTTTGTCAAGCCAGCACTTAAAAATCTCTAGGGATGGAGATTCCACCACCTCCCTGGGGAATCCATCCCAGTGCTTCCCCACCCTCCTAGGGAAATTGCTTTTCCTAACATCCAACCTAGACCTCCCCCACTGCAACTTGAGACTATTGCTCCTTGTTCTGCCATCTGCCACCACTGACAACAGCTTCTCTTCATCCGCTTTGGGATCTCCCTTCAAGTAATTAAAGGCTGCTATCAAATCCCCCCTCACTCTTTTCTTCTCCATCCACTTCCTTTCTGTAGTGGGGGCCCCAAAACTGGATGCAATACTCCAGATGTGGCCTCACCAGAGCTGAATAAAGGGGAATAATCACTTCTCTAGATCTGCTGGCAATGCTCCTCCTAATGCGCCGTTAGCCTTCTTCGCTACAAGGGTACCCTGTTGCCTGCCTAAAATATGAGTAAAGGCTTCAGAGGGGTAGCCGAGTTAGTCTGAAACTGGAAAAACTTTAAAAAAACAACAAATACTCTAGCAGCGCCTTAAAGCTAGACTACTTGTTGTTGTTTTTAAATATGAGTAGCGCTATTAAAAACAACAAGGGGTCAAGTGGCACTTTAAACACAAACATTCATTAGGGCAACTCACTTTGCTATCGCACAAAAGCTTATGCCCTAATAAATTTGTGAGTCTTCAAAGTGCCACCTTGTTGTTTTTGCTGAAACAGGCACCTGCCCAAAGTAGGTGCCTTTTTCAGCGGGCCTTGTTGTTTTTGCTGAAACAGACTAACATGGCTCCCGGTCTGAAAGTTGTACTATTCTAAATGAAGCAATGAATTCACATGATGATGGCTCCTTGGGAGTAATGCTGATGGGTAATTTGGCTCCTGAACCAGTCGGCTCCAATTATCTCTGCTTGAAGATAAACATTTGCAGAAAGATGAAGAATAAACAGCACAGGGGTGCAGTAAATATATCATTAAGCAATACTGAAAGCATGAAATATTCATACTGGGACGTACACATACACCTCAGAGATTTATAGACCTACAATAGATTTAATTATATACATAAGCTATGCATTTTTCATGCTTCTGCGGGTGTGTCATTAATCACACCCAAGATGTGACATCACGGGGGATATGATAGTACTCTATAAAATCATGACTGGTATCGAGAAATTAAATAAGGAAAAATTATTTACCTATTCCCATAAGACAATATCTAGGGGTCATGAAATGAAATTAATAGGTAGCAGGTTTAAAACCAACAAAAGGAAGAACTTTCCATAGCACATAGTCAACCTGTGGAACTCCTTGCCAGAGGATGTTGTGAAGACCAGGACATTAACAGAGTTCAAAAAAGAGCTAGATAAATTCATGGAGGATAGGTTCATCAATGGCTATTAGCCAGAATGGGCAGAAATGGTGTCCCTAGCCTCTGTTTGCCAGAAGCTGGGAATGGGTGACAGGGGAGGGATCGCTTGATGATTCCCTGTTCTGTTCCCTCCCTCTGGGGCACTTGGCGTTAGCCACTATCAGAAGACGGAATATTCGGATAGGGCCAATCTTGTGTTCTTATGTTCTGTTTTTACAGACCTGAGCTGCTCTTGGCTTGGTATTTAATGCTCTCTCTCGTGCGCTCTCTCTAATATTAAATACCAAAAAGAAATCAGAAATACTCTATGTGACTTTGAGCTGAGAGAAAATTGTCAGTAAGAAACTTCTTTTTTTTTCCAAGGTTTTAGCTGGGGGCTCTAGGTCATGGCTAGTGGCGTTCTATTGCTTTCCTTGTCGGGTCTGTCCTGTAGTAGGTGACTTCTGGGTACCCACCTGCCTTTGTCAATCTGTTTCTTCACGTCTCCAGGTAGATATTGTAGTTTTAAGAATGCTTGACAGAGATCCTGTAGGTGTTTGTCTCTGTCTGAGGGACTGGAGCAAATGCAGTTGACGGAGCCAGACAGGTACCCACAAGTCACCTACTAAAGGACAGACCCAACAAAGAAAGCTACAGAACGCCACTAGCCATTACCTGCAGCCCCCAGCTCAAACCTCTCCTACACATCATTAAGGCTCTGCCACCTACCCTAGCTGGCCATCCCTCGCTCTCACAGACCTCGAGAGGCAGGCCAGTCCTTACTTACAGACAGCCACCCCACCTGAAACAATTACTCACCACCAACTACACACCCCACCACAGAAACACTAACCCAGAAACCATTGCCAGCAACAAACCCCATTGCCAACTCTGTCCACACATCTGTCCTTGTGTAGACCTACCCCGTCAGCCATACCATCAAGGGCTCATTCATCTACACCAACTGGACCAAGCCCAACTCAATCATCCCAGCCAGGGCTTTGTCAAGCCGGGATGTAAAAATCTCTAGGGAAGGAGATTCCACCACCGCCGTAGGAAACCCATCCCAGTGCATCCCCAGCTTCCTAAGGAAATAGTTTTTCCTAACATCCAACCTAGACCTTCTCCATTGCTCCTCATTCTGACATCTGCCACCACTGAGAATAGCTTCTCTCCATCCATCACTAATTTGATCTATGCCATCATGTGCCAGCAATGCCCCTCTGCCATGGACAAACTGGGCAGTCTCTATGCAAAAGAATAAACAGATTCAAATCAGACATAAAGAAGGGTGACATACAAAAACCAGTGGGGGAGCACTTTAACCTCTCTGGACACACAGTTATTGACTTGCAAGTTGCCATTCTTAGAGGGGGGAAAAACCTTCCAAACCAGGTTGCAAGGTGAAATGGTTGAGCTGGAATTCATATGGAAAGCTGACACTGTCAGAGTGGGTGTGAACAGAGATATATAATAGCTCTCTCATTTCAATAAGCAATTAATTTCCCCTTCAGGTCCTCTCACCTACTTATCACGGTTGGAGGTGAGCCACATCCACCCTGATTTTATTAGCACCGATGTTACAATCCCATCTGTGTGTGTCTTTTTTCACTTTATGCGTCTGAGGAAGTGAGCTGTATCTCACGAAAGCTTATGCCCTAATAAATGTGTTAGTCTTTAAGGTGCCACTGGACTCTTTTTTATCAGATTTTCTATTTCTGTATTTTTCTCAGACAAAAAAAGAAGTCTTTTACTGACAAATTTCACTCAACTGAAATCACATGGAGCATTTCTGCTCTCTTTTGGGGGATTTAATACTCGAAAAAAAAGAGCAAGAACATTAAATACCAAACTGAGAGCAGCTCAGGTCTGTAAAAACTGCCTTGTGTGCAGTTAGTGACCTAGGGAAGAGTTTTTCCATTTATAAACAATATTGGAAGACTTACCTAGTGTTGCCTTGGTCCGTCAGGGCAGGGGGTTGGTGGTGTGGGGGGTGCAGGAGTCAGTGCAGGGCCTTTGGGATGTGGGGGGACAGTGCAGGAGGGTGGGGGGGGCTGCGAGAATGAGGGTTGGTGGGTGAGGAAGGGCTCAGGGCGGGGGGGTCCCAGCCAGCCTTTAGGGGTCTTTCCCCTCCCCCCAGATCTCCTCCAGCTGCCAGGGGCCTTTTCTCTCCCTCCCTCAGGTGCTGTGGCCAGAGGCTGGAAGGGGGAAAAGTTTTGAGGAAAGGGACTGTTGGGAAGCCTGGACAGCCCTGCCTCGACAATAATGTTGTTCTTTGACTACAGAGCAGACCCCTGAAAAGCAAACCCCAGGCCTGCTTCAAGTTTGGTGTGCCAAAGTACACAGGCAAGGCAGGGGAGCTGTGAGAGTCAGGAATTATTTTGCATAACAACACAGATTACAGCAGAGACTACATCAAAAACATACAACAAGCAACCTTGGACAGGTACTTCTGTTCTGATAAGCAAAAATTACAGAATACAGGCATGAAACTGTTAATTGCGCATATAGTTTTAGTAATACCCAGAGTGGTAGAATGTATTCCAAATATGAGCATAATAGGTGCCTTATACAATACGTAATTACCAATATGTAATCAATTGGTAGAGATGATTAGAACGACCAAGTCGAGTATAAATACAGGTGTAGAACACACAATCGGTGGAATGGATGCGGTAAGGGGTCCCCACTACCTTACTCACTGCAATTAAGAAGTTGGTGCCTATTCCTACCGGCAAATGCATTGTGGATGCCTCTATGCGTGGGAAAAGAAAGAGGCCACGACCTTCCATCTGACAATTGTAAGTTGCTCACGGTGGAACTATATGTGATTTATAGCAATAAGTACATGTATGCTTGTATCTGTAAAGTTAAATATCTTGTATACTATATTAGGTGTGGGTGTTATTATATTGTCTGTGCTACCTATCCCATTCATTGGAATGGATTTATGTCACTCTGCATTTCTTTCCTTTGCTTTTCTGTGTATAGTAAAGTTAGAGATCTAGTTTATCTTTGGTGTTTACTGGCTCCTCTCATACCTAATATCCCAAACACACGACAGGGAGCTATGTACCTCATGTGGTGGCAGGCAAGACGGTGGAGACTCATCCCTGCTGGCCACTCCTCTTGTGGTGTGGCTGTGTCTCTGCAGGGCAGCTCTACTGTGCAGTCTCGCTGTCCCCAGTGGCCACTCTCAGTATCGCATCCCCCGGAGCAGCAACCCCTTTGCGGGTTATGGAAAACTACAGAGGTCTTATCCTGCCCATCTTCAGCCTGGCAGCAGCTCCAGGGCTGGGCAGGTGGGTGCCCTGTTCCTCCCTGGGGCAGGACTCACACTCACTTCCCCAAGCTACAGAGGCTGATGCCTTATTCGTCAAGGCCAATGGAGGACCATACCCACCACCCTACCTTCAGCGGCAACCTTATCCTACGCACCTTCAAACTGGCCCCAGCACCAGCCCTCTCCCACCCCACCACCGTTCCTGGGACATCCAGTTGTCCTGGCGCAACCAAACCCTGACCTTGCTTTAAGTTAGGAGAAGAGGAAGCTGCCTGCTAAATTTGGTGGTCCGAGCTCTTACCACTTAGGAGGAGTCCTTGAACAAACGGACTCACACATGGATGGACAGACAGACAGATGCAGAAGCTCTCTTAAATATACTGTAGATTGTGAGGGCCCTCCTCCTCTGGTACCCTGACAATGGGGTACTCAAGTCACAGTGGGGGAGGTCTAGGTTGGATATTAGGAAAAACTATTTCACTAGGAGGGTGGGGAAGTACAAAGTCCTGGCTGGGTTGATTTAGTTGAGATTGGTCCTGCGTTGGGCAGGGGGCTGGACTTGATGACCTCCTGAGGTCTCTTCCAGCTCTATGGTTCTACGATTCTATTTCTGAGCCTTTTGTCTCACCAGCCTGGGCTCCCTCTCATACTTTGTTCCTGTTATAGGGTGAAGATCACTCTGGGCCCCGCAATCACACAAACATCTGTGAATCTCTCTGTCTGCTTCCATCTCCTCCAAAGACATCCATCCATCTGGAGCACCTGGATCATATAAACCATTGGACCCTGACAAGCTTCCTCCATGTGGCCCCATGCTAGTTTGACCAGCAGTTTTTGAAATGGAAAGAGTCTGAAAATGGTCTGGCTCTTGAAAACCAGAGTATGGCAGGGGTGGAGAACCCACGGCCCCTGGCTTGCCTGGATTCAGCCCCCAAGGCTCAGGGCTCCCCTCCAACACTGGAGAACCTATGCTGGTACTCTGCCTCCCCTACCCCCTCCACTATCCCACCATGGGGCTGGAGCACTCAAAATCAACTTGCCTAGGGGTCAGGAGCCTCCAAGCCAAAAAAGTCCCCCACCCCTGCATTATGGGATCCCATGGAAGGAATTGTGAGAATTTGAACAAGACCCAGAATGCTAGAAGGTCTCATTAATGTACCACACTATGTAACCCGGGAAGAGGGAGCAGCACACGGAGGCTATGTCAATACTACGAGTGTTTTCTTGGCAAAAAATATGCTAATGAGGGATGCATTTGCATGAGTTGCAACCTCATTTGCATATTTTCTGCCAATCCGTTTTTGCGCCGGGGTTTTTGCACAAAAACAAGCAGTGTGGATGTTTTGTTTTTACACAAAACCCCCTTTTTCCACAAGATCAGTATACCTCCTTTTTTGGGGCATAAGGATCTTGTGGAAAAAGGGGGTTTGGCGCAAAAAGAAAACGTCCACCCTGCTTTTTTTTGCACAAAAACGCCTAGCGCAAAAACAGATCTGCAGAAAATATGCAAATGAGGTTGCGACTCATGCAAATGAGTCCCTCATTAGCATATTTTTTGCAGAGAAAACTCGCAGTGTAGACATAGCCAGAGATACCCCCTGGGGGGGGGGGGCGCAGGGATGTGTCAGCAACCCTGCAGATGGAGCAGCAGGAAACTGTTTGAGGTTCCCTTTGCCATTTAACAGGCTGGGGAATGGACAGGGGGAGCGTGTGAGGGTGGCAGATGAACAGCAGTGTGCAGAGACCACCCTCTTGCCAGGAGCTGCTGCCAAAGGGGGTGCCCCAGCTAAGTATGACTTCCCCACCAGCTGCACCCATCAGGGGAGGACGCGAACCCACTGAGCGATGGGGTAGCTTATGTGGGGCTCCCTCAGCCTCTCCTCTTGCATTTGTTCCACTGCATAAAAACATTCAACCAGTTCTTAAGCAAATGAGAAAACAACTCTGTAGCCTGGTGGCTTGCATAATCCCAGGGGATGTGGGAGACACAGGATCCATCCAATCCTCTCGCATCTATGAGTATTTAATAGTTACACACAGCATTTCCCCATTTATGAGGACTGACTGCCCTCATGTGTCCATTTAGGAGTCCTACATGTCCACTTTTTAGTGACCCAAGTGTTAAAGCAGTGTTTCCCAATTTTATTTGGCCACGGAGCCCTTTTAAACTCAAAAGAGTTTTGTGGAACCTCTAATAACAGTCTCATATATGGAGCTGAAAAAGTAGACCACAAATAAGTAAGGCTAATAATAAACAAATGCTAAACAAGGTCATGAAATCAACATTTAGTTTAATTGTACATATTTAAAAACAAAAATCACACAATATTTTTTTTTTTTAAATCATAAAATGTTGTTGTAATGGAATTTTCTTGCAGAACCCTTATTTTCACTTTGCAGAATACTATTTGGGAAACACTGCCTTAGACTAATGGATTTATCTGGGCATCAACTTTTATGGGCAAACCCCACGTCGTTGTTACTTTCCTACATGCCTCCAGCTTCCATCCAGGACACATCAGATGCTCCGTTGTCTAAGCCCAGAGACACACCCACATGGGCTCCAATCTGTCAGAGACAGACAACCCCAGAGTCTGTGCCGGGCATTCTTCAAAGTGCACCACCCGCCTGGGGATGGGAGGACACAGAC